>CM062814.1:99516908-100964504 GCA_031772625.1 Pinus tabuliformis
GGGATTGCTCGGAGAGGGTAATTTCTCTCAAAGAATTTTTGTCAATACTTCTCTTCACTAGATTCGCCAGCGTGGCAATATTTATTGTACTCGGAATTTTGTCATTGCTACTTAATAATAAAAACCCTCAATTGTTGCACCGGTTATCCCAAGTTGGATTTTTCCAAAGACTTTTGTCTAAAAATAACTGTCATATTTTACGTGTGTCAGTATTTTCTTAGTTTCCAATTATCTTCCGCAGTATTTTTATTTATGAAGATTGTAGTGTGATTAATTCGTTGTTGTCGTAGCAATAAACTAATAAATTAATTAACAGTTAAAAGAATTAATTCCAATTTCTGCAATAAAATTTCAGTGGTGAAATTTTCATAATGAACATATCACACATGGCAAATAAACTATAATATAATATTAAAACATAATAAAATAAATAAATAAACACCTTCTCAAATAAAAGGCACAGAGCAGACTCCCTTCAATCATATTTACTGGGTCGCCAATTGTAATTCAACATTCATTTCTTATTCAACATACATTAATATATATTGACTTTTTATCAAGTTAAAGTTTAAAAGCTTCTGTCAAATTAACTTACAATCGATAATCAATCATGTATATTTACAAATATTTTTCTTATACAAAGACTAGCAAATCACATTTATTGACCTGCTTGTAGTTACCTAACAGCTCAAAGTATACCAAAGTTAATCTTAATGGACGGTAATCATCATTATACTTGCCCTCATGTAATTTCAAGGATAAAAACTATAAAATTCTTTAACAGAACTCCTAATGGATGATAGTGATCTGATTTCCTTGTTAATATAAAGTCTAGAAGCATGATCCTGACCCAAAAGAAGATTACAACACTCTGCATTCACTTCATTAAACTTCTCAATCTTGAGCATCATGGCTCTGAATACGTTTTAAAATATGAGATGACTGTTCAAAAGTTATTTTCCTGTTCTTACAAACTTTTTGTTGTTTCCAATAGGATAATACAAAATTTGGGAAACAAAATCTGCAACATAATGTAATACAACGTTAAAGTTACATTCTTCCAGATGCTCTAGACCAAACGATTGGAATAAACTCAGATGTAACCAGTGACATGCAACCGACATCAAATCAAAATTAGGATTAATTAGCAAATTTCTTTACCGAATAGTTCTTGCAACCACGAACCCTTATGAAAAAGGCATGGAGAAAATTGAGAAGTTTTAGAAAAGAAAATTTTGATGATAGATATTCAAACCACCTTTCATCACTTTTGAACAGAGAACTGTATGTTATTCAATTACTCAGGTCATCACAGGCTGATCTGAATATTTTTCATAGTATTACCAACAATAAATACACAATCAATATGTCAAATGACCATTTATTTTTTTCAAGAACCTTCATTTTCCACTTAATAATTTTATACGCCAGTTCTGAGACTTTCATGTACGCTAGTTAGATTGACAAGAAGTAAAGTTCTGTAATTCCCTTACAAAACATTCATGTACACGACCACAATAGCTGGCTTAATTGGATTAACATGGTTAGGAGCTTGTTGTAAGTACTTTTTACAATAGCAAAAGCCTAACGTGACGCTACAGGTATTAATGAATACATCAACAAGGATATGTGCAATTTTCAGAATCAATTCCAGCGCTTGGCATTCTTTGACACTCTCGTCTTTGCTTGACTCTTCTGAAAAGACGTTGCCTTTTGCTTCTTCCTAAGTTCCTTCTCTGCCTGCGAATTAGATAACCAAATAAAACAGTCAATGAAAATAAATACCTTAGAACATTGACAGGAATTTCAGAGGATTGGACAATTTACTTATTTTAACTCATTTACTCAACAAATAAATCTTGCGGCACATTTTCAGCAGATCTCATCGAGGAAAAACAATTTTCAAATCATGTTATCTTAAGTAAAGGGGTCAGCTGATTGAAAGAGGATCAGAAAAATTGCAAACTCTCCCTCTCGAGATGCTTTGTGGCTTAGTCCTTTCAGGATTGGACCTAATTGTCTGTGGCCCTGCTCTGATGGAAAGAAGCGGGTCTTGTAGACAACTAGGTGATCTGACATCATATAGCAGGGAGATTTGGCAAACCAGGAGAATCACAAGCCTTGCATTACTAAGGAAAAAGAGATCAGGATAACCTTTCAAGAAGGCGCCATGAAGCTCATGAAGCTCAATTTGTGAGAATTATCAGCTTTCAGAGGTCCAACTTTCAAATTACATAAATTCAAAAAAGCAAGAAGCTATTTGGGTATAAATGAAATATTACAGAAGCAACAACAGTTTAGTTAATATTTTAAGTGCAAAAGTATATATACCTTAGACATCTTCGATTTGGCTTTCACCTTTGGAGCTTTCCCCTCAAGTTCTTCTTCACGCTCTAATTCTCTCTTTCTCGCTTCAAGGTTCTTTTCAAGGTAATACTGAAACATTCCAATTTGGGTATATCTCAATTCATATCCCTCAATACAAAAGGGAAAAATAAAATATTGCCAACATGCTGTATATGTAAATTAGTATTTTTGACAAATTTGTAAGTATATGAAGCTTCCCTAATTTAAAGGAACAATCATGTGCAATAGGATATATGAACAAAAAGATAACATTACAAATAAATATCACCATATACAGTATTGCAAAGAGGGGTAGGGGGGGATATAAAAAAACACTTCGAAACTGTATCCCTTACAAGCCACAATTAGTTAGCATTGTTAATATTGATCTTTATGTAGATCACACCATAGGTGAACAAAAGTCCAATTTTCTTTCCTATTGTAATCATTTCTCGTTCTTACATTTCAGAAAGTACCAGCACATTTTTCTCACCAAGTTGTATTTAGTATTGTGGTTAATTTCACCTGATCAAAAAAATTATATTGTGCCCAATCACGCAATTACTTTAATCACTTTATGAGATTTATATGGGATAGTAAGTCAGTCATGAGGTCATCATCACAAAGTCTTTGGGCGAATGATTGCTTCTCCAACCATCATGTGTGCATTACCTCTATGTGTATAAAAGAGCCTCCTCTTCTAAGTTGCATTGAAATAGAAACAAGAACGGATACAAATACAGGGTTTGAAATGGATATGGAAAATTTTCAAAAAATCTTGATACAATAAGGCAAGGAAACAGCACACACACACACATATAATAAAATCAGAATTTCATATTACCATTCATCTTTTAGAGTCTAGATTCTATATCTAATAATACATAATCATCATCATGAATTCAACTGTCAACATTAAAAAATCACCATCATCAATTCTGTTCATTGTTCAAAAGTATAAAGCATCATCATAAATTACATTTGTATATCATCAAATATGTCTTCATCCATGTAACTAAGATCTACGTCCTCTCAAGAAATGGGAGCACCGTTGCCATGTCCATTTGAAGATCCAACTAATGGTGTCTCCTCATCAAACAAAGTCATATGAAACATGGCATTCAACGTCATATCCAAGTCAGGCAATTCTAGTTCCACATCCCATAGTTTGGTGGGCCCGAATTTGTATTCGTCACACTTGTGTGACAGAAGGCAAAGGTTCAAATGAACATACACAAGTTCTTCAGCCTCTTTGGAGCCCAATCTATTTCGCTTCACCGAATGGATGAAGCCATATGTACTCCAGCTTTTTTCTGTTGAAGAAGAACTAGCAACCTGTGACAAAGATCCCATGGCCAATTTTGGGATATGTGGAAGGTCCCCACCATAGTACTTCTACCAAACTCTGAACGTATCCGAATCCCAATTTCAAGATCTACAAATAACTTTCTAAAAGCTTGTTTAAATCCTTGTGAGACTTCTGGGTCTTTGTTTGGTGCGGTATTTTTGGATCACTTAGCAACTCTGCAGAACAATATTTTGGATTCATTGCATAGGCCAAAAGGTGCAATGGGGTGGTCATTTTGTTCCACCTTTTGGTCAGCATATCTTTTACTCTTTGTAAATGACTTCATTTGGGTCCTTCTCCTTGGCATTTATAACCACCCTCATCTTCTCTATCATGGAGTCAATGTCCTCATACACCTCTCCCAAATTAGACATATTTGTGTCAAACATGTGGAGCAAATCCACAATTGGCTTAGTAAATGCTCAAGATATTCCACCCTATCCCACCTATTGATCCAGATTTAAACAAGAACACAACAAATTACAGAAATAACCATAAACACAGAGATGCAGTGAAAATAATACTTCATTTCATTAATGTAAAATACTGAAATATGCTTACAAACAGCAATGGAAATAAACCAGCTAGGGCGACGGTAGCTTATCTTTGAAAAGAGATGTGGCAGCTACATGCCTCTGAACTGTGTTACAATGAGACTCGAAGGCCTATTTATTGTTGAGAAACAATGGAAAACCCTAAACATCCAAAAACCTAACCCTAGAAGATGAAACACCAAACTGTGGGCCTTGTTTGGGTAAATTAATACATCAACTTCCCAAGGTCGTAACTTTGGCATTCGATCTCCGTTTGACGCGTACAATAGCTCGTTAGAAAGCTCTATCCGAGGACTATAACTTTGGGAAGAGCAACATCAGTTGATAACCCATGTTGCTCCCAGTTTTCCCAAAAAACGTCGTTTAGGGCCTCAAAATGGCTCCGGAAGTCCAGGATCCGAAAAACTGCTAAAAATAATAAATTGTGCTACAATTACGGAAACTGAAAAACTGAAAAAGACAATTGTGGGAGTCCAAGTGGGATAGGGGGTCGCCACCAACATCCACCTGGATCATTCCTCCCCCCTTAGGAAGCAATGGTCCCCATTGTGTTGAGTTCCTCCATCTGCTGAACTTGGTCCCTAGTGAGCTATTCTGCAATCTTGGATGTGTCCAGTAATTGTGGGAAGCATGGTAGAGAGCGGTACACATTGAACACTTAGTGCAGGCAAAGGAATGGAGGAATGTTGTGCTCCAAAGCATTATTTCCCACAGCCTTGGTAATGGTATAAGGACCTTGTCAGCGTGGTCGGAGCTTCTGATGGGCTCTTGTAATGCGTTCTTTCTGCAGATGCAACCAAACTTTGTTGCCCACCTGAAGCTTGTGTGGTACCCCTGTGGGTGAGGAGAAGTTGTTCCTGTGTTCTTTCATGACCATATCCCTTACTTTGGGAGCGAACTAGACAGAAAAAGAATTTCCTAGTTTGGGAGACGATCTTGTTGCGTTTCTTAGTAGTGATCGAAGAGGTGGTGGTAGGTGGGGCTACCTCTAGTATCCTGTATAATGAATTACCCAAAGAAATAATGATAGTGCGTGGCCTTGACTCATACACAGCATGTCGCCTCCACAAATATGGCTAGCCTTATAACACATCACAAACATCCAGAGGTGCAACATCATACAATACCTCGTCTATGAAGGGCTTGATGCTGTAGGGAAGGTGGAACTGCTGCGGGTGTGGTGTAGTTGGTAGGCCCAACCGCTTCACGACCTCTGCTGAAATGAGGTTCTTTTGGCTCCCACTGTCAACAATGAATTGTAGCGGTGAACCCTTCACCCACATTTGTGAATGGAAAAGACGCTCCCCCTCCTCTGGGTCTTCGGGCTCATTCTTCTGGATCTTAGTGGTGGCAACAGTGACGATGGGCTCCGCATCAATAATTGCTTCCCTTTGCCAATCCCCTTGTTGGGTTCTGACTCAAGGTCGAAACATGCATCTGATTCTGAAGCCTTCAACTCGGCCACCAGCGACTGTTGGTCCGACACTCACTTGTGTTGTGAGTGGAGCTCTTGTGGAACTCACACCATTTTCTTGTGTCCTTCGACTTCGTGGTGTTGTTCTTTTCTTGCGGCTTCGACGGGTTGTCTTGGGTCACCCCGCCTTGGCTTTGTCCTTTGGTCTTTGGATTCGCAGATCCAAGGTCTCGCTTCTTCTGTTTGAACTTTTGCTTGATTTTGACAGCGTATCGGTATGCCGTGTTGAGCGAGGATATGTTCAGGAACTCCATCTCTTCTTGGATGTATCTGTGTAGGCAGTCGCAGTATTTGAGTACCAGATGTAGCTTAGAATCTTTGATACCCAACTGTGTGCGAAGGGTATGAAAAATGTTTGTGAACTCCGACACATCTTGGTCCCTTCCTTGTCGCAGCGTGGTCCACTTTATGTATTTGTCCCCATAGCTTTTGACAGGGTAATACTGCTCCTTAATGGCATCCCAGAATGAACTCCAAGTGGGTGCGGCTGAAAATAGTGAGCCCATACTTTCATCCTTCTACTCGCAGTAGGTTTCCCACCAATCCTTGACGTGGGACGCTGCTTTGAAAAGAGCGAAAACAATCTTTCCCGACTCGAAAATTCATGAACAGAAAAATACCCATCTAGCAAATTTAACCATTTATCTACGGCATCTGCGCTTATTGACTCTCGAATATGGGGATTTCAAAATTAACTTGTACCTTAAAGGGCGTGGCATTTCCAGAGTAGCTGCTAGAAGCCGATATATCGCCTCTGGGTAGCCACTGAAGGATCTGGGCAAAGTTGTCCATCATTGCGTTCCTTTGTCGCTCGAGGACTTCTTCGAGCAAGATTTTAATAGGATCTCCTACCCCCTCATCTTTCTTTTCATCCGCCATGGGAGGCCGTCGGTATTTACGACGCTGGTCATGCAAAGGTTCGACCAATTCAAGCCCTAACTCCTTATATCCCGACCTCGTTGGGGACATGCAAAGAAAAACAAAGAAAAAGTAGACCGCTCTGATACCACTGATCCGGATTTAAACAAGAACACAACAAATTACAGAGATAACCATAAACACAGAGATGCAGTGGAAATAATACTTCATTTCATTAATGTAAAATACTGAAATATGCTTACAAACAGCAATGGAAATAAACCAGCTAGGGCGATGGTAGCTTATCTCTAAGAAGAGATGTGGCGGCTACATGCCTCTGAATTGTGTTACAGTGAGGCTCGAAGGCCTATTTATTGTTGAGAAACAATGGAAAACCTAAACATCCAAAAACCTAACCCTAGAAGATGAAACGCCAAACTGTGGGCCCCGTTTGGGTAAATTAGTACATCAACTTCCCAGGGTCGTAACTTTGGCATCTGATCTTCGTTTGACATGTACAATAGCTCGTTAGAAAGATCTATCCGAGGACTATAACTTTGGGAAGAGAAATATTAGACCAATGTTGCTCCCAGTTTTCTCAAAAAACGTCGTTTAGGGCCTCAAAACGGCTCTGAAAGTTCAAGGCCCAAAAAATTGCTAAAAATAGTAAATTGTGCTACAATTACGGAAACTGAAAAGCTGAAAGAGACAGTTGTGGGGTTCCAAGTGGGATAGGTGGGTGGCCACCAACATCCACCTGGATCACCTATTGACCATGTACATGTCCATTGTCAACAATTTCAAGAAGCAGAGTACACATCAATGGACAAAAAAAATTGAGTCATTGTCATCATTGTAATCCCAAATTCTGCAATTTTATTATAAAAATGATTATAGTATGACTATGAAACCATGTAACAACACCTAGGTAAGCCTTTGATTCTTTACAAAGGGTTTCACTCTAGGGATTTTTTCAACCTCCCTATTTTCCAGACAAATCCATTTTGCGGAAAGAAACTATCTCCCTAGGTTCAATGGCTTAACCTAGAAACAACAAAACAAACTACACTATCTTTCCCTAGAGATATTCGAAGTATAAGAAGAAAACCTACTTGATGTTCGCAAACTTTCTTCTTCTCTTCACTCGCTCACTCCAAATCCAACTTTAACTCGCAAAAGAAAAACTTGCAAATTAGCCAAGGCAAGCAAATAGATTGAGATATACAATACAATATACTCAAATAACTCTAAATAAGAGAACAAGGGACCTTATTCTACACATGTATAATCAAAGACATGATGTATGGGAAAAACAATGCCATTTGTATTAATGATAAAGAGATTACAACCCTTGTGTTGATTTGGGCTAGCATTGAATGTGCACTAGCCATGAAAATTGGTGGAGAAGCTAAAGCACATGAGATCTCCAAGACCCAGAAATGGTTTGGGCAGATTCTAACCGGTTTGAGAGATATTAAAATAATTAATATTTTTAATGGAGTTCGTAAGTCTAAACTTAGGAAAAATAAAATATTAATGGCCATAATATAAAACTGGGTTAGAATGTTCTAAAAGTCATGGATCAAACCAAATCTAATCTTAGCCATTGATTAGAGATTTAATCTCAGTCGTTGATGGACCAACGAGAAAAGTAAAAAAGGAGGCTTGAGGGTTAGTTGGAGAACACACCAGAGTGATCAGTCATTCTATTCTCTAGAGCGGGGTTTGCTAAGAAGGATAGAATCAGTGATCAGCAATGAAGGGCGGTGAATACATAGCAGAGAGGCAAAGTTGGTACCAGAGAGACAGCGCAGAGTCGGGAGAGGTTGACACAGAGGCAATTGGGTGCTACGCACAAGCAGTTAGGAGCTGCGTAGAGCCCAGAGAGGCCAACGTGTGTGATGCAGAGGGTCTAAGGGCTTACGCAAAGGCTCCAGAAGTTGACGCAGAGGCTTGCAGAGCTGACGCAGGGCCAACAGGCAGCGCTGGGAGGTTTTCGTGGGGAAGATTGGGTGTTGGTGAGCCGAGAAGGGTGACGCAGTCCCTATCAAAGTGACGCAAAGCAGTGGAAGTTGTAATTGTTGTTGTGGGATCATTCATCCGGTGATTAATCAACCGAAATATCTGTCTCCGAGGAGAGGTACTACTTCTAAGGGCATTCTCTGTTGGGTGAGCCATTTCTGGCACCCTAGTTGTCTTCTAAAAACTGCATAATAATAAAACCCTCTAAATAGTTGCATTGGTTTTCCCGCATTGGGTTTTTCCAGGGACATTGGTCCAAAACTAACAGCGTCACTTGTGTGCTTGTTTCCTTTCAGTTGATGATTTGTAGATGTTGATATTGTACTTGTGTTTGGCAAATAACTTGTTAAGTAATTAAACAAGTAGGAAGAAATAAACCAGATAGTACAGGAAGAATTTCTAACGGGTTAAACTTAGAAATTCCAACATGGTATCAGAGGGTGGTTGCAGATCACAGGATAACTGAAGGCATCAGCTAGCAGAGTAGTAGCAGCAAATTCAGTTGTCCCAAGTGATAGAGTTGATCTGTGCAGAAGGCGACAGAGGAAGGAGTGACGCAGAGAGACTGTGTCATCATTCTCGGCCTGAGAAAGGCAGCACAAAGGCTAAGGGAGGTAGAATAGGCTAACGCAGATGGCTAGGGGAGCTGATTTTCCAGTGTCGAGATTGCGCAGAACCAAGTGGCTCAATCCTTTAGTTGCTGGGGTATAAGAGGTTGTGGGTAATTTGCGGAGCGAAGCTGGTGGGCCACTGTGGTCAAAACAGTACCTAACAGAGCAAGACCAAGGAGGATGGATTTCCAGAAGGGAAATCAAGACTCAGAGGGAGTCGAACTGAGAACTTCCAGACGGGAAGTTGAGAGACTCAGTAGGAATCGAACAGAGGACTTCCAGGAGGGAAGTTAAGAGACTCGGAGGAGTCAACAAAAGAGCAGCATAATGGTCGTGAATGGACTCAGAGATCAGGATAGGTTGGACGGAGCATCCAACTTTGTGGTCTGGAAGGCCAAGATCTTGTCCATTCTGAACAGATAACGCATCAAGGACTTCGCCTTAAAAACAATAGTGATCCCAGTTGACCCAGCTAAAAATGAGAAGTATGAGGAGGCAACGGGCAAGGCGAAGTGCATCATCCTTGATGGGGTCAAAGATCATGTGGTGTCGCATATTGCCGAAAAGGACACGGCAAATGAGATGTGGGATGCCCTGAAGAAATTGTACCAGCATACTTCCATGCAGAGGAAGATGTTACTTGAAAATCAATTGTGGTCATACAGATGCAGAAGGGAGAGCAGATAGATGTCTTCCTTAGTCGATTGAAGGAGATCTGTGACCAGCTAACTTCACACCTATTGAAGGGCACCACCGGATAGGAATAGATGGATGAGGAACCGCATTCAACGGCATGGAGAGGATGGAGTAGTCCAGAGCATACTGGGCAGGAGACCTTAGGAACTGTGGGCTGGCTCTTCGTCAAAAAGAGATCAGACGGGTGACCAAGGCAAGGAATAGCGACAAAGGGGTCAGAATCAAGGAGGACGAAGAGGATGCATGTAATATCCCTTATCAGGAATATTCCTCAAACACAAGCAAACTCCAATCAGAGATGGACTGGGAGGGCATTTACCAGATATGTCGCCTCTGAAAAGAGGACGAGATCTGGAGGCTACCTGGCCCTTTCCAGACTCTGTCTAAGAGTATAGGAGAAAACACACAAGTGGTATAGTAGCTGGGAAGCTCAAAGAGATAAAAATAACAATGGTGCAACAAATAATAATATAACCATAAGCAGATACTCAAGAAATGCGGAGAGAAATGCTAAGCCATTTTATTATACTGAGTAATAGAATGAGTACAGGAGGTGATCAGAAAGATGGCACCTCGACTTGCACAAGGCAAGTGAAGAAATACACTCAGAATAGCAAAGGAATGGCCTCTCTCTACACTGCGTCCAAGCTGCCGGAGAACCGCCGTGCTGCAACTGCTGCTAAAAATCAAATGAGGATTTGGGGTTGTTCCCCTCCTCATCAAATGTTGAAACTCTGGAATTGGACTCCACTCAAGAAACCCAGAAAAACCCAGAAAGATTTTTTGAAATAGCCGACCCACGAAAATCGCCCCCTTGAGGACCCACGCAATCCCTCAGAGCTCTATGCTGCTACTGAAATAAACTCACCACAACTCTGCCTGAAACTCAGCAAAAACCCTCCAATATGCAAGGGTTGATCCCTTGCTCAACCTCCCAACACAAATCCCCCTGCAAAACCTCAATCCAGAACTCCCGCCAGAAAGAACTGCGTCATCCCTCTCAAGACTGTGCAGTCACCGAAGATGCTCAATCCTCCTGCAAAAATGTTGATGAAACTACAACAAAAATACTGATGGAAATACCTTGCCCGAGCAGGCACTCGAAGTCCCCCGGGGCTAAGGGTGAGATCTCCGAATGGAGACACTCAATGCACTAAACAGTGCTGCAAACTAGCAAAACAGCCAACATGCTCTAATCGAAGTGACTAGCTCAAATGCTCATAATCGAATGCCAAAATGAGGAGCCTCCTCTCTCCTTTATAGCATTGGCCTCTCTTAATCCCAACGCTCACCTCCTCCAATGTAGCTTTCCTCTTACCACGTGTTTCTCACCATCTGCGTAGTCACTCCATGTGTCTACGTGGTTCTTTGGCCCCACTTGGCTCACCTTTTGAGTTACAACGTTGTGCTACTATGGAGTGTCTTTATTCATGAAGTGAGTATGTCCCCCTCTCCTCACCTTTTTATTTATAAACAGCTATACAAAGCAAAATTGAACAAAATCGAATATTCCAATTAGCCATGGCTAATTAGGAATATTACAGTCTCCCCCGGCAAAATGTTGCTTGTCCTCAAGCAACTGAAGTGATGGATGCTACAAGATCTTCTCATTCTCCCAAGTGGCATCCTCATCCGGTAAATTCTTCCACCTCACCAAGAATTCCCGGACTGTCCTACTCCGCAGCCGCCTCTCCCTGGTATCAATAATAGCCTCTGGCTGTAACACCAAATGCCCCTCATCATCCGTGGGTGGTAGCTCATCTGTCACTGTCACATGCTACCCCAATGCCTTCTTCAGGCATGATACATGAAAAATGTTATGAATCTTGCTGCCTTGGGGCAGCTCCAACTCATATGCAACCTGTCCAATCCTACGTATCACCCTGTATGGCCCATAAAAGCGGGGCTTGAGCTTCTCAGCCCCCTTCTGCTTCAGTGACGACTATCGGTATGGCTGTAATCGTAGGTAGACCAGGTCCCCTACCTCAAACTGTCTCTCCACCCGACCCCTGTTAGCATACAGCTTCTGCTGGTTCTGCGCTGTAGCCATATTATCCTTGAGAGCTCGGAGAATATCCTGACTCTCTTGGATCCAAATCTTGGCTCTCGGAGCCTTGCTAGCACCAAACATCACGTCAGCAAAAGATAAAGGATGATATCCATACAAAGCATAGAATGATGACATATCGATGGACATGTGATGTGTAGTGTTGTAGCAGTACTCCCCCAGATGCAGCCACTTCAGCCATGCCCTCTACTGCCCACTGACATAGTTACGCAAGTAGCCCTCCAGCCACTTGTTAACTATTTCTGTCTGCCCGTCCGTCTGTGGGTGATAACTGGTACTCGGTGTCAACTCTGTCCCCACCAACTGGAAAAGCTCCTGCCAAAACCCGCCCATGAAACGGTTGTCCCTGTCACTGATGATGGTCTTAGGAAGACCATGTAGTCTGAAGACATCTCTGAAGAACAGCTCGGCCACCTGTGCTACTGTGTAGTGTGCGGATATGGCGAAAAAATGTGCGTACTTTGTCAGTCGATCAACGACGACAAAGATACAATCCTTGCCCTGCACCATGGGCAACCCTGTGATGAAGTCCATCGAAATACTCTCCCATTTCCCCTCCGGAATGGGAAGAGGCTGCAATAATCCTGCGGGATGGCTCATCTCCCCCTTGTTCCTCTGGCAAACATCGCACTCTCGGACATGTTGGAGTACGTCCTCCTTGAGGCCCTCCATGAAACCTCTCTCTAATGGCCCTGTAGGTTTTGGTAAACCCCTGATGACCCGCCAATGGTGAATCATGTGATGCCTGAAGTATCTTCTTCTTGAGCTGAGACCCCTCAGTCAAGAAGATCCGGTCCCTGTAGTAGATGATCTCATCGACCACCCTGTACCTGTCATCCGCCACCTGCCCATCAGGACCTCACATGCAAATCTATCCTTGGAGTACTCTACTAAGAGTCGAGCCCTCCAGTATGCGTCCAAGCTCATATGGGACAACATGGCTGGCCTACGTGAAAGGGCATCTGCTACCACGTTGTTCTTACCCTTGACATACTCGATGTCAAAGTCATATGCTTGGATCTTGCTGATCCACTTCTGCTGCCTCTGCTGTAACTGCTTCTACTCCAAAAAGAACTTGAGGTTGTTGTGATCAGTCCTCACCCTGAACCTGTTACCCACCAAATACTGCAGTACTTAGCCAATGCATGCAGGATGGTCAGCATCTCCTTGTCGTATATAGAATACAACCTCTCGTGCGGAAGGAGCTTCCGACTCTAGGGTGACCTCCCTGCATCAACACTGCGCCGATTCCCTCTCCCGACGCATCACACTCCAAAACAAATGGCTGCGTGAAATTCGACAACACAAGCACTGGGCAGCTGCTCATAACCTCATTGAGCTTGTCGAAGGCTCGCTGCGCTCTATCCGACCAACTGAATGCCCCCTTCCTCGTCAAATCTGTCATGGGTGCAACAAGCTGTGAGAAACCCTTAACGAACTTCTGGTAGTAAGTACAAATGCCAATGAATCCTCGAAGTTCCGTCACGTTTCTCGGCTCCGGCCAATCTCTGATGGCCCTCATGGACCCTCACTCCGTCCACTCCTATGATGTGTCCCAAGTATAACATCTCCATCAACCCGAACTCACATTTGGAGAGCTTGGCATAGAACTGTTGCTCCTCCAAGATGCGCAATACTGTCTCAATGTGCTGGAGATGCTCCTCCCAAGTCCTGCTGTAAATGAGGATATCATCAAAGAACACCAACACAAACTTCCTTAAGTGACTGCGGAAGATGTGATTCATGCAAGACTGGAATGTAGCTGGGGTGTTGGTTAGCCCGAAGGGCATCACCAAAAACTCAAAGTGCCCATAGTGACACCTGAAGGCGGTCTTGGGAATGTCCTGCTCCCTCACGTGACTCTAATGGTACCCAGATCTCAATCAATCTTTGAGAAGAACCGTGATCCTCTCAACTCATCCATCAACTCATCGATCCTGGGTATGGGGTATCTGTTCTTTAGGGTCTTCTTGTTCAGAGCCCTGTAGTCAATGCACATCCTCAAGGTGTCGTCCTTCTTCTTCACCAACACCACGGAAGAAGCAAAAGGACTCGTGCTCGACCGAATGTGCCCAAGAGCTAGCAACTCCTGAATGGCCCGCTCAATCTCATCTCGATAGGCCTTGGGATGCCTATAGGGGGTAGTAATCACTGCCTGTATGCCCTGCTCAAGCTCAATAGTGTGCTCAAACCCCCAGTTCGGTGGTTGTTTCGGTGGAATCTCCCCAAATACTATGGCATACCGGTCAAGGATGGACTATATCTCTGGGTGCACTGTCTGCCCTGTAGTCCCTGTCTCTAATGCACGCAGCTCTACTGCCCACTCTATGTCTCCCTTCCGGAAGACTGCCTCTATCCGATGAGCCGAAACAGTCTGAGGCGAATATGTATGCTATCCCCGTATCTTCTCATGCCTTCCTGTCTTCTCATCATCCCACTCCATCTCTAGGGTCTTCCAATTTGTCGTGACCTTCCCTAGAGTGATGAGCCACTGAACACCCAGTATCATGTTGGTGTCCGGAATATCGACCACGAAAAAGTGGTCAGTCAATGTGTAAGTGCCCATCGTCACGGATAACTCTGGTACATAACGTGCACACACCATGGTCTGATCTCCTGGGACCAAAACTGAAAACCCATCGAAGCTCTCTGTCTGTATACCTCTCCGCTCAACCATCTGTGCATCGATGAAGTTGTGGGTTGCCCCACTGTCAACCAAAACTGATACTCGCTGGCCACGTACTGTCCCCCGTACGCGCAGCGTCAAATACTTGGGAACTCCTCACAATGCTGCAAGGGCTCCTCTGGTAGGTGCAAAAGCTGCACCACCCGCTGCTGGTGGTGGAGGTGGCAAACGATCCTGCGCAGCATGACTACCTCCTGCCTCCACATCATCCTCCTCATCCTCTTCCCGCTACTCTCGGAGAAGACCTCAATAAAATGTGCTTTGCCAGCAGCACATCTATGTCTCGGTGCCCATGGCTCCTAACAGGTGAAGCACAACCGCTTCTTCTTCAACTCCCTCCTGGCATCATCATCAAGCTGCACTCGTCGTGGATTCCCCTTCGGAGGCAAAATCCTCACATCCTTCCCCTTAGGCTGAAAAGCCTGTCGCTAGGGGTAAGGTGTCCGAGTCTTGGGTAAGACATCCTATAAGTCCCGGGTCCTGCTAATAGCATCCTGAAGGGTGGTTGGTCTAGCGGATCTGACTAGACCCCGAAGTGGCTCTGCTAACCCCTCAACATACATGTAGATCCTCCGTGCCGTGGATAGATCTGGCACCATCACTGAAACCCTCAAGAAATCTGAAATGTAGGTCTCTGGGCTCCCAGTCTGTTTGAGCCTCGTCAGCTCCACAAAGTGTTGTTCCGGATCCCTCCGATCAAACCTCTCCATCAATCTCCTAGTGAACTCCGCATATATCGTCACTGCAGAGTGTCCGAGTGTAACCATCCCATGGAACCACCAATCCTGGGCCTCACCATCCAAATGTAATGTCGCCACCTTGATGGCCTCTGTCTCCGACATCTGGTTAAGCTGGAAGTAAATGTCCAGCTTCTCCACCTAAGACTTTGCCGAACTGTTTGATGAACCATAAAACGTAGGCAAGTGGAATCTACTAGCTGCACAGTGGCTGTCACCATCATGATAATGCCGGTACCCTCTGTGATGGTCGCGGGGTCTACTATCCCGCTGGAGCTTAAAAAAGTCTCTAAATGAGAGAGCCTCTCTGAACTCCTACCCATAGGCCTGGTATTCTGCAAAATAATCGCCGATATGACCAGGCTCTGCCTCCTACTGGGCTCCGGCCCCCGTGTCTGCTCCTAAGAAAGTGAGCATGGTAGAGCGTGTAGGGCATGTGAGGCCACCTGCTGAGTAGTATCATGCTACTCTAGCAAAAGGTGGGATGCACCCGATCCCTCACCAACCTGGAAAACCCGTGGGCTCTCACGCTGTCTAGCCTCTACTGCCGTGAATCTCTGTCCCATCACCTCAATCTGCCTCGACAGATCCTGCACTAATTTGAGGAGCATGTCCGCAAATCTCTTCCCGTCATCATCTGCCATCGGATTCTCCTGCTTTGCGTCCACCACAGGCTCCTCCTATCCTGCGTCCACTACTGGAACACAGTCTCCCTCTCCGTAGGTGTTTTCCAACCTACGCCCAGTGTCTCTGTACCTCCTACCTCTATAACAGATGTAGGGCTTTTCCCCTGGTGTCATAGATTGCTAACTGCACAGGCTGAGCCAGATCTATGCTCTGATACCACTGTAATATCGCTTATCAGGAATATTCCTCAAACACAAGTAAACTCCAACCAGAGATGGACTGGGAGGGCATTTACCAGATATGTCGCCTCTGAAAAGAGGACGAGATCTAGAGGCTACCTGGCCCTTTCCAGACTCTGTCTAAGAGTATAGGAGAAAACACACAAGTGGTATAGTAGCCGAGAAGCTCAAAGAGATAAAAATAACAATGGTGCAACATATAACAATATAACCATAAGCAGATACTCAAGAAATGCAGAGAGAAATGCTAAGCCATTTTATTATACTGAGTAATAGAATGAGTACAGGAGGTGATAAGAAAGATGGCACCTCCACTTGCACAAGGCAAGTGAAGAAATACACTTAGAATAGCAAAGGAATGGCCTCTCTCTGAACTGCGTCCAAGCTGCCAGAGAACTGCCTTGCTGCTGCTAGGAATCAAATGAGGATTTGGGGTTGTTCTCCTCCTCGGAAAATGTTGAAACTCTGGAATCAGACTCTACTCAAGAAACCCAGAAAAACCCAAAAAGATTTTCTGAAATAGCTAACCCCCGAAAATCGCCCCCTTGAGGACCCACGCAATCCCTCAGGGCTCTACGCTGCTACTGAAATAAACTCACCACAACTCTGCCTGAAACTCAGCAAAAACCCTCCAATATGCAAGGGTTGATCCCCTGCTCAACCTCCCAGCACAAATCCCCCTGCAAAACCTCAATCCAGAACTTCTGCCAGAAAGCACTGCATCATCCCTCTCCAGATTGCGTAGTCACCTAAGATGCTCAATCCTCCTGCCAAAATGTTGATGAAACTACAACAAAAATACTGATGGAAATACCTTGCCCGAGCAGGCACTCGAAGTCCCCCGGGGCTAAGGGTGAGATCTCCAAACGGAGACACTCAATGCACTAAACAGTGCTGCAGACTAGCTAAACAACCAGCGTGCTCTAAGTCGAAGTGACTAGCTCAAATGCTCATCATCGAATGCCAAAATGAGGAGCCTCCTCTCTCCTTTATAGCATTGGCCTCTCTCAATCCCAAGGCTCACCTCCTCCAACGTAGCTTTCCTCTTGCCACGTGTTTCTCACCATCTGCGCAGTCACTCCATGTGTCTACGTGGTTCTTTGGCCCCCCTTGGCTCACCTTTTGAGTTACAACGTTGTGCTACTAGGGAGTGTCTTTATTCATGAAGTGAGTATGTCCCCCTCTCCTCACCTTTTTATTTATAAACAGCTATACAAGGCAAAATTGAGCAAAATTGAATATTCCAATTAGCCATGGCCAATTAGGAATATTACAATGCAGCTCTAGCATCTGCGGGGAAGCAAGAGAAAAGAAAGAAGAAGGACCTCTCCATGGTCAAGTGCTTCCATTGTGGGGAGCTGGGTCATTTTGCGAACCAGTGTCCTGGGAAGAAGAGTATGGAAGAGGCTTCTGAGACCAAGGCAGCGCCAACGAGGGCAAAAAAAGAAGTCGAGGAGAATGACAATTGTGCCATGAGTGCTCATATGCCACTTGAGAAGAAGTGGGGAGACATCGAGCTGTAGTCAGACAGACTACAAGCGATGAGGGGCAGGATCCTTGAGGTACCCAACCTCTTGAATTGTACCTTGCTACAGGAGCCCTGAAGAGGAGTAGCAGGACTGACGGATGTCGGTAGAGACAGATGCAGATGGAGCGGCAGAGAGTGCTACAATGCAGAAGTCCCGGGACAACGCGAGGCTAGTAGGCTGCAACAGTGCGAGAGTCACGAGAGGGTTGCACAGTGCAGGATGGCACAGAGAAGTGTGCAACGGTGCAAGATGCAGCGAGTTGTTGCAGCAGCGCAGAGGTCAGTAGAGGGAGCACTTTTTAGCGGCAGAGGGAGCTTCAGCATCAGGAGTGTTTCTAGCCTGACAGGGATGTCAGAAGTTGGGTGGATCAGTGACTTACTTCTCAGTAACTGAGTTGCAGTGCAGCAGTTAACAGTGGCAGTGCTATGGGCAGCACAATGCAGCGTGATGAGAGGAGATGCAGTGTTGGGAGGATGGACTAGCAGCAACACGAATACAGAGGGAGTTGTCGTATGGATGCAGCAATGGCAGTGGCAGGGCCATGGGCAGCAGTACACGATGCAGCAGTGCAGAGGATGTTGGGCAGGGAGGCCTAGCATCAGCACAGAGAATGGTGTTGGATAATCAAGGTGATAATCAGTGTAGAGTATTACTAGAGCACAGTCCTCGCTAAAAGGGAGTGTTGATTTGAGGTAGCATCGGATGTGCTCTAGCCATGAAAATTAGTGGAGAGGCTAAAGCACATGAAATCTCCAAGAGTCCTAAGTCTAAACTTAGGAAAAATAAAATATTAATGGGTATTAATATAAAACTAGGTTAGAAAGTTCCAAAAGTCATGGATCAAGCCAAATTTAATCTTAGTCATTGATTAGAGATGTAATCTCGGCCGTTGAAGGACCAACATGAAAAGTATAAGAGGAGGTTTGAGGGTCAGTTGGAAGATACAATAGAGTGATCAGTGATTCATTTTGCTCGAGTGAGGTTGCTAAGCAAAGTTGAATCAGTGATTAGCAGCAAGGGGCAGTGAGTACGAGGCAGAGAGGTAGAGACAATACTAAGAGACTAGCGCAGAAGTAGAGAGAGCGAGAGCAGCAGCCAATCCAGGCTACACAAAGCTCAGCAGAGACAGTGCAGAGGCCAAAGGGATTGTGTCATCCATGCATAGGCTGCTGGAGTGACGCAGAGGGTCCCAAAGGATGCGTAGTGCCTCAGAGGGCTGACGCAGAGGGTCCTGGGACTGACACAGGTAAGCAAGAGGCTGACGCAGAGGCCAGAGTGTCAGCGCTGAGCTTCAGTTGTGCCGGAGAGGGTTTCGTGGGACAGGTTTTCTAAATACCTGTTTCTGAATATAGAGTTATTGATGTCGTGTATTTTTCTCTGTCGGGTGAGCCGGTTAGGCACTCAATTGTACTCAGAAAGACTGCATAATAATATAACCCTCAAAATAGCTGCCCCTGTTTTCCTACATTGGGTTTTTCCAAAGACATTTGTCCAAAAATAACGGTGTCACTTGTGTGCTTGTTTTCTTTCAGTTGATGATCTATAGATGTTGTGATTGTATTGTGTTTATTTCGATATTTAAATGTATTAAATAACTTGTTCAGAATTTACAAGTAGAAGAAATAAACTAGCAGAATACAGATTAATTTTCTAATGGATAGACTTAGAAAATTCAACATGGTATCAGAGCGTGGTTACAGATCACAGAAGAGTTGAAGGCATCAGCAGAGCAGAGCATGTGCAGCAGAATCAACTGTCCCGAGTTACAGTAGCTGATCCTTGAGGAAGCAACAGAGGAAGGGTTGACGCAGAGGGACTGCGTCATCAGTCTGGGCCAAAGGGAGGCAACGCAGAGGCTGAGGAGGGTAGAAAGAGGCTCACGCAGAGCCACGCAGAGGCCAAGAGGGTTGACACAGTTGGCTGAGGGAGCTGCTTTGCCGGTGTCGGGATTGCGCAGAGCCAAGAGGCTCAATCCTTCAGTTGTTGGGGTGAAAGATGTTGTGGGCAATTTGCGGGAGAGAAGCTGGTGGGGTACTGTGGTTAGAACAGTACCTAACAGGGCAAGACCAAGGTAGAGGGAGTTGCTTCTGAGGCGGATTTCTAGCCAAGGCATCCGGATCAATGTTGCAGTTGCACAGACGATTGGAGAAGAGCAACTTGACAGTTGGCAAAAAGATTTCCAGGTGGGAAATTAGGACTCAAGGGAGTCCAGAAGAGAACTTCCAGACGGGAAGTAGAGAGACTCAGCAGGAGTCGAACTGAGAACTTCCAGACGAGAAGTAGAGAGACTTAGCAGGAGTCAAACTGAGAACTTCCAAACGAAAAGTAGAGAGACTCAGCAGGAGTCGAACCAAGAACTTCCAAGCGGGAAGGAGAGAGACTGGAGGAGTCAACAAAAGAGCAGTGAGATGGTCGTGAATGGGCTGAGAGATCAGGACAGGTTGGACGAAGCTTCCAACTTTGTGGTCTGGAAGGCCAGGATCTTGCCCATTCTAGATAGATCGTATCAAGGGCTTCGCCTTGAGAGTGATGGCTATCCCAATTGACCTGATAGCTAATGAAAAGTACGAGGAAGCAATGGCGAAGACAAAGTGTATCATACTTGACGGGATCAAGGATCATGTGGTCCCACATATTGCCGAGAAGGAAACGACAAAGGAGATGCGGGACACTTTGAAGACATTGTACCAACATACTTCCGTGCAGAGGAAGATGCTCCTAGAGAATCAGCTAAGGTCATACCAGATGCAGAAGGGAGAGCAAATCGATCTCTTCCCCGGTCGGTTGAAGGAGATCCATGACCAACTAACTTCCATAGGGGACACGTCGAATCAGGAGTTGATGGTAAGGACCGCACTCAATGTAGTCTCTGAGGATTGGGAGACATTTGTCTAGAGCATATTGGGCAAGACGAGTCTTCCGGATTGGGAGACATTTTTCCAAAGCATACTGGGCAGGACAAGTCTTCCAGATTGGGAGACATTTGTCCAGAGCATACTGGGCAGGATGAGTCTTCCGAATTGGGAAAAACTGTGGGTGGCTCTTTGTCAAGAAAAGATCAGACGGCTGACCAAGGCGGGAAGTAGTGGCAAAGGGATCAGGATCAAGAAGGAAGAGGAAGAGGATGTGCTCTAGCATCTACAGGAAAGCAGGAAAAGAGGAAGAAGAAGGACCTCTCCAAGGTCAAGTGCTTCCATTGTGGGGAACTGGGTCACTATGCGAACTAGTGTCTGAAGAAGAAGAGTAAAGGAGAGGCTTCTGACTCGAAGGCTGCACCAGCGAGGGCGGAGAAAGAAGTCGAGGAGGATGACGATTCTGCCATGAGTGCTCATGTACCAGTCAAGAAGAAGTGGGGAGACATCGAGCTATAGTCAAGAGGACTACAGGTGATGAGGGGCAGGATCCTTGTGGTACCCAACCTCTTGGATTATACCTTTCTACGGGAGCCCCGAGGAGGAGTAGCAAGATTGTCAGATGTAGGTAGAGACGAATGCAGATGAAGCAGCAGAGAGTGCTACAGTGTAGGAGTCCCCGAGCAGCGTGAGGCTAGCAGGAGGCACAGGAGTGTTGCACCAGTGCAGGATGGCACAGAGAGGTGTGTAACGGTGCGAGATGCAGGGAGTTGTTGCAACAGTGCAAAGGCCAGTAGAGGGAGCACTTGTTAGTGACAGAGAGAGCTTCAAGATCGGTACGGTTTCTAGCTTGATAGGGATGTCAGAAGTTCGGTGGATCAGTTACTTACTTCTCAGTAACTGAGTTGCAGTGCAATAGCAGTATGCAGTAGCACGATGTAGCATGATGAGAGGGGATGTAGTGCAGATGCAGTATTGGGAGGATGGACCAGCGGCAACACGGATGCAGAGGAAGCTGTCGTACAAATGCAACAATGGCCGTGGCAGGGCCATGGGAAGTAGTAAAGGATGCAGTAGTGCAGAGAATGTTGGGCGGGGAGGCCTAGCATCAGCACAAGTACCAGTGCCGGATAATCAAAGTGATGCTCAGTCAGGTGTATTACTACAACACAGTCCTCGCTAAGAGAAAGTGTTGATTTGGGGTAGCATCAAATGTGCTCTAGCCATGAAAATTAGCAGAGAGGCTAAAGCACATGAGATCTCCAAGACCCAGAAATGGTTTGGACAAATTGTACCAGGTTTGGGAGATATTAAAATAATTAATATTTTTAATGGAGTTCCCAAGTCTAAACTTAGGAAAAATAAAATATTAATGGGTATTAATATAAAACTGGGTTAGAAGGTTCCAAAAGTCATGGATCAAGTCAAATCTAATCTTAGCCGTTGATTAGAGATGTAATCTCGGTCGTTGAAGGACCAACAGAAAAAGTATAAGAGGAGGCTTGAGGGTCAGTTGGAAGATACACCAGAATGATCAGTCATTCATTTTGCTAGCGCAGGGTTGCTAAGCAAAGTTGAATCAGTGATCAGTAGCAAGGGGCAGTGAGTACGAGGCAGAGAGGCAGATATAGTACTGAGAGACCAACGCAAAAGCAGAGAGAACAAGAGCAACAGCCAGTCCAGGCTATGCAGCAGAGCCCAGCAGAGACAGCGCAAAGGCCAAAGGGACTGCGTCATCCATGCAAAGGTCGTTGGAGTGACGCAGAGGATCCCAGAGGCTGCGTAATGCCTCAGAGGGCTGACGTAGAGGGTCCTGGGGCTGACGCAGGTCAACAAGAGGCTGACGCAGAGGCCAGAAGGGCTAGCGCTGAGCTTCAATTGCACCGGAGAGGGTTTCGTGGGACAAGTTTTCTAAATACCTGTTTCCGAATATAAAGGTATTGCTACCGTGTATTTTTCTCTGTTGGATGAGCCAGTTAGGCACCCAGTTGTACTCAGAAAGACTACATAATAATATACCCCTTAGAATAGCTGCACCGGTTTTCCTGCATTGGGTTTTTCCGGGGACATTTGTCCAAAAGTAACGATGTCACTTGTGTGCTTGTTTTCTTTCAGTTGATGATCTGTAGATGTTGTGACTGTATGGTGTTTATTTCGGTATTTAAATGTATTAAATAACTTGTTCAGAATTTACAAGTAGAAGAAATAAACCAGCAGAATACAAAGTAATTTTCTAACGGATAGACTTAGAAAATTCAACAAATGGCTTGGTTGCCATTATCTTAAATGTTTGCCTTAGCTCTTTCTTGTCAGCACATGAGAGTGGTCTGCTTTGTCTTCGAACAGCGAGGTTCGCGTGCCTGGTGAGTGCTTAGTGTTACTTGTGTCAAGGTTCTTTCACCGCAGAGGGAGAGGGTGGAAGTGAGTCTCAAGTCGAAAGGGAATAGTCCCAACTCTATCAGAGACACACAACACAGCAGGACATGTGCAGCTTCCGGCAAAGTAGTCCACACGAATGCGGCAGTCACAAACACACAATGAATGGATAGCACGTACAACACCCAACGGAATAGTCCACACGAGTGTGACGATCGTTATAACAAGTTTATGAGAATGGTTATGTTGAGTGTCCGGCGGGATAGCCCACACGGGCGAGACAGTGTTAACAACTTATACAACACATTTTCGTAAGCATATGTATTAGAACAACCGAAATAGTTCAATTGTCTTAACACAAGTTAAAGCAACATGCATTACAAGTGTCCAAAGAATAGTCTTATAAACAAATACAATACATGTGTGAAAACGTGTCGGCCTGTTATTAGGCTTATGAATTAAGCAAAAGTTTCAAGACACATCGGTACACCATTACATCACTAACCCCAATAGTGGGGCGTTGGAGCCACTGCTCGCTCCTCAAAGAAAAGACTATAGACTCTCAAGGCTATGTGGGAGGAGCCAATGTGAAAAGTCTTTTGCATGTACAAATGAATGGTATATATAGCCAAGGGTGAAACTGATCCTTGTCACTGTTCAACTTCCCTCACGACTGTTTGACTTACATGACTTTTCAACTTTCCAAGACTCTTCAACTTTACTTGGGGGTCTCTTGGAATTCCACGTTACATTACATTGATTACAACAGTGTTGCCCACAGTAGTGATGTGGCCGATATGAATCATGACATGACTCGACACGACAAAGCTCGTATGTTCATGTTGTTGGTGGTGTCCATGTCAAGTTGCAGTGTTGCTAAGTGATGAATGTGCTCTTGGAGTATCATAGCTTCACCTCCGCATGGCAAGGTGTGCAGAATCCTCGATGGTCTTGGTGTTTGCTTGATGTTGCACGTGCATGTCTCTCCTTCGCTTGTACTTGGCATGCTCCATGCATTCATCCGTTTGTGAACAAGTCTCCTAGCATGCGCTCCTTCTTCATCCCTTTCGTCGACGCGCCATGTCTCGTCCATGTACCTGTATCTGCAATCACTCATGACGAGATGACATCAAATCCAGAAATCTCCTAGTCTACCACGATGCATTATCTTTCGCTTTCGAGTGCAGGTGGCCGGGAGAGAGGACAAGGTTCTGAAACTACGTAGAGCACATTTCAAGTTGGGATGTGAGCTTCAGGCACTGTCAAGGAAAATCATGCAGAGGTCACTGGGAGGTTGAGATGGGCAGTCTGGATCAGCAGTGACTGTCTGCGGGATCTGGCTCGGCTGAAGGGCAGATCTGCGCAAATTTTCCAAGGAGGCAGTGCAAGCAGCAGGGAGGACACTGGCAGTGAAAATTGTGCAGATTCTCTGGGGAGGCTGGCAGCGGGCTGTGGGAGTTTGCTGGCCAAAACTGCGCAGAACTGAGAGGTTGGCCTGCTGGACATATCTGCGCAGCTTCTGGGCTGAGCGAGGTTTCAGGGAACTGGAGGACAGCCCATGAAAACTGCACAGCGTTCAAGACAAGCAGCAGGCCGACTGACAAGGTGACTGGTTGATAGAACTACGTAAATTTCAAGGACAGTGTAGTGACAAGCAGCGGGTGCCTGTCCTTCATGTTTGTGCAATTTCTTCAATCAGCGGAGGTGGGCATGCTGGCAGCTTCTACGCAATTTTTTGGAGTGAAGCCCGAGGTCACTGTCTGGTCAAACTCTCCACTTGACCAGCAGGAAGCTTGATAGATTTGCTTGCGGGCAACGCAGATTGAGATGCCTTGTTGAGAAACTTCCGCGTTGTTCTGGATGATAGTCAGTCGGGTCGATTCTAGGATTGCACAATGCAAACTGTCTGGAAGGCAGCCTCAAGCTCTATGCAATTCTGGGCAGCAGTACATGATCACTGAAGGCTAAGACTACGTGGTGCAACTCAGCGAAGGTCAGACTGATGGAGGGTGGTCCGGTCGACAAACTTTCAGAAAAATGGCTAAGTGTGTGAGCGAGTGAACTTGTGCATGCACAACCTTGCGAACACACACAAAACATGATTCGACGACAAAACACCTTCAACCATCGAGACATCATACACTCAGTGTGACTAACCGACGGGTGTGAGCGTCAAGCACGACACTTGAGATAGACATTCGGACGACCGTGACAACACTTGCGCGACAGTGCTTACCACATTGTGTGTAAGTGCGATAGATGTTTACATAGCGAGCACAACTCAGATACAACCTTCAACATCACCAGAACGAGGTCGCAAGCATGACATAGCAATCAACATGCCGAAGACAACAATTGGTCAAACAAGTGAAAAGGAAGAAAGACATGTGTTGGAATTTCTAAGTTTAACCTGTTAGAAATTCTTCCTGTACTATCTGGTTTATTTCTTCCTAATTGTTTAATTACTTAACAAGTTATTTACCATGAAACTACTAAAAATAAACACAAGTACAGTATCAACATCTACAGATCATCAACTGAAAGAAAGCAAGCACACAAGTGACATCGTTATTTTTGGACCAATGTCCCCGGAAAAACCCAATGTGGGAAAATCGGTGCAGCTATTTAGAGGGTTTTATTATTATGCAGTTTTCAGAATACAGCTAGGGTTCCAGAAATGGCTCACCCAACAGAGAATGCCCTCGGAAGTAGTACCTCTCCTCGGAGAGATATTCCGGCTGATTAATCACTTGATGAACGATCCCACAGCAACAATTGCAGCTTCCACTGATCTGCGTCACTCTGATAGGGACTGCGTCACCCTATTCGGCTCACTGGCACCTAGTTTGTGTCACCCTATTCTGTGCAGCTACTAAAGCTTTTGCGTCAACCCTTAGACCCTCTACGTCACCCACGCTGGCCTCTTCTGGCTCTACGTAGCTCCCATCTGCCTCTGCGTCAACCTCTCCAAGCTCTGCGCTCTCTCTGGTACTAACTCTTCCTCTCTGCAATGTATTCACTACCCCTCGTTGCTGATCACTGATTCACTTTTGCTTAGCAACCCGCTTTAGCAAAATGAATGACTGATCACTCTGGCGTTTTCTCCAACTGACCCTCAAGCCTCCTCTTATACTTGTCTTGGTGGTCCATCAACGGCTGAGATTAAATCTCTAATCAACGGCTAAGATTAGATTTGGCTTGATCCATGACTTTTGGAACCTTCTAACCCAGTTTTATATTAATACCCATTAATATTTTATGAACTCCATTAAAAATATTAATTATTTTAATATCTCCCAAACCAAGTACAATCTATCCAAACCATTTCTGGGTCTTGGAGATCTCATGTGCTTTAGCCTATCCACCAATTTTCATGGCTAAAGCACATCCAATGCTACCCCAAATCAACACTCCCTCTTAGCGAGAACTGTGCTCTAGTAATACTCCACACTGAGCATCACCTTGATTATCCAACATCGGTCCCTGTGCTAATGCTAGGCCTCCCTACCCAACATCCTCTGCACTGTTGCATCCTGTACTGCTACCCATGGCCCTGCCACTGCCATTGCTGCATCCATACGACAACTCCTTCTGCATCCGTGTTGTTGTTGGTCCATCCTCCCAGCGCTAGATCTGCACCGCATCCCCTCTCATCATGTTGCATCATGCTACTGCACTGTTACTCAGTTACTGAGAAGTAAGTAACTGATCCACCCAACTTCTAACATCCCTAGCAGGCTAGAAACACTCCCGATGTTGAAGCTCCCTCGGCCGCTAACAAGTGCTCCCTCTACTGACCTCTGAGCCGCTGCAACAACTCCCTGCATTTTGCATCGTTGCACACTTCTCTATGCCTTCCTGCACTGGTGCAACACTCCCGTGCCTCTCGCACTGTTGCAGCCTGCTAGCCTCGTGCTATCCCGGGACTCCTACACTGTAGCACTCTCTGCCGCTCCATCCGCATCCGTCTCTACCGACATCCGCCAGTCCTGCTACTCCTCTTCGGGGCTCCCGTAGCAAGGTATAATCCAAGAGGTTGGGTACCTCAAGGATCCTGCCCCTCATCACCTGTAGTCTGTCTGACTACAGCTCGATGTCTCCTCATTTCTTTTCAAGTGGCACATGAGCACTCATGGCACAATCGTCATCCTCCTCGACTTCTTTCTTCGCCCTCGCTGGCTTCCTTGGTCTCAGAAGCCTCTCCCTTACTCTTCTTCCTAGGACACTGGTTCGCAAAATGACCTAGTTCCCCACAATGGAAGCACTTGACCTTGGAGAGGTCCTTCTTTCTCTTCTCCTACTTCCCTACAGATGCTAGAGTCGCATCCTCTTCTTCCTCTTTCTTGATTCTGACCCCTTTGTCGCTATTCCCTACCTTGGTCACTCGTCTGATCTCTTCTTGACGAAAAGCCGCCCATAGTTCCTCCCAATCCGAAAGGCTCGTCCTGCCCAGTATGATCTAGACAAATACCTCCCAATCCTCTAAGACTGCGTTCAATGCAGTCCTCACCATCAATTCCTGATCCAGCGTGGCCCCTATGGAAGTTAGTTGGTCATAGATCTCCTTCAATTGACCGAGGAACACATCTATTTGCTCTCCCTTTTGCATCTAGTATGACCACAGCTGATTTTCAAGTAACATCTTCCTCTGCACGGAAGTATGCTGGTACAATTTCTTCACAGCTTCCCACATCTCATTTGTCATATCCTTTTCGGAAATATGCGGCACCACATGATCCTTGACCCCATCAAGGATGATGCACTTCGCCCTGGCCATTGCCTCCTCGTACTTCTCATTTTCCACTGGGTCAACTGGGATCGCTATTGTTTTCAAGATGAAGTCCTTGATGCAATATCTATCTAGAATGGCCAAGATCCTGGCCTTCCAGACTACGAAGTTGGTTGCTCCATCCAACCTATCCTGATCTCTCAGTGTATTCACGGCCATTATGCTGCTCTTCTTTTGACTCCTCCCAGTCTTTCAACTTTCCACCTCGAAGTTTTTTGTTCGACTCCCTCTAAGTCTTGATTTCCCTTCTGGGAATCCTTTTGCCAACGTCAAGTTGCCCCACTCCGATCATCTGACACTGATCAGGATTCCTTGGCATGAAATTCGCCTCAGCAGCAACTCCCTCCTCCTTGGTCTTGCCCTGTTAGATATTGTTCTGACCACAGTACCCCACCAACTTCGCTCTGCAAATTACCTGCAGCCTCCTATACCCCAGCAGCTGAAGGATTGAGCCACATGGCTCTGTACAATCTCGTCACCGCAAATCAGCTCCCCTAGCCAACTGCGTCAACCCTCCTAGCCTCTACGTGAACCTAATTTTGCCTCCCTTAGCCTCTACGTTACCTTTCTCTGGCCCAAAATGATGATGCGATCCCTCTGTTGCACTCCTTCCTTTGTCGCCTTCTACACGGATCAACCTGGTCACTCGGGACAATTGAATCTGCTTCTATTGCTCTACTAGCTGATACCTTCAGTTATCCTGTGATCTGGAACCTGGCTCTCATACCATGTTTGAATTTCTAAGTTTAACCCGTTAGAAATTCTTCTTTTACTATCTGGCTTATTTCTTCCTAATTGTTTAATTATTTAACAAGTTATTTACCATGTAAATACTGAAAATAAACACAAGTACAGTATCAACATCTACAAATCATCAACTGAAAAAAAAAAAAAAACAAGCACACAAGTGACACCATTATTTTTGGACCAATGTCGCCAGAAAAACTAGGAAAACCAGTGCATTTATTCAAAGGGTTTTATTATTATGCAGTTTTCAGAATACAACTAGCGCGTGAAATGAGAATGAAACATGTTTATGTGATAACCACTCATACGCACACAATTCCCTTGAAGTAAAACAACATTCCCTTTGCATGAAAAACAACAACCCCTATGCCCAAAAATGACACAGCTGCATAAAGATGAGAACAACAAGTCCTACGATCAAGGAGTGTGTTACATTCCTAGACCCCTAGGAGTCAATTTTTTAATGGCTGAGATCAAAACTGTAATATGTACATACCTTTGCTTTCTGCAAATGTTTTCCATATTCAAAAAAATAAAAATTAAAAAATTAAAAAATGTAAAGAGGGTATGTCTTAAAAGAAAAATCAAAGGACAAAAAGAATAAAGAAAAAGGTCAAAAAAGATGAAAATACGAACCCCAAAAACAAAAAGACCATGAAAGTGTGCAAGTCCAGATGCCACTGCTATTTACTTTTCTGCATAATAATGATTGTGTGCAACTTGTTATTCATGCCACAACCCATGGTAATCAAATAGTTTAATCTTGATTATTCCATGATTTGAATTTCATGCTTAGAGATAAAAAATAAAATCTGACCAAACTGTTTAATCTTGACAGATAAATAGATAGATAGAGTAAATAAAAGGAGCTCAACAGTTTAATCTGAGCCCTTAGATGTAATAAGGATAGACTTAGATTTCTATTGTAAAAGAAAAGAAAAATGTTTTGATAAGGGTTTGCCAGCTTAAGTGCACCCTAATAAAGAGTAGAAAAAATGGTAGGATGAGTAGATGGGTAAGTAGTTGCATGGTTGCAGAATTGTGATGATTGATTAGATAAAATCATATCATTTACTTTCATCATCAAGTTGCTAAAGTATGGATGATAATTGAGCATTTACACAAAGTCAAGTGATTAATTTCCCCATTCATTTTACCCTTAATTTTACTAATTTCCCATAAGCAAAGTCAAAAGTACCTAAAACCTTAAGTTAAAGGGGCTCAAAGCATTTCTCTGACTTCTGGAGGAACCGAACCCTCAGTCCAATAACTGATAGGTTCTAAGTACTAAAGTTTCCTCATAAACATTCAACCCCTCCATAATTCATTCATTTCCCCTAAAAAATCCTTTTTCCTAAGGTAAAAGCACCAATTGCCTAGGGAAAATAATCACCCCCAAGCAAACCCCTTTTCCACAAAAACCCACAAATGCGCATTTAACCTAAGTCATAATGTTTTATGTGAAAAGTAAATAAAATTCAACACACATTATACTTAGCACACTTCATTTTTCCACCTTCATTTCATATTAACTTCTATATTTATTAAATCCCAAAAAATACCCCTTTCCCATATATTTTATTAAAAACCCATATGTTAATATCCCGCCCCCAAGTTTGAAATATAAACTTTATTAATAAACTGATTAATGGGTTAATTAATTCGATCAACGACTAATTAATAAGCATAACCCACCGTCGAATAAAAGAAATTAATTAATCAATCAGTGATTAATTAATAATCTGTCCCCACCAATGAAATCGAACCCGACGTCATTAAACCTCCATAATCCACAATTAATTAATCCCTCCACGCATTAAAACCCTGTCGAGCCCCTCCATTAAACTTCATATCAAATCATCACCCCGATCACTGTGCGATCTGACCCCTTTTGATCCAACGGTCAACGCTCATATCAAACGGCCTCCGAAGGCCGACCTTTACCCGCCTAATATGGGTGGTTTCACTATTCACCACGTAGCATTGAAATATAAACTTTATTAATAAACTGATTAATGGGTTAATTAATTTGATCAGCGACTAATTAATAAGCATGACCCACCGTCAAATAAAAGAAATTAATTAATCAATCCCCACCAATGAAATCGAACCCGACGTCATTAAACCTCCATAATCCACAATTAATTAATCCCTCCATGCATTAAAACCCCGTCGAGCCCCTCCATTAAACTTCATATCAAATCATCACCCCGATCACTGTGCGATCTGACCCCTTTTGATCCAACAGTCAACGCTCATATCAAACGGCCTCCGAAGGCTGACCTTTACCTGCCCAATATGGGTGGTTTCACTATTCACCCCGCTGCTACGTGGTGCCCGATGAATGACATCGGGCGACCTCCCCCCAAAACCACTTTATCCCAAAAGCGGTGCGATATGATCCCGCTTACCGCCTCCCGCTAAACAACAAAATGTCACATCCCTCGCTTAATGCCAAGTGTCATTTTCCCAATGTACCCACCAAAATCATTGACTTTACGAATAAAACTAAAAACTCATTGTTTTTGTTTTATCGTGAAAAGACCGCTCAGAGCTCCATGCAAGCACCAGAGTACGTGCAACCATCAACCCACGTCCAACTGCCAACTTACTAAAGCTGCTGAAACTCCAGACCACCTTTCAGTCACGTGCACTTCTTGCAAACAGTGCACAGTCGCCATTACTCCGTTCAAAGCCAAAAACCAAGTATTTACCCAAATTCGATGAGAAACCCTGTTTTATTCCAAAACCTGGACTAAATTGCTTCTAATTACTAAGTAATTCAGTGAAATAGTTGCCCAGTGACTCCAAAATACTCTGAATTAAACCAGTTTTCCCCAATTTCACTGAAAACCCTTTGCCCTCATCCTTGAATCCACAAGAACAAAGGATGGCTGCCCCAATTGCATTGAATGTCCTGCCCATTTCTACTCCTCAGAGATTTAGACCATCTCCCATTGGCAGATAAAGATTTTCAGATTAAAGATACCTTTGTCTAAGAATCCCCTTTGAAACTATATTGTAGGTACAGAGACCAGTACCTGAACCATGCAGACTATATAGGGCTTTGGGAATCAGGTTTACCCAAGTACCAGTTCCCCAGAGTTCATATCTTCCCAGAGATTATCCACTATTGCCATATGAACTATAACCCCAGCCAAAGGGCAGTAATGACCCTGATCATTCTGTATTATTTACCATCACTGCTGAGTTCATAAATGAAATGCTGCAATTACAACCAAGCCAAAGCCTGACCCCTCTTTCTGTTGGAGATTTGCTGAACAGATACCCTACACTCACCTCAATCAAACTTGCTCAGTTATACCAGACCTTCATCAAGGAAGAACAATACATTCCAAAGGACCCTCCACCACACATATCTACCATATTCTCTGATCTTGGCCGAGACATCATAGACATGATATCCAATGTGTTAGGCCAAACTACAAGTGAATTTGTTGATGAAATCATTATAGCCTTTATGTCCATCTACTCTCCTAGGCAGCCCCCAGCCATCATGTTTGACTATGCTCATTGCTAAGTTCACTGCTGATAAGATGCATGATCAATTCATGAGGTTGGATAATGAAAGAGTGTTCAAATATTCTTTAGTTTTATATCATCTTTTCCTGTATTATCAAGCTGAAAAATTCCCAATCACACTCCAAAAGCTTGATACCAGAGGCAACCCTAGATTTGTGGTCTTCTGGACTTCATTAATCCACCTAAATGACTCTCAATATTCTTATACTGATTTCATAGATCTCTTTGTACACCCAGTGGCAACTATGCTATTAGGAAGCCCTCCCCCAGAATCAGTGCAGATATCAGGAGGGTCCTACAGTTGTCCAAACAATATAGAGTGGGAGATTGGTACTTGTACCAAAACCACACTGAAATCAGAATATATGGATGTGAGTTGGCTCCCTACAAATTGCCCAGATACCTCCCTATGAGATTGTTTGCTCTGGAGTACTACAGGCAAATGATTAATTCAGATGAGGTGCATTTTGTGAAGGCCAAGAAGAAAGCTTAACTTAGGATAAAAGATCAGTTTGGCCCCTTCATATGTAACAGTAGGGAAGCAGAAAATGAAGCAAAAGAAATCTTCCGAAGGCTGAAACTAAAACAAAGTTTTATCTGGAATTATTACCCTTTAGACTTCATTTGCAATAGGAGACAAAAGAACAAATTATCTCCTCATATCCACCACAGGATTCCTGAAATTGAACAGTATGCTAATCAACTTGAATGGGTGGAAAACACTTTGGTAGACCAAGATAGCACAGAAGTCGCTGTCAATAATGTATTGATTGATTCAGAAAGAAGACTTGATGAAGATTCGTTTGTACAGGTGCCAGGAGAGTCCCAATCTCAAAGAGAATCACAGGGACACAGTGGGCAAATAGCAGAAGAAAGACCCCAAGAGCAAGAACCACCAGAGTAGCCAAAGGAATCAAAACAGCCAGAGATTTCAGAAGAACTTGCTCAACCAGAACATATCATGAGCAATCCTCCTATTTTACAGACTCCTCTAAATGAGGAGAGAAATCCTAAAAGAGATAGAGAGGAGGCCACTCCTTCTAGCAAACATGTTGCCCAAACTTATGTCAAGAGGCAAAGGTTGAATCCATTTTTAGAACAGGAGTTTACTGAAGAAACAGCAAGAACTACAGGTGCAGAAAGCAGGCATACCACTCCCTCAGGAGGTACACAAGAACCTTCCACCTCACAGGCTCAAATGCTAGAAAGGCAACAGAGTGTGGAAGTATCCTCCTTCAGGGCTCCTACTGGCTAGAGCCAAGACATCAGAGAGAAATATAAAGAAATAAAGGCCAGGAATGAGAGATTGAAGGCCCAAAGTTATGCACATTACCTAAAGATGGCTCCAACTAATCAGACAAGGCTAATGTCAGCCTTTGATGTGAAAGAGGGCAAAATGCAGATGACTTTTATGAAGCCCACTACACAGCAGCCCAGGTCAATTGCAGATTATTTGAAAATAGACTTTGAAGTATTGGCAAAGGATATCCATCCTATTGACCAAATAGAATTACATAAGCAGACTGGGGAAATGGTCTACTCCACCTTGACCAGCAAGGCAATTGCAGCTCACCAACTCCAAAATTCACTGAATAATATGTCAATGCAATTCCAGTTAGACAAGGCCTCTTCACAGGCCAAGGATACCAGAATAAAGTCCTTAGAGGACTTAGTCATAGAACTGGGCAATGATCCCAAAAATGTGAAAGCTGTAGAAAAGCTTATTAAAAAGAAAAATGATGATATAGCTGCATTGAAAAAGCAGCTCAAGATTCCTCCCCTACATCATCCTCAGACAGCTGAAGTATTGGAAACTCAGAAGGAGGAAGAGCTTATGGACTTAGTCCTTAAGCTAAATGAACAACTAAAAGAAACAGAGAAAGAACTAGATAATTTGATACAGTCTAAACAGAGTGAGTTGGCCACCACTCCTCAGACTGTAATTCCTACAATTTCTATAGCAGTACCCTCCACATTGGCTGCTTCATTAGCACCAACAGTTCCACCAGCTAATGCTCTGCCAATTACAGGTACATCAACAAGTACAGGGACATCAATGGAAAAGATAGCTGAATTAGTAAAAGCCATGGAGGATATGACCATCAACGCTACAGAGCTCAAGAAAATTAGAGAACAAGTGTCAAGTTTGGAAACTAATTGCAAACTTGCACAGATACAACAGAAAGAAGAAGCTCAAAAGAATCAAAGAATGGGAGAGAGAATAAAAGTCCTTGAAAAGGACTTGACATTGCAACAACCACTTGGAGACATGAAGGAAATTCTTTGGGCCAACATCATTGATTCCATCAATGATGTTTGGCCATCTATTCAAGTTATTTTTGAACAGACTGAACTAGTCAAAGTGGCCACAGAAGCAATCGCAAGACAATGGAAGAATTGGGAGATAAGCCTGAAGAAGCCAACCAATTGATAACATTCCTGAACAGCAGAAACAGGTACCAGCTTGATGAACTGGAAATAGAAGACAGAACAGGAACAATCATAGAAATCAAGAAGGTTCTCACCAAGAGAAACCTTATGCTAAATCTTGAGAAAAAATGCCAGAGTATCCAAGCAGACATTGATATATTTATGACAAAGTATGGTATTTTAAGAGAAAAAGGACTTCCCAGTCCTATGGTAATACATGACAAGCTGATGACTCAAGATGATTATATTGAAAGACTAAACAAGTTGGCCAAAAGCCAAGCTAGTACTTCAGGGGTAAAATCTTTGCCCACTGGAAAGGTATTATATGATAGTCTTGAAAATCTGTTTTTCATAGAGCATGAGGTAAAGCACTTGTTTACCAACAGGCCAAATTTTGCTAAGTATACAAAAGCTGACGAGATATATAGAAAGATGATAAGGATAAAATTACCTGACAGTGAATGGTGGATGAAACATACAGATTTACTATAAAGTTACTGCAGTAAATCTACATGGTAAAACATGGCTGCCAGGTAAAACAGGCAAGACAGAGTCAAAGCAGAACAGGTAAAGAGTATCAGTAGGTAGAAGATAGAAAGTGATTCCAGCACATAACTATAAAGCAACTGAAAGAGCCAAATCCGAATTACAACAACCAGCACAATCACAATAAAAGGGACAGCAAGAAGACAGTTCTCCATCTATCTCTATCTTCGTGCTTGAAGATATTTTCAGTTTCCTAGAATAATTCTCATATTGTTATGAGATATTTTGTAACAATTTTTGTATAAATACTTCACAAAATGAAGTAATTAGGGTGGATTAAAATACATTTCTGTAGACATTTTATATTGAGCCAAGGAGCTATTGTACTCAAGACTGGACTGGTTTTGCTGGATATGAAATAAAGCTAAAGACATTTCACTGGATTCTTGTGCATAGTTGGAACAAATAAGTATTATCTTTTCATGTTTAAATATTGTTTTCTCTTCATGTTATAAATATTCATATGTGTCTCTTATGAAATCTGAAAAGTAAACAAGGAATGATATCTCAGAACTAGCTTAAATGCTCTCTGTTTTAACTGTTTACTTTCTATATGTTTTCTACTAAACTATCTTGGTCTGGGAATTCTTAATTGCTCCCTTACTTCTGTATTTTACCCCCCCCCCTTTGGTCCATAGTAAAGGATTCTTCATTGCCCTTTGCTACTGATCATCCTTCCTTTCTTCATCTTAATCCCGATTAAGGATTCTTCATTGCCCTTTGCCCTGGTTAGGACTACTTCATCCATTTGAACCTGCAGATTTTCTTTTGCTGTGCTAGCCTGCCCTGTGAACTCTTACCTTAGTGATTGATCAGATCCAGTTAAGCCACTCTTGATTGACTCCATAGCCCAATGGCTTGAATACTTACTCTGCCCATCTATTTTCTTAATTCCACCACCCAATCAAAACAAAACATCATGAGCACTAATAACTAGCCTGAAATCTACCCAAAACAAAGTTAAATTATAAAGAGAGAGCCCTCTCTGGACTTAGGTTGGCTAGAACCTGAGTCTAAAAGATTAGGTTTGTGGTTACCTCGAACTATTCCTTCTTTGATAACTTCTAGGGAAAACATCTGAGTGATAACATAGTGGCAACCATACTGGGGACTCAAACCCCCAGTCTTAATAAACCTTTGAGAAATTCAAATTTTTATTTTTAAGCCTCTTAAAGGGTTTATTAGAAGTTATTTCAAAAATTCATAAAAAAGAAAAATAATTAGAAAAAGCTCGAAATCTGGCTTCAGGGAGAACTCACTATACCAGGGCCAACCCTGATCCAAATCCTCCCCCTGTATTTGACAATCCCAACCTTATTCCGAGAATAATTAGAAGGCAAGAAAGTTCAGTAAGCCCAAGACCTTTATTCAGATCCAATTCTTGTCCTGTTGAGTGGTTGTTCATAGAAGACCTCCCTTTTGACAAGTATTTTGACAATTCCCTATTTAGAACCAAGTCTAAGAGTGAACTTGAGGACACAGTTCTAGATCCAGAATTTACAGCAGAACTTGAAGTCCAACGAGCAAACTTGTCAATTGATCAGTACCTTCTGAACTCCCCTCAGTCATCCCTTACTATTGATAGAATCCCTGAACTTTCTGAAACAACTTCAACTTTGTTTAGCTCACCATCATTTCCCCACACTTCTAAAGTTCATTCCTCATCTCTGTTCATACCTTCACTTCCCCATCAGCCTATCACTACCCTTCAAATACCCATTACCCCTGTTACTCCAAATCCCCCTATTGTCCCAAATCCTCCTGTTACCCCAACTCCTGTTCTCAATCCTATCCAACTTAGAGCTATGGCACTCAGATATGCCCCTCTTATGATGCTTGCTCCTCAAGGAGCCTTACCAGCAGATTATCAAAGTAAAATTGTCTTATTTGATAGCACTGGATCTTACACAGCACAGCAGCACACAAAGAAAATGACAGATTATTTCAAACTGCATGAAATTGACATAAGAGATGTCCAAATGAGAATTTTTGCCCAAACTCTAGCTGGAGAAGTGAAAACATGGTTTAGATCTTTGCCTCCTAATAGTATAGATAGTTTAAAACTTTTTTACCAGCAATTCTTACATAGGTGGGAGAAGAAAAAGAACCCTCTTCAAATTCTTTATGAATATGAAAACCTCAAAAGGGGACCAAATGAAACCGTTCAGGACTACTGTACTAGGTTTAACAATGTATATAATGCAATACCACTTGACCTTAGACCTCCACCTGGCTTAGCCCTGATTAAGTTTCCAGACGGATTTGACACAGATATGGCTTTTCAACTTAGAGAAAGGAATCCCCCTACACTAGAAGATATGCAAAGTGTTGCAGTTAGCGTAGAAGCTAATCTGCTATCCAAAAGAGCTAGGGTTAGAAACGAGAGAAGAACACCCCTGAAAGATGAAACTTCACCCTTTGATCAAAAAATGGATGCTTTAGCTAAAGGAATGGAAAAATTAATGGACAGAATAGAAAACATTGAAAGGAAACCTCACTGGGATAGCCAACAGGCACCTCTAGTAAGGAATCCAAATTTTAGGAAGAACCAGAACCAAAACACTGGTAAAAATGGGCCTGATCAGAACATTAGACCTCCTTTCCAAGAGAATTATGTTGAAACTTCCCATCAAGAAGACCCTGAGCTAGACACCCAAATCAACTTAATGGGATTAGATGATGAAGAAACTGTCTTTCTGACTCAGGATGACCAGGAATTATACATGCTTCAACAGTTACAAACCCAAACTAGAGAATCTTTTGACTACAAGCAAGGGTATGACTCTGCTATCTTCGAAGTGCATAAACAGTACAATTTGAGGAGCAAAAAGAACACTAATGTTCCAGACCAAAACAAGAAAACAGTACCTAATCAGCCTAAGAAAGTAAAAGCTACAAATCAGAATCCTTCAGTTACAAAAACTCTAAAAATCCTTTCTAGATCAAATCAAAACCCTCCCAGTCCTACCATTGAAGATGTAACCAACGACCAACCTTCTAATGAGCAACCTTCCACTTCAGTTCCCCTCAAGGAAACAATGGAACAATCTCCAGAAATTATATTAGAAAATCCAATTAAAAAGACTCCAAACACTGAAAAAGAAGAACAAACTGCTCCAAACCCTGTTGTTAAGATTTCAAATGTTCAAACAGACAAATCCCCTCTGCCTTTCAATTTGGGAGCAGAGGTGGCCAAACTTAAAATCTCAATCCCTTTGACAGAACTGGTTAAACATGAAACTTACAGATCTCAAATAAGCAAATCTTTAAACTTCGTGGAAAATGAAGACTCTGTTAACCTATTTGATGATCAACCTGAGTTAATTTTCAGTCCTGATGTTAATGGAAAACCAGTGGAAGGAGGGATACCACCCTTCTACATTAGCCTTAACATCCACGATAAAATCCTACATAATGCCATGCTAGACTCTGGGGCTTCACACAACCTTATGCCTAAATCTATTATGGAGAAGCTAAACTTGGATATCACTAGACCCTACAAAGACCTGTTTTCATTTGATTCAAGCCAAGTTAAGTGCCTAGGACTTATAAAGGACCTGTGTGTTTCCTTAGTGCAGTACCCTGCTAAGACCATTCTTATGGACATAGTGGTTGTTGAAATACCACCTAAGTATGGTATGTTGTTGTCTAGATCTTGGGGTGCCAAACTCCAGGGATCTTTGCAACTTGACATATCGTATAGTACCATATCAGTCTTTGGACATCCTAAGAAACTGTTTAGAAAGACTCTGATGAAATATGTAGTGAGTACCCACGAGAGGCCTCAAAACTTTCCTATATATTCAATGCATTTTGATATTGATTCTTTCATTCTTTACAATGTTGAATCTAACCAAGAAAATACTTCAAACAGCATTATGGCAGAACCAAAAGAAATTACAGTAGTAGAAGAAAATCAAAGTGTTCAAATTCATGAGATTTCAGATAATAAAGATGACCTAGATACTTTAGTCAAAGAAGATTTTATTCCCCCAGACAGTAAGAATTATGAACATGAAATTCTATGGCATCTTGAATTCGATGGGTCAGTAAACAAACTAGGTGCAGGAGCAGGAGTATGGATTTACAACTTAGAAAATGATCATTCAGAGGGTCATGCCTACAGATTGAACTTTAAATGTACAAACAACATGGCCAAATATGAAGCACTTCTGTTAGGTCTGAAATTGGTAAAAAGGTTAGGAGCCATAAGAGTCTCTATTATGGGAGATTTTGAGTTGGTAATAAAACAAATTAACGTTGTTTATATGACTAGGGATCCTAGGTTAGGATTTTATAGAGGAACAGTTGTAGAAATACTAAATACTTTTTTAGAAACCAAGCTTGTTGTTATTCCAAGAAAACACAATATGCAAGCTCACAGTTTAGCGATGTTTGCTAGTACTTGCAAGTTGCCATTTCAACCCAACCATCAGTACACTGCTGAGGTTAGGCATAGACCTGCTATTCCTGACAACTTAAAGAACTGGCAAGTATTCGATAATGATCAACAAATTAACAATTTTCTAACTTTAGATGATGAATTTGTAAATAGCAACATAGACACAGATATAACATTAGATTTTGATTACACTGATGAAGTAGAAATTAACAAAGTAGAAGATGAAAAGATAGATAATTTCCATCCCACAAAGTTTACAAAATCAGATATTCGAAACCTAAAACAAATGGAAATTGATGAAGCAATCGATGAAGAATCTGAAGTCATCAATCTTAAAGACAATTTTTTGCCCAAAGGATTAACTCCTTTGGAGGACTTATTTGATTCAAACGATGTCCCTAAAAAGCCTAAAATGGAACCTTTAAAATCAGACATTGAGGAATGTAACATAGGCTCTGAAGAAGATCCCAAAATGATAAAACTTTCAAAGTCTTTACCTCCCAATGAAAAAGTGAAATACATAGAACTGTTAAAAGAATTCCAAGATGTTTTTGCTTGGAATTATGAGGACCTGAAGTCCTATGATACCAGCATAATACAACACACCATTCCATTAAAAGAAAACCACAAGCCTTTTAGACAGAAGCTTAAAAGGATTAACCTTGTTCTATTACCTTCTATTGAAAAGGAGATCAAAAGAATGTATGAAGCTAAGATTATTGCACCAATTAGATTCTCAGACTGGGTTTCTAATTTGGTACCTACAAGAAAGAAAACTGGCGAAATAACATTGTGTGTTGACCTTAGGAATTTAAATAAAGTTTCACCCAAGGATAACTATCCTCTTCCTAAAATAGATCACATATTACAGAGGGTAGTAGGTTCGACCAAAATCTTACTGTTAGATGGGTTTTCTGGTTATAACCAGATCCTAGTCCACCCAGATGATCAGGTAAAAACTGCATTCACTACTCCATGGGGCACTTTCATGTACGTAAAAATGCCTTTTGGGTTAAAAACATAAGGGCCACCTTTCAAAGAGCAATGGACATAGTCTTTGCTAAGGAAATCCATGACTTCCTGGTAATATACCTAAATGATATCACAGTATTTTCTAAATCAGATCAGCAACACCTGGATCATCTTAGGCAAGTTTTCACCAAGTGTAGGAAGTATGGAATTTCTCTGAATCCTAAAAAATCTTTATTTGGGTTGGACGAGGGAAAACTACTAGGCCACATTATCTCCAAAGATGGTATCCAGATTGACCCAACAAGAATTGAAGCCATTTTGCAGATACCACATCCTAGGAACATCAGAGAACTACAAGCATTTTTAGGTAAAATAAACTTTTTGAGAAGATTTATCTCTAATTTAGTTGAACTAATTAGATTACTAAACAACATGTTAAAGAAAGATTCGACTATTAAATGGACTCTAGAGGCTAAAAGGTCTTTTGAAGATATAAAGTGAGCCTTAACACAAACACCAGTTCTCATCAGTCCAATGTTTGATAGGGATTTCATCATTTTTTCTTTCACCTCAGAACATACAATTGTTGCAGTCCTACTGCAGAAAAATGATCAGGGTTTTGAACAACCAATAGCCTTCTTTAGCAAAGCCCTGAGAGATGCACCTTTAAAGTATAATATAATGGAAAAACAAGCTTTTGCTCTGGTTAAAGCTATTAAAGATTTCAGAGTTTATATCTTGTACTCTCATATAGTAGCTTATGTTCCCAATGTTGTAGTCAAAGACATTCTAACACAAGATGGACCAGATGGAAAGAGAGGGAAATGGATAGCTACCATATTAGAGTATGATTTAGAAATTAAACCTACAAAATTGATCAAAGGCCAAGGTTTAGCCAAGCTCATGGCTGAATCAAACTGTCAGGCCCTAGACATAAATTTCATTGTAGAATTGGATAACGAAGAGGAGATGGCGACTCCACAGATCAGCCAGGCCTTTATAGACTCACCATGGTATGCTGACATTATATACATTCTACAAAATCTTCAAGCTCCTCCTGAGTTGTCCAAAACTAAAAGTAGGTTCTTAAAAATGAAATCTTTGAAGTTTTGCATAATTGACAATGCTTTATTTTGGAAAAATCATGAAGGCATCCTTCTTAATTGTTTGTTAAAGGAAGAATCTGACAAAATATTACAGGAGTTTCATGCAGGTGACTGTGGGGGACATCTTTACTGGAAGACAACAGTTGATAAGATCTTAAGAGCTAGTTTTTACTGGCCCACTTTGTTCTCTGATGTGAAAAAATTTGTAACCTCATGCCACAAATGTCAGATTTTTGAAGGAAAAAGAAAACTATTGCCATTACCTTTGAAACCTATATCTACCGAAACACCATTTCAACAGTGGGGTCTTGACTTCATTGGTGAAATTCATCCCCCTTCCTCTGCCCAACATAGATGGATCTTGACTGCCACAAATTATTTTACAAAATGGATAGAAGCCATACCCTCAAGACAAGCTACTGATACTGTCATAATAGGTTTCCTTGAGGCCAACATTCTGTCCAGATTCGGTTGTCCCACCAAAATCATCACAGACAATGCAGCAGCTTTTAAATCAAAGAGGATGATTGATTTCTGCAACAAATATCATATAACCCTGGGTCACTCCACAGCCTACTATCCCCAAGGAAATGGACTAGCAGAGTCTTCCAACAAAAGCTTAGTGAATATCATCAAAAAATTGTTGGAAGATAACAAGAAAACCTGGAATAAGAAGCTAGTAAATGCCTTGTGGGCAGATAGGCTGACCACTAAGAAATCCATTGGTACTAGTCCTTACCAACTAGTCTATGGAATGGAGGTTGTTTTCCCATCTTCCTTGGGAACACTAGTGATGAAATTGCTCCAAGAAGCACAGATTGAGCCAAATGATATTCAAAGGAGAATCAACCAGACAATTCACTTGCAGCAGACCAGGGAAGAAGTGTACATCAGATCCCAAATTGTGTAAGAAAGAATCAAAAAAGCTTTTGACAAAAGAACCAAGGTAAAAGATTTATATCTAGGAGATAAAGTTCTAAAATGGGACTCAAGAAGGGAGGAAAAAGGTAAACATGGGAAGTTTGACTTCCTATGGAAAGGCCCTTACATCATTTATGCTTTCAGAGGTAATAATGCTTATTTCCTCAAAGAATTGGATGGTGCAGAAGTAGAAGGAGAACCAGTTAATGGTCAAATGCTAAAGAACTATATAGATCTCAGTCATTGATTTCACTAATAACTTGTAAATAATATATCCTTCACAAAGTTTAGTGTTGATTGGATGGTAAATTTTGGAGTTGAAGCCCGAAGAGAAGGCCCTAAGCTTCAAAAGTTTCATTGTCATAAATATCAATAAAGCAACAAAGTAAAAGGGAAAAGTTGCAGAGTAAAATCACAGTAATTCAGAAGGCCATTGATCTACTAGTTCTTGACATTTCACCAAGAAATGCCATCCCCAAGTGGAGCCACTGTTATGTTCCTATACCAATAGGAGTCATAATTTTTGAATGGCTGAGATCAAAACTATAATATGTACATACTTTTGCTTTCTGCAAAAGTTTTCCATATTCAAAAAAATAAAATAAAATTAAAAAATGTAAAGAGGGTATGTCCTAAAAGAAAAATCAAAGGACAAAAAGAATAAAGAAAGAGGTCAAAAAAGATGAAAATATGAACCCCAAAAACAAAAAGACCATAAAAGTGTGCAAGTCCAAATGCCACTACTATTTACTTTTCTACATAATAATGATTGTGTGCAACTTGTTATTCATGCGACAATCCATGGTAATCAAACAGTTTAATCTTAGTTATTTCATGTTTTGAATTTCATGCTTAGAGATAGAGAATAAAATCTGACCAAACTGATTAATCTTGGCAGATAAGTAGATAGGTAGAGTAAATAAAAGGAGCTCAACAGTTTAATCTGAGCCCTTGGATGTAATAAGTATAGCCTTAAATAGATTTCTATTGTAAAAGAAAATAAAAATGTTTTGATAAGGGTTTGCTAGCTTAAGTGCACCCTAATAAAAAGTAGAAAAAATGGTAGGATGAGTAGATGGGTAAGTAGTTGCATGGTTGCAGAATTCTAATGATTGATTAGATAAAATCATATCATTTACTTTCATCATCAAGTTTCTAAAGTATGGATAATAATTGAGCATTTACACAAAGTCAAGTGATTAATTTCCCCATTCATTTTACCCTTAATTTTACTAATTTCCCATAAACAAAGTTAAAAGTACCTAAAACCTTAAGTTAAAAGGGCTCAGAGCATTTCTCTGACTTCTGGAGAGACCGGACCTCGGCCCAATAACTGATAGGTTCTAAGTACTAAATTTTCCTCATAAACATTCACCCCCTCCATAATTCACTCATTTCCCCTAAAAAAATCCCTTTTCCTAAGGTAAAAGCACCATTTGCCTAGGGAAAATTTTCACCCACAAGCAAACCCCTTTTCCACAAAAACCCACAAATGCGCATTTAGCCTAAGTCATAATGTTTTATGTGAAAAATAAATAAAATTCAACACATTATACTTAGCGCACTTCATTTTTCCGCCTTCATTTCATATTAACTTCTAACTTTATTTATTAAATCCCAAAAAATACCCCTTTCCCATATATTTTATTAAAAACCCATATGTTAATATCCCGCCCCCAAGTTTGAAATATAAACTTTATTAATAAACTGATTAATGGGTTAATTAAGTCGATCAGCGACTAATTAATAACCATGACCCACCGTCGAATAAAAGAAATTAATTAATCAATCAGTGATTAATTAATAATCTGTCCCCGCCAATGAAATCGCTCCCGACGTCATTAAACCTCCATAATCTGCAATTAATTAATCCCTCCGTGCATTAAAACCCTGTCGGGCCCCTCCATTAAACTTCATATCAAATCATCACCCCGATCACTGTGCGATCTGACCCCTTTTGATCCAACAGTCGACGCTCATATCAGGCGGCCTCCGAAGGCCAACCTTTACCCACCCGATATGGGTGGTTTCACTATTCACCCCGCTGCTACGTGGCGCCCGATGAATGGCATCAGGCGGCCTCCCCCCAAAACCACTTTATCCCAAAAGCGGTGCGATACGATCCCACTTACCGCCTCCCACTAAACAACAAAATGTCACATCCCCCGCTTAACGCCAAGTGTCATTTTCCCAGTGTACCCGCCAAAATCATTGACTTTACGAATAAAACTAAAAACTCATTGTTTTTGTTTTATCGTGAAAAAGATCGCTCAAACCTCCATGCAAGCACCAAAGTATGTACAACCGTCAACCCACGTCCAATTGCCAACTTACTGAAGCTGCTAAAACTCCAGACCACCTTTCAGTCACGTGCGCTTCCTACAAACAGTGCACAGTCGCCATTACTCTGTTCAAAGCTGAAAACCAGGTATTTACCCAAATTCGCTGAGAAACCCTGTTTTATTCCAAAACCTGGACTAAATTGCTTCTAATTACCAAGTAATTCAGTGAAATAGTTGCCCAATGACTCCAAAATACTCTGAATTAAACCAGTTTTCCCCAATTTCACTAAAAACCCTTCGCCCCCGTCCTTGAATCCACAAGAACCAAGAATGGTTGTCTCAATTGCATTGAATGTCCTGCCATTTCTACTCCTCACAGAGATTTAGACCATCTCCCATTGGCAGATAAAGATTTTCAGATTAAAGATACCTCTGTCCAAGAATCCCCTTTGAAACTATATTGCAGGTACAGAGACCAGTACCTGAACCATGCAAACTATATAGGGCTTTGGGAATTAGGTTTACCCAAGTACCAGTTCCCCAGAGTTCATATCTTCCCAAAGATTATCCACTACTGCCATATGAACTATAATCCCAACCAAAGGGCAATAATGACCCCTGATCATTCTGTATTATTTACCATCACTGTTGAGTCCATAAATGAAATGTTGCAATTACAACCAAGCCAAAGCCTAACCCCTCTTTCTGTTGGAGATTTGCTAAACAGATACCCTACACTCACCTCAATCAAACTTGCTCGGTTATACTAGACCTTCATCAGGGAAGAACAATACATTCCAAAGGACCCTCTACCATACATATCTACCGTATTCTCTGATCTTGGCCAAGACATCATAGACATGATATCCAATGTGTGAAGCCAGACTACAAGTGAATTTGTTGATGAAATCATTATAGCCTTTATGTCCATCTACTCTCCTGGGAAGCCCCTAGCCATCATGTTTGACCATAGTTGCGGGGGAGCGCCCCCCCCCCCTCGCTCCCGCTCCCGATCCGCGCTCCGGGAGGGAGCGACTCGGGAGCGGGTCGAGAGTGCGCTCCCAAAATCGCTCCCGAAAAAGGGAGTGATTTCGGGAGCGCGCTCCCTAAAAAAAATTTCGCTCCCTACGTTTTCGGGAGCGTTTTGCCTTTTTTGCATTTTTTTTTTTGTAGTAATGTTCGAAATGCAATTTTTTTTGAAAGAAACAAGTAGTTTTTGAGTGGGACAGCTTAATGATCAAGTCTAGGCCCTAGTATTGATATGCTATTCATGGTAATGTTAAATTCTTAAAGTAAAAGTGACATTTTCTTTAATTTTCATTTTCATCCTTTTACTTAAATTTTTAACATTACCATGAAATGACTCAGGATGTTTGAGAGTGGTTTCGTCCTCATTGGATTTCATATGGAGAAAGTAGAATTTTAGATTTCATTCAAAATCCAGCAGACTTATCAGTTTTTCAGGATTTCAGGATTGGGGGATTGCAATGTTTCCATTGAATTTTGTCATGTATTAGGGTATGGAACTCGTATTTAATCAAGAGTACCAATCCCTCTATGTACCTTGATGTTAGTGACATTGGTTGTCGAACTCCTCTATCATGACCCTTCTAAAAATGTACGCATCACTCAAACAAAATCTTGACTTGACATGCTATGCTTTTTCTATCTTATGTTAATGCTTAGAGGGTGATATTAATGACAAAGATCCCTATACAGATACAAAGGTAATGACAAAGATACCTCTGGATATTAATGCTTGGAGGGTGATATTAATAACAAAGATCCTGATTTTGCAACAAGACTAAAAAATTAGACATTTCTCGTGGTGGCAAGAGGCCCAAGCTTAAGAAATAGATAATAGATTTACTTCTCTTTTCTAGTTTCTAGTAGCTTTTATAACTATTGACTCTTTCATATTTATTATGATATTTTTTAAAACAATATATGACAATTTAAGTTTGAAGTTGGCAATTATAACTCATTAGTAATGAATTATGAATATGATGCTTCATGAAAGTTGAAAGTTGTTTCATTTCATTTCATGTTAGATATTATTTGTTGTAATGGTTACACTTAGCTTACAAGTACAACTTTGGTGATCAATGATGATAAATGTTATATATTGAATTTTGAAAGCTTGAAACTTTAAGATTGATGAATCATGAGACTCAATATGTTGTATGTTACTATGTTACTAACTTGCGGACGTGGTTGATGAAGATTATAACTTCTAGATGATTGTTGTTATATGGTTCAATCTATGCTTTTTTATGTTTTTTTATATCTAATTCATCATTCTACATGTTTTTGTTGACATATATGTATCAAAAATTAAAAAATATAAAATATATATATATATTTTTAAAAAATCGCTCCGGGATTCGCTCCCAAACCGAGAGCTTCTGAAAATGGTCGCTCCCGCTCCCGTTTTCGCTCCCGCTCCCCGCTCCCGCTCCCGCTCCCAAGTAACATGGTGTTTGACTATGCTAAGTTCATTGCTGATAAGATGCATGATCAATTCATGAGGTTGGATAATGAAAGAGTGTTCAAATATTCTTCAGTTTTATATCATCTTTTCCTGTATTATCAAGCTGACAAATTCCCAATCACACTCCAAAAGCTTGATACCAGAGGCAACCCTAGATCTGTGGTCTTCTGGACTTCATTAATCCACCTAAATGACTCAATATTCACATATTGATTTCATAGATCTCTTTGTACACCCAGTGGCAACTATGCTATTAGGAACCCCCCCCCTAGAATCAATGCAGATATCAAGAGGGTCCTACAGTTGTCCAAACAATATAGAGTGGGAGATTGGTACTTGTACCAAAACCACACTGAAATCAGAATATATGGATGTGAGTTGGCTCCCTACAAATGGCCCAGATACCTCCCTATGAGATTGTTTGCTCTGGAGAACTACAGGGAAATGATTAATTCAAATGAAGTGCATTTTGTGAAGGCCGAGAAGAAAGCTCAACTTAGGATAAAAGATCAACTTGGCCCCTTCATATGTAACAGTAGGGAAGCAGGAAAGAAAGCAGAAGAAATCCTTCGAAGGCTGAAACTAAAACAAAGTTTTATCTGGAATTATGACCCTTTAGACTTCATTTGCAATAGGAGACAAAAGAATAAATTATCTTCTTATATCCACCACAGGATTCCTGAAATTGAACAGTAGGCTAATCAACTTGAATGGGTGGAAAACACTTTGGTAGACCGAGATAGCACAGAAGTTGTTGTCAATAATGTATTGATTGATTTAGAAAGAAGACTTGATGAAAATTCATTTGTACAGGTGCCAGGAGAGTCCCAATCTCAAAGACAATCACAAGGACATAGTGGGCAAACAGCAGAAGAAAGACCCCAAGAGCAAGAACCACCAAAGCAGCGAGATAAATCAGAACAGCCAGAGATTTCAGAAGAACTTGCTTAACCAGAACATATCATGAGCAATCCTTCTATTTTACAGACTCCTCTAAATGAGGAGAGGAATCCTAAAAGAGATAGAGAGGAGGCCACTCCTTCTAGCAGACCTATTGCCCAAACTTATGTCAAGAGGCAAAGGTTGAATCCATTTTCAGAACAGGAGTTTACTGAAGAAACAGCAGGAACTACAGGTGCAGAAAGCAAGCATACCACTCCCTCAGGAGGTACACAAGAACCTTCCACCTCACAGGCTCAAATGCTAGAAAGACAACAAAGCGTGGAAGTATCCTCCTTCAAGGCTCCTACTGGCCAAAGCCAAGACATCAGAGAGAAATATAAAGAAATAAAGGCCAAGAATAAGAAACTGAAGGCCCAAAGTTATGCACATTACCTAAAGATGGCTCCAACTAATAATCAGACAAGGCTAATGTCGGTCTTTGATGTGAAAGAGGGCAAAATGCAGATGACTTTTATGAAGCCCACTACACAGCAGCGAAGGTCAATTGCAGATTATTTGAAAACAAAATTTGAAGTATTGGCAAAGGATATCCATCCTATTGACCAAATAGAATTACATAAGCAAACTGGGGAAATGGTCTACTCCACCTTGACCAGCAAGGCAATTGCAGCTCACCAACTCCAAAATTCGCTGAATAATATGTCAGTGCAATTCCAGTTAGAGAAGGCCTCTTCACAAGCCAAGGATACCAGAATAAAGTCCTTAGAGGACTTAGTCATAGAACTGGGCCATGATCCCAAAGATGTGAAAGCTGCAGAAAATCTTATTAAGAAGAAAAATGATGATATAGCTGCATTGAAAAAGCAGCTTAAGATTCCTCCCCTGCATCATCCTCAGACAGCTGAAGTATTGGAAACTCAGAAGGAGGAAGAGCTTATGGACTTAGTCCTTAAGCTAAATGAACAACTAAAAGAAACAGAGAAAGAACTAGATAATTTGATACAGTCTAAACAGAGTGAGTTGGCCACCACTCCTCAGACTGTAATTCCTACAGTTTCTACAGTAGTACCCTCCACATTGGCTGCTTCATTAGCACCAACAGTTCCACCAGCTACTGCTCTGCCAGTTACAGGTACATCAACAAGTACAGGGACATCAATGGAAAAGACAGTTGAATTGGTAAAAGCCATGGAGGAGATGACCATCCAGGCTACTAAGCTCAAGAAACTTAGAGAACAAGTGTCAAGTTTGGAAACTAATTGCAAACTTGCACAGATACAACAGAAAGAAGAAGCTCAAAAGAATCAAAGAATGGGAGAGAGAAAAGTCCTTGAAAATGACTTGTCATTGCAACAACCACCTGGAGACATGAAGGAAATTCTTTAGGCCAACATCATTGATTCCATCAATGATGTTTGGCCATCTATTCAAGTTATTTTTGAACAAACTGAACTAGTCAAAGTGGCCACAGAAGCAATCTGCAAGACAATGGAAGAATTGGGAGATAAGCCTGAAGAAGCCAACCAATTGATAACATTCCTGAATAGCAGAAATAGGTATCAGCTTGATGAACTGGAAATAGAAGACAGAACAAGAACAATCATAGAAATCAAGAAGGTTCTCACCAAGAGAAACCTTATGCTAAATCTTGAGAAAAAATGCCAGAGTATCCAAGCAGACATTGATATATTTATGACAAAGTATGGTATTTTAAGAGAAAAAGGACTTCCCAATCCTATGGTAATACATGACAAGCTGATGACTCAAGATGATTATATTGAAAGACTAAACAAGCTGGCTAGAAGCCAAGCTAGTACTTCAGGGGTAAAATCTTTGCCCACTGGAAAGGTATTATATGATAGTCTTGAAAATCTGTTTTTCATAGAGCATGAGGTAAAGCACTTGTTTACCAACAGGCCAAATTTTTGCTAAATATACAGAAGCTGACAAGATATATAGAAAGACGATAAGGATAAAATCACCTCACAGTGAATGGTGGATGAAACATACAGATTTACTATAAAGTTACAGTAGTAAATATACATGGTAAAACATGGCTGCCAGATAAAACAGGCAAGACAAAGTCAAAGCAGAACAGGTGAAGAGTATTAGTACGTAGAAGATAGAAAGTGATTCTAGCACATAACTATAAAGCAACTGAAAGAGCAAAATTCGAATTACAACAGCGAGCACAGTCACAATAAAAGGGATAGCAAAAAGACAGTTCTCCATCTGTCTCTATCTTCGTGCTTGAAGATCTTTTCAGTTTCCTAGAATAATTCTCATATTGTTATGAGATATTTTATAACAATTTTTGTATAAATACTTCACAAAATGAAGTAATTAGGGTGGATTAAAATACATTTCTGTAGACATTTTATATTGAGCCAAGGAGCTATTGTAATCAAGACTAGACTGGTTTTGCTGGATATGAAATAAAGCTAAGGACATTTCACTGGATTCTTGTGCACAGTTGGAACAAATAAGTATTATCTTTTCCTGTTTAAATATTGTTTCCTCTTCATGTTATAAATATTCATATGCGTCCCTTATGAAATCTGAAAAGTAAACAAGGAATGATATCCCAGAACTAGCTTAAATGCTCACTGTTTTAACTGTTTACTTTCTATATGTTTTCTACTAAACTATCTTGGTCTGGGAATTCTTAATTACTTTCTTACTTCCATAGTTTACCCCCCCTTTGGTCCATAGTAAAAGATTCTTCATTGCCCTTTGCTACTAATCATTCTTCCTTTCTTCATCTTAATCCTGGTTAAGGATTCTTCGTTGCCCTTTGCCCTAGTTAGGACTACCTCATCCATTTGAACTTGCAGATTTGCTTTTGTTGTGCTAGCATGCCCTATGAACTCTTACCTTAGTGATTGATCAGATCCAGTTAAGCCACTCTTGATTGACTCCATAGCCCAATGTCTAGAATACTTACTCTGCCCATCTGTTTTCTTAATTCCACCACCCAATCAAAACAAAACATCATGAGCACTAATAACTAGCCTGAAATCCACCCAAAGTTAAATTATAAAGAGAGAGCCCTCTTTCTACTTAGGTTGGCTAGTGTAATATTCCTAATTAACCATGGCTAATTGGAATATTCGATTTTGTTCAATTTTTGCCTTCTATAGTTATTTGCAAATAAAAAGTGAGGAAGGGGAACATAACTCACTTTAGAATAAAAAGTCACTTCCTAGGTAGCACAACGTTGTGACTTAAAGGGGAGCCAAGGGGGCCAAAGGGGGACGCAGAAATGGAGCCCATGCAAACACATGGAGAGACTACGCAGGAGGGAAGAACACATGGTAAGAGGAGAAGCACGCAGGAGGAGGTGAGCCTAGGGATTGTGAGAGGCAGAGGCTATAAAATAGAGAGGAGCCCCCTCATTTTGGATCATTCAGTTATGTGCATTTGGAGCTAGTCGTTTCGACTTCTGAGCACGCTGGCTGTTTAGCTGGTCTGTAGCACTGTTTAGTGCATTGAGTGTCTCCGTTCGGAGATCTCACGCTTAGCCCCGGGGGACTTCGAGTGCCTGCTCGGCAAGGTATTTCCATCGGTATTTCAGCAGTAGTTTTATCAGCATTTCAGCAGCAGTTTCATCAACATTTTTGGAGGACTATGCAGTACTTGGAGAGGGACGCAGTTCTTTTTGGTTGTAGTGTTGGATTGGGGTTTTGCAGGTGGATTTATGCTGGGAGATTGAGCAAGGGTCCAGCTCTTGTCTCATTGGAGGATTTTTGGCAAGGTTTCAGGTAGTGTTTCAGGCAGAGTTTAGAGGGGTTTTCTTCAGTGACAGCGCAGGGCATTGAGGAACTGCGCAAAACCCCAAGAGGGTGTTTTTCGGGGGTCGACCATTCCATGAAAGCTTTTTGGGTTTTTCTGGGTTTTTTGAGTAGAGCCCGAACCCAGAGTTTCAGCTTTTTCCAAGGAGGGGAGCAAACCCAAATCATCATTTGTTTCCTAGCAGCAACAGCAGCATCCACGCAGAGATGCCATTCTTGTCATTCTGAGAGTATTTCTTCACTTGCCTTGCGCAAGTCGAGGTGCCATCTGTCTAATCACCTCTTGTACTCATTATTTTACTCAGTATAATAAAATGGCTTAGCATTTCTCGTTGCATTTCTTGTGTATCTGCTTATATTTCTGGTTCACATTATTATATGTTGTTCCACTGTTATTTTATCACTTCTGGGTTATTATATCATTTGCATATATTTGGTTGGAGTTTTTGTTGGGGTTTAAGGAATATTCTGGGTTAGGAATATTACAGCGGTATCAGAGCATAGATCTGGCTCAGCATGTGGAGCTAGCAATCTATGACACCAAGGGAAAAACCCTACATCTGTTACAGAGGTAGGAAATACAAAGACAGTGAGTGTAGGTTGGAGAATACCTACGGAGAGGGAGACTGTGTTCCGGTGGTGGACACAAAACAGGAGGAGCCTGTGGTGGACGCAGAGCAGAAGGATTAGATGGCAGACAAAGACGGGAAGAGATTTGCAGATATGCTCCTCAAATCAGTGCAGGATCTGTCAAGACAGATTGAGGTGATGAGGCAGATATTCACAGCCGTAGAGGCTAGACAACGTGAGAGCCCACGGGTTTTCCAGGTTGGTGAGGGATCAGGTGCATCCCACAATTTGCTAGAGCAGCGTGATACTGCGCAGCAGGTGGCCTCACATGCCCCTACACGCTCTACCATGCCCACTTTCTTAGGAGCCGACACGGGGGTTGTAGCCCAGCAGGAGGCAGAGCCCGGACATATGGGCGATTATTTTGTAGAGTACCAGGCCTATGGGCAGGAGTTCAGGGAAGCCCTCTCATTCAGAGATTTTGTTCAGCTCCAGTGGGATAGTAGACCCCGCAACCATCACAGATGGTACCAGCATTACCATGATGGTGACACCCACCGTGCAACAAGTAGATTCCACTTGCCTATGTTTGATGGTTCATCAAACAGTTCGGCAAAGTCTTGGGTGGAGAAGCTGGACATTTATTTCCAGCTTAACCAGATGTCGGAGGCAGAGGCCATCAAGGTGGCAACATTGCATTTGGATGGCGAGGCCCAGGATTAGTGGTTTCATGGGATGGTTACACTGGGACACTCAACAATGTCGACATATGCCAAGTTTACCAGGAGACTGATGGAGCGATTTGATCGGAGGGATCCAGAGCAGCATTTTGTGGAGCTGACGAGGCTCAAACAAACAGGGAGCCTAGAGATCTACATTGCAGATTTCTTGAGGGTCTCCGTGATGGTGCCAGACCTATCCACGGCACGGAGGGTCTATATGTATGTTGAGGGGTTAGCAGAGCCACTTCGGGGTTTAGTCCGATCCACTAAACCGGCCACACTCCAGGACGCTATCAGCAGGACCCAGGACTTACAGGATGTCTTACCCAGGACCCAGACACCTTACCCCCAGAGACAGACTTTTCAGTCTAAGGGGAAGGATGTGAGGATTCCTCCTCCAAAGGGGAATCCAGGACGAGTACAGCTTGATGACGATGCCAGGAGGGAGCTGAAGAAGAAGCGGTTGTGCTTCACATGTCAGGAGCCGTGGGCACCGGGACATAGATGTGCTGCTGGCAAAGCACATTTTATTGAGGTCTTCTCTAAGAGCAGTGGAGAAGAGGATGACAAGGATGATGTGGAGGCAGGAGATAGCCATGCCATACAGGGACCTTTGCCACCTCCACCGCCAGCAGCAAGTGGTGCATCTTTTGCACCTACCGGAGGGGCCCTTGCAGCATTGCGAGGAGTTCCCAAGTATCTGATGCTACGCGTACGGGGGACAATACGTGGCCAGCAAGTATCAGTTTTGGTGGACAGTGGGGCGACCCACAACTTCATCGATGCCCACATGGTTGAGCGGAGAGGTATTCAAACAGAGAGCTTCGATGGGTTTTCAGTATTGGTTCCAAGAGATCAGACCATGACCTATGCTCGCTATGTTCCAGAGCTTTCAGTGACGATGGGCACCTACACATTGACTAACCACCTTTTCGTGGTCGATATTCCGGACACCAACATAATATTGGGTGTTCAGTGGCTTATTACTCTAGGGAAGGTCACGACGAATTGGAAGACCCTAGAGATGGAGTGGGATGATGAGAAGATAGGGAGGCATGAGAAGATATGGGGACAGCACACATATCCGCCTCAGACTGTTTCGGCTCATCGGATGGAGGTAGTCTTCCGGAAGGGAGACATAGAGTGGGCAATGGAGCTATGTGCATCAGAGGCAGGGACTACAGGACAGACGGTACATCCAGAGATACAGTCTATCCTTGATCAGTATGCCATAGTGTTTGGGGAGATTCCACCAGGACAGCCACCGGATCGGGGGTTTGAGCACACCATCGAGCTTGAGCAGGGCATACAGGTCGTGATCACCACCCCCTATAGGCACCCCAAGGCCTATCGGGATGAGATTGAGCGAGCTATCCAGGAGTTGTTGGCTCTTGGGCACATTCGACCGAGCACGAGTCCTTTTGCTTATTCTGTAGTGTCGGTGAAGAAGAAGGATGGTACATTGAGGTGTGCATTGACTATAGGGCCCTGAACAAGAAGACCCTGAAGAACAGGTACCCCATACCCAGGATCGATGAGTTGATGGACGAATTGAGGGGAGCACGATTCTTCTCAAAGATTGATTTGAGATCTGGGTACCATCAGATTCGTGTGAGGGAGCAGGACATTCCCAAGACCGCCTTCAGGTGTCACTATGGGCACTTTGAGTTCTTGGTGATGCCTTTTGGGCTAACCAATGCCCCCGCTACATTTCAGTCCTGCATGAATCACATCTTCCGTAGTCACTTGAGGAAGTTTGTGTTGGTATTCTTCGATGACATTCTCATTTACAGCAAGACTTGGGAGGAGCATCTCCAGCACATTGAAACGGTATTGCGTATCTTACAGGAGCAGCAGTTCTATGCCAAACTCTCCAAGTGTGAGTTTGGGTTGACAAAGATGTTGTATCTGGAACACATCATAGGAGTGGATGGAGTGAGGGTCCATGAGGAGAAGATCAGGGCCATCAGAGAATGGCCGGAGCCGAGAAACGTGACGGAACTTCGAGGATTCATTGGCATTTGTACTTACTACCGGAAGTTCGTCAAGGGTTTCTCACAGCTTGTTGCACCCTTGACAGATTCGACGAGGAAGGGGGCATTCAATTGGTCAGATACAGTGCAGCGAACCTTTGACAGGCTCAAGGAGGTTATGAGCAGCTGCCCAATGCTTGCATTGCCAGATTTTACGCAGCCATTTGTTTTGGAGTGTGATGCGTTGGGAGAGGGAATCGGCGCAGTATTGATGCAAGGAGGTCAACCTATAGCCTTTGAGAGCCGGAAGCTCCTTCCGCATGAGAGGTTGTATTCCATATATGACAAAGAGATGCTGGCCATCATGCATGCATTGGCTAAGTACCGGCAGTATTTGGTGGGTAACAAGTTCAAGGTGAGGACTGATCACAACAGCCTCAAGTTCTTTTTGGAGCAGAAGCAGCTATAGGAGAGGTAGCAGAAGTGGATCAGCAAGATCCAAGCATATGACTTTGACATTGAGTATGTCAAGGGTAAGAACAACATGGTAGCAGATGCCCTGTCACGTAGACCAACCATGTTGTCTCTTATGAGCTTGGATACATACTGGAGGGCTCAACTTTTAGTAGAGTACTCCAAGGACAGGTTTGCATGTGAGGTTTTGGATGGGCAGGTGACAGATGACAGGTACAAGGTGGTCGATGAGATCATCTATTACAGGGACCGGATCTTCTTGACTGAGGGGTCTCAGCTCAAGAAGAAAATACTCCAGGCATCTCATGATTCACCACTGGCAGGACATCAGGGGTTTACCAAAACCTACAGGGCCATTAGGGAGAGGTTCTCATGGAAGGGCCTCAAGGAGGACGTACTCCAGCACATCCGGGAGTGCGATGTTTACCAGAGAAACAAGGGAGAGATGAGCCATCCAATGGGATTATTGCAACCTCTTCCCATTCCGGAAGGGAAATGGGAGAGTATTTCGATGGACTTCATCACAGGGTTGCCCATGGTACAGGGCAAAGATTGTATCTTTGTCGTCGTTGATCGACTGACAAAGTACGCACATTTTTTTGCCATATCCACACACTATATAGCAGCACAAGTGGCCGAGTTGTTCTTCAGAGAGATCTTCAGGGTACATGGTCTTCCTAAGACCATCGTCAGTGATAGGAACAGTTGTTTCATGGGCAGGTTTTGGCAGGAGCTTTTCCGGTTGGTGGGGACGGAGTTGACACCAAGTACCAATTATCACCCACAGACGGATGGACAGACAGAGATAGTTAACAAGTGGCTAGAGGGCTACTTGTGTAACTACGTCAGTGGGCAGCAGCAAGCATGGTTGAGGTGGTTGCATCTGGGGGAGTACTGCTACAATACTTCACATCACATGTCCATTGGTATGTCACCATTTTATGCCTCATATGGGTATCATCCTTTATCTTTTGTTGACGTGATGTTTGGTGATAGCAGGGCTCCTAGAGCCAAGATTTGGATCCAAGAGAGTCAGGATATCCTCCGAGCTCTCAAGGATAACATGGCTACAGCACAGAACCAGCAGAAGCTGTATGCCAACAAGGGTCGGGTGGAGAGGCAATTCGAGGTAGGGGACATGGTCTACCTACGATTACAGCCATACAGATAGTCGTCACTGAAGCAGAAGGGGGCTGAGAAGCTCAAGCCCCGCTTTTATGGGCCATACAGGGTGATACGCAGGATTGGACAAGTTGCATATGAGTTGGAGCTGCCCCAAGGCAGCAAGATTCATAACATTTTTCATGTATCATGCCTAAAGAAGGCATTGGGGCAGCAAGTGACAGTGACAGATGAGCTACCACCCATGGATGACGAGGGGCATTTGGTATTGCAGCCGGAGGCTACCATTGATACCAGGGAGAGGTAGCTGCGGAGCAGGACGGTCTGGGAATTCTTGGTGAGGTGGAAGAATTTGCCAAATGAGGATGTCACTTGGGAAAGTGAGAAAATCTTGCAGCATCCATCACTTTAGTTGCTTGAGGACAAGCAACATTTTACCGAGGGAGACTGTAATATTCCTAATTAGCCATGGCTAATTGGAATATGCGATTTTGTTCAATTTTTGCCTTCTATAGTTATTTGTAAATAACAAGTGAGGAAGGGGGACATAACTCACTTTAGAATAAAAAGTCACTTCCTAGGTAGCACAACGTTGTGACTTAAAGGGGAGCCAAGGGGGCCAAAGGGGGATGCAGAAATGGAGCCCACGCAGACACATGGAGAGACTGCGCAGGAGGGAAGAACACGTGGCAAGAGGAGAAGCACGCAGGAGGAGGTGAGCCTAGGGATTGTGAGAGGCAGAGGCTATAAAATAGAGAGGAGCCCCCTCATTTTGGATCATTCAGTTATGTGCATTTGGAGCTAGTCGTTTCAACTTCTGAGCACGCTGGTTGTTTAGCTGGTCTGCAGCACTGTTTAGTGCATTGAGTGTCTCCGTTCGGAGATCTCACCCTTAGCCCCGGGGGACTTCGAGTGCCTGCTCGGGCAAGGTATTTCCATCGGTATTTCAGCAGTAGTTTTATCAGCATTTCAGCAGCAGTTTCATCAACATTTTTGGAGGACTACGCAGTACTTGGAGAGGGACGCAATTCTTTTTGGTTGTAGTGCTGGATTGGGGTTTTGTAGGTGGATTTATGCTGGGAGATTGAGCAAGGGTCCAGCTCTTGTCTCATTGGAGGATTTTTGGTAGCGTTTCAGGCAGTGTTTCAGGCAGAGTTTAGAGGGGTTTTCTTCAATGACGGCGCAGGGCATTGAGGAACTACGCAGAACCCCAAGAGGGTGTTTTTTGGGGGTCGGCCATTCCAGGGAAGCTTTCTGGGTTTTCTGGGTTTCTTGAAAAGAGCCCGAATCCAGAGTTTCAGCTTTTTCCGAGGAGGGGAGCAGTCCCAAATCATCATTTGTTTCCTAGCAGCAGCAGCAGCACAACAACAGCGTCCACGCAGAGAGGCCATTCTTGTCATTTTGAGAGTATTTCTTCACTTGCCTTGCGCAAGTCGAGGTGCTATCTGTCTAATCACCTCTTGTACTCATTATATTGCTCAATATAATAAAATGGCTTAGCATTTCTCGCTGCATTTCTTGTGTATCTGCTTATATTTCTGGTTTACATTATTATATGTTGTTCCACTATTATTTTATCACTTCTGGGTTATTATATCATTTGCATATATTTGGTTGGAGTTTTTGCTGGGGTTTGGGGAATATTCTGGGTTAGAAATATTACAGCTAGAACCTAAGTCTAAAAGATTAGGTTTGTGGTTACCTTGGACTATTCCTTCTTTGATAACTTCTAGGGAAAACATCTAAGTGATAACAAAGTTGAGCTTGAAATCATCAACTTACCAATAAGTGACAAAGGATAATCGATCATAGGATCCAAGGTAGGCTCTGAAATTTGCATGCGAGCCAAAATTTTGGAGGGTGGTTGTAGCCACTACAACACTTGGTGACACACTGGTAGAACTCTAGCTCTTTGAATGGACCTTGTTTCGTGAAAAGCAAATCTAACCTTTCCGGAAGTATTGTTCGATTCTTCGATCGTGATAGCTTCTGCACTAGCTTGTGTGAAAGATGTAGCCCCTACCATTGTCAGCACATATTCCAAGCCAACTTAGTTATTTTGATTGGGGATGAGGGATATATTGAAGCACAAGTAATATAATTGTCAAAGTTTAAGTTTCATCTCTAGTGTTGCTCCGCTACCAGCTGGCTTGAATAGAACCCCGACGGAGTCACGCAGGAACACAAGCATTGCTCTGCTGCCAACGAGCTTGGTCAGTACCCCGGCAGAGTCACGCTGGAACACAAGCATCGCTTCGCTGCCAGCGAGCCTGGTCAGTTCCCCGGCGGAGTTACTTGCATCACCTCTCTGAGCAGGAAGCCTTTCTCTTCTTTCGCCTTATTCATTTTTCATTTTTTTTAAGGATTGTGCATGGGCACTTATTTATTACAGAGGCAGAAGAGGGATACTGACTTATTGAGAGCAGAAGAGGTTGTTCCTTCAGAGAAGTACGTTATATCTACCTCTGACATACTTGTTAAGATTTTCCCCCACCTTACTCTACTTGACTGAGTTGACAAGGGTTAACCCAAAACAACCGACTAGAGCAGACGGTACCAGTTAACAGTGCAAACTTCTTGTTTTCACCAAGACTCACTCTAAACAAAACGTATTTTCCATCAAGGCATCATCAACTGAAGACAACAAGTTCTTCATAAAGAGAGAGGACAACAGATAACCAGATGTTGATAGTTGTACAAGTCCCCTTAGATTTGCCCAGCTTGACTGAAGAGCCAAACACGGTTTCACGAGAGCCTAACCTACGGTACAAGCAAGCAAAGAAAGCAAAAAGCAAAAAGCATAAGTAAAGCGAGAGCAAAACAAGTAAGCAAACCAAACCAAGTAAGCAAGCAAACAAACATGCAAACTAGAAAGCAAAGCAAAGCAAGAAGCAAAGACTACTCCTACGCTAAACAATGCATGGGCCTACTCACATGAAGTGATATTTCCAATGCAGCCACCAATGCATTGGCTGGCCCATGTTGGTGAAGGCATGGTTCGCAAAAAGCGCAGTCAAGCGAACCAGCAAACATGAAAGATATAACAATGAAGACCAACACACTCCGAGTTTAAATGCGTCCACAGAAAAGAAAAGAGTGAAAGCACAAGAAAAACACTCTGTGGACTTACCATGGTGTTGTGACACACTGCATACAGATGATAAGCATATGCATTCTCTTGACTGTAACACACAAGCAAACATGTTGGAAATACTGAGAGGGGGGTGAATCAGTATTTCTTTTTATGTTGTTCTTTTTATCACTAAAACATATATATATATGGAACACAGAAATAGACAGCTGAAATAAATGTTTTTATTAACACAAACAATGCAATGAAATAAATACAATATATAGTTGGTTGCAATCAGTTGCCAAGCACAACCTTGGACTTTTGTGAGGCTCCAACCTCCAGAGCACCAACTCTGTTCTTCCTAGGCAATAGTTCTGCACTTAGGAGCACCAACTCCCAAGGTTTCCAGTCCTCTTAGTTCTGAGGCTCCAACCCTGTGGGCTCCAACCCAAACCTAGTATAAACAATTTTGCTATAGTTCTCTGCTCCCAAACCTGCTAAGTTTCTGCTTCACTCCTATTCTCCTACTTCTCCTGCCTCTCCTGCCTCTGCCTGAACTTCGGCTTCCTCTCACTCTGATTATTCACACACACTTCCTTGTTTTTTTTCTTTTTTTGTATTCCTGTTGCCTCTGACTGTTCGTTTCTACTTCCCACTGACTCTTCAGCTTCTTCAACGCTCGCTTCAGCTTCCTCTCCACTGGCTTGTCCTTTGGCTTCCCTCTTCTCCATTGATTTGGCTTTTCGGTTTCCTCTGCGCTGGCTTTCCATTCAGCCTCCTGGCTTTTCGGTCGCTGTGTGTTAAAAACTGTAACAGAGCCCCGTTTTTCAATGATAACAGGCATACACAGAGACAGCATTGTTTAACAGACATGCCACATCCCAATCACAATCGCAATCGGCTTTAGTTCAGCCTCCTGAACTATCAGGAGCATTCCTTAATGTATTTTTGCCTCCAAACCCCGCGCAAGGCAAATATTCAAATACACAAGAAATATGAGAAAAACAGGCGAAAACGTTAAAGGGCGGACTTCAAGAATTATTACACCCGCATCTATACTGTATCGGGTCCGCAGTGTAATTGCAATCAGCGCTTGTAGGAGGACAACCCTTTGTGTATCATTGCGATGGGCGGATGCGATATATATATATATATATATATATGTCACTGTCGGGAATTTGGGATGATAGCACATAGCCGAACCGCCGATTTCACTGTCGCTGATATATATATATATGCCCGCTCGGATAGTGTATTCCAATGCAACTGTGATTTCCGCCTCCGATAGTGTAAATGGCATATATATGTGAGTTTCGCCTCCAATAGTGTATTCTGCGCACACATATATAAATTCTGCCTTTCCGCTCCGATAGTGCATTTGCATATATGTATAGGTTTTTGCCGCCGATGGTGTATATAGCCTATATATATATATATATGTTTTTGCCACCGATAGTGTTAAATGCATATATATATATATATATATGGGTTTTGGCCTCCGATAGTGTTAATGTATGCATATATGCTCTCCGATAGCTCTCTCTGCTTCCTCCGATGGCTCCGATAGCTTTGATTGCTTCCTCCAATGGCTCTGTCTGCTCTTTGATCTGTTTGCTCCTCTGGTGGCTCTGTCTGCTCCTCTTGGCTCCTCCGATAGCTCTGTTTGCTCCTCTGATGGCTCTATTTGCTCCTCTTGGCTCCTCGAATATTGCCATATTGACATCAATGACAATCTATGTCAACAATCTCCCCCTTTGTTATTGATGGCAATATTCTTCTTCTCTCCCCCTTTGACATCAACGGCAAGGGAATGCATACAGACTCCCCCTGTCGAACTGCTCCCCCTGTCCTGCAACATTTTTATGAATGAACTTAAGTGATGCTAAAGAAATAACCCCCATCTTTTGATAAAGATGTTCAAATGCTTCTTGAGGAAGAGGTTTTGTGAAAATATCAGCTATTTGCTCCTTAGTATTGATATATTCCAAGATGATGTTTTGTTCAGCTACTTGTTCACGAAGGAAATGATACTTGATTGGTATATGTTTGGTCTTTGAGTGCATCACTGGATTTTTGTTGAGACTGATAGCACTTGTGTTATCACAATAGATGGTAATTGGTTGATCTGTACCTATGTTGACATCTTTTAGAGTTTCCTTCATCCATAGTATTTGAGTACAACAGTCTGCTGCAGCTATGTACTCGGCTTCGGCTGTGGATAATGATATGGATGTCTGTTTTTTGTTGAGGCAAGATACTAAACAGTCTCCTAGGAAGAATGCATTTCCACTAGTACTTTTCCGATCATCCACACTTCCGGCCCAATCAACATCGGTGTATGCAGTTATAGTCAGTGTTGAGCTCTTAGGGTACCAAAGACCGAAATTAGGAGTTCCTTTCAGATATCTGAGAATTCTTTTTACAACTAACAAATGGAATTGTTTAGGAGCATATTGAAATCTTCCCACCATTCCTACTGCCTGCATTATGTCGGGTCTTGTAGCAATTAAGTACAGAAGGGCTCCAATTATTGACCTGTAATGAGTTGCATGTGTTGGAGGGGAGTCATCATCTTTGCTTAATTTGCAATTTGTAGTCATAGGTGTGTTCATGGGTGCACAGTCTTCCATTCCATATCTTTTAAGCATGTCTTTAAGATATTTGGCTTGAGATATAAACAATCTTGCTCTGGTTTGAGATACTCGTACTCCAAGGGAGTGAGATAACTCTCCTATCATTGACATCTTGAATTCTCTTGACATGTTTTCAGAAAATTCATGGCTCATTTCATCATTATTGCTAGCAAAAATCAGATCATCAACATAAACAAGTGTGACTAGTAGCTTACCTTCATCCGTCTTTATGTAGAGATTACTTCCTGCCACTCCCTTCTTGAAGCCTTGTTGTTGTAGATAGTGATCCAATCTTGCATACCAAGCTCTGGGAGCTTGTTTCAACCCATATAATGCCTTTTTCAACTTACAGACTAAGTCTTTTCCTTCCGTTAGATCAAACCCTTCTGGTTGCTCCATGTAGACTTCTTCCTTGAGTTCCCCATTCAGAAATGCTGATTTTACGTCCATTTGATAGATTTTGAATCCTTTTGAGCAAGCAAATGCCAAGAACATCCTGATAGCTTCCATACGAGCTACTGGTGCAAATGTCTCTTCAAAGTCAATTCCTTCAATTTGTGAATAGCCTTTGCAAACAAGCCTTGCCTTGTTTCTGATAACTTGTCCTTCTTCATTCATTTTATTTTTGAACACCCACTTGGTTCCTATTATGTTTTTGTCCTTTGGACGAGGTACCAGCTCCCATGTCTCGTTCTTCTCAATTTGGGACATTTCTTCTTCCATGGCTTTTACCCAATGAGGATCCTTGCTTGTGCAAATGTTTCTAGTTCTATCATGGATAGAAGAGAAATAACGTTTCTCTTTGGTGTAATTATCATCCTTCTTCAGGTTTGCATCCCTTCATCTCTATTGCCAATAATCTGCTCTTCTGGATGATATTTCTGGAGAAACTTCATCTTTGAAGGGGTATGAGGTGGTTCTTTTTCCTCTTCTTCTTCTTCCTGATCTATATCTTCTTCTTTAGGTTCTTCTTCTTCAATGAGGGGATCATCTTCATGTTCTTCAATTTCTTTTTCTGGAAGGTCTTCATCAATCTTTACATCAATGCTTTCCACTATTTTCTTTAGTAGAAAATTGTAGCACTTGTAGGCTTTGCTCCGTGTAGAGTATCCAAGGAATATCCCTTCATCAACCCGAGAATCAAACTTTCCTGGTTAGCCATCATTGATTTTTATGAACCACTTGCTTCCAAAGATCTTAAAGCACTTTACTGAAGCAGGTCTTCCTTTCCATAATTCATAAGGAGTTTTTTCACAATTTGGTCTTAATTGAGTTCGATTCAAGGTATAGACAGCTATCCCGACTGCTTCTCTTCAAAATTTTGGCTGCAAGTCTGCTACTAATAACATTGTTCTTGCCATTTCTTGAACTGTCCAGTTTTTTCTTTCAGCCACCCCATTTTGTTGGGGTGTTCTGGCAGCAAAGAATTCTCTTTTAATTCCACGTATGTTACAGAACTCGTTAAATTCTTTTGATGTGAATTCTCCCCCTCTATCTGTTCTAAGGCACTTAATTTTTGAGTCCTTTTCATTTTCTACAAGTGCTTTTAGATTCTTAAAACACTCAAATGTTTCAAATTTATATTTTATAAAATATATCCACATCATTCTAGTATAGTCATCAACAAATAAAACAAAGTACCTTTCTCCTTGGAGTGCCTGATTTCTAGTTGGTCCACATAAATCAACATGGATGATCTCCAAGGGCTTTGATGTAGAGAGCTCCTTGATCTTGTGGTTGGTTCTGGTTTGCTTTCCATGTTGACAGGGACCACATACTCCTTGATTTGATTTGAATAGCCTTGAGATGTCTTGTATAGCTTTAATCTTGCTGATATTGATCAGATTTTCGAAGCTTGTATGTCCAAGTCGCTTGTGCCACAACCAAATTTCATCTGAGGTAGCATTTATTTTCTTGAATCTTGTTCAGAATGTAAATGTTGTCTAGTGTTCTAACCCCTTTTGCCACAATTTCCCCTAAGGAAGAGTTCCTTATTTCACAGTTTTTGGTGCTAAAGACAACATTATGTCCTTGATCACAAATTTGGCTGACACTCAAAAGGTTGTGTTTGAGCCCGTCTACTAGCAGAGCATCTTAAGCTTTTCCTTTTCCATTGATGAGGGTAACAATTCCTTTTCCCGCAATTCTGCCAAATCCACTTCCAAAGGACATATTTCCTTCCTTTTTGCTCAATGAGACAAACTTCCTTTTGTCCCCTGTCATGTGTCTGGAGCACCCACTATCCACAAACCAATGATTTTCATTATTTTGAGCATATAGAGCCAGGCCACATTTATCCATGTTGGGATTCTCACTACTTGCTTTTCTCCTTTTGAGTGGGCAGTTTTGTTCATAGTGTCCATTATCGTAGCATAATGAGCAAATCAGATCAAATTTGGTCAAGGGATCAAATGAATTGAAGGTTCTCATTTGTCCCTGCCTTTTGGGGCCATATGGTTTGATTATTTGATCCTTTAGCTTTGGTGTTTCACTCCTGACAGCTATCATGCGCCTCTATGAGGCCGTCCTTGGCCGTCTCCACACAGTGGGAGGAATGTCGGATTTCATCCGAAGCACCATTGGAGTCAAGCAAGGATGCCCCCTTTCTCCTACTTTATTCAGGATCTATATCAATGAGCTTGAGTCCTTCCTCCGAGAGCATATCCAGGATACAGATGGGTGTCTTCTTCACCAGGTCCTGATTTCCATCCTCCTCTTTGCAGACGATATTGTCCTTATTGCCTCCTCCCAAGAAGGCCTTCAGAGACAGCTAGATGCTCTTGCAGCTTTTTGTGACTGGAGGCATCTAACTGTGAACTTGGGTAAAACCAAAGTGATTATATTCAATGGAGTAAAGAACACCTCGGACTTCCACTTCCCATTTAAAGGAGAAGAGATCGAGATTGTCAACACCTATACATATTTTGGAGTTCAGTTTTTAGGGCCTCGCTTCAGCCTGCGGCCAACGCTTCAGCCTCGGATCAAAAAAGGGTATGGCTCCCTAGCCCTTTTGGAGAGGCAGTGTTTTTGGCACCATTTCCAGGACATCTCATCCAAAATGAGCATCATGGACACTTTGATTCGCCCCACAGTGCTTTACGGCTCAGAGATTTGGGGTCCTTCTCTCCTAGAGTCAGATTGGGCTTCAGCAGAGCGGGTCCAGACCCTCCTGTTGCACTGTTTCATTAGGTGCAAGCAGACAGTTCCTTAGCACATCATTCTAGTAGAGTTCGGGGCTCAACCTTTCCGCCTAAAGGTGATTTTCAAGTTAGTGTCGCTCCTGCACAGTGTCCGAGGCCCAGCAGACGCGAGGAAGGGTCGTGATAGATACCCATATTTAGCATATTGCTCCTCGGAGAACATCGCCCGTATGCAGATAGGCCAATCCAAATGTTGGTACACCAGTGTGACAAAGCTTCTGGAGGCTTCAGGAATCCAAATTGACCATCTCCCTCCTTTTCAGTACTCTCTGAATGCTCCAGGCCACCTCCTTCCCAATCAGCAAGAGCTGAATAAAATCATTAAGGAGGATATTTACAGACAATACATTCAGACTACATGGACCAATCCTCCCAATGGGTTGCGTCCAAAAATGGCCTTCTACGCGGAGCATTGCCTGGAGATCAGGGATGGGCTCATCATCAGACCCCAGTACACGTTCCAGCATTGGATGCATGCCCTTAGAATCCCCCTCGGGCAGCTCAGAGTTGGGCCTCACAAAGTCCAAGTGGAGACAGATCACCACATCGATAGGGCAGATAGGATTTGCCAGCGTTGTCACTTACAGGAGATGGAGACAGAGATACACTTCATCTTCGGATGCCCTACTTACTACGAGATTCGAGGTCTTTTCCATTGTCTCTTCAGGTCTTCTCAGACTTTGACCAGCTTCCTCAAATATGTTGACCCGAGATGCCTTGCACTTTATCTCCAAGAGGCCTTCAGATTTCGGGCCCATTTTCTTCAGCCCCCCACCAGATCGGACACCATGCAGAAGATCACGGACTTCTTTAGGGCGCTACCATCAGCGTGGGGCACCAAAAGAACCATTGATCGACCCACAGACACTGAGACCAGATTAGTGCAGTCTCGAGGGGGTCGACCCACTAGACTACACCAGCGCTCCAAGATTAGATCCACTCCTGGGAGGCGCCCTAGAACCTCCAGGCGACAGCAGCGATAGCCCAGTATGCCCACAGGACAGCAGATTTTGACAAGCTTCTCTCAGTTTTCTTCTCTCGACCTCAGATGTTAGGAGTAGGAAGAGGACAGGAGACTCCTTCCCCCCCTTTTTCTTCTTCTCCTCCTCTGCGTCATCGTAGTGTTTTGTTTCGAAGCCGAGAGCTTCTAGCTTCTACATTTACATTTACTTGGATTATAGATGTATTTTCTGCTTTTTAATAGAAATGTTAAAGGGGACCGTTTGGTCCACCGGCTTGGCATGTTGTAATCATTGTAACCAACAGTCCTGTTGACCTATTATGGTCATTTGTTGGACATTAATAAAATTATCTTATCCTATCTTATCTTGCGAGCCATGCAATGTCTGGCTTGATGACCAAAGTTTTTACAATGAAAACAATGTCCAAGAAAGATAGTTTTGTACCTGTTGTAGTAGCCACGGTTTGAGTCAATTTCCTTCCTTGGAATTACTCCCGCTTCATTCTTTGGATTTGAGATGGGCCTTTGATGGAATACTGGTTTGTATTTGTTGTAGTATCCATGATTCGAATCCACATTCTTCTTTGGTGTTATTCTCTCTTCATTCTTTGGATCTGGGATGCGCCTTTGATGACATACTTTTTCTTCTTTTGGGTTGCTAGAAAGTGCATCGGCATAGCTTTTCACATTGTTCTTAGTGCTTGATGATTCTCCTTTAAAGCCTATTCCAGACTTGTCATGTTGAGGTTTTTGACTTTATAGGGTAGTCTCAAGTATTTGAGAGCTTTTCCAACCCTTTTTGACTTGCCCCAATTCCTTCCTCAAAGATACTATTTCGGCTTCACATTCTTCGCAAGTCTCTTCCTTTTCTTTTAGCTTTGTTTCCAAGAGATCTTCTATTCTTCTTGTTTCCTCGTTTTCTACCTTGAGAGAAATGATTTTATTCTGTAATTTCTCATTTTCTTCAATGGCACTTATTAACAGTTCATCTACATTTCCTTCTAGCCATGAGTCATCTTCATTTGTGAATGCCGTGAATAATGTTTCTTCGCTTTCATCATGGTCACTTTCCTCATCTGATTTCCTTTTGATGACTACAAATTCATCCTCATTAGACTCATCTTGCTTAGAGAAGAAGTTCTTCTTATTGGTCCCTTTCTTTTTGTATACCCTTCTTTTAGAATTTCCTTCATCATCACTATCATGTTTATGAGGACATTTTGCAGCATAATGACCTATTTTTCCACATTTGAAACAGATAAGAGGGTACTTACCTTTTAGCTTAGATCCTCTCTTCAGCTTTCGTACAAACTGAGCCAATTCAGATTCCACATCAGAGTCATCACTACAGTCATTCCTTTCTTTCCCCTTCTTTGATTTTGAAGCCTTGAATGTTGCATATTTGGAGCTTGTGCCACCTTTCCTCATCTCATAGGCAATGAGGATTCCATGGAGTTCATCCATCTTAAGAGTATCTAGATCCTTTGCTTCTTCTATGGCGCTTATTTTGGAGTCAAATCTGTCTGGAAGAGATCTTAATACCTTTTGAACAATGGTACTTTCTTTAATCTTTTCGTCCAATCCTTTAAGGGAGTTGACCACTTCAGCTACTCGAAGGAAATATGATGAAATATCTTCTTCATCTTCCATCTTCAGATTTTCAAATTGCCTTCTATGAGTTTGAAGCTTTGCCTTCTTGACTTTTGAGTCTCCATCGTATAAGCCAACTAGCTTATCCCACATTTCTTTGGCAGAGTTACAATTCATGACTTTTGTGAACTTTGAATCAATGATTCCACTAGTGATGGAGTTCAAGGCTTTTGCATTTGCAATGTAGGCTTTCCTCTCATCTTGATCTGTTGGAAGAGTGGGAGAAATTTGGTACTCATTTTGAACGAAATGCCAGACTTCAGGTCCAAGGGACATTAAATAGTAGGTCATTCTCTTTTTCCAGAAACCAAAATTAGTGCCATCGAACAGAGGAGGTCTTCCTGATGCTTCGTGATTTCTCATCATGGCTATGAATCCTTCTTCAAGCTGTTAGGCTAATATGAAGAAGCCCGCTCTGATACCAATTGTTGGAAATACTGAGAGGGGGGTGAATCAGTATTTCTTTTTATGTTGTTCTTTTTATCACCAAAACATATATATATATATATGGAACACAGAAATAGATAACTGAAATAAATGCTTTTATTAACACAAACAGTGCAATGAAATAAATACAATATATAGCTGGTTGCAATCAGTTTCCAAGCACCAACTTGGACTTTTGTGAGGCTCCAACCTCCAGAGCACCAACTCTGTTCTTCCTAGGCAATAGTTCTGCACTTAGGAGCACCAACTCCAAGGGTTCCAATCCTCTCAGTTCTGAGGCTCCAACCCAAACCTGGTATAAACAGTTTTGTTGTAGTTCTCTGCTCCCAAACCTACTGAGTTTCTACTTCACTCCGGTTCTCCTACTTCTCCTACCTCTCCTGCCTCTACCTGAACTTCGGCTTCCTCTCACTCTGATTATTCGCACACACTTCCTTGTCTTTTTTTCTGTTTTTGCATTCCTGTTGCCTCTGATTGTTCGTTTCCGCTTCCCACTGACTCTTTAGCTTCTTCAACGCTCGCTTCAACTTCCTCTCCGCTGGCTTGTCCTTTGGCTTCCCTCTTCTCCATTGATTTAGCTTTTCAGTTTCCTCTACGTTGGCCTTCCATTCAGTCTCCTAGCTTTTCGGTCGCTATGTGTTAAAAACTGTAACAGAGCCTCGTTTTTCAATGATAACAAGCATACATAGAGACAACATTGTTTAATGGACATGCCATGTCCGAATCGCAATCGCAATCGGCTTTAGTTCAGCCTCTTGAACTATCAGGAGCATTCCTTAATGTATTTTTGCCTCCAAACCCCGCGCAAGGCAAATATTCAAATACATAGGAAATATGAGAAAAACAGACGAAAATGTTAAAGGGCAGACTTCAAGAATTATTACACCCGCATCTATACTGTATCAGGTCCGCAGTGTAATCGCAATCGGTGCTTGTAGGAGGACAGCCCTTTGTGTATCATTGCGATGGGCGGATGCGATACATTATTAACCCATAGCACAATGTTGCAGCGGGTCCGCGTATATATGTATCGCAATCGGGGGTTTGGGGTGATGGCACATAACCGAACCGTCAATTAACATATCACCGATATATATAAATATGTCGTTGTCGAGGGTTTGGGGTGATGGCACATAGCTGAACCGCCGATTTCACTGTCGCTGATATATATATATATATATATATATATATATATATATATATATATATATATATATATATGCCCGCTCCGATAGTGTATTCCAATGCAACTGTGATTTCCGCCTCCGATAGTGTAAATGGCATATATATGTGAGTTTTGCCTCCGATAGTGTATTCTGCGCACACATATATAAACTCTGCCTTTCTGCTCTGATAGTGTATTTGCATATATGTATAGGTTTTTGCCGCCGATAGTGTATTCTGCGCACACATATATAAACTCTGCCTTTCTGCTTCGATAGTGTATTTGCATATATGTATAGGTTTTTGCCGTCAACGGTGTATATAGCCTATATATATATATATATATATATATATATATATATATATATATATATATATATATATATATATATATATGTGTGTGTGTGTTTTTGCCGCCGATAGTGTTAAATGCATATCTATATATATATAGGTTTTGGCCTCCGATAGTGTTAATGCATGCATATATGCTCTCCGACAGCTCTGTCTGTTTCCTCCGATGGCTCCGATAGCTTTGATTGCTTCCTCCAATGGCTCTGTCTGCTCTTTGCTCTGTTTTCTCCTCTGGTGGCTCTGTCTGCTCCTCTTGGCTCCTCCGATAGCTCTATTTGCTCCTCTGATGGCTCTATTTGGTCCTCTTGGCTCCTCGAATATTGCCATATTAACATGACACATGAGAAAAAAAGACAACTTACGCCTTGCAAGTGTGCTTGCTGTGAATGATTCCTCCAGTGCTTAAGAGATGGGATCATGGGATTCCGGTGGAGGAAGCGAAATTTTGCGTGTTCGCTTGATCTTCAGTGCATACAGATGAGTGATGAGGAGCCTCGGGTGTTTTGAAAATTTTCTGGTCGGAAGTGGAACTAACCTCAGGACAGCGAGGGCCTGACATAACCATCAACTCAGGCTGAAGTGCCTCGACAGCCTGCGGGGTTTTCACTTGGTCAATAGATAGATCATCGGAGACAGCAAGTGAACCAACACCGTGATCAAATAAAGAAGTACAAAGATCACGACAACCATAATCAAAAAATTCAAGATGTTTTTTTACATCCTCATGATTTGATGAATCATATAGAGGGGTAGATGAGAAGCAAGAATGTTCACCCTCTGCATTTCCGGAAAAAGTAGATGAAAAGTCAAGTGGATTCTCAATGAAAGATTTGTCCTCTCCGCTATCAAATGATGGACTGACATCAGGTGTGTTCTGCGAATGATTGGAAGTAGATGCATCCGTGGATGGATTTACACAAGGAAAATCAAAGGTAACAGAATCACCAACGATGTCAAGAAAAAGTGGAGGCGCGGAGAGAAGGAGGTCATCCTTCACCACGGGTTCATGCTCAGATTCCCAGTCATACTATTCGTAAATGACAGCACAGGTTGGTTGTGCAGCATCAACTCCCTCAATAGTTTGATCCTCATTCACAACAAGTGTAGAGTCCGGAACGAAAGAACACAAGAGAGTGCAATCCCAAGGATCAACAGAACGTGAAGACGGAGGTTGAGGTAACAAATGCATGTTACAACCCACGGGCTTCCAACCAAATCTGCTCTGAAATTGAGAGTAGTGAGGGTGGGAGGATGTGACAGTTGAACAAATGTGTGTGCATGTTCTCCCACATCACTTTGCAAGGGTGGAGTTGTTTGATGAGGGGAAGGCGGACAGTCACTTGTGACAGCAACTATGTCTGCTTGTGATTGCACAGTGTTGTCGCACAAAGTGTCTAGGCACTGCGACAATGCTCAGAGTAAGGGCTGTCACTTTTAAATCCTTACTCACTCTGTTTAGACTCTCTCCTAGACAAGTCAAGGGTGGTAGTCCCTAGGTAAATGGATGAAATAACCTGTGAAAAATAGACTCTAGGAGATTTTAATGATGGACAACTTTGACGAAAGTAAACGAATCTCAATTAACTTAGATGAATAGATAAAATGCTAATATAACCAAGACACCACGAGATATAAACAATTATAGACCAGTGTCTTTATGTTCAATTAACCGCTGATTGAGTAAGAAAACAAGTTATCCAGAACAATTTTCCCAATATGTGACGAACAACGATAATCATGAATGATCAATAGAAATGCCCAACAATGTAACATGCAAAAGAATCCAGATTTTTACTTAATGACCCAAATCTAGATTCAATTAACTTTTTCAGGCAATAAATGTTTATCGCACCTTGACCATAGAAGAATCATGCATTTAATAACACTAAGGATCTTCAAATTTGAATCTTAATTATTCCTTAGGTAATAACCAAAGAAATAAAACAAATCGACGGGTTAAAAAAATCGAATTTTTAATGGGCCATAGGCCACATTAAAAATTTTAATGTTCAAGCACAAATCCCTTCAAATTATTTTTAAACTCCTTAGTCACCAAAAAAAAAAAAACATTAAATGTTGAGATTTTTTAAGATTTTAAGAATTTTAAATTTCAAAAGTTTTTTTAGATTTTTATGAATTTTTGGCATCGTTGCCGGGGACATTTTATTCTCGGCGTTTCAATGACATTTCCTCATCATTCTTCTCATTTCTCATCTTTTCATTTGAGCTTGCAACGCCAACATTTTTTGGCGCCATTACCGGGGATAGAGTTTTTCTGTCCTTGGTTTCCTCGACATCGTTTTAAATCATCTCATCTTTTCCACCATTCATTAGCCGGTCAAGCGACACAACATTTTTTGGCGTCATTTGATCTTTTCATTACTTCATCTTTCGTCATCTCATTAATCATTTCATCCGCACTTTTAGCACCTGGACACATCGGTTCGTTTCTTGTTTGGGTGGCGACTCCACTTATTCATCCATTATTTCTCAGACAAGAAGCCCTCCCTTATATCCCGATTGCTTTTTCCTTTTGGATCTTAGAGTTAGACTCGTGTTCAAGTGGTGACTCCACTTCTTTCATTTCTTACAAGAATTTCTACTAGAAGCTCGCTTCTTGTGGATCTCTTGATTTTCTTGAGCAGGGGTCTCTCTCTATCATCCATTTGGTCCCTCATTATTCCTTCAAGCAATTCATCATGGATGATTCATTTACCCCGTGTCATTTTACTGATTTTCTCCATGATATTCCGAAAGTGGCCATTCATAAATTGTCTTTGTTCTCGGGTGGTGATTTAGTCACTGTTAGAAAGCATCTATGCAGGTTTACTCATATAATACTCAGATATTGTAGTTCTCCCCAGTATGATCATGAAGATGTCAAAATGCGTCTATTCGCCTTTTCTTTAGAGGGTGATGCTTTGAAATAGTTTAATAATTGTCCTAAAGATTCTTTCGCTTCTTTACAAGACATCGTCAATGCTTTTACAGATAGATATGGTTATCAAGGTAGCTCACCTTGTGCCCCTAAAATTATGCAACAGAATGAAAGTGATCTTGTGAAGGATCCAACTGTCAATGAAAGATTTCAAGACAATTCTCCATATCAGAATGTGCCATCCACTTGTACCGTTGCAAGTCAAATCCATGACAGTGGAAAAACAGGGACAAGTTATCAAATCAGTGTCGACAATGAAAGGGAAAATGATAAGCAAATTATAGAAGAACTAAAGCAGTTGGTTAAAGACATGCAGTTCAATCAAACGCAGCTGGTAAAAAATATGGAGCTTAATCAAGAGAAATTTGTAACTGATTACGTCAAGGATATGAGAACTTTATACACTCAACTAGAAAAACGTGATGAGGAGATGGAAATCATGAAAATTAAACACTCTGATCACGTAACCACCATAGTAGAAAAGTGTGCTCAGAATATGGAGGATATGAGGACCGACATGCAGAAGGAAATGGAAACCATGAAAGCTAATCATGACAGAGAAATTAATTTTATGCAAAGCAAGTTATTAACTATGGATGAAGAAATGACCATCATGAGATTCAATTACAATAATCAGTTGGCTACCATGCAAGCAAATCATAAGAAAGAGATAAACTATAGGCAAAATTGTTTCATGGGCATGAAAGCAAAGAATGAAAAAGTAATAAAAGATGTGGAAGTTGGTCAAATATGTCTTCAGAATAAGTTATTGACCATGGAGGAAAACCATGCCAAGGAAGTCAGTGCTATGAAGGTTGAACACTCTAGCCAGATGGATGCCATAACAATACAAGTACAGAAATTTCAGCATCAGTCAGAGGATGAAAGAAACAAGGAAACGTCAACAGATCAGAAGCCTCCTTATCTGCTGCAACAAGCTCCATCTTATTATGAGGAGGTCATTTGTTCCATTGAAAAGTGGTTAATTCAAGGTGACCCAAATAAAATTGAAATTGATAAGAATCAATATGACGCTCACATGGTTAATTCACCAGTCATAGAAGATCAAGTTATAACTCATGACACCTGTGAGACTGATCCATCATTCTTGATAGAGCAGATGCAAAATGAAGAGAGACATGTCATGCATATCTTACATACTTCATCTGAGAGTTTTGAAGCAGAATGTTCCACATCATCAGTGATACAGCCTGCCACAAAGAAAAAGCGCAAGAGAAAGAGAATGAGAAAGCGATTTGATGCATCAGATGGTCGCGAGCAGCTTGATTTTCAAATAGGAAAAAGTCCTACCGTATGCAGGATTGGACATGGCACATCTGAGAAACAGCCGACAGATTTTCCTAAAAGCAAGCAAATGCTCAGTATGCACTATATTGAACGCATCTGATGCCATGGGGCATCTTTGTATTGTATTTCTAACCTTATGCCCTGTTATTTCAGTATTTCATTTTGTAGTAAGATTTGGTTTTTCATGTTATTAGACTAGTTCATAAATGAAGATCTTATATCTTTCCTATGCTTAACATTATATGATGATTTTTGGATGGATGCTACTTATGTTCTGTTATGTGTTGCGTGCAATGTTACTTGGGAGCGGGAGCGGAAGCGGGGAGCGGGAGCGGAAGCGGGAGCGGGAGCGACCATTTTCAGAAGCTCCCGGTTTGGGAGCGAATCCCGGAGCGATTTTTTAAAAATATATATATATTTTTTATATTTTTTAATTTTTGATACATATATGTCAACCAAAACATGTAGAATGATGAATTAGATATAAAAAACATAAAAAAGCATAGATTGAACCATATAACAACAATCATCTAGAAGTTATAATCTTCATCAACCACGTCCGCAAGTTAGTAACATAGTAACATACAACATATTGAGTCTCATGATTCATCAATCTTAAAGTTTCAAGCTTTCAAAATTCAATATATAACATTTATCATCATTGATCACCAAAGTTGTACTTGTAAGCTAAGTGTAACCATTACAACAAATAATATCTAACATGAAATGAAATGTTATAAAATGAAATGAAATGAAACAACTTTCAACTTTCATGAAGCATCATATTCATAATTCATTACTAATGAGTTATAATTGCCAACTTCAAACTTAAATTGTCATATATTGTTTAAAAAAATATCATAATAAATATGAAAGAGTCAATAGTTATAAAAGCTACTAGAAACTAGAAAAGAGAAGTAAATCTATTATCTATTTCTTATACGTGGGCCTCTTGCCACCACGAGAAATGTCTAATTTTTTAGTCTTGTTGCAAAATCAGGATCTTTGTCATTAATATCACCCTCCAAGCATTAATATCCAGAGGTATCTTTGTCATTACCTTTGTATCTGTATAGGGATCTTTGTCATTAATATCACCCTCTAAGCATTAACATAAGATAGAAAAAGCATAGCATGTCAAGTCAAGATTTTGTTTGAGTGATGCGTACATTTTTAGAAGGGTCATGATAGAGGAGTTCGACAACCAATGTCACTAACATCAAGGTACATAGAGGGATTGGTACTCTTGATTAAATATGAGTTCCATACCCTAATACATGACAAAATTCAATGGAAACATTGCAATCCCCCAATCCTGAAATCCTGAAAAACTGATAAGTCTGCTGCATTTTGAATGAAATCTAAAATTCTACTTTCTCCATATGAAATCCAATGAGGATGAAACCACTCTCAAACATCCTGAGTCATTTCATGGTAATGTTAAAAATTTAAGTAAAAGGATGAAAATGAAAATTAAAGAAAATGTCACTTTTACTTTAAGAATTTAACATTACCATGAATAGCATATCAATACTAGGGCCTAGACTTGATCATTAAGTTGCCCCACTCAAAAACTATTTGTTTCTTTCAAAAAAAAATTGCATTTCGAACATTACTACAAAAAAAAAAAATGCAAAAAAGGCAAAACGCTCCCGAAAAGGCAGGGAGCGAAATTTTTTTTAGGGAGCGCGCTCCCGAAATCGCTCCCTTTTCGGGAGCGATTTCGGGAGCGCGCTCCCGACCCGCTCCCGCCCGGAGCGCGGATCGGGAGCAGGAGCGAGGGGGGGGGGGGGGCGCTCCCCCGCAACACTGGTTGCGTGAATGCAGATTGTGGATTCCCACATTCCTCCAAAGCAGCAACGTGTCCCCAAGTAGAGCCAGATGTTGACCACTATGTGTCAACGACCCATAGCAATACACCCCCTTTTTCGCAAAAGGAATAGCGCCTGATCGATGTGTTCCTACCATCCAGCTATCATCGTCAACCTGAGGATCATGTTATAATGTAAACCCATTCTGCATGTGTATAATGTAAATAATCTCAATAGATCCGTTTCGTGTATGTAATTACCTAGGTAAACCTACTTTTCTGGTGACGATCTACATTCCAGGAGGTCTTTTTGTCTCACCGATCCATTCTTGGATGGTTGGCAGAGTTTTCCTTCAGCCTTACCCCAAAGCCGGAATGCAATTTGTCACTGAGATCTTAGGGGAGTCCTAGTGTTCTAGATCAAGTCTATGTAAAAGTGATTTTGAAATAATCTTAACTATTTGGTTAGGCTATTTTATTACAAATTGCTTGATCTGCTAGATTATATGTGTCGCAGAACTGGGTAGTCTGTGAGGGTCTTTTGCAAATGGGTTTTTCCCCTTGAGATGTAAAAAATGTGAAATCATGATGTAAAGTCACAAGTGTCTTAAGGGTTGGAAAAATAATTTATCCCCTCATAGGTTAATTAATTAAATTTTCTAGCCAAAATTAATTAAAATCCTAAGCCAGAAATTTGATTAATTCTAGGTCCTAGGTAAAATAAATTCTCCAAAAGCAAAATTCATTGGTCCTTAAAAAATTAAAGTTTAAGAGGTCCAGGGACTAAGGTAAATTAATTATTTTGCTAACTTTTAAGCCTTTGGTCCCTGGGTTAAGTCAAAGTCAAAATTTTGAGGAAATTAATTCAAAATTTTAATTTTTAAATTAATTAAAATGCACTTAATTGAAAATTTCGAATTTCCTCAATAATTTAAAATTTTGACGGATGAAATTAAAAGAAATTTTAATCCTCATCAACGATCGAGATTACTTTGACGAAGATCACTCGAACTAGCCGTTGGAGGATTTATCTTTAAGTAGGAGGTCATTTGTCAGTCAGTGGATCCGATCTCTGGATCGTGTACTAAGCGAAAAGCTCTCTTGTAATCTTTTTATGAGCAATAAAAAAAGACTTTGGGGTTAAATTTCACCGGTGTTACTCTTCATGGAAATGTTGTAAGATGTGCCATTTTCATGCACAGATTTCTTTTTAGACATCATTGATGATAGCTTTCTGAAGAGTGATTCGAGTACATGTATCTTACTCAGTGGCTGGGGTTTGAATGATAATGTAAGTTTTGAATATAATAGCAGGTATCTCTATTAAATATGAATTGTATTATCGTTTTCTCACTCTATGTTGATAGTTGAATTGAGTTTTGCAGGAAAGTCTTGATTTTTAAATCATCGGGCATCCAGGGAAGTTCTCAGTTGAACCAGCCAACTCTCGATCCATGTTTTCTTAAGAGCCCAGCCTAAATTTGATCCCAGGCTTATCATAAGATATTTTCTGTGGGTGATGCATGAAGGGTTTTGAGCTCAGTACCTCCTTTAAAATTCAAAATATTTAATTTTTTCTATGCTAAATTGACAGATCTGGCTATTGAGAGCCTCAAATTATCAGATCTGGGAGTAGATTTGGACTCACACTCCCTAGATCTGATAGATCTGCCATTCATGTACATAGATCTGTGATTATTTTCAATTTTCTGACTTGGGTTTTCTAGGTTTTAGTTTTTTTTGGGTCATTGTATATATCGTTTGGGTGTTTTATTGTCGTGCGGCTGCATATCTAAAAAGAAAAACTGCGCAGAGTCCAGATCCAGGCCCTGGAGGGTAAGATCTGGATCTCTGGGGTTCATCAGCATCATTTTTGCAAGGATCATATCCAAATCTTGCAGTCCAAGGTTTTAAATAATTTAAATTTAGATCTAGAAATTTCGTGAGGGTTTCATTAAGGAATTTGAGGCAGAAGGATTTAACATTTTTTTCAGAAAATTTAAGGGGTTTCTGGGCCACCAGTTTGCTGACTAGTTTTTTTGGATTTGCTGCTTGGTTTGTGGATTTCATTGTGGGATTTCGAAAAAGGCTTTCTGCTGCAGATCCCTCTCTAACCTCTGTCCATTCTTGTAGCTCCAAACCCTCACGCAACTGCCCACTGTTTTCCTTGCTGCCAGAACCTGCGTCCAAAATCTCCCAACTACTCTTCTACACATCTATCAATCCACCTGCTATTCGATCCAACCCTAGACTGCTCCTTTGCTTCACTCATTGTTGCATTTTGCAGCCCTCTATACCCATTACACTGTTGCCATCAAACCTGCGTTTTCTTCATTCAAACTCAACGTTGTCGTCAACTTGCCCGGCTCCCTCTTTCTGCAGCCCTACATCTCTGCAACTCGGATCCCTTTCACCTGCAAAACTTTCAAGCCTGCTCCATCTCGCTGCCTCTGCGTGCCTCTTCTACTCCGTCCGTCTCCGCTGCTCATTTGCTTTCAAACCCTCACACCATCGAGCTACCCCACCCTCCTCTCGTCAAGCATTCCTCCACACCTGCGTCTTCTGCTCATTTCTTCACGCTGCCATACCTTTTCCACTGCCTTCACGCATTTCCCTGTAGCTCTCTCCCGTTGTTCTCTCTGCATCTTGGCCTCCTCTACGTTGCCATCAAACACTATTTCGATCCCTTATCCGCAGCCATATGCTTCTCTTTTAACCCTTCTCGCAACTCCTCCTTCAAACCCTCACACAGTGCCATCTACTACCCCTCGCCCTTTCCCTAAGCTCCTCATCCGCATTCCAGCGTCTTGTTTTCCCTCTCTGTCGTCGAGCTTTCTCCCTCTGTCTCACCTGCACAACAGCAAACAAAAAAAAAAAATCGAATTTTCCTCATGTATGTATGCGGGTTAGGGTTTAGGTTAGTCTAGGTGTTAGTTCATTTTTATTTTCATTGTGAATATATGCGTTGGTTTAGTTTTAGGTTAGTAAATAGCTGGGGTGTATATATTTTTTAATTTCATTAAATTTAAACTTAAGTTAGGATTCATTAAGTTTCAAAAAAGAAATTTTCGATTTGATTTCGTTTTCATTTCATTTTTATTTTATGATTTTTATTTTAAAATTCAAAAACTTAAAAAAAAATCTAATATATTTAAAAATATAAAAATCTAAAAACATTTAAAATCCTAAACATTTAAAAAATCTTTAAAAAATTTTAAATTTTTTTTCAAAATTAAAAATCATAAAAATCTAAAAAAAACTTTTAAAATTTAAAATTCTTAAAATCTTAAAAAATCTCAACATTTAACCAAAAAAAAAAATGGTGACTAAGGAGTTTAAAATTAAATTGAAGGGATTTGTGCTTAAACATTAAAATTTTTAAAGTGGCCGTAGATTAAAATTCTTGATGTGGCCTATGGCCCATTAAAAATTCGATTTTTTTAACCCGTCAATTTGTTTTATTTCTTTAGTTATTACCCCTAAGGAATAATTAAGATTCAAATTTGAAGATCCTTAGTGTTATTAAATGCATGATTCTTCTATGGTCAAGGTGCGATAAATATTTATTGCCTGAAAAAGTTAATTGAATCTAGATTTGGGTCATTAAGTAAAAATCTGGAATCATTTGCGTGTTACATTGTTGGGCGTTTCTATTGATCATTCATGATTATCACTGTTTGTCACATATTGGGAAAATTGTTCTGGATAACTTGTTTTCTTACTCAATCCGCGGTTAATTGAACATAAAGGCACTAGTCTATAATTGTTTCTATCTCATGGTCGTGTCTTGGTTACATTAGCATTTAATCTATTCATCTAAGTTAATCGAGATTCGTTTACTTTCGTCAAAGTTGTCCATCATTAAAATCTCCTAGAGACTATTTTTCACAGGTTATTTCATCCACTTACCTAGGGACTACCCCCCTTGACTTGTCTAGGAGAGATTCTAAACGGAGTAAGGATTTAAGAGTGACAGTCCTTACTCTGAGCGTTGTCACGGTGCCTAGACACATTGTGCGACAACACGCAGCTCCATCACCGAACTATGTTGAACGGGGTTTGAACTTCATCTTCATTTTGGGACAGAGTGATTTGGTAAGGCAATATTCAAATCTTTCCATGAGATATTGGAATTTCATTTGGTTTTTCGGAGCTTCAAACTAGAGTAAACAGAAGCGCTGCCAAAAATCCATCAGCGATTCATGCGGGGCCTTCCACTGTTTTAACATTTCCTTGTTAAGAGCTTCAAGATCAAAATGATGGAAAACAGATTCAATTAAATCACTGAACTGCTTAAATGAGTGCATGCAATTGTGAGGCAGGTTGCGGCACCATTGTTGTGGGGATTCGCGAAGTGTGGTTGCAAGCAGCATGTTGACCTCTACTTCATCAAACTCTTTTGCATCCTCCAAGAATGCAAGGAAGTCATGTAAGTGCTCAAGCTAGGCCACTTCGCCTTCACCATCATACGTGATTTCTGACAAGTGATCAAAAAACTCCTTTGTGATTTCAAAGGAATGTGCATTGGACAAACATTGCGGAGGGTGAACTACAACGATATCCATGATAGATGTGCGAAGATTCAAAACAGGATGTGAGGACTCAGCTTGTCATCAGCCCTCCTTCTAGCACCAGAAATGTTGATGGTGTTGGACCCACCAACATTCAAGGGATCTCCTCGATATGAAGTCCCAACTAGACCTCACATAGTTTGGTGTATGAGTCCCATCCAATATGATGCCCCAGTTCCCATTGTCTTACAGGTTTGCCTTAGCTCTTGCTTGTCAGCACATGAGAGTGGTTTGCTTTGTCTTCAAACAGCGAGGTTCGCGTGCCTGGTGAGTGCTTTGTCACTTGTGTCAAGGTTCTTTCACCGCAGAGGGAGAGGGTGGAAGTGAGTCTCAAATCGAAAGGGAATAGTTCCAACTCTGTCAGAGACAAACAACACAGCAGGACATGAGCAGCTTCCACTGGAGTAGTCCACACGGATGCGGTAGTCACAAACACAGTGAACGGATAGCACGTACAACACCCAGCGATAAAGTCCACATGAGTGCAACGGTCGTTATAACAAGTTTATGAGAATGGTTATGTAGAGTGTCCGGCAAGATAGCCCACACTGGCGAGACAGTGTTAACAACTTATACAACACATTTTCGTAAGCGTATGAATTAGAACAGACGAAATAGTTCAATTGTCTTAATACAGGTTAAAGCAACATGCATTACAAGTATCCAAAGAATAGTCTTACAAACAAATACAATACATGTGTGAAAACGTGTTGGCCTGTTATCAGGCTTCTGTTGGCCTATTATCAGGCTTCTGAATTAAGCGAATGTTCCAACACACATCAGTACACCATTACATCACTAACCCTGATAGCAGGGCATTGGAGCCACTACTCGCTCCTCAAAGAAAAGACTACAAACTCTCAAGGCTATGTGGGAGGAGCCAAGGTGAAAAGTCATTTGCATGTACAAATGAGGGGTATATATAGCCAAGGGTGAAATTGACCCTTGTGACTGTTCGACTTCCCTCATGACTGTTTGACTTACATGACTTTTCAACTTTACAAGACTCTTCAACTTTACATGTGGGTCTCTTGGACTTCCACGTTACATTACATTGATTACAACAGTATGGCCCACAGTGGTGCTGTGGCCGAGATTGCTCATGACATGACTCGACACGACAGAGCTCGTATGTCCATGCTGCTAGTTGGTGTCCATGTCGATTTGCGGTGTTGCTGAGTGATGAATGTGCTCTTGGTGTATTATAGCTTCACCTCCGCATGGCAAGGTGTGCAAAGTCCTCGATGGTCTTGGTGTTCGCTTGATGTTGCACATGCATGTCTCTCCTTCGCTTGTACTTAGCATGCTCCATGTGTTCATCCATTCGCGAACAAGTCTCCTAGCATGCACTCCTTGTTCATCCCATTCGTCGTCACGCCATGTCTCATCCATGTACCTGTATCTGCAATCACTCATGACGAGACGACATCAAATCCAAAAATATCCTAGTCTACCATGATGCATTATCTTTTGCTTTCGGGTGCAGGTGACCGGGAGAGAGGACAAGGCTCTGAAACTGCGTAGAGCACATTTCAGGTCGGGATGCGGGTTTCGGGCATTATCAAGGAAAATTGTGCAGAGGTCACTGGGAGGCTAAGATGGGCAGTCTAGATCAACAGTGACTATCTGTGGGATCTGGCTCGGTTGAAGGGCAGATCTGCGCAAATTTTCCAGGGAGGCAGTGCAGGCAGCAGGGAGGACACTGGCAGTGAAAACTGCGTAGATTCTCCAGGGAGGCTGGCAACAGGCTGCGGGAGCTTGCTGGCCAAAACTGTGTAGAACTAGGAGGCTGGCCTGCAAGACATCTCTGTGCATTTTCTAGGCTGAGCGAGGTGTCGCGCAGCTAGAGGACAGCCCATGAAAACGGCGCAATTTTCAGGAGCAGCAGCAGGCCGAATGACAGGGTGACTGGATGACAGAACTGCATAAATTTCGAGGACAGTGAAGTGACAGGTAGGGAGTGCATGTCCTTCATGTCTGCGCAATTTCTTCAATCAGCGGAGGCGGGCATGCTGGCAGCTTCTGCGCAGTTTATTGGAGTGAAACCTATTGATTTGGGGTAGCATCAGATGTGCTCTAGCCATGAAAATTAGTGGAGAGGCTAAAGCACATGAGATCTCCAGGACCAAGAAATCGTTTTGGAAAATTCCATCCGGATGAAGAGTTATTAAAATAATTAATATTTTTAATGAGTTCCTAAGTCTAAACTTAGAAAATAAAAATATTAATGGGTATTAATAAAGATAAGGATGAGAAGCTTCTAAGAGATGAAGATCAAGTCTATTCTAATCTTAGTCGTTGATTAGGGACTTAATCTTGGTCGTTGATTCATCAACAGGAAAAGTATAAGAGAAGGCTTGAGGGTCAGTTGGAAATATACTGAGGGAGACCAGTCAGTTCGATTTTTGGAGTGGGGCTTGCTGAGAAATTTGAACTAGAGGTCTGGATTGCAGCAAGAGGTAGCGAGTACATAACAGAGAGGCAGGAATAGTGCCGAAGGACCAGCGCAGAGTTTAGAGAGGCAGACGCAGAGCTACTTAGGAAGACGTAGAGGCAGCTGGACTGCGCAATCACTGGAGGGCCTATGTGGGTGACGTAGAGGGTCTAGGAGCTGCGCAGAGGCTAGCTAGACAGACGCTAAGCCTAGGGGAGGTGTCGGAGGATTTGTCTCTGTTGGGTGAGCCAGTTTGGCACCCTAGTTGTACTCGAGAAAAGCTTAATAATAAAATCCTCCTCTGCTACACCGGTTTTCCCGCATTGGGTTTTCCAGGGACAATTGTCCAAAAATATATGTGTTGATGTGTTTGATTCTTGTGCATGTATTTGTTTCTATATTATGGTGTGATATCTGCAATAGAATTTATTTTAATATTTGTTGAAGGGCTTTCGTAAATATCTTATTAGAAAATAAGTAGGTAAAATAAATCAGTTGCTGCAGTAATAGAATTTTCGCATGGTATCAGAGCAAGTAATCAGAGACAAGAAGGGAAAATCAATTATGGGTCTAGATCATGATGCAGAGACATCTACGTCAGGAGACTCATGCAGATTTTCAAAAAATTGCACAAGAGACAGTGATTTCGATTTCTCTATGCTTGCTTCTAGATTGGAAGAAGAAGTTGCTTGTGTGACAAGCTCTGCATCTTCATAGGTATGGTATATAGACAGTGGAGCCTCTTGGCAGATGATAGGAATCCAGGAATGTTTCTCAGATTATCAAGAGGAAAGGATGAATTTTCAGATCACCGTGGGGAATAAGGCAAAGTGTACTCTAGTAGGGAAGGGTACCATAGTTTTTCAAACAGAAATGGAGAGCAATTATGTGCTACCAATGTGCTGCATGTGCCAAGACTGGAGATGAACTTACTTTCGGTATCGCAACTTCAAGGCAAGAGCTATGGTGTTTTCTTCATTAAGGAGAAAGTATACATCAAACACCCGAGCTGGAAAAAGAAAGTACATATCGAAATAAGAAGTAACAGGTTGTACAGGTTACAGCTAGAATCACCAATGGCACTGATAGGCAATAATGGAGACAAGGATTTGAATGAACTATGGCACTGATAGGCAGTAATGGAGACAAGGATTTGAATGAACTATGGCACAGAAGAATGGGACATTTGCACCATGGGGCTATGAGAATTATCAGGAAAATTGTAGCAGGAGTTCCAGATCTTAGTACAAAATGAAATGATGTATGCAGAGGATGTGCTCTGTTCAAGTATGCCAAAGCAGTGTTTCTTAGAAGTAAAAACAAGGCCAAGAGTGTACTAGGATTGATACACTCAGATATCTGTGAACCTATGTCCACTAAAGCTCTTAGTGGCGCCGAATACTTCGTCACCTTCATTGATGACCACTCAAGGAAAACTTGGATTTATTTTCGAAAAACCAAGGACGAGGTTTTCTGTCGATTCAAAGAGTTCAAGGCTCTGGTGGAGAACCTGACAGAGAAGAAAATAAAAGTTTTGCGCTCAGATAATGGTGGAGAATATGTCGATAAAGACTTCACTGATTTTTGTGCTAAGGAGGGCATTAGAAGAGAGTGGACAGCTCCCTACAATCCAGAGCAGAATGGAGTAGCAGAAAGGAAGAACGGGACTATTGTGGAAGCAACTAGGGCCATGATGTATGATCAGGATATGCCAAAATTCCTGTGGGTAGAAGCATGCAACACGACAGTCTATGTCCAAAATAGAACTCCTCATAAGGCATTGGGCAAGATTACTCCAGAGAAAGTCTTCACCGGAAAGACTCCTGAAGTCAACCATTTCTGGATATTTGGGAGTTTAGCATATTTTCGTATACCCGAGGAGAAAAGGAAGAAGTTAGATCAAACTACAGAGAAAGGATATCTAGTGGGATATAGCAAGAACGCTAAGGCATATAGAATCTATCTTCCATGTAGTAGGAAGGTAGTAGTTGGACGAGATGTGAAGTTCATGGAAGATAGGGCCTTCAGAAAATCTCGAGAAATGCCTTCCGAGGAGCAGTCAAAAGATGAGTCGTTGGTCAAACCACTTCAACCAGTGAAAGCCAAGAATTCTTCCTCAAAACAGGAACAGGAAGAATCACAGGGAGAGGAGGAGCTAACAGAAGCACCTGCTACCAAAGGAAGAACTAGCAGGGAACTTCGATAGATTCTGCGGGATGCAAAAGATTTCATCGGTGCACCAAGAAACAATAAAAGGGAGCGAAAACAGCCAGATAGATATCAGGCATTAGTAGCTCAGGATGGGGAGCCTTCTAGTTTTCAGGAGGTCGCTCAACATCAAGTTTGGTTGGATGCGATGGTAGAGGAATACAACTCTATAATGTTGAATGATGTCTGGGAAGTAGTGCCTAGGCCTCAAGATAGATCAGTGATAGGTTCAAGATGGATCTACAAGATTAAATACGCTGCAGACGGCAGTGTGGAAAAATACAAAGCCAGGTTTGTGGCTAAGGGGTATGCTCAAAAGGAAGGAATTGATTACAAAGAGACATTCGCCCCAGTAGCCAGGTATACATCTTTTAGAACCTTGATATCTCTTGCAGCTCAGATGGAACGAGAGATTCATCAGATTGATGTCAAAACGGCATTCTTGAACGGGGTAATAGAAGAGGAAGTATAGAATGAACAACCAGAAGGCTTTGAGACAAATGAGAAGAAGTCTCATGTATGCATATTGAAGAAAGCCTTGTATGGGCTCAAACAGGCACCTAGAGCGTGGTATGGTCGAATTGATGGCTACTTTCAAAAAATGGGGTTCGTCAAGAGTGATGTTGATCCCAATCTCTACTATCTAGTTGTAGAAGGTGAGCCTCTAATACTAGTATTATATGTGGATGATCTCTTTCTGACAGGTTCATCCAGTCTCATCGAGGACTGCAAGGAGAATCCAGCCACAGAATTTGACATGAAGGATTTGGGACAGATGCATTATTTCCTAGGGTTGGAAGTTTGGCAGCAGAAGGATAGAATCTTCCTTGGACAAGGGAGATATGCTACAGAGATCCTAAAGAGATTCAAGATGCAGGACGCAGGACTATAGGTCGATGGCTACTCCAATGATCACCAACTAGAAGAAAATTTATGCATCAGAAGACAAAGATATTGATCCCACCTTATACAGGGAGCTCATAGGGTCCCTAATGTATCTGGTCCATACCAGGCCAGACATTTGTTACGTTGTTAACACCCTCAGTCAGTTCATGGTGGAACCAAACAGGGCTCATTGGGCAGCAGCCAAACATGTTTTCAGATATTTACAAGGAACAGTCGATTATGGACTCTTGTACACCTGAAGTAAGGATATCAGATTGAGTGGGTTTACTGATGCAGATTGGGCTAGAAGTTCAGTGGATCGGAAAGGTACCTTTGGGTACTGTTTCAACATTGGATCAGGAATGACCTCCTAGTGCAGTAGGAAACAAAAATCCGTAGCTCTGAGCTCAGCTAAAGCAGAATATATGGCCGCTAGCAGAGCTTCGTGTGAAGCCATATGGCTTAGAAAACTACTTGTGAACCTATTCAGAAGAAGGATGGAAGAGACCAGGATCATGTGTGATAATCAGAGTTTCATCAAGCTCTCTGAGAATCTAGTATTTCATGATCGGTCAAAGCAAATTGATATTCGGTGTCACTTTGTCAGAGACTGAGTCCAACGAGGAGTTGTACAGTTGAGCTAAACTCTTATAGGAGAACAGGTGGCAGACATCCTTACCAAGGCCCTTGGAAGAACAAAGTTTGATTATTTCAGGGAAAAGATGGGGATGATAAAGAATCCATTTCAGTAGCAGAAATGCGTATGATGTTGCAGTGTAGATACAGTGTTGGGAGGAAGGACCAGCAACAGCACGAATGCAAAGGAAGTTGCAGTGCAGATGCAGTGTTGGGAGGAAGGACCAGTAGCAGCACGGATGCAGAGGGAGCTACAGTACAGATGTAGCAGTGGCAGTGGTAGAGCCATGGGTAGCAGTACAAGATACAGCAGTGCAAAGGATGTTGGGCAGGAAGGCCAAACATCAACATAGGTACTAGTGCCGGATGATCAGGGTGATGCTCAATTGTGCAGTATTACTAGAGCACATTCCTCGCTAAGAGGGAGTGTTGATTTGGGGTAGCATCGGATGTGCTCTAACCATGAAAATTGGTGGAGAGGCTAAAACACATGAGATCTCCAAAACCCAGAAATCGTTTTGGAAAAATCCACCCGGATGAAGAGTTATTAAAATAATTAATATTTTTAATGAGTTCCTAAGTCTAAACTTAGGAAAATAAAAATATTAATGAGTATTAATAAAGATAAGGTTGAGAAGCTTCTGAGAGACGAAGATCAAATGTATTCTAATCTTAGTCGTTTATTAGGGACTTTAACTCGGTCGTGGAATCATCAACAGGAAAAGTATAAGAGAAGGCTTGAGGGTCAGTTGGAAATATACTGAGGGAGACTAGTCAATTCGATTTCTGGAGCAGGGCTTGCTGAGAAATTTGAACTAGAGGTCTGGATTGCAGCAAGAGGTAGTGAGTACATAACAGAGAGGCAGGAACAGTGCCAGAGGACCAGCACAAAGTTCTAAGAGGCAAATGCAAAGCTACTTAGGAAGACGCATAGGTAGTTGGACTGTGCAATCACTGGAGGGCCGCGTGGGTGACGCAGAGAGCCCAAGTGTTGATGCAGTGAGGTAGATGTTGACGCAGAGGGTCTAGGAGTTGCGCAGAGGCTAGCTGGACAGACGCTGAGCCTAGGGGAGGCGCCGGAGGATTTGTCTCTGTTGGGTGAGCTAGTTTGGCACCCTAGTTGTACTCGAGAAAAGCTTAATAATAAAATCCTCCTCTGCTGCACCGGTTTTCCCACATTGGGTTTTTCCGAGGACAATTGTCCAAAAATATCTGTGTTGATGTGTTTGATTCTTGTGCATGTATTTGTTTCTGTATTATGGTGTGATATTTGTAGTAGAATTTATTTTAATATTTACTGAAGGGTTTTCGTAAATAACTTATTGGAAAATAAGTAGGTAAAATAAATTAGTTGCTGCAGTAATAGAATTTTCACAAAGCCTAGGGTCACTGTCCGATCAAACTCTCTGGTTGACCAGCGGGAAGCTTGATAGATTTGCTTGCGGGCAACACATATTGATATGCCTTGCTAAGAAACTTTCGCGTTGTTCTGGGTGACAGTCAATCAAGTCGATTCCAAGATTGCGCAGTGCAGACTGCCTTGGAGGCAGCCTCAAGCTCTATGCAATTATGGGCAACAGTACATGATCACTGAGGGCTGAGACTGTGCAGTGCAGCTCAGCAGAGGTCTGACTAATGGAGGGTGGTCCGGTTGACAGACTTACGGAAAATTGGTTGTGTGTGAGCAAGTGAACTTGTGCATGCACAACCTTGTAAACACACATTCAACATGACTCGACGACAAGACACCTCAAACCATCAAGACAACATACACTCAGTGTGACTGACCGACGGATGAGAGCGACAAGCGCGACACTTGAGATAGACATTCGAATGACCGTGACGACACTTGCGCGACAATGCTTACAACATCGTGTGTGAGTGCGATAGATGTTTACATAGCGAGCACAACTCAAACACAACCTTCAACATCACCAAAACGAGGTCGCAAGCATGACATAGCAATCAACATGCCAAAGACAACAGTTGGTCAAACAAGTGAAAAAGAAGCAAGACATGTAGAAGAAACACATAAAATAATTTTTCGTGTTTGCACACATGCATGTTACTAAGGACAGGATGATATGACAATGACAAGCAGTCCTGCAAACTCAACTAAGAGGTGTACTTCGAAAGGTGTTCTTTACTTACCATACTTACCCTCAAGATGATCATGCATCCGACGGAGTTTGCATGCAGTGCTGATCTTTTCCATTACTTGGTTCCTTGGTCCTTCTCCTCAACTCCTTAGAAGCAATTTCAGCATGTCACTTTGTCCTATAGTCACTGAGCGGTAGATCTACGCAATTTCAGCCGATAGTGATTGCTGTCGGAATGAGGCCCTGGGAGGCCCGTCTACGCAGTTTATCCATGCAAGACAAACAGGGCAACATGGACAACGCTGCACAATTTGAGGCACATGACACTGCTGCGGGATGGAGGTCCTGGGAGGACACCTCTGCGCAATTTTTGAGTGCATTGCACCTGGACTGCTCTGCCCATTTTTGGAGAGCAGTGTTGGTTGGGGTCTCTGCGAGCTGCGGGGTTTCAGCGGGCAAGAGAGGTTGGTGTCTCTGCGCACTACGGGGAATCAGCTGGCAAAGTGAGGAAGCTTGATGGTTGCAGAAGCAAAGCGCACAGTTCCAAGAAATTGGATGACGCTAGGTTGCTCGAGAAAATGGCTAAGTGTGAGATCAGTGAAACATATGTAAACATTCATAGGACTTAACTGTGATCGCACACGGACACTTAGTGACACAACGTAGACCATCCAGAATGCATAAGACATACTTTGCTTGATGCAACAACCTTCGTGACAAGAGTGTGTGAAGTGAGAGTGAAACATGTTTATGTGATGACGACCACTCATATGCACACAATTCCCTTGAAGCAAAACAACATTCCCTTTGCATGACAAACAACAACCCCTATGCCCGAAAATGACACAATTGCATAAAGATGAGAACGCGGACAACTCTTAGGATCAAGGAGGGGAGCTTGAAATCATTAGCTTACCAATAAGTGACCAAGGATGATTGATCGCAGGATCCAAGGTAGGCTCCGAAATTTGCATGTGAGCCAAAATTTTGGAGGGTGGTTGTAGCCGCTACAACAGAATAATAAATGCAAAGAAATACTAACTCAAGATTAGATCATAAGAAGTAATTGTTTGTTTAGAGGATCCTTCAAAAATTAACAAACAAACCAGAGGAAGTGGAATTGAGCCCATTGGATATTGGTTCAGGCAATTTGAAAAATAAATAAAACATTTGAAAGTAAAAGAAGCACAGAGACACAAGATGGAAAAATAATTTATGCACATTGTTATTCTCAGTCTTATAAGAAATTTAAGGGACACCAATTGAATTTTATTTATTTCACAAAGGATTCATGTTAGCGAAATTGATAGATAGGCCTTATACATTTTGTTATATTCCCAGCGTTATAAGCAATTAAAGGAACAACAATTGCATTTTATTAATTTCACAAACAATCCATGTTGTCGTAATAGATAGGCCATAGGCCAATAGTTTTTGGATCACTCTCCAAATGACGTTATCAATTTGAGTATTGGTGGCTTCATAGTGATCAATGGGAACAAATCTCTTGGTCTAGTTTAGTGACTAACTAAAGTCTACTTTGTTTTTATCTTTCCCCCTACGTTTGGTTAAGTTTCTCTCTTAGTTGTGGTATAATTTACTCTCCCTATCTTCATCTCCAAGGTTGTACTTCATTCTCAATGATTTACCCATTCTAGGTATATCCCCCACCTTTATTTGTTACTATGTCATTTGCTTATTTCTTTTACAGAGATGACCCGGGCACACTCTTTATTTTGCTATTATTACTTTGTATATTGTTGAATTCCATTGACCGGTTTTAGTCATTACTAGACCTAGGTTGCTTGGAAGTGGGAACGGAAGCAGAAGCAAGAGCAAGGAGTGACAATTTTCAGAAGCTTTCCGGTCAGGAGCAAATCGGGAGCGAAACTTATATAATATATATTTTTATATATTTTGATGCATATATGTCAACAAAAGCATGTAGAATGATGAATTAGTTATAAAAAGCATAAAAACATGGATTAAACAATATAACTTCAATCATCTAGTAGACATGGAATCATCAACATGAGCTAAATAAACATCATCTGGCTCAGAGTCTAAGGACTCCTCAGACTCCTTTGCCTCCTCAGTAGTAGTAGTGGTAGTAGTAGCAAAACTAGACATCAAAACTACAAATCACTGATCAACATGATCACTCATGAAACTCATCATTGATTAAGCACCACTACGAATGGAATCGTCAACAAGAGCTACATAAACATCATCTAGCTCAAAGTCTTAAGTCTTGGATTGCTCAACCTTATAATATCGTAGAAATTGAAAAAGTTTAACATGCCTAACCAATGATTTTGGTTTGAGTCAAGGGTTCATCTCCTCAACTATATAATATGGTAGAAAAAGCTTAGCATGCATAGCCAATTATTTTCCTTTGAGTAAAGGGTACATTTTAGTTAAGGCCATGGTAGAGGAGTTTAACAAGCAATGTCACCAACATCAATCAAGTTCAACAATCAATAACACCAACATCAAGGACTTAAAGGGCTTCATGCTCTTGATCAAATGTCAATCCCATATCCTTATGCATGATAGAATCAATTGGAAACATTGCAATCTCGAAACCTTGAAATCCTGAAAACCATTAAGTCTGCTGGGTTTTTAGTGATATTTAAAAATCTATTTTCTCCATATGAAATCCAATGAAGTCGAAACCACTCTCAAACAACCTAAGTCATTTCATGGTAACGTTAAAAATTTAAGTAAAAGGATCTTTTACTTTAAGAATTTAACATTACCATTGATTGTCAACATTGCTAGGGTTGAGAATCTTAACCACTTGTGGAAGCACTAGGGAGGGAGTGAATTTTTTTTGGTAGGAACGACCAGGGAACGATTTTTTTTGGTGGGAGCATGCTCCTTGGGTCGCTCCCTAAGCGCTTCCATTCAAAGCGTGCTTCAAGAGCCAGGGGGGTTGAGGGGGGTGCTCCCCCACAGCCCTGTATTGGACATTAATATTTTGGACATTTCAATTACATTACATTGGAATAAGTTGCTATAATTATAATTCTTCTACCTCTCTTTATAATATGAAATTGCATTTGTACGATTTTTCCTTCTTTTAATTTAGATGCACTTTGATTGTTGTCATCGCCCACACACTTTTTAATAAACATGCATCTTAATCAATGGCTTCAAATATGATTCTTCTCTCTCTCTCTCTCTCACACACACACACACACACACACTTGCAACCACATAACTTTGCCTTCTTTCTATTTCAGATGCACTTGGACATCAGCCACACATGCTTCAATAACTCACATCAAATTCAACTGCTATGGAGATGATTCTTATCTCTCTTTTCATACTATGCACTTGCAGCAGTATGATATTGCCTTCTTTTAGTTTTAGAAGTACTTTGATACCATGTATTCACTCTTCAACAAACAGGCATCCCATTCTCTACTGATCTTTTCGCTACTGCTATTTCTCATGAAAATAAAGACATCGTAGTTTCTAACAGCCTTCTAAACAGCATTAAAAAATTTCACTTTGAGATGTACTTTAGTACAAGGCCACTAGAGAATGATAAAATATAGTTCCTATATTGGCATTAAAGAACATTCTAATCTATTATTTATCTAGGCAACTTTCAATATTATGCTAACATGACTTCTTGAACAAGGGAATGCAGTACTTTGTACATAATTGGCAGTTCCAGCAAACGAACCAAAAAAGGAGTAAAGTCTCAAAGGTACATACATTATAATCACCAACATAATCCCACAGCATTCCATCTTTCACCTCCACCACTCTATTGACTATTTGTCTCAAAAAGTATCGATCATGGGACACTGCAATAACTGTTCCACGGTACTCTCTTATTGCTTCCTGATCATTGGATTCTAGTTAGTATGTCAAAATTTTGTGCTTCCTAAGTTCAAAATTAAATTTCATGACTAAAGTGTTATGAAGGGAAAGTGTCAGAGGACTTCTTTTCGGCATGATGCAAATTAAAGTTCAGTATTTTCACCTCAAGCAGCTCCTTTGAAGGTATGTCAAGATGATTAGTCGGCTCATCCAACACCAGCAACGTTGAAGGAGTGACCATGAATTTACAGAATGCAAGCCGTGCCTGGAACAATACACTTAACCCCGTGCTCAATCTTCTTATAGTTAACATTTGTTTAATCAGATATAGAAACTTTAACACAAAAGAATAAAATTACAAAAATCTAACAGTAGATGATACTCAGCAGTCAGCACAAAGTAGCAATCATTGTCAAAAGACAGTAACGACAAAGAGAATAAAATCATAAGAGGCTTCATAAATTATGCAATAGGAAATTAAACATACAGACTAAAGCTATCAATTGTTGAAACACAAAGGGTATCTAAATAAGCTCAACGACAAAATGAAATGACAAAAAAGGCATGAAGTTTAACAATACTTGGCAAGAAGAAATTAGAATCAAAGGTGTTTTATTTCAGCTTCCTCAAGAATATAACGAATGACAATCTTATTCAAAGATCAGGCATGACTGAATGGTTCTGATTACAGCAATTTTTTATCTATTTCATTTTAATGTCAAGTACTGAATCCCATTGTTACCAGAAATGGAATGGTGAGGCAGTGTTGCAGGGTGAAACAAATCAAAAATGCCACTTCCTATTCACAAGCAGTCTGGAAGCATATCTTTCAATACATCCTCCTGTTTATTCTCTTGCTATGGTATAATCCTGCCAATGCTTCGAACATCTCCTTGGCTGTCCTTTTCTCAATTGAGGGATCAAATGATTCTTAACGGCATCCATAAGTACCCTCTGCACCTTTATCCCCTTTTTGCTAGAAGGGCCTTCTCTTGAGGATCTGATGACTCCAGGGTCTCAGTCTCAACAATCTCCTAGAGATCACTTTCACTGAGTACCAAGGTGACCCTAGCCTTCCAAGGTAGGAATTTTGACTCTCCGTCTAACCTGGCATCATACCGAAGACCCACTACAGCCATTTTTAACCAAATCTTGCCAAAAACTTTATGAAGCATATTTTGCCTGGTCCTTAAGGGACCCACTACCAACTCCTCTATGCTATCTGCTAGTGGTTAGCAAATATGCTAGCTACAACTCCACCCTACCTCCCTCAGCAGCTCCTCTACACAGCTACATGTATTTTCCACTAGTCTACTGTATCAAACCTCCAGCACCTCTACTCGTTCTGATTCGTATATGCTTATGGTCGTCTGACACTCTCAAGTTGTTGGATAGTTGTGGAAGCTACTCGACAGTTGTGCCACCACTCGCAGTTGTTCCCTCTTCCCTCAGCACAACTCAAGTTTGACCTCCTTTGTCGACCTAGTCTCCAGCCTTGATATGTGTTCTATCTTTCATTGTGTAGCGTCACTCAACAACCAATCAGCCACTTCCTCAAGCACTTGAATCACCAATGCCTTTCTTCAGCACCCCCTCCATTGTTCAACCCAATTGGCGACCCCCAAACCTTTCAACCTCTACTACTAGCATTATCTAATCCTCTTCCACCACCCAAATTTTGACCGTCCGATGCCTTCCTTCGACACTTGCTTCTTCAATGTCGGTTGGCCCAAGTGACTGGTCCTTTTTTTTTATTGGTTAGCGGCTACTCCCTGCAACCGCCCGAACCTCTGTCACCCTCAACTATGGCCTCTATTAGCAAATCTGACCGACCGCCTACTCTAGCCCTAGCGCATAATCGATCTTCTGCAGTTTCTCCTTATCGACCACTTTGATGGGCCACAACTACTAGCGGCTACGGCTACTTTTCCTCAACTCCCTCATGCAAAATTTGGCCACTAGGTGGGTTGTCAAACCTATCAACCACACAATTGGTCCCCCACTTTTCTTTTCTTTTCTTTTTTTATATCTCAAAAAGTGAGCCCCCTACTTGCATAGCTGCAGAAAATTTTCAAACTCAGCGCTGGCCAATTTCTTCGGCCCAAAAATAAAAGTTTTTCCTTCATACGATCACTACCAAACTTAACTTGGAGATCCTATACAAACCTAGGTTCTTGTAATTCTGAGAACGATTTTCAGAGATCAAGCTCTAATACTGTGTTAATTCCCATTAAACCTAACATCGGTGAAATATTAGCCTAGCAAAAGTGAGATCTATTGAATAAATTACACAACTAGGTTCTTAACATTCAACGAAAGAAAAAATAAAATAACCAATCTCATTAAACAACACACAAATTCTGCCCAATCAAATTTTTTCATTAATAATCCACACTTACTTGGGCTTTCAACTTGGGATAATGGTCCAAGTGGGAAAATACAAAATACAAAATAAACTTGGAATGATCCAATCAATCTACCCTAGATCGGTGTTCAATCTTCTCTATAGATCTTGACCTTTAACCTCCCTGCACTCCCTCAAACCCAGCACATTGTTCACGGAGATGCCTCTCTCAATCTTAGGTTGATGTAATGTGTCTTTCCCATCTCCCTAACCCTAATCTCCAAAGTGATTAATAGCCAAGATTAAATCTTGCCTCACTTGACATCAATAGTTGATATTAAAACATATTCACTAAAGTAATTTACTGTTAGTTTTTGTAGCGTTGGAGGTGTTCTAGTCTCAAAACCTTGTGGAGAGGCTAAAACACAAGAGTTCTCCAAAACCCAGAAATCGTTTCTGGAAATTCCACCTAGAAACAGCTCAATTAAATTAATTGACCATATTTTAACTTTTTCTTAAGTCTAACTTAGGGAAAATGGTTAATTGATAGTAATTAATTGAGAAAGGTGTGAATTATATAGAAACTCACACAGATCGACTTGGAGATGATCTCAGCCATCGATTAAGTTTTTGTCATGGTCGTTGGAGTCCGAACTGAAGATTTTAAGAAGAGGTCGATGGGTAAGATGGAGAACACACAGATACTCAGTTGCCTAGGCAGTTTGAATTCTAAGTTGCAGGAGTGATTCAGCAGTGGAGATTGAGCCAGTGGATGAGTAGCAAGTGGCAGAAGAGGTCAACAGTATCTGGAGGAAGGATTTCTAGTTCTAGAGAGCCATAAAGAGGAGGCCGAAATTTATTTCCAAGAGATTGCACAAGGGTTGCACAATGCCTCAAGAAGGTAGTTTGATTTGGCTAAAGGGAACATCGTTTTCAATTCCAGAGGCCGAGAAGATTTTCCAAAGTGCCAGATAGACATTTTCCCATTCAGCAGCAGGTACAACAGCTTGATTGGCATCAATTCTAGGCCAATCGTGTGAGGCTCTGCGCAGAGGGGACGCAGAGCCTGCGCAGGGGTGTTTGGACGACTTGCTTTTCAGAGGCCAAACAGTGCCAGGATTGCTTGGAGTGAGGGTAAAATTTTCCTCAGTAATTTTTCCAGTATTTCTCTTGGATAGAATCGCCAATTTGGCGATATTTTATTGTACTCAGAATTTATGCTGCAAATAATAAAATATAAACCCTCAGTTGTTGCACTAGTTTTCCCACATTGGGTTTTTCTGGGGACTTTTGTCCAAATACAACGGTGTCAAATTTTTATGTGTGTGCTAGTATTTCTCAGTTTCAATTTTTTCTTCCGCGGTATTTTATTTGGTGAAGAAATTGATGTGTGAATATTTCGTTATTTTGTCATAAATAGAATAAATTGCATAATTAATTTACCAATTACAAGAAATATTTACAGTGGCTGCATTTCAAGGAATTTTCACATGGTATCAAAGCATATTTGACAGACAAGAAGGTCAAAAGCGGAAGAGAGAAAATTTCATTGTTCAGAGGGAGCAGCAAGCAGAGATTTTCCGGGGTGCATAGTGCCTAGCCAGGCGGTGCAAATTGTTGGACAGAGGGTTCAATTTTCAGTTGCAGGGTTGCAAAAAATTCGACTTGTCCAAAAAAGCGATACCAGCAAGCAGAGAGAACACCAGTACCACAGATTTTCGCAAAGTAGTTATCTTGTCTAGGCACAAAAGGTTTTGCAGCAGTTTACAATAGCTAAATCAGTGCCAAAAGGAAGAGAAAGCACACACACAAAGGGAATTCTCTCAGAGGGTTTCTAGTTTTAGAAATCCAAATTTCCAGTTGTAGTCGGCAATTGCAACAAGCAGATTTTCTCACTCCAGGAAGGAGTGTGAATAACAGAGCTAGTAGCCGAGCAGGAGAGAGAGGGAGATTTCCAACCTGTTGTACCTGTTTCCCATAGGCAGTCCTTGGCTGCAAAAACTACACCACGAAACGAACTCGACCAGTTTTTAGAATCAAGCTGGCCCTTGAACCAAAGGGAGCTCTCTCAATTGTTATGAAGCTTTGTTTAATGTTGTTCACCTGTCACTGAACAACAGCCTATGAAGCACAATGGCCAGATTTAGGATTTAATGGGGTGGTTGCTAATGATTGCACAATTCTTGTTCATGAATAAATCCCTCTCTTGCAGAGTCCTTTCTCAAAGTGTCAGCTTCCAACCTGACAGAAGAGCTTAACTTTTAAAGAATTTGAAAGAAGAATATAAGGGGATTTCTGATAATTAAGGAGTCAGACAGAATACTTAATTAACTAGGCAAAATTGGATGCGTGTAGAATACTTCTACAGCCCAACAAAACACATTCAGGAGAAGATAGAAGGACAAACAATAACCAGTTCAAAGAAGAGCTACCTCAGACAGACAGTCCAATATACTAATCTCTTTAAACGATTATAAATTTGCAGGGGATTTCAAAGAGATTGAAACTCAATCTATTCTTACCCAAATCTCCTATAATACTTTGAACATGTGCAGAAAACAAGTTATGGAAACACTAGAAAAACATACTAGAAACACAAATTCTTTCATAAACTGGAGCCAGAAGGCTTTGATTTGGAATTCTATAATAGAAGTTTTATAGAGCTGAAAGGTTTTGGCATCAAAAGCCAACCCCTGTTTATTACAAATGATGGAATATATAGAATAAACTTCTCCTAAATTGTTACAATATTTCTGGAATAATATCCTAAGCAATATACTAAAAATAAAACAATCCCTGGATACTCTGCCAAAAATTTGGAAATGTTTGAAAGTATTGTGCCTTGATATCTAGAAATTAGTTGAATGATTGTTGAAAATCTGCAGAATGATCCTCAATCTATTGATCTTCTGCTGCTAGGTGTCTTCTGAATGTTGATATCTCCATGCCCTTGAAATCTAGAGCTGTTGATTCTGCCATTTGTCTTTCAATTGATAATTTTGTGCCTTAAAATCTGGGGTTTGTGAAGTTGTCACTGAAGATCTGCCTGGAATGATTTTATGTCACTTTTTGACAATGCTTCAGCAATGTCATAAAATATTTGGAAGGAAATATTTTATAAACGTTTTCAAATATTCTGTAAATGAACTTTATATTTTTCTATTATCATGAATTTACTAAATGAAATTCAAAAAATATCTCTTCAAATAATTTTATTAAATAAATTCATCCACTCATTTGAAATTATGTGTTGTTTTTCCATCTCTTATATTTCGAAAACCATGTGTTGTTTTTCCTTCTCTATAAAAGCTCATATCATAAAATATTTGGAGGAAATATTTTATAAATGTTTTCAAATATTCTGTAAATGAATTTTATATTTTTCTATTTTCATGAATTTACTAAATGAAATTCAAAAAATATCTCTTCAAATAATTTTATTAAATAAATTCATCCACTCATTTGAAATTATGTGTTTTTTTCCATCTCTTATATTTCCAAAACCATGTGTTGTTTTTCCTTCTCTATAAAAACTCATATTCACTTATCCTCCATTTACTTTCATGTGTAACCTCAATTCACCTGCACTAGTAAATTCAAATTCACATGTACTTGTAAAATTTATTTCCCCTGCACCAGTAAATTCATTTCACCATGTAGTTGTAAATTTATTTCACCTACACCTCTTTTACCTCAGCCTCCCATGGTAAAATGTATTTACATGAATCTCATTTTTGCTCACCTGTACATTAGTTTCATAAACATATGATTGCAAAAGTCTCCCCTTATTTTCTCTTGTAAATTCATTTTCTTGCTCCTGGGAATTCATTTCACCTGTAGCTATAGATTTATTTTACGTGCACCTGTAATTGATAAATGAATTTCACCTGTAAAATATTTTCATAATATATCATCCAAGCTTGTGAAGAACCCAAGCTTTAACTCCAGAAAAATTCGATTAATCCAATGGAACCATAAACCTTCCCGCCAATCATTATAAGATTTAAATGTAATAGGGAAAATGGTTTTCGGAGGGCAGGGGGGTAGGTAGGAAGTGGTTTAGGAAGGGGGGGGTGCAGAGTGAAAAAGGAGATGACACGTGTAAAAAACGATAAGGTAAAAACATCCTTTTCGGATCCCCCCCTTCATTAAATGTCAGAAGAGCTAGGGGGTCTGAAATATATTGATAACCCTTGGATTTAATGTGCCCATATCTCGAGGCATGGGAAAATAGGGGAGTTTAAATAGTTAAGTGCGGGGTGGGCCATAGGCTTTGACTTTTTAACTTGGTTTTACGTTTAGGCTTGACCCAAATAATTTTTTATAACATAACTTTTAACTTTAAATAGATATTTCCATAAAAATATACCATTATATTTTTATAAAAATACGATTATTTTAAAATTAAAATTATTATTATAAAAAAAGAATTAATAAGTCATTCAAAAGCATAAATAAGCATATGTTTGAGCATTTATCCAAGAAGGAAATTGGCAATTTCTAAACAAAGAATTTGTAGATTTCTTTGGTGAAAGAAATTGCTACAACATCGGCTCCAACTGGGGATTGCCTCTCCCTGTGGGATGTAGAGAACTAGTAGACCCGTGCCTTTTTGTTGGGCAATGGAGTCATGCCATCAACCTATGACCTGAAGCTACATCCTGCTATAATCAAACTGATACTCCTTGAACACTGCAATCTTTAACTGTAACCTCAACTTATAATCTGACCACTACAACTTGTGACCTATTCCAAATCCTTTTCTAAAAGCATTATTGCAAACTTAGAGTTGAAATGAACTAAATTTTGAAAATCAAATTTATTTACAGATTTCTCCATTCCCAATAAGATGAAATATAGGTCTTGACACAAGTTCTTCTTTTTACTGCAAATAGAGTTGCCAATAGAATAATGTTCATGCCAAGTGAATGATGATAAACAACCTCAGATCTCATAATATATCTTGCTTTTTATATCAGTTGTCAACATAGCTCGTTGTTCCCATCCAATGCTCATCACAACCCTTTGATTCACCAGCAATTGTTTCAACTTTGGATTAGCTATGCGATGTTTGATAAGTGATATTCAAAGCTTCATTAAAAATAACTTGATTTCTGACCTGCAGCCCATACCTTTAAGTGTTTGTGGTACATCAAATTTTCAAGGTTGCTGCAACTAAACATTATATCCTTGAAAACATCAACTTTCCCATCTATATGTTGTGAAAACATGAAAGAGTTCATAGTTGAGAATCTGTCAATGTCTAGGCCTCCAAATTAATTTGAGTAATACTTTTTGTTTCCATTTTTTGTCATTTATAATACTCTCAACAACATCTCTCTTACTGTCAAACAGTGATGCAGAATAAAATTGAATGATGATGTCCAGCCTGGATAGGCTTTCTTCCAAGACAATTGATGTAAGTATGACATCAAACATATGACCAATGTAAACAAGATTGCCTGTCTATCCATTGTTGACTATTCCCAGCATAAATAATACAAATCTTAAAATAGTTAAGAAAATCTCACCAAAACCTCCAACACTGTTGCTTTAAAAATAATTACTCATTTACTGCTTACCAACTGCTTAAAATGAAATAATCCTTATGCTGCAAACCAACCACTGATCTACTGCACACTAAATCTGAAAATAACTAATTCAATCCCACATACCTCTATCTAACTGAACTGAAAAACTTTACATTGTTAGGTGTAATCTGCTTTCCAATGTAACCAAGTGAAGAGGGGATTTATTGACAGACCACATTACCAACAGCTGAAAATCTGAAAAATATATACAATATAAAATTCAAATTCCATAGGAAACTTATACTCACAAGTGAACTTTGGGCGTTGCATCCTCTGTGGAGATATTAGATTTTTTATCATAGCTGAGAGGAAAAAACAACAACTATCAATGAGCTTTGGCTAGCTGAGGTCTCGAAACAGTGGGATCGGTAACCCAATGGAATCGGCATATGACAAAGTAGAGTCGACAGGTGAAAGCAATGCAACCAATAATAAATGCCTACTCTTTGTTCACCAACAAGGAATAGAACTAATATTTATCGTTCTACGGAGAAAGGTCTCTTCGTTACTTAGCTCCTCGGCAACAGTGCCAAATGTTGTACATGTTTCCCGTAGGCATTCCTTGGCTGCAAAAACTATGCCAGGAAACCCACTCAACCAGTCTTTAGGATCAAGCTAGCCCTTCAATCAGAGGGGGCTCCCTCAATTGTTATGAGACTTTGTTTAACGTTGGTCACATGTCATTGAACAACAACCTATGAAGCACAATGGCCAGATTTAGGACTTAATGGGGTGGTTGCTAATGATTGCACAATTCATGTTCATGAATAAATCCCTCTCTTGCAGAGTCCTTTCTCAAAGTGTTAGCTTCCAGCTTGACAGAAGAGCTTAACTTTCAAAGAATATGAAAGAAGAATATAAGGGGATTCCTGATAATTAAGGAGTCAGACAGAATACTTAATTAAACAAGCAAAATTGGATGCGTGTAGAATACTTCTACAGCCCAACAAAACACATTCAGGAGAAGATAGAAGGACAAACAATAACCAGTTCAAAGAAGAGCTACCTCAGACAGACAGTCCAGTATACTAATCTCTTTAAACGATTATAATTTTGTAGGGGATTTTAGAGAGATTGAAACTCAATCTATTCTTACCCAGATCTCCTATAATACTTTGAACATGTGCAGAAAACAAGTTATGGAAACACTAGAAAAACATACTAGAAACACAAATTCTTTCATAAACTGGAGCCGGAAGGCTTTGATTAGGAATTCTATAATAGAAGTTTTATAGAGCTGAAAGGTTTTGGCATCAAAAGCCAACCCCTGTTTATTACAAATGATGGAATATATAGAATAAACTTCTCCTAAATTGTTACAATATTTCTGGAATAATATCCTAAGCAATATACTAAAAATAAAACAATCCCTGGATACTCTGCCAGAAATTTGGAACTGTTTGAAAGTATTGTGCCTTGATATCTGGAAATTAGTTGAATGACTGCTGAAAATCTGCAGAATGATCCTCAATCTGCTAATCTTCTGCTGCTAGGTGTCTTCTGAATGTTGATATCTCCATGCCCTTGAAATCTAGAGCTGCTGATTCTGCCATTTGTCTTTCAATTGATAATTTTGTGCCTTAAAATCTGGGGTTTGTGAAGTTGTCGCTGAAGATCTTCTTGGAATGATTTTATGTCACTTTTTGACAATGCTTCACCAATGTCATAAAATATTTGGAAGGAAATATTTTATAAATGTTTTCAAATATTCTGTAAATGAATTTTATATTTTTCTATTTTCATGAATTTACTAAATGAAATTCAGAAAATATCTCTTCAAATAATTTTATTAAATAAATTCATCCACTCATTTGAAATTATGTGTTGTTTTTCCTTCTCTTATATTTCCAAAACCATGTGTTGTTTTTCCTTCTCTTGTATTCCCAAAACCATGTGTTGTTTTTCCTTCTCTATAAAAACTCATTTTCACTTATCCTCCATTTACTTTCATGTGTAACCTCAATTCACCTGCACTAGTAAATTCAAATTCATATGTACCTGTAAAATTTATTTCCCCTGCACCAGTAAATTCAAATTCATGTGTACCTGTAAAATTTATTTCCCCTACACCAGTAAATTCATTTCACCATGTAGTTGTAAATTTATTTCACCTACACCTCTTTTACCTTAGCCTCCCATCGTAAAATGTATTTACATGAATCTCATTTTTGCTCACCTGTACATTAGTTTCATAAACATATGATTGCAAAAGTCTCCCTTTATTTTCTCTTGTAAATTCATTTTCTTGCACCGGGAATTCATTTCACCTGTAGCTGTAAATTTATTTTACGTGCACCTGTAATTGATAAATGAATTTCACCTGTAAAATATTTTCATAATATATCATCCAAGCTTGTGAAGAACCCAAGCTCTAACTCCAGAAAAATTCGATTAATCATTTTGATTAATCCAACAGAACCATAAACCTTCCCGCCAATCATTATAAGATTTAAATGTAATAGGGAAAATGGTTTTCGGAGGAGGGGGGTAGGTAGGAAGTGGTTTAGGAAGGGGGGGTGCGAAGTGAAAAAGGAGATGACATGTGTAAAAAGCGGTAAGGTAAAAACATCCTTTTCGAAGCCCCCCCCCCCCTTCGTTAAATGTCAGAAGAGCTGGGGGGTCCAAAATATATTGATAACCATTGGATTTAATATGCCCATATCTCGAGGCATGGGAAAATAGGGGAGTTTAAATAGTTAAGTGCAGGGTGGGCCATAGGCTTTGAATTTTTAACTTGATTTTACGTTTAGGGTTGACCCAAATAATTTTTTATAACATAACTTTTAACTTTAAATAGATATTTCCATAAAAATATACCATTATATTTTTATAAAAATATGATTATTTTAAAATTAAAATTATTATTATCAAAATAGAATTAATAAGTCATTCAAAAGCATAAATAAGCATATGTTTGAGCATCTATCCAAGAAGGAAATTGGCAATTTCTAAACAAAGAATTTGTAGATTTCTTTGGTGAAAGAAATTGATACAACACAACCCAGGTCGAGTTTTTGCAGAGATGGCCACTATTGGGCTTAGAGATCAAGGCAGGTTGGAGGGAGCTTCCAATTACATCATCTGGAAGGCTAGGAAGTTATTCCTGCTGGATGAGTATGGTCTAAAGACCTATGCTGAGAATGTTGTGACAGAACCCACCGATGTTGATCAGTTGAAAGAATTCAAGAAGGAGATGGCCAAGACGAAGTGGATGATCCTGGATGCACTCCGAGACCATATAGTCTCACATATGTTTGGCAAGAACACAGCCAAAGAAATGTGGGATGCTCTCTCAGGGCTGTATCAGAATCCTTCCGAGCAGTGGAAGATATTCTTGAAAGAAAAGTTGAGGAATGCTAGGATGCAAAAAGGAGAAGTCATTAGTGCCTTTCTCACCAAACTTCAAGATATCTGGGACAAACTCACAGGTGTAGGAGAAGCGCCTCCTCCCACATAAATGGTGAGGTTGGTCCTCAATAGTGTCACTGAGGAATGGGAGAATTTTGTCCAAAGCATCTTGGGACGAGATACATTTCCTAGGTGGGACAGAATGTGTGTTGATCTTGCTCAAGAAGAGACGAGGTAAGCTCTAGTAAAGAGCTTTATCAGCAGCAGTAGCAGCAAAGGATCGAAGGGTGAAGGAGGAAGATAATGTGGCCATTGCATCAGAAGGGAAGGCAAAAGGTCCTAGTCAGGGACAAGGCTCGCAGGGGGAGAAGAAGAAAAAGAAGGATTTGTCAAAGATCAAGTGCTTCAGGTGTGGCGAGTTTGGCCACTGCAGTATTCAGTGTCCTCAAAGGAAGAAGGACAAGCAGGAGAAGTAGGATCAGGCAGCAGCATCCGCATAGATTGATCGGGTGACCTCAAGAGTGGAAAAAGATTTCGCTATGTTTGCAGTTATACCTACAGGAGTGAGGTGGGGCAATGTAGAACTTTAGTCCCAGAGTTGTTTAGAGTTCGGGCAGGGTCCATCGAGGTAAGCATCGGATAATGTTTTCTCCTTGGATCATTACCTTGCTACAGGGGCCCACAATATTCAATAGTAGGAGGATCAGTGTCAGGTGGTGCAGTCAATTCCAAAGTGATAGTTGTAGACAAGTTGCAGTCAGATATTGAGGAGCGCAAAGCAGTGTTAATAGCAGTGCAAGAAGCATAGTGCAGAATCAACAACAGTGCAGATTTCCCAGTAGACAGTGCAAAAACTAGTAGCAGTCAAAGACTTAGGAGACAGTTGCAGCACAGAGACAATTGATTCAGTGTTTTGGAAGCTTCTCAGTTGCTATAGTTGCAGTAGTAGCAGCAACAGTTGAGAGGGACTATTAGTTGGGTTGCAGTTTGTGAAAATTCCACAACCGGAATCCTATTGCAACAACTAGAAATTATTCTCCTAATTGTTAATTAATTTTAACAATTTATTCATTGTTTCCTACAGCAAATACTGAATAACTCACACTATATCTACACAAATAAAACTGTAGAAGAATAAACGTTGGAAGAAATGTTAGCATACACACATGAAATAACACAGTTATTTTTGGAACAATGTCCCCGGAAAAACCCAGCTTGGGAAAACCAATGCAGCAGTGAGGGTTTTATTTTATTATCCAGCAGTGAAATCTGAGTACATCTATGGATGCCCAACTAGCAATCCGAACAGCAAGAAAATTTGGACAAATTACTGAAGGGAATTATCCTTCTCCCACAAGCAATCTCTGGCTCGACTTTCCCTATCAAAACTGAGCCTGTTGGAGCTTTGTGTCAGCCTCTGCGCTGCTCTGCGTAGTTGGCTGGATGGCTTGCCTCAGACTTGGCTCTGATGAAGTCGTCCTGCCTTTGGATGCTAAGGAAATCGTCTCTATATCCCTTTGGGACTTCTTCCTGGCCTCTGGAACTGAGAATGATTTTTCCTTCCACCAAATCAAACTGCCTAGCTAAAGCAACTGCATTGTCCCTCAGCGCTGCCTCTCTGGGATAACTCAACCCTCTTGCTGCTGCCTCTCCGAATTTGGAAAATCTTTTCTGGAGATCACTGTCCCTGCCCCTCACTCACTCCTTCGATCTCACTGGCTCTCTCTCTCCGGCAAGTAATTGTTGCTACTGTGGAAATCGATCTACTAATGAAATAGAACCTCTCAAGTGACTCTGGTGTATTCTCCATCACCACATCGATCCCTTCTTATATCTTCCAATTGGGACTCCAACAGCCAAGATTAAATCTTAATCGATGGCTCGGATCATTTCTACATCAATTCGTGTGAGTTTCTAGATGATTCACGCTTTGACTTAATTAATATTGATTAATTAACCATATTCCCTAAGTTTAGACTTAGGAAATATTTAAAAACTTGTTAATAATCTAATTAAGTCATTTCTAGACGGAATTTCCATAAACGATTTCTGGGTTTTGGAGATCCCATGTATTCTAGCCTCTCCACCAAATTTCGTGACTAGAACACGTCGATGCTACAAAAACTAACACTCCCTCTTAGCGAGGAATGCGTTTTAGTGCTACTGCACACCCTGTAGCAGCACCCTGTCTCTGCATCATCTCCTGTCACACTACTGATGTCTGGCCATCTACACACCAACCACTGCGCAACTCTAATATACGTTGCATCTGTGTTGCTGCTGACCCTACTGAACTGTTGCCAACACTACAACTTTCTCTCCTTTGTTGTTGCTGCAACTACAACATATGCAACTGAAAAGCATCCAAAATAGTGAATCAACTATGATCAGTATAATGCATCTACCACCTGAGTCCCTGACTGCTGCTAGTATCTGCACTGTCACTGAAGAATCTGCAATGTCGTTGACTCTACACTGTGCCAATTGCACCACTGCCAACTCTGCACTATGCTCCCCAGCATCTGACTACTACTAGTCTCGCCAACTGTCACTCTAGCATTTGACTGCATCAATTGTCATTGATCCATCCTGCTACTAAAAACTATGGGCCCTTGTAGCAAGGTATTGATCCATGAGGTGGACTCCTCAAGGATCCTGCCCATCTGTAGCGCTCTGGGGCTACAGCACCAAATCTCCCCACCTCACTCCTGAAGGTATGTCCGCAAACATGGCGAAGTCTTCCTCCAGCCTGGAGGACAACATATCGGCCTCTGTTGATGTTGCACGTTGGTCCTGCTTCTCTTTCTTGTCCTTCTTCCTGAGAAGACACTGGGTACTGTAGTGACCGATCTCACCACATCTGAAGCACTTCACCTGGGTCGCTTCGTTGTTGTTGCCACCGATGGAACTCTTTCACAGAGCACGCCTCAATTCCTCCTGCTGCAAATCAACCCACATCTTCTTCCAACTTTGCAAGGTATCTCTGCCCAAAATACTTTGGACAAATACCAGCCACTCCTCGGAGACACTATTTAGTGCCAATCGCACTAGCTCTGTGGATTGAGGTGTTGCCCCAACAGTTGACAACTGATCTCGAACCTCCTGAATCCTAGTGAGGAAGGGGTCATGCCTTCCCCTTTCTGCATCCTGTTGCATCTCAGCTTCTCTTCTAAGTACATCTTTCGCTGCTCAGAAATGTCCCGGTACAGTGTGTAGAGAGTCTCCCACATCTCTCTGGCTGTACCTTTGGCAATTATGTGTGAAACAATGTGATCCCGAACTCCATCTAAGATCAACCTCTTCACCCACGCCATCTCCTTTCAGTACTCCTTCAGCTAATCTGGATCTTGGGGCACTGCTACCACTGCATCAATATATGTCTTCAGGCCATATTCATCCAGAAGGAAGGAGATCCTTGCCTTCCAGATGACATAGTTGGACGCTCCATCCAACCTGTACTGATCACGAAGTCCAGAAGTGGCCATCTCAATCAAATGTCGAAAATCTCCTCTTCCCTTCTGCCCAGCTACTACTAGGCTATTCACACTCCCTTCTGGAGTGAGAAACTGTGCTCACAACGACTGCTGATATGCAAAGAAAATCGAACTTCTTGAGACTAGAAATTCCCTGAGGAAAATTTTCCCTCAGTATGTGCTCTTCTTCCACCTGACACTAGCTCTACTCTAGCAAACTGTTGCAAAGCACTACGTCTAGCTAGAGATTTGCTCTGCTAAAATATTGGGCAGCTCCCTTTGCGTCTGGAGTCAATCGATCTGGAGAGATCGACTTTTTTTGTCCCTCACTCAGAAAAACGAATCTCCTTAGGAAACTCGGCCTCTCGGCAAAGTGACTCCATTGCCTATGGGGTTTCGATCTGCTGCCCACAATGAACAGCGAAACGCCTTTTGTCTTCGCCACTGAGCTCTCCGGCTGATCAACTGCGCTTTGGTACCATGTGAAAATTCCACAACCGGAATCCTATTGCAGCAACTAGAATTTATTCTCCTAATCGTTAATTAATTTTAACAATTTTATTTATTGTTTCCTACAGCAAAATATTGAATAACTCACACTGCAATCTACACAAATAAACTTGTGGAAGAATAAATGTTGGAAGAAATGCTAGAATACACACATGAAATAACACAGTTATTTTTGGACCAATGTCTCCAGAAAAACCCAACTGGGGAAAACCGGTGCAGCGGTGAGGGTTTTATTTTATTATGCAGCAGTCAAATCTGAGTACATTTATGGATGCCCAACTGGCAATCCAAACAACAAGAAAATATGGACAAAATACTAAAGGGAATTACCCTTCGCCCACAAGCAATCTCTAGCTCGACTTTCCCTACCAAAACTTGGCTTCCTAGAGCTCTGTGTCAGCCTCTGCGTAGCTGGCTGGACAGCTTGCCTCGGACTAGGCTTTGATGAAGTCATTTTGCCTTTGGATGCTGAGAAAATCGTCTCTCTGGCCCTCTGGGACTTCTTCTCGACCTCTAGAACTAAGAACGATTTTTCCTTCCTCCAAATAGAACTGCCTAGCTGAAGCAACTGCGTTGTCCCTCAGCGCTGCCTCTCTGGGATAACTCAGCCCTCTTACTGCTACCTCTTTGGATCTGGAAAATATTTCATGCGATCATTGTCCTTGCCCTTCACTCACTGCTTCGATCTCATTAGCTCTCTCTCTCTAGCAATTGACTATTGCTAACCTGGAAATCGATCTTCTCATGAAATCGAACCTCTCAAGTGACTCTGGTGTATTCTCCATCACCACATCGGTCCCTTCTTATATCTTCCTGTTGGGACTCCAACAACCAACATTAAATCTTAATCTATGGCTCAGATCATTTCTGGATCGATCCGTGTAAGTTTCTAGATGATTCACGCCTTGACTTAATTAATACTGATTAATTAACCATATTCCCTAAGTTTAGACAAGAAATATTTAAAAAATGGTTATTAATCTAATTAAGTCATTTCTAGGCGGAATTTCCATAAACAATTTCTGCGTTTTGGAGATCTCATGTATTCTAGCCTCTCCACCAAATTTCGTAGCTAAAACACATCCGATGCTACAAAAACTAACATAGTGCAGATGCAGAGTTGGCAACAGTACAAGTTGAACAATGCAAAGTCAACAGCAACACAGATGCAGCATGGTTCAGCTACAGTCAGTAGCAGATGAATCAAAGTTAGCACAGTAGTTGGTGGACAGTGGCAGGTAGCTACAATTGTCAGACATCAGCAGCCTGTATGGCAGGATGTTGCAGAGACAGGGTGTTGTGAAAGATTGTGCAGCACTAGAGAGAGAGCACCCTCATCGTTGAGAGGGAGTGTTCTTTTTTGTAGCATCGGAGGTGTTCCAATCCCGAAACCTTGTGGAGAGGCTAAAACACAAGAGTTCTCCAAAACCAAAAAATTGTTTTTGGAAATTCCACCTAGAAACAACTCAATTAAATTAACTGACCATCATTTAATTTTTTCTTAAGTTTAACTTAGGGAAAATGGTTAATTAATAGTAAGTAATTGAGAAAGGTGTGAATTATCTAGAAACTCACACGGATCAACTTGGAGATGATCTCAGTCGTTGGGGTTCCAACTAAATATTATAAGAAGAGGTCGATAGGTAGATGGAGAAACACCATTGCAAATACTCAGTTGACTAGGCTGTTCAAATTCCCAGTCGCAAGAGTGATTTAGCAACGGAGATCAAGCTAGTGGGTGAGTAGCAGGTGCCAGAAGAGGTCAACAGTATTCGGATGAAGGATTTCCAGTTCCAGAGAGTCAAAAAGAGGAGGTCGAAATTCATCTTCAGTAGGCTACGTAGGGGTTGCGCAGTGCTTCGAGAAGGCAATTTGATTTAGCTAGAGGGAAGGTTGTGTTCAATTCCAGAGGCCAGGAAGATTTTCCAAAGTGTCGGAGAGACATTTTCCCAGTCAACAACAAGTAGGACAGCTTGATTGGCATCAGTTCCAGGCTAAATGTGTGAGGGTTTGCACAGAGGTGACGCAGGGCTTGTGCAGGGGTGTTTGGACAACTTGCTTTTCAGGGTGAGTAGCAGGTGCCAGAAGAGGTCAACAGTATTCGGATGAAGGATTTCCAGTTCCAGAGAGTCAAAAAGAGGAGGTCGAAATTCATCTTCAGTAGGCTACGTAGGGGTTGCGCAGTGCTTCGAGAAGGCAATTTGATTTAGCTAGAGGGAAGGTTGTGTTCAATTCCAGAGGCCAGGAAGATTGTCCAGAGTGTCGGAGAGACATTTTCCCAGTCAACAACAAGTAGGACAGCTTGATTGGCATCAGTTCCAGGCTAAATGTGTGAGGGTTTGCACAGAGGTGACGCAGGGCTTGTGCAGGGGTGTTTGGACAACTTGCTTTTCAGACGTCAGACAGTGTCGGGATTGCTTGGAGTGAGGGTAAAATTTCCCTCAATAACTTTTCCAGTATTTCTCTTGGATAGTGGTGACCAAACTTTGTCAACAGTGCAAGAAGCATAGTACAAAGCGGTGGACAAAATTTTTTGAAGATCAATATCATCATTCAGCTTACATTCTTATCATTTTAAACCCAATTTCTGCAAAGTTTATTGTAAATGATGTTAGTATGACCTTGAGCCATGTAACAACACCTAGGTAAACCTATGATTTTTGTCAAAGGGTTTCATCATATGGAGATTTTTAACCTCCTAGAGTTATGTGTGTTTGAAAACACGCATAATCGGCAAAGTTTTTCTCCCAAATAATACCCCAAAGCAAGGGTGGAATTCATTGACAATGTCTTAAGTGAGACAATGTCTTAAGTGAGTCCTATTGTTTATCGACTCTATGTAAAAGTGGGCTTAGGAATAATTTAGTGCATGGTTACTCATAGTTAGACACCATCACTAGATTATTTTTTTATAAACACACTTGGTTTCATACTAGATCATACTGTGTCGTAAAATTGGGTAATGTCTTGAGGTTCTATCTCTAAATATGTATTTCCCCTTCTAAAGGTTGAATCAATTTGTAATATTTTGATGTAGAAATATTTTAGTGCATGGTTACTCATAGTTAGACACCATGGCTAAAATAATTGAGGGTGAAAAAAATAATTATCTCCTAATTAATTAATTTTTCTGGTAAAAGTAAAAATCCTAAGCCAAAAAATTAATTAATTTTGAGTCAAAAAATAATTTGAGAGTATTTAAATTCTCTCCAAGTGGAAAATATTCAAAACATTCGTAAGTCAAAAAAGAATTAATTTTTGGAGGTCCTCCACCAATGGAAGAATTAAATTTTTAAGAAAATTTGACCCCTTGGACCTTGGTGGTTAAGTCTAAGTTAATATTTTGAGGAAATTAGTCCAAAATATTATTTTTTGGATTAATAAAAAAGGGGTTTTAAGATAAATTCGAATTTTTCCTCAAATTTAAAAAAAAAAATTAAAAAACAACGGTGGATATTAAAAGAAGATCAAATTATTTTCAACGGATGAGATTATTTCGACAAAGATCAAGCCAACTAGTCGTTATTTCCACTTGGGGGGCTTTCTTATCTCATTCTCTATAAAAGGAAGCTATCAAGCTCCTATTTTCCATCTTTGGATGATGTAACTTTGTAACGCATGTACTGAGCCTTACTCTGCTGGTATTGTATTTCTCATAATAGAAAGACTTTGAGGTTTCAATTCATGGTGTTATTGTTAGACAACTAGGGCCAAACTCCACATGGGTCATCTTATTTATGAAAATTGATATTTTTCTTAGATTCCACTCTCCGAGAGGTGTAGGATTGATCTAAATATCATCCGATTCCGACATGTACAAATAAATATATGAATTTATTTATATTATGGACAAATTGTCAAGGTCGGACAGCAAGCAAAACAGGCATTCAAAGCCCCAACTCATCCTCAATGTTGCATATAAAAGGAAGAGACCTCAAGTCATTTTATCATCATCTCATCTTCATGCATCTCTCTCTCCTCACTTGATTGGGTACGCAAATGTGGTAGTTGTCTCTCACACGTGCAAAGGAAGGAGGATCTGTTTCACTATTTGACTACATTGACCAGTTTGACTGAATTGCAGAGGTTGTTTCTTGCACTGCATTGACCAGCGTTGACCTCCTCTTGACTGCGGATTTGGGTGAGGAACTTCTCCTTGGCAAGCCGCAGATCTGGGCACTGAAATTGAGGTGATTTGACCTCCCATTTGACCAGCGTTGATTGCCCTAGGGCTGGCTACAGTTTGAATTTCGTTGACCAGCTTTTGACTGGTCTTTTTCGCACTGTTTTGCGTTGTTTGGGCTTGTTGTTGGAGGCCAAAGTTGACTGGGTTTGACCAAGCTGCTTAGAGGAAGAATTATGCCTTGTTTGACCAGCGTTGACTTTTCTGGTTAGGGATTTTCTGTTGCTATCATAAATTATCAGATTTGTAAATTTGTATTCTCTCTCTCTGCTGAACTATTGAAGAATATAAGAAGAATTGATCAAGGGTTTCCCCACATTGGGGTTTGTCCTTGGCTGGTGCCACATCTTGTGTCCTTTTGTCTTGGCTTGTCTTCCATTGTTTATGTTTATGTTCTATCTGCATTTTACTATCATGTTTATGTGATTGCTATAAACTGGATATAATATTGGGCTAATAAAGAAATTGAAGTAACTCTACTGAACTACTGAAGAATATAAGAAGAATTGATCAAGGGTTTCCCCACATTGGGGTTTGTCCCTAGCTAGTGCCACATCTTGTGTGTTAGTCAAGGTTGTCATTGATGTCATTATGGCATTGACGAGATGGAAAATATTCTTGTGATGCGTGATGTTGCCCTAACCCTAGGGAAATCCTAGCTTTGCATAATGCTCTAACCCTGTTGAAGCAAACACTAATCCTAATCATATCCAAACTATTGAAGAAGTTCCAAGTGTGAAGACCTTTCATATAAAACCCTATCCTAATCCTTTTACATATCCTAATGAAACCCTAGATGAATCTTTAGGCATTAAAATATTAATGCAAGTTCCATATAATATCCTAGCCTTATTGAAGCATACACACCATATTTACATGAATACCCAAATCCTATCAAATATACCTTTATCCATAAAATGGAAACCTTTTTTTTATGATGCCTTTATTATATAAAAATAAATACTCTATTAAAATAAACTCTTAATTCCCAAACACCTACGAAAACATCATATAGCTATGAACCTTACCATTACCATATAACATGACTTTGTTTAATGGCAGACAAACATGACATACTTGTTCCCTATGACCATACATGGCAAACAATGTATAATTACAGCATGTACATGGCAGATGGGATACAATGGCAGATAAAGTCTTTTGCATGGCAGACAAGACATTTGATGAGATATAACACTCACATGGCAGACAAGTCTTTTTGCATGATCTTCTTTCACATGGCAGACAGATATAATGTATGTGCATCAACACATGGAAGACCAAAGATTGACATGTTCTCTTGAATCTGTCGTAAACTATGTTGGATATATAAAAAAAAAATAACATATTTGATGCCCAAGCCAAATACTACATAACAAATAATTAAAAAAACGCTGCATATTGGATGGACATATTACGTGGAAGCTGAACAGATTTTTAAACTAGATGTTGCATATTTGATGGACATATTACGCTGAACGTATCTAACGTTGGACGCTGCATATTTTATGAATGTATTACATATTACGTATTACATTAATGTTGGTCGGCCCACCTTAAGCCATCGATGTAACCTTTTACCATATGTTGAACTACTGTATATATACAAAGTATCAACCGTCCAATTATGCATTCAACTAAGCTTTTGCGTTCGGTGAAGAGAAGATATAGTTCACATCTCGTGAACTAACAAGAGAGAAAGGAATATAATCAGAACTTTTTGCTGACCTGTAAATCCTGTAAGAGACTTTTCTTACGGACTTGAGGAAGGCTACTCATCGCAGTCATATTGTAGATTGGTTGGTTAGTGTTCATTGCAGATTGACTTGCAGACTTGTGAGAAAATTCAGTGACATTTCTGAAGTTTGCAGACTTATAAAAATTGCAGAGCTGTGAAGTGACATATCTGAAGATTGCGTACATACATTTTTACAGACCTTAAGCCTTCTTGTCACCAGAATTTGGACCCCTCCTAGAGCTGTCTTTGAAGACATCCTTGTGGCAAGAACAATTCAACAAGAGATCTATTTGTACAAACCTAATCAGCTTTGGAAGCAGTTCTTTGAAGAATTTTGTAGCAGCAATTTTGTGTATCGCTGAAGTCACTCTTAGAGCAGATCAAAAAGGTCATCATAGAAGACTTGTAAAGCAGCTTCATTAAGCTAACATTGGAGCAGGCTCATAGCAGTTTTTGAGGACTTTGGATAGACCTAAATTGGACAATCATTTGAAGCATTTGAAGACTTGTTTGGAGCAAACTTTGTTGAGCAACCAATTGGAGATCCCAAAGAAGAATCCTTGAAGACTTGCTGTGTTTTGAAGATCTGTTGACTTGTGGAGACTTGTGAACGCTTGAACTTGTTACCATATTGAAGATCAGTCTTGTTGAGGCAAAAAAAATTGTTGAAGACCCTTTAGAAGCTGACTTGGGGGCATTAGTAGAGATCTTGTGAATGATTGAAGCCGTCATGAAGTAACCTTGGAGAATTGTGTTTTGGGTACCATGAAGAACAGTGGAGACACCTTCATGTGAAGATCAAGGTTGTCATTGATGACGTGACGTGGAGACTAAGTGATGGGATAGTTGAAAATTGACAGGGCTCGTTGAAGAAGACATTGGGAGCCGTGAAGTACAACCAAATATATCTTGATGAAGTAAAGCTAAGGGTTGGAGCCCAAGAGGTTGGAGCCTCAAAAAGACAAGGTTGGTGCCTTGGAAGATAGGGTCGGAGTCCTCAAGAAACCATGTTAGAGCCTGAACCAAATATAGGGTTGGAGCCCTTGAGGTTAGTGACTCAAAATTGACAAGGTTGGAGCCTTGGAAGTCCAAGTCGATGCTTGGCAAATACAGGTTGGAGCCTGGGAGATAGAAGATCGGTGTCTTCGTCTAGGGTTGGAGCCCTACATATATTGTACTTGATTTATTGAAGAAATTAATAAAAGCATTTATTCTTATTGTTCATTTTGTGTTCTACATATAAGTGATCTAACTGGTAATAGTAACAATTGAAAAAGAATATTGATTCCCTCCCTCTCAGTATTTCCAACATTGTGTCCTCTTGTCTAGTCTTGTCTTCTACTATTTATGTTTATGTTCTATCTGCATTTTACTATCATGCTAATGTGATTGCTAAACTGGATACTAATATTGGGCTAATAAAGAAATTGAAGTAAATTTCTCTTAAGCATAGAACATACCATTGTTACCTAAAATTATCATGGTATCAAAGTTGAGGTGAAGACAAAGCCCAAGCAAGAGTGAAAGAGCAATCACCGAAGACAGTTGGACAAGGACAAAAGGCTCAATGGGTTCCTCATCCCACTTCCCGGTTGAAGACAAGCTCCGTGAAAAGTCTAACTATCATGGATGGAAGATGTCTCTTGATCTGACCTTGGAAGAACAAGAAGTGTTGGATTATGTGAAGGGTAAAATCCTTGAGCCTCCTTCAAATGCATCGGTTGCTACAAAGACCAAGTACAATAAGGTTGAAGTCAAAGCAAAGAAGATTATCAGAGATTCCATTGACAAGCGTCTGGTGGCCTACATCTTCGATTTGAACACCTCCAAGGAGATCTACGACAGGTTGGTCAGCATGTTCAAGGTTAGTGATGCAAATCAAATTTTATTTCTCAAAAATAAGTTGAAGGATATTAAGAAGGGCAAGGACGAGGATATTCAATCCTACTTCTTAAGGATCACTGAGATCAAGAATGATCTACTTTCGATTGGAGAGGTCATTCTTGACAGGGAACTTACTATCACTACCCTTGGAGGACTCCCACCCGAATGGTATATATTTAGAACCACTATTCTCAATAATGATCGAATTCCAGGGTTTGAAGAATTGATGTCAAGATGCATTCAAGAAGAAACAAGAATGGTGGAGCAAGAAATGCCTTCTAATAAAAGCAACCCCACTGCCTTCTCTGCTCATGCCAAAAGGAGAAATAATGCAGGGTCTAAAGGTCATTTCAATGGAAAGCTTGGATCTAAGGGTGGAAGGAAGGGCAAGTGCTTTGTTTGCAATAAGTTTGGCCACTATGCAAGGGAGTGTCCAAATAGAAGGGACACGTCACATGATGATGATCACAATCATTCCAGGGGTAACTTCAACAACAACAATCAAAGGAATGGCAGGTTCAATGGCAAAGGAAAAAGGAATGTGGAACATCAAGGAAATGGTCAACCCTCCAAGAAAGCAAGGAACTCCAGATATGAAGAATCAAATGTTGATTACAATAAGCAAAAGGAGTACTATCTTATATCGGCCCTCTCCACTACCTCTCCTCCAGACACTTTGGGGAATTGGCTAATTGATAGTGGTGCCTCAAGGCACTTCACCGGATACAAGGAAGCTCTCTCTAATCTGATAGAGAAGGAGACAAACTTCGAGATTATTCTTGGAGACGATACCACCTATCCCGTGAAGGGAGTATGGAATATTACCCTTCAATTGAATCAAAGTAACATGATTCATTTACAAGAAGTTTTATATGTACCTGATCTCAAGAAGAACCTGGTGTCCATTTCGGCAATGGAAGACAAAGGATACAAGGTGGCATTCATCGATGGAAACGTATGTGTTTGGAAAAGGAATTTTAAAGATGCTTTTACTCTTGGGTTCAGCGTTGACACTTTGTATCAAGTTGGAGGAAGTCCATTGGGAGCCATGTCTTGCGACACATCTCTACAATCTGAACTATGGCACCGGAGGTTTGCCCATCTTCATTATAAGGCTCTTCCCGATGTGAGACAGATGGTGACAAGTATGCCTGAGTCCAAAGTAGAGCATGAAGGTGTATGTCCGGGATGTGCCAAAGGAAAACTTACAAGGGGACCATTCCCCTCAAGTAATAGCAAGACCTCAGATATATTGCAGTTGATCCACTCCGACATATCTGGTATGATGCCCGTAAACTCTTTAGGAGGATACTTATAATATCTCACCTTTATAGATGATTATTCTTACAAGACTTGGATCTACTTCTTGAAAAAGAAGGATGAAGTGTTCCCCTGGTTTCGTCACTTCAAAGCCATGATCGAAAACCAATCCGAGAAGAGAATCAAGATATTGAGCACTGAAAATGGGACTGAGTACGAATCAAATGAATTCCATGATTATTGTGTTGAAGTTTCTAAGTCTACCAGTTAGAAACCCTCCATGCACTTTACTGATTTATTCCTACCTACTTGTTCTGTTACTTAACAAGTTATTTACAATGTAAATACTGAAAATAAACACTAGTGCATGCTCAACATATTACAGATCATCAACTGTAAAAAACAGAAACAATCACACCAAATGACACCGTTATTTTCGGACCAATGTCCCCGGAAAAAACCAATGCGGGAAAACCGGTGCAGTTATCTCAGGGTTTTCTTATTAAGCAATTTCAGAGTACAATCTGGGTGCCAAATCTGGCTTACCCAACAGAGAATTTCCTTGGCAGTAGTACCTCTCAGTCTGAGACAAATGTCCTGACTGAAACCCTGAATAAACCCTCCGGCAGCTCCTCAGCTCCAATATGCCCTAGAAACCCCAGCGTCTACCTTTCTGGACTACGTCAGCCTCTCTGCCCAATGTTGGCCCTGCGTGACCCTGAAATGGTCTGCGTCAGCCTCAGGAGGCCCTGCGTCAGCCTTTTGTCCCTCTACATCAGCCTTCTGGCCCTCTACGTCAGCAACGCTGGCCCCTCTGAAGCACTGTGCAGCTCCTGGCTGCCTCTGCGTGGCCCTGCGTGAGCCTTGGCTGCTACTGTGTCACTCTCTCTAGCTCCTATGCTGCTCTGTCGGCACTATCTCTGCCTCTCTATACTCAATGCCCCTCAACTACAACTCCGATCACTGATTCTATCTCTCTTAGCAAACCCCACTCTAGAGAATAGAATGATTGATCATCTGGTCTGTTCTCCAAGTGACCCTCAAGCCCCCTCTTATAATTTTCTCGTTGACATATCAACGGCCAAGATTAAGTCCCTAATCAACTACTAGGATTAGATCTGGCTTGATCCATGTCTTTTGGAACATTCTAACACAGTTTTATATTAATCCACATTAATATTTTAATTTCCCTAAGTTTAGACTTAGGGACTCCATTAAAAATATTAATTATTTTAATATCTCCTAAATTGTTTAGAATTTGCCCAAACCCTTTCTGGGTATTGGAGATCTCATGTGCGCTAACCTCTCCATCAAATTTCGTGGCTAGAGCACATCCGGTGCTACCCCAAATCAACACTCCCTCTTAGCGAGGACTGTGCTCTAGCAATACTCCTCACTAAGTATTACTCTGATCATCTAACATCAGTCCCTGTGCTGATGCTAGGCCTGCTACCCACCATCCTCTGCACTGTTGTATCCTGTACTGCTGCCCATGGTTCTACAACTGCCACTGCTGCCCCTGTACAACAACTCCCTCTGCATCCGTGTTGTTGCTGGTCCTTTCTCCCAACACTGCATCCGCACTGCAACTCCTCTCATCATGTTGCATCGTGTTGCCTACTGCTGCACTGCAACTCAGTTACTAAGAAGTAAGTAACTGATCTCCCAACTCTAACCTCTCTGTTGAGCTAGAGACCCTCCTGATGCTGAAGCTCACTCTGTCATTGACAAGTGCTCCCTCTCTGACCTCTGCACTGTTGCAACAACTCCATGCATCTCGCACCATTGCACACCTCTTTGTGCCATCCTGCACTGGTGCAACACTCCCATGCCTCTCGCACTGTTGCAGCCTGCTAGCCTTGCGCTGTCTTGGGACTCCTACACTGTAGCTCTCTCTGCTGCTCCATCTGCATCCATCTCTACCCACATCAGCCAGTCCTACTACTCCTCTTCGGGGCTCCCGTAGCAAGGTCTAATCCAAGAGGCTGGGTACCTCGAGGATCCTGCCCCTCATCGCCTGTAGTCCACCTGACTACAACTCGATGTCTCCCCACTTCCGCTCAAGTGGTGCGTGTGCACTCATGGCACAATCATCGTCTGTCTCCACTTCCTTCTCTGCCCTTGTTGGCGCTACCTTAGTCTCGGAAGACTCTCCCTTACTCTTCTTCCTTGGACACTAGGTCGCATAATGACCCAGCTCCCCACAGTGGAAGCACTTGATCTTGGAGAGATCCTTCTTCTTTCGCTTTTTTTGCTTTCCCTGAGATGCTAGAGCAACATCCTCCTCCTCCTGCTGATTCTGATCCCCTTACTGCTGCTTCCCGCCTTTGATTGCCGTCTGATCTCTTCTTAGCGAAGAGCCGCCCACATTTCATCCCAAGGTGGAAGTGTCCCTTTGCCCAGTATACTCTGGACAAATACGTCCCAGTCTTTTGAGACTACATTCAAGGTTGTCCTCACCATTAATTCCTGATCTGGCGTGGCTTCTATAGCAGTCAACTGATCTCGGATCTCATTCAGTCCTCCGAGGAAGTTGTCAATCGGTTCTCGGTTCTCCCTTCTTCATCTGATATGACCTCAAGTGATTCTCTAGTAACATTCGTCTTTGCACAGAAGTATGCTGGTACAATTTATTTAGGGCCTCCCACATCTCATTTGTCATTTCCTTCTTGATAATGTGTGGTACTACATGGTCCTTGATGCCGTCAAGGATGATGCTCTTGGCCCTCGCCATTGCCTCCTCGTACTTGTCGTTCTCAGCTGGGTCAACCGGGATAGCTATCGTCTTCAAGATGAAGTGTTTGACACGATTTCTGTCAAGTACGGATAAGATTCTGGCCTTCCAGATTGCGAAGTTCGACGCTCCATCCAACCTGTCATGGTCTCTTATTCTGTGTAGTGCCATGTTGCTCTTCTACTTCCCTCCTAGAAGTTCTCGATCTGACTCCCTCTGAGTCTCGATTTCCCTCCTCGAAATCCTTCTGTCGATGTCGAGATGCCCCCTACTCTGATCGCCTGTGCAACCGCACCACTAATCTAGATTTCGCGACTAGAAACCCTCGGTAGCAACTCCCTCCTCTTGGCCTTGCCCTGTTAGGTACTATTCTGACTACAATACCTCACCAGCTCCACTCTGCAACATTCCCACAACCTTCTAAACCCCAGCAACCTGAAGGTGAGAGCTCCTAGGCTCTGCGCAATCCCGACACCAGCAACCTGGCCTCCTCAGCCAACTGCGTCAGCCCTCCTAGCTTTTGCGTGGCTCTGCGTGAGGCTCCCTTTGCCTCCCTTAGCCTCTGCGCTGCCTCTTCCTGGCTCACCCTCGATGATGCAGGCACTACATCACCCTTGTTGCTACTCTACTAAAAACAACTTTTGTCACTCAGGACATCTGTTTTCTGCTGCTATTGCTCCACTCGGCTGATGTCCTCAGTTCTCCTGTGATTTGCAACCATGCTCTGATACCATGTTGAACTTTCTAAGTCTACCAGTTAGAAACCCTCCATGCACTTTACTGATTTATTCCTACCTAGTTGTTCCGTTACATAACAAGTTATTTACAATGTAAATACTGAAAATAAAAACTAGTGCATGCTCAACATATTACAGATCATTAACTGAAGGAAACAGAAACAATCACACCAAATGATATCGTTATTTTCGGACCAATGTCCACGGAGAAACCCAATACGGGAAAACCAGTGCAGTTATCTAGGGTTTTCTTATTAAGCAATTTCAGAGTACAATCTGGGTGCCAAATCTGGCTTACCCAACGGAGAATTTCTTTGGCAGTAGTACCTCTCAGTCTGAGACAAATATCCCGGTTGAAACCCCGGATAAACTCTTTGGCAGCTCCTCAGCTCCAATCTACCCCAGAAACCCCAGCATCTGCCTTTCTGGACTGCGTCAGCCTCTCTCTGCCCAACGCTAGCCCTGCATGACGCTGAAATGGTCTGCGTCAACCTCAGGAGGCCCTGCGTCAGCCTTCTGGCCCTCTGCGTTAGCAACGCTAACCTCTCTGAAGCACTGTGCAGCTCCTAGCTGCCTCTGCGTGGCCCTGCGTGAGCCCTGGCTGCTACTGCGTCATCTCTCTGACTCCTGCGCTGCTCTCCCAGCACTATCTCTACCTCTCTGTACTCAAATGCCCCTCAACTGCAACTCCAATCACTGATTCTATCTCTCTTAGCAAACCCCGCTCGAGAGAATAGAGTGACTGATCATCTGGTTTGTTCTCCAAGTGAACCTCAAGCCCCCTCTTATACTTTTCTCGTTGACATATCAACGGTCGAGATTAAGTCCCTAATCAACGACTAAGATTAGATCTCGTTTGATCCATGTCTTTTGGACCATTCTAACACAATTTTATATTAATCCACATTAATATTTTAATTTCCCTAAGTTTAGACTTAGGGACTCCATTAAAAATAGTAATTATTTTAATATCTCCTTAACTGTTTAGAATTTGCCCAAACCCTTTCTGGGTATTAGAGATCTCACGTACCCTAACCTCTCCACCGAATTTCGTGGCTAGAGCACATCTGATGCTACCCCAAATCAACATATTGTAGAGAAGCTGGCATTAAAAGGGAGACCACAACACCAAACACTCCCGAGCAAAATGGTGTCGCTGAAAGGAAGAATCGTACTATTGTAAAAGTTGTTTGTGCCATGCTTCATGATCAAGGGCTTCCAAAGTTTCTATGGGCCAAAGTTGCTAATACCGTCGTGTATGTTCAAAACCGATGCCCTCATCAAGCATTAGACTCCAAGACTCCCGAAGAAATGTTCACTGGTAAGAAACCCGATGTCTCTCATTTTAGAATTTTTGTAAGTCTCGTATTTTTTCACATGCCAAAAGGGAAAAGAAGCAAATTGGGTGCATCAAGGAAGAAAGGAATCTTTGTGGGCTATAGCGAAAATTCTAAGGGCTATAGAATTTTTGTGGTTGGTCAAAGGGAAGTTGAGATAAGTCATGATGTCACCTTTGACGAAGATGTGGCCCTCAGCAAGATCAACAACCTTCATATCCCAAGGAAGGACAAAGAAGCTAACACCAGAAAATAGGGTGAAAAGAGGACGAGACGATGCCTGATGTTGATGAACCTGTGGATCCTATTGATCCTCTTCCCAAGAGCCCTCCTCCTCCAAGAGGAGACCCTCATGGCTTAGGGAGACTCTCAAAGATGCCGAGAGACATATTGCACCAAGGGGGACTTTCCATGAGAGCAAGAAGTCAAACAGGTATCAAGGATACTTGACCGTCATGAGCACTATCATTCAAAATGAGCCTTCATCATTTGAAGAAGTCATGAAGCAACAAGTATGGAAAGATGTTATGAATGAAGAATACAAGTCTATTATAAAGAATGATGTCTAGGATGTGGTTCCTAGACCTCAAGACAAATCGATTGTCACCTTTAAGTGGCTCTACAAAATCAAGCATGGAGCTGATGGAAGCGTTGAAAAGTTCAAGGCTCGCTTTGTTGCTCGAGGCTTCTCTCAAAAGAAGGTGTAGATTACGATGAGATATTTGCACCTGTTGCCCGATACACCACCATCCACTCGATCATAGCCCTTGCTGCCTAGCAAGGATGGAACCTACATCAGATATATGTCAAGACCGCTTTCTTGCATGGTTCGATCAAAGAGGAAGTCTATGTGGAACAACCCGAGGGGTTTGAGGTTCATGACCGGAAATCTCATGTGTGCAAGTTGAAGAAAGCTCTCTATGGCATTAAGCAAGCACCTCGGGCTTGGTATGAGAGGATTGATAGCTATCTGATTAAGCTGAGATTCACTAAAAGTGAAATCGATCCGAACCTTTACTGTAAGGTTGAAAATGATAAACCTCTCATACGGGTACTTTATGTGGACGACCTCTTTCTGATAGGTGCAGACCCTCTCATTCACAAATGTAAGAGGGAGTTGGCTACTGAATTTGAGAGGAAGAACCTAGGACTGATGCACTACTTCCTAGGATTGGAGGTCTGGCAAAATCCAGGAGAAATTTTCCTATCTCAAGGAAAGTATGTTGTGAAGATATTGGAAAGATTTGGGATGGTGCACTGCAAGCCTGTGACAACCCCGATGGAACTTAACTTCAAGAAGTTATGTGGTAGTGTTGTCGGACCTGAATTGGGAAATGCTTCTGAGTATCGTCAACTCATAGGAGCGTTGATGTTCTTGGTGAACTCCTGTCTGGACATATTTTTTGCAGTTAATACGTTGAGCCAATACATGGTTGAGCCTCACCATATACATTGGACTGGTGCCAAGAATCTTCTGAGATATCTTCGGGGCACAATCACTCATGCACTAAGATACACTGCCAGAGATGTGAGACTACATGGTTATTCCGATGCTGATTGGGCAGGCAGTGTGGTGGACCGAAAGAGCACTTCCGGGTGTTGTTCCTCTTTGGGTTCTGCTTCGATACCTTGGATGAGCAGGTAGCAAAATTCGGTGGCTTTGAGCACCATTGAGGCTGAATACATTGTTGCGTGCATGGCCTCCTGTGAAGTTGTCTGGTTGAGGAAGCTCTTTAGTGAGTTGTTTGGACATACATTGTATACTACCGTGATCCTCTGCGACAACTCGAGTGGGATTCATTTATCTGAGAATCTTGTATTTCATGATCGCTCCAAGCACATCGATATTAGGGACCACTTTATTCGAGATACGGTACAACGAGGAGCAATAAGGCTCCAACATATTGGGATAGATGAGCAGGTCGCCGACATTCTGACAAAGCCCTTGGGAAAGGTCAAATTCTTGACTTTCCGAGAATGACTAGGAGTCATGGATAGACCCTCTTATGAGGGTCCTGTATGATATGTACATTGAGCTCTGGGAGCTCCGGGGGGCTTGAGTACTTCTTGGAGCAATGAGCAACCATAGGGTGAGTGGTTGAGCCTTCCCCTGTGATACCCCATGGCGACATGTAGGCAAGATGAGTGGTTCATCCTTCTCCTGCTGAGACATCCTAGCCATGCAATCTGGAACTCATGGGAAGTGCCTCTCATCTGGCCAATGAGTAAGGAAATGAGGATAGGGACCATAGTAGTACCGATGGACACATCATGTAACTACCGTAGTCCCTATGCTAGGATGACCGTCATTGATCTAGGATCAATTGGAACTGACTCCGGGTCAGTAAAAGTGGTATGAGACACTCTCTTTTATCTAGAACTGACTTTGGGTCAGTAAGAGTGGTATGAGGCACTCTCTTTTATCTGGGACTGACTTTGGGTCAGTAGAGAATGGTATGATACATTATTGGCCACTTCTTCTTCTTCATAGTTCAGCAGAGCCGAGCAGAGCAGTGCAAAGCAGTGCATTGATGGAAAAGATGTTGAAATTTCTAAGTATTACCCGTTAGAAATTTTATCTGTATTCTCTGGTTTATTTCGCCTACTTGTTTAATTACCAACAAGTTATTTATCCATACAAACACTGAAATAAACACAATACAACCTCGACCATCTACAGATCAACAGCTGAAAGAAATAGACAAACACACAAGGGACACCCTTATTTTTGGACAATCGTCCCCGGAAAAACCCAACTTGGGAAAACCGGTGCCGCAGTTCTAAGGGTTTTTATTATTAAGCAGCTTTTCTGAGTACACTAAGTGCCAAACTGGCTCACCTGACAAAGATAAAAAATCTAGTAGTAATGCCTCTCTTCGGAAGCAGATATTCTGAAAGTCTGCCCCACGAAACCCTCTCGAGCACAATCTGAAGCACTGCACCAGCCCTCCTGGCCTCTGCGTCAGCCTGAAACCCTCTGCGTTAGCCCTCTAAGGCCCTACGCAGCCTCTCTAGCCCTCTGCATCGCTCCTGCAGCCTCTATGTTGACTACTCAGGCCCTTCTGGCCTCTATGCAGTCACTGTTGGCCTCTGCGTGGCTTCCTCTGGATCTGCATCTGCCTCTCTGCTTCTACGCTGGTCTTCCGGGACTATCTCTACCTCTTTGCCTCGTACTCACTGCCCCTCGCTGCAACTCTAATCATGTTGAAGTTTCTAAGTTTACTTAGTTAGAAACCCTCCATGCACTTTATCTGATTTATTCCTACCTACTTGTTATTTTCCTTAACAAGTTATTTACAATGTACATACTGAAAATAAACACTAGTGCATGCTCAACATATTACAAATCAGCAACTAAAAGAAACAGAAACAAACACACCATATGACACCATTATTTTTGGACTAATTTCCCTGGAAAAACCCAATGTGGGAAAACCGGTGCAGCTATCTGAGGGTTTTCTTATTAAGAAATATCAAAATACAATCTGGGTGCCGAAACTAGCCTACCCAACAGAGAATTTCCTTGGCAATAATACCTCTCAGTTTCTAACAAATCTCCTTGCTGAAACCTCAAATAATCCTTCTGGCAGCTACTAAGCACAAATCTGCCCCAGAAACCCCAGTGTCAGCCTCTCTTTGGACTGCGTCAACCCCTCTCTGCCTCACGCTGGCCCTGCGTCACCCCGGATGGGTCTGCGTCAGCCCTGGGATGCCATGCGTCAACCCTCTGGCCCTCTGCGCCAGCAACGCTAGCCTCTCTGAAGCTCTGCGCAGCTCCCAGCTGCCTCTGCGTGGCCCTGCGTGAACCCTGGCTGGCTCTGCGTCACTCTCCCCGGCTACTACACTGCTCTCCCAGCGCTATCTCTGCCTCTCTGTCTCTTTGTACTCAAATGCTCCTCAGTTGCATCTCCAGATCACTAATTCTATCTCTCTTAGCAAACCTCGCTCTAGAGAATAGAATGATTGATCACTCTAGTGTGTTCTCCAAGTGACCTTCAAGCCTCCTCTTATACTTTTCCTGTTGACATATCAACGGCCGAGATTAAGTCCCTAATCAACGGCTAAGATTAGATCTGGCTTGATCCATGTCTTTTGGACCATTCTAACACAGTTTCATATTAACACACTAATATCTCCTGAACTGTTTAGAATTTGCCCAAACCCTTTCTGGGTATTGGAGATCTCATGTGCCCCAACCTCTCCACCAAATTTCGTGGCTAGAGCACATCCGATGCTACCCCAAATCAACACTCTCTCTTAGCGAGGACTGTGCTCTAGCAATACTCCTCACTGAGTATTACTCTGATCATCCGGCATCGGTACCTGTGCTGATGCTAGGTCTTCCTGCCCAACATTCTCTGCACTGTTGCATCTTGTATTGCTGCCCATGGTTCTGTCACTGCCACTGTTGCATCCGTACGACAGCTCCCTCTGCATCCGTGCTGCTACTAGTCCTTTTTCCCAGCACTGCACCTCCTCTCATCATGCTGCATCGTGTTGCCCACTGCTGTACTGCAACTCAGTTACTGAGAAGTAAGTCACTGATCTCCCAATCTGACCCCCCTGTTGGACTAGAGACACCACTGATGCTGAAGCTCCCCCTGCCGCTGACAAGTGCTCCCTCTCTGACCTCTACGTTGCTGCAACAACTTCCTACATCTCGCATCGTTGCACACCTCTCTGTGCCATCATGCACTGGTGCAAAACTCCTGTGCCTCTCGCATTGTTGCAGCGTGCTAGCCTCACACTGTCTCGGGACTCTTGCATTGTAGCTCTCTCTGCCGCTCCATCTGCATCCGTCTCTACCCACATCAGCCATTCCTGCTACTCCTCTTCAGGGCTCCCATAGCAAGGTCTAATCCAAGAGGCTGGGTACCTCGAGGATCCTGCCCCTCATCGCCTGAAGTCCACCTGACTATAGCTCGATGTCTCCCCACTTCTTCTAAAGTGGTGCATGTGCACTCATGGCACAGTGATCGTCTGTCAAAACTTCCTTCTTTGCCCATGCTGGCGTTGCCTTAGTCTCAGAAGACTCTCCCTTACTCTTCTTCCTTGGACACTGGGTCGCACAATGACCTAGCTCCCCATAGTGGAAGCACTTGACCTTGGAGAGATCCTTCTTCCGCTTTTCCTGCTTTCCCTCATATGCTAGGGCAACATCTTCATCTTCCTGCTTGACTTTGATCCCCTTGCTGCTGCTACTCGTCTTCGACTGCCGTCTAATCTCTTCTTGGCGAAGAGCAACCCACATCTCATCCCAAGGTGGAAGTGTCCCTCTGCCCAGTATACTCTGGACAAATACTTCCCAGTCTTCTGAGACAACATTCAAGGTTGTCCCCACCATCAACTCCTGATCCGGCATGGCTCCTATAGCAGTCAACTGATCTCGGATCTCATTCAGTCCTCCGAGGAAGGTGTTAATCGATTCTCCCTTCTTCATCTAATACGACCTCAATTGATTCTCAAGTAACATTCTTCTCTGCACAAAAGTATGTTGGTACAATTTATTGAGGGCCTCCCACATCTCATATGTCGTTTCCTCCTCGGCAATGTGTGGTACTACATGGTCCTTGACCCCGTCAAGGATGATGCTCTTGGCGCTCGCCATTGCCTCCTCGTACTTGTCGTTATCATTGGGGTCGACTGGGATAGCTATAACCTTCAAGGCAAAGTTCTTGACATGATTTCTGTCAAGTATGGATAAGATTTTGGCCTTCCAGACTGCGAAGTTCGACGCTCTGTCCAGTCTATCCTGGTCTCTCACTCCATGTAGTGCCATGATGCTCCTCTACTTCCCTCCTGGAAGTTCTCTATTCGACTCCTCTAAGTCTCTACTTCTCGTCTGGAAGTTCTCTTATGGACTCCCTCTGAGTCTCGATTTCCCTCCTGGAAATTCTTCTGTCGCTGTCAAGATACCCCCTACTCCGATCGTCTTGTGCAACCGCACCACTGATCTGGGTTCCTCGGCTAGAAACCCTCGGTAGCAACTCCTCTTGGCCTTGCTCTGTCAGAACTGTTCTAACTACAGTACCTCACCAGCTCCACTCTGCAATATTCCCACGGCCTTCTAAACCCCAGCAAGTTGAAGGTGAGAGCTCCTAGGCTCTGTGCAATCCCGGCACTAGCAACCCGACCTCCTCAGTCAACTGCGTCAGCCCTCCCAGCTACTGCGTGGCTCTGCGTGAGGCTCCCTTTACCTTCCTTAGCCTTTGCGCTGCCTCTTTCTGGCTCACCCTTGATGACGTAAGCACTGCGTCACCCTTCCCTTGTTGCTTCTCTGCTAGAAACAGCTTCTATTACCTCGGGACAGTTGTTTTCTGTTGCTATTGCTCCGCTCAGCTGATGTCCGTAGTCCTCCTGTGATTTGCAATCACGCTCTGATACCATGTTGAAGTTTCTAAGTTTACGTAGTTAGAAACCTCCATGCACTTTATCTGATTTATTCCTACTTGTTATTTTCCTTAACAAGTTATTTACAATGTAAATACTGAAAATAAACACTAGTGCATGCTCAACATATTACAGATTAACAACTAAAAGAAACAGAAATAAACCACCATATGACACCATTATTTTTGGACTAATGTCCCCGGAAAAACCCAATGTGCGAAAATCGGTGCAGCTATTTGAGGGTTTTCTTATTAAGCAATATCAAAGTAGAATCTGGGTGCTGAAACTGGCCTACCCAGCAGAGAATTTCCTTGGCAGTAATACCTCTCAGTTTCTGACAAATCTTCTGGTTGAAACCTCAGATAATCCTTCTGGCAGCTACTCAGCACAAATCTGCCCTAGAAACCCCAATGTCAACCTCTCTCTAGACTGCGTCAGCCCCTCTCTGCCTCACCCTGGCCCTGCGTCACCCCGGATGGGTCAGCGTCAACCCTCTGGCCCTCTGTGTCAACAATGCTAGCCTCTCTGAGGCTTTGGGCAGCTCCCGGCTGCCTCTGCGTGGCCCTGTGTGAGCCCTGGCTGGCTCTGCGTCACTCTCCCCGACTACTGCAGGAGCTGCCTCTGCGTGGCCCTGTGTGAGCCCTGGCTGGCTCTGCATCACTCTCCCCGACTACTACACTCCTCTCTCGGCACTATCTCTGCCTCTCTGTCTCTCTGTACTCAAATGCTCCTCAGTTGCATCTCCCGATCACTAATTCTATCTCTCTTAGCAAACCCCGCTCTAGAGAACAGAATGACTAATCACTCTGGTGTGTTCTCCATGTGACCCTCAAGCCTCCTCTTATACTTTTTCTCTTGACATATCAACGGCCGAGATTAAATCCCTAATCAATGGCTAAGATTAGATCTGGTTTGATCCATGTCTTTTGGACCATTCTAACACAGTTTCATATTAATACACATTAATATTTTATTTTCCCTAAGTTTAGACTTAGGGACTCCATTAAAAATATTAATTATTTTAATATCTCCTGAACTGTTTAGAATCTGCCCAAACTCTTTCTGGATATTGGAGATCTCATGTGCCCCAACCTCTCCACCAAATTTCGTGGCTAGAGTACATCCGATGCTACCCCAAATCAACATATCACTGGTTCGATTTCTCTTAGCAAACCCCACTCTAGAAAATCGCACTGATTGATCACTCTAGTGTATCTCCAACTGACCCTCAAGCCTCCTCTTATACTTTTTCTATTGAGTCTTCAACGGCTGAGATTACATCTCTAATCAATGGCTAAGATTAGATTTGGCTTGATCCATGTCCTTTATAACTTTCTAAGCCAGTTATATAATAATACCCATTAATATTTTTATTTTTCTAAGTTTAGACTTAGGAACCCAATAAAAATATTAATTATTTTAATATCTCCTTCACCGGGTAGAATTTTCCCAAACCATTTCTCGGTCTTGGAGATCTCATGTGCTTTAGCCTCTTAGCCAATTTTCAAGGCTAGAGCACATCCAATGCTACCCCAAATCAACACTCCCTCTTAGCGAGGAATGTGCTCTAGTAATACTCCACCACTGAGCATCACCCTGATTATACAGCACCGGTACCTGTGTTGATGCTAGGCCTTCTTGCCCAACATCCTCTACACTGCTGCATCTTGTACCATTGCCCATGGCCCTACCACTGCCACTGCTACATCTGTATTGATCTGGGGTAGCATCGGATGTGCTCTAGCCATGAAAATTGGTGTAGAGGTTAAAGCACATGAGATCTCCAAGACCCATAAATGTTTTGGGCAGATTCTACCCAGTTTAGGAGATATTAAAATAATTAATATTTTTAATGGAGTTCCTAAGTCTAAACTTAGGAAAACTAAAATATTAATGGGTATTAATATAAAACTGGGTTAGAAGGTTCCAAAAGACATGGATCAAGCCAAATCTAATCTTAGCCGTTGATTAGAGATGTAATCTCGGTCGTTGAAGGACCAATAGGAAAAGTGTAAGAGGAGGCTTGAGGGTCAGTTGGAGAACACACCAGAGTGATCAGTGATTCGATTTTCTAGAGCGAAGTTTGCTAAGAAAAGTCGAATCAGTGATCAGTTTGCAGCGAGGGGCAGTGAGTACAAGACAGAGGCAGAGATAGTGCCGGAAAACCAACGCACAGGCAGAGAGGCAGACATAGAAGCCAGAGGGAGCCACGCAGAGGCTAGCAGAAGCCAGAAGGGCCTACGTCATCCACGCAGAGGCTGCAAGAGTGACACAAAGGGCTGTAGAGGCTGCACAGTGCCTTAGAGGGCTAACGCAGAGGGTTTTGAGGCTGACGCAAAGGCCAAGAGGGCTGACGCAATGCTTTAGTTGTGCTAGAGAGGGTTTTGTGGGGCAGATTTTCTAAATATCTACTTCCGAATAGAAGTATTACTGTCAGATTATTTTTTCTGTCGGGTGAGCCGGTTTGGCACCTAGTTGTACTCAAGGATAGACTGCATAATAAAATAACCTCATAATTGTTGCACCGATTTTCCCAAGTTGGGTTTTTCCAGGGACGAGTTGTCTAAAAATAATAGTGTCACTTGTGTGTTTGCCATTTCTTTCAGTTGTTGATCTGTAGATGGTTGAGACTGTATTGTGTTTATTGCGATGTTTATATGTTTATATAACTTGTTCGTAATTAACAAGTAGGAGAAATAAACCGAGAATATAGATAAAATTTCTAACAGGTAATACTTAGAAATTTCAACATGGTTGCAAATCACAGGAGAGATGAAGGCACCAGTTGAAGCAGAGCATTTGCAGCAGAAACAGTTGTCCCGAGTGACAGAAGTTGTTCCTAGCAGAAAGCAGCAGAGAAGGGTTGACACAGAGGGACTGCATCATCAGTTCGAGCCAAAGAGAGGTCAGCGCAGAGGCTAAGGAGGGCAGAAAAAGGCTCACGAAGAGCCACGCAGAGACCAGGAGGGTTGATGCAGTTGGCTTGGGGAGCATTTCAGCCAGTGTCAGGATTGCGCAGAGCCTAGAGGCTCAGTCCTTCGGTTGCTGGGGCTTAGGAAGCTGTGGGCAGTTTGCGAGGAGTGAAGCTGGTGGGGTGTTGTTGCTGCCGAGACAAAACAATACCTAACAGGCAAAACCAAGGTAGAGGGAGTCGCTACTGAGGCGGATTTCTAGCCAAGGAATCCGGATCAATGTTGCAGGTGCATAGGAGATCAGAGAGGTGTGACTCGACGGTTGGCAGGCGGATTTCCAGGAGGGAAATCGAGACTCAGAGGGAGTCTAGCAGAGAACTTCCAGACGGGAAGTAGAGACTCAGAGGGAGTCTAGCAGAGAACTTCCAGACGGGAAGTAGAGACTCAGAGGGAGTCGAAGGGAGAACTTCCGGACAAGAAGTAGAGACTCAGAGGGAGTCGAAGAGAAAAATTCCAGAGGGAAGTAGAGACTCGGAGGAGTCGAAAGGAAGAGCAGAGAGATGGCCATGAATGGACTAAGGGATCAGGACAAGCTGGACAGGGCATCCAACTTTGTGGTTTGGAAGGCCAGGATCCTGTCCATTCTAGATAGACATCACATCAAGGCCTTCGCCTTGAGAACAGTGGCTATCTCAGTTGACCCGTCTAACAATGAAAAGTACGAGGAGGCAATGGCCAAGGCGAAATGCATTATCCTTGATGGGGTCAAGGATAATGTGGTCCAACATATTGCCAAGAAGGAGACGGCAAAGGAAATGTGGGACACCTTGAAGACGTTGTACCAGCATACTTCCATGCAGAGGAAAATGCTACTTGAGAATCAGCTGCGGTCATACCAGATGCAGAAGGGGGAGCAGATAGATCACTTCCTCGGTAGATTGAAGGAGATTCGGGACCAACTAACTTCCATAGGGGCCACACCAGATCAGGAGTTGATGGTGAGGACCGACCTACACACAGTCTTTGTGGAGTGGGAGACATTTGTCCAGAGCATTCTAGGCAGGGTGAATCTTCCAGATTGGGAAGAATTGTGGGCAGCTCTTCGCCAAGAAGAGATCAGATGGCTGTCCAAGACGGGAAGTAGAAGCAAAGGAGTCTGGATCAAGAAGGAAGAAGAAGAGAATGCAGCTCTGGCATCTGTAGGGAAGCAGGAGAAGAGGAAGAGGACCTCTCCAAGGTTAAGTGCTTAAACTGTGGGGAACTGGGTCATTATGCGAACCAGTGTCCGAGGAAGAAGAACAAGGGAGAGGCATCTGACTCCAAGGCAGTGCCAGCGAAGGCAGAAAAGGAGGTAGAGGAGGATGACGATTGTGCCATGAGTGCTCATGTACCTCTAGAGAAGAGGTGGGGAGACATCGAGCTATAGTCAGGAAGACTCCATGCAATAAGGGGCAGGATCCTTGAGGTACCCAACCTCTTGGATTATACCTTGCTACGGGAGCCCCGAAGAGAGAGTAGCAGAACTGGCGGATGTCTGTGGGAACGGATGTGGATGAAGCGGCAGAGAGTGCTACAGTGCAGTAGTCCCGAGCAGCGTAGAGCTAGCAGGCTGCAACAGTGCGAGACGCATAGAGGAGGTTGCAACAGTGCAGGATGGCACAGAGAGATTTGCAACGATGTGAGAGGCAGGGAGTTGTTGCAACAGCGCAGAGGCAGTAGAGGGAGCACGTGATAGCAGCAGAGAGAGCTTCAGCATCGGGAGTGTTTCTAGCCTGACAGGAATGTCAATAGTTGGGTGGATCAGTTACTTACTTCTCAATAACTGAGTTGCAGTGCAATAGCATGATGTAGCATGATGAGAGGGGGTTGTAGTGCAGATGCAGTGTTGGGAGAAAGAACCAACAGCAGCACGGATGCAAAGGGAGCTTCCGTATGGATGTAGCAGTAGCAGTGGCAGAGCCATGGGCAGCAGTACAAGATGCAGCAGTGCAGAGGATGTTGGGCGGAGAGGCCTAGCATCAGCACAGGGACCGGTGCCGTATAATCAGAATGATGCTTGTAAATCATCAATTCATATTTCAATATAATGCATATTTAATTTATAGAACCTCATGTGATATAATTCGTGGCACATTATGATTAAAGCTATTGCTACATATATAGACTATCTTGAAATTGGGGGTAAGATAGATATGCTGGCACTCCTGGACTTTGGGAGGGGTAATCTGTATAATTGCAGCCTAACTCATAGATTCGAATACTTTGATGTACTGTTCTGTGCAGTTATATAATATGACGTGCATTTTCAAAAAATAGAATATAAAGAAAGAAAAAAATTAATAAATTCTTAGACTCTTCTACCTTAACAATAGTTATAAAATATGCTCTTAATAAAACAGGTTATTCTAAATATAGACATTTCAATCTAGAGAATGTAATACATTTCAAATAGTCAGTTCCTTCTAGTCAAGATTGACTGATCAAGGACTGGTGGACAGAGTCATTCAGAACTCAGGTATTTGACATAAAAAACCAGCTCACCAAGTTATTTTCTACAAATGAAGTATATGATAATCTGAATCATTTAGGTCAGGATGTATTTATTATTTATTACAAAGTTGGTATTTATAAGCCATATTTAACGTCTTAAACTGGAGAAAACATAGCCAAAAAGAAAATCAAGTGTGCACACTGTAAACATCTAGATAGAGACCAATGCATCAATCTGTCCATTATAACAAATAGAAAATCTTAAAAGTCACATCTGCTTTCCTGTACCTTTTCACCGCCACTGAGAAAAGCAACCTTCCTATTTAGCATGTCTGCCTTGAAGTTGCACCGACCTAATAGGCCCTTTATATCATCAACTCTCCAATTCTCCGCAGCCATTTCAACCGTCTCTAGGACAGTCCTGTCCAAATCTAATACTTCTGCCTGTGACAACAAACATGGCAATCAATTAACCATTACATTGCTAAAATGACATTATAAAAGAAGAGTATACTGGAAGATCTCTCTGTGTGTATACATTATCATCAGACACCCATGGGATCTGGTTGATGAATTTACTACGAATAGGATAGGCTCACTAAAATTCCACGAGGTGCATATGGTTAGCAAGCACTTGTTAGACTCAAGAAAAGAGAAGTAAAGTTAACAGCTTGACCTCAATTACTCATCCCTTCCTCTTGTCTTTAAATAAGTAATAATGCCCTTCAATGGAAGTAGTAAGTCTGAAACCTTGCACACTTGAACAAGATTCCAGTCCCAGAGGAAACACTGTATGGGAAACTAACATCCTTAAGCATCTTCAGGTACATTTTGGAGTTATTTTCCTTCAGCAGTAGTGCAGTGTTCTTACGCTGTTGAAGCATCTGGAATGATATGTACTAGAGTGTTCCCTATAGAGATTCGAAGTATCTAACCAGGCTAGTTGGTTGCTAATAAAGGAGTAAAAATCATGCTAGGGACTGCCAGAAAACATACACAACTATAACAATAGCTAGCTGAAAAAATAACACAGGCTTAACTGGTTACAAAAACATTCTCAAGGACCAGATAATACAGAGCAAAGTCATTTGCAAATATAATTAGTTAACGGGCATGTAATGCAAATTGAAAATCCATTGGGAAATCAAGCCTACACCGTGCTAGTAAACTAAACCTCAAGACTTCAAAAATATATATATATATTTCTGATGTGTTCCACAAAAATCTGGAGACAGACGAAGCTCTAAACTATCAATTAGGTACCTAGTGAATGCAATCAAAAGAAACAGCCTTTTTGAGTTGAAACAAATCCAAAAGGTCTATCTACAAAGCAATGACCATGAAAGAAGTATAAAAGACTGAATGTGAGTAAAAAAATATGATTTGCAGTGTGATATTCCTCATGGTACTGTGAGATATTTGTTGACCAGAATCCAACATTATAGTTCTTAACCCTACATCATAGTATCCTTGATCCAAGTGTAAGGCCATTTGCCACTTGTTTTAAATCTTAAATTTTATTAATGATATCCCAAAACACCAAGTTATATCCTTGTTGCAAAACGTTGCTGAAAAGAGTTTAATGTATTGACCTAGACTCCCATTGTTGTAGAGTAACAACCTGTGTAATAGACCAAGTTAAAGAGGTATCCCTGTTGGAAATACTGAGAGCAGAGTGAATCAGTATTTCTTATCAATTAGTATTTTTAATCTTTCCTACACATTCAGATTACTCAGAGCATAAACATCACATAAAACCATCACATGTCTAGTACACAGGAATGGCTCAACAATAAGCTCAGTTACGTACATTTACCAGGTAAACCTGGAAGGAAGTGCAAGACTCCCAAGTCTGAAGATATGCAGACTAATCCTGCAGGAGTCTTCAGTCACCTTTACTATCAATAAAACCCTGCTGCTCCACAACTGCTGCCCACTTCAACTGCCACTGCTGCTACTCTCTCTTTCTTCTGTCCTCACTACCTGCCGCTATACTTACTGTCTGCAACCACTGTGTTTGCTGCTACCGTTGTCACATCTGTTTCAACCTGTCCTCAATTCCAACTGTACTGTTGTCAACATTCTACAGCCACCTCTGCACTTCACACTTCTCACTGCTGCGCTAACATCCACTGGTGCCACTATATGCTGCTCACTGCTGCCATCACCACTGCTGCTGCTACAAACACCCCAGTCACTGTCCAATCAAGGGTTACAAAAGCACTGTCAACTATGCCAAGGTTATGGTATTTCAAGTATACTGTCATGATACACCCTGCCACATTAGGAGTGACTGCCTAGGGTTTCTAATACTGTCCATACATTCTGTCCAAACACCATTCCATATAATAATGTTACAATTTTGAGATTGCTACAAGCTCACTGTTCATGCAGTTTTCAAAAAACAGTCACATCATTCTGCCTTCATCATCACAGCACTTCAAATACTACGAACTCCAGGTGTAGTAGTGATGAGCAATCTTTCTCCAAGCCCTAGATATCCTCTGACAATTGAGAAGTTTTACACCTTAGGCTCATCACTGAAGATTGATCTCTGCAACATAAACCTAGTTGCAACAATCATGTGACCCTCTTCCAGATCACCGTTGTATTCAGCATGAAACCCTTACTATTACAATGTGGTGACAGTCAATACAGACCTTCAGCACATGGATTAGAGTTATGCTCCTAATCTTCAATAAAGGAATGTGATTATAGCTACAATTTTAAGTGCTTATGACAGTGCTATATATATAATCCATCAGCAATATTGGATATTACAGAGGCTATGAGGTGACTGCAACACGTTAAGAGCCCTATACTGTCAAGCTCACTATGAAGTGTTGTTGCCATTGTAGAGTGCCACTGTCGATGCTATATCAGTACCAAGTCATACACTGTTGCAAACTTATCATCTCAACAAGGATTAATCTTAGGCTAGTATCAAGATTATAACAGCCTCTGTCAACAAGGTCACTGTTCAAAACATTTTACAGCTGAACCAGGGAACTAGGCTCATATCTGATAACACATTAGCAATGTCAATGCACAGGTCTTGGCTTTAGCAAATTCTGAGTTAATAAGCCTTCAAGCTGGCTCAGTTTCCTTCCACGGAATAATGCCACAGTCAAGAGATCATTTAATATATATGACAGGATCACATGGCTCCAACTTTTAATAAGCTATAATCATCACAACAAACTAGCCACCTTTCAACTCCAATTATTATGCAACAAATCAAACTCTGGCAGATAGTTTGACCACTACAAGTTCTGGACAGAGTTTTCATCAGCAGATCACTATAGTTACCCTTCACATACTTTTTTAGTGCAAACCACAGAATTTAATTGGGATTACGTAGTGTGAAAATTCTATCACTGCAGCAACTGATTTACTTTTCCTACTTATTCAACAATAAGTTATTTATGAAATCACTTTAATAAACATTAAAATAAATACTGCTGCAGATATCACACCGTAATACAGAAACAAACATATGCACAAGAATCAACACATTGACACAGATATTTTGGACAACGGTCCTCGGAAAAACCCAATGTGGGAAAACCGGTGCAGCAAGGGAGGATTTATTATTCAGCAATTCTTCAGTACAACAGGGTGCCAAACTGGCTTACCCACAGAGAGAAAAATTCTCCAACACTTCTCCCAATCCCAACGTCAGCCCGGCTGACCTCTACGTGGCTCTCAGACCCTCTACGTTAACCCCTGCTTGACTGCGTCAGCCCTGGACCTCTTTGTGTCACCCACGCAAGCCCAGTTAGTGACTGCGCAGTCTCTTGTGGCCTCTACATCTGCCTGAAGTGCCCTGCGTCTGCCTCAGCGTTGATCTCGTCTCTATGTTCCGTACTTGCTACCTCCTGACTACTCACCAAACCATTGGTTCAATTTCTCAGTTAACCCCGCTCCAGAAACTGAACTGACTGGTCTCCCCCAGTGTGTTCTCCAAGTGACCCTCAAGCCTCCTCTTATACTTTTCTCATTGACAAATCAACGGTCGAGATTAAGTCCCTAATCAACGGCTAAGATTAGATCGGGCTTGATCCATGACTTTTGGACCATTATAACACAGTTTTATATTAATTCACATTAATATTTTTTTTTCCCTAAGTTTAGACTTAGGGACTTCATTAAAAATATTAATTATTTTAATATCTCCCAAACTATTTAAAATCTGCTCAAACCCTTTCTGGGTATTGGAAATCTCATGTTCCTTAGCCTCTCAACCAAGTTTCGTGGCTAGAGCACATCCGATGATACCTCAAATCAACACGTAGGCTTCAGATCTCAAGCTTTAATGACAATGCGATTTGGATTTCTCACAAGGTTGTTTTATGGTCCGCTTCAAGTTATTGTAATAGATTTATACAAGGCAGAAGTGTTCCTCAACTGAAGTAATATTGCACGCTATTGAGGCTTGACATCAACGCAAAGCTTGTGCCACAGAATTGTCAAAGCAAACTTTGAGAGGGCCAAGAGGAATAGGATTGCCTAGTGTTGATGATGTTAGCCCTAAGGAAGCACCTTCAACCATGTGAATTGCTAGAATTTGATGTTTCAAGGCTCAAAAGGTGGAATGACTTCCAACCAGCTTGATGCTCGTGCCCTAATTGAATTTGGCCTCAAACCCTAACCCTAGCAGCTTGCCTTGAAGGGCTGAAATTTTATGAGAAAAAAAAAGGGTGAAGTTTTATGATTTTTGACCATCAATATGGATGCCAATGCCTTCTATCTACTTGATCGATGGAGTCTTGGGATTTTAACCATGGAAATATCAAATTCGTGAATGGAGTAAGGGGGAAAACCCTAGATATTCACTTGCTAACCCTAACTATCACTTTATGAATGGACAACTTGGCTAGAGAAAAGTTCTCTAGGAGGTTCTCCAAGGAGTCCAAGGATACAAATTAAAGCATGAAAAAATTCACCAATTATATCATATAAACATAAGCATTAGACATGAAACATAGAAATCCTAGTAATATTCATTAGATGCACCATGCAATAATCATTAAAGATATTCATTAAAAAGTGCTCACAAGGTATCCAAGAACTTATCCCAAAATGACCTCTCCACATAAAGCACTAGTTTCCAATAGCCAGATATCCACATAAGATCACACGCTGTCAAAGTAACAGAGTACAATAGCTAGGTCGAAATCTCTAAGTGATGTTGAGTTCTCCACAAGTGATGATGAAGAAATGAAATAAGTGACTCTCTATTTAAATGAGATCTACCTCTTTAAGTTTATAACTTAAAGCCCCTACACAAGTTTAATTTTTGAGTGGACAAAAGGTAGATTAGGGTTACATGTGAAATTTTTAAACTATTGTAGCAAATAGAAATTATTCTTCTAATTGATTAAAATTAAGTGTAGTTTATTTGCTGCGGAAAATAACAAATAAAATCACAACTACAATTTTCACCATAAAAGTGCTATGGAAAATAAAATGTGTTAGCCTCACTCTCACATTAAAAACAATTCTAAGTCCAAATAATTAAATTAATTAAAATCATGAAAGTTAGGATTTAATCCTACTTTTCTAGATTGAGTTTGTTCCTCATGGTTAGGAGTCAATTTAGGCTTAGTTGGTTGAGAGCTTCTCTCCAACTAGTTAGGCTCCTAGATTAGTGTGTTGTTGAGATAATTTCTCAACCATAGTGTCGAAGATAGACGTACTATCTTGAGACCAACTTCCTCATGTATTTATTTGTACTATTATCATTTTTTGTACATTGGATTGATTAATAATGAGAATGTGAGGAATGTTGTAAGGCTGAGGCCTTTTCCGCCATGTCTGGTTTTTCTATATTTCTACTATTTATTTTATTGAGTGTATTATTAGTGTATTAGTTTTCTTCAAAATGCTGGAAACTGAGAAAATGCTAGCACACACACAATAAAATTGACACAGTTATTTTTGGACAAATGTCCCTGGAAAAACCCAATGCGAGGAAACCAGTGCAGCAGATGAGGTTTTTATTATTATTATGCAGCAGCAAATCTGAGTACAACAAAATGGATGCCAAACTGGAAATCCTCTCCAAGGAAAATACTGGCAAAATTATTGAGGGAATTTTACCCTTCTCCACAAGCAATCCCAACCTGATCTGACCCCACAATTAGCTCCAACTCAGCTCTGCATCAACCTCTGTGCAGGCTGAATTTCGCACTATCTGGAACTGCCTCTGTGTGCTCGTATCTGACTGCCTTTGCCTCTACCTCTGAGATAAATTCACTGGCCCTATAGAAAAAATTATTGGCTATCAACAACTAAATCAACCTCCTACTGGGTTGAATCAAATTGCCTCTCTTAGTCTCTGCGCAAGCCCCTGCAAAGCCTCCTGTGGATAACTTCGACCTCCCTCAGTTGACTCTTCTGGCACTAGAAAATTCCTTCAGAATCTTGCTACTCATCTCCCTCTCAGCTCTGCTTCCTTCTGGCTCGAACTCTTCTCCCTACTCGACTTCTGCAACTCAGTAGCTCGATCTACCAAGGAAACTCGCTATTATGATGTGTCTTGCTCCAACCCCATTGACCACCTCTTATAATCTCTCATTGGGTCACCAACAACCATGATTAAATCCTTATCAACAGCTAAGATAATGTCTGAGTCAATCCATGTGAGTTTCTAGAAAAATCTCACCTTTCTCAATTAATTTATGTTAATTAATCACTTTTCCTAAGTTAGACTTAGGAAGAATTTAATTATTGACTAATTAACTTAATTGAGCCATCTCTAGATGTTTTCTCCTGAAACTTTTTCTGGGTTTTGGATTTCTTGTGTTCCTTAGCCTCTCTGACCAAAGTCGAGACTATAGCACTATGTTGTAGGAAACGTAGGGCAAGGGGGCGTTTCCGTACAGAAACGAGTACGAAATGCTGAAACGCGTGTGGTATGGCCCTGAAACGTGTTTCAGGCCGTACTGCCACGTTTCACGAAACTGAAACGTGGCCAATACGGCCTGAAACGTGTTTCAGGGCCGTACGACTCACGTTTCAGCTTTTTACTTGTGTTTTTTTTTAATTTAATTTGTTTTTTAATTTATTTTTAGGTTATCCTAGTGACTTCTAGTTGTTTCTAGATGCCTGTCTAAAGTTATAAAAGTGAACTTTTGCCCTAGTGTTGATATGCAGTTCATGGTAATGTTTAAGCCTTTTACTTAAATTTTTAACATTACCATGAAATGACTCAGGATGTTTGAGAGTGGTTTCGCCCTCATTGGATTTCATATGGAGAAAGTAGAATTTTAGATCTCACTCAAAATCCAGTAGACTTATCTATTTTTCAAGATTTTAGGATTGGGGGGATTGCGATGTTTCCATTGGATTTTATCATGTACTAGGGTATGGAACTTGTATTTAATCAAATGACCAAGCCCTCTATGCAGGGGAGACTCCCAATAATCAAGAGCATGTAGGATACTAGGGTATGAAACTTGTATTTAATCAAGAGCACTAAGGTCGTTCGACTATGTAGGAGGAGACTCCCAATCAAGCACGAGACAAGAAATTAGAAATTTCTCGTGGCTGATTTTGGATATTTCTATTTTCATTATGTGATCATTCATGAGTAAATGTGATGTAAATTTAGAGACTTATAGTTTATGCATTGACAATTGACAATTTTATCATAATGTAATAAATTAGAATGTATCATATATGCTTTATGATTGCACATATTTCTTAAATGTCCTAATATATATATATATATATATATATATATATATATATATATATATATATTCGCGTTTCCCCGTTTCGTGCAACCTAGCTATAACACCTATCCAATGCTACAAAACTACCACTCCCTCTTAGCGAGAAAGGTGTTCTACCATACTCTCTATCTCATAAGATCCTCCCATACATGTTATCGATGTCTAACAACTGTGACAATCTGTCACTGCCCACCAACTACTGCACAACTCTGATTCATCTACTACTCTGAGTTGAAGCAATCCTTGCATCTGCATTGTTGTTGACACTGCACTGTACACCCTATACTGCTTCTAACCCTGCATCGTGCTGCAATTGTTCTCATGTTGTTGCTGTTGTTGCAACTATTGCAACTAAAAACTAAACTCAAAATCAACTATGTCTCTCTAATGACTCTACAACCATCTCCTAAGTCTCTGGCTGCTACTAGCCTCTGCTTTATCCACTGAGTAACTGTCTGTGCTAAAATTGCACTACGCCCCTCAGCATCTCACTGCTACTAGTACTGCAATTGTCCCTTAAGAACTGATTGAGCCATTTTGACACTGATCCAACTGCTACTAAATACTGTGGGCCCTTGTAGCAAGGGTAATGATCCATGAGGAAACACCTGTGCAATGCTATCCTCCTTGGACCCTGCCCAAAACTCTACAACTCTGGTGACTAGAGTTCAATGTCACCCCACTTCTCTCCTAGAGGTATAGCTGCATATAATGTGAATTCATCCTCCAATCTAGAAGACAAATTGACGATCTTTGCCAAAGTTGTTTCCTACTCCTGCTTCTCCTTCTTGTCCTTCTTCCTCTAAGGACACTGAGTGTTGTAGTGACTGAACTCACCACAACTAAAACATTTGATCTTCAACAAATCCTTTTTCTTCTTTTCTCCTCCTTGTGAGCCTTGTCCTTGACTGGGACCTTCCTTTGCCTTTCCCTTTGACGCAAGGGCTACATTCTCCTCATCCTTTGACACTTTTTAGTCCTTTGTTATTGTTGCCACTAAGATTATTCTTGACTAGAGTGTTAATTTCTAGTAGCATCGGATGTGTCTTAGCCTCAAAATTTGCAGGGAGGCCTGGTCACATGTATTCCACAATACTCAGAAATCATTTTGGGAAATTTCACCCAGAGACAATTTTATTAAATAATTAATTATTTTTAATGAGTGCCTAAGTCTAAACTTAGAAAATTAAAATAATTAAAGAGTATTAATCAAACTAAGGGTGAAACTTCTAGAAGAAGACGAAGATCGAGTCCAAATGATCTGAGTCATTGATTAAAATCTAATCTGGGCCGTTGATTACTCAATTGAAGGATTATAAGAAGGATTTCGATGGGCATTTGGAAAATACATCGGAGAGAGATCAAGAGATTGAATTTCTCATAGAGGGCAGTGCAGCAGTTGCTAGAGAATTGATTGAGGAGATTTCTTGCAGTGACAGGCAGGGATAGTTCCGGAGGGAGATTTACTGATCCGAGAATACATCGCAGAGGAGGCAGAGAGATCTGGAAGAGGCAGCGCAAAGGCTACGTTGCGCAACATAAGCTCATGCAGAGGCAGCACAGAGCTTCAGAGGGAGTCTGAAATTCAGTTGGGAAGTCGAGTTCTTGAGTCAGAAGCTGGGTGTGAGACCAGAGAGACAGAGGAACGAAGCTCCAGACAGCAGGAGATCCGGGAAGAGGTGACGCAGATCCCCAGAGAGGTTGACGCAGAACTGCGTAGGCTGATGCAGTAGTTGCGCAGAGCCAGCGTGGGGCTAGCCATCCAGGGCCTGGATCAGTGTCGGATCGCCAGTGATAGTGTGAGGTATTTCTCACTAATCTTCTGCCAGTCAGATTCTCTGTATTGGATAGCCAGCAAGGCATCCAAAGATTGTATTCAGAAAACTACTGCTTAATAATACAAACCCTCAGCTGCTGCATCGGTTTTCCTGCATTGGGTTTTTCCAGGGACATTTGTCCAAAAATAACGGTGTCATGTGTTGTGTATTTCTTTCTTGCTCAGTTTCTTGTTTCCGCATTTAATTTAATTGGTGAAGGTTGCAGTGTATTAGTTTCGATATTTGTTGTAGGATGCAGTAAATAATTTGTTCAATAATTTAACAAATAGAAGAAACTTAATCAGTTGCTGCAGTAGAAATTTGGGTTTCCAAATTTTCACATGGTATTAGAGTGCATGTGAAGCAAGAGAGCAAAGACAGAAGAGCCCAGCGCTGGAGAGAAGGAGGAAAGTCGAAGTGTTAGGAAATCAACTCACAAAAAGATAGAAAATATAGATCAACGCCTTAGAATTCAGCCTCTTCGAGGGGGCAACCTCCTTTACATTACACAAATAAACAATTCTTGGATGATACAAATGACTAAACCTCCCTTCTATATATAGGAGTCTAAGGGGTTACAATATAATCAAAACGACATAACAATAATAACATAAGGGCACAAAAATAACAATAGTGGGTTTCAATGGGGCATACTAATAACACTATGGGGACAATAGGGGCACAATAATAACAATAGGGGATACAATGACAATAGTAAAGGGGGAATCACTAGTATTATAGGGGCCTAACATGCCCCTCTCCTTCCGAAAAGCGTTGTCCTCAACGCTTGAGTAGTTCTAGATGCTTCTGTATAAAATTCTCATCCTCCCATGTGGAATCTTCAGTGGATAAGTTCTTCCACTTGATGAGATACTCCGAAATTGATCGATTTCGTCGTTGTCGAGTTCTTTCTATGACTGCTTCCGGTTCCAATATGATTTTTCCTTCCTCGTCAAGTTCTGGCAATATTGTTTGAACTGGGAGCTTGTCACCTATAACTTTCTTTAAACATGAAACATGGAAAACTAGGTGCACTTGGGAAGCTGCAGGAAGATCCAATTTGTATGCCATAGTACCAATCTTTTGCAACACCTTGTACGGACCATAATACTTTGGTGATAATTTATTATCCTTCTTAGCTTGCTTGAGGGACATTTGTTATATGGTTGTAGCCGTAGGAATACCCAATCACCTACATCAAAACTTCTTTCGCTGCGATGTTGATCTACTTGTTGTTTCATTCTATTCTGCGCCAACGTGAGGTTATCCTTTAAGAGTTGGAGAACTTGTTGTTGATGCTTGATGTGATGTTCCTGTCAGACCAGGAGTAACTCCAGACTTGGCAAAACAATTCAGAAAAACTGATTGGTGTATTTCATTAGGTAGCTATTTTTTATATACATGAATGTGACTAATCAGTTCATCTTCTTGATGACTGTTCACATTCCGGATACACCCAACCGCTGAGGATTAGGTGTCAACAATTCCCCCCCTAATCTGAAGGGATGTTGGTGAGTCCAAGCATCGTTCTGAATCTTTCAAGCTTTTCTCTTCCAAGCGCTTTGGTGAAGATGTCTCCAATTTGCTCATTTGTGGAACAATGATGGAGATGGATTGTTTTGGCCTCAACATGATGTCGGATCAGATGATATTTAGTATTGATGTGCTTAGTACGATCATGGAACTTTGGGTTCTTGGCCAACTTTATTGCAGAGGTGTTATCAATCATGAGTGGAGTTGATTGTACTTGTTTTACCTGCAAATCTTCAAGAATTTTCTTGAGCCACACAATTTCTTTCGTTGCTTCAGCTGCTGCCACGTATTCTGCTTCTGTTGTGGAATCTGCTGGAACTGATTGTTTGCGTGATCTCCAGGAGACAGCTCCTGATCCAAGACTCATAGCATATCCTGAAGTAGATACCCCAGTTTCTTTGTCTCCATCGAAGTCTGAATCAGAGTATCCAATCAAGCTGAAGTCGTCCACCTGTGTATACTTGATTCCAAGGTCTTGAGTTCCCTTCAAGTACCTTAGAACTCTTTTTGCAGCAGACCAATGTCCCTCACAAGGCTTTTGCATAAACCTGGAGAGGATTCCAACAGTAAATGAAATGTCTGGTCTGGTAGTAGTGAGGTAGATGAGACTTCCTACAAGTTGTCTATACTTTGTTGCATCCTCAAATTCTTTTCCTTCAATAGATGTGAGCTTTAAGTTTTGTTCCATTGGAGTAGAAAGAGGATTGCACTCTGTCATGCCAAATCTGTTTAACAAATCTCCAATGTATTTCTTTTGAGAAAGAAATATGGACTTTAGATGTTGGGTTACTTCAATGCCAAGATAGTAATGAACATAGCCCAAATCAGTCATTTCAAAAAAATTTCCTAATTCTTTCTTTATGGATGCAACATAGCTTTCATTGTTCCCTGTCATTAAAATATCATCTACATATACCACAAGATATACAACTGTTTTGCCAACTTTCTTGACAAATAAAGTTGCATCATCAAGATCAAAATGATTGAAGTTGAGTTTCAGAAGATGCTCAATTAATTTTTCATACCAGGCTCGTGGTGCTTGTTTGAGGCCATACAAGGACTTCACAAGTTTGCATACTTTATGTTCATGTCCTTTCACAGCAAATCCTTCAGGCTAGGACATAAAAACATTCTCTTTTAGATCTCCATTCAAGAATGCAGTTTTTACATCCATTTGATGGACTTTCCAACCGTTCTGAGCAGCTAGTGCAAAGAGTGTCCGAATGGTGGCCCATTTTGCTGTGGGGGCAAAAGTTTCCTCATAATCGACCCCTTCCTTCTGTGCAAAACCTTTTGCCACAAGCCTAGCTTTGTGCTTGTCAAGTGAGCCATCAGATTTGTATTTGTTCTTGTAGACCCACTTGCAGCCAATTGGTTTGGTTCCAAATGGAGGGTCAACCAGCTTCCAAGTGCCATTCTTTATGAGGGCATCATACTACTTTTTCATTGCTTCTTTCCATTCATCATGAGAAGCAGCTTCTTTGAAGGAAGTTGGTTCAAAATCTGTAGACAAGTTCAATTCACAATCATAAGTAACATCCATATCAACAGGTGAATTAGAGTCATCTACATCACCTCCATCTTGTCGATTTGTATTTCTAGTTCCTGTTTTTCCAATTTCATCAGGATGAACACTTTCAAGTGTCTTTGTCAGCCACTTTGGGGGACCTTTCTGAGATGGTCCAAGCTGCTCTGTTGATTGAGTTGGGACTGAATCAAGATTGAGTCTCCCAATTCTATCAATTACATCACTTAAAGCATCATCCGTTGTTCGAGTTTCATGCAGAGGAGATTATTCTTCAGAAGAAGATTCCACATGTTGTTCTAGTATAGGAATCCCCCCTTCAAGATGTGGAATCTGATTATCAAATTCTTGAAATGATTTTGTTTTTGCGAATCTATCCAAGCGATCAAGTTGCCGCTCAACAACATTGTCAGATTTGGATGATTCGAGAAAAATGACATCTCTAGATAAAACAAACTTTTTATTTACTTCATCATAGAGGCGGTATGCTTTAGATGTGTTTGAATACCCCAGGAAGATACACTTACGACTTCTAGCACCAAGTTTGTTTCTATGTACCTTTGGTATTAAAGCATAACAGGTGGAACCAAAGATCCTGAGATGTTTTACCGAAAGAATATGTCCATACCACAATTCATAAGGAGTCTTGTTTCTTATAGCACTAGATGGGCATCTATTCTTTATATATGCAGCACATAGAACAGCATCAGCCCAAAACATTATCTTTACATTTTTGAAGAAAAGCATGGATCGTACCATATTCAAGATTGTTTTGTTCATTCTTTCAACTACACCATTCTGTTGAGGATTATAAGGCACAGTTGTTTGATGTTTAATCCCATGTTGGCGAAGATAGTGTTCAAATTCATTTGATGTGTATTCTTTTCCATTATCAGTGCGAATAGACCCAATATGAGATTGTGCATCATTTTCAATCCATTTATGAAAATTCTTGAATGTTTGAAAAGCATCAGATTTGTTCTTCAATAAATAAACCCAACACATTCTGGTGTAATCATCAATAAATGTCATGATATATTTATTTCCATTTGCAGAAGGAATAGGCATTGGACCACATAAATCTGAATGAATGAGTTCAAGCTTCCTATGTGCTCTTGAATGTGAATCATGAAAAGACTGTTTGCTATGCTTTCCTAGAATGCAAGCATCACATTGCTTATGTTTTCTAGGAATTGTAGGCAAACCAGCAACACCATTTTTCTTCAATAAGCGGAGACTGTCATAGTTTAAATGTCCAAATCTAGCATGCCATAATAAACTTGATGGAAGTGTACCTTCTTCATGATGAGAAATATATGAGAAATGTTGTGCATGAGCAGAGGTTCCTTGCAGTTTGAGAAGCCTTCCTTCTTCTATTCCCCTCATGACAAGTGAGTGGTCAGAAGCTTTTCTTACCTCAAGCTTGCCATCAAACATATGAATGGAGTGACCTTGCTGGTGGATGTGGACCGAGGACAGCAAGTTTCTCTTGAGCTGTGGGAGATAGAGAACATGTTCCAGAAGAAAGTCTGGAAGACCAGGCAGTTTAAGCCTGATTGTGCCAAGCCCTGATGGCTTGATTTTTGACTGATCTGCAAAGTATACTGCTCCATCAACATTGTCAGTGAAATCTTCAAAAAAATCTTTCCTATGAGTCATATGACAGGTTGCTCCTGAATCAAGCAACCAATCATTTTTCGAAGAAGCAAGTGAAGCATTAAACAAATCTTCATTTACTCCAATGTTACATTGTGCCTCAATATAGTGAGCGGATTCAGGTGCTTTACCTTTGTCTGTATCATCAGTTTTACCTTTCTGCTGGTTTCTTCTCTGCTCAATTTTGTCCCATGGTAGTTTGCATGTAGAAGCATCATGTGATCCATTTCGTTTGCAGCGAATGCAACGCAGATCTGCCTTTTCTCCTTGAGAAAGTCTGCCCCCCCTGCCTTTGAAGTATCTTCCTCTTCCTCTTCGTCCACCTCTTCCTCTTGTAGAATCTTGAGCAGGATGCTTTTCTTTATGAGCAAGGCAAATAGTCTCTTCAGAAGATTCAGGGACTGTCTTCTTTCCAAAGGCTTTCTCTCTTTCAGCAAACTTTTTCACAAGAGAGTCAAAGCTTATATCTTTAAGATTTCCATTTGCTTGTAAAGACTCAAGATAATTGGAGTAAGTAGGATAGAGTGCCTTGAGAAAAGCAATAAGAGGGATATCCAGCTCAACCTTAGTGGATTTGATATCATGCATTATGGATTTAACTTCAGATGCAAGAGCAAGAGGATCATTATTTTTCAGTTCAAGGGTGAAGAGTTTAATCATGAGCTGAACAACTTCAAGTGCAGAATGTGAGTCATAGAGTTCTTTGAGTTTTTGTAGAGCTTCAAAGGCAGTTGAATATGATGAAATATGGTGACTTACTTCTTCATTTACAGATGCTGCGATTAATGCATATGCTTTGTTGTTCTTGTTATCCCAAATGACGAGCTCTTTGTCTGATGTAGGTTGTACTGGGTCATTGTCTCCTTCTCCGACACACACTCCCTTCTACAACTCATTGAAGATGAGGGTGTGTTTGATCATCCGGGACCATTCAGGATAGTTCTCCTTGCCAGTGAGAACTATCCCTACCATAGAGATGATTGAATGCATTCTGTAAAAAAAAATTACTTCTGCTGATAAAAAAAAATTTCCTTGCGTTACAGCCTTCAAATCCCTCTAATGTTTGCTAGAAACATTTCATATCACTTCAATATATCATGCAATACTACTATGTTTTTAAAAAACGCTCAAGGGATCACTTCAATATATCACTTCAATGTATTAATATATCACTTCAATATATCAATGTATCATGTAATATTACTTTGAAAGCAGCGCAATATATAAATGCTTTGAATGATATAAATGTTTTGAATGATACTGCACAATACTCAACACTTTCAACTATCCCAGCAGCTTCGTGTCCAAGAATGCATGGAAAACGACCCTCTGGATCCTTTCCGCTCCAAGTATAAGCATCTGTGTGGCATAGATGATATTGCGTACTATAATATTCAATGTCTATACAGCTGACAGCTAATAACTCGTTTCAAATACATAGATGATAATGCATACAATAATATCATCTTTATGAGTCACATACAATATCTTTATGCGGACCTATCCGAGCCCTCTCTCTATGGTTGAACCTCAGTAACACCCTCACCAACATGCAACAGCAGCTTTGCATGCGATGACCTGACCCTGTGTCGACATCGCCGAGGGTTATATACACAGAAACAGAGATCAAATGAATGGATACAGCTGAGGCGCGTATATTGAGGATGTCCAAGTCGCAACACCTCAGGCAGAGGCTTACCACCTCTGCTCTTGACTTCCCTGGTGTAGAGAACCAGAATACGGAAGCGGATTCTCTGTCAAGAAAAGCACAAGATGTAGCTAAAGGTAGCTAAAGGATTCTCTGTCATGGACCAAATACCGAAAGAAGCCGATTTCTTAGAAGACGAAATGGTTGCAGCCAACATGGATCAGCTTTTGGAAACCTTCGACGGGGCTGGAGAAGCCAATATAGAGCATGCGGAAGAGGAGATGAATAACGCGGGTGCAGATACTACTAGACACGAAGTAGAACAGCAGGTCGATTCCCGGGAAGAAAATAGAGATGTAGCCGACAGAAACGCAAAGACCGCCAGTTCCCATGTAGAGGAACATGAAAATTTAAATGAACTTGGTGAAGAAGTGTTGGAACACTTCGTTCCCCATACTAGGTCTCCTGTCCTGAATCGAGATTCTTCGCCTTCTCTCCCTATTTCCGATCCCGCGTCGTCTATAATAGCCAGTCCATCCAAAGGAGGACCACTGAAGCTCCCGCCGGAACGTGGAATGAAGCAGGGAAGTTCGTTGATCAAAGCACCTGTCAGCCCGAGCCGACCCGGGGAGGGCGCTATTTTGGATCCAATCAACGAGGGGGTCGAGGGGCAGGAGGCGGCAGACGGAGAGGGAGGAGAGCGAGAACAGGCCGCAAGACAATCAATGACTTTTAACCGATGCGCAGAGAATCAATGACATGCAGGACAATTAATGACTTTTAACCGATGCGCAGAGACCCAATGACACGCAGGACAGAGGTAGCGCTCAGGTATTCATGCGCAGAGAATGAAACGCAGGACAGAGGCAGCGCTCAGGTATTCATGCGCAGAGAATGAAACGCAGGACAGAGGCAGCGCTCAGGTATTCATGCGCAGAGAAAAGGAGTTACGACTATTCTTAGGACTGGCTCTGATACCATGTCAGACCAGGAGTAACTCCAGACTTGGCAGAACAATTCAGAAAAACTGATTGGTGTATTTCATTAGGTAGCTATTGTTTATATACATGAATGTGACTGATTAGTTCATCTTCTTAATGATTGTTCACATTCCGGGTACACCCAACCGCTGAGGATTAGGTGTCAACAGTTCCGCTGCTTGAACCTTAGAATTTTCTCTTAAATATGGTGTGATGGATGGTGGATGATATCCATAAAGTGCCATAAATGGGGTCATTTTTGCTGCGGTATGGATGGAAGTGTTATACCACCATTAAGCCAGAGGCAACCATTTGACCCATTTTATCTGTTTATCAGATACAAAGCAACGAAGATATCCTTCCAAACATTGTATCTGTTGACTCTCTCAGTTTGACCATCAGATTAAGGATGATAAGATGAGCTATGAGCTAACTGAGTACCGAGACAAGAAAATAATTTTGTCCAAAAATTTCCAGTGAAAATGGGATCTCTGTCGCTTACAATAATCTTTGGGTTTCCATGTAGCTTTTGAATTGTTTCCATAAATGTAGTGGAAACTGTACTGGCTTTAAATGGATGTGATAATGCACAAAAATGTGCATACATGGTAAGTCTGTCAACTACCACCATGATGACACTCTTTCCTTCGGACTTGGATAAACCTGTAATAAAATCCATTGAAACCTCCTCCTAACGTTGGCTTGGAATAGATAAAGGTTGTAATAGACTTGGGGTCTTAATTGTTTCAACTTTATTTTGTTGGCAAACCAAACACTCCGCCACAAACTTTTGAATATCCGATTTAAGGCCATCCCAAAAAAATTCTTTCTTAACCCTGTGGTAAGTTTTTAAAAATCCTGAGTGCCCTCCTAAGGGAGAAGTGTGCAATTCCATAAGAATCTTTTGTTTGAGTTGGGATTCTTACATAGGTATAAACGATTTTTGTACCATAACAAATCATTTTTCCAGCTAAATGTATCAGATGTATTGGGATCTTGTTGTAACTTTCCAATGAGTGCCCACACTTCTTCGTCATTCTTCCATTCCTCCCTTGCTTCATTTATCCAATCTGGTAGGATAATAGAAATGGCGCACAACAATGCTTCCACATCCTCATCCTTTCTTGAGAGTGCATCTACCACAACATTTTGCTTCCCTTTTTTGTAGATGATTTCAAAGTCATAACTCAACATCTTTGTGACCCATTTTTGTTGCTCTTCAAAGGATAATCTTTGTTCTAAAAAGTATTTAAGACTATCATGATCCGTTTTTACCTTGAAGTGTCTTCCCATTAGGTAGGGTCGGCATTTCTTAAGTGCATGCAATGTTGCCAACATTTCCTTCTCATAAATAGCTTTGTGTAAATACTTTCCCTTTATTGGACGACTTTCGAAAGCAATCGGTCTTTCATCTTGCATTAAACCAGCACCAATTCCATTTCCTGAAGCATCACATTCCACAATAAAGGTTTTTGTGAAGTCCGACGTAGCTAAGACCGGTGCTTGGCACATTGCCTCTTTAAGATGTTCGAAGGCCTTTGTTGCTTCTGGAGTCCATGAAAATGCATCTTTCTTCAATAATGTTGTTAGAGGTGTTGCTATTCTCCCATAACTCTTAACAAACTTGCAATAATACCCTGTCAACCTGAGAAATCCTCGCAAATGCTTTATGGATGTGGGGATTTTCCATTCCTTAATGGCTTTAATTTTGCTAGGGTCTACCTTAACACCTTCATGAGATACAATATGACCCAAATATTCCACCTCTTGTACTCCAAAGAAACATTCGGAGCTTTTTGCATATAATTGTTTCTCCTCCAATAGTTTGAGCACCCTATCAACATGTTCAACATGATCCTTCCAAGACTTGCTGTAGATTAGTATATCATCAAAAAATACTAACACAAATTTTCTAAGGCTTTGAAAATGGAATTCATCAAACCTTGAAATGTAGAAGGTGCATTGGTAAGGCCAAAAGGCATGACCAAAAATTCATAATGACACTCATGAGTTCTAAATGTTGTTTTCGGAATGTCTTCAGTCTTCATTCTGATTTGATGATATCCTGAATGAAGATCCAACTTGGTAAAGTAAATTGATCCATAAGATTCATCCAATAACTCATCGATGACAGGAATGGGAAATTTACCTTTAATAGTGAGCTTGTTGAGCTCCCTATAATTCAGACACATGCACCATTATCCATCCTTCTTGTGCACCAATACTACTGGAGCAGAGAAAGAACTTTGACTAGGTTGAATTATACTAGCCTCTAGCATTTCTGCAACCATACGTTCAGTTTCACTATTTTGGGCATAGGGATATCTATACGGCCTGATGTTTAGAGGAACACTACCTGGAATCAAAGGAATATCATGATCATGATCACGAATAGGTGGGAGACCTTTGGGAGTCTCAAATACCTTGGAATGATTATCCAAGACTTTTTGGAGATCTGGAGAAATAGATGATTTCGATGTGGGAACCTCTAGCGAACATAATTGTGCAATTACACCTCGTTGTTCCTTCTTTAGAAACTTTGTCATATCGTTAGAGCTGATTATCTTTCACGGTTTCCCTGCAATACCCCTTAATTCAACTTCCTTTCCTTCCGCACAAAATTTCATGAAAAGTTCTTGAAAATTAAAAGTTATTGTACTCAAGGATTGTAGCCATTGGACTCCTAGTACAACATCAGCACCACCCATTGGAATGGAAAGCATTGGGCTATTCAATACATATTCTCCCATGGATAGCTTGATATTATGGCACTTTCTCGAGCAATTTATGGTTCCTCCACTTGCAACCATCACTTGACACTCTGGTGCTGGATATAGGAAGCAATTCAACTCCTTTGCTATCTTACAATGAATAAAATTAGGGGTACTTCCCGAATCAATCAACACTATTACCTTTTTCTTCTTGATATGTCATTTTATCTTGATAGTTTGAGTAGTGGTAATTTCAGCCAATGCATTACAAGATATGGTCAGATTCATTTCTTCTTTATCTAGGGTTTGTTCCTGGAATATATCCTCTTCTTTTGACATTTCTTGTTCTTTTTCTTCCTCCTCTTCACAATCTATGTAAAATAATTTCTTCTCAGCACACTTATGACCTTTAGTGTATTTGCTATCACAACTGTAACAAAGCTCTTTTGCTCTTTTTTCTTCCAATTGTTGTGGTGTCAACCTTGTAGGTTGTAGAAGGCTAGGGGCAACAACACTTCCATCTTTATAGTTGTGAGTAGTAGGCTTCCTAGTTGCCATAATTTTGCTTTCCATTTTTCTTGCTAACCTAAATGCCTTCTCCAATGAATCAGGTTCCCAAAGGCGAACCTCATGTTGGATATTATCCTTTAAAGTCCCTATGAACACATCAATCCTATGCTCCTTTAGAATATCTTTTACCCTTACATTCAATTTTTGGAAGTCCTCAATGTGCTCCATCATTGAACCCTTTTGTTTGAGATTTATCAATTGGCTAAAAAAGTGGTTGCTTTTTGTATCCTCATAATGTGCTATCATTTATTCTGTAAAAATTGCCCAAGTAACAATTTGTTTACGAGAGCAAAGCCATCGATACCATACAAACTGATTTGGTTCCAAATATAAAGTTGCAACACGTACCTTTTGTGTGTTTTGCACATTATGGAGATCAAAAAATAGCTCTATCTGTAGTATCCATGTTCCGGGATCCTTGCCATCAAACTTCCTCATATCGATTTTTGGAACATAGTGGGTCTTCAATCCAACATTAGCGTTTATGAAATCATGATTAACATTTCTTTTGTTCTCGTCATGAGTTTCCTTAACTACCTTTTCACCATTAGTGACCATTTAGTGTAGCAACTTATTCAAATTTATCTTCAATTCTTCCATCTTATCATCCATGCCATTCATCTTAGCGTCCATGCCATTCATCTTAGCTTCCACGCCATCCATCTTAACTTGCATGCCATTCATATTAGCTCCCGCGCCATTCATCTTGGCTTCATTTACCTTTAGTGAGAGTGAAATTTGTTGTACTTGGTCTTGTAATTTTGATATATCAGGTTCCATTTCTTCCTCTTCTTCACGAGTCATGCTAAAGCTTTCAAATTGCTTACTAAGTGTTTCCATTTTCTTTCTTCGGGGCATTAATTAATGCTAATAATTCTTCACTACTCCCTTTGAATTCCTTCAAACTAATTTTTCAAACCAATCTTATGTAAAATTTAAAAAAAACGACACACCTTGTTTTTCACTTTGTAAGAGCTCGATATTGAATCTGTTGTATCTATGTAACTGCAGATCTCGAATATCTAAAATCTCGTCCTACGGTAGCGCTTTGAGTCCTCTTTCTAACCCTGCAAGTCTGATCAAGATTGGATTCTCCAAGGAAGAGTTATGCCAAATCTCCCACGGTGACCTGATTATAGACTAGTTTAGTAGAGCGAACTTGTATGACGTGCCACGTGTCACTGTTTCGACCTTAGTACCTGAAACTGATACACAGAAAACTATAGGTCGTCCTCTTTCTGAAACTTCTTACAAAATTTCAATTTGATGCTCAAAACAAAAGTTATGACGATTTTCCCCAGTTCACCTGTTTGGAATGTAATTTGGGAGTTTGCAAAAACCCTAAATTCCTCAGATCATATCTCCGCAAATCTAGCGCGACATGCTCTGAAATTCGGACCCGAAGTTCAGAACGATTTCAGCTCAAATGGGTTTTTTTAGCTTCTGAAACATCGCAGAAAAGAAATTATAGTGAAACTTCCACAATGACCTGTTTGGAGCAGCAAAACCCTAGAATCCAAAGCTCTGATACCAAATGTTAGAAAACCAGTTCACAAAAAGATAGAAAAGATAGATCAATGCCTTAGAATTCAACCTCTTCGAGGGGGCAACCTCCTTTACATTACACAAATGAACAATTCTGGGATGATACAAATGACTAAACCTCCCTTCTATATATAGGAGTCTAAGGGGTCACAATATAATCAAGCCGACATAACAGTAATAACATAAAGACACAAAAATAACAATAGTGGGTTTCTATGGGGCATACTAATAACACTATGGGGACAATAGGGGCACAATAATAACAATAAGGGATACAATAACAATAGTAAAGGGGGAATCACTAGTATTATAGGGGCCTAACACGAAGTGTTGTGTAGGCAGCAAATCGAATCCCCAGAGGGATTGCGCAGTCCAGGCCAGGAGGGCCAAATTTTCGTGGGAAAATCTCTCTTTGAGTGAGTCGACAGAGAGAAAGATTTCCAGATCGAAGTTTGCCAGTGTCAGAGAGAGCAACACAAGAAGCATCAACATAGAGAAAGCCCAAGGAGGAGGAAGAGAATGCAGCCCTTACATCAAAGGGGCAGTAGGAGCAGCGGAAGAAGAAGAAAGACGTCTCGAAGATCAAGTGCTTCCGGTGTGGTGAACTTGGTCACTACGCTACACAGTGTCCTCTCAAGAAGAAGGACAAAGACGAGAAGCATGATCCAAAGGCTGCATCCGCAAAGATCGAGGAGGAGTTTGCCATGGTTTCCCAGATACCTCCAAGGGAGAGGTGGGGTGATCTAGTACTGTAGTTCAAAAGAACTGCAGATGGGCAGGATCCTTGAGGAGTCCACCTCTTGGATCAATACCTTGCTACGAGAGCCCATATCAAAAGTAGCAGGATGGACCAGGATCAGTTGATGCAGAGGAGTGTCAGAGTGACAGTTGCAGTGGCTAGGAGCGCCAGAGACTAAGCAGCGCAGAGCAGAGTTGGCAGCAGTGCAGTTGGCACAGTGTAGAGTCAACAACAACACAAAGGCTTCAAAGGGTCAGCGCAAAGACTAGCAACAATCAGAACTCCAGCAACAGATGCATCATGCTAAACACCTGTTCAGTAATTTTGGATGATTTTCCATTGTTGATGCAGTAACAGCAACAGTTGGAGAAGGTTGCAGTGCAGATGCAGTGTTGGCAATGGCAATGCCAGTAGTAGCACAGATGCAGAACTTATGAGGGTTGTTGTACAGATGCAGTGTTGGCAGTGGTAGCGTCAGCAACAGTACAGATGCAACATTTGCACAATAGTTGGTGGGCAATGATGTCAGACATCAGCAGCGCAGAGGGAGATGTTACAAAGAAGGGTGATGCTTCAGTAGATTGCATTACTAGAGCACATTCCTCGCTAAGAGGGAGTGTTGATTTCTGGTAGCATCGGATGTGCTCTTAGCCTCAAAATTTGCAAGGAGGCTTGGACACATGTATTCCACAATATCTAGAAATCGTCTTGGGAAATTCCATCCGTAGACAGTTTTATTAAAATAATTAATTATTTTTAATGGGTGCCTAAGTCTAAACTTATGAAATTAAAATAATTAAAGGGTATTAATCAAACTAAGGGTGAAACTTCTAGAAGAAGACGGAGATCGAGTCCAAATGATCTGAGCTATTGATTAGAATCTAATCTAGGTTGTTGATTACTCAACTGGATGATTATAAGAAGGACTTCGATGGGCATTTGGAAAATACGTCGGAGAGAGATCAAAAGATTGAATTTCTTAGAGAGGGCAGCGCAACAGTTGCTAGAGAATCGATTGAGGAGATTTCTTGCAGTGAGGGGCAGGGATAGTTTTGGAGGGAGATTTCTTGATCCAGGAATAAATCGGAGAGGAGGCAGAGAGAGATCCGGAAGAGGCAACACAGAGGCTACACTGGGCAGTGTAAACTCACGGAGAGGCAACGCAGAGCTTCAGAGGGAGTCTAAAAATTAGTTGGGAAATCGAGTTCCTGAGTCAGAAGCTGAGGTGTGAGACCGGAGAGACGGAGGAACGAAGCTCTAAACAGTAAGAGATTCGGGAAGAGGTGACACAAATCCCCAGAGAAGTTGACGCAAAACTACGTAAGCTGACACAGTAGCTGTGCAAAGCTACCGTGGGGCCAGCGATCCAAGGCCTGGATCAATGTCGAATCGCCAGTGATAGTGTGAGGTATTTCTCACTAATCTTCTACCAATCAAATTCTCTGTATTGGATAGCCAGCAAGGCATCCAAAGATTGTATTCAGAAAACTACTGCTTAATAATACAAACCCTCAGCTACTGCACCAGTTTTCCCACATTGGGTTTTTCTGGGTACATTTGTCCAAAAATAATGGTGTCATGTGTTGTGTATTTCTTTCTTGCTCAGTTTCTTGTTTCCACATTTAATTTAATTAGTGAAGGCTGCAGTGTATTAGTTTCGGTATTTGCTATAGGATGCAGAAAATAATTTGTTCAATAATTTAACAAATAGAAGAAACTTAATCAATTGCTGCAGTAGAAATTTGGGTTTCCAAATTTTCACATAGAGCAAGTCTCATCTCCTCCTATGTGAAATCTGCCCACAATCAATCCCCAGCCTAGTAGCTAATCTCATCAAGTGATGCCTTGTACGAAAGTTGCCTGAAGTCACTGTTATGGGAGGTCGAAGTTACCACTGTAATCACCAACGAACTGCCCATAATATATACCCAAAAAGGCCCTTGATCGTCTTCAGAAATATGTCACGAAAGGAGAGTGAACCTCTCTACAATTTTTCAGTCACAAGAGAAGAATCAAAACAGAAATGTAGATGATCCATGTCGTATCAACGAGCCCTATAAGGTGGTCAAACCGCAATCAAAGGATCCCTCGAAATATTCTTCATACGAGTGGATATGCTCTGAAATAGAAGCTCGAATTAGATGGAAATTGGAAACCAAATTACTTGAGATGTTTTGTGTCTAAATGAACGTTAGCGATCTCTTATTAATAGACGTCATGAGAGCGATAATTGGCCCTAATGGGGCCTATTACCCACCACCTTGTGGGTGATATCCATAGGAGAAAATTTTCTCCTAGCTGGTCCTCAATCGGTAACTAGCAGCCCCTTACAGCGACTAGACAACTCGATGTGCCATTTTCTGCACCACCTGAGCTAGCCATGTGGTCCATCGCCCATCTGTTATGATCGTATGTTTGAAGGTGAGCCTTCCAACCCTGAATGTATGGCTTTTCATTGTGTAGTTGGGTATTTTTGTTTACTTATCATGGACACTTTTGGGCATGGATTAGTGGGGGGATTCAGCAGAAAGAGTGGGTTGGGTCTATACTCTTGTCTCCTTTACCCAATTTGATGGTTAACCTTGTATCCTAGTCTCGTGGGATCTCCCTTACTAGCTACTAGCTTTAGGGATGACACTACATGGGAAAACCGGATTTTGGTTGCATGTTCCCACTTCCCAACAGCAGATACATCACCTCCCCTCCACTTATTATAACTCCATTCATCACTTTTCCCATACGGGTCCACATTTTTCCACTGGGTCCATCAAGAGTTAGCTTCCCCCTCCCCTTGTCCACATCTTAGGTCGGGCCTGGAACAATGCCCCGAAGGTTGATGCAACTAAAAGGAAAGTAAAAAGCATAATTTGGCCACCATCAACAGGAAATGTGCCATAAAATGCAAAAGATGGTCGGGACACAAATTTAGCACGTGGGAAAAAGCCAAACATGAGCTCTAAACCTATCATTATGGCCATCATCCTGGTTCCTAGGGCCCCTCATATTGGCCCCCTATATCATTAAGGAACCCATGAACCACCCCACCTTAAGGGGGGTACTCAATGTTATATCCTACATATCATGGTCTCATCCCCTAGAGCCCCAAGCAGTTATAAAGAAAAATCAATCAAAGGCAAAAGGCATATGAAGTAAGGTGGAAAAACAAAAGTCGAGGTAACTCATGTACCACGATTGCTCCCTCCTACATTCATATAACCAAGTGTGGGCTTCCCCCTATTATAGCTACACTTGTGGCATGTGTCTTGGAGCCTTAACTTGATGCCCCACTCCATTCCATCATTATATCACATGCCATCTACCACTTGATGGATGTACCATGGAAAAGTCACCGCCTTTAGAGGTTGAAACCACCTAATAGGGTCCTTGGTTAACATTCTTCTTGAGCTAAGAGACACCTATACATGTTAAAGCCCACCATGAAAGGGCATGCCACTATGAAGAATCCACTTGGTTCCATGATTTGTAAGCTTTTTTACTCAATTACTCTAATGATTTGTTGTATTGGAAGGCGAGGGGACACATTGGATCTTATACAGGATTACAGGTGGATCTCCATTTCGGGTTTTGTCTCCCTATACGGGGTCCAAGCCCTCTAGAGGGTCATATTGGCACTTGTAGGGTGAGCGTTGAGAGCCATGGGCCTCCACCATAGCGGAGAGTAGATTGCCACTTTATGGATCCCTTAGCGCCATTCATTGATTTCTCGTGTTCCACCTTTTTGGATGAGGATGATGCACCTGGACTACCATGCCTATCGGCTACAAATTTGCACCACACACTTGGCAAATGTTCCAGGGCCCAAATAAGGATGTGTCTCACCATGGGAGACAAAGAGAGGGTTTATGTCATCATTCTAGCCCTTACAAATGGTGTATAGGCATTATCAATCCACTTGGAAACCCATGAGGATGTCATTGTGCCCCCACACCCACTTGGGGACACCACATTTGATTTGCTTGGATATCAAGGGGCCACCCCCTTGATCACTATGTTTGGAGCACATTCTCTCACCTTAGCACACTTGGACTCCACTAGGCCTCTTTAATGGCCCAACGACTCATTGTAATTACTATTTTTCCCTCTTGAGAGGCTTATCTTTGCATTATGGAGCTATCTTGGTGGGCTTGTCACCAAGTCATGTCATTATTGTACATTATTTTATTATTTGGGACTTAATTAGGCCTCCTGTAGCACAGAATGTATAGGCACCGCGACAACAGCTCAGATTGGAGGTTGTCACCCTAATCCCTAATCTTTCCATTTCAGTTGTCTCCCAATAGTAGACTAAGGGGGGTAGACCCTATAGAAATGGAATGAAAGAGAACTAATTGGGAACCAACAAGTTCGGGAGACACAGCTTAGCAACCAAGTACTTGTTTTAGATTTAGCAAGACTTATAGGATTCGATTAGATTTAGACGATTGAGACCAGTGCCTTATGGAGTCAACTATCTTGCTAGGAAATTCAGGACCAAGTAATTGATCAATAACAGTTGCTTGGATGAATAACTATCTTATATGAAATGCAGATCCTAAAACTAATGTGAAATGCAGGAATCTTGGTTAATTTTAGTTAAATGTTTATCTAAGATTTAACCCTTCGATCCTTTCTATATCGAGCATGATTTCGTAGTGGCGGAGAGAAGATAAGGTGAAGCACACTAAGGTGTGATTAACGATACTTCTCCTGAAAATCTAACGTATCCGGTGCCTCCAACGCTGCAGAGAGTTGTGTCTCTGACCACTGCAAGGTCACCATTTTAAGTACTATTAAAACCAAGGTTCTCAAGCAAAGATGAATGGGTACCTGTCTTTCTATCGACCAAGCTTATGCTTGGAAGTAAATTTTAATTATGCAAGGCTAACTTAATATGCAAATGCACAAGATGATTAGAAGATGGAACGAGATGAAGCTAGATCAAGGATTGAAAGCGCTTATGTCACGATTTATTTCTGAGTTATATGTCAAAGCCTTTAATCACCAAAATAAATATTCACTTCACTAGACAATGAGTGAAAGATAAACTTCTCAGCAATATGCTTAAAATGTCACAATATAATGCCCAATTAAATCACAAGCTTATCACTTCAATTTATCTAAATTCTTTCCAATGCAATTATAGCTCAAAACAAACAAAAATTTCTTCACAGTTCTTCAATATCACCCTCAAGATAATGCCAATTATATAGATGCTCAAAATACTCAAATAAACACTTCAAGCAAATCTGGAATTAAAAAAATGATTTTCTTGACTCCAATCTAGAAAATACTTATTTTTTGCCTATAGTCAAACTTAGAGATTTTAAATATTTAAACTGCCTTGACTATAGAAAATTTTTAAAAAAATACGACAAATTTTTTTTTAAGTTTGTGGGCTCCAGAACCCTTATCACATAAACTCAAAAGGACTTAGATTTTTAAGTTAAATTTATATCACTCTTAAAAAATCCTTCAAAGTTAAATGTAATAATGTTTGTGAATTAAAATTTTTGAAAGAGGCAAAATAAATTTAATGTGGAAAAGAAAAAATTTAGGTTTTAAAAAAAAATTATGGGCCAAAGGCCACTTAAAAAAATTTAAATCAAAAGTTTAATTCTTTTCTTCTAAAAAACCAAACCCAAAAGAAAATCGAAATAAAAAACGAATTTATGCCTTTAAGGGAAAATTGGTTTTTTATTGTTTCATGTTGCCTAAAGCTAACCCTAAAATCGAAATGAAACAAGTCGAAAGAGGCAGTTGAGGGTGAGTTGTATGCAGGTTGCAGAGGAAGTCGACGCAGAGGAGAAGGCAAGGTACACAGATGGAGAGGAAACCGACGCAGAGAAAGGGAGAGCTGAGGACCGCAATAAGGAAAAGTTACCGCGAGCAAAGAGCCTCACACAGGCAGAGAAAGGCGCGAATGGGAATAGCAACCACGACAAGGATTTAAGGCAGCAAAGTGAGGAATGTCGACTGAGCTAAAGAGCTGGGCTCATGCAGGAGAAAAGAGAACACAAGGAAATAAGGGATGAGGGCAAGCGTGGAAGGAGGGGCGTGTAGGGAGCAATGGATCAGCAAGGGGAGAAGAAAGGAAACGAAGGAGGCAGAGGGTTGTGATTTGGCAGAGAGAGGAAGTTGAAATTTTGCAGAGAGGGTAGAAAAAACGTAGCAGAGAGGAGCGGTTTCGAGCAGAGGATGGAGGACTCAACAAGGGGTTAGTCCCTTGGATTTAACAAAAAAAAAAAAAAAGAATCAAAAATCCTTGCCCAAAAGTTTATTGATTTCGAAAAGAAAATAATTATGAAGAAACCCAGATCTAGAATTCTTTCCTGCAAACAAATTATTTCTGAGAGAAGATCTTGCCTGGCTTGGATCTATCTCAAATCTTGAAAATTCTCCTTGAAAAACCTTCAGATCTATACCTGCACAAACAACAGACAAAAACCCAGAAACCCCATACAAATATATAAAAATCTGAAATTAAAACCCCAAGTTAGAAGATCAAATCTAAAAATTCTAAATATTTATACAATTAAAATTACAGATCTATCAGATCTGAGGAGTATGAGTTCGACTCCGCTCCCAGATCTGAAGATTTCAGGCTCTTGCTAGCCAGATCTAACTATTTAGCACTAATTTAAAAATAAATATTTTTTTAAATTTTAGGTACTAGCCCAAAAAATCCCTGCAAAATATATTTCGTTAAATAATCTCAAAGCTTTAATCCGGAAGGCTCTTTAGATCTTAAGTTTCGGGAGTCGGTTGGTCCAACCGAGGACTTTCCCAAATGCCCAAAATCTCTGAATAAAGATGACTTTTGCACACTTAAAATATAAGTCGTCAAATTAATAGAGGTATAAAATAACAATTAAATCTTCAAAGATTGGAGATACCTACCAATCAAATAAAAATCTTAATGCTATCTTAAAACCCAACAATTTAAGCAAGATACTTGTGCAATAAATTGATCTACAAGAGTTATTAACCGACAGCTTATGAATACAAAAACTTAAACACACGTTACCATAAGATACCAGAGAGGAACACTGCTATCAGGTAAGACCCCAAAGACTTTGCGTTGTATTATTCGAGAAAAGTTTACAAGAGCTTCAAAAACTAGTACACGATTTAATGATCAGATCATTTGAATGACAACTGACTCTAATTTATAGATGAATTCTCCAACGGCTAGTTGGCTTGATCCCCGTCAAAGTAATCTTGACCATTAAAAAAGATTTAATTATCTTTTAATCTCTTTTGTTGAAATTATTTTATTTTCTGAGGAGATTCGAATTTTTTATTTAATTGAATTTTAATCAACTCAAAATTAATTATTTTGAATTGATTTCCTCAAAAAAATGATTTTGACAACTAACAAGGCCCAAGGGTCCAAAATCTCTTGAAATTTTCAATATACCCTTGGCTAGAGACCTCCAAAAATTAATTTATCTAAGACCCACGAATTTTACATTTTGGAGATGTTGATTTGGGGTAGCATCGGATGTGCTCTAAGCCTCAAATTTTGCAGAAAGGTTTGGGCACAGGTATTCCAAAGAACCCAAAAAACGTTTTGGGAAATACCACCCAAAAGTGATTTTATTAAAATAATTAAAATTTTTAATGGGGTTCCTAAGTCCAAACTTAGGAATATTAAAATATTAATGGGTATTAATCTAATCAGGGGTGAAACTTCTAGAAAAAGACACGGATCAAGCCAAAACAATCTGAGCCTTTGATTATTATTTAATCTAGGTCGTTGGTTGTCCAACGGGAAGATATAAGAAGGAGCTTGAGGGTCATTTGGAAAATACAGAGAGAGAGAGAGAAAATTGATTTTCTGAGTGAGAAGTTCTCAGGAGGAAAAATTGATTGAAGAAATCTCCTGCAGTTGAGGGGCAGGGATAGCAGCTTCTGGAGACAGAGATTCTCAACCAGAGATACATCAGCAGAGAGAGGTAGTAAGTGCTCCAGAAGCCTTGACGCAGAGGCAGACGCGGGGCCAGAAGAGCCACACAAAAGTGACGCAGAGGCAGAGAGAGGAAGCTGAAAATCAGAGCAGAGGGTTAGTTTCAGCAGCCGGAAGTCGGGGTGTGAGACCGGGAGGCTGAGATCAGTTACTCTGAGCTACTGATCAAATCCTCAACTGGGTGACGCAGTGCCTAGAAGGATTGATGCTGGGGCAGCGTAGAGGCAGTGCAGTGCCTACCAAGGGCACTTCATCCAGCAGCCGGATTAGCCAGGATTTCTCAGTGATTGTGTGAGGTAAAACTCACAAAGCTTCTGTCAGTATTTCTCTCTGTAACTAAATAACCCTGTGAGGTATTCAATGATGTATTCAGAATTTGCTACTGCTTAATAATAATAAACCCTCAGAGTTGTTGCACCAGTTTTCCCGCATTGGGTTTTTTTGGGGACTTTTTGTCCAAAAATAATTGTGTCCTATGTGTTTCTATTTTCCTTGCTCAGTTTCTATGTTTCAGAATCATAATTAATTGGTGTAGGTTGCTTCAGTAATTTGCTTTGATATTTCATGAAGAAATCTGAAATAAGTGTGTAATGTTATTTACAATTACGAAAAGTAGATTCAACTGGCTGCAGTAGGATTCCTGAAATTGTTAGATTCAGGCATTTTCACAGGAGAATTAATTTCTCCTAGGGCATAAAATTAATTAAATTTCTGGCTTAGGATTTTAATTAATTTTTATCAGAGAATTTAATTAATTGACTCATGAGAGGATTAATATTTTTCTTACCATCAAATATTTTAGCCATGGTGTCTAAATATGAGGGACCATGTACTAAAATATTTTTTACATCAAGATATCACAATTTAATAAATGAAGGAGGAACACCCATTCGTTATAGACCCTGAAATATCTACCAAACTCTGCGACTCAAAATATGATCTAGAAGACCAAATAATTTTAAAAATAATCTAGCCAATTAGCTAGGATTATTTCCAAATTATTTTTACAAGGACTCGATAAAAAACATTACAACTGACTAAATATCTTGATGACAAAATCCACCCTAGCTTTGGGGTGAGGTTGGAGGGAAAAACTCTGTCGATCATTTGTGTCTAGAGACATAAATGAGTTAATGAGACGAAAAACCTCCTAGGAGAGAAATCATCATCAAAATACTATGCTTACCTAGGTTGTTACATACATGATGGTCTTACTAAGGTCATTTACATTATAACCATGCAGAATGGGCTTACATCTTTAACAAACAGTTGACTAATGATGAAATCTGAATGATGCGAACACTTGAACATGATAGATCCCTTTTGCGAAAAAACGGGTGTACTGCTATGGGGTCATTGACACAGAGTTGTCAACATCTAACTCTACTTGGGGACACGTTTTATCGAAGGAATGTGAGAATCCAGAACCTGTATCCAAGCAACACACAAAATTACATAAGTAGCGTCCATCCAAATGTAATCCAAAAATCATCATATAATATTAAGTGCATGATATAGAACCTTTGAAACATACAACTAAACTAAAGACAAAAGTGAAACTTAATCTATGAAATAGAATGCTGAAATGGAAACTACTCTAACGACAAAAATAACAAGGAGTAGGGTTAGAAATACAATACAGAGGATTCCCTATGGAATCAAATGTGTTCAATATAGTGCACACTGAGCATTTGCCTGCTTTCTGGCAAATTGGTGGGTTGTTTTTCAGATGTGCCATGCTCGATCATGCATATGGTAGGACTTTGTCTTAATCGAAGATCGAGCTACTCTCGGCCATTAAATGCATCAAACCGCTTCCTTCTTCTTTTCTGCCTTTTGTTCTTCTTCTGGGTGGGTTGAGATGTCAATACTGAGACCACTATAGATTTCCTGTCCTGATCTTGAAAATGCTCAGACGAAAGATCTAAAGAATCTGAAGTATGCCCAATCTTATTCTGAATGTACTCTGTCAATGGTGACACATAAGCTTGGTCTTTCTTAATTTCCTTTGTAACCATAGTCAATTTGTCCTTAATGGGAAAAGTGACCTCCTTGCGATTAGATGGGAATTGCTTCGACGAACTGGGAATTGCTTCTGTATATGTGATCTTTCCATTTTGTCCAACTTATTCTGAATAGCAGTCATTTGATCAGAATGCTTGACTTCTTTGGCACTGATTTCCTTTGCATGACTTGATTCCATAGTCTTTATCACTTTACCATTATCTGCTTTTATGGCCATCAAACAATTTTGCATGTTAGTCATCATCGTTTCCATTTCATTAGTATGTTTTTCTTCCATACTGTTAAATTGGCAACTAGGGCCAAACTCCATGTAGGTCAGCTTATTTATGGCAGCTGATATTTTTATTGGATCCCTCTCATCAAGAGGTGTAGGATTGATCCAAAGATCATCCGATTCCGATAAGTATTTATGGAGATATGAATTTATTTTGATTATGGAATTATGATCAAGCCGACCAGCATCTTATGCAGGCTTAGAAGCCCAACCTACGTGTCTATTCAACCTCTACGTTTTTAGTATAAATAAGAGAGGATTTGGAGTCATTAGAGGACACACTCTTTAGGTGATCTCCTCTCCACGTCTTGGGTTTTTCTTTGGAGAAGGAGAGATACTAAAGAGTATGATGACCTAGCTACAGTACGTTGCCTTAATCCGCACAGCAATGCAAACAGTTAAGTGATGCCCTAGATGCAGTTATACGCTGTCATAAAAAGGAAACGCAGTCAAGGCATGGAGCCACAGTTAGAGGAGATCTGGCCGTAGTAATGGAGCATCCCTAAACGCGGTCAAGGGTGACAGTGATACGCTATCCAAGAAGCCTTCATACGCTGCCTGTAGCAGCCTAAACGCAGTCTACACACAGCATATATATATATGCACAGCTTGGAGCACTTATACACTGTCCAACATAAATGTAGCCACTGTAAAATAAAAAAGCCGTAGTCAGAACACTAATCATGAACGCAATAGCCATATATACGTAGGATAGTCAAATATATACCTGTATGCAGGGCAGTCGGATATACATATATGCAGCACAGTCAGATATATATATACACAAGACATATATATATATATATACGCAGGCAATAATCCAACGCTGTCATGAATCCGCGCAATGGAGATGTATGAAGCCACTGGGATAGAAGAACCGCAATATATGGAAAGGAAACCTATACGTTGTTCATGGTACACTGATACGCTGTAAACCCTATACACTATACGCTGTTCATTGAAGACATTTATACACAGTTCATAAAAGACTCATACGCAGGGTATGGTACAGTCATGGCACACTTGTAAGGATCTCGGTTGAATGAAGAGCTGTCTATATAATTCTGGAAGACCATATGCAGTCATGGAGACTTCTCAACGCTGTTCATGGAAACCTTATATGCTGTAACACCTTACCATTGATGAAGTAGATCCAGGTGGTATTCCTGTAGCAGTCTCAGCATAATGGTCAGCAATGGTTAGGGTTTGAATCAGAAGGGATACGTTCTCTGCAGAACTATTATAGTATAGAAGATCACTATGATTTCATAATATATCTTGGCATTCTCCCAGTCAGATCTGTAAGGGTATGACTTATAATTGGTGATCAATAAATATATATGTATATGAGTATGATCAGTAATGGGACTATGAAGAACAACATGATCATGATAATGTAAAGGGCAGCATGATTGGCAATGAGATTGCATGCTGATGTATGAGGCAGCATGATGATGGATGAGGCTGCATGATGATCAAAACAGATGAGATGGTGCTCCACGATAAGATGTAGCAAATGGACAAAATGGATAGGTGAAGCCGTCACCTTGGAGAATCAGTTGACGTAGAATGTCTTCAACTGATCTCATGCATCATCGTTATAGGAGATGATCTATGCTTTGATCTAAATGAGTCAAAGGGTTGACTTCTGTTGTAAATGTACTATCTCTCTCTCTCTTTCTCTATTGAACTTTGAAGAACATAAAAGGAGAATTGATAAAGGGTTTCGCCACACATTGTAGGGTTTGTCCCTGGCTTGCGCCACATCTTGTGTCCTCTTGTCTTGGCTTGTCTTCTGCGATTTATATTTATGTTCTATCTGCAGTTTACTTTATGCTGATGTGATTGCTAATATGAAAAATAAATTAAATAGATTGCTCTAGCATAGAACATACCTAAAATTAACATGGTATCGGAGCTGAGGTGAAGACAATGCCCAAGCAAGAGTGAAAGAGCAATCACCGAAGACAGTTGGGACAAGACAGAAGGATCAATGGGTTCCTCATAATTCACCTAGAGTGAAGTTGAAGCAGAGAATGTTATCAGAATGACGCAGCAGAAGTTTCTGAGGGCATACCTTAAGATCACTTCATTGGGAAGTTCAGATCTAAGGGTGGATGGAAAGGTAGATGTCTTGGTTATGAGTTCGGCCCTTATGCGAAGGAGTGTTCGAATGACAGAGATGCAGGTCATCAAAGACACGGCCAACTCTTCAAGGAAGCAAGGAACCCCAGGTAAGAAGAATCAAATATTGTTTCTGATAAAGAAGTGTTATCTTGTATTGGCCCTCTCCTTTAGATTCTTTGGGAATCTGGCATATTCATTGTAGTGCTTCAAGGCACTTCATCGGATAGTAGGGTGCACTCTCTAATTTGGTAGAGAGGGAAACAATCGTGGGATTACACTTGGAGCCGATGCCACCTATCTTGAAAAGGGAATGGAAGTCAAAGGTGTTATGGTAACATTCGTCAATGGAAAGGTACGTGTTTGAAAATTGAATTTTCGAAGATGTTTTTGAGTTCAAGGTTGTATCAAGTTGCAGGAAGTCCACTGGGGACCATGTCCATTGACACAGCACCAGAGGTCTATGAGTCAAATGGTGACAAGGAAAGAAAGAAAAAAAAGGAGAGCACGAAAGTACATGTCTGAGATGTACCGAAGGAAAATCTTACAAGGGGACCATTTCCCTCATGTAGCAGGTCCACAGGTGTGGAACAACCCGAGGGGTTTGAGATTGATGATCAGGAATCTCACGTAGACTGGTGGAAGAAAGCCCTCTATGGCTTGAAGCAAAGCACCCCAGGCGTAATATGAGAGGATTGATAGCTGTCAGATGAAGCTGAGATTCACTAAGAATGAAACCGATCCAAACCATTACCCAAAGGTTGAGGATGATAGACCTCTCATACCGGCACCTATGTCTGACAGGTACAGACCCTCTCATTTGTAGAAGACAGAGGGAGTTGGATTCCGGATGTGGAATGGTAAACTGCAAGCCTGTGACTACCTCGAGGATCGTAAGTTATATGGTAGTCGTGTCAGACCAGATTTGGGAATACCTCTGAGTTTCATAAACTCATTCACATTGATGTTCTTGGTGAACCTCCGTCTGGACATATGTTTTTCAGTTAGCATGGTGAGCTCATATTTGGTTGAGCCTCACTGGATTGGTGCCAAGAATCTTCAGAGATATCTTCAGGGCACAATCTCTCATGGATTAAGATACACTGCCAGAAAGATGAAATTGCATTATTATTCAAACGCTGAATGGGCAGGCAGTGTAGAGGATCACTAGAGCACTTTTCAGTGTTGGCTCTCTTTGGATTCTGCTTCGATGCAGGAAGCAGAAGTCGATCGTTATAAGCACCGCCAAGACCGAATACATGGCTATGAGTATGATCTCGTATGACGCTGCATGGTTGTGGAAGCTCTTAAGTTAGTTGCTTTTCTCTGTGACAACTAGAGGTGGGATTCGATTATTGAGGAATCCTGTATTCGACAATTGCTCCAGCAGACAGACATCAGATACTGCCTTATCTGGGATATGGAAAGTCGATGAGCAAGGAGGCTCCATCGCACTAAGATGATGTACAGGTCGCTAAAGCCCCGGGGGAAAGATCAAATCTGTGATTTTCCCGAACGACTTGGAGTCGTCGAGAGACCTTTGTAAAAGGGTCCTGCATGTTGCATACATTGAGCTCTGGGAGCTCTGGAGGGCTTGTGGTTCTTACTGGAGCAACATACGACCACAGGGTGACTCACCCTCCCCTGGTGGTGTGCACTGGAACAAGATGATTCGCTCTCTTGTGGAACAGGATGATTCGCTCTCCTGTGTAGCAGGATGATTAGTTCTCCTGTGAGGCCTGGATTGATGCGTTCTCCATGGCAATTGTAGCAGGATTGATGTGTTCTCCTGTGAGGCCTGGATTGATGTGTTCTCCATGGCGATTGTAGCAGGATTGATGTGTTCTCCTGTGAGGACAGGATTGATTAGTTCTCCTATCGAGGCATCCTACCCACGTAGTCTGGGACTCATGGGAAGTACCTCTCATCTAATCAATGAGCAGGGAAATGAAGTTAGGGACCATAGTAGTACCGATGGACGCATCGTTGTATCTACCGTACTCCCTACGCTAGGATGACCTCCATTGATCTGGGATCAATGATACTGGTCTGGGACCAGTGGTAGGAGTTGTACCATACTATGACACTGACTTCAGGTTGGTTGAGACTGGTCTGGGACCAGTGATACATACTCTGAGACTGACTTTGTGTCAGTGCAAGACTGGTCTGGGACCAGTGAGAGTGGTACATACTATGACGCTGACTTCGGGTCGATTGAGACTGGTCTGGGACCAGTGGTACGCACTCTGAGACTGACTTCCGGTTAGTGGAGAATGGTATGAGACATTCTCGATCAATTCTTCTTCTTCATAGTTTAGCATAGCTGAGCAGAGCAGAGCAGAGCTAGCAGAGCCAGCAGAGCTAAACTGAGCTAAGTAGAGCCGAGTCAGCAGGGCTAAGCAGAGCAGAGCTGAGCAGAGCAGAGCTGAGCCAACAGAGCTGAGCAAAGCAGAGCAGAGCCAACAGAGTTGAGCAGAGCATAGCAAAGCCAGCAGAGTTGGGCAGAGCAGTGCAGGGCACTGATCGCAGAGATAGTACAGTCGGACTTATGGATCACCGGATCGAGTTCTCCCTAGTTGAGAGGGAGTGTTAAATTGGCAACTAGGGCCAAACTCCATGTGGTCAACTTATTTATGGCAGCTGATATTTTTATTGGATCCCTCTCGTCGAGAGATGTAGGATTGATCCAAAGATCATCCGATTCCAATAAGTATTTATGGAGATATGAATTTATTTTGATTATGGAATTATGATCAAGCCGACCAGCATCTTATGTAGGCTCAGAAGCCCAACCGACGTTTCTATTCAACCTCTACGTTTTTAGTATAAATAAGAGAGGATTTGGAGTCTAAAAGAATGTTGAATGAATTAATTTCGAATGAGCAAACAGCTCAATCATAATACAGAGATATTTACAATAATAGAAACATCAGGTTTCTATGTAGAATATAGAAACACTCAGTTTCATCAAAGAAACTGCTAAAAGAATATAAATAGCAACAGCTAAAGGGAATGAGCATTAAATGCTAAAAAGGAATATTCTAATATATTCTAATACCCTCCCTTAATGCTCAATCTATTTACAACACCAATAGACCCTCTGAATTTTACAAATTTATCAGGACCAAGAGGCTTGGTGAAGATGTCGGCGGGCTGCTCTGTTGTGGGAACATATTGCAACTGAACTGAGCCGTCTTCAACAAGCTGGCGAATGTAGTGACAATGAGTTTCCACATGCTTTGTTCGTTCATGAAAGACAGGATTCTTGGCAAGTTTGAGCACTCCCTGATTATCACAAAACAAAGAAGTAGGCCCTGTCTATTAAACATGCATATCTGCCAGCATACGTCGAAGCCAAACTGCCTCACAGGATGCCTTAACTGCTCCCCGATACTCTGCTTCTGTTGAGGAGAGAGCCACTGCCTGTTGCTTCTTACTAGTCCAAGTAACAGCACCGGATCCTAGATTAAACACATACCCAACTGTAGATTTACGGTCATCAACCGAACCGGCCCAGTCAGAATCAGTGTAACCACTGAGAATAGGATTGGAACTTCGAGTGTATAGGAGGCCATAATCAGAAGTGCCACGCACATATCGTAGCACACGCTTTGCTGCTTGCCAATGATCAGCTTTAGGAGCGGACATGAAGCGAGAAATGTAGCTTACTGCAAAACTGATGTCAGGTCTGGTAGCGGTAAGATAGATGAGACTGCCCACTAATTGCCTGAATAAAGTTTCATCCACAAGGGGAGAGGATGACTGAGCTGAAAGTTTGAGCCCTGGTTCCATAGGAGTCGTGGCCGGTTTGCAATCCTGCATTCTGAATCTGTCCACAAGATTTTTGGCATACTTGGACTGAGAGAGAAAGATCTGATTTTCAGTCTGCCAAACTTCAACCCCCAGACAATAATGAAGAAGCCCCAAGTCTGTCATCTCAAAAGTTCTGCATAAATCTTGTTTGATCCCATGGATCAAATGTGCAGAGCTGCCAGTAATGATAAGATCATCCACATAGACAACCACAAACAAGATATCATCACCAGTATGCTTGATGTACAGGTTTGCATCAGAAGGGCTCCGCTGAAAACCCTGATCTGTCAGGTACTGATCAATTTTCATGTACCAAAGCCCGAGGAGCTTGTTTCAATCCATAGATTGCTTTAGCTAACCGACACACTTTCTATTCTTGACCAGCAACCTTGAATCCTGGAGGCTGCGTCATGTAGACTTCTTCTTGGAGATCACCATTTAGGAAAGCACTTTTTACATCCATCTGATGAACTTTCCAATTGAACTGAGCTGCTAGGGCAAGAACAAGCCTTATGGTACTCATCTTGGCTGTAGGAGCAAAAGTCTCCTCATAGTCGATGCCTTCCTTCTGTGAAAATCCTCGAGCCACAAGCCGAGCTTTATACTTGTCTATGGTTCCATCAGCTTTGTATTTCACTTTATACACCCATTTGCAGCCTATGGGCTTTTTGTCTGCAGGAAGATCAGAAAGTGTCCATGTGTGATTCTTCTGAAGACTCTGGAATTCGGCTTCCATAGCCTGTTCCCACTCAGATGTACCCTTAGCCTCTGAATAGGTTTGAGGCTCAAAAGTACTGTGCAGGTTAGCCATAAGAGCAAAATTGACTGTAGACTGTTGTCTGCTCTTATGTCTAGAAGTTCTGCCTTCAAGGAGCTCATCATCCCGGAGATCACCAATGGTTTTAGCCCACCATTTTGGTCGAAGAGTAGAAGAAGTAATAACAGAAGTAGAGGAACCAATATCAGGAGGAGGTGGAGGAGACTCAAGAGCAATAGGGGCCGCAAGAGGAGGGTTATTTTCTGGAGGAAGCTCAGATAGAGTATGATCAAACACTGATGCTACATCATCCCTCCCATCAGGTGGACCAACCGGAAGAAGAACACTGTGAGGCTGATCCTCAGAACACTGCTTAGAAGAAGAAGACTGAAAAAATCCTCTGTCTTCATCAAATACTACATCCCGACTGAAGCTAAGACGACCAGTGGCTATATCTATCAGCCTATAGGCCTTGTGATGATCACTGTACCCTGTCATCATGAGTTTCTGGCTTTTGGAATCCAACTTAGATCGCTTAGCAGCTGGAATCCAAACATATGCAACTGAGCCAAATACTTTGAGGTGACTGATCTTAGGCTTTCGGCCAGACCAAACCTCTTCAGGAGTCTTCCCTGTAACAGCCTGAGTGGGTGATCTGTTAAGAAGATAAACAGCAGTAAATACTACTTCAGCCCAGAATTTGTTTGGAACACTCCTGTGTTGTAGCATGGAACGAGCCATTTCAACAACCGTGCGATTGCGACGCTCGACAACACTGTTTTGCTGAGGAGTGTAAGGAGTGGTTAATTGACGTTTGAAGCCATGGATATCACAGAAGTTGGCAAACGCTGAAGAACAAAATTCCCCCCCATTGTCTGTCCTAAGGGTCATTATGTTACAACCAGATTCTTTCTCTACTAAAGTTTTAAACTTCTGAAAGGTACTAAGAACATCAGATTTATTTTTTAAAAAATATACCCACATCTTTCTACTGAAATCATCTACAATAAGTAAAAAATATTTGCAAGCAGTGATAGAAGCTGTATTCATAGGTCCGCAAATATCAGCATGAAGTAACTGAAGTACCTTAGATGCGCGCCAAGATTCTCCATTTTTGAATGAAGACCGATGTTGCTTTCCCGCTTGACAGGCGCTGCATACCCCCAACTGCTAAGTCTGAATATCAGGTAATCCAGACACAAGTCCCTCCCTAGAGAGCTGAGAGAGATACTGCATATTGAGATGCCCATATCGCTGATGCCATAGAGTGCTGATAGGAGAAATACGTGCTGCTAGAGCCACTTCTGGAGAGTCACCGGTGTCAAGTAGCCTGTATAAACCATGATCTTCTAGGCCAACAGCAACTGTTAAACTAGACTCCCTGTCAATAATGGAACACTTGTGGGTACTGAACAATACATCAAGTTGAGGGGAATTCCTCATAATCTGGCTGACAGATAGCAGATTAATTTCCATACCAGGAACATAGTATACATTCAGAAATATAAGTGTGCGCCCACCAGACTGAATTTAAACTGTACCTCTGCCAGCTACTGTGTACTTTTCACCTCCGCCAAATACCACGGAATCACTAAAAGGTGAGAAGTCAATAAACCAGTCACGCCTGTGAGAAAAATGACGTGATGCGCCAGAATCAATGTACCATGCAGAGGAAGGAACATGATCTGAAGACCTTTTAGCCATAAAGGCGTAAAAGGCAGACTCTGTCTGCTCGGAATGTTCTGCAACATTTGCTGTCTGATGTGGCCCTCCCTGTTTCCTCTGTTCAGAAGCAATCCTCTGTCGGCAATCTTTCTTCATGTGACCGAACCTGTGACAGTAATTACACTGCACACTTTTCTTCCGAGCAGGATCAAAAGGCTGAGAGGAGCTTTTCTGCTGAAAGGACTGAGAGGACTGATATTTTGCAGAAAATGCATTTTCCGAGGACACTGATGAAGCACTACTACCAAACTGTTGTTTCCACCGATCCTGCTGCAGAAGTTTGGTACATAAATCTGGAAACTTCAGATCAACATTTGTGGTGGTAATGTTGAGCGTTTCAATGAAGTGTTCATAAGATTTCGATAGACTTTTCAAAGTAATGACTACCATATCTTCCTCCTCCATGGTCCGACCAATGGCTTCGAGCTGATCTCGAATGTCTTTAATTTTGTTGAGATGTTCCTGTAAAGACATATGTTCGTCCATCATGATGGAGAACAACTGATTTTTGAGAAAAAAAGCTCTGCTTTTATCAGATGTCTCATGCAGTTCTTTCAACTGTTGCCAGATTTCAGCAGCTGTCTTGCCAGAAGGGATCTGTGGTAACTGATCATTAGCAACAGAGAGCTTGAGAAGCATAACAGCCTCTCGATTTCGATCATCAAATTTATCTTGATCGGTCCCGACTGTACCGGGACGAAGCTCTTTGCCCAAAATGAGTTGATCAAGACGCCTGTACTCAAAAATGGTCAACATTCTTTGTTTCCAAATGTTATAGTTGCTGCCATTAAAGCGTTGATTTCCTTCTAACATCAGATTGGTAAGTGTGGCCATTTTCCCAAAGAAAATACAGAAGTCTGACACACAAGAACAATGTAGCTGCCTGTTTATCCTGATGTAAATTAAAGAACAGACTTTGTCCTGCTAAAAAAAAATTTTTACCCAGCAAAAATATCTCTTCAGTCTAAAACAATAGTAATACTGCTAGCACAGAATACAGTTCTGAGAATACAGTTTCCCACAAGAGAATGCAGGTCTACCACAAGTGTATACTGATGCAATAAACAGATGTCACAGGTCTGAGTTTGTAATGAAGGCTGTCAGGATCACAAGAAAAAAAAATTCCGCTGATTGGTAACACACTGCCGGCAACCAGAACCACAAATACAGCAAATACAAATATTGAAAAATGGACCCACATGTGCTGTCTCAGCTTCACGTTTCTGATGATTGGTAACACACTGCCGGCAAACACCACGGATATATATACGTCTCAGGTATCAAATTGGCCCACAAAACAAATACGAAGATCTAAACAATGGCCCACGTGAGCTATCCAAGCTTCACGTTACGTCACGTCTCAGCTACAGGTCACGTCTCAGCTACAGGTGTATATGCTTGAAATATACAGGTGTATACGCTTGAAATTGGACCACGTGAGCTATCAAAGCTTCACGTCACGTCTCAGCTACGTTTATATAAAAGCCACAGGTGAATACGCTTTATATATATACCCGTTTTGAAATATATCCACGAGTTTGATAACACGCGTATGACTGAGATATATCGGCGTTTGAAATATACACGGGTTTGAAATATATCAGAAGTATAACGCGTGAAATACAATGAACCACGGGTTTCAGATATAGATCCACGGGTTTGAAATATATATCCACGGGTTTCCACGGGTTTCAAATGAATATCACGGGTTTCAAAATATATATCCACGGGTTTGACAGCGTTTAACAGCAGTTAAAAAAAAATAGACAGGTGCCCGCAGATCGACTTTTCAAACCACGACTCCGATTTTCAAACAAACAAATGAGTTTTGAGAGGAAACACCTGGATCACGATTGCTGAGGAATTCCACGTTGTGGTCGAATAGCCGCCAGGCGAAGAAGAAGATAGCCAGATTCACGATTCCAAGCAAACTGGCCAGCCAAAAAAAATCCCGCTCCCACGAAAACAGTCACCGCCACAAAGTTATTTCCTTAAAAAAATTACCATGCAAGGGAAGAATCCATTTCTGTATCGAGATGGACGACTGTAAGCTTTTATCACAGCGAGCAAAGCCGAGGCTAAGACTCAGTGAAGGCTGCCTGGCTTACAGAGGGCTCGACCTTAGAAAGGACTCAAGAGATTACGATGCAAAGAGAATTACTGTTCAAAAAATCTCTTAACCTTGCTCTGATACCATAAAAGAATGTTGAATGAATTAATTTCGAATGAGCAAACAGCTCAATCATAATACAGAGATATTTACAATAATAGAAACATCAGGTTTCTATGTAGAATATAGAAACACTCAGTTTCATCAAAGAAACTGCTAAAAGAATATAAATAGCAACAGCTAAAGGGAATGAGCATTAAATGCTAAAAAGGAATATTCTAATATATTCTAATAGAGTCATTAGAGGACACACTCTTTAGGTGATCTCCTCTCCACGTCTTGGGTTTTTTTTTGGAGAAGAAGAGATGCTAAAGAGTATGATGACCTAGCTACAGTACGTTGCCTTAATCCACACAGCAATGCAAACAGTTAAGTGATGCCCTAGATGCAGTTATACGTTGTCATAAAAAGGAAACGCAGTCAAGGCATGGAACCACAGTTAGAGGAGATCTGGCCATAGTAATGGAGCATCCCTAAACGCGGTCAAGGGTGACAGTGATACGCTGTCCAAGAAGCCTTCATACGCTGCCTGTAGCAGCCTAAACGCAGTCTACACACAGCATATATATATATATATATATATATATATATATATACGCACTGCTTGGAGCACTTATACACTGTCCAACATAAATGTAGCCGTTGTAAAATAAAAAAGCCGCAGTCAAAACACTGATCATGAACGCAATAGCCATATATACGCAGGACAGTCAGATATATACATATACGCAGGATAGTCGGATATACATATACGCAGGATAGTCGGATATATATATACGCAGGACATACATACATATCTATATATATATATATAGATAGATAGATAGATATACGCAAGCAATTAATCCAACGCTGTCATGAATCCGCGCAATGGAGATGTATGAAGCCACTGGGATAGAAGAACCGCAATATATGGAAAGGAAACCTATACGCTATTCTTGGTACACTGATACGCTATAAACCCTATACACTATACACTGTTCATTGAAGACATTTATACACAGTGCATAAGAGACTCATACGCAGGGTATGGTACAGTGATGGCACACTTGTAAGGATCTCGGTTGAATGAAGAGTTGTCTGTCTAATTCTGGAAGACCATACGCAGTCATAGAGACTTCTCAATGCTGTTCATGGAAACCTTATATGCTGTAACACCTTACCATTGATGAAGTAGATCCAAGTGGTATTCATGTAGCAGTCTCAGCATAATGGTTAGCAATGGTTAGGGTTTGAATCAGAAGGGATACGTTCTCTGCAGAACTATTCTAGTATAGAAGATCGCTATGATTTTATAATATATCTCGGCATTCTCCCAGTCAGATCTGTAAGGGTATGAATTATAATTGGTGATCAATAAATATATATGTATATGAGTATGATCAGTAATGGGACTATGAAGAACAACATGATCATGATAATGTAAAGGGCAGCATGATTGGCAATGAGATTGCATGCTGATGTATGAGGCAGCATGCTGATGTATGAGGCAGCATGATGATGGATGAGGCTGCATGATGATGAAAACAGATGAGATGGTGCTCCACGGTAAGATGTAGCAAATGGACGAAATGGATAGGTGAAGCCGTCACCTTGGAGAATCAGTTGAAGCAGAATGTCTTCAACTGATCTCATGCATCATCGTTATAGGAGATGATCTATGCTTTGATCTAGATGAGTCAAAGGGTTGACTTCTGTTGTAAATGTACTATCTCTCTCTCTCTCTTTCTCTGTTGAACTTTGAAGAACATAAAAGAAGAATTGATAAAGGGTTTCCCCACACATTGTGGGGTTTGTCCCTGGCTTGCGCCACATCTTGTGTCCTCTTGTCTTGGCTTGTCTTCTGCGATTTATATTTATGTTCTATCTGCAGTTTACTTTATGCTGATGTGATTGCTAATATGGAAAAGAAATTAAATAAATTGCTCTAGCATAGAACATACCTAAAATTAACATATACCCAACAACTTGCTATGAAGAGATATCTCACCGATTTCCATGTCCTTTATCATTGTGTTATGATTTACTTAAATAGCACTCATTTCTTTATCATGATTTGCTTCCATAGTAATCAAATGATTCTGCATGGTGGCTATTTGATTAGAGTGATTAACTTCCATGATCTTCATTTCCTTAATGTGTTTTTCTTCTATAGCCAACAACTTGCTCTACATAGAACCCATTTCCCTGGCATGATCTTTTGTTAATCTAGCTTGGTTAAGTTCCATGTTCTTAATGGATTGAGCCAAGTTGACTTCCATATTCTTGATTACCTGCGCTTGATTTAGTTGCATATCCTTTAAGCATTTGAGTTAATTACTTGATAAGATCATTCTCATTTTCTTTAGTTTCCTTTACTTCAGCCTTCGCTTTGACCTTTCTCTTATCTCCATATTTATTTTCAAAGGCATCAATGATTGATTGTAAAGAATCAAAAGTGTTATCAGGAAACTCAGCAAACCATTCTAAGGCATCTCCATATAAGGTGAGAACAAAAATCTTCATTTTCACATCTTCATGGTCGAAATATGGGCAACACTTGCTTATACAGGTACTGAAATTCTAAAGGTGAGTCTCGGCAGTAAAAGCATTGTCACCTTGAAAAGGAGGAAACTCATCGATGATTTCACCAACTTCATAAGGATAATCATGCAGAGCTCCCTGAATGTTAGTAAAATCATAAGGAGAAAACAAATCATCCATGATGACTTGCTTAAAGGGAAAAGGAGGGGCCAAATGGATGCTAGAGAGAGAGATCCTTGTTCAAGAAAATCAATAGATCCACAAGAAGCAAGCTTCTAGCAGAAATTCTTGTAAGAAATGAAAGAAGTGGAATCACCACTTGAACATGAATCTAGCTCCAAGATCCAAAAAGAAAAAACCGAAATGTTAGTCTAGGAGAAGCAAATGGATATCAGGGAGGGCTTCTTTTTTGAGAAATAATGGATGAATAAGGGGAGTCGCCACCCAAACAGGAAACCAACCAAAATGTCCAAGTGCTAAAGGTGCAAATAGAGAACATGATAGGATTAGTGAGAGGAAAAATATTAAGTGATGAAAATATGGAGTGATATAATGGCGCCATAAAATGTGGCGTTGATGGGATAAGAAATGATGAAAAATTGGGAAGATAAAAGATGAAGAGGAAAGATGAATGTCGTAAAGCCAAGGTCCAATAAATTGGTCGCCGACAACGGCGCCAAAAAATGTTGTCGCACAGAATGTCTAAGCATCGCGACAACGGCTCAGGTCGGGGGCTATCACCCTGACCCCCAATCTCTCTGTTTAAGTTGTCTCCCAATAGCAAACTAAGGGGGTTAGACCCTACGGAAATGAAATGAAGGAAAACTTGCTGGAAACCAACCAGTTCGGGAGACACAGATTAGCAACCAAGTACTTGTTTTAGATTTAGCAAGACTTATATTTTTCGATTAGATTTAAAAGATTGAGAACAGTGCCTTATGGAGTCAACTATCTTGCTAGGAAATTCAGGAAGTAATTGATCAATAACTGTTGCTTGGATGAATAACTATCTTATATGAAATGCAAATCCTAAAACTAATGTGAGATGCAGGTATCTTGGTTAATTTTAGTTAAATGTCTATCTAAGATTTAACCCTTCGATCCTTTCTATATCGAGCATGATTTCGTAGTAAATGGAGGAGAGAAGATAAAGTGAAGCACACTAAGGCGTAATTAACGATACCTCTCCTGAAAATCTAACGTCCCCAATGCTTCCAGCACTGTAGAGTGTTGTGTCTCTGACGACTGCAAGGTCACCATTTTAAGTACTATTAAAACCAAGCTTCTCAAGCAAATATGAATGGGTACCTATCTTTCTATCGACCAAGCTTATGCTTGGAAGTAAATTTTAAGGCTAACTTAATATGCAAATGCACAAGATGATTAGAAGATGGAGCGAGATGAAGCTAGATCAAATATTGAAAGTGCTTATGTCACGATTTATTTCTAAGTTATATGCCAAAGCCTTTAATCACCAAAATATTCAATTCATTAGACAATGACTGAAAGATAAACTTCTTAGCAATATGCTTAAAATATCACAATATAATGCCCAATTAAATCACAAGCTTATCACTTCAATTTATCTAAATTCTTTCCAATGCAATTGTAGCTCAAAGAAAACAAAAATTTCTTCACAATTCTTCAATATCACCCTCAAGATAATGTCAATTATATAGATGCTTAAAATACTCAATTTAGGAAATGAAAGATATGCAATTTTCCACAAGTCCACGATAGAGTATTCAACAATTACTTGAAAAATTCTCAAAATTAAATATGCAAGAAATATCCAATAATTTCAAGTAAATAGACCCACACTTAGAGATTAAAAATATTTAAAATCCAATGCCAATGATCATGAAACTTAGCATGCAAAAGGCTTAAGCACTTAAATTTCGAAAATTAATTACCATGAAAAACCATGAAATTCAAATGCTAATCAGATAAACACTTCAAGCAATTATGGAATTAAAATGATTTTCTTAAGTAACTCCAATCCAGAAAATACTTATTTTTTGCCTATCATCAAACTTACATATTTTAAAAAATTTAACGGCATTGACTATAGAAAAATTAAAAAAAAAAAAATTAACATTGTTTTTTTTCAAGTTTGTGGCCCCAAAACCTTCATCACATAAACTCAAAAGGACTTAGACTTTCAAGTCAAATTTATGTCACTCTTAAAAAATATTTCAAAGTTAAATGTAATAATGTTTGTGAATTAAAATTTTTGAAAGGGACAAAATAAATTTAATGTGGAAAAAAAATAGATTTAAAAAAAAAATTATGGGCCAAAGGCCACTTAAAAAAATTAAATCAAAAGTTTAATTATTTTCTTCTAAAATTCCAAACACAAAAGAAAATCGAAATAAAAATCGAATTTATGCCTTTAAGGGAAAATTGATTTTTTATTGTTTCATGTTGCCTAAAGCTAACTCTAAAATCGAAATGAAACAAGTCGAAAGAGGCAGCCGAGGGTGAGTTGTATGCAGGTTGGAAAGGAAGTCGACGCAGAGAAGGCAAAGTATGTGGATGGAGAGGAACCAACACAGAGAAAGGGAGAGTTGAGGGTCGCGGTAAGGAAACGTTGTGGGGATGAGGAAGGAGAAGGGTCGCGGGCAAAGAGCCTCATGCAAGCAGAGAAAGGCAACGAATGGGAATAGCAACCACAACAGGGATTTAAGGCAATGAAGTGAGGAATGTCCACTGAGCTAAAGAGTTGGGCTCACGCAGGAGAAAAGAGAACGCAAGGAAATAAGGGTTGAGGGCAAGCGTGGAAGGAGGGATGTGCAGGGAGCAGCGGATCAACAAGTGGAGAAGAAAGGAAATGCAGCAGGCAGAAGGCTACGATTTGGCAAAGAGAGAGGAAATCAAAATTTTGCAAAGAGGGGAGAAAAAACACAGCAGAGAGGAGAGATTTCGAGCAGAGGATGAAGGACTCAACAAGGGGTTAGTTCCTTGGATTTTAAAAAAAAAATTTGCATCAGAAATCCTTGCCCAAAAGTTTATTGATTTCGAAAAAAAAAAGTCATGAAGAAACCCAAATCTAGAATTCTTTCCTGCAAACAAATTATTTCTGAGACAAGATCTTGCCTAGCCTAGATCTATCTCAGATCTTGAAAATTCTCCTTGAAAAACCTTCAGATCTATACCTGCACAAACAGCAAACAAAAACCTAGAAACCCCATACAAATATATAAACATCTAAAATTAAAACCCCAAGTTAGAAGATCAACTCTAAAAATTCTAAAAATTTATACAATTAAAATTACAGATCTATCAGATCTAAGGAGTATGAGTCCGACTCCCCTCCCAAATCTAAATATTTCAAGCTTTTGCTAGGCAGATCTAACTATTTAGCACAATATTTTGAAAATAAATCATTTTTTAAATTTTAGGTACTAGCCCAGAAAATCCCTGCAAAATATATTTCGTTAGATAATCTCAGAGTTTTAATCTGGAAGGCTCTCCAAATCTTAAGTTTTGAGAGTCGACTGGTCCAACCGAGGACTTCCCCAAACGCCCAAAATCTCTGAATAAATATGAGGGACCACCCACTTCTGCGACTCAAAATATGATCTAGTAGACCATGTAATTTGTAAAAATATTCTAGCCAATTAGCTAAGATTATTCCCAAATTACTTTTACAAGGACTCGGTAAAAAACACTAGGACTTACTGTTAATTTTAGATAACAATGGTATGTTCTATGCTTAAGAGCAATTTTACTTCAATTTTCTTATTAGCCCAATATCAATATCTAGTTTAGCAATCAAATCAACATGATAGTAAAATGCAGAGAGAACATAAACAATATCAGTAGAGGACAAGCCAAGACAAGAGGACACTGTTGATTTGGGGTAGCATCGAATGTGCTCTAGGCCTCAAATTTTGCAGGGAGGCTTGGGCACATGTATTCCAAATAACCCAGAAATTGTTTTGGGAAATTCCACCTGGAGACATTTTTATTAAAATAATTAATATTTTTTAATGGGACCCTAATTCAGAACTTAGGAAATTAAAAATATTAATAGGTACTAATCTAATTGTAGGTGTAACTTTAGAAGAAGACGAGGATCAAGCTAAAATGATCTTAGCCATTAATTAGCTTTTAATCTGAGCCTTTGAATGTCAACGAGAAGATTATTTAAGGGAGCTTGAGTGTCATTTGGGAAATACACCAAGAGATCAAGAGATATAAATTCTCAAGTGAGAAGTTCTCAGGAGGAAGTTCTGATCGACGAGATTTCTTGTGGTTGAGGGGCAGGGATAGCATACAGAGAGAGAGAGATTTTCTCTATCGTAGAATCATCAACAAAGAGAGGCAAAGAGTGATCCAGAAGCCCAGACGCAGAGGCTAACACAGGGCCACGCAGAGGCAGCGCAGAGGATGAGAGAGAGTCTAAGATTTTGTTGGGGAGAGTCAGTTTCAGAAGCCGAGATCTGAGGTGTGAGACTGGGAGGATGAGACCCGAAACTCTGGGCAGCAAATCGATCAGCAAATTGGGTGATGCAGTGCCTAGAGAAGTTAACGCAGGGACTGCGTGAGGACTGCGCAAAGGAAGCGTAGGGCTTGCCAGAGGCACTTCATTCAGTATCTGGATCAGCCGGGATTTTGTGTGAGGTAATCTCACAAATATTTTTTGCAGTATTTCTCTCTCTGTAATTGAATTACCCGAGGTATTCAAAGATGTATTCAGAATTTGCTACTGCTTAATAATAAGAAACCCTCAAAACTACTGCACCGGTTTTCCTGCATTGGGTTTTTCTAGGGACTTTTGTCCAAAAATAATGGTGTCATTGTGTTGTATTTTCTTTCTTGCTCAGTCTCTTGTTTCCGCCTAATATTTAATTAAGTAAAGGCTGCAGTGTATGTATTACGATATTTTCCATAGGAAACTACAAGTAATTTGTTTAATGGAATTTAACAAATAGGAGTAATATCATCACTACAATAGGAGTTCCCGTTGAGGAATTTTCACATGGTATCGAAGCTGCAGGTGAAGCAAGAAGAGCAGTGCCGGTAGATCCAGTGTTGAGCATGCCCTCAAGACATACGTCGACAGCGTGGTGGCTAAACCAGCAGATCCAGATCCACTGAAGAAGTACAAGGCAGAGATGGCGAAGGCCAAGAGGATGATCCTGGATGGAGTCAAGGATCACGTGGTGTGTCACGTTGCTAGCAGAGGGACTGCTAAGGAGATGTGGGATGCCTTGGCCACGTTGTATCAGGGATCTTCCAAAGATGTACTTAGAGCAAAAGCTGAGATCTGCTCAGATGCAGAAGGGGGAGCGTGTGGATCCATTCCTCACGAAACTTAAGAAGACTCGTGATGAATTGTCTACTACGGAGCATACACCTCAGGATTCAAAGTTGGTTAGATTGGCCCTCAATTCTGTCTCAGATGAGTGGCAAGTCTTTGTCTAGAGTATCCTGGGTAGAGCAGCATTGCCAAATTGGGATGAGATGTGGGCAGCTCTAAAACAAGAGGAGTTGAGGAGAGACTTAGTCAAGGTCAAACTTGACAGAAGCAACAGCAGCAGTGAGTCGAAGCCCAAGGAGGAGGAGGATAATGCAGCCTTGCATCGAAGGGACAGCAGGAGCAGCAGAGACGTAAGAAGGACGTCTCGAAGATCAAGTGTGTGAAAATTCCTAATCTGCAAGGAACCCCTACTGCAACAAATCTGAATCTACTTCATCTACTTGATTTTAATATGCATTCATCAAGTTATTCTCTGAATACTGAAGCAAATTACTTCTACAACCTACACTACTTTAATATTTGATTACATGAAACAGAAAACTGAGCAAAGAATAAGATACATAGGACACACTTATTGGACAAAATAGTCCCCGGAAAAATCCAATGCGGTAAAACCGGTGCAGCATCTCTGAGGGTTTTCTATTATTAAGTAGTAATTTTGAATACAAATATTGGTAGCCTTACCAACAAACCAGTGACAGAGAAAATACAATGGCAGAAAAATTGAGTGAGTTTTACCTCACTTCACCCGGCAGATTCTGGCTTATCCAGCAGCAAAATTGGCTAACCCTAGTTGTCTCTGCGCTAGCCCCGCGTAGGCACTGCGTCAGCCCTACAAGCTCTAAGTCAGCGTTGTGTTGTCTCTTCTGCCCACTACATCAGCTTTCCCAATTGTTCCGGCAATTCCCTAACAATTCCGGCTTTTTGCGTGAGGGCAGCTTCAGCTTCTGCGCTGGCCCTTCTAGCTCTGCGTCAGGCCTGCGTGGGCCCAGATTGGCCCAGCGTCAGGCCTCCTGGCTACTGCGTTGCCTCCACTAGCTTCTCTCCGCTTCTTTGTCTGTACTCTCGAACTATCCCTGCCCCTCTACTACAACTTGTTGATTTGGGGTAGCATCGGATGTGCTCTAGCCACAAAAGTTTGGTGGAGAGGTTGTGGCACATGAGATCTCCAATACCCAGAAAGGGTTTGGGCAGATTCTAAACAGACTAGGAGATATTAAAATAATTAATATTTTTAATGGAGTCCCTAAGTCTAAACATAGGGAAAATAAAATATTAATGTGTATCTGTGTTAGAATGGTCCAAAAGACATGGATCAAGCTAGATCTAATCTTAGCCATTGATTAGGGACTTAATCTCGGCCGTTGAGATGTCAACAAAAAAAGTATAAGAGGAGGCTTGAGGGGCACTTGGAGAACACACTGAGGGAGACCAGTCAGTTCAATTTCTGGAGCGAGGTTTGCTGAGAAATTGAACCAGTGGTCTGGAGAACAATCAGGAAGCAGCAAGTACGGAACAGAGAGACAGGAGATCAGCGCAGAAGAGGCAGACGCAGAGCCAGAGGAAGCCACATAGAGGCAACAGAGACTGCGCAGAGCCAAAAGGGCCTGCGTCATCCACGCAAAGGCTGCAGGAGTGACGCAGAAGCCCAGAGAGGCTGCGCAGAGCCTCAGTAGGCTGACGCAGAGGGTTTCAGGCTGTAGCAGAGGTCAGTAGGGCCTACGCTGGGTTTAGAAAAGTGTTGGAAGTTTGTCTATCTATGGGTAAGCCAGTTTGGCACCCTGTTGTACAAGAAAATTGTTGAATAATAAAATCCTCCCTTGCTGCACCAGTTTTCCCACATTGGGTTTTTCTGGGGACATTAGTCCAAAATAACTGTGTCAATGTGTGCATATGTTTGTTTTTGTATTACGGTGTGATATCTGCAGCAGTATTTATTTTAATGTTTGTTGAAGTAATTTCATGAATAACTTATGATGAAATAAGTAGGAAAAGTAAATCAGTTGCTACAGTGATGGAATTTTCACATGGTATCAGAGGAAGTAATCAGAGGCAGAAAGGGAAAATCTGTTATGGGTCGAGACCACGATGCAGAGGCATCCACCTCGAGAGACTCACGCAGATTTTCAGAAGATTTCACAAGAGAGATTTTGATTTCTCTATGTTGGCTTCCAGGTTGGAAGAAGAAGTGGCGTGCATGACTAGTGCTGCATCATCAGAAGTATGGTATATAGACAATGGAGCCTCGTGGCATATGACAGGAATCAGGGAGTATTTCTCAGAATATCGAGAAGAGAAGATGAACTTTCATATCACCATGGGGAACAAGGCAAAGTGTACTCCAGTAGGAAAGGGTACCATAGTTTTTCAGACAAAATAGGGAGAGCAGTTCCATGCCACAAATGTGCTGCATGTGCCAGGATTGGGGATGAACTTACTTCTCGTGTCACAACTACAAGGCAAGGGCGATGACATCTACCTCATCAAGGAAAAGGTATACGTCAAACACCCGAGCTGGAAAAAGAAAGTGCAGATCGGGATCAAAAGTAATCGGTTGTTCAGATTACAACTAGAATCTCCAATGGCACTAATAAGCAGTCATGGGGACAAAGACTTGAACAAACTATGGCACAGAAGGATGGGTCACTTGCACCATGGAGCTCTGAGAATTCTCAGGAGCACTGTAACAGGAGTTCCAAATCTGAGTACGGAACGAGATGATGTATGCAAGGGATGCGCTCTAGGAAAGTATGCCAAGGCGGCATTTCCTAGGAGCAACCACAGGGCCAAGAGTGTACTAGGATTGATACACTCAGATATCTGCGGACCTATGTCCGTCAAAGCTCTCAGCGGTGCCGAGTATTTCCTTACCTTCATTGATGACCACTCGAGGAAAACTTGGATCTATTTTCTGAAAACCAAGGATGAGGTTTTCTGTCGATTCAAGGAGTTCAAGGCTCTAGTGGAGAATCTGACAGGTAAGAAAATAAAAGTCTTGCGCTCAGATAATGGTGGAGAATATGTCGATAAGGACTTCACTGATTATTGCGCTAAGGAGGGCATCAGAAGAGAGTGGACAACTCCCTACAATCCGGAGCAGAATGGGGTGGCAGAAAGGAAAAACAGGACTATTGTAGAAGCAGCTAGGGCCATGCTGTATGATCAGGATATGCCAAAATTCTTGTGGTCAAAAGCATGCAACACAGTTGTCTACATTCATAACAAGATTCCTCATCGAGCATTGGGCAAGATTACTCCAGAAAAAGTCTTCACTGGGAAGACACCTAAAGTCAGTCATTTCAGGATATTTGGGAGTTTGGCATATTGTCGCATACCCGAAGAAAAGAGGAAGAAGCTGGATCAGACTGCAGAAAAGGGGTATCTGGCAGGATATAGCGAGAACGCTAAGGCATACAGGATCTATCTTCCAGGGAGCAGGAAGGTAGTAGTACGACGAGATGTAAAGTTCATGGAGGACAGAGCTTTTAGAAGATCTCGCGAAATGCCTTCCAAGGAGCAATCGAAAGAGGATCCATTGGTCATGCCTCTTCAACCAACGAAAGTGAAGAATCCTTCCTCAGATCAGGAAGATTCTTAGGATGAGGAAGAGGAGCGAACAAAAGCACCTGTTGGCAGAGGAAGAACCAGCAGGGAACTTCGTCAGATTCTGCGTGATGCAGAGAACTTCATCAGAGAGCTAAGGAACAGTAAAAGGGAGCGAAAACAGCCAAACAGGTATCAGGCGTTAGTAGCTCAGGATGGAGAGCCTGCTAGCTTCAAGGAGGTAGCTCAGCATCAGGTCTGCCTAGATGCGATGTTGGAGGAGTATAAATCCATAATGGTAAATGATGTCTAGGAGGTGGTGTCAAGACCTCAAGACAGATCTGTGGTAGGTTCAAGATGGACCTAAAAGATCAAATATGCTGCGTACGGCAGTGTTGAAAAATACAAGGCCAGGTTTGTGGCTAAGGGGTATGCTCAAAAGGAATGGATTGACTATGAGGAAACCTTTGCCCCTGTAGCCAGGTATACATCTATTAGGATCGTGATATCTCTTGCAGCACAGATGGGATGGGAGATCCATCAGATGGATGTCAAGACGGCATTTCTGAATGGGCTAATAGAAGAAGAAGTATACATTGAACAACCAGAGGGCTTTGAAACTCATGAGAAGAAGTCTCATGTATGCAGACTGAAGAAAGCCTTGCATGCGCTGAAGCAGGCACCAAGAGCGTGGTATGGTCGTATAGATGACTACTTGCAGAAGATGGGGTTTGTCAAGAGTGATGCGGATCCGAATCTCTACAATCTGGTCATAGAGAGCGAGCCACTTATCTTAGTACTGTATGTGGATGATCTCTTCCTGACAGGATCATCCAGACTCATTGAAGACTGTGTTAATTTTAGGTATGTTCTCTGCTTAGAGCAATTTATTTCAATTTTCACAGTTAGCTCAATATCTTTTCCAGACTAGCAATCACATCAGCATTAAAGTAAACTGCAGATAGAACATAAACATAAATCACAGAAGACAAGCCAAACAAGAAGACACAAGATGTGGCGCTAGCCAGGGACAAACCCCAATGTGGGGAAACCGTTGATCAATTCTTCTTATATGTTCTTCAATAATTCAGCACAGAGAGAGAGAGAGATAGTATGTTTACAATAGAAGTCAACACTTTGACTTATCTAGATAAGAGCATAGATCATCTCTAAGAAGATGATACATGAGATCAGTTGAAGACATGTTGCTTCAACTAATTCTCCAAGGTGACGCCTTAACCTATCGTTGTGTTGCATTTCGTCATCATGTTGCACCTCACCGCGCTGCACCATCCTGCAACCATCATCACTATGCTGCATCTCATCACGCTTCATTAATCATGACTGTACCCATCACTGTACTGCATTATGTGCAATTGCTACATCATGTTGCCATCTTGACCTATGTGTTGGCTGCACCTTGCTTGCTTGTTGTCCCTAGCATGCTTGTTGTTGCATGCTAGTTGTCCCTTGCATGTTAGCTGTAACATTGCATGCGTGGTGTATTTGCTGCTAAGTACCATACAACTGTCCCAATGTTAGTTAGTTGTCCCTTGCATGCTGCTCTCCTTCGGAGACAGATGCTCTGGCTGTTTCGACAGTTCCCAGTGGTTCTGGCAGTTCCGGCTGTTTCGGCAATTCCCAGCGGTTCTGGCAGTTCCGGCTATTCCACGCAGTTCCGGCAGTTCTGGTTGTTCCCAATAGTTCTGGCAGTCCCGGCAATTCCGGCTTTTCCGGCAATTCCAGCAGTTCCAGCATTTCCGGCTTTTCTGGCTTTTCTGGCAGTTCCGACTTTTTCGGCATTTCCAGCTTTTCCGGCTTTTCCAGCAGTTTTGGCTTTTCTGGCTTTTCCAGATTTTCCAGCAGTTCCGGCTTTTCCGACATTTCCAGCTTTTCTGGCATTTCCAGCAATTTCGGCTTTTTCGGCTTTTCTGGCTTTTCCAACTTTTTGAGCAACGTAGAGCTTCCCATGACTGCATTTAGATCTAGGGCATGTTATCTAAGGCAGCGTATACCCTAAGGCACTCCCTCTAGCTCTCATCTTCATCAAACCCAAAACAGGATGAAGTGAGATCATAAGAGTGTGTGTGTGTGACAAATGACTTCAAGTCCTCTTCTATTTATACTAAAACATAGAGGTTGAATAGACATGACAGTTGGGCTTTTGAGCCTACATAAGTTGCTGGCCGACTTGACAATTTGTCCATAATCAAAATAAATTCATATCTTCATAAATACTTATCGGAATCGGATGATCTTTAGATCAATCCTACACCTCTCGATGAGAGGGATCCAAGAAAAATATCAGCTGCCATAAATAAGATGAACCACATGGAGTTTGGCCCTAGTTGCCAATTTTAACAGACTGCAAGAAGAATCTAACCACAGAGTTCGATATGAAGGATCTGGGACAAATGCATTATTTCCTAGGGTTGGAAGTTTGGCAGCAGAAAGGAGAAATCTTCCTTGGGCAAGGAAGGTATGCTACAGAAACCCTGAAAAGGTTTGGGATGGGGGACTATAGACCTATGGCTACGCCAATGATCACCAACTAGAAGAAGATTGATGCATCAGAAGACAAGGATGTCGATCCCACCCTATACCGACAGCTCATAAGGCCCCTGATGTATCTAGTCAATACCAGGCCAGATATTTGCTACGCTGTCAACACCCTCAGTCAGTTCATGGTGGAACCAAAGAGGGCTCACTGGGCAGCAGCCAAGCATGTTCTCAGGTATTTACAGGGAATAGTTGATTATGGGTTCTTGTACAACAAGGGGAAGGATATTAGGTTGAGTGGATTTACTGATGCAGATTGGGCAGGAAGATCAGTGGATCGGAAAAGTACCTCTGGGTACTGTTTCAACATTAGATCAGGAGTAACCTCCTGGTGCAGTGGGAAACAGAAGTTCGTGGCTCTGAGCTCGTCTGAGGCAGAATATATGGCAGCAAGAACAGCTTTGTGTGAGGCCATATGGCTTAGAAAACTGTTGGTAAACCTATTCAAAAGAAATATGGAGGCAACCAGGATCATGTGTGATAATCAGAGTTGCACCAAACTCTTTGAGAACCCAGTATTTCATGATAGGTCAAAGCATATTGATATCCGGTGTCACTTTGTCAGAGATTGTGTCCAATGAGGCGTTGTACAATTGAGCTACACTCCTACAAGGGAACAAGTGGCAGACATCCTCACCAAGGCCCTTGGAAAGTCAAAATTTGACTACTTCAAGGAAAATGTGGGGATGGTAAAAAACCCCTTTCAGAAGTAGTGTGTTAGCAGCACGAATGAAGAGGGAGTTGCAGTGCAAATGCAGTGTTGGGAGAAAGGACCAACAGCAGCACAGATGCAGAGGGAGTTGCAATGCAGATGCAGTGTTGGGAGAAAGGACCAACAGCAGCACAGATGCAGAGGAAGTTGCAGTGCGGATGCAGTGTTGGGAGAAAGGACCAATAGCAGCACGGATGCAGAGGGAGTTGTCGTACATATGCAACAGTGGCAGTAACAGAGTCATGTGCCGCAGTGCAAAGGATGTTGGGCAAGAAGGCCTAGCATCAGCACAGGTACCGATGCCAGATGATCAGAGTAATACTCAGTGAGGAGTATTGCTAGAGCACAGTCCTCACTAAGAGGGAGTGTTGATTTGGGGTAGCATCGGATGTGCTCTAGCCACGAAATTTGGTGGAGAGGTTGGGGCACATGAGATCTCCAATACCCAGAAAGGGTTTGGGCAGATTCTAAACAGATCAGGAGATATTAAAATAATTAATATTTTTAATGGAGTCCCTAAGTCTAAACTTAGGGAAAATAAAATATTAATGTGTATCTGTGTTAGAATGGTCCAAAAGACATGGATCAAGACAGATCTAATCTTAGCCGTTGATTAGGGACTTAATCTCGACCGTTGAGATGTCAACAGAAAAGTATAAGAGGAGGCTTGAGGGGCACTTGGAGAACACACTAAGGGAGACCAGTCAGTTCAATTTCTGGAGCGGGGTTTGCTGAGAAATTGAACCAGTGGTCTGGAGAGCAGTCAGGAGGCAGCAAGTATGGAACAAAGAGATGGGAGATCAGCGCAAAAGAAGTAGACGTAGAGCCAAAGGAAGCTAGGTAGAGGAAATATTGCTCCCTTTCCCTCCTAGAGATGCGTGGGCACTCATGGCGAACTCATTTTCGTCAATCTTTGCTAGAGCAACCTTAGGATCATGTTTCTCATCCTTATCCTTTTGCTTCAAAGGACACTGGGATGCAAAGTGGTCCATCTCGCCACATCTCAAACATTTCACCTTCAAAATGTCCTTCTTCCTCTTGTACTTTTGTTGTCCCTTTGATGCTAGAGCTGCGTTCTCCTCCTCCTCCTTGGTCTTCGTGCCACTCCCACTGCTGCCATTGAGGTTGACCTTGACTAGGTCCCTCCTTAATTCTTCCAGTTTAACAGCTGCCCACATCTCGTCCCATGAAAGTAGTCTTTCCCTGCCCAATATACTTTGGACGAAGACTTGCCATTCATCCGAGACTCCATTCAAGGTCATCCTCACCATCGCAGTAGACTGAGGAGTAGACCCCACTACAGCAAGTTGATCTCTGGTGTCCTGAAGACGTTGAAGATAGGAGTTAGCTCCTTCTCCCTTCTGCATCAATGTCTGTTGCAACTTCTGTTCTAGTACATCTTCCGCTATTCGGAAGAGCCTTCATATAGTGAAGAAAAAGCTTCCCACATCTCTCGGGTTGTATCCTTGCCCTGCAAGTGTGAGACCACATGATCTCGAACTCCATCGAGCATGAACCTCTTCGCCTTCCCCTGCTCGGCCTTGTACTTCTTCCTCTGATCATTGTCAGCGGGAACAGCCACAACACCCTTGACGTAGGCTTCGAGATCGTACTGCTCCAAAACAGCTAAGATTTTGGTCTTCCATATGACATAGTTGGAAGCTCATTCCAACTTGTCCTGATCTCTGAGCCCATGCAATGCCATCTCACCCAACTGTCGAACTGACTCCTCTAGCCCCTACTCAGCACTGCTACCCGGCGAGTGAGAAATTCGAACTTTTGACGAGAAAAGTTCTTTGAGGAGAAAATTCCCCTTCTATGTGTCTTCGCTCTTTTCCGACAGATTTCTGCCCCGGCAAAAACTTCTCCCTTCAAGCACTGCGCTGAGCCTCTGCGGCACTCTGTCTGCCTTTGCAAGTTCACGAACTGGAATTCGTACCTCTATCAACTCACTCAGAGAGAGATTTCCTTAGAATCTCTGCTTCCCTGCAAGGACTGCGCAATCCCTTCAAGGGGATTCAAATTGCTGCCAAGTGCAACTTTTGGCCTCTCTGCTTAGCGCTAGATCTGCTCTTCCTGTTTCAAAATCAATGCTCTGATACCATGTGAAAATTCCTAATCCGCAAGGAACCCCTACTGCAGTAAATCTGAATCTACTTCACCTACTTGATTTTAATATGCACTCATCAAGTTATTCTCTGAATGCTAAAGCAAATTACTTCTACAACCTACACTACTTTAATATTTGATTACATGAAACAGAAAACTGAGCAAAGAAGGACACACTAATTTTTTGGACAAAATAGTCCCCGGAAAAACCCAATGCAGAAAAACCGGTGCAGCAGCTCTAAGGGTTTTCTATTATTAAGCAGTAATTTTGAATACAAATGTTGGTAACTCTCCCGGCAAACCAGTGACAGAGAAAATACAATGGCGGAAAAACTGAGTGAGTTTTACCTCACTTCACCCGGCAGATTCCGGCTGATCGACATCAAAACTAGCTAACCCCGACTATCTCTGCGCTGGCCCTGTGTAGGCCCTGCATCGGCCCTACAAGCTTTGCGTCAGTTTTGCGTTCTCTCTTCTTCCCACTGCATCAAATTTTTCAGTTGTTCCGGCAATTCCGGCTTTCTGCGTGAGGGCATCTTCAGCGTCTGCTCTGGCCCTTCTGGCTCTACGACATGCATGCATGGGCCTAGATTGGCCCAACGTCAGTCCTCCTGGCTGCTGCGCTACCTCCACTAGCTTCTCTCTGCCTCTCTCTCTATACTCTCGAACTATCCCTGCCCCTCTGCTGCAACTGATCACTAAGTTTGAATTCTCGGCTTCCTAGCCCCAGAAATCAAACTACAAATCAATATGTTCTCTCTGCGTGTGTTTCTAAATGAACCCCAAGCCTCCTTCTTATACTTTTCTCGTTGAGACTTCAACGGCAGAGATTAAGTCTCTAATCAACAACTAAGATTAAAACTTGACTTGATCCACCTTCTAGATCATTCTCACCCATATTTTGATTAGTACCCATTAATACTTTAATTTTCCTAAGTTTAGACTTAGGAACCCTATTAAAAATATTAATTATTTTAATAGAATACAATCTGGGTGGAATTTCACCCAACGGTTTCTAGGTTCTTTAGCACTCATGTGCATTAGCCTCTCCACCAATTTTCGTGGCTAGAGCACATCTGATGCTACCAAAAACTAACAAAGTGTTTCAGGTGTGGTAAGATGGGTCACTACGCTACTCAGTGTCCTCTCAAGAAGAAGGACAAGGATGAGAAACACGATCCAAAGGCTAGGCCCACGAGGATCGAAGAGGAGAAGTTCGCCATGACAGTCGAGATACCTCCAAGAGGGCAGTGGGCTGATTTGGATCTGTAGTTCGAAAGAGCAACAGATGGGTAAGATCCTTGAGGAGTCCACCTCTTGGATCAATACCTTGCTACGGGAGCCTAGTTTTATGGTAGCAGGAAAGACTAGTGTTTGATGGTGCCAAGGAGTGCCGGAGAGACAGTTGCAGTGGCTAAGAGCGCAAGAGTCTGAGCAGCGCAGAGTAGAGTTGACAGCAGTACAGATGGTACAGAGCAGAGGTCAGTAGCAGCGCAGTATATTCAGAGAGTCAATACAAAGACTAGCAGCAATCAGGCTCCAGCATTCACGTGGTATCATATTGAACATAGTTAGTTCAGTAATTTTGGATGTTTTTCCGTTGTTATCAGCAATAGTTTGCAGTGCAGTGCAGTGGCAGTCCTAGCAGCAACACAGATGCAGCACTTAAGAGGGAGTTGTAGTAAGGATGCAGTATTGGTAGTGGCAGTGTCAGCAACAGTACAGTTACAGTAGCAGCGCAGTAGTTGTTGGACAGCATGTCAGACATCAGCAGCGCAGAGGACGATGCTTCAGAGTCAAAGCAGTATGCAGCAGCAGTATATTGCTAGAGCACATTCCTCGCTAAGAGAGAGTGTTGATTTGGGGTATCATTAGATGTTCTCTAGGCCTCAAATTTTGCAGGGAAGCATGGGCACATGTATTCCAAAAAACCCGGAAATCGTTTTGGAAAATTCCACCCAGAGATAGTTTTATTAAAATAATTAATCTTTTTTAATGGGACCCTAAGTCTAAACTTGGGAAATTAAAAATAGTAATGGGTATTAATCTAATTGTGGGTATAACTTCTAGAAGAAGATGAGGATCAAGCTAAAATGATCTTATCCATTGATTAGCTTTTAATCTTGACCGTTGAATGTCAACGAGAAGATTATTTAAGGGAACTTGAGGATCATTTGGAAAATACACCAAGAGATCAAGAGATCGAATTTCTGAAGTGAGAAGTTTTGAGGAGGAGGTTCTGATCGAGGAGATTTCTTGCAGTTGAGGGGCAGGGATAGCATCCGGAGAGAGATAGATTTTCTCAGTCGGAGAATCATCAGCGAAGAGAGGCAGAGAGTGATCCAGAAGCCCTGACGCAGGGCCACGCAGAGGCAGCACAGAGGGTGAGAGAGTCTGAGATTTTGCTGCGGAGAGTCAGTTTCAAAAGCCAGGAGCCGAGGTGTGAGACCGAGAGGCTGAGAGAAGAGACTTCAGGCAGCAAATCGATCAGCGCACCGGGTGACGCAATGCCTAGAGAGGTTGAGGCGGGGACTGTGTGAGGACAGCGCAAAGGAAGTGTAGGGCCTGCCAGAGGCACTTCATTCAGTATCTGGATCAACAGGGATTTTCTCAATGATTGTGTGAGGTAATCTCACAAATATTTTTTGCAGTATTTCTCTCTCTGTAACTGAATTACCCGAGGTATTCACAGATGTATTCAGAATTTGCTACTGCTTAATAATAATAAACCCTCATAACTCCTGCACCAGTTTTCTGCATTGGGTTTTTTGGGGACTTTTGTCCAAAAATAGCGGTGTCTATTGTGTTGTATTTTCTTTCTTGCTCAGTCTCTTGTTTCCATATAATATTAATTAAGTTAAGGCTGCAGTGTATGTATTATGATATTTGTCGTAGGAAACTGCAAGTAATTTGTTTAAAGGAATTTAACAAATAGGAGTAATATCATCAGTTGCTGCAGTAGGTGTTCCTGTTGAGGAATTTTCACAGACACAAGATATGGCACTAGCCAGGGACAAACCCCAATGTGGGGAAACCCTTGATCAATTCTTCTTATAATTCTTCAAAAGTTCAGCAGAGAGAGAGAGTACAATATACAATTTTCACTTGCCCAATCAAAATGAAATCTAACCAGTCAAACAGCAGTAACAGAAAGCCCTAACCAAAAAGTCAAATTTGGTCAACAGGGCAGATTTTGACCTCCAAAACAGCTCGGTCAAACTCGGTCAACTCAGCCTCCAATAGCTAGTCAAATCAGCCCAAAAACAGTCTGAAAATATCCAGTCAAATCTGGTCAACGAAAGTCAACGCAACAGTAGGCCCTTCCACAGTCAACTTTGGTCAAACAGTGGTCAAAGAGCCTTGGTTTTTGTGCCCAGAATTGTGGCCTACCCAAACAGAGATACCCCACACAAAACCACAGTCAAAACTAGTCAACATTGGTCAACGCAGGGACAGGAAAAGTATAATCCTTTCTTCGCCCGTGTGGAGAGAGAGAAGCCTCATAAATCTGTACCTAATCAATGAAGGAGAGAGAGATATGTGAGTGAGTGAAGTGCCAAAATGAGGAGGCCTCTTGAATTTATATGCAACGTTGAGGTGCAAATTAGATGACTGGCCGACCTTGACAATTTGTCCATAATCAAAACAAATTCATAATTCCATTTGTACATGTCAGAATGGGATGATCTTTAGATTAATCCTACACCTCTCGGAGAGAGGAATCCAATAAAAATATCAGCTGCTTCATATGAGCTATCCAAGGTGAAGCTTGGCCCTAGTTGCCAAATTTAACACTTTCTTAGTATATTGACGACAAAATCCACCCTAGCTTTGGGGTGAGGATGGAGTGAAAAACTTTGTCGATCAATTGTGTCTAGAGACATAGATGAATCAATGAGACAAAAAAACTCCTAAGATAGAAATCGTCACCAAAATACTATGACATCGTGGTCTTACTAAGATCATTGACATTATAACCATGCAGAATGGGTTTACATCTTTAACAAACTGCTCACTGATGATGAAATCTGAATGATGTGAACACTTGAACATGATAGATCCCTTTTGCGAAAAAAGGGGTGTACTGTTATGGGGCCATTGACACAGAGTGGTCAAAAAGGCCTAATTAGGCAAATTGAACCCCTTAGGAAGGATATAAATTGATGAGAGCTCATTTGAATCTCATCATCACTTGGATTTGGATCATTTGTTTCTTCTTGGAATTTCTCTAGGCCTTTTGATGGACGAATTGGAGATTTAATGCGTTTCAATGCTTGGAAAAACTTAATATTTTGTCTTGGAGCTTTGATTTTCTTGCATCTTGATGATTGGAATAATTTCGCTATACTCGTGAGTACTTTTCCATGATTATCTTGTAATTTTATCTCATGAAATAATCAATGAAATATTTTCGTTCATGAATCTGGTGTAGCTATTCTTATGCTTATGCGAAGTTGTTAATTTGTCTTTATGAGGGATTTTTCATGTGATTATTATAAAGTATGGTGAATTATTGTCCTAGGGGTACATGATTTTCCTTGATAAGTCATTGTTTTGCAACATAAAGAAGTATAAATTTCCTTTGTAACCTAGTTGTTGCTAAGGCCATATGAAGTTGCTGGGTAACTCCTTGGTTGGAATTAAGCTATCTAAGAATTGATTTCATTAGACTCCATTCTACCAATAGATTAGGCACTCGTTTAGCCCTAAGGTGATCACAAAAGAATATTATTCTCACCACTTTTCTAAGCCCTAACCTAGTAGGCCTCCTAGTGCATCATCTAAAATCATTTCTAGCCATTAAAAATCCTTGAAAATTGGTGAACTTTTGCGTTGGGATCTTCTTCAAAGGTCCTCAAATTTGAGGTAAATCCCACAGTGGGATCTCAAGATATTTTGAGCCCTAGCTTGAAGACCGTTCTCCTCCCTAGGTCCCCTTTGGTTAGTGGCTTCATTACGATCATTGCACTCAAATTTCAAGTCAAATCTTACTTTGATCCTTTTCTTCCCCCTTACATGGTAAAGTCCATCTATTGGAAGCCCCATCCCTCACCCTTGACCTCGTTTGGATCCACGTGGGCTTCTTTGTGGTCCCGCAACTTTGCAACTTGAACTTCAGAAGGATTGCATAGAAACCATTTCTCCTTTACGATTCTTGGTTTAGGGCACTTCTTATCAAAAAATACCCCTCAAATCTAGATCTAGTATCCTCTTAGCCCTTCTAAGAGAGCCATCCATCTTACTTCTATAGCATGTAAGGCCATTATTTGAGCCTCTCTTGTGAATTGGCTTTAGGAATCACTCTACATCCTATCATTGATCCACCTATCCTAGTGATTCCTCTCATACCAGGACTCCTCCCATCAATGAAAGCCTGTAAAGAGCAGGGAGCTTTAGATGAGGTGACAGTGGGGGCTATTGCTTCATTGTTGCCACTTGACCTAGTAGTTTCTCTATAGGATCCCCTCCTAGGTGTTGAAAAGTGTAACTAGGTTCAGTCTTCATAATGATGTGTAATTGTGATTTTATGTAATTGATGAAAAGAAAAATAAAATTATTATTATGCTTGTCTCGTGGGTTTCATGAGCAAGGAATTTTATTTTAGTGATGGCTCCCATTGTGAGCCTTTAGGATTTGTCATAAAAGTCAATTTAAGTCTATGTCATGTATGAAGGACCCTTCTTGGGCAAGTTACACATTTGTATAAGTCATTAAAGGAGTCAAAAGACCCTCCAAGACAAGCAGAAGCATCTCCTAGCATGTCGGCTTCAAGATGGAATTAATAAACTCCTCCAACACACATGTCGGCTCACCCTCTTCAAGTCGGTTAATTTGAGGGGGAAACCACTATAAATAGGCAGCTCGGCCTCAGTTCAGATCATATAATTTCGATGAAACATAGGTTTGAAACAAAAGTGTGAAAAAGGTCAACGAAGATGGTCCCACAACCAGCAAAGTAAGGAGAAGAAAGAGCGAAGTCTTTTGGAGTGAATTGGGACTGTTTTAGGGTTGTTTCTTGTCACACATGCGAAGAAAGGAGGCAGCATATGTTGCAGAAAGAAACCGAGAAGAACCAAGGTCTGCAAGATTACTTGTGAAGTCAAATCAGCAAGCCAAGTTGGAGAAGATAGCTATATACAGTCCAAGCGAAGAAGGTTAAGGGATTGGATCACCATTTATCTCTCTCATGAGTGTTGCAACTAGGGTTTCCAAGGACGCTGAAATAAGGTGCATGTCTGAAGCAGAAAGCCAAAGTTGAAGAGTAATCGAGAAGAAGAAAGGAGCAAAGGGATTGTTTGTGTCTTGGTCTTCGAGTCGCAAATAGGTCAAGGGTCTTGGTTTTGGTATTCGTCAATTGGAATCTCTATAAGAAGAAGAATTTGTTCAGGGTTTCCTCTCAAGAATGAGATGTTTTGGCCCTACCTGATGTTGATTTTTTGGGTAGCATCGGATGTGCTCTAGCTCCGAAATTTTGTGGAGGCGCTAGAACACATGAGATCTCCAAAACCCAGAACTTGTTGGGACAAATTCCACCTGGAGTGCATGTTATTCAAATAATTAATTATTTTTAAAGGTGCCTAAGTTAAAGCTTTGGAAATTAAAATAATTAAAGTGAATTAATGTCAATATGGGTGAGAAGCTTCTAAGTGATGAGGATCAAGTCTAATTTAATCTTAGTTGTTGATTAGAGATTAGATCACGGTTGTTATTTTCTCAACAGGAAAAGTATAAAGGAAGGCTTGGGGTCAGTTGGAGAATACACAGAGTGAGAGTAGCACTTGCACTAGATTGAAATTTTGGGGTGTGGTTTGCTAAGAATTTCGGAGTAAGCTTCTAGTGCAGAGAGGGGCAGTTCGGCAATGGGACTTTCGTCCAAGGCCGAGAATACATAATAGAGAGGCAGCACTGGGGTTTCTATGAGGCAGATCAGGGATCAGTTCAACAGATCAATTTCTGAGCCGGGAAGGCTTACTGGGAGGGTGACGCAGCTCCTAGAGGATGTGACGCAATTCCAGCACAGAGCTAGGAGCAACCATCGTTGCACAACACTAGGGACAACGCAGTCACCTGTGGGGTTTGTTCATCCAGTTGTTGGATCCGCCAAAATATCTGTCTCTGAATAGATTTACTTCTACCGGATTTATTCTCTGTTGGGCGAGCCGGATTTGGCACCCTAGTTGTATTCAGAAATCTGCTTAATAAAACCCTCATATCTGTTGCACCGATTTTCCCGCATTGGGTTTTTTCGGGGATGTTTAATCTAAAAATAAGTGTGTCCTTTGTGTGGTTGTCTCATTTATTTTTCAATACTTGATCTGTATATTGGTGTAGTTTGCATTAATATTTTCTGAATAGTTCTGAAAATAACTTGTTAAAATGAAAAACACAAGTAAGTAATGCAAATCAGTTTACTACAGTAGGATTTCTGATTTGTTAGATTCAGAAATTTTCACACCTAACAGCCTATATTTTGTGTCTTTTGTCTCTTTATGGTTTATGCTTCGTAGTTGTTTGATGAAGAATAACGTTATAATAACATAAGTAAAAGAAGATCCTAATCAAGAAGTAAAAAGCATTCACAAGCAGTGATCTAACTAAAAGAAATCACTTAATCTCGATGCCCTAGATTTCTCAACATGGTATCAGAGCTAAGGTGACTAAGTCAAGAAAGGGCATCTTATCAAGGGACACTCAAGGATCAAATCTCAAGGAAGGCATCAAAGTGAAGATCATCTTGAAGTCAAAGGAATCATCATAACCCTAGATCAAAGAAGTATTGGGATCATCATCAAGAAAAGAAGGCCAAAACCCTACATCTACTCAAGTTGAAGAGATCTACGAATCAAGTTAAAGTGTTTTGAAGACTATTCATCCAAAGGAAGCTAGATCAAAAGGCGGTGTCATCTCACTCTCTGTGGGATCATTCTTGAAGAAAACTACCTTCATCAAAGAGAAGTTTTCTATTCTCTATATCATCATCAACATCAAGAAAGCAGCAAGGAGAAGGAGCATTTTTATTGAGTTGAGGCTTCTACGATTCATATTTTGTGTGGTGTCATCTTCCAAAGTCATTGCATTCGTATTTTTTGGAATCAACGTTTCAAACCATCCTCTGTGGTTCATCATCGGGATAGATCCACAGAGGATGGTTCGAAACGTCGATTCCAAAAATATGAATGCGATGACTCTCGAAGGAGCATCTTATCAAGTAAGTATATTTATGTCCACATCTGAATCTGTCAAAATTTCGTTTTTCAAGGAAAGCAACAAATTGGTCGGGGCTTCAAACTATCTTGCATGGAAGAAAAGAACAGATCTAAACCTCATTGAAAATGAGGTTATGGAACATGTCAAAGGATCTATCTCTAAACCAAGAAAGGAAGATGCTCAAGCTCTTGCCAAGTATATAAAGGGGAAGTTAGGGCTCAAAGGATTCTCATAGAATCCATCAAGGATCCCCTCATCCCATATGTATCTAAACTCGAAACTTCAAAAGAAATCTATCACAAACTAGTAGAGTTGTATTCTGTAAGAACTGCTGGAGAAGTCATTTCATTAAGGCAAGAACTTTACAAGCTAAAGATGTCAAGGGTAGATGGAATAGCCTCATACTTTATGAGGATATCTGAAATCCGGGATCTGTTGATTTTGGGTAGCATCGGATGTGCTCTAGCTCCGAAATTTTGTGGAGGGGCTAGAACACATGATATCTCCAAGACCTAGAAATCGTTTGGAGAAATTCCACTCGGATGAAGAGTTATTAAAATAATTAATATTTTAATGGGTTCCTAAGTCTAAACTTAAGAAAACAAAAATATTAATGGGTATTAATAAGAATATAGGTAAGAAACTTCTAAGTGACGAGGATCAAGTCTGTTTTGATCTTAGTCGTTGATTAGGGACTTAATCTCAGTCGTTGATTCATCAATAGGAAAAGTATAAGAAGAGGCTTGAGGGTCAGTTGGAAAGACTCTTGAGAGATCAGTCAGTTCAATTTTTCTGGGGCAAGGTTCGCTGAGAAAATCGAACAAGTGATCTATTGCAGCAGAGGGGCAGGGATAGTTGAGGTTGGAGGATCTTCTCCAGGACCTTGAATACACAGTAGAGAGAGGCAGAGAGACGCCAGAGGAGGCAACACAGACCCAGGGAGACTGATGCTGGGCCAGGAAGGGCCCACGCATTTCCAGCGCTAGGGTAGAGCCACCCTCCAGCAGAAATCCGAATTCAGCCAGGGAGCAGCAAGATCAGCCGAGAAGGCTGACGTCAGAGCTCCAAGAGGCAGCGTAGTGCTAACGCAGTGTCCTAGTGTGCTCCACGCAAGCCCACGAGCTACTGCAAAGGGGCAGCGCAGTTGTAGCCAGGGACAGCCAGTCCAATTGCCGGAACGAAGAGATTTTGCCAGGTGAAGTGAGGTAATCTCACTTAGGTTTCTGCCAGTATATTTTTATCTCTGTAACTAGATTGTTGAGAGGGCATCCAGAGTTGTATTCAGAACTACTGCTTAATAAATGAAAACCCTCATAGCTGCTGCACTGGTTTTCGCGCATTGGGTTTTTCCGGGGACGTTTGTCCAAAAAAATAACAGTGTCCCTCGTGTATTTGTCTCATTCTATTTTCAGTTCATGATTAGTATATATGTGTAGTCTGAAATAGTGTTTTCGTTGTTGTTTAATAATTAAATAACTTGTTGAATGTAAAAAGTCAAAACAAGTAGAAGATGATAAACCAATGATTGCAGTAGGATTTCTGATGTGTAGATTTAGAAATTTTCACAGGATCAACTACAAGATCTAGGGGAAGTCATGTCTGATAGAGAAACAACTACAATTGTACTAAATGCACTACCAGAGGAGTGGGGTAACTTTACTTAAAGTATTTATGGGAATAAAGAAGCTACTCCATTCCAGGATCTATGGTCACTGTGCAAGATTGAAGAATCTAGACTAAAGGCCAAATCTGATGTGGAAGTAGGTGAGTAAAATCAAGCTTATGCTACAATGACAAGAAGAAAAGGAAAATTTGGAAAGTCTGATTCTCGTAAAAGAAAAGGGACATGGCTAAGATACAATGTTATGGGTGTCAAGAATATGGACACTACAAAAGAGATTGTCCTAAGACCAAGAAGGACAATAGCAAAAGAGGAAGAGTAGAAGACCATATCACCAAAGAAGTAGAGGAAGATGAAAAGAAGAAGTCCAAGAAAGAGGAAATAAGAGATATGTATTACTGAGATAGTCTTTCTCGCATAATTTATTTTCAAGTTCCCAAGCCTTTTGTTGTAAGATATGGCTATCATGATTCACTAAGTAAAATAATGGGATGCATCCAGGCATCATAGAAGCATGAAAGATGATTAGAATCTATGGAAGTCAAGGATATAGCTCTTGGAAATCTCGTTGGAAACATAAGTGGCAAGGTCATCTAGTACAAGGTTCATCATACATCTGTCAAAAGGAAACATCTGTTGATGGGGATACTTTATATCCTCAAGATTCTCTGATAGAATCTTCATTAAAATGTTCACCAATCATGAGGGGAAGCAAGTGTTTCATCAAGAATTCCAAACTTGTGGAATTCATGGGATGATGGTATGATGACATAAAAGAGGCAAAGCAATGGATTGAAGCTTTTTCAATCAAGGGAGTTGCTACAGGAAGTCTGGATGACCCAAAGGAAAATGAGGTATGTATTCTTATATTCAATATTGAAGAGTCATGTCATATGGTTGCAGGTAAAATGGATCAACACTCTATCTTGAGAGCATGATCAAAAGAAAAAAGATCTCCTCTAGAAAGATGCAAGAAGGCATAAGTCAAACATTATCTAGCTGAAATCAACATAATATGTCCTCATATGTAATATGAGGTGGTTGACAACAATTGGAGGAATTCTGATTAGAAGATTCATGGAAATGAAATGTGTGAAGAAAGGAAGGAAGAGATCGTGGAATATGCAACCATGGTAAAAGCTATCAACATCTGAAAGACCAAGAAGATTTGACTAGGATATCTCCATTAAAGATATGAAGACTCTTATGGAGACTGAAAAAAAAAGAGACCCTTGACAATATATATCTTTGGGAGATGTATGTTGTGAAAATTTCTGAATCTACACATCAAAAATCCTACAGCAATCACTAGTTTATCATCTCCTACTTGTTCTTTACATTCAACAAGTTATTTAATTACTTAAACAATGATGAAAACACTATTGCAGCCTACACATACACACAGATCATGAACTTAAATAAACTGAGACAATCACATAAGGGGCACCATTATTTTTGGACAATCGTCCCCAGAAAAACCCAATTAGGGAAAACAAGTGCATCATATAGAGGATTTGTACTATTAAGCAGATTTCTGAATACAACTAGGGTGCCAAATCCAGCTCACCCAAAAAGAGAATAAACCTAGCAGAAGTACCTCTATCCGGAGACAGATATTTTGACAATTCCATCAACTAGATGATCAAACCCCATAGATGACAATGTTGTTCTCAGTGCTGGACAGCGATGGCTGCTCCAACCTTTGCGCTGGAACTGTGTCACCTCCTATAGGAGTTGTGTCACCCTTCCAGTGAGCCTCCCTTTCTCAGAAGTCGATACGCTGAATTGTTGCTCTCTCTGCCCCACAGAAAACCCCAACATTGCCTCTAAGGGACTGTGTCAGCCCCTCTAGCTTCTACGTCACACTCTCTGGAGCTGCGTTGTCTCTCCTGCTGTTGCTCTGCCTCTCTGCTATGTATTCTTGGCCTTGGACTAAAGTCCCTCTGCCGAACTGCCCCTCTCGCACTGCAACTCAGATCACTAGCTCGACTTTCTCAGCAAACCACGCCCCAGAAAAATCGAACTCTTTGATCTCTTGGTGTATCTCCAACTGACCCTCAAGCCTCCTCTTATATTTTTCTTGTTCATGAATCAACGGCCGAGATTAAGTCTTGAATCAACGGCTAAGATTAAAACAGACTTGATCCTCATCTCTTAGAAGCTTCTCACCCATATTTTTATTAATACCCATTAATATTTTTATTTTCCTAAGTTTAGACTTAGGAACCCATTAAAAATATTAATTATTTTAATAAATCCTCATCCAGGTGGAATTTCTCCAAACGATTTCTGGGTTCTGGAGATCTCATGTGTTCTAGCCCCTCCACAAAATTTTGGAGCTAGAGCACATCCAATGCTACCCAAAATCAACACTCCATCTTAGTGAGGAATGTGCTTTAGCAATACTTCTCAACAGAAGTACTACACTGATCCACAGCATCAGTCCTCTGTGCTGTTGATGCTTGGCCTGCTGCCCTTCATCCACTACACTACTGCATCCTGTACTGCTACCCATGATACTGCCACTGTCACTGCTACATTTGTACTGCAGCTCCCTCTCAAAATGTTGCCTCATGCTGCCCATAGCAATGCCACTACTAATTGTTGCACTGCAACTCAGTTGCTGAGAAGCAACTGAAAACTCACCCATACACTGACATGCTGGTCAGTATGGATGCCTCATGATGCTAAAGCTACCTTTGATGCTAATATGTTCTGCCCCTCTGTTGCTATTGCGTTGCTGCAAACTACTTTGTGCCTCTCTCACTGCTACAACATCCACTACGTTGCCTCAGACTTTGGCACTCTAGCTCTACCACTGTCGCTCCATCACACCTCGCTCCAACCGACACCCGTCATTTTTCTACTGTCGTTAACGGCTCCCATAGTCGTATGTGATCTAAGAGTTTGGGAACCTCAAGGATCCTGCCCCCGTGTAGTCCTCTCGACTACAACTCGATGTCGCCCCACCTCTTCTCTAGAGGTGCATGAGCACTCATGGCGCAATCGTCATCCTTGCTTTCCTTGTCTGCTTTTGCTGGAGAAACCCTTGAGTCAGAAGCCTCCCCCTTGCCCTTCTTCAAGGGGCACTGAGTGGCATAAAGTCCCAGTTCCCCACAGTTGAAGCATATGACCTTGGTTATGTCCTTCTTCTTTCTCTTCTGCTGCCTTTGTTGTCCCAATGATGCAAGAGTTGCATCCTCCTCCTCCTCCTTCTTGACCCGGGCTCCCTTGCCACTACTCTCTGTCATGGTCAACCTCCTGAGCTCTTCTTGTCGAAGAGCTACCCACATCTCCTCCCAACTGGGGAGAGTCGCTTTGCCCAAGATACTTTGGACAAAGGTCTCTCAGTCCTCGGTGACTGCATTTAGAGCAGTCCTGACCATGAACTCAGGATCTGGTGTAGACCTCACGGAAGTCAATTGGTTGTGAATCCCTTGTAACCTGAGAAGGAAGGGATCGATCTCCTCTCCCTTCTGCATCTGATACTGTCTCAGCTGATTTTCTAATAGCATCTTCCGTTGGACGGAAGAGCCCTAGTACAAGGTGGTCAGTGCCTCCCACATCTCCCTTGTTGTGTCCTTCTCAGCAATGTGTGGTACTACATGATCTTTGACCCCGTCAACGATCATGCATTTGGCCTTAGCCTGGGCCTCCTCATACTTCAACAGATTAGTGTCGACCGGCACAGCAACTACCTTCAAGGCATAGTCCTTGATGCGATGTTTGTCTAGGACTGCCAGGATCATGCCCTTCCAGATGACAAAATTGGATGCTCCATCCAATCTATCCTGATCCCTTAACCCATTCACTGCCATCTCTGCTCAATAATATGACTAGTTCTCTTCTCCCACTCCTGTTGACAATCTAGCAAGACTTGGATCTAGATTTCTTTGGCGCAAGAAACCCTTTAAGGAACAAGCTCCTCTAGACTCCCTCTAAAACCTGATTTCCTTCACAGAAAGCCTCCCGCCAACTGTCGAATCACTTCCTCTCCAATCCTCCTTTGTTGCTGCAACCCGGATCTAGATTTCTTTAGCTAGAAATTTGTCAAGGCAGTGACTCCCTCTACCTGGGCTCTGTCTCCACATACACTACTCTGCACCAACAGAAACAACGTACCACCAGCTCCTCAAATTGAATCTGCACTGCTCCTCCAACCCCGGCAACAGTCTGATTCAAACCTTTCAGGCTCTGCGCTGGCCCAGAGAGCTAACACAGTCACTGCGTGGGCTTGCGTGGGCTCCTCGCTGGCTCTGCGTCACCCTCTGCAGGCTCGAAATGCTAACGCAGGCACTGCGTGAGCCTCTGAGTCACTCCTGCAACTTCTCCTATGCCTCTAAAACAACACTACCACTCGAGACAGCTACTTCTCTGCAGCAAATTCTCTGGATTTCTCGGCTGGTGTCTTTAGTCTCCTATGATTTGTAATGCTCTGATACCATGTGAAAATTTCTGAATCTACACATCATAAATCCTACTACAATCATTGGTTTATCATCTCCTACTTGTTCTTTACATTCAACAAGTTATTTAATTACTTAAACAGCGATGAAAACACTATTGTAGCCTACACATACATATAGATCATGAACTGAAATAAACTGAGACAATCACACAAGGGACACCGTTATTTTTGGACAATCGTCCCCAGAAAAACCCAATTCGGGAAAATCGGTGCAGCATATAAAGGGTTTGTATTATTAAGCAAATTTATGAATACAACTAGGGTGCCAAATCCAGCTCACCCAACAGAGAATAAACCTGGCAGAAGTACCTCTATCCAGAGACAGATATTTTGACAATTCCAGCAACTGGATGATCAAACCCCACAGATGACAATGTTGTTCCCAGTGTTGGGCAGCGATGGCTGCTCCAAGCTTTGCGCTGGAACTGCGTCTCCTCCTCTAGGAGCTATGTCACCCTTCCATTAAGCCTCCCTTGCTCAGAAGTCGATATGTTGAACTGTTGCTCTCTCTGCCCCACAGAAAACCCCAACATTGCCTCTAAGGGACTATGTCAGCCCCTCTAGTTTCTACGTCACCCTCTTTGGAGCTGCGTTGTCTCTCCTGTTGTTGCTCTGCCTCTCTACTATGTATTCTCGCCCTTGGATTAAAGTCCCTTTGCTAAACTTCCCCTCTCACTGCAACTCAAATCACTAGCTCGATTTTCTCAGCAAACCACACCCCACCCCAGAAAAATTGAACTCTTTGATCCCTTGGTGTATCTCCAACTGACCCTCAAGCCTCCTCTTATACTTTTCTTGTTGATGAATCAACGGTCGAGATTAAGTCCCTAATCAACAGCTAAGATTAAAATAGACTTGATACTCGTCCCTTAGAAGCTTCTCACCCGTATTTTTATTAATACATATTAATATTTTTATTTTCCTAAGTTTAGACTTAGGAACCCATTAAAAATATTAAATATTTTAATAACTCCTCATCCAGGTGGAATTTCTCCAAACGATTTCTGGGTTCTAGAGATCTCATGTGTTCTAGCCCCTCCAAAAAATTTCGGAGCTAGAGCACATCCGATGCTACCCAAAATCAACACTCCCTCTTAGCAAGGAATGTGCTCTAGCAATACTTCTCAACAGAAGTACTACACTGATCCATGGCATTGGTCCTCTATTTTGTTGAAGCTTGGCCTGTTGCCCTTCATCCACTGCACTACTGCATCCTGTATTGCTGCCCATGATACCGCCATTGTCACTGCTACATCTGTACTGCACCTCCCTCTCAAAATGTTGCCTCATGTTGCCCATAGCACTGCCACTGCTAACTGTTGCACTACAACAAAGTTGTTGAGAAGTAAGCAACTGAAAACTCACCCATACACTGACATGGTGGTCAGTATGGACGCCTCATGATGCTGAAGCTACCTCTGCTGCTAATCTGTTTTGCCCCTCTGTTGCTATTGCGTTGTTGCAAACTGCTTTGTGCCTCTCGCACTGCTACAACATCCAATGTGTTGCCTCAGACTTTGGCACTCTAGCTCTACCACTGTTGCTCCATCACACCTCGCTCCAACTGACGCCCGTCATTTTTCTACTATCGTTAAGGGCTCTCGTAGCCGTATGTGATCCAAGAGTTTGAGCACCTCAAGGATCCTGCCCCCATATAGTCCTCTCAACTACAACTCGATGTCGCCCCACCTCTTCTCCAGAGGTGCATGAGCACTCATGGCGCAATCGTCATCCTCGCTTTCGTTGTCAGCTTTTGTTGGAGCAACCCTTGAGTCAGAAGCCTCCCCCTTGTCGTTTTTCCGAGGGCACTTAGTGGCATAATGTCCCAATTCCCCACAGTTGAAGCATCTGACCTTGGTTATGTCCTTCTTTCTCTTTTGTTGCCCTTGTTGCCCAGATGATGCGAGAGTTGCATCCTCCTCCTCCTCCTTGACCCCCCCCCTTGCTGGTACTCCTTGTCTTGGTCAACCTCCTGAGCTCTTCTTGTCGAAGCGCTGCCCACATCTCCTCCCAACTGGGGAGAGTCGCTCTACCCAAGATACTTTGGACTCCCAATCCTCGGTGACTGCATTTAGGGCAGTCCTGACCATCAACTCTAGATCTGGTGTAGACCCCACGGAAGTCAACTGGTCGTGAATCCCTTGTAACCTGAGAAGGAAGGGATCAATCTCCTCTCCCTTATGCATCTGGTATTGTCTCAGCTGATTTTCTAATAGCATCTTCCGTTGGACGGAAGAGCCCTGGTACAAGGTGGTCAGTGCCTCCCACATCTCCCTTATTGTGTCCTTCTCAGCAATGTGTGGTATTACATGATCTTGACCCTGTCTAGGATTATGCATTTGGCCTTAGCCTGGGCCTCCTCGTACTTCATCAACGGATCAGCGTCGACTGGCATAGCAACTACCTTCAAGGCATAGTCCTTGATGTGATGTTTGTCTAGGATTGCCAGGATCCTGGCCTTACAGATGACAAAATTGGATGCTCCATCCAATCTATCCTGATCCCTCAACCCATTCACTGTCATCTCTATGCAATAATATGACCAGTTTTGTTCTCCCTCTCCTACTGACAATCTAGCAAGACTTGGATTTGTATTTCTTTGGGACAAGAAACCCTCTAAGGAACAAGCTCCCCTAGACTCCCTCTGAGTCCTGATTTCCCTCACGGAAATCCTCCCTCTAACTGTCAAATCACTTCCTCTCAAATCCTCCTTTGCTGCTGCAACCTAGATCTAGATTTCTTTGGCTAGAAATCTATCAAGGCAGTGACTCCCTCTACCTCGGCTCTATCTCCATAGACACTGCACTGCACCAATAGAAACAATGTCCCACCAGCTCCTCAAATTGAATCTGCACTGCTCCTCCAGCCTTGACAACAGTCTGATTCGAACCTTTCAGGCTCTGCATTGGCCCAGAGAGATGACACAGTCACTGCGTGGGCTCCTCTCTGGCTTTGCACCACCCTTTGCAGGCTCGAAAAGTTGACGCAGGCACTGCGCGAGCCTCTGCATCACTCATCTGGCTCTGCATCACTCAACGTCCCACCAGCTCCTCAAATTGAATCTGCACTGCTCCTCTAGCCTTGACAACAGTCTGATTCGAACCTTTCAGGCTCTGCATTGGCCCAGAGAGATGACGCAGTCACTGCGTGGGCTCCTCTCTGGCTTTGCACCACCCTTTGCAGGCTCGAAATGTTGACGCAGGCACTGCGTGAGCCTCTGCATCACTCATCTGGCTCTGCATCACTCTTGCAGCTGCTCCTTTGCCTCTAAAACAGCACTGTCACTAGCGACAATGGCTCCTCTACAGAAAATTCTCTGGATTTCTCGACTGGTGTCTTCAGTCTCCTATGATCTGCAATGCTTTGATACCATGTGAAAATTTCTAAATCTACACATCAAAAATCCTACTGCAATCACTGGTTTATCATCTCCTACTTGTTCTTTACATTCAACAAGTTATTTAATTACTTAAACAACGATGAAAATACTATTGCAACCTACACATAAATACAGATCATGAACTGAAATAAACTGAGACAATCACACAAGGGACACCATTATTTTTGGACAACCGTCCCCGGAAAAGCCCACTTCAGGAAAACCGGTGCAGCATATAGAGGGTTTGTATTATTACGCAGATTTCTGAATACAACTAGGTTGCCAAATCCGGCTCACACAATAGAGAATAAACCTGGCAAAAGTACCTCTATCCAGAGAGATATTTTGACAATTCCAGCAACTAGATGATCAAACCCCACAGATGATAATGTTTTTCCCAGTGCTGGGCAGGGATGGCTGCTCCAAGCTTTGCACTGAAACTGTGTCACCTCCTCTAGGAGCTGCGTCACCCTTCCAGTGAGCCTCCCTTGCTCAGAAGTCGATATGTTGAACTGTTGCTCTCTTTGCGCCACAGAAAACCCCAGCGCTGCCTCTAAGGGACTGTGTCAGCCCCTCTAGCTTCTGCGTCACCCTCTCTGGAACTGCGTTGTCTCTCCTCCTACTGCTTTGCCTCTCTGCTAAGTATTCTCGGCCTTGGACTGAAGTCCCTCTATCGAACTCCCCCTCACTACAACTCAGATCACTACCTCGATTTTCTCAGCAAACCACGCCCCAGAAAAATCGAACTCTTTGATCTCTTGGTGTATCTCCAACTGACCCTCAAGCCTCTTCTTATACTTTTCCAGTTGATGAATCAACGGTCGAGATTAAGTCCCTAATCAACGGCTAAGATTAAAACAGACTTGATCCTCGTCTCTTAGAAGCTTCTCACCCATATTTTTATTAATACCCATTAATATTTTTATTTTCCTACATTTAGACTTAGGAACCCATTAAAAATATTAATTATTTTAATAACTTTTCATCCGGGTGGAATTTCTCCAAACGATTTCTGGGTTCTAGAGATCTCATGTGTTCTAGCCCCTCCACAAAATTTCGGAGCTAAAGCACATCCAATGCTAACCAAAATCAACATATGCAAGATGCTGATACAAACTAGAAGATGTCATGATGAAAGACCATCACAAAGGTAATTTTGATTTAAGTGTTCATTTCTTATTTTTAAACAAATATCTGGATGGGCTTATGCAGGTCTCCCAAGGGAAAATCTATGGATGTCTTCCACCACCGATGCCCATGTAGTAGGATGAAAGATCCTTAAGGAAATATGGCATGAAGAAAGGACAGATATGGACTAATGGATTACTTTCTGACGATGACATGACTAACTCATGGACGAAAGTGATGGATGGTCTGTGCCCATGAAGAAGTCCCAAACATGAAGACTCCTAGATAACGAAAAGAAGTTCATGACATCGTGAAGAGCAGTTCTTCAAGCAGTTGGTTGTCCCATCATCTCCACTTGAGGAGCTGTTGTAGGTCCCTAATTAAGAGGGAGCCTGAAAAACAAGTTTCTTACTTGGTAGAAAATTGGAAGCAAAATTCCTAAGCCAAGAGGGAGCTTAGGTACATTGCTTCCGTAGGAATGAGTACATTCCTTTATTGGAATAGATATGTCCTCCCTAATTAAGAGGGAGAGGTAGACACATCATTCTTATTTTCACTTAGGAAGACAGAATGGAGGATTGAGTAAACATCTGACACCTAATACTCTTTGAGGATGAGTTAGTGCATCCAAGATAAAAGTAGTCGTAGAGGACCGATATATGTGAGGACTGGGAATCCAAGATAAGAATAGTCCTAGTGGAACACACCCTGAGAACCCGGGTTTGGCATGTTCTGAGAGAGACAATGATGAGGGTGTCTATACATCATTGGTCTCACTAGCATTGTGCTTAGATCTCGTGGATAGATAGAGTTCTTAGTCAAGGCCTTGCTATGTGACAATGTTGGTTGATACGATGCTACAGAGATGGGTTACCAATATGACTCTTCTTATGAGAAATTCTTTAGATTGAGAATGACCAAGTACCATTATGAATAACTCCCTAGTTAAGAGGGGGTGTTGGAAAGTGTAACTAGGTTCAGTCTTCATAATGACATGTGTAATTGTGATTTAATGTAATTTGATGAAAAAAAGAAAAATAAAATTATTATTATGCTTGTCTCATGGATTTCATGAGCAAGGAATTTTATTTTAGTGATGGCTCCCATTGTGAGCCTTTAGGATTTGTCATAAAAGTCAATTTAAGTCTATGTCATGTATGAAGGAGCCTTCTTGGGCAAGTTACACATTTGTATAAGTCATTAAAGGAATCAAAAGACCCTCCAAGACAAGCACAAGCATCTCCTAGCATGTCGGCTTCAAGACAGAATTAATAAACTCCTCCAACACACATGTCGGCTCACCCTTTTCAAGTCAGCTAATTTGAGGGGGAAACCACTATAAATAGGCAACTCGGCCCCAGTTCAAATCACAGAATTTTGATGAAGCATAGGTCTAAAACAGAAGTGCGAAAAAGGTCAACGAAGATGGTCCTACAACCAACGAAGTAAGGAAAAGGAACAGCGAAGTCTTTTGGAGTGATTTGGGACTTTGTTAGGGTTATTTCTTGTCACACGTGCGAAGAAAGGAGGCAGCATATGTTGCAAAAAGAAACCAAGAAGAACCAAGGTCTGCAAGATTACTTGTGAAGTCAAATCAGCAAGCCGAGTTGGAGAAGATAGCTATACAGTCCAAGCGAAGAAGGTTAAGGGATTGGATCACCATATATCTCTCTCATGAGTGTTACAACTAGGGTTTCCAAGGAGGTCGAAATAAGGTGCAGGTCTGAAGTAGAAAGCCAAAGTTGAAGAGTAACCGAGAAGAAGAAAGGAGCAGAAGGATTGTTTGTGTCTTGGTCTTGGAGTGGCAAATAGGTCAAGGGTTTTGGTTTTGGTATTCGTCAATTGGAAATATTGAAGTTTCTAAGTTTACTTAGTTAGAAACCCTCCATCCACTTTATCTGATTTATTCCTACCTACTTGTTATCTTCCTTAACAAGTTATTTACAATGTAAACACTGAAAATAAACACTAGTGCATGCTCAACATATTACAGATCAACAACTAAAAGAAACAAGAACAAACACACCACATGACACCATTATTTTTGGACTAATGTCCCCAGAAAAACCCAATGTGGGAAAACCGGTGCAGCTATCTGAGGGTTTTCTTATTAAGCAATATCAGAGTACAATCTGGGTGCTAAAACTAGCCTACCCAACAGAGAATTTCTGTGCAATAATACCTCTCAGTTTCTGACAAATCTACTGGCTGAAACCCCGGATAATCCTTCCGGCAGCTACTTAGCACCAATCTGCCCCAGAAACCCCAGCGTCTGCCCAATCTGGACTGTGTCAGCCTCTCCTAGCCCAACGTTGGCACTGTGTCAGCCTATCTTGGCCTGCGTCAGCCCCAGGAGGCCCTACGTCAGCTACGCTGGCCCCTCTGGTGCTCTGCGCAGCACTTAGCTGCCTCTGCGTGGCCCTGCATGAGCACTGGCTACTCCTGCGTCTCTCTCTCTAGCTGCTCTACTGCTAACCCGACACTATCTCTGCCTCTCTGTCTCTCTGTACTCAATGCCCCTCAGCTGCTCTCCCGATCACTGATTCTATCTCTCTTAGCAAACCCCGCTCTAGAGAATAGAATGATTGATCACTCTGGTGTATTCTCCAAGTGACCCTCAAGCCTCCTCTTATACTTTTTTCATTGACATATCAACAGCCGAGATTAAGTCCCTAATCAATGACTAAGATTAAATTTGGCTTGATCCATGTCTTTTGTACCATTCTAACACAGATTCATATTAATACACATTAATATTTTATTTTCCCTAAGTTTAGACTTAGGGACTCCATTAAAAATATTAATTATTTTAATATCTCTTGATCTGTTTAGAATCTGCCCAAACCCTTTCTGGATATTGGAGATCTCATGTGTCCCAACCTCTCCACCAAATTTCGTGGCTAGAGCACATCCGATGCTACGCCAAATCAATAGGAATCTCTATAAGAAGAAGAATTTATTCGGGTTTTCCTCTCAGGAGTGAGAGGTTTTGGCTCTGGTTGATAGCCTATATTCTATGTCTCGTATCTTTATGGTTTATGCTTGGTAGTTGTTTGATGAAGAATAACATTATAATAACATAAGTGAAAAAAGATCCTAATCAAGAAGTAAAAATCATTCACAAGCAGTTATCTAACTATGAGAAATTAGCTAATCTCGATGCCCTAGATTTCTCAACACTAAGTCCTGCTAGTTTGAGCAGTAACATGGTCAACTTGATGACTTTTCAAGGAGTTGACTTGAAGGGCTTGTTTGGGCCAACTTGAGCTGACCAATAATTAATTTCTTCTTTGTGTATTTGATGAAAAATGTCGACTGAAGCTACAATACTTTTCAACACTATGGAGCATTTTATCTATTGGAGCTATATTCCTATCTTTGGAGAAGTTATCTTGGATCAATGAAAGGATTGTACATGCATGTTTTCTTGTTAGTGAGCTTTATTATTGATAAATTTTTTATTTTATGTCTAGTGTATGGAATGTATTGATGATCTAGGGCTTTTCTATTGCACCATTGCTATTGAAGCTAAATTGTATAGAAGATAGATCTCATCATTGCATACATTACTCATGTATAATATGTGAATGACAATCCCCTTGGTGAATCTTTTAATTATCTCCCCCAAAAGAATATTGATCCCTCACAAAGGTAACAATTAGGGTTTTGTTTCTAGGGCATCAAAATATCCTCATTCCTTTGCAAGGATTAGCATATCTTAAGCATCCATAGATTCCATCTACCCAATGACTAGGCACTTCCCTATCTAGTTGGTGATCAAGTCAATTTTTATCCATAAATTGAATTTTGTCTTCTCTCTCTTCTTAAATTCGACCCTCTTAAAGATAAGCAACTCAATTAGGGCTTGTAGCAAAATTGCTTGGAAGAGGAATTTTTAGGTGTGGAATGATTCAACAAGAAGGATTTTTAGGTTGCCTCAAAATCATCCTCCTTGGTGGTCAATTCATCCATTTTTCTCCATAATTTATCTTGCCCTAATTACCTTTCCCTAGGAGAAACCCTGGTTTGGTTAAGCTTCAACTTGAGGGTGTCTTGAAGGTTTCATGTGCCATTGTCTTGCTAGAATATATTGTTGGAAACCTTTTCTTGGTACCTTGAATTTGGCTCATTCAATTTTCCACTCTATTACTCAAACCCTAGGTCTAGCATGCCTTAGTTTGGCCTCTCTAAGCGAAGTGATATTGTCTCTTCTTCATTGCTTGAGCCTTGTACCTAAGTTATGTCATCCCTTAGAAGCCTTTTGTGTCACCTTATACCTTTAAGCCTAGAATGTCTCTTGTAGGTGACCTCTATACCGAGACTCCTCCCATTGATGAAAATCCATAAAGAGCAAGGGGTAGTAGTTGTGGTGACAATGGGCTACTACCTTATTGTTGTTACTTAGTCTAGTGATCGCCTTGTAGGGTACCCCTCTACAAGGCTTGCTGGATTTTACGGCAACATAGACCATTCATACCAGACAATGTGGATAATTGACAAGTATTTGATGATGATGCACATATTCTTAGATTCATGCAATGTTTCTAAGAGTTTGCTAAAAATGATATAGACATAGTGGAACAATTTCCCACGAATAAGATTCCAGCAAGGTTAGTGCCTTTGGAGGCAATGTTTAACATAAATGATGCTTTTAAGGGAGAGATAGAAAAGATTTATATGAAAGAATATGTAGAGACTGCTACCCACCGAAAGTGGGTGACCCCATAGGAGAATTTTTCTCCTATATATCTCTTCAGTTGGCAACTGGTTGCCCCTGACAGCCACTGATGTAGCCGATATATTGTGCCATTTTATCTCCGCTCCCTACATCAGTCAGATGTCCCCTCACCCATTTGTCGAGAGAGTATGTTAGAAGGTGGCAATCCAACCCAAAAGGTATGTTTTTCATTGTGTAATCGGGTGCTTATGCATGTTTTTCTTGGGCATTTTTGGCATGAATTATTGGGTGACTTGGAAGAAGGAAGGGTTTTGACCATAGTTTCATTCTTGTAGCACTCAAATTGTCAAAGTTCCAAGGAAGCGGAAGTACCAACTTTTTTAGCAAGGATCGGATCACATATCAGCAATCCATGTGTCATGGTCATCTCATTCTACAAACTATATATTGTAAATTATCTTAGTAAAACCATAAGTCTATGTAACAAGCTAAGTAAGCCTATAATTTGATGACGAATTCCATCCTAGGAGGTTTTTTAACCTCACCGATTACCTGTGTTTTTCGACGCGGCTAATCAAGAGAGTTTTTTCCCTCCAGCTTGAACCCCCAAAGCTAAGGTGAAATTTATTGTCAGATTATTAGGCGAGTCCTAGAGCTTTTAGTCGAGTCTGATGTAAAAGTGGTTTGGGAATAATTTAAGCTAATTGGCTTAGTTATTTTATTACAAATCACTTGGTTTACTAGATCATAGTGTGTCACAGATGAGTTATGTGTCTTGAGGGTCTAAGACAAATGTGTATTCTCTCTTTGAGTCTTGTAAATGGAAAATCCTATGTATTAGAGGGTTAGAAAAATAATTAATCCCCTCATGTCTAAATTAATTAATTTTTTGGCAAAATTAAATTAAATCCTAAACCAGAAAATTAATTAATTAGAGTCAAGTTAAATTGTCTTAGGAAATAAATTCTCCAAATGGAAAAATTCGTGGGTCTTAAAAGAGTCAATTTTTAAAGGTCCTCCACCAAGGGAATATTGTATTTTTCAAGAAAATTTGGACCCTTCCACCTTGGTGGCTAAATCAAAGTCAATTTTTTGAGGAAATTAACTCAAAATAATTAATTTTGAGCTAATTAAAATGGAATAAATGATAAATTCGAAAATTCCTCAAAAATAAAAAATCAAGGGCCAACATTAAAAGATCTTGAAGTGTTTATCAACGACCAAGATTATTTTGACAAGGATCAAAGAATTTAGTCGTTATTTTTCCATTTGGAGGATTTATCTATAAATTAGAGAGTCGGTTGAGTCTCTAGTCATCTTGAACTCCGGCTAGAATTGTTGTTGAAGCATTTTGTAAATTATTGTCCCGCTGGGAACTATTTTTTCTACTATAATAAAAAACTTTGGGGTGCAACTCGAGGTGTTCTTGTTCATTGATTTGTGGTATGTATTGACTACGGGCTTCCTATGTGGTGCTTTACTTGATATATTTTGAGATAATACATAGTGTTTGCAGGTACTCAATCCTTGGTCTCCAAGTTCACAGACTATGAGCAAGGATCATTTTGCTTGGATTCCTAGTTTTTATATGGTGGATTAAATCTTCGCTAGGGCTATAGTGAGCAATAATTTCTCTCAAGCGTTTTAGCCATTCTTTCAAGAAAAAAAACTATAAAAATTATTTTCTCAAAATTTATTTAAAAATCCATGTACAATTTGCAAAATAAGTTTGTAATTTAAAGTGTAAATTATTTTTCTAACTTGGGTTGGGGTTTTAGATCTATTTTGTATATATTTGGGGTTTGGGTGTTTTTATTTTCATTTTTGCAGGTTGGATCAAAGAATCAAGTGAGAGAAAAGCTAGATCTAAGCCCTTGAGGGTAAGATCTAGTCTCTAGAAAATTTTGCAGGAACATTTACTAAAGATTTGGCAGAAAAATTCAAGTCCACAAGAGAAAAAAAAAATCAAGACACGGGTTTTCAGTTTTTGGCCTCCTCGTCATTTCAACACCCAATCTATCATTTCAGCCCTTTTATCCCCACAAATTGGCTTTCCTTAGCCTTGTTTTGCCTTTTCTTGGCCTCTTTTGCCCTAATCTGCCCTAAACCCTTATCTGAAATTTTTTAAAGCTAAATACTTGTTGGTTTTGCAGGCCTTGAGGCTCAAAAATTCTGATTTTCAAGTGGCATTTTCATCCAAAAATTTTTATCACTTGGGAAAGTGTTTTTACAAGGCCTTGGGCCTAGGGTTTGACCTCTAAACCTTTTTATTGCAGCAGTCAAATCAACAACAATTAAACCCTAAAATCATATATTTAACAGTCAAAATCACTTAAAATTGTAAAATCTTAATTTTCATGAGTTTTGGCCACTTGGGCATCTTGGATTTGACCTAGATCTAAATTTTTGTTTGCTGGAATTTTTTGTGTAAATTGCTGAATCAAACCTGCAAAATTTTCTAAATCAAATACTTAAAGAGAGCCAAAAATTTCAATTTTCAATTTCCAGCAAAATTTTACTATTTTTGGATATATTGGGGATTGTCTTGAGCATTGCTGAATTGTTGATCTGTCATTTGTTTACTACTGTAATAAATATATCAGATCTGAAATTTTTGAATCACATCCACTAAATAGCCCTAAAAAATAATTTTTTCAAGTTTTGGTGAAATCTTACTATTTTTGGACATCTTGGGCACTATTTTGGGCCTCATTAGTTTGTTGATCTGTGATCTATTTACTGTTGTTATAAATATATCAGATCTGAAATATCACTGAATACTTCATCAAAGTGTTGTGGGGAAGCGCCCGCCCCCCCCCCCCCCGATCCCGCTCCCAATCCGCGCTCCAAGCGAGAGCGACTCAGGAGCGCGCTCCCTAAAAAAATTTTCGCTCCCTGCCTTTCGGGAGCATTTTCCCTTTTTTGCTTTTTTTTTTTGTAGTAATGTTCGAAATGCAATTTTTTTTTAAGAAACAAATAATTTTTGAGTGGGGCAGCTTAATGATCAAGTCTATGTCCCTAGTGTTGATATGATATTCATGGTAATGTTAAATTCTTAAAGTAAAAGTGACATTCTCCTTAATCTTCATTTTCATCCTTTTACTTAAATTTTTAACATTACCATGAAATGACTTAGGATGTTTGAGAGTGGTTTCGGCCTCATTGGATTTCATATGGAGAAATTAGAATTTTAGATTTCATTCAAAATCCAGTAGACTTATCAGTTTTTTAGAATTTTAGGATTGGGGGATTGCAAAGTTTCCATTGAATTTTGTCATGTATTAGGGTATGGAACTCGTATTTAATCAAGAGCACCAATCCCTCTATGTACCTTGATGTTAGTGGCATTGGTTGTTGAACTCCTCTATCATGACCCTCCTAAAAATGTACGCATCACTCAAACAAAAACTTGACTTGACATGCTATGCTTTTTCTATCTTATGTTAATGCTTAGAGGGTGATATTAATGACAAAGATCCCTATACAGATAGGGAGGTAATGACAAAGATACCTCTGGATATTAATGCTTACAGGGTGATATTAATGACAAAGATCCTGATTTTCCAACATTACTAAAAAATTAGACATTTCTCGTGGTGGCAAGAGGCCCAAGCATAAGAAATAGATAATAGATTTACTTCTCTTTCTAGTTTCTAGTAGTTTTTATAACTATTGACTCTTTCATATTTATTATGATATTTTTTTAAACAATATATGACAATTTAAGTTTGAAGTTGGCGATTAACTCATTAGTAATGAATTATGAATATGATGCTTCATGAAAGTTGAAAGTTGTTTCATTTCATTTCATTTTATAACATTTCATTTCATGTGAAATATTATTTGTTGTAATGGTTACACTTAGCTTACAAGTACAACTTTGGTGATCAATGATGATAAATGTTATATATTGAATTTTGAAAGCTTGAAACTTTAAGATTGATGAATCATGAGACTTAATATGTTGTATGTTACTATGTTACTAACTTGTGGACGTGGTTGATGAAGATTATAACTTCTAAATGATTGTTGTTATATGGTTCAATCTATGTTTTTTATGTTTTTATATCTAATTCATTATTCTACATGTTTTTGTTGACATATATGTATCAAAATATAAAAAATATATATATTATATAAAAAACGCTCTGGGATTCGCTCCCAAACCGGGAGCTTCTGAAAATGTCGCTCCCGCTCCCAAGTAACATTGTTTCATCATAAAGTGGGCTAAACAAGTTAATTTACATTTGTTGGTCATTAGAAATTTTTATGTTTCATGGTTGAGCAAAATTCCATGATTTAAAGTGTCTTCCTCATTGTTGTCATAACACTAATAAAGTCTGGAATTTCTGAATTATTACTATTGATATAGACTATCATAAATCTGAAATTGGCTTATCTCATCTTGGTCTTAAAGGTTGTCTAACTTTGCACTCAAAATTTGAAGTTAATCTTGTTGATAGAGTTATCTTGGGCTTCTAAGTTTGAATTGGCATAATATCTTGTGTTGATAATCATTGGTGGATAAGTTGATTTACTTAAGCATCTTGTGGATTGACCTATAGTTGAATTTTGCACTTGTATCGTTAAGCACTCATCTTGTATTAAGATCGTTTTTCCCATTGTTGTTAAGTACTATTGGCATAAAGAGTAATCATAACTTAAGTACTTAAGAAACTCAAACAATCTTAATTCAAGATAACCTCACTCATCATCTTGCATTTAGCATCCTAGATCTAGCTTGCATTAATAATTTACCTCCTAGCATAAGCTAGGTTGATAGAGATATAGGGCAACCCTTTTCACACTAGCTTGAGAGATTCAATTTCTCCTAGTAGTTAACACAGTGACCTTGCAGTCGTCAAAGCCACAGTCTCTACAGCACCAAAGGCACTAGGTGAGTGGAACACAGGGGGAGGTATCGTTAATCAGGCCACTGCCTGCTTCCCGTTGGCTTCCATTTCACAACTTACTTTGAGAATTGTTTCTCAAAACAGTTGGGGAAAAGGTTACATTTAGACTAGGCATCTAATTAAAATTTACCAAGATCACTGCATCTCACATAGGTCCTAGGTCTTGCATATCATATAGGTTAGTCAAGCATTCAAGCAACGGGTGTCCATCCGGTCATTTGGTTCCAATTTATAGAAAGCAAGAATTTGTGACTCCATTAAGGCACTAGTCTCATAATAGAAAATCTAAATCTAATCAATAATACCATCTGTGTCTCCCAAACAAGTTGGTCCCCAACTTGTCTTCCTTCACCTCATTTCATAGGGACTACCCCCCATAGCCTGTGGTTGGGAGATAGCTAGAACGGAATGGACAGGGATCAAAGTGACAACCCCCGTCCTAAGTGTTGTTGCAGTGCCTGTACAATCTGGGCGACAACAGTTCCCTCACCTAAAATGACTCATGTGCCCTCTAGAAATGGGAATATGATGGAATATGGATGTAATGCAGATTATATCAAAGTGACAGCCCCCGCCCTAAGTGTTGTTGCAATGCCTGTACAATCTGGGCGACAACAGTTCCCTCACTTGAAATGACTCATGTGCCCTCTAGAAATGGGAATATGAAGGAATATGGATGTAATGCAGATTATATCTATGTAAAAAGTGAAATGTGATGAAATACTAGATGATGCCTAGGTAAAATGATGGGATGGTAATGACAAGTAAATAATATATAGGAAAATCACTAAGAAAGTACCCCGACATGCTACAGGATGTTGGATTGTGTAACTTAGTAGGACTTCCACATTGGCTTGGTGTCTTAGCATGTGGAAGCTTGCCTCTCTAGATGATAAACTTTGTAAAGTGATTTGATAAAGTACCTTTTATATTTAATTACTAAAAGTGACTTTTTAGAAAGTCTAAAAGTGATTTTATAAAGTTTGAGTGATCAATGAGAGATTAAGTCACAACTGTTAATCTTGAGGTGGTAAGATTTAATGGTTTTAGTAATTAATGAGTTTATAAAAGGAGAAGGGGGAGTGAAGAGGCAATACTTCTTCATGAGATTTGGAGAAGAGGAGGAGAGCCAAGGGAGAAGTTTAGCAGAGAAGGACAAATTACAGCAGGTACATTAGTAAAGACAATAGTCAGGCAGCACAAATTCCAAGGCCTGTAAGGGAATTCAAGACAAGGACAGTGTGATTTTCGAGGCAGCTAGGCTACATTTATTGCAGGGAGGAGGCACGAAATATAAGGTTGTTCGAGGGTAGATGAGCACTATTTTTCGAGGTTGTATTGTTGTTATTTTCTCTGATAAATAAAATTTCTCCCTCTCTCTAACTAGTTTTCCCTTTAGGGGTTTTCCTGGGGCATTGCCCAAAAATATTGTGTCAAATGCAATGTTCCACCAAGTTTCCGGGACAAGGAGGCGAGGAGCGGGGATACGCAGGAGCGGCCTATGCAAAAGCTCCCCACCAATTTTTAGGAAACGTGGGGGACTTCGGGGTCTTAAAAACTTATAAATATAAAATATAAATCGATGAATCATATAACTGAAACAAATTTAAGACGAAAAGCATGATCATTGATATCATTATCATATAAATTATAATCATACATCATACATGTAAGTTAACTACTAGTCTACTAACTTACTAACAATGCACAATGAAAATAAATTATAAAATTATAAATGTTTAAACTTTTAAACTTTAAACCATATTGATGTTCCACTTCCAACTATGAACATTGGATACTGAATATTGAAATAAAATTATAAAAGTCAAGTCTGATACATCAAGAGTCAAAAATTTTAATTTTATAGAGTCAAAATGACATAAGAACTTATCAAAAGATACATGAGCATAATTGCTCAAGATAATCTGTTCAACTAAGGAGCAGACAGAATGTTGCTTGGCGATGGCGAAGGAGTAGACAGAAGGCTGCTTAGCGATGGCGACAATGTTCCGTTCAATGAAGGAGTAGACAGAAGGCTGCTTGGCGATGGCGGTAGTGTTCAGTTCAACAAAGGAGAAAATAGAAAATGAAATGTAGAATGAACATAACGTAGACCCTTCCTGGTCGGTCAAAAAATATTAAAAAATAAGATTTTTTTGTTGCAGTTATAAAAAAAAAAAAAAAAGATGCGAATTTTTTCTAGGGAAACAACCCCTCAAGACCCCTTAAGACCCCTTTCGCCTAGGAAACAACCCCAATTGGAGGAAACAACCCCAAAGATGGAGGAAACGACCCCTTTCAATTTTCCTTGCATACCCTGTTTTTTGGGAGTGTGGGGAAACGACCCCCTCTCGTCCCCAAGTACCCGGAGTGCGAGGGAGCTAGGAAACTCAACCCCTAGGTGGGGGGACGCGACCCCGTGGAACACTGGTCAAATGGTATGACTGTTTGCTGTTCATTTCCACTGCAAATGATTTTTAGACTTAGTTATTGGTATTTCTGCTCATAAATAGTTGTTGAATGTGCGAGAATTTAATGCATTACTTCTACATATTTATTGGAGTCAGAAATCAGAGTTTAGTTTAAGTGTTTAACGAAATGCCTACAAGGATTATTATCTTGTAGGTGGTTTTTTCAACAAAGGACACAACAACTAAGAATAAGACTTGATCCCACCATGCAATGACTAGAACATCATGATTATAGGTGAACAATAAAATAATCTCCTCAATAATGATCAACCATAAAAAGCACCTACAAAAAGATAAAGATACATGATATGCCGTTGAAGCAACCTCCACCAATTGTACAAACATGGTCGATCCATTAAACATGCTGGAGAGAGTGAAAGGGCATGACAAACAGATTGTGCCAGGTCATCCTCCATAAATGCCACCTTCCCCATGTTTGGCCAAGGGATAGATAAACCATAAGGGTAGCACAAGGGAAAACATGTACAACATGATAATGCCCCTGATCTGCAACTGGTACATAGAAATTCCATAAGTGTCATCCTATAAGGTGTCGTGAAAATGGTCCTTGAACACCCTATAAAAATTATGGTGTAACAGGAATGACATCAATTAATGTTACGGATATTCATATTTTTGTAGGCATGGCCAAAACTTGACATAATTGGCCAATGTCATGCATTTTCTCTATCATCCAATGGGGAATGTTGGCAAAATATGAGCTTTATGTTGGGAACACTCACATATATTAATACATCCAAAAAAAAAAAAAACTCTAATTGGACTGGCCATGTATAACAGTAGTCAACAGCCAAATTCTAAGTCCACTTGAATGTTCCGGAATACACACTTACAACAACTAGCTTTATCCATACTGATTAAGAGAAATGCAACGAGGAGAACAATAAGGTTTCTGGATAAGGAAAATAGGTGAGGTAATAGACATCAATGATTAACACGGGGTCACTAGCTGAAGTTATGAACAATATATCAGATAAAATAGAGAATAATATGAGGAGGAAAGGGCTCGTATAAAGAACAAGAAAGTAGGTCTCTGGATATCAGAAAAAGGTGAGATGATAAACATAAACGTACATGTCTTGTTAAAGAACTGGAAAGGAAAAGAAATTAAAATTGTCAATAAATTCGGACGACGTAGAAAATAAACAGTAAGAATACCTGGTTTTGCTCAAAATAATTAGGAATAACATTGTGCTCCCCAAGCTGAACTTGCCCTTGAGTAGGCTCTTCATAACCCATAATCAGACTCAACAACGTAGTCTTCCCACATCCATTTGGACCAATGATAGCAAGTTTTTCACCTCTTTGAACCAACAGGTTTGCTTTCTTGAATAGGACCTGATTGCAAGATGTCAAAGGATGAGAAGAGATCTAAAAGGAAATGAAATTTAAAAAAATAGCAGTCAATGTAGATGGATAAATTTATTGAAAGACATAAATACTTACTTTACCATCATATTCAAATGTCAGGTTCTTGATCATAACCACAGTTTGTCCACTCCGCTCTAGATCAGGGAACCTGAACTTGATTGGCTTGTGCTCAAATGGCTTCTCAACAGAGTTTTCATCTTGCAACTTCTCCAATTTCTGTTATGCATAAGAAACATCAGATTTGTAGCAATATTGCATGAGCTCCATGTTGAAAAGTGTAACTAGGTTCGGTCTTCATAATGACATGTAATTGTGATTTTTGAAAAGAACAAAAATAAAATTATTTTGTAATGCTTGCTTCAAGGGTTTCATGAGCAAGAGATTTTATTTTTAGATGGCGCCCATTGACAGCCTTAAGATTTGTCATTAAAGTCAAAAAATTCAATGTCATGTGTGGAGAGCCCTTCTTGGGCATGTTACAAATGTATACTAGTCTATAAGATTATCAAATAGCCCTCCAAGACAAGCACTTGTTTCTCCTCTGCAAGTCGGCTTCAAGATGAAGTAACAAACTCATGCCGGCTCACCTATTTGGAGACACACCGGTTCGAGATCACAGGTCAGCTTATTTATATGGATCAACAACTATATATACATGGCTGGGGTCTTTGCATTTCCACAGTGAAGTTCGAATACATCTCTGAGATTTTCGGGTGGACAGTGGCAGTAATCAAGTTCGGATATCTCTGAATTCGGGTGGCCTAGTGCAGAGATAAGTTCGGACATCTCTGTGATTTGTATATGAGATTACAATGACAAGAAAAGAAGACAAATTCGGATGACAAGTTGCAGAAGGAACTCAAGGGACAGCGAGGATCATTTTTGGGCTAAACAGAAGTTCGGTTTCATGAGATAAGGGTCTCAGTGCTACAGCAGAGGAACACCGTTTGATAGAGGTATATATACTACAGCTCGGTCCTTTGAAGAAACCACAACTCAGTGCTATTATGGAGACCACTGTGTGGTGCTATGAAGGAGTCACAGTGCTTCGGTGCTGCTACAATGGTCACATTTTGGTGACATTACATTGACATGTTTCAGTGCCATCTCTAGTGTATCTACAGTTCGTTGAGGAGATGATCTCAGTGTTAAGAAGGTCGAAGAGGAAGAGGAGTCAAGAAGAAGAAAAGAGCAGAAGACAGAGAACTAGTGTCTTGGTCTTGGAGTGGTTAATAGGTCAAGGGTCTTGGTCTTGGTATTTGTCAATTGGAATTTATATAAGAAGAATTTGTGCGGATTTTCCTCTCAAAGAGTGAGAGGTTTTGGCCCTGGCTCATAGCCTACATTCTGTGTCTCTTGTCTATTTATGTTCATGCATTGGTAACTGTTTGATGAAGAAAAAATAACTTAAGTAAAGAAGATCCTAATCTAAAGAAGTCAAAGGCACTCACAATCAGTTACTAATTGAACAGAAATCACCTAACTATTAATGCCCTAGATTTCTCAACACTCCAAAGTGAAAATAAAATGAATTTAAAGCAGGTTTTGGGCGTTTTGTAAATCAAAAGAATGTTAATTTTAACCTAAACTCTTATGCTTTAAATCTAGAATGTTAACAGGGTATTCACAGTTTATCTATGCTAACAGATAAGATAAGATAATTTTGTTGATGTCAAACAAATGACCAAGAAATGGATCAATAGGACTAGACAGCACAACCAGTTGTCAATGGACTATGGGACCATCCTTAACACCCCTAGATGCTAAACAGCTAGCATAAGAGGAAAGATAGATACAATCGAAAATTTAAAAAAAAAAAAGAGAGCAGCAAGACCTAAGTTGAGCACAAGGAGGAAATGTAAGACTCTAAATTTACTCATATACTTACCCTTAACAAAATATGGAACCTATTTTAAGAAATTAACCAGAATTCATAACATCAAAATTCATTAATTTGATGTTGAGTACTTACCTAGTTTATTGAGGTTGAATATGCTTCAGAATTACTCCCGTTCTCACTCCCGCTACCAAAAGACCAAAACCTCCTAGCCAAATTGGGTACAACCTAGGTACTCAATCCAAAATGCTTCTCAATTGATGCAATTTGTTCCCCCATGCCCAAAAACTTCAAGGACAATTAAGGCTCATTCCTCATTGTCTTCTGTTACAAATTTTCCTCCTCTCAATACTGTGCTCCCAAGCAGCAAAAGATCCCCTTTCAGTCCTACTCCCTTCTCATTTTATTTCTTAGAACCACTGCTTATTCATCCTTCATTGCCTTGGTTGTCTGCCCCCTGTCTTATTACGTGGCTCCTTACCGTGAATTAAAGAGGTAGTCATGTTTTATATTGATACTCGTCACTTACGTAATGCTTTTGTTATTAATATTTATTTAATATTTTATTATATTATACCTTTTAATGTTTAACCTTTAGTATAAAGTTACTTCTTTTATAACAATATAGCTCCTTTTAAAACTTTAGTAATTTATATTTAGAACCTTTGGATAATGTTCTATGGTTACTTATTATGATAACGACACATACTAAAATACATATTCTAGTATATATTTTTTGTGAGTTAGATATTTATTTAATATCTTCAACAATTACATCATTTATCCTACGCTTAGAATGTCTTCATAATTTAATATGACTACTAGTGCAGTGTAGGCGACGCATGCATGTGTAACTATCATATGCATGCATCGTCTGCATGCTAATAATTCACATTTCATTTATACTGGTAGATGGGTCATTACATACACTCCTTCAGAAAACTTCGTCCCGAAGTTAGGTTTTTATATAGTATATTAGTAATTATTTAATGATTAATATAATTTATGTTTAATGTGAGGACACTACAAAAATTATGTTTTGAACATTTATAGGTTTTCGACTTTAATAGTTATACCCTGTCTCAGTTGGGTTCCCAAGCTATTCCAAAATCATCCTATCTTTCCTAATCTCTTTCGTTCCCATCCTATGTTATGTAAAAAATTAGTTAATTTTAGATTATTATTTAATTTTTAGGTTTAATTAGACGAAAGGGCACGATCATAAGATCATGCCCTTTCCCAAAGGGTGCCCATGGCAGTATATAAGCCAGGAACCCCATTGTAAACAGCATCATCTGTCAATTCATCTTTTTAACAAAATATTTATACAAATATTTCTGTTTATCAAGAAGTTTTCACTTCATTGGTATCAGAGCGGTCGAAACCTCTCGCCTGTGCTGGTTTCACGCATCCATCCACTGCTGGGTTCATGCATCTGTCAATTCATCATTTTAACAAAATATTTATACACATATTTCTGTTTATCAATCAAGTGGAAGAACTTACCCGAAAAAGACGCTTCTAGGGAGAATGAAGCATTTTGTCAACAACATCTGTCGTTACGTATGCTTTGAGGACAAAGCATTCTTTCGAGAGGAAGGCAATGTTATGTAAAAAATTAGTTAATTTTAGGTTATTATTTAATTTTTAGGTTTAATTAGACGAAAGGGCACGATCACAAGATCATGCCCTTTCCCAAAGGGTGCCCATGGCGATATATAAGCCAGGAACCCCATTGTAAACAGCATCATCTGTCAATTCATCTTTTTAATAAAATATTTATACACATATTTCTGTTTATCAAGAATTTTTCACTTCATCCTATCCGTCCTCTACTGGAATATGTCATGGCGTCAGTTACACCGATCTAACCATTCATACACCTCGAGGCTGATAGCGATGACTATATCGACCTGATTTCCTAGTAGGCATCCAGTAGTCATCATCACACATCTAGGGGAGCGTGATTCGCATAATCCTCCCATGACTCCAGGTTTTTTAGGATAAAAGGTGAGCAATACCTCCACCCCTCCTAGTGGGACTAGAGTCAATACCCTATCATGAAATCTCATTGAGCCTTAATTGTTCTGAAGTTTTTGTCATCACGTGGTCATTTTGGTAATGTTGTTATTTGCAACGTAAACACTTGTCCACACATTATAACATATGCATCAATATATATAAAATAAACAGTTTCTGTATAGTTCATACTTGTTGTTATCTACAGTATACCATACTTGGCCATGTACTGCTCATGTTATTAGCTTTCATATTGAAATTGTAATCATTCTTTTATTTCTATCTCATCAATCATATCGATATGCATAAATGAAAAAATTATAGATATCTTAATTCATATCATAATTCATGATTTAGAATTTATAGCAAGGTTAATCAAATATTGAACTTCATCTTGGTACCCATAATTCAGTAAGGTTAATCTAAATAATATATTTCATATTGGTATCCACGTACCAGTAGAATTAAGCAGATAACATATATCATAATTCAGTAACATAAAAATTTACTTTTATATGTGATCATTCCAAAATAGTTTACAGTATCTGATTTAAAGTGAAGTAAATATATACAAAATATGGGTTAAAGTTCTTCAAAATTAACACAAATTGGGGTATCTTTGACATACGATCTCTGTATCTTCCCAAATAGCCGATCTAAGGCTATATTTGTCCCACTTGACCTTAACTTGGTCTACCAGACGGTTCCTGAGTTATCGAACCCTACGTTCTAGTATACGTAATGGTTCACAAGAAATGGTTCCCTTGTCCGATACCTGCAGTTCCTTCCATTGAAGGTTATGAGATTTGTAAGCTATATAATGTCTTAATACAGATACATGAAATACATTATGAACTTTATGAAAGTGGGATGTCAGTGCAAGACGATAAGCGACAGGGCCAACTTTTTCGAGAATTTTAAATGGTCCAATAAATCGGGGTGACAACTTTGTCTCTTTTCCGAATCGAATAGTGCTTTTGTTAGGTCTGATGCAGACAAAAACCTGATCTCCTACTTCATAATTCATATATGTTCTATGCACATCCGCATAACTCTTTTGTCTATCTTGTGCCTCTTTCAACCATTGTCTAATTTTTTTTACCTGTTCCTCCATTTCTTGAATTAATTCTGGTCCCACTATCACCCGATCTTCTAACCTGTCCCAACTTAACGATGTCCTACAAGGTCTGTCGTACAATGCTTCAAATGGAGGCATCCCGATTGAACTGTGATAACTATTATTGTATGCATATTCAACTAAAGGTAAATATTTTGCCTAGTGTGATTGTTGGTCCATAACGTATATCCTTAGCATATCTTTTAGTACTTGGTTCACCCTTTCTGTTTGCCCATCAGTCTCAGGATGATAAGTTGTACTTAAATTTAGTTGAGTTCTAAGGTTGATTGCATACAAGTCCAAAATCTTGAAGTAAATCGTGAATCTCTATCTAATATGATCTTTTTCGGTACTCCATGAAATCTAATAATTTCATTTATGAATACTCGAGCTATGTCAACAACTTCGTAAGTATCTCTTACGGGGATGAAATGAGCTCTTTTTGTCAATTTATCCACCACAACCAGAATGGCATTGTGCTTTTGTGGAGTAAGAGGTAGCCCGACAATAAAATCCATAGAAATTATCTCCCATTTGGTCATAGTAATGTTGTGAGGTTGTAGGAGACCTGCTGGGTGACAATGATCAGCGTTCACTTGCTGACATTCAAGACATTTTGCAACGAATTGAACAATATCGTGTTTCATGCCTGCCCAAAAGAAGAGTTTCTTTGTATCAGCATACATTTTCTTTACACCTGGATGTGCACAATACAATGCTCTATGGGCTTCCTTAAGGATGGTGTCTTGGAGATTCCTATTATCAAGAATGTACATCCTTCCATGGAATCGCAAAATTCCATCATCTTCTAGTTCATATCCCTCAAATTTAGGTTCTTTTGACTTTTTACTATCAAGGTTGGATCTTACTTTTAAATACCAGCTATCTCTTACGAGATGTTCTAGTACTTGTTGCCTTAAGTGTACTTTGATAGGTATAAGGGAAAATATCTGAGGTCTTCTACTTAAAGCATCTACCACTACATTATCTTTTCCTTTATTGTATGAAATTATAAAGTTATACTCACTTAGGAATTCACTCTGTTGTCTTTGTCTGGCATTCAAGTCTCTTTGAGTAAACAAAAACTGTAGACTTTGATGGTCACTTTTGAGCATAAAGCTTCGCCCTACTAGATAGTGTCTCCACATCTTTAAAGCTAGTACTACAACGGCTAACTCTAAATCATCAGTGGTGTAGAGTTCTTCATTAGGCTTTAACTTTCTTGAGGCATACGCTATTACTCCTCTATCTTGCATTAATACTGAACCTAATCCTTGCTTGGATGCATCAGTACACACAGTAAAATCTTTGTCCATATCAGGGACTCGTAAGATTGATGCACTGGTCAGCAATCTTTTAAGTTTAGAGAATTCTTTATTACATTCCTCAGTCCATTCATACCTAACTCCTTTACGCTGGAGGGTTGTGATAGGTTTTGCAATTTTGGAGAATCCTTCTACAAACCTTCGATAGTAGCCAACTAAACCCATAAAGCTTCGCACTTCATGTGCATTTTTCAGTATCGGCCATTCCATGATTGCCTTTACCTTCTCAGGATCTACTGAGATCTCTTCACCAGATATAATATGACCCAAGTAATGGATCTTTTTCTGAAAGAAGGAACATTTGGATAACTTTCCATATAACTGGTGTTCTCTGAGGCAAAATAATACTATCCACAAATGTTCTTCATGCTCCTTCTCATTTTTGGAATAGATGAGAATATCGTCTAAAAAGACTTGTACAAATTGATCGAGATATTTGCAGAAAACGTTGTTCATAAGGTTCATGAATACTGTTGGTGCATTGGTCAATCCAAATGGTACCACAGTGAACTCATAATGCCCAAAGCGTGTTCGGAATGCAATCTTAGAAATATCGCTTTCCTTAATTCTTAATTGATGATAGCCTGATCGTAAATCAATTTTTGAAAAGACAATAGCTCCTTTCATTTGGTCGAAGAGGTGATTGATTCGAGGCAATGGATACCAATTCTTTATTGCAGCTCGATTTAAGTCCCGGTAGTCTATGCATAATTGTAAATAACCATCCTTCTTCTTGACAAAAATTACAAGAGCACCCCAAGGTGAAATACTGGGTTGAATGTGTCCTATATTCAATAGTTCTTTCAACTGAATTTGCAATTCTTGAAGTTTTGGAGCTGTCATTCTCTAAGGTGTTTTAGAGAGTGGTTCTATACCAGGTTTCAATTCTATTGTGAGATCCAGCCCTCTTTCGGGAGGTAATCTTGGTAGTTCCTTTGGAAAAACATCCGGAAATTCAGCGAATACCGGATATTGTTCTAAGGACGGTCCTTTCTCTTTGCTTACTTCTTGAACTGCATATGCTGGTCAACCTTTCTTTAAGCAATGCTTCATTTGCATTGCTGAGATGAATCGTAAAGATACCTTTCTCTTGATACCTTGGATTTGGATCGTTTCACCTTCATCATTTATACAGAGAATTCTTTTCTCATAACAGTCTGTTGACACCTAATCTTCATGATTGGGAATTTTATGTAAATAAATAAATTGGGAAGGTGAACAGTCATCGGGAGATGAACTGAACAATCACTCCCTATTGTATATAACAATGGGTTACCTATGGAATAAAATACCAATCAGCTTTTTCTGCCTTTGGAGAGTTACTGCCTGGCCTGACATGGTATAATGTTGACACCTAATCTTCATGATTGGGAATTTTATGTAAATAAATAAATTGGGAAGGTGAACAGTCATCGGGAGATGAACTGAACAATCACTCCCTATTGTATATAACAATGGGTTACCTATGGAATAAAATACCAATCAGCTTTTTCTGCCTTTGGAGAGTTACTGCCTGGCCTGACATGGTATCAGAGCCAGTCCTAAAAATAGTCGTAACTCCCTTCATCTCTGCCACTGCCTCTGTCCTGAAATGCTCTGCCTCCATTGCATTGCATTCACCTGATTACTCTGTCCTGAGCGCTGCTCTGTCCTGAGCGTTGCCTCTGTCCTGCGTCTCTGCCACGCCTGTGCTGCCTTGACATGGTTGTTAACATTCTCTCACCTAACGCTCTCACCGTTCTGAGGGATTCCATGCGCAGCGAAAACGCCATCGACAAGATCGTTGAACGCTGCCTGATCCAGGGTTTTCATCCATCGTTGAACGCTGCCTAATCCAGGATTTTCATCCTCTTACCAGTTGGGAAGGTTTTTGAGACGTGAAATCCAGATTTTGGTGCCATTCCGGTGATGCAAATCTCCATCGTGGAGGGCACAGCTGGACTGTTGAACGCTGCCTGATAAGAGTGTGGTATCATCGTTCTGAATGCGCAGTGCATTAAAGCTGGTAACGGTGTTTGTATATGCCTTGTTTATGTTTTGAACGCGTTGTTTGTATATGCCTTGGACGCTGTCGGTTCAGCCATTGGATTTATAATGTATACAACGTTGTTTGTATTGGATTTATAATGTATACAACGTTGTTTGTGTTTGCCTTGGACGCGGTTTGCCTTGAACGTTGTTTGCCTTGGACGGTGTTTGTATAAGCTCCTATGTGTCTGCCACCCGTCGCCATGGAAAAATTTGAAGAAAATCCATTCGAGTCGAATTCTTCCTGGTATGTGGAGGCTTAATGGGCGTGTCGCGTGGAGTTTCGTGTGGCAGTGGTGCGTTTTCGTTGCTCCAATGACTATGTTGAGATTGGACCCGCAGATTTGGTTGTGTTCCCTAAGGGAATGAAATGCACCTGGGAGGTGTCTGAAGCAGTTGATAAGCATTACAGCTTTGACTAGCTGCGTATTGTGTCTCATATAAGTCTGTTAGTTATTGTATATTGTTCCTGACGTATATATCTACCTGCATTTCACATTAGAGCCATGGAACTACTGCTGCTATACTCTTAGAAGAAAAACCAGCAAGTTGATTTCTTCATATGTCTTTTATAATGGCTAGTTTAATTTAAAGACGTAGATCAACCTCTGCATCCCAGCTCTTTGGTTCTAGTTGGAAACGTCTGGCTGTTTATAATATAGCTGATAACATTGACCTTCTTGGTGGATCATGAATTTATCTGATAAAGGGAGGTTGTCTCATGAATGGATCATGACTGCATTAAAATAGCCTGTACATATGGAATATGGTGGATATATTATATGAGGATCCTTGAAGGGATTTGAAGAAACAGTACATAAAAGTATTTGAAATTTTTTTTTGCCCTTTTGAGTACAATTTCACTGTATATCAACAGAAGTATTTTTTTCTATCAGCAGAAGTTTTTTTTTACAGAATGCATTCAATCATCTCTATGGTAGGAATAGTTCTCACTGGCAAGGAGAACTACCCTGAATGGTCCCGGATGATAAAACACACCCTCATCTTCAATGAGTTGTGGAAGGGAGTGTGTGTCGGAGAAGGAGACAATGACCCAGTGCAGCCTACATCAGACAAAGAGCTCGTCATTTGGGAAAACAAGAATAGCAAAGCCTATGCATTAATTGCAGCATCTGTAAATGAAGAAGTAAGTCGCCATATTTCATCATATTCAACTGCCTTTGAAGCTTTACAAAAGCTGAAAGAACTCTATGACTCACATTCTGCACTTGAAGTTGTTCAGCTCATGATTAAACTCCACTCTTGAACTGAAAAATAATGATCCTCTTGCTCTTGCATCTGAAGTAAAGTCTATAATTCATGATATTAAATCCACCAAGGTTGAGCTGGATATCCCTCTTATTGCTTTTCTCAAGGCACTCTATCCTACCTACTCCAATTATCTTGAGTCTTTACAAGCAAATGGAAATCTTAAAGATATAACCTTTGACTCTCTTGTGAAAAAGTTTGCTGAAAGAGAAAAAGCCTTTGGAAAGAAGACAGCTCCTGAATCTTCTGAAGAGACTGTGTGCCTTGCTCATAAAGAAAAGCATCCTGCTCAAGATTCAACAAGAGAAAGAGGTGGACGAAGAGGAAGAGGAAGATACTTCAGAGGCAGGGGGGCAGACATTCTCAAGGAGAAAAGGCAGATCTGCATTGCATTCGCTGCAAACGAAATGGATCACATGATGCTTCTACATGCAAGCTACCATGGGACAAAATTGAGCAGAAAAGAAACCAGCAGAAAGGTAAAACTGATGATACAGACAAAGGTAAAGCACCTGAATCCGCTCACTATATTGAGGCACAATGTAACATTGGAGTAAATGAAGATTTGTTTAATGCTTCACTTGCTTCTTCGAAAAATGATTGGTTGCTTGATTCAGGAGCAACCTGTCACATGACTCATAGAAAAGATTTTTTTGAAGATTTCACTGACAATGTTGATGGAGCAATATACTTTGCAGATCAGTCAAAAATCAAGCCCTCAGGGCTTGGCACAATCAGGCTTAAACTACCTGGTCTTCCAGACTTTCTTCTGGATCATGTTCTATATCTCCCACAGCTCAAGAGAAACTTGTTGTCCTTGGTCCACATCCGCCAGCAAGGTCACTCCATTCATATGTTTGATGGCAAGCTTGAGGTAAGAAAAGCATCTGACCACTCACTTGTCATGAGGGGAATAGAAGAAGAAAGACTTCTCAAACTGCAAGGAACCTCTGTTCATGCACAACATTTCTTATATATTTTTCATCATGAAGAAGGTACACTTCCATCAAGTTTATTATGGCATGCTAGATTTGGACATTTAAACTATGACAGTCTCCGCTCATTGAAGAAAAATGGTGTTGCTGGTTTGCCTACAATTCCTAAGAAACATAAGCAATGTGATGCTTGCATTCTAGGAAAGCATAGCAAACAGTCTTTTCATGATTCACATTCAAGAGCACATAGGAAGCTTGAACTCATTCATTCAGATTTATGTGGTCCAATGCCTGTTCCTTCTGCAAATGGAAATAAATATATCATGACATTTATTGATGATTACACCAGAATGTGTTGGGTTTATTTATTGAAGAACAAATCTGATGCTTTTCAAACATTCAAGAATTTTCATAAATGGATTGAAAATGATGCACAATCTCATATTGGGTCTATTCGCACTGATAATGGAAAAGAATATACATCAAATGAATTTGAACACTATCTTCGCCAACATGGGATCAAACATCAAACAATTGTGCCTTATAATCCCCAACAGAATGGTGTAGCTGAAAGAATGAATAGAACAATCTTGAATATGGTACGATCCATGCTTTTCTTCAAAAATGTAAAGATAATGTTTTGGGCTGATGCTGTTCTATGTGCTGCATATATAAAGAATAGATGTCCATCTAATGCTATAAGAAACAAGACTCCTTATGAATTGTGGTATGGACATGTTCCTTCGGTAAAACATCTCAGGATCTTTGGTTCCACCTATTATGCTTTGATACCAAAGGTACATAGAAACAAACTTGGTGCTAGAAGTTGTAAGTGTATCTTCCTAGGGTATTCAAACACCTCTAAAGCATACCGCCTCTATGATGAAGTAAATAAAAAGTTTGTTGTATCTAGAGATGTCATTTTTCTTGAATCATCCAAATCTGACAATGTTGTTGAGCGGCAACTTGATCGCTTGGATATATTCGCAAAAATGAAATCATTTCAAGAATTTGATAATCAGATTCCACATCTTGAAGGGGGGATTCCTATACTAGATCAACATGTGGAATCTTCTTCTGAAGAACAATCTCCCCTGCATGAAACTCCAACAACGGATGATGCTTTAAGTGATGTAATTGATAGAATTGGGAGACTCAATCTTGATTCAGTCCCAACTCAATCAACAGAGCAGCCTGGACCATCTCAGAAAGGTCCCCCAAAATGGCTGACAAAGACACTTGAAAGTGTTCATCCTGATGAAATTGGAAAAACAGGAACCAGAAATTCAAACCGACAAAATGGAGGTGATGTAGATGACTCTAATTCACCTGTTGATATGGATGTTACTTATGATTGTGAATTGAACTTGTCTACAGATTTTGAACCAACTTCCTTCAAAGAAGCTGCTTCTCATGATGAATGGAAAGAAGCGATGCAAAAGGAGTATGATGCTCTCATAAAGAATGGCACTTGGAAGCTGGTTGACCCTCCATTTGGAACCAAACCAATTGGCTGCAAGTGGGTCTACAAGAACAAGTACAAAGCTGATGGCTCACTTGACAAGCACAAAGCTAGGCTTGTGGCAAAAGGTTTTGCACAGAAGGAAGGGGTTGATTATGAGGAAAATTTTGCCCCCACAGCAAAATGGGCCACCATCCGGACACTCTTTCCACTAGCAGCTCAGAACGGTTGGAAAGTCCATCAAATGGATGTAAAAACTGCCTTCTTGAATGGAGATCTAAAAGAGAATGTTTTTATGTCCCAGCCTGAAGGATTTGCTGTGAAAGGACATGAACATAAAGTATGCAAACTTGTGAAGTCCTTGTATTGCCTCAAACAAGCACCGCGAGCCTGGTATGAAAAACTAACCGAGCATCTTCTGAAACTCAACTTCAATCATTTTGATCTTGATGATGCAACTTTATTTGTCAAGAAAGTTGGCAAAACAGTTGTGTATCTTGTGGTATATGTAGATGATCTTTTAATGACAGGGAACAATGAAAGCTACCTTGCATCCATAAAGAAGGAATTGGGGAAAAGTTTTGAAATGACTGATTTGGGCTATGTTCATTACTATCTTGGCATTGAAGTAACCCAACATCCAAAATCCATATTTCTTTCTCAAAAGAAATACATTGGAGATTTGTTAAACAGATTTGGCATGACAGAGTGCAATCCTCTTTCTACTCCAATGGAACAAAACTTAAAGCTCACATCTACTGAAGGAAAGGAATTTGAGGATGCAACAAAGTATAGACAGCTTGTAGGAAGTCTCATCTACCTCACTACTACCAGACCAGACATTTCATTTATTGTTGGAATCCTCTCCAGGTTCATGCAAAAGCCTTGTGAGGGACATTGGTCTGCTGCAAAAATAATTTTAAGGTACTTGAAGGGAACTGAAGACCTTGGAATCAAGTATACACAGGTGGACAACTTCAGCGTGATTGGATACTCTGATTCAGACTTCGATGGAGACAAAGAAACTGGGGTATCTACTTCAGGATATGCTACGAGTCTTGGATCAGGAGCTGTCTCCTGGAGATCACGCAAACAATCAGTTCCAGCAGATTCCACAACAGAAGCAGAATACGTGGCAGTAGCTGAAGCAACGAAAGAAATTGTGTGGCTCAGGAAAATTCTTGAAGATTTGCAGGTAAAACAAGTACAATCAATTCCACTCATGATTGATAACACCTCTGCAATAAAGTTGGCCAAGAACCCAAAGTTCCATGATCGAACAAAGCATATCAATACTAAATATCATTTAATTCGACATCATGTTGAGGCCAAAACAATCCATCTCCGTCATTGTTCCACAAATGAGCAAATTGCAGACATCTTCACCAAAGCACTTGGAAGGGAAAAGCTTGAACGATTCAGAATGATGCTTGGACTCACCAACATCCCTTCAGATTAAGGGGGGAATGTTGACACCTAATCTTCATGATTGGGAATTTTATGTAAATAAATAAATTGGGAAGGTGAACAGTCATCGGGAGATGAACTAAACAATCACTCACTATTGTATATAACAATGGGTTACCTATGGAATAAAATACCAATCAGCTTTTTCTGCCTTTGGAGAGTTACTGCCTGGCCTGACACAGTCTACCCAAGCTTGATGAGCTTCTAACCAATCCATACCTATGACGAGGTCATAAATTCCTAGGGTTGTGACATAAACTTTTAATTTAATTGAACAGATCCCAAAATCAATTTTACATTCCTCCACACTTAAATCTATGGATTGAAGTTCTCCTGAAACCATTTCTACCTGTCTAAAATCGTTTTGCTTGCAGGCTCCCAACCCACATCGATTTAATGCATATGACGAAATGAAACTATCAGTGGCACTAGTATCAAATAGGATTTTGTGTTTTATGCCGTTAATAATACCTGAAGATTCCACTACAGTGGATTGATGTGCTGCTTGGTTATTGTTGACTACAGCATGGATCTTATGATTGCCTTGGGTATTTGATGATGGCTCTTTCCCTGTTCTATGCATTATACTTGAAAAAGCTTCCAGACAATCACGTTGGAAAGGCGGTCCTCCACATCCCCAACAATTAACCTGGGTCGGTCCCTTTGAATCATATTGTGAGTTTCTAGATAAGGAGCTCCATTCTCTTATGTCACTTCCTCTTGCATTTCTTCCTCTTAGGAGTTCCACGAGATTTCCATGGACTTGTTTTTGATGATTCAGCAGCTATAGTATTAACTGCCATGGGAGCTCTTGCTCCTACTCCTCTTGGGGTAAATCTATTACCATAAGAAGGTGGCCTTGAGCTACTTCCCCTGAAGAAGTTTCGGGGAGTCTTTCCTGGAAATCCTGGTTGTAGAGGTTTTGTTGGCATGGCATCCATTTTTATTCCTAGATGCTCCTCTACATAACAGCCACATTCCACTGCCTTGGCTACTGATGATGGCTTCCACATCCTAACCATGGCCCTGATGCGAGGATTTAACCCATATACGAAGCACTCAGCTTGACGTTCATCAAAATCTAAATAATGAAAATATTTCACAAGCTCCATAAACTTTATTTCATATTCTTCCATTGTTTTGTTACCTTGGACTAACGTAGGAAAGGCCTCGACTTGTTGTTCTTGAAAATATGGAGGTAAATACATAACACGGAATCTTTCCTCGAACAATTCCCAGGGAACATTATCCATTGTGAGGTGTAATTGTTTTTCCAGACTCCCCCACCAAATCAAGGCATTTTCCTTTAATTGAAATACGGCAATTTTCGTTTTGGAAGTAGAAGAGTACTCTCTTAGTGCAAAACATCTGTTCATTCCTTCTAACCATGCTTCAACACGTTCTCCAGCTCGTTCTCCATCTCGTCCTCCTGAAAATTTTGGGAGTTTAATTTTCTGCAGCTCCCTAGAAATGTCTTCCTTTGATTGTCTATAATCAGAACTTTTGGGTTCCATTGCAATTGTTTCTTCGAGTTGAGGTTGTTCTTCTTTGGTTTTAGCTATTACCAGCCCTTTTAATGTTTCTACTATGGCTTCCAATGAGCGCTTTATAACGATCAACTCCAGTGCTAGAGCAGCTGGCGTTGATGACGGTCTCGATGGTGGTGGCGATGGTGATGATGATGGTGGTGGCGTCAACAATGGCAATGTTACCCGATCACGTCATCGTCGATATGTGCTTACCATCGTAGCTTTTCTTGTATACATAATAAAATTATGAAAATTTGAGGTATACTTTTAGACAATTTTGCAAATTCAAGCTCACAAACAGGTATAGTTTTTTTGCTATTTTTACCTGCTAGGCAGGTCTTACTGGTAATGCAGTCAAGGAGGGTGGTATCGCTACCTCCTTGGCCTAATGCATGGTGTTCTACCCTGATGTGTAATAGTTCTTAATACATCAGTTCTTAATGAAATGCATGGGTCTTCAAAGACCATAGTGTTACTTCATAATTTTAAAATGTAATATCTGAATTATTCTCAAGTGGTAGCTGGGAACATGGAACAACTCTTATATATATATATATATATATATATATATCCTCAAATCAACTTGATTTGCTCAAATAACCTTGAAGATATTAAAATTGCTAATTTGGCTTTTAAGAAATTGAGGTTAAAATAATAATACAAATTTATAATAACTAAATCCCCATATATGAATTACTTCAATATAGCTACTGTTTATATCATATGTTACTTTATTCGAGTAATGTTAAATAATCTAAGTAGTAGATATGAGAAAAGAAAAAAATCAATAAAACAAATATTAAGAAAAATATGTATAATATTGATTTTCATTAATTAGAAAGATGATAATAAAATGTTATTTAAAAATCTGAGAGTGATATACTCATATATAATTCTCTCGGCTACTTGAAGCATATTATTTCTTTGTTTATATTGCGAGAGTAATCAAGGTAACCACCCAAATTTTAAAGGGTGTAGGCATCTCTGTCTGTTATTAATTGATCAATAAGATTCATAAATCGGAGCAAGATTCATAATTCATAACGTTTCTCATTTTCTCTTAAAGAGCATAATATTATTTAAAAGTAAGCTTTTACATATATGTTCACACAAGCGCTGACATCAGTTGTGTATTTGTTTGATTTACCTATAGTTACACCAATAGCTCGAGTTGTATTATAAGTTGAATTCTTTCACAGGTTGATAAAGAGTTACACAAAATATATAGAACTATGGCAGAGAGTAATTCATCAAATGGGATAGCCAATGACGGCAAAATTGAAACAGTATTTATAATACTAATTCATAACTTAATTATAAAATTTAATTGTTTTATAAGTCATTTTTTTAATTCTGGTTATCAAATATTTTTCAGCAGAAGTAAAGTGAAAGTCGAATTTATTTAGTGAAAAGGGGAATTGCATCACTTATGATTCAAACCCGTCTGCCTGGACCCCTGTTTCGATGTTTTTATTATTCACACCTATTTGGTTCCCTGGGGCAACCACTTCTTTCTTCCAAATATGAAGAATTAAGATGTAGTCTGTCCGCTATGTAGAGGTGTGGAAATTGGTATAACCCTTTTAATTATGTACCATCCGCAACTAGTGACTTCCTTCAACCCTGAGTCGAAGAACGTGTGTCACAAATTTAGGTTTATCAAGTAACCGTAGAAGAGAATAAAATTCCCCATTAGTCGCAGAACACTCAATATCGAGCAGACTCGATAAAGCAATCAAAAGACACAGGCTTGCCTCATTTAAATCATAGGAAAACATTTAAAATCAAAATCCTGCGGTTATGGAATACGAAAATTAGCATCCTAGAAATGAAGGCGTCGAGAAGCGAACGTACTGTTTTATGAATAAAGGCGGTTGTGGGTTTCTCCGACTTCATAATCGAGAATATATATATTTAGCGGAACTTTGAAAATGTTATCAATCGTCGGATTCATTAATAATGGCAGGGTTTGCCCCGAAAGAAAATCGGTCCTTCAGAAAATTAAGAGTCGAAAAGTCTTCTAAGGCGTCGTATATTTCGTTTCATGCTGGAAGATTAAAGAGAGCTCGGCCCTAATGAAATTTCTGGTTTATTATAAAAACTCGTCTAGGCAATTTATTTCAGTGAGTTTTTGCAATGTCAATTGACAAAACCATGGTTTCTGCACAATTCATAACCCCAAAATTTGACATTCGTAATTTCGTCCTCTCTTACCCAAAATCGTTGAACGACTTCATGGGAAAGTTTACCTATACTGAATTTGAGTTATAAACTCGTGGATATGGATGTGCACACAGCTTTGAGCATATATATAAAAGAAAAACAACTCGTGGTTGCAATTAAGGGTGTCAATGTACAGGTTAGTCTAACGCAGGCCCTGGAGTGGAAATGCATATACAAGAATTAAGAATTTATGCAGAGTGGGCATGAAATGATAACCATGTTAGTTATGTCAATTCTACTACTCAAATTTTTTTTGTTTTATAATTCACTGAGATTTTTAACAGATGTTACAGTTGAGTTTCATACTATATATATATATATATATATATATATATATATATATATATATTTTCAGAAGAAAAAGCACTATATGGTTTATATTATGTGAAAACAGAACTGATATATACAAAAACTGGAGGATCACATATCCCTGAATATGCCCTCGATATCTGAGGGATATGTTCAGAGCATCATCATCATTGTGGAGCATTTAAACATAGCAACATAGCAAAATTATGGACTATCCAGATATTCAGAATTTGTAAGACTGAAGGAGATAGGTATATCCTAAATATTGGCCATATAGCAAACCAGAAATCTGCAAGCATTATGTGCCGGGCATAGAGAAAGGCTGGATCTCATATGCACAGGAATCCATTGTGATGACCAGATACCATATACCGATTGGAGCATGCATCCCTTTCTTTGACAAAGCATCCGCATGAACATTTTGATTGCGCTTTATATGCGCAATAGGAAAAGTGGCAGAGTTCCATAGAGATGAAATCCTGTTCAGCCATCCTGAAAGGCTGTCATTTGATATTTTCTGTTTTCCATTCACATGATCTATGATAATTTTCGAGTCCCCATATACATTTATAGGTCCAATATCCATGAAAGTACAGAAGATGAGCAGACCATGCAGGGCCATGGCCTCTGCCTTATTATTTGTCCCTTTACCACCATTCCAGAAAATGGAGAATTGGAGATCTTTTGAAAAAGATATGAAAACACCACAAGCGCATGTGCCATCCTTTGCCGCACCATCAAAATGTGCTCTTGGAAATGAGAGCGGCTGAAGGGCAGAGGAAGCCATCTGTTGATTTTTCTGCTGAGGCATGATCTGTAGGAAGGAGAAGTAATAAGGAATAATCTTGTCTATAATGCTTCCAAAAGCCTCTCTGCTGTTTTGAAAGATTCTTTTGTTTCGCCACTTCCATATGAACCAAATAGTTATCAATGGAATGGGACGCCAGTTAAGTTTTTGAGAGCCCCACCATTCGAAGGCTTCTTTTATTGATAGATGCGAAACAACAGGAAAGCCAATGAAAGAAGCCAATTTCATCCATATTAACTGAGTTTGTGGGCAGTGTAAAAACATATGCAGGTTATCTTCTGAATTTGCAAGGCAGATCAGGCAAATCGATGGTCCCAGCCAGCGCCTCTTTTGTAAATTGTTCCAGGAGAGATTTTTGTTATGGTATACAAGCCATGAAAATAAAATGATTTTTATCGGACAGCTGGCCTTCCATAAGGAGAAAGGAAAAATATTCTGGGAGGGTTCCCTTTGCTGCTCTAAAAATGATAAGTATATGTCTCTTACCAGAATATTGGACCTGTCTTTCTTTGCTTGCCATTCTATACAATCTCTGTCCTCAGTATTAAAAATACCCACATTCTTCATATTCCAAATAATCTTGTTCCATTGGGCAGCCAGATCGTCATCAATGCCCAAATCTCTATCCGATTTCCATAGAGGGATGGCATTCTTCCAACCTTCTATAACCTGAGCCCAGAAAAAGATACCCTTTTGGTGGAGAAGCGTGAGAAGCTGCGGGCTAATATTTGGATCCAAATCAACACCCTTAATGGCATCCAGACCTATAAGGATATTGTTAGTAGTTACCATTTTGAAATTTCCATATGAAATTCCTGCGGAAAAAAGGCAGAATTTTCTGGAAGCTCCTCCAAATCGAAGAGCCTTGGGTGGGCCAAGAGAGACCATTTCTGTACCAGAAGAAAATATCTTCATTCCCAAGGTATTTCAATTTGATAGTATGACTCCATAAGCTCGTCCCAAAAATCGCCTGCCACAGTGATTTGCATAGGAGAGCTTTGCCAAAGATGCGCAGGTTCATGATGCCCCCGCCCCCAAGTCTTTTGGGGAGAGAGATTTTGCCCAGACTTGAGAGGTGATATTTTCTCCTTTCTTTACTTCCACCCCAGATGAAAGAAGCCATTAAGCTGTTTAATTTATTAATTATAGACGATGGGATGTAAAACAAGTGCGCCCAATATACACTGATTTGAGCCAAAACCGCCTGAGATAAAATCATTCTGCCAGCAAGTGATAGACATTTACATTCCCACCCTTGTATCCTCTTATAGAATCTGTTTATGATCCATGACCAGTCCAATGTATTGTATCCTGTGGGCTTAAGATGATATCCCAAATATTTTAACCCCTCCTTAATGGATACCGCCCGAATATTAAAAAGCTGAGAGATATAAACCATATCTTCATTTTCATCCTTACCATAATGAAATGAGGATTTGCTATCATTGACATAAAGACCCGTGGCTCTTTGAAATAAATATATAATTTCATGCATAATATGCCAGGTGTATCTGCAAAGTCTAGCAAACAGCAGCACATCATCCACAAAGAGATTGTGAGTATGATAGTTACCTCTGGAAATGACAAGGGGGCCAATTTTTCCATCATTTACCGCTTTCTTGATGTGTAGACTAAGGGTATCCATAACCAAGATAAATAAAATTGGGGATAAAGAGCACCCCTGCCGAAGACCCCTTTCAGCTAGAAAAAGGGTGTGGGATACCCATTGATAAGGATCGCGTAGTTGACTCCTTCCACGCACGACATGATCCATTTTGTGCACCTGTCATTTAGCCCGATTTTGATGAGTAAACATCTGAGGTAGCTCCAATCCAGGCAGTCATATGCTCTTTTTAAATCGATTTTGAGAATGGCAGCACCCATATTTTTTGTATGCATAGAGTGCATAGCTTCCTGAGCTATGGCTACAGCTTCAAGGATGTTTCTTCCACATAGAAACCCGTGTTGTTCCTTTGAAATATGTTCTGATAACTTTCCTCGGATTCTCTCTGCAATAATCTTTGAAGTGATCTTATAAATGACATTACACAATGAGATCAGTCTATAGTCAGCAAAGGTGGAGGAGTCCTTTCTTTTTGGGATCAGCGCTATATAGGTGGAAGAAATATTTTGATGAATTCTCCCCTGGGTTCTGATCTCTTCTACCATACCCAAAATGTCATTCTTCATTATATCATAGAAGTGGATGAAAATGTCAATGGACCAGCCATCTGGGCCGGGGCATTTGTCCTTTTTAAATGTTTTCATGACAGAGAGTAATTCCTCCTCCGTTATCTCAGCAAAGAGCCTTTCATTATCTTCATCGTTGAACATACTTGTAAATGGATCAATACCCCATAAGATGTCATTAAACTCCTTGTTAGCCTCTCTTTTATATGCTTTTTTAAAATAGCTGACAGCTTCGTTTGCTATGTCTTCATGGGAGAACAGATAATCTCCCTCTTCATTTTTGATTTGCCATATGGAATTTACAGCTCTTCTCTTGCTAGCAAATCGATGGAAGAACTTGGTGTTTTTATCGCCCTCTTTCATCCAAGTGATTCGGCTTTTGAGTTTCCAAGAGATTTCTTCAATCTTCAATAGATTTTGTTTCTTCTTTTCAAGTTCCCATATCCGGGCCCGAGTGCTCCATGAAACCTGAGCAGTCATGCCCGCAGCTAAAACAGCAAGTTCCTTTTCAATCTTTTTCAGCTCAATACAATTTTCATGTTTTTTCCGAATTTGCCACTCTTTCACCTTTGATTTAAGATTGCTCAATTTGTAAATAAAGTACTCCGATGGAGAGGCCTGCGCTGAAAGATTATTAGCCGTCCAGCAATCCCGAACCATGTTGACAAAAGCTTCTTCTTCAAGCCAATATCGATTAAATTTGAACGGATAACCTTTGCGAGCATTTGAGAACATCCATTGAAGAGAGACCGGCCTATGGTCGGAAACAAAAACAGGGAGAATGTGAGAGGTCGGGATACCCAGTTTCTCTATCAGCTGTTCGTGCATAATAAATCTGTCCAATCTTTTTGCTATATAGGCATCGCCCAGGCGCCCATTATCCCATGTGGGAGACATAGAATCTAGACAGATGTCTACATAATTGAAAAGCATCATAGCTTCCTTGATTTTCTCCCCAATAGAATCGGCTTTTTTCCCCCTTCCCCAAACTTCATCTGGTCCCATTGTGCAATTGAGATCTCCCGCGATGAGGAGTGCTTCATTCTCCAAGATACCAGAGGCAATGAAAAGTTCCCAATAGGACGCTCTGTCCTTATAAGGAGCATAAACATTCAAAATATGAATCCTGTCAGAATAGCCTCTAAAATTTGCAGAGATCAAAATTCCCCCAAGGCATCTGAATGTTTTTGCAGAGACCCATCTCGGATCCCATATCACAGCAAGACCTCTGGAAAGACCCAACGCCTCTGTAGCCGCAATATACCAGGAAGGGAACATTCGCCTGAAGTAAGAGATAGTATCCTGACTGTTATGCATTGTTTCCTGTATTAAAATCAACCTGTATGAAGAAGAGAAAAATAAACTTTTTAGAGCATTGTACTTGGGACTTGCCCCGAGCCCCCTGATGTTGATGGAAAGCATGTTCATCATTTGATACAATTTTCGGGCAAATCTGCTCTAAGAGGCCCAGTACCAGAGGAATGATAGATGGGAATATCAATAAGGGAAGAGTCTTGGAAATCTAGGTGCCGAGATCCCTTGCGACCTCTAAAGTGCCTACTGCCCCTATTGTTTTTCCAGCGAACAGTGATGTTTAAGGCAGAGTTTGGGCTAATGCAAGGAGAAGAGGATTTCCGAGGCTTATGGATGGTCAAGGGGAGTAAGTGTAGTGAATTTTTTTGCAGCAGCATGTCTAGGTCGCTTCCGATGGAATTGGAGGGGGATGGAAGAGGAGAGAAGGGGGGAGAAATGTAGCCCATGGGGGCTTTCCCTTTCGAGTCCGAGCGGTTCAGAGGGGAGCGAAAGGAAGGAGAGTGTTCTATAATGGTGGGGGAATGATCCGGTCTAACAGGCGACGAGGAAGAAGAAAGGATAATGTGGGAGTGTACTGCCTTTTGGGCAGGGAAGTCATCTCTAGCCATAGAAGGAGGGGGAGCAATCGGAAAATCAGGGTGAGGTATAGGAGGGGGAGATAGACGAGAAAAAACAGGATCACAAACTGCTTGCAAGTGCCTCGTAGAATTAGATCTCCTAATCGGGATGTAAGAGCATTTGTGGACCCGGAGCAAGAGGGAAGAACGATGGTTCTGGCCCCCCGTCAGATTAGAAGAAGAACGGCACATCCGATATCGAGCATGAGGGAGAATCTCAGTAGGAGGAGAAACTTCATTTAAAGAATGAAAGAATGACTATCTCTATTAACATCAGCGAGAGACACAGCTGAGGCATTTGAAATGTTTTTTACCTTGTAGATTTTCTTCCATACCTTTCCATGATTTTTCCACGGACATTTCTCCTTTAGATGGCCCGTTTTATGACATAAAGCACACCTAAAAGGCACACCCCAGTAGTCCAGTCTTTGAGAAGCAGATAAATTGCCCCATTTGAGGTCGATGTGATCCGGAAAACCACCCCAGTAATCCTTTTCAATCAGCAGCCAAGCAACCCTTTTATCCTTAGCTCCTAGGCAACCAGGATCAACGTAGACGAATCTCCCGATGGCATTGCCAATGGAGGAGAGAGTCTCCTTTGTCCACAATTCTATAGGCAACGCTGGAAGTTTGACCCAAATGAAGTAGTTTTGAGGGGTGTTTCGAAGGGGGTCAAAACCTATATACCACTTGTGAAGAGCCAAATAACTTCGCCCATGAACCCAAGGGAGTTTCCATATAATGTAAAGATCTTTTACCTTCAAAAAGTGGAAGCTATACCAGCCACGCATCAAACGGACTATGGTGGGCGTGTAACCAATGAGCGGTCCCCATCGAGCACCCAGCCATTTCCGGAGCTGATTGTCATCCATATCAGGGAAATGCCACTTCCCTATTAAAGCCCGCGATTGCAGACTCGCTATATGGTCCAAAAGTTTTCCACCATCTAAACAAATAGCCGAGGGAGAAGGAGTGATTTTCGCTGGTCGATGGTTATGCTTGCGGCGGGGAGCAGAAGGGGCTACTAAAGAGAGATCAGAATCATGCAGGGAAGGTCGGAGGTGTTCTGCCAGCCTGGAGTGCCAATCGGGAGCTTTGACAGTGCCAGCATAAGTTGCCTCAGCTTCCATAGCTGCCCGAACCAAATCCGACGTGTCGGATTCCGCGTGGAGGATGTCCATCAGCATAAAAAAAACTACGGCATCAAGGACGGAGAGAGACACGTCGAAAGGCAGAAGTTAATAATCTTATCCACAAGAACCCACCTCGGGATCTCGGATAAGCTCCGATATTAGGAAAATTCAAAGCAGAGACCCAGAAGTACAAAGCAAATCCGAGGGGATCGTACTGGGAAGCCTAGAATTCTCCAGGCTTTAATAGAAAGAGGCAAAAAATCCAAGGCAAGGACTAAAAATAGTAATTATAGGTCAAGGAGGTCCGATCGAGGCGTCCTTTACACAGAAAGATAGGCAGATATAGTTAAGGAGGCCATACGAAGAATGGAATTTGAAAAAATCAAATAGGAGCCACGTCAAGCTCAATGGGAAAGGGTCGAAAAAAGAAAATCCGGCGACAGAAAAACCAGCAGAGGATCAATCTCTGAGAAAAGACAGTCAAGAGGAGATCTCCGGGCAAACGACACAACAGCAAACAAATCCGAAAATACACCACCAGTGGCCAATCTTCAGACGGACGTCAGTGCAGGGTCTAAATACTATGAAGTATTTTTTGAAATTGTCAATAGACGACCGAAGGCAAATAGAGATATCCGACCAGGACATGACTATGAAAAGTATTCAGCTCAGATAGCTATATCTAAACCCAGAGAGCAGAGACTCCGATAATGCAATGCATGAAGTTCACACAGATCACTCCAGAGACAGATACAAATACTTAAAACAAAACCTCATTAGCAAACCAATTTATATAATTGATTCTCATTCTCCTGTGCAATCTCAAAATCCTCTCAGAACTGTATGTAGCATTATCACTACAGACAAAACATTGAGCTAACCATGCATCCAAAAACTTTAAAATTCTTAAGGAACAAGAAGAGTAATTCTAACCTTTAACCAAGCGAGAGTCAAGGGAGACCAACACCGCGATTGGGCACTGAGAGTATGAGCCCGCGCATAAAAGAGAGAAACCAGAGGTATACAGTCCAAGATAAACTGAGATAATAGAGCTGGCTGGTATCAGACTCCCCGCACCAAAGGGCGCGGGGATGAAGAGTAAGTAGTCGAAAAGCTTGAAAGGCTGGCTCAGCGGGAATATAAAGGAATCACTGCCATCAGAAGGTGTCTGGCATGCAAGATATTTCACTGCCACCTGAAGGAATGTTGGATGCTCAAAAATGGAGGCAAGAGGTCGATAAGATACGTGGCGAGCGGGCTCCAAAAGGATCATGCATAGACGGAGATAACTTTGTTCATAAGACTTACGCACCTGCTAGCAGAGGATTGGCCCACCATGGATAGAGAAAGACGATTGGATGCTATCGCGGCGCGGCTCCACTCGACCTCCTCGATTCTCCATTACAAGGATTGTCTTTATGGGAATCAAGTTTCATACTAATTATATACTATAAGGGGAGCCTAAAAGGTCCGGAAGAGTTTGAAACCTATGTTGCAGGAAACGTGGCATAGAGGTCCGTTTCCGTACGGAAACAGGTACGAAACGCGGAAACGCGTTTGGTACAGCTGTGAAACGCGTTTGGCTGTACTGCCATGTTTCCCGAAACGGAAACGTGGCCAGTACAGTCGGAAACGCATTTCAGGGCTGTACGACCCACGTTTCCTCATTAACTTGTGTTTTAAAAAAAAAAAAAAAAAAAAATTGTTTTTTAATTTACTTTTAGGGTATGTTAGTGACTTCTAGATGTGTGTCTAAAGTTATAAAAGTGAATTTTTGCCCTAGTGTTGATATGCAGTTCATGGTAATGTTAAATTCTTAAAGTAAAAGTGATATTCTCCTTTATTTTTCATTTTCATCCTTTTACTTAAATTTTTAACATTACCATGAAATGACTCAGGATGTTTGAGAGTGGTTTCGCCCTCATTGGATTTCATATGGAGAAAGTAGAATTTTAGATCTCACTCAAAATCCAGCAGACTTATTTGTTTTTCAGGATTTCAGGATTGGGGGGATTGCAATGTTTCCATTGGATTTTATCATGTACTAAGGTATGGAACTTGTATTTAATCAAGAGAATCAAGCCCTCTATGCAGGGGAAACTCCCAATAATCAAGATCATGTAGGGTACTAGGGTATGAAACGTGTATTTAATCAAGAGCACTAAGGTCGTTCGACTATGTAGGAGGAGACTCCCAATACAACAGTGGTCCTTCTAAAGAATGGGATGTGGATGCAGAAAATCCTGATTTGGATCTCTCTCTTGCAACCTTATAGTCTTTATTGTACTTGCAGCCTCATATATTAATATAAATAAAGGCTGATTTTGAGATTTGGATATATAATAAATGTTGCTTTTGCATATTCCGATATTTTTATTTTCATTATGTGATCATTCATGAGTAAATGTGATGTAAATTAAATCTTAATGTTGAAGTGTAATAAATTATAATGTATCATTTATGCTTTATGATTGCACATATATATATCTTTAAATATTTTCAATATATATATATATATATATATATATATATATATGTATATATATATATATATATATATATTCGCGTTTCCCCGTTTCCAAAATTTGGGGAGGTCGCGTTTCGTATCGCTTCCCGTTTCGGAAACTCGTACCCGTTTCCCCGTTTCGTGCAACTTAGTTTGAAACCATGTTCTGATACCAAAATGTAAGACCCTAAATTTACTCATATATTTACCTTTAACAAAATATGGAACCTATTTTAAGAAATTAACCAGAATTCATAACATCAAAATTCATTAATTTGTTGTTGAGTACTTACCTAGTTTATTGTGGTTGAAGATGCCTCAGAATTACTCCCGTTCTCGCTCCCGCTACCAAAACCTCCCAGCCAAACTGGGTACAACCTAGGTACTCAGTCCAGAATGCTTCTCAATTGATGCAATTTGTTCCCCCATGCCCAAAAAATTCAAGGACAATTAAGGCTTAGTCCTCACTGTCTTCAGTTACCAATTTTCCTCCTCTCAATATTGTGCTCCCAAGCAGCAAAAGATCCCCTTTCAGTCCTACTCCCTTCTCCTTTTATTTCTTAGAACCACCACTTATTCATCCTTCATTGCCTTGGTTGTGTGCCCCCTGTCTTATTACGTGGCTCCTTACCGTGAATTAAAGAGGTAGTCATGTTTTATATTGACACTCATCACTTACGTAGTGCTTTTGTTATTAATATTTATTTAATATTTTATTATATTATACCTTTTAATGTTTAACCTTTAGTATAAAGTTACTTCTTTTATAACAATATAACTCCTTTTAAAACTTTAGTAATTTAAATTTAGAACCTTTGGATAATGTTCTATGGTTACTTATTATGATAACGACACATACTAAAATACATATTCCATTATATATTTTTTGTGAGTTAGATATTTATTTAATATCTTCAACAATTACATCATTTATCCTATGCGTAGAATGTCTTCATAATTTAATGACTACTAGTGCAGTGTAGGCAACGCATGCATGTGTAGCTATCATATGCATGCATCATCTGCATGCTAATAATTCACATTTCGTTTACACTGGTAGATGGGTCATTACAGGAAAACCCTAAGAAGCGCATAAGGCCCTAGCTAACATCAGAATCAGCACTGGAAATAAGAGTATAAGAAGACCAGTAATAATCAGCACTCCATAGCAATGTTGCAAAAGTCAGACTCAAGAATAAATCGTTAAGGGTCCGAAAATTGAAAAAGTAGTCAAAGTTGGGAGAAAATCGAAAAAGTCAGCAAAATTAAAAAAGATTTGTTGAAAAAAACATCTGGTTGAAAAAATTGTGATTTGAGGATTTTATTGGGATTTTGGTAACACTACTCCATAGCCCCAAGGATTAGCTTGATCAGGAAATGTTCTCGTGCTAAGTCAATGGAGGTCTCAAGCAAATCTCGTTGGTGTCCTTTTAAGATTACCATCTACCTATGGTGTTGGTGATGGATCCACCATCCATCTTAAAATTCTCGGGAAGAAGGGAGAGAGTGTTATGTAAAAAATTGTAATTTTGTAATTATAACTAAATTAGGGAAAGGGCGTGATCAGAAGATCATGCCCTTTCACGAAAAGGCACCCAAGGGCATATATAAGCCAGGGGCCCTCTATGTAAAACTCATCATTCAGTTTTTCTAATAAAATATATATAAATATTATCTGTAAATTGTTGAATCAATCTTTGTGCTCCATTTGGCATCAGAGGCAGGTTGTTCCTCGACTCACTGTTGTACAGTTCAAAGGTTCTCCAATTGCCCACAATGCCACTGCTCGCTACCCTCCACTGCATTCATCCTTGTTTCGTTGACTTCGTCCCCTTTTGTTGAAGTTTCTAAGTTTACTTAGTTAGAAACCCTCCATGCACTTTATCTGATTTATTCCTACCCACTCGTTATTTTCCTTAACAAGTTATTTACAATGTAAATACTGAAAATAAACACTAGTGCATGCTCAACATATTACAGATCAGCAACTAAAAAAAACAGAAACATACACACCATATGACACCATTATTTTTGGACTAATGTCCCTGGAAAAACCCAATGTGGGAAAACCGGTGTAGCTATCTGAGGGTTTTCTTATTAAGCAATATCAAAGTACAATCTTAGTGTCGAAACTAGCCTACCCAACAGAGAATTCCCTTGGCAGTAATACCTCTCAGTTTCTGACAAATCTCCTGGATGAAACCCCGGATAATCCTTCTAGCAGCGACTCAGCACAAATCTGTCCCAGAAACCCCAGCGTCAACCTCTCTCTGGACTGTGTCAGCCCCTCTTTGTCCCACGCTGGCCCTGCGTCACCCCGGATGGATCTGCGTCACCCCTGGGATGCCCTGCGTCAACCCTCTGGCCCTCTACGTCAGCAATACTGGCCTCTCTAAGGCTCTGCGCAACTCCCGGCTGCCTCTACGTGGCCCTGTGTGAGCCCTGGCTGGCTCTGCGTCACTCTCCTTAGCTATTGCGCTACTCTCCCGGCACTATCTCTACCTCTCTGTCTCTCTGTACTCAAATGCCCCTCAGTTGCATCTCCCGATCACTAATTCTATCTCTTTTAGCAAACCCCGCTCTAGAGAATAGAATGACTGATCACTCTGGTGTGTTCTCCAAGTGACCCTCAAGCCTCCTCTTATACTTTTCTTGTTGACATATCAACGGCCGAGATTAAGTCCCTAATCAACGACTAAGATTAGATCTGGCTTGATCCATGTCTTTTGGACCATTCTAACACAGGTTCATATTAATACACATTAATATTTTATTTTCCCTAAGTTTAGACATAGGGACTCCATTAAAAATATTAATTATTTTAATATCTCCTGATCTGTTTAGAATCTGCCCAAACCCTTTCTAGGTATTGGAGATCTCATGTGCCCTACCCTCTCCACCAAATTTCGCGGCTAGAGCACATCTGATGCTACCCCAAATCAACACCATTGTCGTACACTTCCCCTCTATCTACATACCAAACTCATACCTGTTTCGAGTCGATGCCATTGTTCTTCATCTGCCTCCCTTCCATCGTGTATCGTTGTCCTGTCCTCAACATCTATCGTTGACCGTTCGACTGCCTTCCGCGTCCACCACTATCTTTTTCCCTCCCCAACCATTCAATCCCTCGGCAAAGCATCACTTCTAATCGACATATCTCTGACAAACTTTCGTTCGTGCTCCTCAATTCATAGCATTAGGTAACACTTCATATATTTAATTCACTACTGAATACTATATAATATACCATTATCTTTAATTCACTATTTTATAGTATTTAACCAACTATTATATATAAAGTTAATTAGTTAATAATTATATTTATTTATTAATAATTATATATTTAATAATATAATATAATTTATTAGCTATTATTATATAATTAAAAATATATAACATATTATTTTAAAAAAAAATTAGGGTCAAGTTAAGAACGTGGATTAAGCTGGATTGCTATACACCGCCACACACTCGATCAATGTCGTTAATGACGATGAGCGACTTTAGTAAAAAATTGATAAAACTTGAGGAAAAGGTCAAAGGGAACGTCAAGAACATTAAGAAGCTCTAGGATACAACAGAAGGTATAAAGAACTAGCTCCAACAAGATTATGATGACCTTCGAAGGGACTACACAAACCTTTCAAATAAGATTGATCAAAATCAAACTCAAGAAGTGGGGTTGTTGGCCCTGATTTGTCAAGGATTGAATATTCCAGTTGATCTACAACATCAAAATCATGAAGTGACTCAACAACCAGATTCTTCAAATACATCAAACCCACCAGACTCACCTCGTATCCTTGAATCTCCACATACATCTTCCATTCCCAATCCACAAAATAGTAACACGAATTTTCAAAATATGCAGATCTCAACCCAATTCCCCTTCTTTGCTCCACCAGTTGCCACTTATCAACGCAAAGCAAAACTCGAACTGTCCAAATTTGACAATAATAAGAAACACGGAGTATCTTGGTTAAATAGGCAAAGGAGTATTTCAAGATCTACAATATTGGCAATGACGATGAAAGAATGAAGCTGCATCCATGCAAATGGAAGGAAAAGAATATAATTGGTATATGTGTTGGAAGAAATCATCACAATTGGAGGAAATTCAAAGATGTTTTCTTTAAAAGTTTCCAAGGTGTCAAAGAAGAAGAGTTCTTCTCAACACTCATCGATATGCAACAAAAAGGAGATGTGGATGAATATAAGAGAGAATGGGACACCCTAGCTACACGAGTACCTGGAATATCTGAAAAACACCTTATTTAATCATATATCACTGGACTTAAACTGTATCTCCAAAATGAGCTTAGGCTTCATGACATCACTTCTCTAGAAGAAGCAAGGCAAAAAGCAAAAGTCGCAGAAAAAAAAGTTCGAAGGAATACAGCTACGAAAAGTTGAAAGAGTATATTCGAGACGAAGGTTTCCCCAAACTTCGGACATGGAGAATACAAAGTACATTCCACCACAGCTACGTGAAGGAGGAAAAACTAATTTGGAAGTGCAAAGAATAAAAGAGGGTAAATGCAAACGTTGTGTTGAAAAATGGGATTCTAGATATAAATGTGTGAAGGAAAAAAGACCAAGAACATGTATACATGTGAAGCAACCATTGACTCAGATAGTAAAGAGACAGACATAGAAGAAGTTGAAGATTCTCCACGATTCTTCCCAAAACCAGACAACGAAAATATTCTGCAAGTGTCATTATCAACCATGACAGCGACATCCCAGCCCCATACCTTGAAGTTAAAAGGACATATCAAAAAGAGTATTGTAGTGTTTCTAATAGATACAAGGAGCACTCACAGTTTTTTGTACTCAAATATTGCAAAAAGGCATAACATCTTCATATATCCAATGCCTAATATGAAGGTAATGGTCGTAGATGGCAAGAAAATCGAAAAAGTAGGGAAATGCCATAATGTCAAATTACAGATTCAAAACTACAATCTAGAATCCCCATTCTACACTATACCACTAGGAGGAGTGGATGTGGTCCTAGGTATCCAATGGCCACAAACCATAGACACTTACTCCGCCAACCATCAAAAACAATTTATAAAGTTTAGATGAGAGAGACAAAAATATTTCAACCACCTCTCAAATCAAATTGTATCATCCTATCGGATGATGATGCTGATTCAGAAAGGAGCACTAGCATATATAGTGCAGTGTCATTAGATGGAAATGTTGGCGTTGAAATTGATAAGCAAAGAACCACCGGAAGTTCAGGAGCTAATTCAAAAGCATAAGAAGGTATTCCAAGACCTTCCGCTGCAAATGCCTCCTGAAAGAGAAATTGAGCATATAATCGAAGTCAAGTCCGAATCAAACCCTGTCAACATCAAGCCATATAGGTATCCACATCATCAAAAGATTGAAATCAAAAGATTAGTCTAGGATCTTTTAAAGTTTTGTATCATTACAAAAAGTAGAAGTCCTCATGTTGCTCCGGTAGTTTTAGTCCGAAAGAAGGATGGATCATTTAGACTATGCGTAGATTATCGAGAGCTGAACAAGATAACGATTAAGAACAAGTTCTCGATTCCCTTTATAGACGAAATGCTAGATGAACTTCATGGATCCAAATATTTTTCAAAATTGGACTTGAGATCTGGGTACTACCAAATCAGAATAAGGTTACAGGACATAGCGAAGACTTCCTTTCGAACACATGAAGGTCATTATGAGTTTAAGGTAATGCCTTTTGGGTTAACTAATGCTCCAACAACCTTCTAGGCTACCATGAATGAGGTATTTTGTCCATATCTAAGGAAATTTGTGTTAGTGTTCTTTGATGATATTGTAGTCTATAGTAAAATATGGAAGGAGCATCTACAACATTTGGAGCAAGTTCTCATTATATTAGAAGAACATCAGTTTTATGCAAAAATGTTCAAATGCACTTTTTGGAAGCAAAAAGTAGAGTATCTGGGACACATAATATCCAAGGAAGGAGTACAAATACATCCTAATAAGATCAAGGCTATAAAAGAATAGCCCAAACCTACTAACATCACCAAATTAAGAGGATTCTTAGGGTTGACTATATACTAACAAAGAACTCGTTTTGATGAGATGATGAGGTAGAGAAGTGTTTCGAAGACTTAAAGGAAATTATGTCTAATGCACCTATATTAGTAGCTCTAGACTTTTCAAAGTTGTTTGTAATTGAATCTGAAGCTTTAGGATTTGGAATAGGAGCACTGTTGATGCAGAATGATAGTCCAATAGCATTTGAAAGCAGGAAGTTCAACAAGCGAGAATGTCTAAAGTCTACATACAACAAGGAAATGCTCGCCATTATGCATTCACTAGGCAAGTGGAGGCAATATCTTCTAAGAAGTAAGTTCTTAATACGAACAGACCATAATAGTCTTCAACACCTCTAGCAGAAAACACTCTAAAAAAAAAAAAGTGGATCAAAAAAATTGTCGCCTTTGACATGGAGATATTACATAAGAAAGAAAAAGACAACATAGCGGAAAATGCTCTATCCAAAAAAGTTGAAGAGTGGTCATTGCTTGCAATCTTAGTTGTAGTTCCAGAATGGCTTAATGAAATCCGAAGTGAGTATGCAAAAGACCTAGAAACCTGTGCTATAATCAATAACCTTGCTCAGAGTTCAAAATTCGAGTGGAAAAATGATATTTTGTGGTATAAAGGGAGGATTTATCTAATCCCCAACTCCAAATTTAAGTCCAAAATTCTCAAAGAGTCCCATGATCCTCTATCAGCAAGACATGTACGGTTCTTTAAAACTTACTATAATGCACGTCAATCATTTTTTGTAAGGGAATGAATAATGATATTCAAATGTAGCAGAGTGTGATCAATGTCATAGAAATAAAAATGAGAACATTATGACCCCCGAACTGCTCCACCTTTAGATATTCCAAACCAAAAGAGGGAAGAAATATCAATTAACTTTATCGAAGGTCTACCTGTGTCAGATGGAAAAGACAAAATCCTCATAATAGTCGACGGACTCACCAAAGATGCACACTTCATAGGAATGAAGAAATCAGAATCAACAAAACAAATCACTGAGATATTTTGTAAGAATGTCTACAAACTGTGAAAATTCCAATACCAAAATCCTATTGCAGCAACTGGAAATTATTCTCCTAATTGTTAATTTAATTTAACAGTGTATTTGTTGTTTGCTATGGAAAATACTGAATAAATCACACTGCAATCTACACAAATAAAACTATGGAAGAATAAACATTGGAAGAAATGCTAGCACACACATAAAAATAACAGTTATTTTTGGACAAAAGTCCCCGGAAAAACCCAACTTGGGAAAACCGGTGCAACAGATGAGGGTTTTAATATTATGCAGTAGTGAAAAATCTGAGTACAATTTAGATGCCTGAAACTGGCAATCCACAAAAAATCTGGGCAAAATGCTAAAGGGAATTTCCCTTCTCCCACTGGCAATCTCTGGCACGACTTGCCTTCATAAAACTGGTCGTCCAAACCCCAGCGTGAGCCTCTTCTACGCTGCCTCTGCGTTGTCTGCCACACGTGTGGCTTGAAACTGCCTCTGATGAAGTTGTTCTACCTCCAGCTGCTGAGGAAATCGTCTCTCCGGCCTTTTGGAACCTCTGCCCGGCCTCTGGAACTGAGAACGATTTTTCTCACCAACAAATCGATCTACCTTGTTGAAGCTACTGCGCAGAGCCTTTGTTGCCTCTCTGGGATAACTCGGCCCTCTTGTTGTTGCCTCTCCGGATCTAGAAATGTTTCCTTCGGATCACTGTCCCTACCCTTCTCACACTTCTTCGATTGCTAGCTCTCTCCCGCAACTGACTACTGCTACTCTGGAAATCGATCTGCTCAGAAATCGAATCTCTCAAGTGTATCCTCCATCACCAAATCAACCTCCTCTTATAATCCTATGTTGGAGCACCAACGGCCAAGATTAAAACATAATTGATGGCTAGGATCATCTCTGGATCGATCTGTGTGAGTTTTTAGATGATTCTTGCCTTGACTTAATTAATACTGATTAATTAACCATATTCCTTAAGTTTAGAGACAGGAAATATTTAAAAAATGGTTAATAATCTAATTAAGTCATTTCTAGGCGGAATTTCTGAAAACGATTTCTGGGTTTTGGAGATCTCATGTATTCTAGCCTCTCCACAAAATTTTGTGGCTAGAACACATTTGATGCTACAAAAACTAACACTCCCTCTAGGTGGGGAATGTTCTAGTGCCACTTCACACCCTATAGCAGCACCCTATCTCTGCATCATCTCCTATCACGTTGCTGATGTCTGACCATACTGCCCACCAACCACTGCGCAACTTTGATATACGTTGCATCTATGTTGCTACTGACATTGTTAAATTGTTGCCAACACTATATCTACATTGCAACTCCTTGTCATATGTTGTTGTTGCAACTGCAACATCTGCAACTGAAAAGCATCCAAAATACTGAATCAACTATGATCATTATGATGCAGTTGTCACCCGAGTCTTTAATTGTTGCTAGTATCTGCATTGTCACTAAAGAATCTGCACTGTTGTTGACTCTGCACTGTGCCAACTGCACTGCTGCCAACTCTGCATTGCGCTCCCTAGCATCTAACTGCTACTAGTCTCTGCAACTATCACTCTGGCATCTGACTGCATCAACTGTCACTGATCCATCCTTCTATTGAATATTGTGGGCCCTCGTAGCAAGGTATTGATCCAAGAGGTGGAATCCTCAAGGATCCTGCCCATCTGTAGCGCTCTGGGACTACATCACCAAGTCACCCCACCTCAATCCTGGAGGTATATCAGCAAACATACCAAAGGCTTCCTCTAGTCTGAAGGATAGCCCATCGATCTCTGTTGAAGTTGCTTGTTGGTCCTGCTTCTCCTCCTTGTCCTTCTTACTGAGAGGACACTGGGTACTGTAGTGACCGAGCTCACCACATCTGAAGAACTTAACCTTCGACAAGTCCTTCTTCTTCTTCCTCTGCACCCCCTGTCCCTAACTAGGACCCTTTGATGCGAGGGCCACATTCTCCTCCTCCTTCACCTGCTTCGATCCACTGTTGTTGCCACTGACAAAGCTCTTTAGAAGAGCTCGCCTCGATTCCTCCTCCTGCAAGTCAGCCCACATCCTGTCCCAATCTAGTAACTTGTCTCTGCCCAATATGCTTTGGACAAAGACTTGCTAGTACTCGGAGACACTGTTGAGTGCCAATCTCAGAAGCTCTGTGGGTTGAGGCGCTACCCCAACAATAGACAACTGGTCTCTAACCTCCTAAATCCTAGTGAGGAAGGGGTCTATGCCTTCACCCTTTTGCATCCGGATGAGCCTCAGCTTCTCATCGAGGTACATCTTTCGTTGCTCGTAAGTACCCTGATACAACATGGCTCGAGCATCCCACATCTACTTGGCAGTGTCTTTGCTAGCTATATGTGAAACAACATGATCCCGAACTCCATCTAGGATCAGTGGTTTCGCTTGTGTCATCTCCTTCTTGTACTCTTTTTGTTGATCTGCATCCGTGGGAGCTACTACTACCGCATCAATATAGGCTTTCAGGACATATTCATCTAGAAGGACATCCTTGTCTTCCAGATGACGTAGTTGGAAGCTTCCTCTTTATTTTTGCTCAGTTGTTGCTCTGCTATTCGCACTCCCTTTTGCAATGAGAATATCTGCTCACAACAACTATTGACCTGTAAAGAAAAATCAAACTTCTTGAGACTAGAAGTCCCCTAAGGAAAATTTTCCCTCCGTGTGTGCTCTTCTTCCTTCCACTCAACGTTGGGTTTGCTCTAGCAAACTACTGCAAAAACCATTGCGTCCAGCTAGAGATCTACTCAACAAAAAATCTGGGCTACTCCCTCTGCCTCTGGAATCACTTGATCTAGTATGATCGAATTTTTCTGCCCCACTCAGAAAAATCGAACCTCCACAAGTAACTCGGCCTCCTGGCAGAATGATTGCCCTGCACTTGGGAATTTCGGCCTTCTAAGTTCTCCCGCTGATCAACTATGCTCTAAAACCATGTGAAAATTCCAATACCGGAATCCTATTGCAACAACTGGAAATTATTCTCCTAATTGTTTATTTAATTTAACAATTTATTTGTTAGATATCCTTTTTTGGGATTCAACTGCGTTAAGTAAGTCATTCGTCTATGACCATTTCCATGAGAGGTGGTCGTAACTAACTGATTTCTCATGATTTTTGAATAGTCCACTTAGCGCTCATTACATCTGGTGATGCTCACAGGGGTGAAGAAGTGGGATTGAAACCAGTGAAATAAATCACATAGCGTCAATCATTACTATTGGGGCTTGCACCCGGTAACCAGGACTTCCCGGGAGGTCACCCATCCTAGATCGCCTCTGGCTCAATAGCACTTAACTGTGGATTTTTCCCCACAATCAAGCCCACTTAGCTTGCCACCCCATTTGCAAAACCTTAGCAAGTATTGTGCCTCATGAACCATTCAAGTAGAGTTCCCTTCACTCTTTTGAATTAAGTATTGGGGGCTTTCGCAATGCATTATATTAGATATCATTTTTTGGGATTCAACCGCGTTAAGTAAGTCATTCATCTATGACCATTTCCATGAGAGGTAGTCGTAACTGACTAATTTCTCATGATTTTTTAATAGTCCACTTAGGACTCATTGCATCGAGTGATGCTCACAGGGATGAAGGGAACTCTACTTGAATGGTTCATGAGGCACAATACTTGCTAAGGTTTTGCAAATGGGGTAGCAAGTTAAGTGGGCTTGATTGTGGGGAAAACTCCACAGTTAAGCATGCTTGAGCCAGAGGAAAACTGGGATGGGTGACCTCTCGGGAAATCCTGGTTACCAAGGGCAAGCCCCGAAAGTGATGATTGACGTTATGTGATTTATTTCACTAGTTTCAATCCCACTTCTTCACCCTTGAGAGCATCACCCGATGCAATGAGTGTTAAGTGGACTATTCAAAAACCATGAGAAATTAGTCAGATGCGACTACGTCTCATGGAAATGGTCATAGATGAATGACTTACTTAACGCAGTTGAATCCCAAAAAATGATATCTAATATAATGCACTGCAAAAACCCCCAATACTTAATTTATTTGTTGTTTGCTACGGCAAATACTGAATAAATCACACTGCAATCTACACAAATAAAACTGTGGAAGAATAAATACTGGAAGAAATGTTAGCACACACATAAAAATAACAGTTACTTTTGGACAAAAGTCCGCGGAAAAACCCAACTTGGGAAAACCGGTGCAACAAATGAGGGGTTTTAATATTATACAGTAGTGAAAAATATGAGTACAATCTGGATGCCTAAAACTGGCAATCCACATAAAGAGAAATCTGGGCAAAATACTGAAGGGAAATTCCCTTCTCCCACAGGCAATCTCTGGCACAACTTGCCTTCAAAAAATTAGTGGTCCAAATGCCAGCGTGAGTCTCTTCTGCATTGCCTTTGTGTTATCTGCCACACGTGTGGCTCGAAACTGCCTCTGATGAAGTCATTCTACCTCCAGCTACTGATAAAATCGTCTCTTCGACCTTTTGGAAGCTCTGCCCGGCCTCTGGGACTGAGAACGATTTTTCTCACCAACAAATTGATCTGCCTAGCTGAAGCTACTGCGCAGAGCCTCTGCGCTGCCTCTCTAGGATAACTCGACCCTCTTGCTGCTGCCTCTCTGGATCTGGAAATCTTTCCTCCAGATCATTGTCCCTGCCCCTCTCACACTGCGTTGATCTCTAGCTCTCTCTCTAGAAAATAACTGCTACTACTCAAGAAATCGATCTGCTCAGAAATCAAATCTCTCAAGTGTATCCTCCATCACCACATCGACCTCCTCTTATAATCCTCTGTTGGAGCACCAACGGCCAAGATTAAAACATAATCGATGGCTATGATCATCTCTGGATCGATCCATGTGAGTTTCTAGATGATTCTCGCCTTGACTTAATTAATACTGATTAGTTAACCATATTCCCTGAGTTTAGACTTAGGAAATATTTAAAAGACGGTTAATAATCTAATTAAGTCATTACTAAGCAGAATTTCCAGAAGCCTCACCATAAAACATTGTGGCTAGAACACATTCGATGCCCCAAGGTCACTGTTAGCGATACAGATGCCAAATTTAACGAGAATTTTTGGAAGGAATTTTTCAAACATATTGGAACATACTTCAACATGAGTTCAGAATACCATCCTCAAACAGATGGTCAAACAGAAGTTGTCAATAAATGTTTAGAAGCTTACCTTCGTTGTTATGCAACAAACAAACAAAATAAGTCGACTCAATGGTTATGCCTCGCTGAATGGTGGTACAATTCCACTTATCATACTTCAACTAAAATGACTCCATTTCAAGCTCTATATGGTTATGAACCTCCCAAATGGAAGGACATTGCCATTATCGAGACAGAACTTCCAGTAGCTAAAGATCAGTAAGAAGAAACCTAAAAAGTCTTCCAAGCACTAAAGGAAAGCCTAAATATTGCAAGAAATTGTATGAAGCAACAGGCTGACCGAAATAGAACAGAGAGAGAATTTGAGGTTGGAAAATGGGTATTTGTTAAACTTCAACCCTACAAGCATTTGTCCTTAAAACAGAAGGGAAAAAACAAATTGGCACCAAAGTTCTATGGAACGTACCATATTAAGAAAAAGATCAGCGAAGTAGCATACAACTTAAGCCTTCCTAATAAAAGTCATGTTCATAATGTCTTCCATGTATCTTGCCTTAAAAAAACACTTGGCAAACACCAAGCAGCACAGACAACAATTCTGAAATTAGATGACAAAGGGAAGGTCATTTTAGAACCAAAGGAAGGGAAAAGAAATTGCGATCACACATGAAGGTTGAATCATTCACCTGGCGACTCCAATCAACTTTCAACTGGATTTGAACACTCCACTGGAGGATGAACCTTACCAATAGAAACATGAAAATACAATATCGAAAGATTAGGTATTCAAGTTGGAATTTGAGAGCATATTGTATTTGCGAAAAGATCACAAACCTGCATTTGATTCCTTTCCTTTGAAGATTGTGAATACAAATACTCCTTACGCTTTTGATCTTGGTCAAGACCCTTCTTTTGAAACTTATGTTGATCATATTCAACTTGATGAGCCTCAAGAGATCAAGACTAACCTTACAGCTTCTGTACATACTCCTATACCTTGTAAAATTCAAGATAGATACAAGTCACTCATCTTACCTCATATACTCCATGATTTCATTGAAAATTATTACAAATATCTTCCCAGGTTTGATGGAGAATATGGTAACACCATTGCTGAAAATTTTCTCGACCTTTTTGGGGTTGAAGAAGATCATGTCAGTATCAGGATTTTTGCTCTATCTTTGCAAGGTGAAGCCAAGAAATGGTTCAAAAACTTGCCAACTGCAAGCATTTTCGATTTCCATCAGTCTGTGAAAGTCTTCCTTGATAAATGGGTGATCAAGAGGAATCATTTTCTGATTTTAGAAGAATATAATCAATTGAAAAGACAATCAGGAGAAACAGTGCAACACTTTTCAGCTAGGTTTGTTAAAATTGGCAACTAGGGCCAAACTCCATGTGATTCATCTTATTTATGGCAGCTGATATTTTTCTTGGATCCCTCTCATCGAGAGGTGTAGGATTGATCTAAAGATCATCCGAATCCGATAAGTATTTATGAAGATATGAATTTATTTTGATTATGGACAAATTGCCAAGTCGACCAGCAACTTATGTAGGCTCAGAAGCCCAACAATCATGTCTATTCAACCTCTACGTTTTAGTATAAATAGAAGAGGACTTGAAGTCATTTGTCACACACACACTCACTCTTGTGATCTCATTTCATCCTATTTTGTATTTGATGAAGATGAGAGCTAGAGGGAGTGCCGTAGGGTATATGTTGCCCTAGATAACATGCCCTAGATCTAAATGCAGTCATGGGAGAATAAGCTCTACATTGCTCAAAAAGCCGGAACTGCTGGAAAAGCCGGCACTGCCAGAAAAGCTGAAAAAGCTAGAACTACCGAAAAAGCCGGAACTGCCGAAAATGTTGGAACTGCAGAAAAAGCCGGAAAAGCCGAAACTATTGGAAAAGCCGGAAATGCCGGAACTGCTGGAAAAGCCGGAACTGCCAAAAAAGACGGAATTGCCGGAACTGTCGGAACTGCGGGAAAAGCCGGAACTGCCGAAAACAACCGGAACTGCCGAAACAGCCGGAGCACCTGTCTCCGAAGGAGAGCAGCATGCAAGGGACAGCTAACTAACATTGGGACAATTGTATGGTACTTAGCAGTAAATACACCAAGCATGCAATATTACAGCTAGCATGCAAGGGACAACTAGCATGCAACAACAAGCATGCTAAGAACAACAAGCAAGCTAGGGACAACAAGCAAGCAAGGTGCAGACAACACATAGGTCAGAATGGCAACATGGTGCAGCAATGGCACATAATACAGTACAATGATGGGTACAGTCATGATTAATGAAGCGTGATGAGATGCAGCATAGTGATGATGGGTTCAACATGGTGTAGCATGATGACGAAATGCAGCACAATGATAGGTGAAGGAATCACCTTGGAGAATTAGTCGAAGCAGCATGTCTTCAACTGATCTCATGTATCATCTTCTTAGAGATGATCTATGCTCTTATCTAGATAAGTCAAAGTGTTGACTTCTGTTGTAAACATACTATCTCTCTCTCTCTCTGCTGAACTATTGAAGAACATATAAGAAGAATTGATCAAGGGTTTCCCAACATTGGGGTTTGTCCCTGGCTAGCACCACATCTTGTGTCCTCTTGTCTTGGCTTGTCTTCTGCGATTTATGTTTATGTTCTATCTGCAGTTTACTTTAATGCTAATGTGATTGCTAATCTGGAAAAGATATGGAGCTAACTGTGAAAATTGAAATAAATTGCTCTAAGCATAGAACATACCTAAAATTAACAAGGTTCAATCAAGTATACCATTCAATGCCTGCTGATATAAAACCGCCTCCCAGTTTAGCTCTCTTACACTACCCGGATAACTTTGATCCAGAAATGGCGTTTTAATTGAGACAAAGGAACACTACAACATTCGAAGAAATGCAAGATAGTGCAATAGTTGTGGAAGCTAATATGTTGGTTAAAAGGTCAAAGTTGAAGGTAGAAGAGAGGGAGAACATAAAGAAGGAGCACCTGACAACTTCAGAAGTGAAGCTTCACATTTTGGTAAGCACAACGGAAGAAATGATGCAAAATATCATCATAAGAGATGAACTTCTTGTTCAAAAACACCATGTCCCACTTATTGCAGAAGAAGAAGAGGTTGTTGACCCTAACCATTTTCCTGTTAATCCCAGTTACCATAGATCAGAAAATGATTGTTTTTTGTATTCATTTATGGACAGTCATGAAAATGGATTTGTAGATCAACCTGTGGAGAAGCAATCTGCTGATCCAATGTGTATGCTTGATGACATTCCTTATATTGATGATTTACCCAAGTATGATCAGTATGATGATGACTATGTTGTCGAAATCGAGGCTAACTCTTCAAAGCAATCAGCAGCATGTTTTTGGGAGGAGGAAGTTCAATTACAGCAACTCAAATATAGCACTCAGCCTATGCATATCAATCATGACAACAATGAAGAAAATGCAGAAAATTTTAAAGCAAGTGAAAGGTCTTTGCCTTTATGTTTTACATCATTTCAATTACTGAGAAAACTCTTTCCTAAGATTAGAAATCAGCAGTCTTTCAGTTTTGATATTGAGCACGAAAAAGACAATGAACTTCCTGATTGGGACTCATTACCTTTGTGTTTCTCTTCTTTCGAAAAAGTAAGAGAAAACTATAAGGTTGCCAAGGAAGCAACTAAGCAAGTTGACAGCAGTTGGCAACTATCTCCTGAAGTTGTTGAGAATGTTGTTTGTGATTTAGAGCCTTTTTTCAGTCCACAATCACAGTTACCAAGCAACATTCAATTTGAAAATGCAGCTGAAAGTGCAGAATCTGTTCATGATTTTTCATCTTCGGAATTGACAAATTCAGAAACTTTTAAAGGCCAAAATAACACTCTTATTGAAGTATATGAAAATTCATTTTTGAATATTCCTATCCTACAAAGTATGGATGGTGTGTTTCAAGATCTACAAGAAAATACAAATCTTTTCCTTGATATACATGATAAGAGAGAAGAGCAGTTTACATCTATTTCGCTTGAGAATGACAAACTTCATTTTATAAAACAACTATCATCTAAAAATGAAGAAGATTCTTGTCTTGTTGTTGATCATCAAGAAAAGGTAGTCATTCACGAGTTTCAAGATCCTTTTAATGATTTGCTACAGTCAATAGGGGAGATGAATTTTCTTGTATTTATGGAGCATCAGCACATGTTCATTGGACACTTGGAGTTGCCTATCTTTTGTTTTTTCTACCTGCTCAAGGAAAGTGTGAGCAAGATTCAAATAAGTAGCCATTTGTTGGATTGGTTACAATGGAGGGATCATTTCACATGATTGTATATATCTTTTCAGCAGGTGGGCAGTTATCATAAGGATTTGAAGCCCGAGGTGAAGGCCCTAAGATCCCGATGGTCTGCTGCCATATGTAAGTCAAGTCAGTTTCAGTTTTTCTTAAATTTAGTTAGTCAGTCATTTGAGTCTCAAGTGTTTTATTTTGACTCCATTGCCCAATGGATGAGGCTACCTGGTCTACAGTGTTCTTGACACCTCCTAAAGGATTTGCCCTCCCCAGCTGGAGCCAATGTTAGTGTCTATGAGTCACCAGTGATCAAATGTACTCCTTCCATGTGATTGATAGGGTCTCAAGTCAAATTGTTGTATTTTCAAATAAAAACTGACATGTCTTTTTATTGTCAAATGAGTCTTCAGTCATGTCCTAGGTGTCATTACTACTCCCTCCATTTTCAAGGTCATAAAATGTCATCATGGTCATGTCATCATTCCTTGTGATAGGTCATCAAATGAGTGTCTTGGTCATCATTTTGGTCATCAAATCATAAACATGCATACTTTAAAGGGTTCAAAGTTCCAAATCATGGTTTAAGATATGCATTTGGTGTCATCATTAGATCATGTCATCAAAAGTCATGTAGGAGTCATGTCATCACCATAGTCACCATCATGGGAGTTAGTAATTAGGGAAAAGTTTTCAAAGGTACATTCACCCCACATGGAGATGTAACTTTTCCAAAAAGAGCAATAAAGTTGCAGTACACTACCTCATCATGTCATTTCTCAAAGGTACATGTGATGTCACACCGTAACCAAAGCAAAAAATCGACTTTCAAGCAATAAAAATACCATTCAAGCATTCAAAGATTTCATTTCATCCTCCAAGAGCTCTTCTCCACCATTGTGACTCATCTCAGCCATCAGAGCCTTCATTTTTCATCACCCAAACCCTTGCCATCAAGCTCGCTGCCCTTCTACACTAACATGTTGCGCTTCTGGGGAGCATGCTGCATTTTTCGGTTAGGAGGTCAAAGAAAGCAACAACAAGTTCAGTCCTCACTCTACAAGTTTCAGAGACCCTTGAGCAAGTACAGCCCTTCATCACCTCTTTGATGCAATCATTTCTCACAAAAACGGAATACAATCCCTCTCCTAGGGTTTCACTGCGCTTTTAGTTTTCATTGGTTTTTGCTTCATCTCAGAGAGAAAATCCCTATGTTTTCTGCCTAAACACCCTTGTATACACTTGTTAGGCCCTCCCCAACCATTTCCCATACTTGCTTTCCCTTTCTCACCACTTTTCCCCAAAAACCTAGCCCACGCTATGCTTCTGCTGCGTTTCTGGGTTTTGACTATGTTTGGCACTTTTTGCCCTCCTTCCCTCATCCATTCAGTAAGATTTCACTTCCCACGTGTCCCTAACATCTACTGCTACCCCCTGAATTTTTCCTAGTCCCTATCCCCTTCATTCCCTTCCCTAAACTAGCTGCTCCTTTTCCCTGTTTTCCAATCCTAAACCCTACCCTTCCCTCCTATCAAACTAGGGTTTTCTGCCAAGCAAACCAACAGCATGGCCAATGAAAAGAATAAGTACAACAAGGGAGGACATGTCTCCAGATATGAGCCAACTCATATGCAGGAGATTAATGCTTCACAATTCATCAAGTAATCATTTGAACAAGCAGGTTGCCTAGGCTTTTGTGAGAAGGCACAAGATATGGGTAATCATCGTGAGCTAACCAGTTTATTTGCCACCAATTTCAAAAGGTCAAGACCACAATAGCAGGGATGGACTTCTTGGTATCAACAAAGGTGATTGGCATGATTTTTACGATTTTGAGGCCATTTGCTGCACACAGGGATAGTCTTACTTCAAAATCAGTTTTTGAAGTAATGAAGATGAATTTTAAAAAGAGGTTTTGTCAATCATAGACCAAAGAACAAAAACCTCCTTCAGTTTATGCACAGGTGTTATGATTTGAGAGAAATGCCCAAAATATAGTCACTACAAGAGAGTTGCTGCACTTTTGGACAGCTTGACTTCAAGTCAAGTTTTTAGGGGGTTGGAGCAGGTGTTTGCAGTGCTTGATGACTATATTGTGTAGTAGACATCATAAGCTTTCCAACCATACCACTTGCAGCCCAAAACTCCACTGCAAAGGCCTCCAAATCACTCTCCAAACATTCACTACGCTTCTGTTGTCACACGTTGCGCTTCTGCAATTTTTCGTTGCGTTTTTAGTGACCAACTTCAAACTTGGATTCTGAACAAATGGGAAAGTATTTTTGAAAACTGGAGGTTTTTGTTCATAACATATCTAAAAACAAAAACCTCTCTCAGTTTTGTAAAACGTTTTATGGTTAGAGAGATATTGCTCCATCTTTGAGCCCTATTTTTGCAGAAAACCCAAAAATTTGACCCTACAGCCACATTGCGCTTTTGCTCAGAGGTTTCAAATGATGAATGGCAAGTATGTACAGGTGTCTCTTGACCAGTACATCTCAGAAATACACTTGGTCTCTCATGTCAGCTCACAAATTTGCAGGAAAAGGTCAAAAACCATCAGTTTTTCACACTTTTGCCACTGTCTTGAGGTACACGCTACACTTCTGGAGTAGTTTTGGGAGAATGAGCTCTGAGATGCCTTGGAGGTGAGTTTTTGTTGATTTGAAGCTTCAGAGGCCTAGTGGACATTCTCAGCTAGCTTTACTAACCTTCAACTAAGCTCAAAGATAACCAAATTCATCCAAACACTCACTCAAAGCACGCTACGCTTCTATGGAGAAAACCCTGTTTTCGAGTTTTCATGGTCAAGAGTCAACTTTGGTCAATGTAATTAGTCTTTTAATGATTTTACATGATGTAATTAAATATTCTAGTGATGGTTAGAGTTAATTTCCATGTAATCAATGCTTTCAAAGTCAAACTAAATCAGTTAGTGTAAAAAGGGAATTGGTTTCTAACCTCCCAAGGCTTTTGCATAGTTGAAGAGAATCTTGTAATCAGTTCCTAGAAGGTAGGATTCGACCCCTGAGAGGGGGAATGATTGTTTTCATCTATATGTAGACTAAATGAAGTCAAAAGAGGGGTTGGATACTTGATAATCATAGTGTGGAGCTAGTGTACACCATTTTACAGTGATATTAAAGACAGTTGCAGCTATAATCTTGGGATTCATGTGGTATGCTTATTGACAGTGTTTCTTCTTAGTTTTATCATCAATTTGAATGTTTATTTCTCCTTGCAACCATATGTATGCTTTCATGTGATCATCTCATTAGTTTTTAAGCATAATTCATAAGTTTTATGCTCTGTTTTGATGAGATCTTCATGTTTGTGTTCCATTTCTTCTAATGAATGAATTCATAGTCATATGCTCATTTTGATCCTTCATTTTTCAACCATATACCACAATGACAACCCAAATATGTCACTAAACATACCTACCTTGCCTCATTTTCATCCCTGCAATTGATCATTCAAAACCCTAACCTAGTTCCTAGATCTATGACCTTGATCCAACAAACCCCATTTCAAAACCCTAATGAGCTTAATACCTAGCCTAAGATCTATTTTTCTCTCCAGTCACTCCATTGGTTGTGAGATTGAAGAGAGAGTCCTTTCTGATTTTGTAGGGCTAGCTACGAAGTCCAAAGTTGGTATGAGGTTACCTCCTTGGCTTCCTTTCTCAACCTTGGGAAAACTAAGGAGTGCTAACATTTTTGGCGCCGTTGTCGAGGAACAAAAGGTCACATTTCCCTCTGTGCGAACGACAAGGATCAGATCTGATCGTTGATGTTGGACAGCGGTGGGACACATATGAAGGCGAATCATTCACTTGGCGACTCCAATTAACTTTCAACCGGATTTGAAGACTCCACTAGAGGATGAACCTTACCAACAGAAACATGAAAAGACAATATGGAAAGATCAGGTATTCAAGTTGGAATTTCATCCAAGACATAATATGCTTTATTGTTAATTATTTCTTCTCTTTTCCTGAGAATGTCAAGAAGGTTTTCGAGAGCATACTGTATTTGAGAAAAGATCACAGACCTGCATTTGATTTCTTTCCTTTGAAGATTGTGAATACAAATTCTCCTTACGCTTTTGATCTTGGACAAGACCCTTCTTTCGAAACTTATGTTGATCATATTCAACTTGATGAGCCTCAAGAGATCAAGACTAACCTTACAGCTTCTATACATATTCCTATACCTAGTAAAATTCCAGATAGATACAAGCCACTCATCTTACCTCCTATACTCCATGATTTTCCTGAAAATTATTACAAATATCTTCCCAGGTTTGATGGAGAATATGGTAACATCATTGCTGAAAAACACATTCAAAGTTTTGAAAATTTTCTCAACCTTTTTGAGGTTGAAGAATATGATATCAATATCAGGATTTTTGCTCTATCTTTGCAAGGTGAAGCCAAGAAATGGTTCAAAAACTTGCCAGCTGCAAGCATTTTCGATTTCCATCAGTTTGTGCAAGTATTCCTTGATAAATGGGTGATCAAGAGGAATCATTTTCTGATTTTAGAAGAATATAATCATTTGAAAAGACAGTCAGGAGAAATAGTGCAACACTTTTCAGCTACGTTCAATCAAGTATACCATTCAATGCCTGCTAATATAAAATTGCCTCCCGATTTAGCTCTCTTACACTACCCGGATAACTTTGATCCGGAAATGGCATTTCAATTGAGAGAAAGGAACACTACAACACTCGAAGAAATGCAGGACAGTGCAATAGCTGCGGACGCTGCGGAAGCTAATCTGCTGGTTAAAAGGTCAATGTTGAAGGCAGAAGAGAGGGAGAACATAGAGAAGGAGCACCTGACATCTTCAAAAGTGAAGCTTGACATTTTGGTAAGCACAATGGAAGAAATGATGCAAAATATCATCATGAGAGATGAACTTGTTGTTCAAAAACACCATGTCCCACTTATTGCAGAAGAAGAAGAGGTTGTTGACCCTAACCATTTTCCTGCTAATCCCAGTTACCATAGATTAGAAAATGATTGTTTTTTGTATTCATTTATGGACAGTCATGAAAATGGATTTGTAGATCAACCTGTGGAGAAGCAATCTGCTAATCCAATGTGCATGCTTGATGACATTCCTTATATTGATGATTTACCCAAGTATGATCAGTATGATGATGACTATGTTGTCGAAATCGAAGCTAACTCTTCAAAGCAATTAGCAGCATGTTTTTGGGATGCAGAAGTTCAATTACAGCAGCTCAAATATAGCACTCAGCCTATGCATGTCAATCATGACAGAAATGAAGAAAATGAAAAAAAAATTAAAGCAGGTGAAAGGTCTTTACCTTTATGTTTTACTTCATTTCAATTACTAAGAGAAAACTTTCCTTAGATTAGAAATCAATAATATTTCAGTTTTCATATTGAGCACGAAAAAGACCAGATTGGGACTCATTACCTTTGTGTTTCTCTTCATTCGAAAAAGTAAGAGAAAAATATAAGGTTGCCAAGGAAGCAACTAAGCAAGTTGACAGCAGTTGGCAACTATCTCTTGAGGTTGTTGAGAATGTTGTTTGTGATTTAGAGCCTTTTTCAGTCCACAATCACAGTTACCAAGCAGCGTTCAGTTTGAAAATGCAACTGAAAGTGCAGAAACTGTTCATGATTTTTCATGTTCGGAATTGACAAATTCAGAAACTTTTAAAGGCCAAAATAACACTCTTATTGAAGTATATGAAAAATCATTTTTGAATATTCCTATCCTACAAAGTATGGATGGTGTGTTTCAAGATCTACAGGAAAATACAAATCTTTTCCTTGATATACATGATAAGAGAGAAGAGCGGTTTACATCTATTTCGCTTGAGAATGACAAACTTCATTTTATAAAACAACCAACATCTAAAAAGGAAGAAGATTCTTGTCTTGTTGTTGATCATCAAGAAAAGGTAGTCATTCACGAGTTTCAAGATCATTTTACTGATTTGCTACAGTCAACAGGGGAGATGAATTTTCTTGTATTTATGGATCATGAGCACATGTTCACCGGACACTTGGAGTTGCCTATCTTTTGTTTTTTCTGACTACTCAAGGAAAGTGTGAGCAGGGTTCAAATAAGTAGCCATTTGTTGGATCGGTTACATTGGAGAGATCAGTTCACATGATTGTATATATATCCTCAGCAGGTGGGCGGTTATCATCAGGAATTGAAGCCTGAGGTGAAGGCCCTAAGATCTTGATGGTCTGTTGCCATATGTAAGTCAAGTCAGTTTCAGTTTTTCTTAAATTTAGTTAGTCAGTCATTTGAGTGTCAAGTGTTTTATTTTGATTCCACTGCCCAATGAATGAGGCTACCTGGTCTACGGTATTCTAGGCACCTCCTAAAGGAGCTTCCATCCCCAGCTGGAGCCAATGTTAGTGTCTATGAGTCACCAGTGATCAAATGTACTCTTTCCATGTGATTGATAGGGTCTTAGGTCAAATTGTTGTATTTTCAAATAAAATTGACATGTCTTTTTATTGTCAAATGAGTCTTGAGTCATGTTCTAGGTGTCATTACTACTCCCTCCATTTTCAAGGTCATAAAATGTCATCATGGTCATGTCATCATTCCTTGTGATAGGTCATCATATGAGTGTCTTGGTCATCATTTTGGTCATCAAATCATAAACATGCATACTTTAAAGGGTTCAAAGTTCTAAATCATGGTTTAAGATATACATTTGGTGTCATCATTAGATCATGTCATCAAAAGTCATGTAGGGATTCATGTCATCATCATAGTCACCATCATGGGAGTTAGTAATTAGGGAAAAGTTTTCAAAGGTACATTCACCCCACATGGAGATGTAATTTTTCCAAAAAGAACAAGTTGCAATACACTACCTCATCATGTCATTTCTCAAAGGTACATGTGATGTCACACCATCACCAAAGCAAAAAATCGACTTTCAAGCAATAAAAATACCATTCAAGCATTCAAAGACTTCATTTCATCCTCCAAGAGCTCTTCTCCACCATTGTGACTCATCTCAGCCATCAGAGCCTTCATTTTTCATCACCCAAACCCTTGCCATCAAGCTCACTGCGCTTCTGCACTAGCACGCTGCGCTTCTGGGGAGCACATTGTGTTTTTGGGTTAGGAGGTCAAAGAAAGCAACAACAAGTTCAGTCCTCACTCTACAAGTTTCAGAGACCCTTGAGCAAGTAAGTACAACCCTTCATCACCTCTTTGATGCAATCATTTCTCACAAAAACTGAATACAATCCCTCTCCTAGGGTTTTGCTGCGCTTTTAGTTTTCATTGGTTTTTGCTTCATCTCAAAGAGAAAATCCCTATGTTTTCTGCCTAAACACCCTTGTATACACTTGTTAGGCCCTCCCCAACCATTTCCCATACATGTTTTCCCTATCTCACCACTTTTCCCCAAAAACCTAGCCCACGCTATGCTTCTACTGCGTTTCTGGGTTTTGACTGTGTTTGGCACTTTTTTCCCTTCTTCCCTCATCCATTCAGTGAGATTTCACTTCCCATGTGTCCCTAACATCTACCCCTACCCCCTAAATTTTTCCTAGAATTTTTCCTAATCCCTATCCCCTTCATTCCCTTCCCTAAACTCGCTGCTCTTCATTCCCTTCCCTAAACTCGCTGCTCTTTTTCCCCTGTTTTCCAATCCTAAACCCTACCCTTCCCTCCTATCAAACTAGGGTTTTCTGCCAAACAAACCAACAGCATGGCCAGTGAAAAGAAGAAGTACAACAAGGGAGGACATGTCTCCAGATATGAGCCAAGTCATATGCAGGAGATTAATGCTTCATAATTCACCAAGAAATCATTTGAACAAGTAGGCTACCTAGGGTTTTATAAGAATGCACAAGAGGTGGACTATCACCGTGAGCTAACCAGTTTATTTGCCACCAATTTCAAAAGGAACAAGACCACCATAGCAGGGATGGACTTCTTGGTATCAACAGAGGTGATTGGCATGATTTTTAGGGTTTTGAGGCCATTTGTTGCACACAGGGATAGTCTTACTTCAAAATCAGTTTCTAAAGTAATTAAGATGAATTTTACAAAAGTGAAAGAATTTTTTGTCAATCATAGACCAAAGAACAAAAACCTCCTTCAGTTTATGCACAGGTGTTATGATTTGAGAGAAATGCCCAAAATATAGTCGCTATAGGAGAGTTGCTGCACTTTTGGACAGCTTGACTTCAACTCAGTTTTTCAGGGGTTTGGAGCATGTGTTTGCAGTGCTTGATGACTCTATTGTGTAGTAGACATCATAAGCTTTCCAACCATACCACTTGCAACCCAAAACTCCTCTGGGAAGGCCTCAAAATCACTCTCCAAAATTTCGCTATGCTTCTGCTGTCAAATGTTGCGCTTCTGCAATTTTTCGCTGCGTTTTTAGTGACCAACTTCAAACTTGGATTCTAAACAAATGGGAAAGTATTATTGAAATTGGAGGAGGTTTTTGTTCATAACATACCTAAAAACAAAAACCTCTCTCAGTTTTTTAAAACGTTTTATGGTTAGAGAGATATTGCTCCATCTTTGAGCCCTATTTTTGCAAAAAACCCAGAAATTTGACCCTACAGAAACCACGTTGCGCTTTTTCTCAAAGGCTCATATGATGAATGGCAAGTATATACAAGTGTCGTTTGACCAGTGCATCTCAAAAATCCACTTGGTCTCTCATGTCAACTCACAAATTTGCAGGAAAAGGTCAAAAACCATCAATTTTTCACACTTCTGCCACTATTTTGAGGTACACGCTGCGCTTCTGGAGTAGTTTTGGTAGAATGAGTTTTGAGGTGCCTTGGAGGTGAGTTTTTGCTTATTTGAAGCTTCAGAGGCCTAGTGGACATTCTCAACTACCTTTACCAACCTTTAGCTAAGCTCAGAGATCAACCAAAGTCATCCAAACACTCACTCAAAGCACGCTACGCTTCTGTGAATTTCGCTGCACTTCTGTGGAGAAAACCCTGTTTTCGAGTTTTCATGGTCAAGAGTCAGCTTTGGTCAATGTAATTAGTCTTTTAATCATTTTACATAATGTAATTAAATATTCTAGTGATGGTTAGAGTTAATTTCCTTGTAATCAATGCTTTCAAAGTCAAACTAAGTCAGTTAGTGTAAAAAGGGAATTGGTTTCTAACCTCCCTAGGTTTTTGCATGGTTGGAGAGAATCTTGTAATCAGTTCCTAGAAGGTAGGATTTGAGCCCTGAGAGAGGGAATGATTGTTTTCATAAATATGTAGACTAAATGAAGTCAAAAGAGGGGTTGGGTATTTGGTAATCATAGTGTGGAGCTATTGTACACCATTTTACAGTGGTATTAAAGATAGTTGCAGCTATAATCTTGGGATTCATGTGTTATGCTTATTGACAATGTTTCTTCTTAGTTTTATCATCAATTTGAATGTTTATTTCTCCTTGCAACCATATGTATGATTCATGTGGTCATCTCATTAGTTTTTAAGCAGAATTCATAAGTTTTATGCTCTGTTTTGATGAGATTTTCATGTTTGTGTTCCATTTCTTCTGATGAATGAATTCATAGTCATATGCTCATTTTGATCCTTCATTTTTCAACCCTATACCACAATGACAACCCAAATATGTCACTAAACATACCTACCTTGCTTCATTTTCATCCTTGCAATTGATCATTCGAAACCCTAACCTAGTTCCTAGATCTATGACCTTGATCCAGCGAACCCCATTTCAAAACCCTAATGAGCTGAATACCTAGCCTAAGATCTATTTTTCTCTCCAGTCACTTCATTGGCTGTGAGATTGAAGAGAGAGCCCTCTCTGATTTGGTAGGGCTAGCTACCAAGTCCAAAGTTGGTTTGAGGTTATCTCCTTGGCTTCTTTTCTCAGCGTTGGGAAAACTAAGGAGTGCTAATAGGAAGCACCATCCAACATGTCCTGATCTCGAAGCCCAACAGTGGCCATCTCAAAAAATGTCGAAAATCTCCTCTTCCCTTTTGCTCAGTTGTTGCTCAGCTATTCGCACTCCCTTTTGGAGTGAGAAACTCTGCACACAACGATTGTTGATCTGCAAGGGAAATCAAACTTCTTGAGACTAGAAGTTCCCTAAGGAAAATTTTTCTCTCAGTGTGTGCTCTTCTTCCACCCGACGCAAGCTCTACTCTAGCAAACTACTGCAAAACCACTGCATCCAGCTAAAGATTTGCTCTGCAAAAATACTAGGTTGTTGCCTCTGCCATTGGAATCCCTCGATCTGGAGAGATCGAACTTTTCTACCTCACACTCAGAAAAATCGAATCTCCTCAAGAAATTCGGCCTCTTGGCCAAGGTCACTGTGTTGCCTATCAGGTTTCGATCTGTTGCCCACACTAAACAGCGAAACTCCCTCTTCCTTCGCTACTGAGCTCTCCGGCTGATTATCTGCGCTCTGATACCATGTGAAAATTCGGAATCCCGAATCCTATTGCAGCAACTAGAAATTATTCTCCTAATTGTTAATTTAATTTAACAATTTATTTGTTGTTTGCTACAGCGAATTCTAAATAAGTCACACTGCAATCTACACAAATAAAATTCCGGAAGAATAAACGTTGGAATTAATGTTAACACACACATAAAAATAACACAATTATTTTGGGACAAAAGTACCCAGAAAAACCCAACTTGGGAAAAACGGTACAGCAGCTGAGGGTTTTATTATTAAGCAGCAGTGAAATCTGAGTACATCTATGGATGCCCAACTGGCTATCCAAACAACAAGAAAATCTGAGCAAAATACTGAAGGGAATTACCCTTCTCCCACAGACAATCTCTACTAGACTTTCCCTATCAAAAACTCGGCCTCCTAAAGCACTACGTCAGCGTCTGTGCTGCTTTATGTAGTTGGCTAGACAGCTTGCTCTGGACTGGGCTCAGATGAAGTCGTTTTGCCTTTGGAAGCTGAGAAAATCATCTCTCCGACCCTCTGGGACTCCTTCTCGGCCTCTAGAACTGAGAACGAATTTTTCTCCTCACCAAATCGATCTGCCTGACTGAAGCACTGCGTAGTCCCTCAGCGCTGCCTCTCTGGGATAATTCGACTCACTTGCTGCTACCTCCCCGGATCTGGAAAATCTTTCCTCCGGCTCACTATCCCTACCCCTCAATCACTGCTTTGATCTCACTAGCTCTCTCTCTGGCAACTGATTGCTACTACTCTGGAAATCGATCTACTCATGGAATCGAACTGCTGAAGTGGAGTCTCCAAGCCCCATCGACTTCTTCTTATAATCCTCTGTTGAGACTTCAACGGCCAAGATTAGATCTTAATCGATCGCTAGGATTAACTTGAAGTCGATCTGTGTGAGTTTCTAGAACATTCACACCTTGACTTCATTAATTCTCATTAATTAGTCATTCCAAGTTTAGACTTAGGAAATATTTAAAAATTGACTAATAATCTAATTAAGTCATTTCTAAGCGGAATTTCCAGAAACGATTTCTGAGTTTTGGAGATCTAATGCATTCTAGCCTCTCCACAAATTTCAATGCTAGAACACATCTAATGCTACAAAAACTAACTTGAGGGCACATAATGGCTCGCTCAGGTGGTGGAGAATGGTGGCACATCGAGCTATCTGGCAGCTGTAAGGGGTTGTTGGTTGCTAGCTGAAGACAAATCTAGGAGAAAATTTTCTCCTATGGGGATCACCCACTGGTGGTGGGTAACAAACCCTATCTTCTATAAGGATAATGCATGACAAGCATTTTATTTAGAAGTCTTTAGTCTAGGACTAGGGTTAAATAAATAACAAGATTAAGGTATGTAATAGACTGTTTGGCGCTTGACTGATAAAAGCATTCTACAGCAATGTTAATTTTCTAAATGAATTGAAGGGTTGTGAGATCACAATGACAATACATATGTTGTCTTAAAGAATTGATAAGTTAAGGTTTCAAATCTATATTAACCTGTGGCTATTCACTAGATGTGATTTGAATTGAGCAAGGGTTTATTGTCATCACAACATTAAAAGTTTTGTTATCAACAGTATTTCTAGTATCAACAATTCATTGTCATTTGTGAGAAGGGTTTGTCTCTCATATCGTAATAGTTGAAAGTAGTTCTTACTATAGTTGTTGAAAAGGATTGACTATAAGGATCATCATTGTCATTGTATAGCAATAAGGCAGTTTCATCATTATCATTTTTGCATCAATTAGGTTCAACAACTAGCATTTCATCATCATGAACTTTGCAGCAGATGTTAAGTGATTCTAAAATTGAATAGTACAATATATTCTAAAGAAGGTTGATTGTCCAATGCTTCAAGGAGTCCAACAATAAATGGTTTGTTATTTGTACTACTATAAGGGTGTTTTTCATTGAGCTTCACTGTCATATCATTTTTTGCAGCAGTTTGAAAGAGTGTTTCATCATCTTACAACACGTTGTAAGTGTTATGTGTATCAATCAATAAGAATTTTGTGAATAAGGGTTTTAGTGTTATACCATTTGTTGTTGAAGAATGTAACTAGGTTCGGTCTTCATAAATTGTCTTTGAGTCACAATGAAATGTATTTATCAAAAGAATGAAAAAGAAATTTTTATTATCATTATTATGACTTATTAAAGCATGGGTTTCATGCTTGAGAAATCATGTTTTAGGTCAAGTCCCCATTGAGGACTTCTAGGATTTATTCTAAGTCATTAGAATCATTGTCCATTAAAAGAGACCCTTCTTGGGCTTTTGAATCATGTAAAAAGATTTATTATTGAGTCAAATAAGTTATTTGTCACCTCCACACCAAGTCGGCCTCAAGGAGATCAAGTTGACCTCAAACTGGGTAATTCGACCTCACCAGAAGCCTATATATTGAAGCAGTTCAAATTCATTTGGAGCACACTCTCTCACTCAAGTTTGATATCCAAGAAGAAGAGCTGGAAAAGTGCAAAGTTAGAAAAGGAGGCTAAAAGGAGTGTGAAGTTGGAGAAGAAGGAAGAAAAAGTCAAGATTGAAATTTTGGGCTATCTATCTCTCTCTCGTGTGGATTCCTCTAGGAGATCGAAGTCTCTCTTGTCAAGTCGAAGTTGTTGTTGCTGTTGCTGCCACTTGTTGGGTCGAAATTGTTGTTGCAAGTTGTTGTTGCAAGGTTGAAGTTGTTGCTGAAGGGTTATCATCTGCAAGAAGAAAAAAAGGGATGACTTGGTGTGGAGGAAGTTTGTGTCTAGGTCAAGAGTCCTAGATTATCTCAAGATGTTATTAAGGAAGAGTTGTTGACTGGGTTTTCCCCTAGATAGGGGTTTTTCCCTGGTTGTCTGCCTATATCTAGTGTCTATGATCTTTGTGCTATTGTTTTGGTAATTGCTTGATGAACTAAAAGATAAAAGAAGAACATAAAGATAAGAAAGTCACAAGTAATTATCTATATATAGAAAATCTTTTTGCCTTTCTGATTTTCTAACATGGTTTCAAGCTAAGGTGAAGAAAGGAAAAAGGCAGCTCAAAGATCTATTGAAGAGTAAGGAGTTCTAAGAAGCTTTGAATAAGGGTCATCAAAAGGAACATATAAGAAGCCAAGTATATCATCTTCAAGGACAATGTCTAACTCAATGAAGGGTGAAAACAAACTAGAAGGAGCATCTAACTACAGGGCTTGGAAGAAGAGGATAGACCTCATCCTCAAAAAGAATAAAGTTTTGGACCTAGTCAAGGGAAAGGTGAAGAAGCCTACTAATGAGTCAAGTGATGCAGAAAAGGCAAAATTCAGGGAGACAGAAATATTGGCTATGACTCTAATGGTGGATGGAATAAAAGATAACCTCATCCCCTATATATCTAACATAGACTCTACTCAAGAGATGTATGAGGCTTTATCAAAATTTATCGCTATCAAAAATCTTGGCCAAATAGAAAACCTTAGAAATGAACTAAGAACTATAAAAATGACAAAGGAAGACACTGTGGCATCTTTCTTTGTGAGAATAGCCAGATTAAGAGATGAACTTCAAGCAATTGATGAGATAGTACCGGAGAAAGAACTTGTAATCACTACACTTCTAGGTTTACCAACATCATGGAGTGCCTTCTCATCAGGTCTCAACAGCTGGAAGGAGACTCCTACATTTGAACAACTATGGAATGCTTGCAGTCAGGAAGAAGTCAGGATTTCTCTAGTAAGCAACAAAGAGAATGAAGAAGAAAAAGTTTCAAATGCCTACTCCGCTCATCACAAGAACAAAGGATCATTCAAGAAGACTAAAGGGCCTAGAAGGAAGATAGACATATCCAAAATCGAATGCTACAACTGTCACAAGATGGGTCACTACAAAAGTGATTGTCCTGAAAATCCGAGAAATAGAGATCATGCAAATGTTGTCAAAGAAGGATCTCCAAAGAAGCACAAGACCGAAGAATCGGAAATAAAGGACTTATACTACTAAGCCCTTCTACTTTGAATTTTTGATTTGTTTTGTACTTTGATTTCTAGAACTTATAGGTTTAACATTCTTTGGAAAAACATTGTTGAATTGTTTTGTTAAGTTTTAGGTATCCCTCGAGATTGGATTAAGAGGGAGCCCTCACCATTTTCCAAAGATAAGTATCTTACTCCATGTATTATCTTTTACATTTGGTTTTCCTTTTCTTATCTAGATGTGTTTACACTAGATACTAATCATATTTCTTTTATATATTTTCCTTGTTTAGGAAAAGCTTGTTGTTATGATCAAGGGCTATGGAGAAGACCTCACAAGACAAAGCATAGAAGTTCTATTGGAATTGATGTCCTATAAGGTTTGTCTAAACTCAAAGGTATGTCTTAGACTATAAGTTTTGTTTCTCTTCATGATAAAGGTACATTCATTCATTCTAAGAAATTTGCTTTACATTACTAACAAGTGTTATGTCTAGGACTATTGAATCATAGAGATTCTTGTTTGGGAGATTAATCATTAGATTGAATCTACCCTCATTAATCATTATGTTTGTGGAACCCTAATAGGTTCTCTATAAAACCCTAACCTAAGGGTATGCCAATGTTAATGTGATAAACCCTAGTCTACTTAGGGTTACTGATGAAATCTAGAAAATATTATTCTTTTGATGTTTGGGGTTTTGATAATGTCATGTTTGGTGTCTTAGTATTGTTATGGAAACCCTAGTCCTTTAGGGTTGGTTGGTAATGTGTTCCTAGACCTTGAGGTTTTGGTAAATTAGGGTTTGTAAGTAAAACCCTTATGTATCAAGAGTTAGCTCCTAGGAATGAATCCCTAGGTAAATGTTTGTCTATATGATCAAAACCCTAGTCTGATCTAGATTGTTATATGTCTGACTTTAAATGTATTGATATTTGTGTCTTGGGTTTGTCCTATATATGTTATGATATGCTTGTGCATGATTATCCTAGATATGTATTTGTGCTAACCTATTTGTTGATAAGTTCTAGGGTTTGTAACTAAGCCCTAGTAGAAGTTTGATGTTCTAGGATATGATGTGAAGATATTCCATTATGATGATAAAATCTAGGGTTTACAACAAACCCTAGTAGAAGTTGGTCATTTAGTTGAAACCTTAGACTGTGATTTGATTGTTTTTGTTTGTTGTCATCTAAGGCTTAGTGTCTCATGTATGGAATCTAGGGTTTGCATTAAATCCTAGTAGAAGTCTAACATATGAATTCTAAAGTTGTTAGATGCATTGAAGATCTATACTTGTTTGAATTGCTTCTAGGGTTTGCAATATATTATAGTAGAGTATGTCATATCTCTGGAAGAAATATCGAGGCCCTAAATATAATGATATTGATATCTTGATTGAGGTACTAATGTGATCTAGGGGTTATAAACTAACACGTGCAAGTAGTAAGTATAAAAGTATGTGTCTCTTGTTGTTTGTAAACTTAACTAAGTTTAGCTATTTGTTGTCTAAAGTCTAAAGCTTCCATTATTGTATGATTATGATAAAGTTAAAGTTCATGCTTTTATATATGTATTTGGTTGTACTCGTTGTTTAAGGTGTGCAGGTACATAATCTTCAAGATGGTGAAGATGTTCGTAAGTAAAGTTTATTTGATTAATAAAGCATGATAAAGGAAGTTGTATAAATGATGATGATCAAGAAGGATGGAAGCTATGAAAGATTCTTCGATGTCATAGAAAAGAAGTTGATCTCCCTAAGTTAAGAGGGAGCATGGATAAAGAAAAGAGTATATCTCTCAAGTTGAGATGGAGGGCATATTATAGTCATGATGGATACCTTGAAGAAAAAATTGGAGAATGCATATTGAGGTGCTACTAAAAGAAGGAAAGTTGGTTTTGGTTGTTGCATGTGAAGTAGAAAAGGAAGTTGAATGATTGAGGAAACCTTTGTCAAGATTTGTTTGGAAGCCTCAAAGTCCTACTGTGATGAATTGTGAGGCAGCATCAAGAAGTCAAAATACCCCGAAGGTTTGTGTTTACTCATGAGTACTTGAAAGGTTGTTACTGATTAAGGGGTTGCGACTGTTCAGGTAAATCTCTCAAGGTTTTTGAAAAATCATGCTTGAGGTTAGAGAGATTTGATGTGTTGAGGCATTGAGTGTGTATAATGCTTGGGAGGACATCTGGCCGACATATGTATTGATGTCTAGATCCCGAAGAGGGAGGGTGGCATTGGTCATGGAGCTCTGACCTTGGATACACACCTAGATCCCTGGGTTGATGGTTAGCAAGTAAGCTTGATGGTACCTAGACTGGCTAAAAGCTTTAGTCCATCTTAGTCCCACTAGGATAGATTGCCCTAGTCAGGAATCTCGTCTGTGGCACCATAAGTGCCTAAACTCTTCATGTGTTTTGAAATATTCCATGTACTTGTATATGCATGTATGAATACCTCCCTAGTTAAGAGGAAGTGTTGAAGAATGTAACTAGGTTTGATCCTCATAAATTGTATTTGAGTCACAATGAAATGTATTTTTATCAAAAGAATGAAAAAGAAATTTGTATTATCATTATTGTGACTTATTAAAGCATGGATTTCATGTTAGTTTTTGTAGCATCGAATGTGTTCTAGCCTTGAAATTTTGTGGAGAGGCTAGAATACATGAAATCTCCAAAACCCAGAAATCGTTTCTAGAAACTCCGCCTAGAAATTACTTAATTAAATTATTAACCAGTTTTTAAGTATTTCCTAAGTCTAAATTTAGAGAATATGGTTAATTAATCAGAATTAATTAAGTCAAGGCGTGAATGATCTAGAAACTCACACGGATCGACTTCAAGACGATACTAGCCATCGATTAAGATTTAATCTTGGCCATTGGAGTCCCAAAAGAGGATTATAAGAAGAAGACGATGGGCACTTGGAGAAGACACTTGAGAAGTTCGATTTCATGAGCCAATCGATTTCCAGAGTAGCGGCTATCAGTTGCCGGAGAGAGAGCTAGTGAGATCGAAGCAGTGAGAGGGGCAGAGACAGTGAAGCCAAAGGAAGGTTTCCAAATCCGATGAGCGCATTTGCAGAGGCAAGAGAGCCACAGAGAGGCTGACGTTGGGGCAATGCAATAACCTCTAGAGGCAAAGTCAATTTGCTAGGAGAGATTGACGTTTTCAGTTCCAGAGGTCAGGAAGGAGTCACAGAGTGTTGGAGAAGTGTCTTTTTGGTCAGCAGAAGGCAGAACGACTTCATCAGAGTCCAATCTGAGGCTAGACGTCCAGCCAGCTGCGCAGAGACTCAGAGGGCCGAAATTCTGAAGGCAAGTTGTGCTGGGAGATTTCCTGTGGGATGAGAAAAATTCCTCTCCATACTTTTGCCAATATTTCTCTATAGGATTGCCAGTTTCGGCATCCAGTTATACTCAGATAATTTCACTGTTGCTTTGTAATAAAACCCTCAGTTGCTACACCGATTTTCCCAAGTTGGGTTTTTCTAGGGACGTTGATCCAAAAATAATTGTGTTATTTTATGTGTGTGTGCTAGCATTTCTTCCAGCGTTTATTCTTCCGCAGTTTTATTTGTGTAGATTGCAGTGTAATTTATTCAGCATTTGTTGTAGTAAATAGTAAATAAATTGTTAAATTGAATTAACAATTAGGAGAATAATTTCCAGTTGTTGCAATAGGATTCTCAATTATGGAATTTTCACATGGGATTAGAGCGTAGTTGATCAGCCAAAGAGCTCAGAGGCGAAGAGAGAAGGAGTTTTGCTATTCAGTGTGGGCAGCAAATCAAAATTTCCAGAGGCAGCACAGTCACTTTGCCAAGAGGCTAAGTTACTTGAGAAGATTCAATTTTTCTGAGTGAGGGGCAGAAAAACTCGATCTCTCCAGATCGAGTGATTCCAAAGGCAGAGGGAGCAACCTAGATTTTTCATTGAGCAGATCTCTAGCTGGACGCAGTGGTTTTTGCATCAGTACACTAGAGCAGAGTCAGCGTCGAGTGGAAGAGAGAGAAGCACACACAGCAAAGGGAAAATTTCTCTCATGGGATCTCGAGATTTAGAGATCTAATTTTTCCAGTTGCAGATTGGCTATGAGTAGATATTTTCACTCCAAAAGAGAGTGTGAGTAGCAGATCTAGCAGCCGAGCAGCGAGAAAGAGGGAGATTTTCGGGTTTATTTTCTCCAATTTTGAGTCTCACAAATTTTATAGCTTTGCAGGGATAACCATACGAGATTGCCAGAGGAGGCCGTGCGAGTTAGCCAGAATGCAGATTTGGGTAGCAAATCGACTTCCAGTTGTCGAAGGCAGATGCCGAAGGAAGTGTGAGTTGTCTAGCGCGAATTGCAAAGAAAAGAAGAGTCCCAGCCAAGGACTAGACTCAAAAGGAGATAGTGGGGCACCAGATCAACTTCCAGTTGTCGGAGGTAGATGCCGAAGGAAGTGTGAGTTGTCTAGCGCGAGTTGCAAAGAAAAGAAGAGTCCCAGCCAAGGACTAGACTCAAAAGGAGATAGTGGGGCACCAGATCCAGGAGGAGGAGGAATATGAAACTCTAGTGTGCCAGATGGGCAGGATCCTTGAGGAGTCCACCTCTTGGATCAATACCTTGCTATGGGGGGCCCACAATGTTCAGTAGCAGGATGGATCAGTGACAGTTGATGCAGTCAGATGCCAGAGTGACAGTTGCAGAGACTAGTAGCAGTCAGATGCTGGGGAGCGTAGTGCAAAGTTGGCAGCAGTGTAGTTGGCACAGTGCAAAGTCAATAACAATGCAGATTCTTCAGTGACAGTGCAGATACTAGCAACAGTCAAAGACTCAAGTGACAGATGCATTATATTGATCACAATTGATTCAGTGTTTAGGATGTTTCTCAGTTGCAGTTGCAGCAGCAACAAATGAGAGGGAGTTGCAGTGTTGGCAGCAGTTCAACAGAGTCAGCAACAGCACAGATGCAGCATATATCAGAGTTGTGCACTGGTTGGTGGGCAGCAGTAGCCAGACATCAGTAGCATGACAGGAGACGATACAGAGACAGGGTGCTGCTACAGGGTGTGCAGTAGCTCTAGAACACATTCCTCGCTAAGAGGGAGTGTTAGGTTTTGTAGCATCGGATGTGTTCTAGCCATGCAATTTTGTGGAGTAGCTAGAATACATGAGATCTCCAAAACCCAGAAATCGTTTCTAGAAATTCCACCTAGAAATGACTTAATATTAACCAGTTTTTAAATATTTCCTAAGTCTAAACTTAGGGAATATGGTTAATTAATCATAATTAATTAAGTCAAGACGTGAATGATCTAGAAACTCACACGGATCGGCTTCAAGATTATCCTAGCCATCGATTAAGATTTAATCTAGGTCATTGGAGTCCCAACAGAGGATTATAAAAAGAATTCGATGGGCACTTGGAAAATACACTTGAGAAGTTCAATTTCATGAGCAAATCGATTTCCAGAGTAGCAGTAGTCAGTTTCCGGAGAGAGAGCTAGTGAGATCGAAGCAGTGAGAGAGGGGCAGAGACAGTGAAGTCGGAGGAAGGTTTCCAGATCTGGTGAGTGCATTTGCAGAGAGGCAAGAGAGCCACAGAGAGGCTGATGTTGGGGCAACGCAGTAGCCTCTAGAGGCAAAGTCGATTTGCTAGGAGAGATTGACGTTTTCAATTCCAGAGGTCGGGAAGGAGTCCCAGAGTGTCAGAGATTCTGAAGGCAAGTTGTGCCAGGAGATTCCCTGTGGGGTGTGGAAAATTCCTCTCTAGATTTTTGCCATTATTTCTCTATAGGATTGCCAGTTTCAGCATCCAGTTGTACTCAGATTATTTCATTGCTACTTAATAATAAAACCCTCAGTTGTTGCATTGGTTTTCCCAAGTTGGGTTTTTCCGGGGACATTGGTCCAAAAATAACTATGTTCTTTTATGTGTGCTATAGCATTTCTTCCAGCGTATATTCTTCCGCAGTTTTATTTGTGTAGATTGCAGTCTGATTTATTCAGTATTTCTTGTAGTAAACAATAAATAAGTTATTAAATTAAATTAACAATTAGGAGAATAATTTCCAGTCGCTGCAATAGGATTCCCGGTTGTGAAATTTTCATATTTCATGCTTGGGTGATCATGTTTTAGGTCAAATTCCCCATTGAAGACTTCTAGGATTTATTCTAAGTCATTAGAATCATTGTCCATTAAAAGAGACCCTTCTTGGACTTTTGAATCATGTAAAAAGATTTATTATTGAGTCAAATAAGCTATTTGTCACCTCCACACCAAGTCGGCCTCAAGGAGATCAAGTCGGCCTCAAACTGGGTAATTCGACCTCACCAGAAGCCTATATATTAAAGCAGTTTGAATTCATTTGGAGCACACTCTCTCACTCAAGTTCGATATCCAAGAAGAAGAGCTGAAAAAGTGCAAAGTTAGAAAACGAGGCTAAAAGGAGTGCGAAGTTGGAGAAGAAGGAAGAAAAGGTCAAGATCAAAATTTTGGGCTATCTATCTCTCTCTCATGTATATTCCTCTAGGAGATCGAAGTCTCTCTGGTCAAGTTGAAGTTGTTTTTGCTGTTGCTACCAATTGCTAGGTCGAAATTGTTGTTGCAAGTTGTTGCTGCAAGGTCGAAGTTGTTGTTGAAGGGTTATCATCTGCAAGAAGAAAGAAAGGCCTGACTTGGTGTGGAGGAAGTCTGTGTCTAGGTCAAGAGTCTTGCATTATCTCAAGAAGTTATTAAGGAAGAGTTGTTGACTGGGTTTTCCCCTCAATAGGGATTTTGCCCTCGCTGTCCGCCTGTATATGGTGTTTGTGATCTTTGTGCTATTGTTTTGGTAATTGCTTGATTAACTAAAAAACAAAAGAAGAACATAAAGATAAGAAAGTCGCAAGTAATTATGTATATATAAAGAAAATCTTTATGCCTTTCTGATCTTCTAACATAGAGGATGTCTCTCACTACAGTGGGAGGGCTTATGTCATCATCCTAGCCCTCACAAATGATCTACAGACACTTTCGATCCACTTGGAGACCCACGAGGATGTCCTTGTGCTCCCACACCCACTTGGGAGCACCACAGGGTCTTGCTTGAAAAACAAGGGGCCAACCCCTTGTCCACTATGTTTGGAGTCCATTCTCTCATCATGGCACACTTTGGACTTCATTTGGCCTTCTCAATGGGCCAACGACTCATTATGTTGATCATTCTTCCCTCTTGAGAGGCTTAATCTTTATGTTATTGAGCTATTTGGTGGGATTGTCACCAAAAGTATTGTTATTATGCACATTATTTTATTTTAGGGGCATTATTAGTCCAAATTAGGCCATTTGAATCCCTTAGAGGATTGTATAAATAGAAGAGAGGCATTCTCTCTCATTCATCATCACTTGGATTAGATTAGTATCTCTTATGAGATTTTCGCACTTTTTGTTGGGATGAATTTTTGGAGCTTTTCTTGATGCACTATGATGTTTGGATTTCGCTATTGTCTTTGGAGCTTCTCTAATGTGAAGTTGATAAATGGATATACTTTCTCTCTCATGTAAGTCAAAATTTTGATGTTATTCTTGTTATCTTACTTGTTAATTGCATGTATGTTGTTATCTTTATTCTTGTATGGGTTAAATGTAATGTGAAATTCTTTTGGGACCTTGAATAAGTGATTAAATGCATGCATTTACCTTTGAGGGACTGGGCAAATATTCCTAGAGGCACCTCTTAGGTTAAAGACCTTGAAAATTTGTCTCCTTCACAAATTTGAAGTATAAATCTCTATTGATCTAGTTGTTGCCCTTGGAGAGGCTAGTAAAGATCAATTAGGGCTCCTTAGCAAATGAAATTTCATGATCTATGTGTATCTTGACTCCATTAAGCCCAAGCAATAAGGCACTAATCCTCGTATCCCTTTGGTGCTCAAAATAACATTTATTTCCTTCACTTCTTCCAATTGTAGGCCTAACCCCAGAAGGTCTCCTAGGGAATCACACGAAATCATTTGTAGCCATCCAAAACCCTTGAAAATTGGTCCACTACTGCATTGTAGTTTGCTCAAGAGGTCCTCCAAATTTCAAGCAATTCCAACAGTGGAATCCCAAGATATAGCAAGCCCTAGCCACAAGACCATTTCTTGCCCTAGGCTCATTTTGGGTTAGTGACCTCATTAAGATCATTGCATCTAAATCTCACAAGCTTTGATCTTCTTCTCTTCCTAATTAGGTCAAGCCCCCCCTTGGTTGATCAATTCCACTCCCTTGACCTAATTCAGGGTCCACTTGGTCCCGTATCGTCCCACAACTTTACAACTCCAACTCCGCAAAGATCACATAAAGAACAAGTCTCCATAAGGGCTAGGAATCATCTTTACAAGATACATTCCCAAACCCTAGCCACGAGAATCCTCTTATCCCTTCCTAGAGAACCTATCACCTTGTTTTCCAAGCAAGAAAGCCACACAATTGAGTATCTCTTATGAATAGGCCTTGGGAATCACCCTCTATCCTCTAATTGACACATCCATTATTGTGATTCCTCTTATACCGGGTCTCCTCCCATCGGTGAAAGTCTGTAAAGAGTAGGGAGCCTTAGCTGAGGTGACAGTGGGCTATCACTCCATTGTTGCCCTTGACCTAGTAGTTGCCCTATAGGATCCCCTCCTAGGACCCATGCTAGTTTGAGCAGTAACATGCCCCAAACCCAAAATTCGGTTCCACATGATAATTATGACATAGATCTAGGGGCCAACCCGTAGATAGTGATTTTAGAGGGCTTCTACACTTGTTTTAGCACCCATTTCCTCAATGTCAGCCCTAGAAGGACCTACGCTCGCATGACCTCAGCCCTTTTGCTCTATTTCAGCTCACACATGTAGAGAATTAATTAGTTTTTCAAAGGCTACTAGGTCAACTTGTGACCTAATTTGTGTTAGCACATTATTTTATGATTTTCTTAGGGGCATTAGGCTAAAATTACGTCATGACTCCTCATACAAATAGAGGGAGATCAATGTTGTATCTCATCATCACATCACTTGAGATGTTTCGACCTCATTAGCTGAATTTGGACTTGTATCTTTGAGGAGAACTTGGAGTATCTTGATGCACTTTGACATTTGGGGCCAATTTGTCTATCTTTGGAGCTATTCTTTGGATGAATGGAATGGATTCTTTGTGTGTTATCTTGTAAGTGTATCTAGATGTTAATAATTAATTTCTTACATGTCTAATGTATGGAATTTTGTTGATTCTAGCAATTGCAATTGTGCCCTAATTTGTTCAATACTTATTGAATGTCAATCTAGATTATCTATTGCATGCATTACTCATAAATAATGTGTAAATGAATGTCCTTAGTGGTGAACTCTTGGTAGCTCTCCCATGAAAAATCCATCTTCCATTGCATAGGTAATTGTTGGAATTTTGCTTGCTAGGGCATCAAAATTTTAGTCTCGTTAGAAGCTCTTTGGCTAATCTAACTCATTTAGGACTCAATACTCCCAAGGAACAAAAGACTAGTCCATTTGGTTGGTGATCACATCTTAATTTTATCCATTTTCTCTCTCTCCTGATTCGGCCCTTTCAAGGCCAAGCTTGAAGACTAAGAGGGAAACCCAAGTTCTGCCTTGCTTCAACTTAAGGGCTTCCTTGAAGGTTTCATGAGCCTTGGCATTGCTAGCACACATTGTTGGAAACCTTTTCTCTTAGCCTTGACCTTTGGAAACTCCAACACTCGTCAAATTTATCAAACCTTGGGTCTTGTGCCTTCTTTCCTAGGTCTCATCATAGAAACCAAATTGTCTACTTGTGGAGCCTTGAACCTAAATTGTGCCTTTCTTGAAGAGATCCTAGTGAGGTTACCTTACATATCAACCTTAGAATACCTATTGTAAGTGATCTCTTTCCTACCGGGACTCCTCCCACAGGTGAAAGTCCGTAAAGAGAAAAGGGTTTTGGCTGTGGTGACAATGAACCACTACCCCATTGTTATCTCTTGTTTTAGTTCATGCCTTGTAGGGTTTCCCTCTCCAAGGCCTGCTGGATTTTGCAGCAATACTCACAACATGTCCAACACAGAGAACCAAAGTTTGCTAGAAGGTTTTGGGTGGATATCGCAAGACATACAAGAGTTCTATTGCCCATCGGGATAGAATACAGTGTTTCTTCCTCTTGAGAAAATCGATAGTATTTGTAGTAGCTCGGAGTCCTGGACATCATATGCTTAAGCTGCTTACAGAGAAGAAGTATTAGCAGTTTCTTCTGTCTTGATAAAATAAAAAGGAAAACACATTACGTTCTGAACTTTGAAGATCACAAATATTTCTCACTTGATATAAAAGGGAAAAACCCAATACATTCTGAACTTTGAAGATCACAAATATTTGTCACTTGATATAAATCCTCATTGGTAAATTTGCATCAATGTGAACTAGCTAGTAGAAGAATACAGCTGTCCTCAGAAGATTTTACTTAACATGATTGAAACTTGATCAGACTAAACACAAAATATCAAGCACTGCGACAACCATAAAATTGTGTAGACAATAAGCTACAGGCATTCTTTATGACAAATACCTTCTCTGCAGACGAGGCACGACCTGAACTGGCCCCAGCACTTAATCGATTGATCATGTCCTTTGTGTGATCGATCTCCTTTTGTTGTTTTTCCCATGCCATACGCTGTGCCTCTATCCAAGCAGCTTTAGCAGCCACATATTCAGAGTAATTTCCTTCATATGTTTTAGATATACCCATATCTGTCTCTACTATCTTTGTGCAAAGTTGATCAAGAAAAGCTCTGTCATGAGAAACAACAACCATAGGTACATCTTGTTTCTTGAGATAACCTTCAAGCCATTCTATAGTGTCAAGGTCGAGGTGATTTGTGGGCTCATCCAGAAGCAGTAAGTCAGGTTCCTGCAAATAATGGGAAGTGAGAATGTGAAAAGGATTCCAAGGAACATAAACCCGTATTCCTGCTTCATATTGTAGTAACAGAGTGTAACCTCGGCACTCTAAAAACCAACCATATATTGAAAGCATGAAGGAAACCATATTCCTAGGTGACTGAGGCCTCAACTCTTCAATGCTAGCACACTGCCACTGCCCCTGCCATTGAGGTTTATATCATATGTGCATAAGCATTAGAGCGTTGGCCATCAGTTGGTCTGCAAATGTAACTTGCCATCAACTGGACCATGTTTGCTTCATCTCATAGATGAGCGGTCCAATGAGATGTATGCCACATGGGTCAAGCAACAAACTGAAGTAAAAGGATTACAATTTCAGCAGCTTTGGTATAATTCTCAGACATGATGGAGATTGCATGGTTCCAGATAAAAAATTTGGGGTTGATAATGTTCACAAATGATGACAATTGGTTAATAACTTAATAGCATTGGCCAAAGCCACGCCACTGCTATATATCAACAAAAGCCATTGTCATTGGAGATCTGAGTCATCTGGCAATAAATATCCCACTGTTTGAATTGCAATATAAGTTTTGTGTGCTATATGCGTCTGACAAATATGTCCTAAGGATTTGAACACAAACAAAGAAGATGATGTTCTCAAAGGAAAAAAATCGGTCTCCTTACCTGAAGAAGAATTTTACCAAGAGATATCCTCATCTGCCACCCACCGCTAAATGATGCCACCAGCCTATCACCATCCTCTTGCGAAAATCCAAGTTCAGGCATCATCTTGTTAATTTTGACATCCATGTCATAAAGCTCCACTGCATCCGCCTGCTTCTGCAAGAAATCCAATTCATCTAAAAGCCTGCCCATTAAATTCATATCATCTACAGCAGACTCCAGCGCCTTCTGTACTCTGTCAATCTTCTGTTGCACCTCCAACTGCTCTTCGAATGCATTCAGAAACTCTTCCCTCACCGTCCTGGTCGGAACAACCTCAAATTCTTGAGTTAGAAATGCTAATTTCATATTGTGCTTGGCCTTAATAACCTGCCCAGAGTCAGGTTCCTCTTCACCCACAATTATTTTCAATTGAGTTGTCTTCCCAGACCCATTTACACCCACCAGGCCTACCTTTTCACCCTTTTTCACCTCCCAGGTAACATCCTTCAATACAGTGACCCCCTTGAAGCTCTTACTGATGTTTTCTAGTCTAACACCGCTTGAAATACTGGACGCCCCTGATAGATTTTGCCTACCACCTTTCTTTGAACTTGTTTGAGTATCATTATTAGAGAATAGGGATTCTATATCCGAAGTTTCAGTGACAGAATTGGTTCCAGTTGCCACTGAAAGTAATTTCGTATGGTTTTGTCTGCTGTTTTCTGGTATTGCTTTTGGTATAATTCCCAATTGGGCAGCTAGCAATGGACCTTCACAAGCTCTGTAACAAATAGCTCTAACGGGTGGCAATGAAAAACCAGTTTTTGTGGTGGGTTTTCTAGTGTCAATAGGGACTGAACCCGTGATGAATGTGGACTTGAAATCATTGCAATTTAACTGTCTTACGATATTCATTTTGAGGACCAGAAATTTATGAGGTAGGATCTTTTGGGGATTCAAAAATCAGCCTACCTTACGATACAACAGATTCAGACGGTATACATGGAACAGTACCTTGTTTTGTGGGGGTGATTTTGGCGGTTGCAGGCTAATGTGCTACAGGCATGCCTCCATATTAAGGTCGTCAATCGCCTGCAACATAGGAAAATATCATTCCCCCACTCCAACATTAGCAGAAGTGTGTTGGGTTTTAAATGGGACGGCTCGTTTGTCTGTTTATATGGGATAAATCTCCCCCATTGGATTTAGAGTGATATGGGTGCCTTCTGAAAACTTGATTGTGGCTGTGAATGAAAAAGAACGATGTAAATGGGAAACGAGATAAAAAGGATAGGAGGGAGATAGATTTAGAGTGATATGGGTGCCTTCTGAAAACTTGATTATGGCTGTGAATGAGAAAGAACCATGTAAATGGGAAACGAGATAAAAAGGAAGGGAGGGAGATAAGGGGCAGAGAAGTGCGGGGATATTTAGTATTTTTTGGTTTACAGGTTTAGATGTATTTTTCGATTTAGTATTTTTTGGTTTACAGGTTTAGATGTATTTTTCGAAATGTATGAGTGTAGTGTTATGGGAATTTAACATTTCTGAGGGGCAACCCTTATAATATTAACAAAATATTATTTAAAATAATAGAGTATAATATTAACAAAAAAATTGATAATAATAATTTATTTTTAAAGTAATAATATGGTTGAGTTAAACCCAAAAAAATGGATAATAATAATTTAATTTTAAAGTAATAATATGGTTGAGTTAAACCTTAAATTGGTGTATGATACTTATTTATTTGTGGGACAATATAATATTTTTTTTTAGATTTGAATCTCTAATTTTTTTATTATGAAACACATGGGCACAGAAACAATAACAATGTTAGAGATCGCTACAACGCACAGTGGGAAATGGCGAATGTGCACATATCTCTGTCCCATAGGTTATCTTTAGCCTCGTGATGTTAAAATAATTTTTTTTTCTTCTTTCTTCTTCATGCTCCTAATCATTAAGCCCACTCAACTTGTACACTATCATAAAATGTATAATACTCACTTATTTGTAGGACAATACAACATTCTTTTCTAGATTTGCACTTGCAACATCTTATTATGAAACACATGCTCTTAATAATTAAGCCCACTCAAGTTGTACAAGGTCATAAAATTACAAATTATGTTCATTTATTAAAAAAAAACCTTTAGATACCATATTATGAAAATATTAGATTTTTTTTGTTGGAAAAAAATGCACTATACCTTAAATTATAATAGTAATTTATATGACAACCTCTTTTAAAATAAGTAAAGAATGGGTATTTTTACTAAAGAGAGTGGAACTTCTGCAGAACATAAAGAATTCAACTTCTAATACAATCCCCAACTTCTTGAAAGTGAAATGGCCCCGTAGAATCATCGTCACTTAGCAAAGCAACATTTTAATGAATTTTACTAAAGGAAGATGAATCGCTAAGTGCACTAATTATATTCCCAACAAACAAGAGTAGTCTCACATCATCAAAATAGTGGATGGATGTTCTTAATATGGTCAAAATGCATGCATGCAATGAGGCTTGTTTGTGAAAGAAGCTCCTTAGAAGCCCTATACACTTAGAAGTTGAGCATTGACTTATATCTTGAAAGAGTGTAGAATATCACACTATACATAAACAATTCACCAAGTTTGCTACTCCATTTGCTAAAACTCCATCATTTGTTTAGCTTCTCTTAAAAAGAAAAGAAAAAATTGCAATACTTTTGTAATCTTTTTTGTTTGTATACCAAAGTGGGCTTATCATAGTTCCATGACCATTATCTTCAATTTATCCCAAGGTATGAAGGTTGTGCTTATAAAGATTGTCAATTGGAATGAATTATTGAATCTCCTAAATTGTTACACAATACAAATAAAGTAGGCCAAACTCTTATGACAAACCATGCCAAGTCTTCCAAGCTTTAGAAATTCGATTCAAAAGATCTACATCATCATAATCCCTTTTTTATTAACATATCAGGAAGATATCTCAAAGCATGAACTAAATTAGATTATTAATATATCCATACCCACAATGAATAGTATATTAGCTCAAGTCCTCATATATAGCTATTCCCATACCAAGTGAGAGTTGATGTAGTTGTTTTTCCACACTTCCCATATTCTTTGAAAAGTAAGGGATTCATCAATCTTAAAGTCTATAGGAGCAAAATGGTATCGGTGATATGAAAGAGCCCCTAGTCATGATATGTACATACCAAAGACGACAATGAATATAAGTAGAAGCTTTCATATCTCATGCTCGACCAAGCATCGAGTAATCCATTTAGCATGCAGAACTACCCCTTGCAACACAATATAAATAAGCCCATGTTCTTTGTTTTGCTTGGAAAGAGTTTGACCTTCACATGGTACTAAGAGAAACATCTTAACACTTTCAAATTTAGACCATAAGAAACCCCTTAGGAGTCTCTCTAGTGGGACAAAATGAGAAGCATGAGGAATGAGAAAGAGACAATAAATGTGAGGACCCTTAAGAATTCTACCATGCACTATAAGGTTTCCAATGAATGGAAGGTCGTTGCACTACCAACGTTAAAATTTCTTCTGAAACTTTTGGTGATACCACTCCAACCTATATGAGAGAGAAAGATTAACCCCAAAGGGAATTCCCAAGCAGTAAATAATGTCACCAGCTATTTAATCCCTAGACATAGCCCCATGTTAAGCGTAAAGCCTTGTGTAAAGTTTTAGATAGTGAATTATATTTTGATTATTATATTAGTGTTGCCAATTAGACCATTTATTTGTAATTATATATATATATATATAGATATAGATATAGATATAGATATAGATATAGATATAGATATAGATATATGTGTGTGTGTATGTGTACATACATATGTATGTACATATATATGTACATACATATGTACATATATATGTACATATGTATATATATACATAGAGAGAGAGAGAGAGAGAGAGAGAGAGTTTCAAAATCATCTCATCTCATTTTTGTACATTTATTCTATTGTAAAATGAGGTTGTCCTCTCAAAGAGACTTATCTTTCATTTTCATAATTATTTCTTAAGACATGGAGTTGTTTCTTTTTCTATATTGAGGCTATTATGGTATTTTTTGCATAACACTTGGTATCAAAAACTACAATCCTAGGATTTTGCTCCTACAATCAAGACATTTTGTCATTTTCAGTATGTCTTATTTTCTAAGAAGTTTCAAATAGAAACTTTTTGAGGATACTGAGGATAAATATCAGGTCACGTGTGGTGAAATTTTTAAGTTTTGGATTATTATACTTTTAGAGATATGGCCTATGGAAGATAGGGTTTGTGACCAACTAAAGTTTTAGACCATTAAAACCCTGACGCTGCCTTGATATGGCCGTGCATGCGTCTATGAGGCTCTGTACACTCCCATAGCATGGGTATGCATGCGTCTCCAAGATTTTGCTACTTTTTCAGGCCAGAGCCCAATTCACTGCCCAAAACTCAATGACGCTTTCATAAATGAATTTACACAACATAGATGCATTTGCAAAAACATCAACAAGGATTAGACTGGACCCCTACTAGCCATGACAAGCATTTCGTCAAAAATGTCACAAATATGTAACCTACAGGTTTAAACAACATATCTAAGCACAAGGGTCTCATACTTATCTGAGGATCGCTAAGAAGCATTGATGCCTCAACACATTAGTTGCAGTTTCATCCATTAGGCCATAGATACATTGTTCATTCGTTTACAATTAAAAACATGACGAGAGCCATACATGGCTACTATCATAATACATGTTCATAACCAACATAATAACAACAAAAATACCAAGGAAACAACAGCCATATAATCCATATATAACCAATATAATACTCATGAAATAACAAGGAGGAATAACCTCATATTAGTGGTACAAAGGCCAACCAGTTGTGGAACTCCCACAAACCACTTGAGCGTAGACACGGCTGAGCCAAATCTCTCTTTTTTCAGCCACCCATGTGCCATGTTCCCAGCATGAATGCGGGATCTCATAAAACACATCAATCAAAACCATTCAGGGCTTCCAGAGGCCAAACCACCTCAACCCATAAAATAGTGATTCCACCTCATGGTCAGACATCACAAAACCATCACCAGATTGGTCTCTACCCAAGCCTTCTAGGGCTCTAGAGCGTTTGTTCCAACAAAGGCTTCCAGGACTAGTAACTCAACCCACAACTATCATCGAGATTCTAGAGAGTTTGTCCAACCAGGGCTTCCAGGACTAGTAACTCAACCCACCAAGGGCTTCTAGAGCATTTGTCCAACCAAGGCTTCCAAGACTAGTAACTCAACCCAAGTTGTTACAAGGCTTTTAGAGCGTTTTTCCAACCAGGACTTCAAGGAACTAGTAACTCAACCCAAGCTAAAGGAAACATGGGAACCAACCAGAAAAACAAAGAAATGAACCCACAACACCATGATAATCTAGGAAATGGAAGGGCTCGGAAAATCGACTATCAATCCAGGAAATCCTCCATGCCAATGACAGATCATGACTAATAAACCGCATGCACCTACCATGAACGCCAAAACTAGTGAGGAAAACATACATGAAACTCAGTAACTGCAAGAAAAACCCACTGTAGTTGTTGATATCGATGTCCTCTTGCACTTTCCTACTCTTCCTTTGTCTTCTTGCTCCAAAACTCCAAGTATGCGACACTCCTCCAAGAGTTCTCCAAGAACTCTAAGTGTCCAAGAGTATGAGAGAGAGAGAATAGAGAGAGAGCTCCAAAACTGAACTGACAAAAGTTTGTGAACTGATCCTCATAATCATTTTTATTGATGAGGCCTCTATTTTCTTCATTTTCCTCCTCACATGAAACCTGTGACCTTTCACCTCCGTTTTCTCCTAATTTCCATTATTTTCATAAATAAATGTGCCAAAATGCTCTTTTGCTTTTCCAAAGCCTTTGTCATTTCCTTTTCCAATTTCCTTAGCCATTAATTAATCACCAGTGATCCCCATCAATATGCTTTTGCCCAACATTCAGCTTTGAATAATTGTCCCATCAACCGTGGTTATTATTTTACCTTTATTAACTTTTATTACATAGAATTTTCACCAAGGATGTTACAGAAACCTCCCCCGTGGGGGAACACTGTCCTCGGTGTTCAACAACACCTACAACCAACAAAATTGTTGTAAGCAAAACATATTGCCCATTGAGCTTTATAACTTAGCTCGTTGCAATATTTACAATAATCATCCTACTCAGAAGCAAACTAACATGACAACATAACAAGTATAACATCATAATGACATGACATCCATACTGTTGGGCCATAGAAAAGGTATGTTTTATCCACATATTATCTTAACTAATCATTCATCTTTATATGTTTCTCTTCATTTTAGAAAAGAATTTAGAAGAAACGATTGTAGAAGCTGGATAAAATCAATCATTAACGAATTGTGTAATTTTGGGCATGAAAGCTAACTTTTGTTATTTTTATATACAGGGATATGAATTGAATGATTGTTGTTCAAACAATGGAACAACAATGACCAAAAAAAGGAAAAGGACAATGTTTTGATCACGAAAGCTAGCGGAAGACCAGGGGAATTGAGTTTATTTTGTAATAAAATCTGATTATCGGTTGCGAAATCCTCAGGATCTCTTGATCCTGAGGATTCGCTCCTATCCATTTGTCTCTCATCAGTTATATAAAACCGACAGGCGAAAAAGAATAGCTAGCTAGGAATGGGGAGATTTTAACTTTCATTTTGGCACAGAGTATTCTCACTATGGTGATGTTGTATCTTTATTATTGAGTTTAATGAGAAAGATCGTGTTTTACTTGTAATCACATTCTGAGTGTCTTTCAGCAGTGACTTCTAGAGACTCTGGGCCCGATCGATAGGATATTTATTGCTTTTCTTGTGTCATACTTATTTCTCTTACTCTTGCAATTGTTTATTCCTATTATTTCATGAAATTATAGTTATTCTAATTGTGTGATTATTAATCTTTATGATTTACCTTTACCGTCCAAAGTAGATTCTGGATCTTGCTATGTTTACAGCTGTGTGTTAATCTTTGATGAATTTATCAGATTAGTTTAAGTATTTGATTGGTGTTCCTTCTGCGTAGTGTTATTTGAGTTCACAGTTATTGCTTTCAGTTAAAAGATTGAATAGTTGCTTGTTGTTCATTTGTTGTAGTTTTCCTTTCTTGCTGAATGAATTATTGTTGATACTAATTAGTAAATCTGCTAAGAGTGATTCCTTTAGCATATTTGCATTCAAATTTAGTTCTCTGCACAATAGATTAAAATAGATTTAAAAATGCTTTAAGGTTTGCCTTCAGATTTGTTTTGGATTGAACTTCGAGAATTAGATATTAATTATTGCAACGATTCGAAATCATTTCATTCTGAATTAGCCTCTGAATTCACTTGCATAGACAATGCTAAAACTCTTGAATAAATAGACTTACTCTGGTTTGATAATTAATGTAGGTATTAAGATTGCTTTTAATAGTCATCTTAGTGCACCAACATTTTGGTGTCGTTGCCGGGAAGAGTGTTTCAAAGTGATTTCTTTTTATTTTTCTTGTTGTAAAAGAATTGGGTATTAAAAATGGGAGGTAAGAACCTGTGTAACCAGCAAGTAAAGCGCTTGCTCAACAACCCGCTTTTCAGCAAATGCATAGAGGTTAAATAGGAGTAGGGGTTTTTATGAATGACTAAGAATAAAAAGGTAGAAAAAGATCAGAACCCCCCCCCCCCCCCCCCCCCCAACCCAAATCCACAAAACCCAAGGGATCGATGAACCTGGGAAGATCAACTTTTATAGATGAAATCACAAGAAAAGCAGAATCTCAGGCAACAGTAGGACCCTGGACTATATCTAGAAAAAGCCCTATCGTAATCCCTCAAACAGTAGGCTCACCATCTGCAGCCTATGCTGAGATTCATAGCCAAACCGGAGGATCTGAACAGAGCTTTCAGGTTATCGAAAATTTACATTCTGATCCTTCACAAGAGGGAAAATCATGCAATTTAAGAGAAGGAGAGGGAGAAACCAGTGGAGTTGCTGAGGCAGAGCCACAATTGTTAGAACTAGGATCTCCTGTGATCCCAGATCTGGGCAGTGTCGTTAAACCGCTTTGGATTGAAAATACTCCACTTACTCAGATAACATCCCTTGAAGCCCCTGAAGGATATTAGCACATTTTTTACTAAATGGTGAATCAACCACCTCAAGGTCAGACCTCGACGTCGGAATATCCCATAATTGACCCTGTAGCCAACACCCCAATGAAAGTTATTCCCTTGCAAAATATCCCAACCTTTCATGAGATGACCACAGAGGATCTGGATGCCTTCTTATATGAGTTTGACGTCCAGTGCAGAGGATACGGTTACACCACCAATCCTCAAAAATTGAAGTTGTTCCCTTCTACCCTAAAAGGAGCAGCTTTGCTGTGGTTTGTGGGTCTGGGCGGATGCACTATTAACTCTTTGGATGACATGAAAACTTCTTTTCTCACGAAATATCAGGACTACTGCAAGACTAGGGAATTAAAAGACGAAATCTTTAAAATGTCTGCAAAGGATAATGAAACTCTAGAGGAATATGTCAAACGGTTTCAGTACAATTTGCAGAGATCCCCTCACTCCACATTACCAAAAGCAGTCCTAAAAGCCATCTTAACTAAAGGAATGAAAGAAGAATGGATAGAAACTTTAAATTTGATGGGGAAGGGAGACATTTCTGAAGAGGATTATGATGAAATTGTTCACTTGTGTATCAGGTGTTCGCGAGGTAGCACACGCACCGGGTCAGGAAGTCGAGATTCTATGACTAGAGGAAGCAAACCGCCCAGTGGAAGCGTGACAAGAGTAGAAATTGGTAACCTCCTGGAGGACTTCAAGACATACATCCTGGGCACCCTTACAATGTAGTTGGACGTCCTACAGGCCAAACAGAAACAAGCCTTAGCAGAACAGAATTTGGCTGTTTTTTGCCCACGCTGCCAGAAGAAGCACAGTCAATGGGAGTGTCCATTAGACATGGTCCAGACATGCACTATCTACACCAAGGACCATGCCACCGAGCAATGTCCATCACTTACAAGGCTGAAAGAAATTTTTAAAGAAGCAGAAGAAGATATAGAACCAGTATACTTAATGAACCAACATCGACAATGGCAAGGCCGACCTACAGGTATGTCACAAGACCCATCTCAGTTCTTTCCTTCTTCATCATTTAATCAACAACATAATTTTGGAACAGCGTGGCAAGGTCAATCACCTTTCTCGACTTGGCAGTCCCAACCATTTCCTATGTCACCTTGGCCAACTCATTCCTTTCCAGGTAATGTTAGCTGAATTCTCCTTTTTGGAAAAATAATCCATACCCATCCTAGTGGCCTGCCTCTACTTCACAAAATTCGAATTGGTCTTTGAATTGGCAGCGACCTCTAGGGATAACCAATACACCTATGGGGACAGGTCCTCAACCTCAATTTGCATTATCAACCCCATATCCATTACAACAAAATCCTCAACCCCTTCTGCATCCCCAACTACCAACTCAACCAAATCCAAACCCCAATAACAAACTGGTTCAGCTGATACAAATTATTGAAAACTCGGACCTCGAGACCAAATAAAAAGAATGCAGTGAACTTAGGTTGAGGTCAGGAAGCATTATCACTCCCGAAGAAGACATAGACCAACCACCAAATGAGTTAGAAACATCACCTGTAAATACACCTTCGATTGTGACTGACACAAAAATAAAATAGGGAGAAGACACAGTCGAACATAAAGATCCTAAAAAACTCATAATTACTTCTCCCCCGTTCCCTGAAAGATTAAAAATATCTAAACCAATTGTTTATCCAGACTTTGATCTCTTAGGAGAACTCAAAAATCTGTGCATTAAAATTCTTCTCCTCCGGGTCATCTAGGATATTCCTATTTATGCTAAAACAATTAAAGAACTATGTGCAAAAAAGCCTGTGAGGAAAATAAAAGCTTCACCAACTATCCATGTCGTAGGGACCTTGTCTGATTTACTTTTGGGCGGGGAAACACTAATAAAATATGAAGATCCAGGGAATCCCATAGTTATAGTCCAAATATATTGTATCTCCTTTCTGAACACACTAGTTGACTTGGGCGCAAGCATTAACATCTTAATCGCGGAAACTTGTGAGACACTTGGTATCACAGCTCTGGAACCAACCACCACCCTACTAGAACTCGCTGATCGTTTAGTGGTAAAACCAGAGGGAACTTTACATGACATTACGGTTTCCGTTGATTCATGGGAGTACCCAGTGGATTTTATAGTTATCAACCCAAAAAGTCGATTAGATGGGCACCCTTTAATTTTGTGCTGACCTTGGTTGGAAACAACTGATGCTTACATAGGTTGTCGTATGGCCAGCATGACCATTGCTAAAGGAGACGCTGTAAAGAAACTCGTTTTATATCCTCATGCCAAACCAAGTGCGCCCATTGTGAAAATACATAAACTACCACCCACATACCTAGAAGAAAGTATTCGTTCAACACTTACAATAGCAGAGGCGCTTGAATTCAAGAATGGGACTGAAGATGATGTAACCAATAACTTTACCCCATCGGGGCCCATAAGCCTTTGGTGCTTCATCTTCTAGGGTTATGTTTTTATATGTTTAGGGTTTTATTATTGGTTCTTCATAATAAAAAGGCCTTGGAGCTTCATTTTAATATAGTTGAGAAAGGTGCGTAACCATCACATCTCTTCTCAAAGATGAACTACCATTTTCAAGCTAGTTTTCTTGCATTCTACTTATATACAATTTTTGACATTTTACGTTATTTAATTAAAGTAAAGTTTTGATGTATCTTTATGTTTTTGGTTAGTAATTTGTATTTAATTTTGCTACCTTCGTAAACTCGGATCACCTATTCTTGTTATTGGTGAATTATTAGATGAATTGCACTAAGTAGTTTAATTTACTAAGTTGGCTCTCCATTTGGGATATCATCAAATAAAAATGAGTCAAGAAGACATTTGTAAAATAACCTTTAGAGCAGGCGAAGATCATTATGAGTTTTTGGTTATGCCATCTGGACTTAATAAAGCACCTTCAACATTTCAACACTTCATGAATTCTATTTTCAAACCCTTCATTAAAAAAATTGTGTTAGTGTTTTTTGATGACATAATAATTCATAAAAAATCTTAGGAATAGCATGTACAACATGTTAATAGGGTCTTAAAATTGTTGGAAAAACAACTATATGCAAATTCTTTCAAATGTGCATTTGGGGTTCAAGAACTGCAATCTTGGGTCATATTGTATCTCATGGAGGTGTCAAGGTAGACCCTAACAAGAATAAAGTTGTGACAAAACGACCAATGATCACAACTTGAAGAAACTTAGAGGATTCTTAGGATTGATAAGCTATTACTGCAAAGTTTGTCAATAATTATGGTCAAATAGTTGCATCTCTAACAACATTATTAAATAAGGAAGCATTTTGTTTGACTTAACATGCAACCAAAACCTTTGAAAAACTTAAGGAGGTTATGTGTACATATCTTGTCCTCACCACCCCTTACTTTGCAAAAACCTTTGTTATGGAGTGTGATGCTTCAATGGCATTGGTATAGTTTTAATGCAAGAAGGAAGGACCTGTACCTTTAAAAGAAACTATCTTAAAGGAAATAAGTTGCTAAAACCCATTGATGACAAATAAATTCGACCATACTACATGTAATTATAAAATGACACCCTTACCTAGTAGGAAAACACTTCAATGTAAAAGTTGATCATGATAATTTGAAGTACTTCTTGGAGAAAAAAATAGTTTTAGAAGAGCAACAAAAAATGGGTTAGAAATTTTTAGCTTGTGATTTTGAATTTATCTATAAAATGGTAAAACATAATTTGGTGGAAAATGTCCTTTCACGCAAATAAGAAGAAACAAAGGGTTTACTATGTAATAATATTGTTTTGCAATTAGATGGGGTGGAAGAATCAAGCACATATTGGAAGCAAGATCAAAAGGTATGTAATATTATTCAACAACTATAATAGGACCCAAGTGCATCAAATAAATTTATGTGCAAGAATGATATGTTGTGGTATCAAGATATAATAGACTAAGGATCACTCAAAAAACTCTAACATAGTATTCATGAATGAGAGGTATACATTTATTACAAAGGAGAAATTATTCTACAATTATGTGGGTTCTTGGTTTGCCCAAAAAAAAAATAGTTTCATATTTACATATATTTATGATTCACCATAATCCTAAAGGATTAGGTGTCTAACATTCCCACCCTTAATCTAAAGGGGTCTTTGTGAACCCCAAGCATCATTCTAAACTTTTCAATTTTTTTCTCTTCCAAGTGCTTTGGTGAAGATGTTTGCAATTTGCTCATTCTGGAACAATGCCTTAAATGAATAATTTTTACCTCTACATGGTATTGAATCAAATGATACTTCGTGTTTATGTGCTTGATTCGATCATGGAATCTGGGATTCTTCCCCAACTTGATTGCAGAAGTATTATTGACAAGTAAAGGATTTGAGTTCACATGTTTCTTCCGCAAGTATTCAAGTATTTTCCAGAGCCACATTTCCTTTGTTGATTCTATGGCCACCACATAATCTTCCTCTGTTGTGGAATCTATTGGAACTGGCTATATTCATGACCTCCAAGAGACAATTGTTGATCCCAAACTCATGAGATATCTTGACGTCCAATAAGACTGAAGTCATCCACCTTGGTGTACTTGAGTCCATAATCTTGAGTTTCCTTTAATTATTTTAGGATTCTTTTTGCAACAAACCAATGTCCCTCACATGGTTTTCGCATGAATCTAAAAAGTATTCTAACAACACATGGGATAATTGGTTTGGTTGTTGTGTGATAGGTGAAATGTCTGACAAGATATTTGTACTTCATTGCATCCTCAAATTCATTCCCTTCTTTAGATGCAAGCTTCAAGTTCTGTTCCATTAGAGTGATAGAGAGCCACATTCCGCCATACCAAATTTGTTCAATAGTTCTCCAATGCAATTTTTTTGGGAAATGAATATGTATTTTGTAATTTGACTGACTTCAATGCCCAAGTAATAATGAAGATGTCCCATTTCTATCATTTCAAAACCTTTCTTTAGTTCTTACTTCATGGATGCAATATAGGTTTCATTATTTCCAGATTTTAATAGATAATCTACATATACTACAAGATACACAATTGTTTTGCCAACCTTTTTGACAAACAAAGTTGCATCATAAAGATTGTAGTGTTTGAAATTTAGCTTCTGAAGATGCTCAATTAACTTTTCATACCAGGCTCATGGTGCCTATTTTACACCATACAAGGATTTGATGAGTTTGCATACCTTTTGCTCTTTTCGCTTCACAACAAAACCTTGAAGCTAAGACATAAACACATTTATTTCAAATCCCCATTCAAGAAAGTTGTCTTCACGCCCATTTGATGGATTTTCCATCCATTTTTTGCTTCCAAAGAGAATATGGTCTAGATGGTTGCCCATTTTGTTGTAGGAGCAAAGGTTTCCTCGTAGTCAACACCTTATTTTTGTGCAAATCCTTTTGCCACGAGGCTTGCTTTGTGTTTGTCAAGTGAGCTGGTTGATTTATACTTGTTCTTGAAGACCTAATTGCAGTCAATTGGTTTGATTTCGTAGAGGGTCCATCAACTTCAAGTTCCATTTTTGATGAGCGCATTGTATTCCTTATGTATGGATTCTTTCCATTCATCATGCAAAGCAACTTCTTTTGAATAAGTGGGTTCAAAGTCAATGGAGAATTTTAGTTCACAATTATACGAAATATCCTTATCATCCACATCACCTAAATTTTCACCTCCATTATCATCTTTAGCATAACTCTTGGTGTTACAAAGCATTTTGTCACTATCCCTGTACTCCCTGTTCCTTGATCCTAGAGGACCTATATAGTGAACCCTACATGATTTCCCTTTATGAAGAAACTCTCATTGTGTCCCTCTTCATGAGCAGAACAATTCCCTTTTGCACCATTTCCCCAAAATCTTCTACTTTTCCCAATTTACAAGACCGATGCTAATGACCTTTGTCCTCCTCATGCTAATATGCAGGGATTAACATTGTCCCTAGTGCCGATCGGAGTGACTGAGCTTTGTTCCAGTCGTGTCAATCCTCTTATGGAAAGTTTTTTAAATAAGGAGCCGAAGCTTCCAGCTCTAGAAGCTTCGTAACGAAAGTCTGGTAAATGGTTTGGCTGGATGGGGTTGAGGATGTCAGTTTGGGGTCTCTTCCCCTATTAGGATGGAACTACCTCAAGAGATAAGACCTTCTCCCATGAGAAGAGGAACCATCTCCCATCCATTCATGCTATATAAACCTCCATTTTTCCTAAGCACAAGCTAGTGTTAATGTTGGTGTGCTAGTGCTAATTAAGTTTGGAGTAAACAACAAGCTATTCATAGTTGTAGCTCTCTAGTTGTGTGAGGGAGAAGTGTGAATTTGGTTTAGTGTGAAGCCTAAAGGGAAGAGCCTTAAAACTATCATTGTTGAGGCCATCATGGAATGCTAACGGAAGTGTGTGGGAACCTGGTTTTGTCGAAGGAGAACAACAACATCAAGACAATGGTTGTAATCTCTTCTTGATTTAATATATATGCAACTATCAATTGATTTCCTACATAATGTGTCATCTTACATGTTTATGGCTTGATGTTTCTTGACTTGTTAAGTATGTTGAATTACAATTTGTCTATTATCACATTTGTTGTTTGTTGTTGTTTACTTGTTTCAGGTATTTGGAGAAGGAAACGAGAGATATCTGGAGTGAGCAAGCAAGGTCATCATCAAACAGGATAAACGTACTAAGAGGTAGGCCCTCTTAATTGGTTCTAACCTAAGGAAATCTTCCATAGAATGTATTGGTTGTGGCTAGACCCATTATCGAGCTAGAGGAATTGTTTGTGTCTACACTCATAATTTTACTTCACCACAAATTGGCAACCATACTGGGGAGCCAATCCTTCTGTTTCTTTGCTTGGAATTTCATGGTTTTGTGTGAACTTTTATAGTTCCGCTTTTTCCCTTTGGTTCTGTTTGTTTTCCTTTGCTTACTGATATGAGTTTGAAATTCATAGTAGGAAGTCTAGTCTCAACTTTATTTATTTAGTTTTATTCTTTTTCTTGGGTTCCTCGCTCAGTACGCTTAATTCATTGACAATCGTACCGATCAGCACGATATGCTGAGAAATAGTCGTGCCGACCCCCTCTGGCGCTTGTTGTCAGTTAGGTAGTCAAACTGATGTGTGTAAGTGAAGATTGGGGTTTTCCCCAAATCTTGGCCAGTGTCTTTTGCTCTCATGATGTAGACCTTGTAAGTCTTTTAAAATCTTTTGCCTGACTAGAAAGATGCTTTTCATTTGGTTTGTTTGCTTGTTGATTCATCATCTTTCCGCTTGATTTCTTGGGTCATTGGATGGTTAGTGGCACTAGGGCATCTATATTGTCATCCATTCAGCTGATTGTGAACTCAGTGAGTCAAGTTGTTGGTGCATTTACTCCTTGCATTTCGTTTACAGTCCTTCTACGGCTTTGACCTCCATTACACAAGTTTGAAAAGTTTTCGTTTGCTTGTCTAAACGTTTCTTTTCCGGCATGGATCACATTACTTGTCTTGTTTTTGGTAAAGTCGGTGTTTCATTAGTTTGAAAGAGATTCTCTTTTCGTGTTTTTCATTTGCTTGAAGAGCTAATTGTAGAAATTTTGAATAATAAACACTTATTCACAGAGATTATCCTGATTATACACTATTGCGGAATACATGCACAATACATAATCTCCTCTACGTTGATCATCAATTTAGCAGCATCAAAAACAATGAAACATCAATCGCATGCACACATTAACACAGTATGTAACCCGGGGAAAGCTTACAGCTGAAAACCCCACACTATCTGTATATTAATGATTGAGAACATGTAGCATTACATAGTACAATACTCCTCACAATACTATCTCCACCTGTTACACACAAAACTAGCTCAGATCCGAACAAGTCACAAGTTCAAATCTTCTCCACTGATTTGCCTGCCTCTATTGCACAATGCTTGAGAATCACTCACACTGAAAATCACGTGAGCACAGGCTATAATACTTGGTATTGGCCCACATTGCGCAGTCTTCATTGGCATAACTCAATCCCATTGATTGTGCAAGATCTCATGCACAACTATAGTCACAACTGATAGCAATCTCAACCTCTAACACTTGTCTCCACTGAACTGCACATGCACTGAGTTAACTGATGTACTCTTCAGTTGCATTATGAGTTAATAATTAGTGAATTAATTTAATCAATTAATTCACATCACTCATCACTAGTCTATTTGCAGTTAGACTAATTACAACTAGTTTAACCAAGTCAAACTGAACACAACTCCATCAACTCCACATCCAACTCCACAGAACTCACATGCATGAGTTCTAACTAAAGTCCACATGCAATAGCTCAACTGACTCACAAGAAAAGCGTATTTCCTTCTGACAGCTACATGTGCCACATCTGTAGCTCAAACTGAAGTGCTCCAAGAGGATAAGATAATGTTTATAGTCAAAATATTATTATGAGACAATAATATTTGACTTTTCTATTTTTAGCCTGGCAGTCTAAAAATAGACTTTGATCACTCCGTTGTGAACCAGAAATAGAAGTCCATCTATTTTTCCCAACATGACTAATCATCCATAAACAACATCCTGCAACTCATAGACCATGATCCATATGTCTAAAAATAGACGTAGTCTAAAAATAGACTTTTCGCCATAATTTGCCTGCGGGCCCACTTAGTGAAGGCGACTCCTTTCCACTAAGCTCCATCATCTTGTTGCATTCTCAACACTCCCTCTCAACAAGATATGGATTATCAGCAACCCCTATCCTGCCTCGATGGTATTCGAATTTGCTCCTGGTGAGCGCCTTCATCAAGATATCAACATCCTGATCCTCCGTTGGAATGTATGAAAGTAACATGATTCTCCGCTGCACACAATCTCTGATATGATGGTACCTGATGTCAATGTGCTTAGATCTATCATGAAATACAGGATTAGCCGAGAGTTTAATGCAACTCTGGTTATCACAGTAAATCACAGTAGGCTCCAAGTAAGAACCGAACAAACCGACCAGAATCTTCCTCATCCATATAGCCTTGCATGCAGCCAAACTTGCTGCCATATACTCGGCCTCTGCTGAACTGAGTGCCACGGATCTCTACTTCCTGCTGTACCAAGAAACTACTGTTGACCCGATACTGAAGACCCCTCCTGATGTGCTCTTTCTGTCCGTTGGGCTCCCTGCCAAATCTGCATCCATGAAGCCACATAGCTTCACCTCATCCTCCCGTCTGTACCACAAACCATATCTCGATGTGCCTCTCAAATAACGTAATACATGCTGCCTGCCTTCCAGAAGAGCTTGGTAGGCTTAACCATAGCTTGTGAAAGCTGGTTAACAGCATAGAATATATCGGGCCGTGTATTGACCAGATACATAAGCGACCCCACCAACTGTCGATAAACAGTGGCATCCACTTCTTCTGCTGAAGTGGCATCCTCCTTCCTCCAACCTCCAGGAAGAGGAGTATCAACAGGCTTGCAGCTATGCATGTTGAACTTCTCCAGTATCTCCTGAGCATACTTACCCTGAGAAACAAATAGTCCATCACTGCGCTGCCAAATTTCCAATCCCAGGAAATAATGGAGGCCCAAATCCTTCATCTCAAACTCCTTAGCAAGATCATCCTTGCATGAAAGTATCAACAACTCATCACCCATTAGAATCAAATCATCTACATAAAGTACAATGATAAGCAACTTACCCTCCACCACAATCTGGTATAGGTTAGGATCCGCCTCACTCTTGGAGAATCCAAGTCCGGTGAAATAACTGTCTATCCGTGTGTACCAAGCACGTGGTGCTTGTTTCAACCCATACATCGCTCTCTTGAGCCTGCACACATGCGACTCACTGCTGAAGATCTCAAAACCTTCGGGTTGCTCAATGTACACCTCCTCCTCAATGATTCCGTTGAGGAATGCAGTATTCACATCCATCTGATGAATGTGCCATCCCATCTGCGCTGAGAGAGCAAGAATCGTCCGTATGGAAGAATACCTTGCGACAGGCGCAAAGGTCTCCTCATAATCGATCCCCTCTAACTGTGAAAAGCCTCAGGCAAAAAATCTTGCCTTGTACTTCTCCACACTCCCATCAGCTGCCTGCTTAAATTTGTAGATCCATCTCGAACCCACCACTGATTTCCCTTCCAGTCTAGGAACAATCTCCCATGCACTATTTCTGACAATCGAATCGTACTCTTCCACCATGGCGTCTACCCATGCGGGATCCTCCACAGCTTCCTCGAAAGAGGATGGCTCAATCACAACACATTTGCTCATAAGAGCCATGTATCCAGTGTACTGATTAGGTGATTGCCTCTGCTTGCATTGGGTTGTAGGTGGTCCTACAACTTTCTCTGCATATTGAGCCAGTCGCTCAGCTTCTGTCAAGCGCTTTCGCCCTCTGATGGTTGGCGCTACATGAGTGGTCTCTTCCACTCCATGAACCTCGTCTTGAAGCTCATCCTTAGGAACTAATAGCTCCTCATCTGCATGCAAGTGTGGCTCCCTCTCAAGCGAACACTTCATGGCTTTCTCCTCCTGAAATTTTATATCCCGTCGCACAACAGTCTTACCACTGTCTGGAAAATACACACGATAGTTGTGGGGCATATCAGTGTACCCCACAAATATCCCAACCTCTGCGGTCAGCTCCAACTTCTTCCTGGCATCCTTCGTCACATGCATGTAAACGTTAGCACCAAAAATCCTCAAATGAGAAAGATCAGGCTTCTTACCAGAATAAGCCTCCTCGGGTGTACTCATGCTAAGTATCCTGCGAGGACAACGGTTCTGCACATATACTGCAGTATTGCATGCTTCCGCCCACAAGTGAAAGGGTAGGCCCTGATCATGCAACATCACCCGTGCAGCACCCACGATCGTTCTGTTCTTCCACTCAGCAACCCTGTTCTGCTGTGGGTTATGGGGAGCTATGAGCTCTCTTTGAATCCCTTCTGCTTTGTAGAAATCCTTGAACTCGCCAGAGATGTATTCACCACCATTATCGCTCCTAAGAGCCTTCACCTTCTTCCCCCGACTCCTTCTCGACCAGTGCTTTGAACTCACAGAACTTTGAGCATGTCTCGCTCTTCTTCTGCATGAAGAAGATCCAGCACTTATGAGAGAAATCATCAACAAAGATCACATAATACCTGTGTTTTGCTATCAAAGCTACTGAGAAATGTCCACACACGTCTGTGTGAATTCTCTCAAGGATCGTCGTGGCGCAACTATCCTTCTCGTGAAGGGTGGCTTTCACAAACTTTCCCAAAGTACACCCCTTACACTGATCTGACTGCACAAGAGTGCCTTTAGGAAGCCCTGTGGTGATCTGCTGCAGTATCTTCAAGACTCCATGGTGAAGGTGACCCAATCTCCTGTGCCACAACTCGCCATCATCCCGGCTCACCAATCCTTCTGCCTTGCATGCCATTGCTGCACATCCATCTACATGCAACTGATAAAGGTTCCTCACTCGAACCCCTATCTTCCAGGTTTCTCCAGTTGTCTTGCTGCGCAGGAAAACCCTTTCCCTCACTGAAAACAACATCATATCCCTTGTCTTCTAACATCGCCACAGAGATAAGATTCTTCTTCAATCCTGGAACATGCATCACTTCCTTCAATACGAAGGGTTTACCAGACTCCCTCTCAAAGGAAATGGTACCGATACCGGTCGCACTGTATCTACCATCATCGCCCATCTCGACATGCACTCCAAGATCTTTGTCCTCCAGATCAGAAAACAAATCTCGATCTCCTGTCATGTGAAAAGACGCACCACTGTCCAAGAACCACACTGATCCCATCACACTTGAAACCAAGCATGCGATTAATGAAAAATCAAGCTCAAACTACGAGGCTAGAGCCTCTCCTGCTGCAGATCCAACAGCTTGCTTGTTCTTCTTCTTCTGTGGACAATTAGTGGCATAGTGTCCGTGCTGGTGACAGTGAAAACACTTCACCTTGGACATGTCCTGCTTCTTTCCTTTCGCACCAGACTGAGAAGCTTTCTTGCTCTTCCCCTTCTTTGCTTTAGCAACCAAGGCGCAATTTTCTTCATCAGTTCCCTTTGATGAAGATTCGTCCCTGGTATTCCGCCTGATCTCCTCCTACATAAGATCTGACCAAAGTCTCTCCCATCCTGGCAATTTTTCCCGACCATTGATAGAGTCCTGATAGGAATGCCAACTCTTCGGAAGACCAAGGAGAGCCAATCTCACCAAGTCCTCATCATCGACAGTCACCCCCACACTTCCCAGCTCATCTCTGCACTGAGTGAACTTCGTGAGATACTTGGGCATACTGTCTCCCTTCTCACATTTGATGTTTCTGAGTTTATCCTTGAGCGCCAGCTTCCTCTGATCGCTCTTGCTTTGGAATAGATCTATCAATGCTTTCCACATCAAGTATGGAGAAGCCTTACCATGCAGGCTGGACACAATGTGATCCTTCACGCCCTCCAACAGAATCCTTCGACACTTTGCTGTCTTCTTTTGCCAGGCATCAACTTGAGTAGCATCAATAGGATTTGGGACATCAGCCTCTATGAAATCCTTCAGCCCATTATCATCCAACACTGCCTCCATCCTGTCCTTCCATGAAATATAGTTCGAGCTGCCCTCAAGAGCATACTCCAATCGCAATCCGTTGAAAGACATTGCCACGTTGATACCAAGAAAACACTGCTGCAAATGCGAATTCCACCAGCTCCAAACTCAACCGCCTCCGATCTAGAATTCGTGAGAACAAAGTATTTCTCGTACAGAGATTGACTGTATGGGCTTTTACCAGATATCTCACCTTCCAAAGGTAGGATGAATCCAGAGGCTACCTGGCCCGATTACAGACTCTGCCTGAAGAAATAGAATGTAAACACTTCCTGAATAATAGATCTGATGATCAACAGCTCTGATACCATGTAGAATTTTGAATAATAAACACTTATTCACAGAGATTATCCTGATTATACACTATTGCGGAATACATGCACAATACGTAATCTCCTCTATGTTGATCATCAATTTAGCAGCATAAAAAACAATGAAACATCAATCGCATGCACACATTAACACAGTATGTAACCTGGGGAAAGCTTACAGTTTAAAAACCCACACTATCTGTATATTAATGATTGAGAACATGTAACATTACATAGTACAATACTCCTCACAAGTACTCAGTACTATCTCCACCTGTTACACACAAAACTAGCTCAGATCTGAACAAGTCACAGGTTCAAATCTTCTCCACTGCTTTGCCTGCCTCTATTTCACAATGCTTGAGAATCACTCACACTAAAAATCACGTGAGCACAGGCTATAATACTTGGTATTGGCCCACATTGCGCAGTCTTCATTGGCATAACTCAATCCCATTGATTGTGCAAGATCTCATGCACAACTATAGTCACAACTGATAGCAATCTCAACCTCTAACACTTGTCTCCACTGAACTATACATGCACTGAGTTAACTGATGTATTCTTCAGTTCCATTACGAGTTAATAATGAGTGAACTAATTTAATCAATTAATTCACATCACTCATCACTAGTCTATTTGCAGTTAGACTAATTACAACTAGTTTAACCAAGTCAAACTGAACACAACTCCATCAACTCCACATCCAACTCCACAAAACTCACATGCATGAGTTCTAACCGAAGTCCACATGCAATAGCTCAACTGACTCACAAGAAAAGCGTATTTCCTTCTGACAGCTGCATGTGCCACATATGTAGCTCAAACTGAAGTGCTCCAAGAGGATAAGATAATGTTTATAGTCAAAATATTATTATGAGACAATAATATTTGACTTTTCTATTTTTAGCCTGGCAGTCTAAAAATAAACTTTGATCACTCCGCTGTGAACCAGAAATAGAAGTCCATCTATTTTTCCCAACATGACCAATCATCCATAAACAACATCCTTCAACTTATAGACCATGATCCATATGTCTAAAAATAGACGTAGTCTAAAAATAGACTTTGCGCCATAATTTGCCTGCGGGCCCACTTAGTGAAGGCGACTCCTTTCCACTAAGCTCCATCATCTTGTTGCATTCTCAACACTAATTGTCTCGAAAACTTTTCCATTGAAGTGTTTTATGAGAAAAATTCATTTCGTCATTTCATGAAAAGTATAAAATTCTAGTTTGTTGCATCAGTATGCTATGGTAGTTAGCATCATTGAAGACTAGGATTGCATTGGCATTTGAAAAGAAAAAGAACTCTCTTTGCTTTTGAAAGGACTGTTAGAAATGTACTTGTCAGGAAATTAGGAATTAGAATGTATATTTTCTCAAAAAGTGAAGTAGTGAAAAATCATTTTGCTTTCAGTTGCTTGGTTGTTTGCATTTGATTGTGTGTTTTCTACCCTCTCTAGTGTAGGCAATTCATCGAATTGAAAGGGTTTTGCCTCATTTAGTTGCATTCAGGGTTTTTCAAGTCACATTGCTAAGGCCTGAAAACTGAGACATAACTCAAGATCAACTTTAAAATAAAATCAATTAACCTAAGGTGCCTTTGAAATCTAACGATCACATCTAGAAGGTCTAGGCTAGAGACGTGTTCCGGCATCTTTAAACCTAGTAGTTGTTGTTAGCTTCGGCACTAGACAATGATAGTATGGATTTGTGCTCCTCGTACCATCGAGTATATAACAAGAGACCCCTCTAGGATGAAATCCTTTATCCATAAGAAGCCAAGTCGGTTGCCTTGTAAACGTGATACACCGAACACAACATTCGGGGAGATTTCCTGCTTGTACTTCTCGGTTTGCCAGGAGGTATTTTGCAGTTCACGGTTGCCTGGTAATCCTTTTTACCTAGATCATCCAAAGCAGTCATTTGATCTTTTTGACTCATTAAACTTAAAAGATCATTCGAGCACTTGTCCTTTCGAGCTCGTTTCCAATCGAAAGCGATAGAGTCATCTTTGTTTCTTTCTCAACTCTTAAAACATGAAAGAGCACCAGTCTATTTATGCGTCTTAATAAATTGATTGCCCACGATCTTATAACATCTTGTTAGTCTTTTCTAGACCAAATCATGAGTTTCCCCTAAAGAACATTTTAAAGCCTTGAAGTTTATCTCTCTCTTTTCCTGTTAACTAAGACAAGGTCATTGTGGCTGAACCATCTAGTTCACCTAGTTCCTCTTCCTCTCCTTTGCCTGAAAGATTTCTTGAGGATCCTTTTCTTAAATTACCAGAGTCACTTAAGGACCAAGGTGTTGAACTTGGAATTGTTCTGAGCATTCAACCTTTGTCATCTCATCCTCCACCCACTTCAGATACTGGGTCACCTGCTGATTTTGACCCGGAATCTCTGGACAATCCTGTTCAAACTCCGGAGAGTTCACCAATCATTGACAGTCATCTTGGACTGGTTATCTATCCTTTGAATCCTTTGTTCGACCCTGTTGTGATATCACCGCAGCGTCCGTACAGTCCGTACGATCAGCCGGGTGTTCCTTTGGAATTATCCCCTCGTACCTCTTCGGTCGTTCACCATCGTTTGTTCCCAGCTATGGAACCCGAAGGCGATGCTCCAATCACCTCTCCGGATGAGTCAAAAGTTTCTACTCCACACACTGTCGAGGAGGAAGAACATCCTTTTCCTCCTGAAGGTTTCCCCTATACAGGGAGCATTCCCATCAATGTGTATCGGGAATTTCTGCCTAATTATGTATCCTTGGCACAATTGGTTTCAGGTACACCTAGTGCCTCATCACTTAAACATAACCTTGTTTGGGCGTCTGACGCTGACGCAGGAGGCTGATGAAATCAAGATGGCAGTCTTAAAAATAGACTATTGGTTACTTTATAACCAATCAGATGTGTTATAGAAGATTCTGTACGTGGCTTACTTTACACTGAGGGTCCTACTTTTCCCTTAAATACGTCAGTCCCACATTGACTTCCCTTTAGAAACAACGCTTCACTCGACGTTGTTAATCTCTTCCCTCTAGATCTAACGGTCATCGCTCACCCCAATCAACAAAACAATCCATTGATCCTCCACCGTTGATCAAAGCGCGCTGGATCCAATGGTTCACAACGATATCAGCCGGGGAACTTGTGCGACGCTTAACCGCCCTTATGAAGCCGATAAGGATTATAAATCCTTGATCTATAATTGTTCGGGTCCATTTTTGGAATTAACGCCTGATCACTTTATGACCCGATATCCGTTGGATAACGGAGGCCATCAAATCCTATGGCTTGTGGTTCTTCAACTAGCACACGGGTTAAAAACAAGCCTAACCCCATCGTTGAATGTGACCTAAGAGTTTGAAATTGTGATCGACCGCTAGGAGTGAGTGTGGGTCTCCAACCATGATCAATAAATTTCGTACTCTCCTACCCTTGCCATTAATACTAAATGACTACGATTAACACATAAACACTGAGATTTACAATTTAAAGTGTGAAAACAGGGAAAATACCCAGTTAATTTTCAGAGCGCAGATTCACAAAGGTAAACGAGAGTCTTCACTATAATTAACACACAGTTGCACACTGAATCAATTTCTTCAATATAATAGTAGTTACAAAGTCTTGGCCCTCTCGGCTCAATTACAACGATTCATCTTACCTCTGTCTCAATCTCAAAACCCTATCTATTACTCAACTCTCGCCTCTCACTCAATTCTCAATAATCTCAGCTAATCCCTTTCCATTACATTTTCTCCTCTTTATGAGTCAAATCCTATTCTAACTATACTAACAACTCGATCTCTATTTTAATCCATCTAACAACCAAATCTCTACTTTTAAGCTCTATTACACACCTATGCTAACAACTTATCCCTTAGTCTAAAATAAGACAATTTTCTAATTATTGCAATAATGAAGTAAAGATCATTTTCGAGAGATCCAACCCTCTCTACCAAAACTGAGTTTTGACCACTCATGTCAATGAAATTCAACTCATTTAGCCACAACATGTGAACAAACCATCACATTGCTGGATGAGTCCAGATGCTCCTACATTAGACTCCTGGGGAAGAAAAGAATCATCCCTCACACTTTTAGGATTTACTCCATACTTCTGCAACTCTGTTGTTGTCAACCAACTAGCGTCCTCCACTGGCTGTCCTTTCCATTTGACTAGATATTGAAAATAAACCCGCCCTCTGGTTCTTTTGGATACTCTTTTCTCTAAAACAACTTCCACCTCTTTCTTAACTGTTTTTGGCATTTGTTCTTCCCAGTTCAAAGTTTGAACTTCATCTTCTGTAGCTTCCTCCTGTAGCTCTGTCTCTGTCTCTTTGTATGGATACAAATCTGCAACATTGAAGATAAGTGATATTCCAATCCCTTCTGGAAATTCAATTTCATAAGCATTAGTTGAAAACTTTCTTACAATTCTACATGGTCCTATCTTTTTCATTTTTAGTTTATTGTAAGTCTTAGCAGGAAATCTTTCTTTTCTCAAATACACCATCACTAAATCTCCCACTTGGAATTCTTTCTCTCTTCTTTTCATATCTACTCTCTGTTTGTATTTGCCACTGCTTTTTTGCAATCTGCCTTTGACATCTTCTTGTAGTCTCTGCATCTGCTCTGCAAACTCTTCAGCTTTTGCACTTCTTGTCTCCTGTTTACCCAAATTTCTGAGTTCATACACACCTCTTAGATTCATCCCAAAAACAATCTGAAATGGACTCATTCCAGTACTTTGGTTTGGAGTGTCATTATAAGCAAACTCAGCCCGAGCTAGTGCTAAATCCCAATGCTTAGGATTTCGATACACTAAACTTCTCAATATGTTTCCCAAGCTTCTGTTTACCACTTCGGTCTGTCCATCTATTTGAGGATGGTATGCTGAACTGAAACTAAGGTTTGCACCTAGTTTCTTCCAAAGAGTTCTCCAGAAATGCCCTACAAACTTTGTATCTCTATCAGACACAATACTTACAGGCAATCCATGTAATCTTACAATTTCTGAAAAAAAATAGATTAGCAATATGTGTTGCATCACTAGTCTTCTTACATGCAATGAAATGTGCCATCTTGGAAAATCTATCTACCACAACATAAATGGAATCATTCCCCCTTTGAGTTTTAGGTAACCCCAAAACAAAATCCATGCTAACTGCATCCCATGGTCGGTCTGGTATTGGCAATCTCTGGTACAATCCTGTATTCTGGATTCTCCCTTTAGCATGCTGACATATCCCGCACTTCTCAACAAATCTCTTAACATCAGTCTGCATCTTTGGCCAATAGTAAAAATCATTTACCTGAGCAAAGGTTTTGTCTTGTCCAAAGTGACCAGATAATCCTCCACTATGTTTCTCCTTTATTATTTTTTCCCTCATAGAACATTTGGGAATGCACAACTTGTTGCTTTTAAACAATAAACCTCCTTGGATAAGATAATCTAACCACTGACTTTGGTTATGAACTACTGGATTTTGTATTGTTGTATAAATATCTTTGAAATCTACATCATCTTTATACATTTCAACCATTTCTTCAAATCCTACAACGCCAACTTTTAATTCTTACATATTGAAATTTACCCTGCTTAAAGCATCAACAACTTTGTTCAACATACCACTTATGTGCTTTATCACAAAAGTAAAGCTCTACAAAAATTCTACCCACTTGGCATGTTTCTGGTTCAATTTTGGTTGGTTGTTTATGAACTGTAATGCATGATTGTCAGAATACAATATAAACTCCTTTGGTAGCAAATAATGTCTCCATTTTTTTAAGGCTTGTACAATAGCATAAAATTCTTTATCATAAGAAGAATACTTCTTCTTAGCTTCATTTAATTTCTCACTGAAATATGCTATTGGTCTCTGTTCCTGACTCAAAACTGCTCCAATTGCAACTCCACTAGCATCTGTTTCAACTTGAAATACCTTTTCAAAATCAGGTAAAGCTAAAACTGGTTTCTCTGTGATTTTCTTCTTCAGTAACTTAAAATTCCTGTCTGCTGCTTCTGTCCACTTGAATGGCTGATTAGTCTCCTTGATTGTTTCAATAATTGGTGCACAAATCTGACTAAAACCTCTGATAAATTTCCTATAAAAACTTGCAAGACCATGAAAACTTCTTACCTCAAATATATTCCTTGGAATAGGTCAGTTCCAAATTGCTTGGACTTTCTCTGGATCCATTTTCAACCCTTCTTTAGAAACTACAAATCCCAAGTAAATTAATTCTTCTTTCATGAAACTACATTTATTTAGATTTATCAGTAGTTTCTCTTTCTGCAGATTTCTTAAAACCAATTTAAGATGCTCTAGATGTTCTTCTTTACTTCTACTAAAAACTAGAATATCGTCAAGATAAACAACAACAAACTTGCCTGCATATTCTTTCAAGACTTCATTCATCAATCTCATGAATGTGTTAGGTGCATTAGTGAGTCCAAAAGCATCACTAACCACTCATACAACCCATTGTTTGTTTTAAATGCAATTTTCCATTCATCTCATTCTCTAATTCTTATTTTATGATATCCACTCTTCAGATCTATTTTAGTAAAATACTTTGACCCACTCAAACAATCCATCAAATCATCCATGCGTGGTAAAGGAAATCTATACCTGATAGTGATCTTATTTATGGCTCTGGAATCTGTACACATACGCCATTCACCTCCTTTCTTTGTATTGAGTACTTTTGGTATAACACATGGACTAAGACTCTCTCTGATTAGTCCCTTATCCATCAGTTCTTGCACTTGTTTTCCAGCTTCTGCATTCTCTCGAGGAGTTAATCTGTAAGCTGCTTTGTTTGACAAACTTGCTCCTGGTATTAGATCAATATGATGACTAATGCTCCTGATTGGTGGCAACTCATCCATAATAATATCAGTAAAATCATTTAATAGAGTTTTGATTTCCTCAAGTAAATCATCTAAGTTTGTGGAAGTCAAAATTACCTTAGGTCTCTCTATGACAGCAAAATGCATTTCTTCACCTTTTCCAACCTCTTGCAACAGATCCTTTCCACTCAACATCATAACATTGTTTCCAGGTGCTCCTTTGTCAGCTTCATCCTTCAATGGCAGCAGTGTATGTTTATTTCCATCCTTCTCGAGATTATAAGTATTTTTCCTCCCATCATGAATAGCTTTCCAATCAAACTTCCAAGGTCTTCCCAGCAATACATGGCATACGTCCATTGACATTACATCACACAATATCACATCTTTATAAGTACCAATATGTATCTCTACCTTGCATTGTTCTGTCACAATAATCTGACATCCTTTCTGCAACCGTGACACTTTGTAAGGAGTAGGGTGTATTGTCTTCACTAATCCTAGCTTGTCCACCATCTCTATAGAAACAAGGTTATCAGTGCTTCCACTGTCAATTATCATTTTACAACATTTACCTTTGGATTTGCATGTAGTTCTGAATAAACTCTTCCTCTGAGCTGGTTCCCCAGTCTCTTTCTCTACCTTCAACAATGCCCTTTTCAACAATATGGATTCTCCTACTTCAAGGGATTCTTCCTTGTTTACAATTGGAGGTGTTTCTTGCTTTGCCTTAGCCACATTCACATTCCTCTGACTTGTTGTTCTATTATGAGGACAATCCCATGATCCATGTCCCCATTCTCCACATGTGTAACACCAAATATCTCTTCCTCGACCTCTTCCTCTGGGTGCAAATATTCCTCTATTAAAATCTCCCCTCTATGGTGGTCTACTACTTGAACTTCCTGCTTCATTCTGATGTTGCTGAAACCTTGGTCTGGTAGTTCCTCTACCTCTTACTGAACTTTTCCCTCTATTCCTCTGATTTTGTTTTCTCAACATCTTCTCTTCTGCCTTCAAACCTGCTTGATAGGCATCTTCAATGGTCTTCAGACTCAACAAGCTGATCTCATCCTGTATGTCATATCTTAAGCCATTGATATATCTGGCTACCTTCTCCATGTCATCCTTTGCATGTCCTGCTCTAATACTCAATCTATAAAACTCTTTTGTATATTCTTTAATAGACATTCCTTTTTGCCTTAAATTTTGTAACTGTTTGAAAAGATTTAGTTGATAATCTTTTATCATAAATTTAGCTTTCATTTTAGACACCATTTTGTCCCATTGCTTGATCTTGGACTTTCCTTTTCTTGTTCTGGATGTTTGTAGTTCATCCCACCAAATAGCTGCATGACCCTTCAATCTGGTAATTGCAAATTTCACCTTCTTTTTGTCATCAACCTTCTCATAGTCAAAATATTTGTCCAATGAACTGATCCAATCCATTAACTCTTCTGCATTGAGACTCCCTTCATACACAGGAATTTCCACCTTTGGTTTTCCACCTACTTTAGCCAACATCTTGATAACTTTGGTAGTTTCATTTTCCTCCTCTTCTTCTTCCTCAGAAGATTCTTCTACAGCACTGGCAACTCCTTCATCAGGTGTTCTCCTCTGAGCAGTCTCCATTGTGTCCATCCTTGTACGCAGACTCCGAATCTCCTCCAGCAGAACTACATTTGCTTCAGGTCTTCCTCGACCTATGCTAGCTCCTCTCCTCGATGGCATGTTTACTACAATCAACTCAATCTCTGTGCTCTGATACCAAAATGACGCAGGAGGCTGATGAAATCAAGGTGGTAGTCTTAAAAATAGACTATTGGTTACTTTATAACCAATCAGATGCATTATAGCGGATTATGTACGTGGCTTACTTTACACTGAGGGTCCTACTTTTCCCTTAAATACATCGGTCCCATGTTGACTTCCCTTTAGAAACAACGCTTCACTCGACATCATTAATCTCTTCCCTCCAGATCTAATGGTCATCACTCACCCCGATCAAAAAAACAATTTGTTGATCCTCCACCGTTGATCAAAGCGCGCTGGATCCAATGGTTCACAACGATATCTACCGGGGAACTTGTGCAATGCTTAATCGCCCTTACGGAGCCGATAAGGATTATAAATCCTTGATCTATAATTGTTCGGGTCCGTTTTTGGAATTAACACCAGATCACTTTATGACCTGATATCTGTTGGATAACGAAGGTCATCAAATCCTACGCCTTCTGGTTCTTCAACTAGCACAGGGTTTAAAAAGAGGCCTAACCCCGCTGTCGACTGTGATCTAAGAGTTTGAAATTGCGATTGATGACTAGGAGTGAGTGCGGGTCTCCAACCACAATCAATAAATTCCGTACTCTCCTACCCCCGCCATTAATACTAAATGACCGCGATTAACACATAAACACTGAGATTTACAATTTAAAGTGTGGAAACAGGGAAAATAGCTGGTTAAGTTTCAGAGTGCAGATTCACAAAGGTAAACGGGAGTCTTCACCAGAATTAACACATAGTTGCACACTGAATCAATTTCTTCAATATAATAGTAGTTACAGAGTCTTGGTCCTCTCAGCTCAATTACAACGATTCATCTGACCTCTGTCTCAATCTCAAAACCCTATCTATCACTCAACTCTCGCCTCTCACTCAATTTTCAATCATCTCAGCTAATCCCTTTCCATCAAATTTTCTTCTCTTTATGAGTCAAATCCTATTCTAACTGTACTAACAAATCAATCTCTATTTTAATCCGTTTAATAATCAAATCTCTGTTTTTAAGATCTGTTACACACCTATGCTAACAACTTATCCCTTAGTCTAAAATAAGACAATTTTCTAATTATTATAATAATGAAGTAAAGATCATTTTCAAGAGATCCAACGCTCTCTACCAAAACTGACTTTTGACCACTCAGGTCAGTGAAATTCAACTCATTTAGCCACAACATGTGAATAAACCATCACATTGCTGGCTAAGTCCAAATGCTCCTGCATCAGGTGCCATGCCTACTACAGGTCCGTTCATTGCAAACTTGACCTCCCAACAGGTTGTTACCTCAGTCCTAGTGCAACCCACCGTTCTGAACCCTCTTGTATCGTCCGTCCCAGTTACCCGTCCGGTTCAACCGACGGTCTCAAAGAATGTCTTTGTCAGTTCTTCAATCCCTCTAATAAGTGGCCAAGCTGTGCCACCGCCTGGGGGTATAATCTGAGTGTTTCTATGGTGTCAGGCGCCACCAATGTGAGTAGCTCACTGGCTCACATGGTTGGTATGAACCAACCTTCTTTTGGTGTTATTCAAAACCTAGTTGGTCCTGCTGGATCGAGCAATGTCCAGTACCAACAAGTTCAAAATCCCGTTGGTTCGTCTGGGTCAAGCAATTTCTAGTATCAGAAGCCTTATGAGGCTTAGGTTTAGTACCAAACTTCTTACATTCCATATGGTTCTTAAGGAATAGTCAATCCACCTTACGTCCTTCAATCTGGGTAGTACATTCAGCCTGACTCATCCACTTTTCAATGTGGCTATGGCCAGATCCAGTTCAAAAATTTTCTGGGCACTGTTCAAGTACCCTTGTAACAACAAGGAAAACCTCTGCAACAAGAAGGGAAACCTTTGCTGCATCAAGGGCAAATGATACCGCAACAAGGTCAACTACAACAACTGCAGGGGAAACCCTCACAACAGTTTCAGCAACCCATGCAGTAGCAGATGCAGTATGCTTCACAAACCTCCCAACCTATATCTTCGCAGGGGCAACCTCTGCAGCCCTAGGGACAAATTTTTCAGCCGTAAGGCCAACCCTTGTAGCATCAGAACCAACCCGGGCAGCAACAACCCTTATATACATATCAATAGGGTCAACCCTTGCAAGGACAAGGCTAGGATCAAGTCCTGCAGCAGCAGGTCCAAAATCCTAATGTCCTAGGTCAACAAGTACATAATCATTTTGGCCAAGGGAAGCAGCTATAAAATCCCTATGTCCAAGGGAAACAAGTGTACAATCCTTATGCCCAAGGGAAGCAGGTCCAAAATGCTCTTGTTTAGGAGCAACAGGTTCACAACCCGTATGCTTAGGGATAATGGGTACAATACCCATATGTCCAAGGGCAACAGGCTCAACAACCTCTTAACTCGTATGTTTCTTGTCAGCAACCTATGACTTGACAGTTCCAAGGTATTCAAGGTCAAAATCCTCCCTATGGACAAGGTAACCCACAATGGGGGAAAAATCAAATGCCATATGGCCAAAATCCCCCACTATGGGGCCAAAATCCTTACCAGCAAGGATGGGCTCCTCTGGTTGGACTCGCTTACCGACCTCCAATGCCTTTTAATACTAAATTTCCATTCTTGGCCACACTAGAGTTGCCAGATGTGTCTCGCCTTACGAATGATCCAATCCTTCATTTGCCATACTGGCCTTCGGTCCCGTCCAAGATCCCGAGCGATTGTCCTAAGTTCGATGGGAAAGAAAAAGAAGACCCTCAAGCCCATGTGATGACATATCACCTCTGGTCCTCTTCAAATTCTTACATTAATGATTCTATTCGTCTCCGTCTTTTCCAACGAACCTTAATGGGTGCTACAACCAAGTAATACATCAAGCTTCCTCGAATTACTTACCATGGTTTTAACTCTTTAGCCATGGCTTTTCTCACCCATTTCCAGTTGTTGGTTTGCTATGAAACTAGAACCTATTTGCTCACATCGCTTAAGCAAGATACTGCGACACACATCTCTAATCAGATCCATGAATGGAGACGTAGACGTCACCTGATCAAATTCAAGATTGTTGATCAGTTGCTCACCGAATGGTTCACTAAGTCATTCGTGGCTCCAATTGCTCGTGATATAGCTATGGGTGGATGCGTTACTGAAGAACAAGCCATTGCTCATGCCCAGTACTTAGATCTCATTTACTCTTAGTCTGACACTTTATATGAGTCATTACCTGATGCTTTGCGACCATCATCCAATCCCACAGAATCAAAGTCACAGGCTAGACCTCTTATTGATGGAGTAATTGGTTCAGTGTCCTAGACCCCTGCTAAATATTCTTCCAAACAGAAGTCGGTCTCCAACTCTGTTTCCAATAGTTCCTCGTAGAATCCACCTGGCCCTGGTAAAACCTTAGAGGTCCACGCTGTTCAGTCTACCACAAAGGACAAATCCTCGAACGGTAAGAAGAAAGGAAAAGGAAAGGGTAAAGATGATGCCCCAAAATAGGGTCCTCCTAAGTCGTCTGGTGGTGATTCTTCACAACGGAAGCCTAAGTATCCTTGCCTCATTTGCGAAGAGGATCACTATACCAAGGATTGTCCCCGACGATCCGAAGTTAGTTATTTTCTTAAAGGGACCCCAGCTGTCCTGAAAGAGCCATTTCCATCTTAGCAGACCCAAATGGTAAACCAACCTCAATCATCTGCTTCCTCAAGATCTCAAGTGTTCATGATGAGTACGCCTATTAATGTGGCTACTAGATCAAAATATTACCAAACTCCTGCTCTGACAGCCGGGAAAGAGAAAGAGGCCACCCCTTCTTCTTCTGCCCTGAGTTCTGGCCCTCTTCATATCGAGCGCCCTAACCCTGATTCCGCTATACGGCCACCCTCTCGAGGTGTGCTAAGGAAATCCTCGTACAATCCCAACGCTCGAGCCGCTCAACACTATAATATTGTTGAGGATTTGGCTCAGGCGTCGTCAGCTATGTCAGCTCTCGAGGTGCTCCAAAGCTTCCCATCACAACAGAAATCTTTGCTGTCAGCTATTGGGGGTATTGATCCTACCAATTCTAATTTGATATGTTTTGATCTAGAGAACCATGTTCCGCGCTTGCCTCATCAGAATTTATTTCTCATTCAGGTAATCATCAATGATAAGACCATCCACATGATTGTCATCGATGAAGGTGCTTCCACTTGCATCATGTCAATCACATGCTGGAAGGCCATTGGTTCTCCTGCTTTGAACCAATCCCCGAACACTTTGGAAGCTTTCGACGGGTGCGATTCGTGACCCTTCGGTGTCTTACCTAACCTTGCCATTACTTTGGAGGGCAAGACAATACAAGTCAAGGTAGATATTGTTGACGCTAATCTCAATTATAATCTTCTACTCGGCTAGAGCTGGACCCATGCCATGCATGTTGTAGCCTCCTCCCTATTCCGCATGATTCGTTTTCCCCATCAAGGGAAGATTGTCACTGTCGACCAACTATCCTTCTTTGCCTCTTCCTCCTCATATGGCAATATTTCGTATGTCAAGCACATTGGTGCTCCCTATGAGAGTGTGGGGGTAGGTCTTTTTAAAGATTCTGCCTTGATGAGAAATTTTCTTCTCCCACCTCCTCATGTTGCCTCTGTCAACATGATCTCGGTCAAATCTGACCCTTGGGTCATTCCTTCACCAGATCTTATTGATACCTAGGGCGAGGTTATGCCGCTTAGTCCTGCCAAAATCAATTACGCGGAGATTGTTTCGGCCTCAAGTTCTGCATCCTCTGATTCTCATATTTTGAAGACTTCTCTCGATACGTATTCTCAATCCCCATGGCTTGGCGCTTTGGAATCTCCTGATCCCTAGTCGAGATTTTTCTTGCTGACGAAAGTATCATGGAAGTAATGTCTCTCGAGGAACCACCTTGGAACGATACTCATCATCGTTCCTCATTCTTGCCTCGCCCGACGGTCATGTCTACCAGTCTCGAAGAGTTCTCTTCTCAGTTTCCTTCCTTCTCGCTTTCACTACCAATCATGACTTATGAGGTATGAACGGAAGGAAATTTGGGTAATATTACCCAAACGATGCTGATTGATATTTCTATCAAGCCTGGTATCGTTGAACATGTCCATATCGGGGTAACTTGTTCTCCAGATGAGATCAATACCTATACTCGTCTGTTTCAAGAATTCCGTGATGTGTTTGCGTGGTCATATGAAGAAATTCCTGGAATTGATCCTAGCATTGTTGTGCACGAAATACCAACTTATCCTCACGCGAAGCCCGTTTGGCAGCGGATCCGCCCAGTGCACCCTAGGAAAGTTGCCGCTATCAAGGGTGAAATTGAAAAACTTCTTAGAGCTGGATTCATCTATCTGATCCCTCTTACAGATTGGGTGTCAAATATTGTCCCGGTGATGAAAAATAAGGCACGATCCACATTTGCGTTGATTATCGTGATCTCAATCGTGCCTGTCCTAAGGATAACTACCCCACTCCCTTCATTGATCAGATCATTGATGAATGTGCTGGGAGCAAAATTTTTTCCTTTATGGACGGTTTTTCTGGTTACAACCAGATTAACATTGCACCGGCTGATCAAGAAAAGACAACTTTTATCTGTCCATGGGGTACGTTCGCGTACAAAAATCTCCCTTTCGGCCTAAAAAATGCTGGGGCTACATTTCAGCAGGCGATGTCCTATGCATTTCACGATATTTGCAACATCGTTCAACCTTACTTGGATGACCTTCTCGCTCATTCTCATAAGCGCCATGATCACCCTGACCATCTTCAGCATATTTTTCTTCGTTGTAGACACTACAACATTTGGTTAACCCAGCATAAATGTGTTTTCTGCGTAGAGTCCAGACGACTCCTCGGCTTTATCATTTCCAAGGATGGTATCACCTTGAATCGCTTAAAGTCGAGGCTAGTGTAAATTTACCTCCTCCATCTTCATTGCCCAACTCCAGAACCTGCAAGGAAAGGAAAATTTTCTCTGTCGTTTCATACCCAATTATGTTGGGCTAGCTACAGGATTTACCTCGTTGCTCAAACAAGGAACGGCCTTTACCTGGGTTGAGGTTGCCCAAAATTCTTTCGATGACCTGTTGTGCCCTACAACAACCCCCATTTCCTATTATTCTTATTTTTCAAAAATTAACATATGGAATGGGTCCCTTTTAAAATTTTGGCATCAATGCTTGCATGTTCAAAAAAGGCCGCATAATCAAATGAGCTTTCATGTATTTAAGCCTTTTTGGGACATTAATGTTTCAAATAATAAACAATCTTTTGTTATTGCGAAAAAGCGATCGCAAAATCGCATATCGCAACAACATGAGAGATGCATTTAAATGGCATTTTGGTTTCCGCCGATGCGATATCGCTATCGGCGATCGGCAATGCTACACACACACCAAGTAAAGGAACATAACTCATGTCCCGATGCGACGCGATATCGGCGATCGGTTATCGGCGATACCTCATGCGAAACCGCTTTATGATTTAAATCCCGACCCGATGCGATATCGCTATCGGCCGTCGGCAGAATTCCACGCACTTCGGTAAGGCACCCGGTTCCTACCCCCGATGCGATGCGATATCGCAATCGGTAACCCCAAACCATTGTATATGCACCTACTTCTGTTTCCATGTGCTAACCCGATGCGATATCGCTTATCGGCTGTCGGCACGATCTTTTGGTAATAATTGTGCAGCACCTATTCCCCGAAGCGATGCGATATCGCTCATCGGTGGTCGGCAGTCTTAAAAGCCATCACTTAAAAGCTTTAATTTTATATTCATATCCGGTTGACAAAGCGCGAATCCCAAAAAGCCGTTAATGCAAGGGATAAGGTAATGCGTGTGTATTTAAAAGATTTTGCCCTTTCGATTAATGAACACCTGCGTTTAACCGCCAGAATATCTGTTGCACACTTAAGTGAGTCATTCACCCGGATAACGGTGTAATCATCACATTTAATGGGTAGTAGGCCTCAAATCACCATTAATGCATCTGCAATATACTCTTAGTGATTGGATCCGCAGCCACTTTTGAAAATTAATCTTGGCACGCCTCAAATGATATATCTATCCCACCGTGAAGCGTCATTGTTATTGTGTTATGACGATTTCTCTTACAGTTGTGTAGAATTCATCTTTCGAAAGAAGCTTAAGCATGATGGGAAAAAGATCCAAGAGGGCTACGGGCTCTACTGTTAGACCTGTAGCAGGTCAAGCTGCTGCAAATAGCAAGAAAGGCCTCGTTTCAGACACTACATGCACTGGTCTTAACAAGACTACATGGCAGGGCACATATAATCTATTAGAGGCCGAACAACCACAAGTTTCAGTGACAGTGGCTACTGCGGACCCACTCAAAAAGTCCGACGCAACTCTCAAGGAGTTGGCCGATTCCTTTCTTCACAGAATAGCTGCCAGAGAACAAGTCCTTCCCTACACTGATGTAGTGCGATGGGCAATTGAGGAAATTCCAATCATTGACAGAACGTTCCACACAAGAGACGGACGGATTTTCGGGTCATTCAAGCCAGAGCACCTGAGGGAAATGTATCATTTGCCTGAGCCAGAGAAAATCTACAACAAAGACTTCGTGGAGAAGTTTGCAGCTGAAAATGATGTACCATCCGAGCCCATTCGGGATTGGAGGCAGAACCCGGCCAAACACAAGCACGAAAGCTCGGGTAAGTACTCCGTCGATTCCTTGGCTTCTCCCTATTGCTATGCGGGAATTATGATGTGTAGGCTATGGGGATTACATGATTCTGCCAATTTCGATATAGAAATGGTTCCCCTAATGGAAGCAGCTGTTAATAGTTTTATCATGGATTGGGCCACCATTCTTTCTGATAAATTGACTATAGCTGTTCGGGATTTTAGAGCTAAATCTGTAGTCACCGAAAGGAAAATCCCCCCATTTTATTATAGTGCCTACATTATGGATACATTGTGTTTTAACTCTGAGTTTCCCATCCTCGGTTGGAGATGGACCACCCAAGACCCTTCGCCCATTCATTTGTATCATCGGAAATTGTGGAAGTCCTCTTACAAGGACCATTTGTATCAAATTTGCAATGGTTTTATGGTTCCCATTCATTATTCCATTTTTGATCGGCCTATTCCCAAAATCTCCTATCTCGCTTCCTTTGACTTACCAGCTGTAGCAGGATGGTTTGGAGAAGAGCACTTTACCTATATTAGGGTTTATGGAAGCCAAGCCAAACCGCATGTTCTCCCTCTATATGTTCCAGACAAACTGTTAGCCCGAGAGATATCCTACCAAATTATGGCTGAGAGTGTAACCTAAACACTCAAGAAAGAGAAGAAGAGGGGCTGGCCCTCTTTTCCCTTAAGGATGGGTGTTTTTACTCTGCATAATCTTCAGCATGCAGAAAAGGAGGCTATAAAGATGCAAGCTTTATCCCTGCCCACTATGCCAGCCAGACTCTATGATCCACATAAAACTGCTTACAATGCCCTAGAACAGGCCAAACTGACTAAGATTGACCATCAAGAGGATGAGTTTGATGACCTGTTCAGAGTTGCTGATTCAATAAGCCAAACCAAGCAGCTTGCCAAGATGAGATACAATGATGAGAATTTAACTGAGTTCAATAAACTTAGAGAGCAGAGGTTGCAAACTCTGCCTCTAGATTTATCGTCATTAACCTCAGCGTCCTCCTCAAGCGAGCCCGGTCAGAAACAGACAAGCCAATCTCCGGTTATAAATAAAGAACAAAATAAACAACAGGAGGAAAGGCAAGAGAAGCAGCAGGAAGAGAAGCAGAGAACGGAGCAAATGGATAAGCAGCAGAAAGAGCAGAAGGAACAAGAACAGAGAAAGCAGAAGCAGATGGAGGATCAGCAGAAGAAGGAAGAAGAAGAAAAGCAAAGGAAAGAACTGGCAGATAGGCAGAAAAAGGAATTAGCGGATAAGCAAAGAAGAGAGCAAGAAGAGAAACAGAGAAAGGAGTTAGAAGAACAACAATAGAAAGAGTTGGAGGAGCAAAAGAGGTTGGAACAAGAAAAGGAGAAGAGTAAATCCCAGACCTCCATGGATCCTGAATTGCTGAAACAATGGAATCAATTCGATTCCATTATCAGTGGAAAGGAAGGCTCCAAAGACGCACCAGACACCACTTCTTCTCAGGTTCTAAGCGGAACCAGCGGCCCACCCACTTCAAAGGATCTCGAGGTAATCACCAAAGACCCTTCCAATCAGATTGTGCTCCAGGTGGAAGATATTCCTCCCCTGGATGTTTTCTACAGCCCTAGGCACAAAGCAGTTGTTAAGCGCTCAAGGAAGAGACGAAGGCTTGATCAACCTTCCACCTTTCCTGAGCAGACAGTCACGGGGAATGTAGTCTGGAAGGAAGAATTGGACCCCTCTGATGATCTAACTAAGCTATCGCAGTATGCGGGAGCTTATTCTGCAGCAACTATTGATAAAGCATCAGAGGTAAGTCTTTTGTTAAAGACTAAGGACCAGGAGATTTGTACATTGCAAGCAGAAGTAGCCGAAGCACGAAATAAGACAGCACAGGTAGAAGAGCAGTTGCTGGCACAACAGCAAGAAAACAATGTATTAACCCAGCAACTGCAGACTGAAAAATAGAGGATTGATCAGAGTGCAATCCAGAAGCAGAAAGAATTAACGGAGGCATTGGCACAATTGAAAGCAGCAAACGAGCTAATGACGAAGTCAAAGGATGAGCAAATTGCTCAACTATTAGCACAGCTCGAAGACATCAAGGGCACCAAGAAAGTCGAAGATTTCAGAGCAGAGGCAGCTCAAATAAATAATGCATTAATCTCTCAGGTTAGACTCTTGTGCCAACATCTAACTGAGGCTGAGCCATTATGTGAAGCATCTGCAGCAGTATGTCAGCAAATTGAAAAAGCCAGAAATGAGCTAGATCAGGCCGAAGAAACCATAACCTCATATCTTGATTGGCAAGATACTGATGAGGGAAAAGAAGCAAACTTGCCTAGGATCTATGAGCCATTCAAAGACATACTCTTCACGGAATGGAACACTCAGATGATGAAAGCGGAAAGAGCAGCTTCAAGGTGTAAAATGATTAACAACAATATGATTGAATTGGTCAACAATACACTCTATTGGGCCAACATAATCTCTCAGTGTACACCTGGAAGCATAACCATGGCGAACATGATTGAACAAACAAGTTATCATGCACTGGAGGAAAAGAGAAAGTTAATCGCTGGAGTAAAATCTTTAACCTCCGACGCATATTGGCTCTTTCTAATCAAACCGCACACTCAAAGGTCGGCTCTTAAGTGTTTAACAGATGCTCTCAAGTTCCTAATCCCCGACTTTCAGGATGCCACATATGATGCCCAGCTCACGTCGCGTCTCAACACTCCACCGGAAGTAGAGCCAATGCTGGCGATATGTCAGTTGAGGTTTAAAGGCAAAAAGCCCACCGAATGAAGCATTGCTGCCGACTGCCAGATCGCCAAGAAAGATGGAGAAATAGTTATTGATGCCAATTTAATAGTTGTTCAGTTTTTCTTAGATATTTAGATTAGATCAGTATTTATAGACCCTTTCATTGTTTTGGAAAGGGTCGTAAAATTTTGTAATAGACTTAAAGGCTGAAGTTTGCACTACTGTGCTTCAGCCTATATTCTTTTGTGAAACTCGACCAATAGTCCTCTATTTGACGAGAAGGCTGTTTTATGCATTTGCGCACTATTGTCTCTTGTTTGGAATGCTTTCTGGTTTGAAGGGAGGACTGCGACATAGCGATTTACATAATGGATTGTTGAGCAGCTTACATGGTACTTTTATCTGCATCTGTCCTCTTTCCTTTTATATGAATTGCTGTGTTATTATCTTTTGCTATTGTTGAATACATGTATGCGCTGTAACAGCACATCTTCATTTCATTCCACTATTGGATGTTTTGTGATATGCCTTTCTTTTAATCATGCATGTAGCAATGATATGAATGACAATGTGTAGTAATTCGCTATTATCGCTCTGCATAACTAATTATGCAGAGCAATCTTAAATGGTTTAAACGTCTATGCTTTAGTGTTAGAGTCATCTATATGCCTGCCTTAAAGCACAGATTATCAAACGCTACGCTTTGAAAGATCGATAAGTCCCGGGATTAGATTATAGTTAATATATATTTCGCTGATAGTTTTAGTTGTTCACTTATCACTATCATACCTCATAAGTTACTCGTCCATCCCACTTTTATCCATTATTGGGAAACTGGTCCCATTATCCCCAGTCGGAGCCACTATTCCAAACGGAAAAGGAGCTGCTTTCAAGGTCCGGACCGGGTGGTTTCCCCTTTGTTGTGGCAGCGATTTTCGAGGCCTCAACATTTTTGGCGCTAGAAGGAGGGCCTTGACTGTGAATGGCAAGCAGACCCAAATCGGCAAGTCATTCTAAGAGTAATTCTCCCTCCAAATCTCCTCGTTCTTCTCAATTGCATGCTGGTTCGCCAGCCCATAATCAAGAAGAAGATGAATCAACTACCACTGCTCAATCCCATCATATCCCAGAACAGCTAAGTCTTGAATCTCCTGAAGTCCAGTCTCTAATCCATAAACTTCAGAGCTTCTCGATCTCACCACAGAAATCTGAGATATCAGAAAGCAGTGCGACTTCGCAGTTCAACCTCACTCATCCTCTCACCAGACTTCAGAGCGAAAAACTTGGTATTGAACCCACTGAGTTTCCTTTACCCAAAAGGAAAAAGCCAAAGAAAAATACTGAAGGATCTGATAGTGGAGATTTTTCTTCCACATCCTCCATTTCATCTCCCCATCTGCAAAGTCAACCACCCACTCCTCCATTACATATTGTTGTTCATCAGGGATTAGGATCCTCTGCATCCCAACCTGCTTTCTCCGCCACTTCATTATCTCCCCAAACATCTGGAATCCCAACAGTAGTGTCAACCACTGTTGCTAGCATAATGGCAGACCCATGGACTAGGCCGGGTGCAGTCAACATGCCTGGACCATTACATGATCTACCAGATGCTCCCGAAAAATGGCTGCCTAAATTTAATCCAGATAATGGAATCCAAGCTGAAGAACATATTAACAATTTTATGTTAGCAGTTAACTTAAAAGGAGTGACAGAGCAAGATGTTGTTGTAAGACTCTTCCCCTATACCTTACAAGGGTCAGCAGGATCATGGTATTTCTCTTTACCCTCTAGTTCCATTACCAGTTGGAACACATGCCAAGAGCAGTTTCTTACCAAATATGGAGATGATAGGTCTTTGGCTACTCTAATAAATGACCTCTCCAATCTGAGAATAGAGCATAGGGAACCTATAAAGGAATTTAATGCTAGATTCAATAAACTCCTTAACAAAATCCCTACAGATTCCAAACCAAGCGAACAGATTCGCAGCGAATGGTATATTACTGCCCTACCTGCCAACATAGCTATTTTTGTAGACAGGGCTGGGAAACCTACCTTAGCTGAAAACATGAAGGAAGCACTTGCTGTTGAAAAACGCATAAATGCTCTAGAGAAGAAAGCTGCTCTAGAAGACCGAAAAGCTAAAAAAGTCTCGTTTAAAGAAGATTCCAAGAAGAAAACCCCAAAGGACCCCTATGACATGGAAGGTTTACAAAAGGTCCTTAAAACATTGTCTAACGAAATGGTTGATATCAAGAAGCAGGTAGCCGAAACCTCAAACAAAAGACCATTCAGAACTTATAAGAAAACTGAATCAAAGCCGCCCAATGTTATATCTAATGCAGATGCAGATCAAGAAGAAGAGGAAGAGGAAACAGCTTCACAAACCGATGATGAAGAAGATGTAGTTGAATGCCATGGAATGTGGGATTTTATACTCCCAAGCTCCGATACCGAGAATGAAGAAGAAGCCTTTCCAGTTACTACTAGAAGTAAAAGTACTTCTGAACCTGCTCAGGCAACTTCAAAGAAGAGGAGCGCAGGTGCTGCTACAGCAAAGGAAAAAGTCCCCCCTAAAAAATCGCCTGTAGTAGCCCCCCAAAACCAGCCTTCAACTTCTAATTCTCCTTCAACATCCAAGACATTAGTAATAACTGATTCAATGGAGTATAACATTGTTGATGACATGAAGAAAACTAAGGCAAATATAACTATGTTTGAGCTTAGCAAATTAAAGCATCAACAAAAATTACTTCTCAAAGAATTAAATGCAGTTCCCTCTACTCCCCTTCCCAGTGCAAGAGCTGCCAACGATTCAGGCCAGCCTCCTGCAGGTATGGTTGAAATTACCGATTCTGTTTTAATCGGAGATAAATCAAATTCTCACACTCCCCCCTTCCTGCTGACTTATGAGATTTATAATAGAAACCTGCACAATTGTTTAATTGATTCAGGGGCTTCATCTAATATAATGCCAGCTTCAGTTTGTTCTAAGCTGAACATTGAACCCCAGAAGTCAGCCACTCATATTGTACAGTTGGATAGGACTAAAGTGCAGGTTGTGGGAGAAATTAATTCTGTAACCATCAGGTTGTCTGCCGACCCTAGGGTTGTGCAGAGAATTGACATTTTAATTGCCGACATACCTGAATTTTATGGTTTAATTTTGAGCAGAGATTGGTCCGAAAAACTGCATGGGTATATTTCCACAGATTGGTCACATATGTGGCTTCCCTACAAGGGAAAGCCAAATCAAATAAGGATCGATCGAGAGAAACATATGACCCACACAGTTACTGAATTTGAGCAAGAAAACCAACCTGTGGCATTCAACAACAATATCTTGGGGAACTATTCGTCAGAGTCATTCTTCGGCAACTTTGTTGCCCAACCATCTCCTTTTTCAGTCAATCATTTTACATCTCAAATTGAAAATTTTTCACAAACTGATAAGTCTAGATGTTTTAATGATGCTGAGAAAAATGTAGATATTTTTGTTAATACTTCTTTATTTTGGTCTTTATATTTTGATGGCTCTAAGTCCAGTGAAGGCTCAGGAGCAGGTTGCATTTTGGTTAGCCCGCAAGGAGAAAAGACAATGCTGTCTTGTAGGTTAGAATTTGAGTGTACTAATAACACAGCCGAATATGAAGCTTTGGTCCAAGGTTTATATAAAGCGATCGACCTTGAAGTGCGATACCTAAAGGTGTTCGGTGATTCGGAAATCATTGTTAAACAAGTCAGAAATGCAATTCATTGCCTTTCGACTCACCTTAAGCATTATCAAGCGTTAGTGCAGGATCTTACCTCACACTTTTCAGCCTTCAACATTTCTTCCATTCCTAGGTCACAAAATTCAACAGCCGACCTTCTAGCCAATGTAGCTTCTAAGCTTCTACCTTCCGAAGACTACAGCCTTGATAGATTTTCTGTAGAATTACTTTTTAGGCCTTCAATTCCTGACAATGTCACTAATTGGAGAGTATTTAACCATGACGAAGATATCTTGCAGTTTCTAACTTCGGAAAAATCCTATGACAATCAAGTCATTGAGGAAGATGATCACGATCTACAGATGAAACAAGTGCCTCAAGAAAATTCAATTCCCAAACTCGTGGTGAAGCTTGAAGACCTTTATGATATCAAAGACAGGTTTAAACCTGTAATTAATGCAAAGCTTCAAAGTTCCACCCTTAGGTTTGAATTAATAAATCTAGGCACAGAAGATGCTCCTCAAAACATCAACTTAGGAATAGGACTTTCCCAAGAAGAAAAGGAAGCATTTGTTAAACTATTGAGAAAAAACAAACAGGTCTTTGCTTGGAAATATGATGACCTAAAGACATATGATACATCTATTATCCAGCATACCATCCCTATGCTTCCTGATCAGAAACCAATTCAGCAAAAATTAAGAAAAATACATGCAAATTTGGAGACCCAGATAAAGTCGGAGCTTAATAAGCTTTTGAAAGCCAAAATTATCTTTCCGGTCCGACATTCAAATTGGGTCTCTAATATGGTGCCGGTCAGGAAGAAGAATGGCGACATTCGAATCTGTATTGATTTCAGGAACCTCAATAAAGCGAGCTTGAAAGATAATTTCCCGTTACCTACTATGGAGCAAATTCTTCAATCAGTAGCAGGTTCTGAATTGATGTCCTTTCTTGATGGATTCTCCGGATATAACCAAGTTTTGGTTCATCCTGAGGACCAACTTAAAACCACATTCAGAACAAAATGGGGAACTTACGCATATCAGAAAATGCCTTTTGGACTCATAAATGCGGGAGCGACATTCCAGAGAGCCATGGATATAGCTTTCAAAGGGTTAATTAATCGATCAGTAGTCATCTACCTAGACGATATTACTGTATATTCTAAAAAGAGATATAATCATTTGCATGACTTAAATCAAACCTTTCAGCGATGCAAAAGATATGGTATTTCTCTAAACCCAAAGAAGTCTTTCTTTGCTCTTGATCAAGGAAAGCTTTTAGGCTTTATAGTATCCAAGGATGGCATTTATATTGATCCTGATCGGATTAAGGAAATTTCCGAAATCCCTTTCCCACACAATAAAAAATCAATGCAGTCATTTTTGGGTCAGATTAATTTTGTCAAACGATTTGTTCCAGATTTCTCTCAAATTGTATTACCACTTCAGACAATGATAAAGAAGAATTCAATCTTCAAGTGGGGAGCAGAAGAAAATCAAGCTTTTGATGTTATCAAGCAATCAATAATCAATGCCCCAGCCTTGAATACTCCCAATTTTTCTAATCATTTTACATTGTATACCGTTGCGTCCGATGTATCCTATGCTGCAGTTCTCACGCAGCCAAATGCTCACAACTTGGAAGCACCCATTTCATTTTTTAGCTCAAATCTTCAGGGTGCCGAACTAAATTATTCTGACGTGGAGAAACAAGCCTTTGCTGTGCTCAAAGCAGTTAAACATTACATGCCCTTTCTTTTGAAAACTCACACGAAAGTTATAGTCCCTTTCCCAGCGGTAAGGCAACTTTTAATTCAAAAAGAACTAGGTGAAAGAAGGGCCAATTGGGTCACAGCACTTCAAGAATATGACCTAGAAATAAAGCTAGCAAAGATTGTTAGGGGCCAAGGTTTTTGCAGGATATTGGCAGGAGCATCAAACATCCCTGAATCAAGCGATTTGGATCAGACTGAATCCATCAATCAGATAAGTGTCACTGATTCTGAATCTCAATATGCAGATTTAATATTTTATTTGAAGAACGGTTATGCTCCTCCAAATTTATCTTACAAAAATAAAAGGGCCATTAGGTTGAAAGCAAAGAATTTCACTCTCATTGATGATGTGCTCTTTAAGAAGAATTATGATTCTATTCTACTGAGATGCCTTGAGAAACCTGAAGCCCAAAAGGTTTTGCAGGAGTTACATGATGGACCAGCTGGAGGACATTTTGGAGCTGACACAACAGCTCACAAGATTATTCATGTTGGATATTATTGGCCTACTCTGTTTAGAGATGCTCATGAATACGTAAGAAAATGCTTCAATTGCCAAACTGCTAGTGGAAGACAACGGAAATCAGCTTTCCCCTTGCAACCTGTCAACATTGAACAGCCATTTGAACAATGGGGATTAGATATCATTGGAGAGATTACTCCACCATCTTCCAAACAACACAGGTATATCCTCACCGCTACCGATTATTTTACCAAATGTGTAGAGGCTATTCCTTTGAAGGCAGCAAATTCAGAAGCGATCATTGAGTTCATAGACCAATTCATCATTACCAGGTTTGGTGTCCCAAACGCTCTTGTATTTGATAATGCTTCCTATTTCTCAGGAAATGCTATATATGATTTTGCTATTAAGAGGGGGTTTAAACTGAAATATTCTGCTAATTATTATCCCCAGGGAAATGGTTTAGCAGAATCTACTAATAAAAATCTCATCAAAATCATTAAGCGAACTGTTGAACAGAATCATAGAAACTGGCACAAATCTCTAGTGTTTGCATTATGGGCTGACAGGGTTACACAAAAGGCTTCTATAGGTTCTTCCCCATTTAACCTAGTATATGGAAAAGAAGCAGTATTGCCTACCAATCTTGTTCTACCCTCTTTAGCCCTAGTACAGTACATCGAAGAGACTCCTTCTTCCTCTATTCAACTTAGACATGACCAGATTCTCAAATTAGAAGAAGAAAGAGAGAAAGCTAGAATCACTCACGCCAAACATCAACAAATGATCAAAGCATCCTTTGACTTAACCTCATCCGATTCCAAACACTTCCAAGTTGGTGACTTAGTTCTCAAATGGGACAAAGCCCATGAAGATAAAGGTAAGCATACCAAATTTCAGAAAATGTGGCTTGGACCATTTCAGATCTGTGAAAAGATAGGCCATTCGACCTTTTTATTGCAAGATTTATCAGGGTTGAGATATTCTCTCCCTGTTAATGGCCTGGTCTTGAAGAAATTCTTTAATTGAGAAGGTGATCCTTCTCCTCTTTGTAGATTTGTGTAGTTTGTAGGATCGATAGGAAATAAAACTGTAGAGTATCTCCATTGACCTTTAGCTTGGTTTGAAAAAGCTGTCTCACAAAATAATACAAATATTTGCTTTTAGATAGTAGAACCCTCAACCAAAAGGAATAATTTCTAGGGAACTAGATATCTGTTTGTTCTGAAATCACCACCTAACGTTTTGAAGACTCTTTTCGAAAGGTAAAAGTTCTGTAAATCATTCTCGGTTTTCAAAAACTGGTCTCCAAAGGTTATTCATTATAAGATAAAAACTAACCCATTTTCAGCATCTTCAACTCTTCACCTGTCATCCATTTGCTCTTAAGGAGAAAATTGTTCACCCCATTCACTAAAGTTTATGGTTACTCAGAGTGTAATTCTAAAATATAAAAGATTAAAGATAAGAGGTCTTATTACAAGCCTGCTTACCATGTTCATAGGAAAGTAGTTTGACTGACATTACCAATACTGTTTATCATAACAGGGTAATGGCTTGAAATTTCAAGACAAGAGGTCTCATCATGAGCCAGCTTGTTCAGTTAAATTATTACCAGTGAGTGGCATTGTCAACAGCTGGCCACCAAACCAGGACAATGGCTTTTTATCTTATCAATGACAAAGAAAAAAAAAAAAAAAAACAGATGATAAATAAAATATGGGAACATGTTTTAGACTCATTCTGTTAACTACACTCTTATGTGAATGGAAAAGTGAATAATACTATGGTTAAAAGGTATCCCTGTCAAGACTATAAACGTTTGCTGGCAACAGAGGCTCTACCTATGACAGAGGGGTTAATTATAAAAGCTGATTTGGGAAAGTTTTTGTTTTATCATTATAAACCAATAAAGGCCTATTTTAAGACTTAGAATGTATTTATTTTTTTTTCTCGAAACCATAAGGAAAGAAGTTAACAGAATTCACTTGGTTCAGAACGCGCGGATATCCAGTTAAATTAGAAGTTTTCCCTTCTGATTGAGTTTCTAGTTTTGAAAAGCTTAAGTGTTTGGATTACTTTCAGAGATAACTGGTTCTTCCAGTGAATCACCAATTGTTGTGCCCTACAACAACCCCCATTTCATATTATTCTTATTTTTCAAAAATTAACATATGGAATGGGTCCCTTTTAAAATTTTGGCATCAATGCTTGCATGTTCAAAAAAGGCCGCATAATCAAATGAGCTTTCATGTATTTAAGCCTTTTTGGGACATTAATGTTTCAAATAATAAACAATCTTTTGTTATTGCGAAAAAGCGATCGCAAAATCGCATATCGCAACAACATGAGAGATGCATTTAAATGGCATTTTGGTTTCCGCCGATGCGATATCGCTATCGGCGATCGACAATGTTACACACACACCAAGTAAAGGAACATAACTCATGTCCCGATGCGACGCGATATCGGCGATCGGTTATCGGCGATACCTCATGCGAAACCGCTTTATGATTTAAATCCCGACCCGATGCGATATCGCTATCGGCCGTCGGCAGAATTCCACGCACTTCGGTAAGGCACCCGGTTCCTACCCCCGATGCAATGCGATATCGCAATCGGTAACCCCAAACCATTGTATATGCACCTACTTCTGTTTCCATGCGCTAACCCGATGCGATATCGCTTATCGGCTGTCGGCACGATCTTTTGGTAATAATTGTGCAGCACCTATTCTCCGAAGCGATGCGATATCGCTCATCGGTGGTCGGCAGTCTTAAAAGCCATCACTTAAAAGCTTTAATTTTATATTCATATCCGGTTGACAAAGCGCGAATCCCAAAAAGCCGTTAATGCAAGGGATAAGGTAATGCGTGTGTATTTAAAAGATTTTGCCCTTTCGATTAATGAACACCTTGTTGTGGGGAAAAGTATCCGATGCGGATGACCCTATCCCTACTCTAAAGGTGACAGTCTTTAGCAACAACTGAAAGTAAAGCTTTGATGTTTTCCTTTATGAAATTACAGAGAGGGGGAAGAAATGATCAACCAACCTGGTATCCTTCGCTTAGTCGATCTTGATCCTCTCTCTTTGTCTCTTGTTCCCAGCTCCTTGCTCTCTTTGCCGGTCCAGCTACACACAAGCCCTGCACAAAACGAGAGAGGAAACTACAAGATACAAGTACTCATAACTGATGCATGGATTAGAGTGAATCAAATATACATGTAAATACAATACATCAATGCAATACAAGTATATAGGAGAACATGCAAAACTTTATTGATAGAAGTAACAGGGTTCTGAGAAGGTTACAACCAATGATGGCTCCAATCCAGCAGCACCTCCCCAGCAGCAAGAACTCTCCTCTTCACCTCTAGTAAAACAATCACCCAATAGCTCTAACTGTAATCCAACAGCACCTCCTTGCTTTACACAAAATTCCAGCCTCCCTAGACCTCATAGAAGAGCTCTATATATAGGAGGGAAGAGGAAAGGATGAGTCAGCTGGAGGCTGGCATATAGCTGACTAGTGTCCTCTCCATCTTCAGTTAATCTTCAGTTCGTGTGTCCACTTGGAGATCCTTGCTTACACATGGTGATCAAGTACCTCTTACTCATCACAGGGCGAATCTCATGAACCAAGTGTCATTTTGGAAGCTTCCTGGGCAATTGACACCTTGCAGGATGACTGTGCCACTTGGCCAATCTCGCCCAGCGCAGGTAGCCTTCATTGTTTTTTACTTCCAGCGCAGGTACAGAGTGGGACAGTTGCAATACAACGCAGATGCTCAGTTAAGCAGCTGACATGATCCAAAATAAGCCTGTTTTGAAGTGTTTTCAGGTGGAGAACTGATTGGAAGTGCTGTTGTTTGATGACCTTGTTCTTTTAGGGGTAAGAACAACATATTTAGGGACTGAGGATCCCTGTAATTATTGACATTCCATGCTCCTTGACGCGAGGCACAAAAATGTCTATAACACACCTGCGTTTAACCGCCAGAATATCTGTTGCACGCTTAAGTGAGTCATTCACCCGGATAACGGTGTAATCATCACATTTAATGGGTAGTAGGCCTCAAATCACCATTAATGCATCTGCAATATACTCTTAGTGATTGGATCCGCAGCCACTTTTGAAAATTAATCTTGGCACGCCTCAAATGATATATCTATCCCACCGTGAAGCGTCATTGTTATTGTGTTATGACGATTTCTCTTACAGTTGTGTAGAATTCATCTTTCGAAAGAAGCTTAAGCATGATGGGAAAAAGATCCAAGAGGGCTACGGGCTCTACTGTTACACCTGTAGCAGGTCAAGCTGCTGCAAATAGCAAGAAAGGCCTCGTTTCAGACACTACATGCACTGGTCTTAACAAGACTACATGGCAGGGCACATATAATCTATTAGAGGCCGAACAACCACAAGTTTCAGTGACAGTGGCTACTGCGGACCCACTCAAAAAGTCCGACGCAACTCTCAAGGAGTTGGCCGATTCCTTTCTTCACAGAATAGCTGCCAGAGAACAAGTCCTTCCCTACACTGATGTAGTGCGATGGGCAATTGAGGAAATTCCAATCATTGACAGAACGTTCCACACAAGAGACGGACGGATTTTCGGGTCGTTCAAGCCAGAGCACCTGAGGGAAATGTATCATTTGCCTGAGCCAGAGAAAATCTACAACAAAGACTTCGTGGAGAAGTTTGCAGCTGAAAATGATGTACCATCCGAGTCCATTCGGGATTGGAGGCAGAAGAACAACAACAGAAAGAGTTGGAGGAGCAAAAAAGGTTGGAACAAGAAAAGGAGAAGAGTAAATCCCAGACCTCCATAGATCCTGAATTGCTGAAACAATGGAATCAATTCGATTCCATTATCAGTGGAAAGGAAGGCTCCAAAGACGCACCAGACACCACTTCTTCTCAGGTTCTAAGCGGAACCAGCGGCCCACCCACTTCAAAGGATCTCGAGGTAATCACCAAAGACCCTTCCAATCAGATTGTGCTCCAGGTGGAAGATATTCCTCCCCTGGACGTTTTCTACAGCCCTAGGCACAAAGCAGTTGTTAAGCGCTCAAGGAAGAGACGAAGGCTTGATCAACCTTCCACCTTTCCTGAGCAGACAGTCACGGGGAATGTAGTCTGGAAGGAAGAATTGGACCCCTCTGATGATCTAACTAAGCTATCGCAGTATGCGGGAGCTTATTCTGCAGCAACTATTGATAAAGCATCAGAGGTAAGTCTTTTGTTAAAGACTAAGGACCAGGAGATTTGTACATTGCAAGCAGAAGTAGCCGAAGCACGAAATAAGACAGCACAGGTAGAAGAGCAGTTGCTGGCGCAACAGCAAGCAAACAATGTATTAACCCAGCAACTGCAGACTGAAAAACAGAGGATTGATCAGAGTGCAATCCAGAAGCAGAAAGAATTAACGGAGGCATTGGCACAATTGAAAGCAGCAAACGAGCTAATGACGAAGTCAAAGGATAAGCAAATTGCTCAACTATTAGCACAGCTCGAAGACATCAAGGGCACCAAGAAAGTCGAAGATTTCAGAGCAGAGGCAGCTCAAATAAATAATGCATTAATCTCTCAGGTTAGACTCTTGTGCCAACATCTAACTGAGGCTGAGCCATTATGTGAAGCATCTGCAGCAGTATGTCAGCAAATTGAAAAAGCCAGAAATGAGCTAGATCAGGCCGAAGAAACCATAACCTCATATCTTGATTGGCAAGATACTGATGAGGGAAAAGAAGCAAACTTGCCTAGGATCTATGAGCCATTCAAAGACATACTCTTCACGGAATGGAACACTCAGATGATGAAAGCGGAAAGAGCAGCTTCAAGGTGTAAAATGATTAACAACAATATGATTGATTTGGTCAACAATACACTCTATTGGGCCAACATAATCTCTCAGTGTACACCTGGAAGCATAACCACGGCGAACATGATTGAACAAACAAGTTATCATGCACTGGAGGAAAAGAGAAAGTTAATCGCTGGAGTAAAAACTTTAACCTCCGACGCATATTGGCTCTTTCTAATCAAACCGCACACTCAAAGGTCGGCTCTTAAGTGTTTAACAGATGCTCTCAAGTGCCTAATCCCCGACTTTCAGGATGCCACATATGATGCCCAGCTCACGTCGCGTCTCAACACTCCACCGGAAGTAGAGCCAATGCTGGCGATATGTCAGTTGAGGTTTAAAGGCAAAGAGCCCACCGAATGAAGCATTGCTGCCGACTGCCAGATCGCCAAGAAAGATGGAGAAATAGTTATTGATGCCAATTTAATAGTTTTTCAGTTTTTCTTAGATATTTAGATTAGATTAGTATTTATAGACCCTTTCATTGTTTTGGAAAGGGTCGTAAAATTTTGTAATAGACTTAAAGGCTGAAGTTTGCACTACTGTGCTTCAGCCTATATTCTTTTGTGAAACTCGACCAATAGTCCTCTATTTGACGAGAAGGTTGTTTTATGCATTTGCGCACTATTGTCTCTTGTTTGGAATTCTTTCTGGTTTGAAGGGAGGACTGCGACATAGCGATTTACATAATGGATTGTTGAGCAGCTTACATGGTACTTTTATCTGCATCTGTCCTCTTTCCTTTTATATGAATTGCTGTGTTATTATCTTTTGCTATTGTTGAATACATGTATGCGCTGTAACAGCACATCTTCATTTCATTCCACTATTGGATGTTTTGTGATATGCCTTTCTTTTAATCATGCATGTAGCAATGATATGAATGACAATGTGTAGTAATTCGCTATTATCGCTCTGCATAACTAATTATGCAGAGCAATCTTAAATGGTTTAAACGTCTATGCTTTAGTGTTAGAGTCATCTATATGCCTGCCTTAAAGCACAGATTATCAAACGCTACACTTTGAAAGATCGATAAGTCCCGGGATTAGATTATAGTTAATATATATTTCGCTGATAGTTTTAGTTGTTCACTTATCACTATCATACCTCATAAGTTACTCGTCCATCCCACTTTTATCCATTATTGGGAAACTGGTCCCATTATCCCCCGTCGGAGCCACTATTCCAAACGGAAAAGGAGCTGCTTTCAAGGTCCGGACCGGGTGGTTTCCCCTTTGTTGTGGCAGCGATTTTCGAGGCCTCAACATGACCTTAAGGCTATCCTCGTAAGTGGTCCTTTGTTGCATCCCCTAGATTATCATTGATATTACTTCCTTTACCTAGCTGCAGCCCCTAGCACCATTGCTATGGTCTTGGTCCAAGACGACGACGAAGGCAACGAACATGTTATCTACTACCTTAGTTGTAATCTCCTCGACACCGAAATGTGTTATGCCCATGTCGAGAAGTTGGCTTTATTTGCGGTCCAGGATGTTCAATGCTTTCGACACTACATCCTCTTATGCACTACTACTGTGATTTCTGAATGCAACCCCATGACCTACATCTTGACTCGTCAGTTTCTGGGGGGCAAGTATTCTAAATGGATTGTCATCCTGCAAGAATTCGATTTGGTATTTACTACTGCCAAATCTAAGAAGTCACTAGTTTTCGCCGAGTTGATTTGTTCCCTTCCTTCTACGTCTCTCCCTACTGGTGCAGATGAACAACTTTTGGATGAGACTCTTTTCCTGATCAACACCCTTGACCCGTGGTACGATGATATCATCGTGTATCTCCAGACATCCACGTTCCGGTCCGTGTTGACTAAGGATGATTGTCGATGGATTCGGCATCACTCCCAACCCTACCGTATTATTGGCAATACTTTATACCGTGTTGGTGTTGATTTAGTTCTTCGTTGATGCCTTACTCTCGAGGAGGCTGAGAGAGTTCTCAATGACTGCCATTCCGGGGCATGTGGCAGTCATATGTCTAGCTATGCTACCGCTCAAAAAATCCTTCACGCTGGTTATTTCTGGCCGTCCATTTTTAAGGACTGCATCCTTGCTGTTTGCAAGTGCCATGAATGCCAAATTTACCAATGCAAGATGCGTGCCCCACCCGCTCACCTACACCCCGTCATTACCGTTGGTCCTTTTTCCAAATGGGGCATCAACTATATGACATGTAACCCTCGTTCGGTCGGGGGGCATGGTTATATTATCGTTGCTGTGGATTATTTCACCAAATGGGCCGAAGCGATGCCTACATACTCTGCAGACAGTAAAACAGTGGCTCAATTCCTTTTCAATCATATTATTTATAGGTTTGGCGTACCTCAAGCCATTGTCATAGAACATAGCTTCCATTTCCGAGATTACATGATGGCTGAGATGAACTCTACGTTGGGTTTATGCCACGATGGCTCAACCCCGTATTACCCTCAGGCCAACGACCAAGTTGAAGCTATGAACAAGGTTTTAGTTACAATGCTTCAACGTACTATTGGGATGCACAAGTCAAATTGGCATCTCATGCTCTTTTCATCTTTGTGGGCTTACCGAACCTCGACCAAAGACGCAACTGGTTTCACACCATTCCAGCTTGTCTACGGTCTGGAAGCAACGTTGTCGATTGAATGCGAGATTCCTTCACTCAAGCTAGCTGTCGAACTTCTCCCCGAAACATCACCTCAAGAAGAGTGCCTCTTATATTTAGAATGACTGGATGAGACTCGTCGTCTCGCTGCTTTGGTTATCGAAGCACAAAAGAAATGATTCAAGTCCCATTTCGATCGGTCGGTCTCCCCCCACGCGTTCTCTGAGGGTGATTTGGTTTTACTATACGACCAAGCTAATGATAAGCTGGGGGCAGGCAAGTTCAAGCCCATGTGGCATGGGCCCTACATTGTGAAACATGTTTTGCAAAAAGGGGCCTATGAGCTTATCGATTATGAAGGCAATCCTTTGGACAAGCCCCAAAACGGGCTTTACCTCAAGAAGTACTATGCTTAGGTCATCTTGCATGGTTACTTGTGTACATTAGTGTGTCATTCATTTTTGTGCAGTATGGTTTGGTGTGTTAGTTTTCAAACAACTTTCCTGTTTACTATGTTTTTCCCTGCTTTGCAGATGTCTGTAACTTCTCACATTGGTTTCGTTGATGGTGCTTGCTGTAGTACCCATAACCTATCATCTGCGGCATGGGCCATTTATGACCCTCACGATGAGTTGATTGACCTTCAAGATATATCTTTAGGTCGCACAGCTAGAAACATTGCCGAATACAGTGCAGTCATTGAACTGTTGTCAGAAGCCATTGCTCTTGACATCGAGAGTTGGTTGTCAACCTGGATTCACAGCTTATCGTCCTTCAACTCAATGGGCAAGATTCTGTCAGAAACCCTCAGATATTGAGAATGTATCTTCGTATTCGTCTACTAGAAATGCATTTTGATTACATTACATATCATCATATTCCTAGACGCATGAATACATTGACAGATGCATTAGCTAGTTATGTGTTGGATAGACATTTATGAAACATGTGAAAAGACAAAACAAATCATTTGTACCATAGTAAGCAAGAAAATACAACATATCTATCTATATATATATATATATGGTGATAATGTTTGATACATCAAAACCCCAAAAATAATATGTGTGTCAAAAGCAATGGCTTCTGACGAAATTTTTGGCAAGCACAATGACCTTTTCATTTAGCTTGCACAATTGTAATTCTACTTCATATATGTTGAATATAATCTACTATCGAGTCTCATAATGCTCAACCAACAACTTCCCCATTATGTTTCTTAGTTGCCAATATATATTTATGGTTTGCTTGTATCTAGTTTATATGATCCTCATGTTTCTCATGTTAGGAATCCAACCTCCTACTTTCTCCTCGACCTATGCATATAAGTTTAACCTTCTTTCTATGTGACCTTCCATCAGACTGTTGTCAGAAGCCATTTCTCTTGACATTCGAGGGTTGGTTGTCAACTTGGATTCACAGCTTGTCGTCCTTCAACTCAATGGGCAATATTCTGTCAGAAACCCTCAGATATTTGTTGGGTTGTGTTATATTCTTTCCACGTAGTTAACATGGGGTTTGAGGGGCACCCGTAACCCCACTTTATGGGGTCCGGGGTAGCGCACCCAGAAAATTTTGGTTTTGGACACTATGTTAGGTTGGGCGGACCCACCTATGGTTTTGTGCATGATTTTTTGCACATGTTTTTTGGACGCGATGGTTTTCGGTCCATGGTTTTGGACGCAATGGTTTTCGGTCCATGGTATTGGATGCTTCGACATGTATAAATATGTATTGTAACATTGAAAGGAACATAATGAAAAATCAAGCTGGTAGTCCCGGTTTTGGGATCCAGGGGAAATCTCTGTGTATATGTGTTTTATGTGTTATGCTCTCGCATTGTTTATTTTCTGCGTTTTAGAATTTGTATGCAGGTAATTTCTGTACGGGGTTAAAACCTACAATATTGAGAATGTATCTCTGTATTTGTCGACTCGAAAGGCATTTTGATTACATTACATATCATCATATTCCTAGATGCATGAATACATTGAAAAATGCATTAGCTAATTATGTGTTGGATAGACATTTACGAATCACGTGAAAAGACAAAACAAATCATTTGTACCATAGTAAGCAAGAAAATACATCATATATATATGGTGATAATGTTTGATACATCAAAACCCCAAAAATAATATGTGTGTCCAAAATAACATCGGCAACTCGCAAGCCTCATATATCCGTGGAACGTAGGCCTAAAAAATGTAAAATGCTGGACCTAGGAACTAATCAGCATGGTGATCGTGGTAGCATGACACGGGTTGTGCAACATGAGTCAACAATCGGCGGATTCGATCCGATACTCCCACCGTGTGTCTCTAGTACTGGCGAGGAATGTCTCCCACCTGAGCATACTCTGGGATACCACGAGTCAACCCCTCAAGGTTCCTCATGATCTCCTCCTCGTTGTCACTCCCCTCCTGATAAGGAGCGACAACATCAAACTGGTGGGTGACGTGCCTAGCTATTGGGGACATCCCAGCAGGACGCTCTGGTCCAACATCTGCATTGACAAAACAAAATGTTATAAACACATATATATCAAAAAACAATTAAAAAATCACAAAATTAAAAAATTGATTTTTTACCTTCATCATCAAAATCCTCTCCATCTGGCAGCGGCATGTCCAGATCTCCACGAAATTCAGTGCCATTGTATGGCCAATCCTCCATGACGATCAACTGTTGTTGTAGCCATGAAAAGAAGGCGGGCCTGTATGACATGTGCTGGTCCCCAGTGATCCTAGGCATCAAATGACTCCAGCGGGCCATCCGTGGGTCGCGTGGCATTGGAGGATCTACCTTAGTCAACTGGTACTGGAACAGTGGCACCTGTTCCAAGAAAAAGGTCACTAGTACAGATCCGAAGCAAAATTGCTTCAGATTCCCTGCCTTAGATTTTGTCAGCTAGCATTTTATGTTGATCTTCATGGCTTCTGCCCAATTGAAGATCGTTGGTGCTGTGCAATCGATGGCATATAGGAATTTCGACTTGTTAGTCTCATGCACTTCTTGGGACCCCGCCACTCTGTTGATAGTCAACAGTAGCACTCTTAGTGTCAGATCTTGCACCATGGCAATCTCAATCTTTCCACTCTTGGATTTGAGGGCTTCAGGGCAATGTTCAACAAGCAACATGGATATGCTTTCCCCAATTGGTCGTGACCCATACAAGTTGACTAGTTCCCCTCTTCGGGACAATCCTGTGATGAAATATATGTCTGAAGTTTCTAACTCTAGCTTCTGGTCAGCAATGATGAATATTTCCCGATTTATTTCCTAGAGACTAATCAGGTACCGAAGCAGCTCAGGTTGGGCTCGCATCCCTGGTGTGAGAAAGAACTTGAGGAGCCTGCAGTACCTCAAAGTGTTCAGGAATTTTGGATCATTCAGTGCCTAAGTGTCCACATCTTCATGCTCACATTCTTTCCAGTCTACCATTTTTGACAATTCTTTCCTGCAAAAACCATATATTGAAGTCAATAATCATTTTTGGCCCATAAAATTCAGATTCCAACGGTGGTTTTGAGGGAAATTGATTTTTTCCCTATTCATGGTGCCGACGCGATAGGCCGTTTTAATCACCCTCGGCCAGCGCGATTCCATGCCCAGAAGTCACGCTGATCGAAGGTGAAAAACTTTTGAGAAAACCTCCCTCAAAAATCCAAAAATGGTTAAAAACAGGAATAAATGATATGAAAATGAAGCTTAGGGCTTTGACTCCTACCTGTAACTGGCGGCTCGGCGAATGACCCCCCGGATCTCCCGTAGGGCAAACATCAAGGTAAAATAGTAAATGGTAACAAAATATTTACTTTTCCTCCCTTTTATTCAGTTTTCCATGAAATATTAGGTTTTGTAAATGTTTTGACCTATTTTGCCTCAAGAATTGGATAATTCTCTTTACCTTTTTGCGTAGCGACAGGTGATGGATGTTCGACGATGATGCTGAGTCATGTTTTAGCTCTTTTCTTGACTCGTAAAACTCATATGAAAATATTGCCGAGTAATTTTCCCTTTTGACTCGTAAAAGAGAATAAAATGGGGGGTCTGCTTTCAAGCTCTTTTCCGACCCTTTAAAAATGAAAAGATAGCCGAGCCCTTGTCGTTTTGAACTCATTAACGGATGCGAAGCATCGTGCACCCAATATGAGTTTACCCCTTTTTTGGGATGTGATGCACTATTTACGAAAAAGGTACTCCTTGACTGAAATGGTCAAGCGATTATCTCAAGTATCATTTTCTACCTTTTCGGGCTCGAGAGACACAAATGTACGAAAAGGGACCATGTGGAGTTTTCTTTTCCGTGTTTTTTTCAAACTCTCTAAATATGAAAAAGATACCAAGTTACACCTTTGTCGGACTCATTAAAATATAAAACGACATCAGATTCGTCACCATGACGAACATGAACTTCTCCTTCCTAGGGCTCGTTAAACTTACTAGGTCGGATTCGTCCGAAGGATGAACTTACAGTGCAAGCATATGCTATCCCCTTCAAGCTTGCGATTAAAAATAATTGGGGTACTTGCCATAAATGGTGGGGAAAAATTTGGAAATCTAATCAGCTGTGTCGGCAGCTCACTCTTGAACATGACACTTTCTGTTTCGTGTCGGGATGGGATATCCTCCTTTTTATCGTTGACCTCCCTGGGTTGGGCCGTTCATTTTTTCCTTCCATTTGATCTCTGCCACGTCATCATGACCACTGATCCTATGGATCCAAAAGCTGCCAAACTTCCATTCGTGTCACCGATATGTTCAAGAGTTGTCCTTCTACAGTTACACTTACCCCTGATTCTCTGTATCATCCAAAATCATTTTGCATCCCTTTGTCTTGTGTTAATGATGTGGGATACATCATGGCCCTCCTTCAACACAGTTGCTTCCTGTCGACTTCAACTCATTATCTGAGAAGTTGACTGAGAGACTCCTTTCCAATACCTTAGAGCTTGCATGCCCTAATGGCAAGTTCTTTGCACTCGATGACAAGTTCACATCATTGGCTTTCGATTGAGTGATTTCATGGGTGTTCGAATTCAGTTCCTCTATTCACATTCCGTGGATTATGCTGATCGTACCTTGAGGACCATTGTCATTATTGGTGGTTTCTCTCATGCTTGTTAACAATTTACATCATTGACTGGTAATCAAGTGACTTTCTAGCATGTTCAATGTCAACACATCTATTCACATGTTAGAATTTGTACTTTGATCGGGTCATGTTGGAGTGTAAGACCTTGGAATCAGATAAAAAATGTCCAGGTTGCGAAGTGATGTGACATGGTTACATTGATATACATGTCTCTTTCAGATGGATGGATGCAACCATACCTTGAGTTATCATATGTGATCCTTCTCATTTTTGGATGTCTGCGACCATACCTTTGTTTTGATATGATCCTCTTTATAGGATGGTTGTGTCCATGCCTGGATCCATTTATATGATCATTTACTGGATCGCTGTGTCCATACCACAATTCATGTATCATTTGACAGAGTTTTCAGTTATGTATATGTATCTGTACTTGCTTGTAGGTTTTTCGATGATAGACTCCGATTCCCTGCACTGATTCATAAAGCATTTCATCCCTCACTCTAGTTCGGCCTTCATGCTTTAGGGGGAATCTGTTACACAACATTTTTTCACTGTCCCTGTACTTCCCATTCCTTGATCTTGGAGGACCTCTACAGTGAACCCTACATGCTTTCCCTTCATGAAGAAACTCCCATTGTGTCCCTCTTCATGAGCAAAACAATTCCCTTTTGCACCATTTCCCCAAAATCTTTTGTTTTTCCCAGTTTACAAGACCGACACTAATGACCTTTGTCCTCCTCACACCGATATGCAAGGATTAACACTATCCCTAGTGCCAACCGGAGCGACTAAGCTTTGTTCCAGTCACGCCGATCCTCTTATGGAAAGTTTTTTAAATAAGGAGCCGAAGCTTCCAACTCTAGAAGCTTCATAACGAAAGTCTGGTAAATGGTTTGGCTGGATGGGGTCGAGGATGTCAGTTTGGGCTCCTTTCCCCTATAAGGATGGAACTACCTCAAGAGATAAGACCTTCTCCCATGAGAATAGGAACCATCTCCCATCCATTCATGCTATATAAACTTCCATTTTTCCCAAGCACAAGCTAGTGTTAATGTTGGTGTGCTAGTGCTAATTAAGTTTGGATTAAACAAGCAACCATTCATAGTTGTAGCTCTCTAGTTGTGTGAGGGAGAAGTGTGAATTTGGTTTAGTGTGAAGCCTAAAGGGAAGAGCCTTAAAACTATCATTGTTGAGGCCATCATGGAATGCTAACAGAAGTGTGTGGGAACCTAGTTTTGTCGGAGGAGAACAACAACGTCAAGACAATGGTTGTAATCTCTTATTGATTTAATATATATCCAACTATCGATTGATTTCCTACATAATGTGTCATCTTACATGTTTATGGCTTGATGTTTCTTGACTTGTTAAGTAGGTTGAATTACAATTTGTCTATTATCACGGTTGTTGTTTGCTCTTGTTTACTTGTTTCAGGTATTCGAAGAAGGAAACAAGAGATAGCTGGAGCATGCAAGTAAGGTCATCATCAAACGGGATAAGCGTACTAATAGGTAGGCCCTCTTAATTGGTTCTAACCTAAGTAAATCTTCCATAGAATGTATCGGCTGTGGCTAGACCCACTATTGGGCTAGAGGAATTGTTTGTGTCCGCACTCATAATTTTACTTCGCCACACTTGGTTCCATTCTTTCCAATCTCATCAGGATGGACACTTTCAAGTGTCTTGATCAACCACTTTGGTTGTTTTGGGGAGGGATTAGATGGCTCCTTTGAGAGTGTGGCATCTACAATGCTCAACGTCTCAATTCTGCCTATAACATGATCCAAATTTGATGAGGTGTTTGGAACTTCTTCATGAGAAGGAGTTGGTTCTACAGAGGGAAATTCCAAAGATTGACCTAAAATTGGGCTCCCCCCTTCAACATATGGAATATTATTGTCAAATTCATCATATTTAGTCATGGGAGAAATCCTTTCTAGACGATCAAGTTGCCTCTTAACAAAGTCATCACTTTTGACTCAAGGAATATGACATATCTAGAAAGTACAGATTTCTTATTTGCCTCATCGTAAAGACAATAGGCCTTGGTGGTAGTTGAGTACCCCAAGAAAATGTGTTTATGAATCCTTGCATCAAGTTTGTTTCTCTATTGTCTTGGAATCAAGGCATAACATGTGGAACAAAAAACCTTGGGATGTCCTATGGAGGGGGTGTGGACATAACCCATTTCACAAGGAATCTTGTTTTGAAGAGCATGTGATGGACATATATTATTTACATAGATTGCATGCAAATTTTCTTCATCCCATAACATCAAATTTGCATTCTTAAAAACCCACATGTAGTGGACCATATTCAACAATGTTCTGTTCATTCTCTCAGCAACACCATTTTGTTGAGGATGTAGCTCTGCTACCATGTTGTCGAAGGTAGGATTCAAAGTCCTTACCAGTGTGTTCTTTCCCATTATCAATATGAAGGGAACTAATCTTAGTTTGTGCTTCATTTTAAATCCATACATGAAAGTTTTAAATGTTTCAAATGCTTTAGACTTGTCTTTCAACAAATATACCCAACACTTTCTAGGGTAATAATTAATAAATGTCATGATGTATTTATTTCCATTTGTAGAAGGTATAGGCATAGGACCACACAAATATGAATGAATCAAACCAAGTTTTCTACATTCTCTATAATTGGAGTCATGGATTGGTTGTTTTCTATGTTTTCCAAGATGCAGATAGAACATTGGTTTAGTTTACTAGGAATAGTTGGAATACCATTCTTTTTCATCAAACAGATATTGTCATAATTAATATGTCCAAATCTAGCATGCCGTAGAAGACTTGAAGAGATTATACCTTCATTATGTTGAGTGATTTGTGCAAAGTATGTGGATGTACCCTTTAGATTGAACTGTTTGTCTTCTTCCTCTTCAATCATCATGATCTTATTGTCAAAAGTTCTCCTTATTTCGATATTTCCTTCAAAAATATGAATGGAGTGTCCTTGTTGGCGAATGTGCACAAGGGATAGTAGGTTCCTCCACAACAAAAAAAGATAGAGAACATCATGTAGGATAAAATTCGATAGTTCAGGAAGCTCGAGTCTTATTGTACCAATCCTTGAAGGCTTGAGACTAGATCTATCACCATCTATGTTTTCATTGAACTGCTCAACTGATTCTCTTTGAAATTTCATGTGGCAAGTGGCACATGTGTCAAGAAACCGTGTGTCTCTCCAAGAAGTAGATGAAATGTTAAACACATCCTCATGCAAACCGATATTATAGTCAACGAAAGTGCAATAAGTTGATTTTGGTGTGTTACCTTTTGCTTGCTTTGGAGATTTTTCTTTTTCTTCTTGCTCTTTGATCCTCTCCTATGGAATTCCACATGTTTTGGGTTTGTATCCATTTCTACCATAATGGACATAATGTAGATAAAGTCTCTTTATTTAATTTTGTCTACACCCCTTCGTATGAAGTTCCTTCACCCACATCCTCTTTTGTTGGTATCTCCTTTGGAAGAACTATTCCTTTTTGGGTGACACATATAATCTCTTTAGTGGACTATGAAGCTTGCTTCTTCTTCCTAAAGGCTTTTTCTCTTTCTGAAACCTTCGCAACCAAGGAGTCAAATGTCATGTTTTTCATCTTGCCACTTTCTTGAAGAGATTCAAGGTAGTGAGAGTAGGTAGGATAGAGGGCCTTTATGAAGGTCATGAGAGGCAGATCTATCTTAACTTCAGTGGAATCTATGTCATGCATGCTAGCTTTTATTTTCGAGGCTAGTGCCATGGGATCTTCATCTTTCAATTCAAGGTTAAAAAGCTTCACAAGCAACTATATGAGATTTAATTATGAATGAGAATCCTATATATCTTTCAAATTTTTAAGTGCATCATATGAATCAATGATTGGGACGATGTGTCTGATTATGTCCTCACTTAAGCATTAATGTGGCAAGTTCTTTCTTGTCCTTGCTCTTCTAGATGGCAAGGTCTATAACAGATGTAGGTTTGGCTAGTCCTTCCTCCTTCGACTTTAATTCTAATCCTAATTCATCGTCAACCTTTTCTATGGATTCTCCTTCACAAAATCCATCCCACAGGTCATTAAAAATTAGTGTGATATTTATATTTCTAAGCCACTTTATGTAGTTTTCCGTGTCCGTTAAAACTATTTCAACTATGGAATTTAATGAATGCATTTTGCATGTAACAATGCTTGAACAACTTTGAATAGTAGTTAGTTTTCCAATATTTATTTAGAAAAGTGTGCTCCTAGCATATCAAAATAAGGGAAATCTGCCATAAAAGTGGCTAAAATGAAAAAAAGAGTTAAACTCGCATGCTTTTCCGCTTAGGTGGGTAGAAATTTTGGCGTAGAACTACTTGCTCAATGACGATACTACTGCTTAGGTAATCGGACATATAAATAATTTATTTGAGAAATTATGAGATTGTATCCATAATTATGTGGATAACATTCATGACACATAGATTCGACATTAGTCCATGCGAAGAATAAGATGTGTCCATGAGTTACTGAAAACACCGCCCAAAGAAATGGTATCATAAGCCACTCTTTCTAAAGGAAAATGTAGCACGAATCGATAATGGAGATCAATGTCATACCCACACTAAATTATAGTGTGAATCATTAAGTTGGGAGAGTGTAGTGTGCATCATGTAGGCGCTTGGGCATATGTTAAACTCTTGTAGGATCACATAAAGAAGAAGGAAATCTTACCATAGGGAAAAGTAATCCACACTTGCACCAACAAAACTATACTTAGGTAGCAGATAAACAAGGCATAGATAAGCACCAACAATGAGCAAATATGCCAAGTAGAGCCATTGTTCAAAACAAAACTTTATGAAAAATATGGGTCATTTCCACTTTGGATAAGAATTAGTTGATGAAGAGAAGGTCAAAGCCACAACAAAAGATGTTATGAAATCGGGTTAGAAAAATATAGAAAAGAGAGATAAACACCATAGAATTCATCCTCTTCGAGGGGGCAACCTCCTTTACATTACATAAATGAACAATTCTTGGATGATACAAATGATAAGACCTCATTTATATATATAGGAGTCTAAGGGGTCATAATATAATCAGAGTCGACATAACAATAATAATGTAAGGGCACACTAATAACAATAGTGGGCTTCTATGGGGCATAATAATAACGATGTGGGGACTATATGGGCACAACAATATAATAAGGGGGTTGTACTAATAACAATAAGGGGTTACACTAGTAGTATAGGGACCTAACATTCCCCTCTCCTTCAAAAAGTGTTGTCCTCAATGCTTGAGTAGTTCTTGATGTTTCTGTATAAAATTCTTATCCTCCCATGTGGAATCTACAGCAGGTAAGTTCTTCCACTTGATGAGATACTCTAAAATTGATCGATTTCATAGCTGTCAGGTTCTTGTTTCTGTGACTGCTCCAGGTTCCAATATGATTTTTCCTTCCTCGTCAAGTTCTGGCAATATTGTTTGAACTGGGATCTTCTGCAACTTTTGAATAAGTGGCCACACTTCTTCGTCCTTCTTCCATTCATCCCTTGCTTCAGTTATCCAATTTGTTTAGATAATATAAATAGCACAAAACAATGCTTCAACATCCTCATCCTTTCTCGAGAATGCATCTGCAACAACATTTGCTTCCCTTTTTTGTCACAACAATATAATAAGGGGGTTGTACTAATAACAATAAGGGGTTACACTAGTAGTGTAGGGACCTAACATTCCCCTCTCCTTCAAAAAGTGTTGTCCTCAATGCTTGAGTAGTTCTTGAATCTTATGTACAAAATTCTTGTCCTCCCATGTGGAATCTTCAGCAGGTAAGTTCTTCCACTTGATGAGATACTCTGAAATTGATCAATTTCATAGCTGTCAGGTTCTTGTTTCTGTGACTGCTCCAGGTTCCAATATGATTTTTCCTTCCTCGTCAAGTTCTGGCAATATTGTTTGAACTGGGATCTTCTGCAACTTTTGAATGAGTGGCCACACTTCTTCGTCCTTCTTCCATTCATCCCTTGCTTCGGTTATCCAATTTGTTTGGATAATAGAAATATCACAAAACAATGCTTCAATATCCTCATCCTTTCTCGAGAATGCATCTACAACAACATTTTGCTTCCCTTTTTTGTATATGATTTCAAAGTCATAACCCAACATATTTGTGACCCATTTTTCCTGTTCTTCTAAACATAATCTTTGTTCTAAAAAGTATTTAAGACTATCATGATCCATTTTTACCTTGAAGTGTCTTCCCATTAGGTAAGGTCGCCATTTCTTAAGTGCATGTAGTTTTGCCAACATTTTCTTATAAATAGCTTGCTTGAGATGTAGCCGTAAAAATACCCAATCGCCTACATAAAAACTTCTTTCACTGCAATGTTGATGTGCCTGTTGTTTCATTCGACTCTGCACCAAAGTGGCATTATCATTTAAAAGTTGGAGAACTTGTTGTTGATGTTCGATGTGATCTTTCACTGCTTGAATCTTTTTCTTCTTGATATGTCCTTCTATCTTGAGAGTTTGAGGAGTGGTAATTTCTTCCAATCCATTACAAGATATGGTTGAATTCATTTCTTGATGCTCGATGTGATCTTTCAGTTCATGAACATTTTTCTTCTTGATATGTCCTTCTATCTTGATAGTTTGAGAAGTGGTAATTCCGGCCAATGCATTACAAGATATGGTCAGATTCCTTTCTTCTTTATCGATGTGATCTTTCACTTCTTGAACCTTTTTCTTCTTGATATGTCCTTCTATCTTGAGAGTTTGAAGAGTGGTAATTCTCGTCAATGCTTTACAAGATATGGTCGGATTCATTTCTTCTTTCTTTGGGGTTGGTTCGTGGTGTATATCCTCTTCATTTGATGTTTCTTGATCCTTTTCTTCCTCTTCTTCATAATCTATGTAAAATAATTTCTTCTCAGCACACTTATGACCTTTAGTGTATTTGCTATCACAATTGTAACAAAGTCTTTTTTCTCTTTTTTCTTCCAATTGTTGTGGTGTAAACCTTGTACGTTTTGGAAGGCTAGGAGAAAAAACACTTCCATAATTATAGTCGTGAGTGGTGGGATTCCTTGTTTCCATAATTTCGCTTTCAATTTTTCTTGCCAACCTAAATGTCTTCTCCAATGAATCAGGTTCCCAAAGACAAACCTCATGTTGAATGTTATCCTTTAAAGTCCCTATGAAGACATCAATCTTTGCTTCTCTGTAATATCATTTACCCTTATATTCAATTTTTGAAAGTCCTCAATGTGCTCTGCCATTGAACCCTTTTGTTTGAGATTTATCAACTGGATAAAGAAGGTGTTTCTCTTTGTATCCTCATAATGTGTTATCATTTCCTCCATGAAAATTGACCAAGTGACAAGTGGTTTGCGAGAACAAAGCCCTTCATACCATAAAAATTGATTTGGTTCTAAATATAAAGATGCAATACGTACATTTTGTAACAGTTGCACCTCATGCAGATCAAAATATTGCTCCATCTGTAGTATCCAATTTAACGGATCCTTGCCATCAAACTTCCTCACATCACCTTTTCTTGATTTTAGGAGCTCGATCTTGAAACAACTATAACTCTGTAATTTCAGATCTCCAAGTTCTGAAATTGCATCCTGTAGTAGCCCTGTGAGTCCTCTTTCTAACCTAGCAAGTCTGATCAAGATTGGATTCTGCAAGGAAGAGTTATGTCAAATTTCCCACGAGGACTTGATTATAGACTGGTTTAGTATAGAAAACTTGTACAAAGTGCCACGTGTCACTGTTTCAACCTTAGGACCTGAAACCTATACATAGAAAACTGCAGTCCGTTCTCTTTTTGTAACTTCTTACGAAATTTGAATCATATTCTCTTAGAGAGAGTTATAATGATTTTTCTAAGGTTGCCTGTTTGGGATGTAATTCGGGGGCCTGCAGAAACCCTAAATGTCTTGGAATGTATCTCTGAAAGTATAGCGAATAAAAATCTTAAATCTGGGCCCGAGCTTCATCAATATTTTTTCTCAAATGGGTTTTAATTTCAAAATCTAGAACTTCATAGAAAACAAATTATAACGAAAATTCCACGATGAACTGTTTGAGATGGAATTCTGGAACTTCCAAAAACCCTAACTTCCTTAGGTCATATATCTGAAACTATAGCGAGACAAGATCTAAAATTCAGACCCAAGGTTCAGAACGATTTCATCTCAAATGGGTTTGTTTTTTATCTTCCAAAACGCCACAGAAAAAAAAGTTATATCGAAATGCCAAGAAGGCCTGTTTGGAGCAGCGAAACCCTGGAATCCAAAGCTCTGATACCAAATGTTATGAAACTAGCTCAGAAAAAGATAGAAAAGAGAGATAAACGCCTTAGAATTTAGCCTCTTCGAGGGGGCAACCTCCTTTGCATTACAAAAATGAAAAATTCTTGGATGACACAAATGATAAGACCTCCTTTCTATATATAAGAGTCTAAGGGGTCATAATATAATCAAAGCCGACATAACAATAATAATGTAAGGGCACAATAATAACAATAGTGGGCTTTTATGGGGCACAATAATAACAATATGGGGACTACATGGGCACAACAATATAATAAGGGGGTTGTATTAATAACAATAAGGGGTTACACTAGTAGTATAGGGACCTAACAAAATAAGTGGTACATGTTTTGAGGGAGAAACAAGAGCAGACTAGGGCATGCAAGACCACCGGAAGTATGAAAGCCCTCTTGGAAGTCTCATGGCTATCAATAAACATGCTTTGGCCTTGAAACTCATTCATGTCCTACAATCATGCTTATTTCATAATGGAAACAACACATACAACACAAACCAAGTGACATAGTCCACATACCAAGATACATTATCATCTTGTGTATGCAGGTTTTCACTAAGGATTGCCTGAAAATATAGGATAGGATAAATATGAGGCAGACGTGATGGATTTACATCCACTATCATATGACACCCCAATAAGGGATGGGTTTTTTCATGTGGTACAAAAATATATCCTTCGATAGGAGTTCCTGTCGTCTATATTGATAGATCAATAAAATGTAGGAGGATGCATGAAGATTATGGTTATGTTTGTAAACACATAGAGAGAATGCAAGAGGAGGGCATAAGCATGTTTGGGTAGAGGAGCACTCAACTTTGATACCATGTGTTGGGACAGGGTCCCCTGGGGTAAATTTTGTAAACAATTTTGTTATTATGGTAAAGTCTCCGCATTTTGAGGAGTGAAGCGCGAGGGTCGTTAGGAATCAAAGGGGCTTTAGGAAGGTCAAATCCCCTTAGTTTGTTAGAAGTTAAGTTGTTTTATGGCCCGCCCATGGTTCACGAACGATGGTATTGTAAAAGAGAAAGATATAAAAGAGTCATAGAATGTCATAAAGAAGGTAGTGAATATAGTGAAGAACACAGATAGGCAAGTTTTGGGTCTGTATTTCCTACTCTATACTTAGGTGAACGGGAAGGGTCCTGCAGATGTGTGCGCGGAGACCTTGGTAAGTTCACAATTGAGTGCGTAGGGTAGAAAGAGTCTGTAATAGAAGATCTAAACATAATAAAGATTGTTTTGGAGAAATATCTGTGTTTTTGCGTGTTAATCTTTATTTCTGCATTTACTATGTATTCGCCCTGTTCAATGTATTTATTATAAGAAACAATTAATAGATGCGCGAAAGTGGTAGATCTACTAAGTTACATGATGCTATGAATGTTTAGAACTATTAGTGCAGAGTTAGAATTTGATATCTGTAAGTTACTACAATTTTTGCGTTTCAAGGGTTAGGGTTTGCGAAGGTCAGAGTAAAGCCCTAGAAGTAACAGAAACACATCACATAGACCTATGGATGCAGAAACCTAGTTCTGTCATCCCACAATACTGCCTTGGGTGAGAATGCAGCCTATGCTACACTGGTTGTTGTATAGGGATTTGTTGGTTAGCGTAGATAACTCTGAACCTGGGTCCATGCCCCCTTAAGCCAACAAATGGTTCCATTGTCGCACCAAGATATATCTGAGGATTATGTGATGAGAAATAATTGGATACCGACTAAGAAAGAGATCGAAAAGTGGATCGATCAAAAGCTGCACGAGTTTGTAGCCTAGGAAACTAGGAATCAACGCCTGTTGAAGGAAGAGTGGTTGAATAGATACCTCTATACAAAAGTACATTAAATTTTCTTTTGCTCTTTTCCTTGTGAATTATATGAATGGTTGTCTAAATTAGTAGACAATCAAGGTATGTGGAAGTTGGATAACACTATTGCATGGACTCTAGAGTTGGTGAGGTGCATGAAAGCCTCAGAAAACAAGATTGCAAGGGCTTTTGATTATTGGATTGATAACTTTTTGGGTGGATTCATTACTAAGTTCGCGATAGATACATCTGCCAGTTATAGCGAAGCTGAATGCTGGTTTTTCAAAGGACCAACAGGTAAGTATTTGAAGTCCCTGAAAACTTGATTAAAATTCTAGTGTGTGAGAAAAGGGTTATTCCATTGAATTGATGTTTAGAATAGACTTGACAAGAACTACGCGAAATGGAAAGGCATTCAGAAGAGATCTAGATTCAGGTATTGAGCACAATCCTTTGTTGGGAGCATCTGATAGTGACAAAGAGAGTAGTATTTTGAAAACGCCTCAAGGTGCACCGTAGATGATAAATCAGGGTATCACGGAATACCACATCCATCCACTCCACCTCCACCATCACCTTCACCTCACACACCTACACCTACACCTCTGCCTCCACCTACACCTTCGCCTCCACCTCCACCTCCACTATTCAACATGACAAACGCTATGAAGATGCCTATATTCAAGGGTCTGGGGACAAAAGACCCTGAAAAATTTTGGTTTGTAGTAGATGTTGTGTGGAAGTCACAGCAGATAACAGATGATGACCTGAAGAAAGCGCAGTTGGTCACAACATTGCAAGATAGAGCACTGAGCTGGTATATTAAGTATTGTTCGACTCATCCAGTTGTGACACTGAAGGATATGAAGGATGCACTAAATAATGAATTCAAGAAGCCTAAGTTGCAAGCCCAGTCGGTAACAAAAGTCAAAGAGATCCAGTAGAAGGTAAATGAGTTTGCATGGGATTTCGATTAGAGGTTGAAATGTTTGCTGCAGCAAGCTAATATGCAGATCACAGATGACCAACACAAGGATTGGTATATTGCTTCGCTATTACCCCATTTGAGATTGCCATTGTCGCAACAAAAGATTGGAACACAGGTTGAGGCATTGGAGATTTCTATGAAGTTGGAAGCCTCACCTATTCAAGATATGAATCTAGGAGTGCAATAGATTTAGTCACAATTAGCTAGCCTACATATGGAGTTGCAGAGCCTCAAAAAGGGAAAAGAAGTTCAAAATGAGGTCTGCGTGGAAGTATGGTGTTTGAAATGTAAAGGCCATGGTCATGACAAGGATCATTACCCGGTGTATCAGAATTATCTTGTTGGGGGAGGTCTTGTCCCCTTGAAGCCAAAAAATACGCTGGGACGAGTAGGTTTTCAATAATGATTACCTAAAAATATAGGATAGGAGAAATCTAAGGCAGACGTGATGGCTTTACATCCAAAATCATATGAGACCCCAATAAGGGATGGGTTTGTTGCATGTAGTAAAGAAATATATCCTTCGAGAGGAGTTCCTATCGTCTACATTGACAAATTAATAAAATGTAGGAGGATGGATGAAGATTATGGTTATGTTTGTAAACACTTAGAGAGAATGCAAGGGGAGGGCATAAGCAGGTTTGTAGCATTCAAATTTGATACCAAGTGTTGGGACAGGGTCCCCTGGGGTAAATTTTGTAAACATTTTTGTTATTATGGTAAAGTCTCTGCATTTTGAGGAGCGGAGCACCAAGGTCGTTAGGAGTCAAAGGGAATTTAGGAAGGTCAAAGCCCCTTAGTTTGTTAGAAGTTAAGTTGTTTTATGGCCTGCCCATGGTATTGTAAAAGAGAAAGATATAAAAGAGTCATAGAAGGTCATAAAGAAGGTAGTGAAGATAGCGAAGAACACTGATAGGTAATTTTTGGGTCTGTATTTCCTACTCTGTAGTTAGGTGAAGGGGAAGGCTCCTACAGCTATGTGCGCAGAGACATTGGTAAGTCTGCAACTAAGTGTGCGGGCCCCTGCAGCTGTGTGCGTAGGGTGGAAAGAGTCTGTAATAGAAGATCTAAACATAATAAAGATTGTTCTGGAGAAATATCTGTGCTTTTGTGTGTTTATCTTTACTTCTACATTTACTGTGTATTCGCTATGTTCAATGTATTTATTATAAGAAACAATTAATAGATGCGCGAAAGTGGTAGATCTTCTAAGTTACATGATGTTATGAATGTTTAGAGATATTAGCGTAGAGTTAAAATCTGATATCTGTAAATTATTGTAATTTCTTCGTTTCAAGGGTTAGGGTTCGTGAAGGTCAGAGTAAATACCTAGAAGTAATAGAAACATATCACATAGACCTCTGGATGCAGAAACCTAGTTCTCTCATCCCCCAATACTGCCTTGGGTGAGACTGCATCTTGTGCTACGCGGGTTGTTTCCGAAAGGGCCAATAGTATACGGATTTTTTTGTTAGCGTAGCTAACTCTGAACCTCAGTCCATGTGAAAATTCTTGAATCTAACACATCAGAAACCCCTACTGCAAATACTGGTTTACAATATCCTAATTTTTATTTACATTAACAAGTTATTTAATTGCATAAACATCGAAGTAAACATTATTGCAGCCTTCACAAATATACAGATCATGCACTGAAATAAACTGAGACAATAACACAAGGGACAATATTATTTTTGGACAATCGTCCCTGGAAAAACCTAATGCGGGAAAACCAGTGCAACAGCTATGAGGATTTTATTATTAAGCAGATTTCGTGAATACAAATAGGGTGCCAGAAATGGCTCACCCAACAGAGAATGTCCTTGGCAGTAGTACCTCTATCCGGATTCAGATATTTCGGGAAATCAACAACTAGATGATCAAACCCCACAATGACTTCGGTTGTTCCCTATGCTGGACAACGAAAGCTACTCCAAGCACTGCTCAAGAATTGCGTCACTCCTCCAGGAGTTGCGTCACCCTCTCCCGGCTTAGAATCTGATGAACTTCTCCTAGTCTGCCCCACAGAATCCCCTAGTGCTACCTCTGAAGCCCTATACGAATTATGTGTCAGCCTCTACGACTTTTACATTAGCCTCAATGGCCCTCTGTGTCCTCTGCGTCAGCTCCTACGAACTCTGCGCCAACCCTTCTAGGGCTTGTGCTGTCTCTCCTGGCACTGCACTGCCTCTCTGCTATGTATTCTTCAGCCTTAGATGAAAATCCCTTGCTAAACTGCCCCTTGCTGCAACTCTGATCACTAACTCAATTTCCTCAGTAAACCTCGCCCCAGAAAATCAAATTCTTGATCTCTCTTGGTGTGTCTCCAACTGACCCTCAAGCCTCCTCTTACACTTTTCCTGTTGACAATTCAACGGCTAAGATTAAGTCCCTAATCAATGGCTAAGATTATATTTGGCTTGATCCTCGTTATTTAGAACTTTCTCACCCATTTTATATTAATACACATTAATATTTTAATTTTCCTAAGTTTAGACTTAGGGTCTCATTAAAAATATTAATTATTTTAATATCTCTCCATCCGGGTGGAATTTCCCCAAACTATTTATGGGTCTTGGAGATCTCATGTGCCTTAGCCTCTCCACCAATTTTCATGGCTAGAGCACATCCGATGCTACCAAAAATCTACAATCCAAGCCCCCTTAAGCCAACAAATGGTTCTGTTGCCGGGACTAGGATCTATCTGAGGATTATGTGATGAGAAATAAGTGGATACCGACTAAGAAAGAGATCGAAAAGTAGAATTTGTGCCTGTCGAAGGAAGAGTGGTTGAATAGATACCTGTATACAAAAGTACATGAAATTTTCTTCTACTCTTTTCCATGTGAATTATAAAAATGGTTGTCTAAATTAGGAAACAATAAAGGTATGTGGAAGTAGGATAACCGTATTGTGGAAGTTGGAAGGTGCCTATAAGCCTAAAAAAAAAAGATCATAAAGGATGTTGATTATTGGATCGATAGCATTTTGGGTGGATTCATTATTGAGTTCGCGATAGATACATATGTCAGTTATATCGAAGCTGAATGCTAGCTTTTTAAAGGACCAAGAGGTAAGTACCTGAAGTCCCTGAAAACTTGGATTAAAATTCTATTGTGTAAGAAAAGGGTTATTCCATTGAATTGATGTTTAGAAGAGACTTGATGGGAACTACATGAAGTGGAAAGACATTCAGAAGAGATCTAGATTCAGGTACTGAGCACAATCCTCTGTTGGAAGCATTTGATAGTGATGAAGAGAGTAGTATTCTGAAAATGCCTCAAGGTGCACCGTAGATGGTAAATCAGGGTATCACGGGAATACCACATCCATCCACTCCACCTCCACCATCACCTTCACCTCACACACCTACACCTACACCTCCACCTCCACCTCCACTATTCAACATGGCAAACACTATGAAGATGGTTGTAGCTAAGGGTACGGGACAGAAAACCCTGAAGAATTTTTGTTTGTAGTAGATGTTGTGTGGAAGTCACAACAGATAATAGATGATGACCTGAAGAAAGCGCAGCTAGTCACAACATTGCAAGATAGAGCGCTGAGTTGGTATATTAAGTATTGTTCGACTCATCTAGTTGCGACACTGAAGGATACGAAGGATGTGCTAAATAATGAATTCAAGAAGCCTAAGTTGCAAGCCCAGTTGGTAACAAAAGTCAAAGAGATCTAACATAAGGTAAATGAGTCTGCGTGGGATTTCGATCAAAGGTTGAAATGTTTTCTGCAGTAGGCTAATATGCAGATCACAGATGACCAACACAAGGATTGGTATATTGGTTTGCTATTACCCCATTTGATATTGCCATTGTTGTAGCAAAAGATTGGAACACAGGTTGAGGCATTGGAGATTGCTATGAAGTTGGAAGCCTCACCTATTCAGGATACAAATCTAAGAGTGCAACAGATTCAGTCGCAGTTGGCTAGCCTGCATATGGAGTTGCAGAGCCTCAAAAAGGGAAAAGAAGTTTAGAATGGGATTTGTGCAGAAGTATGGTGTTTGAAATGTAAAGGCCATGGTCACGACAAGGACCATTGCCCGATGTATCAGAATTATCTTGTTGGGGGAGGTCCTGTCCCCTTGAAGCCATAAAATATCGTTGGGACTAGTATAGGTGTGGTACCTTCGTGCACTATTTGTTAGATTACATGAAAACATACGACAATGTTGAAGCCTCAGATTTTTGCTGCCCCAACATGGGGGATAACCACCCGGTCTGAACCTTAAGACAACTACTTTTCCATTTGAAGTGGTGGCTCCGACTGGGGATAATGGGACCAGTTTCCCATTGTGGGTTTTAAGATGAGAGTGGGTGGTTTACGAGTGATTGCAATAGAATAATGATAATTTAAATGACCTAATCTATCATGCAAATCTCTAGCTAACTTATTCTAATATAAACTCAGGTATTTCTGTGCGATATGCAGTCTATAAAGATATTTGGTTGACATGCGATAATAGAGAATAATGACACATAAGACATAGATGCTAATGTGTAAGATAATTTCTTTGACTAAGTAGTTAGTCAAAGAAATATATAAACAATATCGCATATATGATGATTTATATATGAAAATAAACAATCTCAGCTAGGCATCATACAATAGTGCAATTAACGCTTAACAGAAAGAATATATCTCATATACAATTCATGAAAATAAAGTGTTGTCACTAATTAAATAAAAGCAGAACTAATCATATAAGATAAAACTACCATATGTGTGAAGTTTTGCTCATTTGACTAATGACATAGATCAACTCCTTTCTTCAGATCAAATTATCTCCCAAGTATACAATAGTGCATCAACAAATGAAAGTAGTCTAATATTTAAAAGAAATGATCATGTTATTTAATTTCACAAAAGCATTCAAAAACTTACAGAAGTGCATTCTTTGCAAATGTTTTTGATAAAATTCTGGACCCTTCTCTAAATGCATGAGAAGGTTATAAATAGTATTCTAATTGATGTTCAAAAATAGATTATACAAAAATTTGAGGAGGTTTCAAACAACCTTCCTCCTAACCAGTTAACTAACTCTAAAAATAAGAAGTGACTTAATGAGCAGAGGTTATGACGATGATTTGCTATCTTCCAGCTTGTCCTTCAAATTGCATATGTTGACCATCAATTTGACTTGAGGAGGTGCGCCAAACAGTGTTCTGACCTGTCCTACGAAAATTGCATCTGTGAGAGGTGGTAGCATCCGCTTAGTTGAATAGAGAGAGCAGTTAAGGGTCATGATTTGAATGTGTGGCTTGACGAGGTATTGCCAATACAACTCCGAATTAGTCTTTGCTAATTTTTTGATTGCTTCCATTTGAGTTTCTGCTCTTTCCTTCCATCTGTTATGCAAGTCATTCAGGTCGGGTAGTTCTTTCGGGTTGCTTTCTTTCACCAAGTAGGTGGCAAAAAAAGTGTGGTTTACTGCCTTGATTATGTTCTTCGACACCCCAACTGCTCTTGCCACTGCTACCTTGGCTTGTTTGATTCTTGCATCCCAATCCGTGAAAAGAATGTCCTTGTGTGTCTCCTCGATCTCAGGCAGATTGGCTTTCCTCCCCTCTTTTGTTTCTTGCCATTCGATGAACTCTGAGATTCTTGTGTTAAGATCAGTAAACTCAGTTCTCTGGTTAATTGCTTTATCTGTTAGCTGGTCACTTGTGATTAGATAAGGAGTGATGTGTGACATCTTTTGGTAGAATTGTTCTTTTTGTTTTAATAAGAGAGAATTTAGCTCTAGCGCCTCTTTGATTGATCTGGATCTTGGGGGCTGCAACATAGCTGATTTTAAATCAGCGATATCTCCCTCATCCGGACTCCAATTTGGCCAATTTTTTTTTGAATTTGGGTATTTTTTTCCAAGGAATCCAGATATATTATTATTTTTAGTAAATTTTGTACCAAAAATTTCAGATCTGATCTGTAAAATCGCCACCCAAAAACATTCCTGCAAAAAAATGAAAAAAGAAAAATTCTTCCTGCTTGGCCCAAGAAAATGCTCTGTGGAGGACGTAGCACATGCCTGAAATTTGTTGAATATTGCTACAAAATTTGAAACTGAAATATGCATCAAACCCTCATTCCCATGGAATCATAACCTGCTCTGATACCATTGATCTGGATCTTGGGGGGAGACCCCAAGATTTAAAAGATTGAAATGGATTTTGGGGGAGAGGCCCCCAAGATCTGAAAAATTGAAATGCTAGAAGAAAAAGAGGAGAATTCCCAATAAACAAAACCACAAAGAATTTTTTTATTAAAACAGAGAATAACTGTAAAAGCTACATTGTGGCGGACAAACTTTCCTTTTACAAAATGTGACTTGTTACTTATAGTATTTTTTTAGTTACAATACCACGGGTCAATTCCATAGGTGAATGAATACCATGGGTGGATGTCACAATACCACGGGTCAATTCCATGGGTGAATGAATACCATGGGTGGATGTCACTTACAATACCATGGGTGGATGCCACTTACAATATCATGGGTAAATTCCATGGGTGGATGAATAACATGGGTGGATGAATACCATGGATTGATGCCATTTTCCATTCGGATCATTGATGAATTCATCGACAGTAGGAACATCCTTATATCTTTCCATGGCTTGCTGCAAGTCTTGGAGTTGCATGTTTTTGGCCGATATGTCTGCTTTGTGGGTTATTTTCAGAACCTCCATGCTCTATTGCAATTGGGCCAGCTGCTTAGCGGACTGCCTGTTCACACTTGCCCTCTCTGTTTCGCGCTGCTGCTCGAGCTATGCAATCTTCTCTTCCTTTTCCTTCAACAAAATAGAGATTTCGGTAGATTTGTTCATGGTGGTAGTTGCATACGCTCCTGTAAACTGTGATAACCTGGTCAAGTTATCAACTGGATTGGAAGGAATGTCCCTCCAGACTATGTCCATCGGCTCATTTTCACGAGGGATTTTGGGTGTTTCTATCCTTCTCCTTTTCCTCTGTCTCCTTACTACAACCTTGTGCAGCGGGCTATAAAACACATTAAGAGGAGGGATTTTAGTCACCTTCAAGACAATTGCCGATGTGGGCAGAGCGGGGATGATTTCAGTTTGCTAAGATGTTGTCACTTGCTCATCCATCGGTTCAGACTTTGTATTCTTCTGAACATGCATAGGAGTTTGATACTTTGTAGTTTCCTGGGTATCTGTTGTCTTGGGAATGTTTTGCAGCTTTTTATTGAATTGATCTCACTCCTGCTCCAAACTGTTGCTTTTGACCTTTGAAATGATCTCTTTAGGTGGGGTGCTCATACCCTGTTTCTCGGCTAACTTCCTGCTGGATTCTGCAGTATTATCGGTGTCTTGGGCCTTCCCTGTATCCAGTGTTTTCCCTGTATCCATTTGAGATTCTATGTGAGAACTAGGTCCTTCGCTGACAGTCACACTGAGTGTAGGCTTGTCTTCTATTTTCAACAAATGCATCGGGATTACTTCGAGCTTTTTGTTTCTGAACTCCTGAAATTTTTCAAAATCTTCATGACTTAGATTTTCCCTTGCCCATTTGAACGATTGTTCGAAGGATTCAGCTGACTATAACAGGTCTTTAAAATCATTAGCCTCATGGTTATACGACTTGATCTTTACCGAAGTAGTGATGTTATATGCTATCTTGTCTAGATTAAATTTCCTTTTCAGCAAAGTATGAAGCCTGAGGCCTTCTAAGCTTACTAACTCTTTGATTGCATGGTTAAACTTTGCTATTAAAAAGGAACCACACCTAATAGGAAAAGATGGCCATAATAACTTCTTGCTTTCTTTCAGAACTTTGGTTAGCCCTTTTCCCACGGTCTGGTGGGCTATTTCCCTTGCTAAGAATTTATCAGAGACATACAAAGGGAGGACATGTGGGTCTGTTGTGCTACCAAAAACCCTAATGTAGGTGAACCATTCTTCAACAAAATATTTGCCAACAGTCAAAAGGTCTGTAGTGGCTTCTTGGGAAAACCTGGGGGCTTTCTTATTGAAAATTAATTGATGTAATGGCAAAATAACATCATGGCATATTTTATAGAAATGGGGTATATAATGGGATTCCCAAATTTGCTTATGGCTGAGATGGATAGGGTAGGGGTCCTGTAAGGTCCATTTCCAACCAATGATTGGAAATTTAGTGTAGAAGCAAATGGCATCCATAATGTAGGCACTAAAATAGAATGGAGGAAGGTTCTCTAGAAAGAAGGATATGTTCTGTCGATATTCGGTGATGATGGTGGCTAGGTTATCAAATAGGATGGTGGCCCAATTTATAATGTGGAAATTAACACAGGCATCAATAAGAGGAATCTATTCTATGGAAAACTTAGTATTATTAGGTAACCTGAATAGTCTGCATATCATAACAGCTGCATGGTTGTAGGGGTTTGCCAAAGAGGCTATAGGATACATATCCGTTTTATCAAATTTTAACTTATTCTCCAGTATCGTCCAACCCTGGATCATCTTGAAGGGTTCTTCATTCTTATTTGCATAGTTGGCCACATATGATTTATCATATATGTCTTGAGGGTTAGGAATATGGTACATTTGCTTCAAGTCTTCTGCTTTGAATGATCTCATGAGTTCCATCCTTGAGTTTATGAATTTCCTATCTTCAATAGTGAGGTTTTCCACCACCCACCTAATCATATCAGTGTATGGGAGGATTTTTTATCTCGCTCCTATTCTGTGAAGGAAAGAGCAGGAAACATCCTTGAATTGGAGTCCTGACGGTTTTACTGAATCAGTTGTCACTTTTGTGACAGTAATAGTGGGACGATCATCCTCAAGCTTATTATATATGACCTCCCAAGCTGTTGCTCCCCCCATCAGCACTGCAGACCGTATCAAAGAATATAGGAAACATTTCTAATAGCTCGAACTTCGTAGTGCTCTACTTCTTTTGTTTTTGCATCACTTTCCGCAATGACATGTCTTTTGTAGCTTGCCTGAAATGGACGAGATATATCACCGCAAACGATATTGGGTAGTTAAGACTGAAAGCTCTTTTGAGAATTTGAATCGTGGGAAAGCTTCAAATGAGATATTCAATGTTAACTCACCATAACTTGGAAAATCATTACCTCTCCTCGGGCTGCTAAACATTAATTACCCTGTCAAACCATTCATTATTATATTAAAACACAATTATTTCCCATGCTTACTGCTTTATTTTCTCATCGCAATCTTTAAAACGATGTAATATAGCGTTTCCTGCTTATAAGGTGAAATGCGATTGTGATCATCGCAATATTGCATTTCGCAAATCATTAATGGATGTCATAGTGGCATGGCTTATTTACTTGCGATTCCTGCGAAAATGCTATTGCGAAATCGTAAGGTGTTTTTATCAGAATGTCGCAACGGGAGGTTTGATCGCATATCACAATTTCTTTAAGGTGTTTTATGGTCATCACATGGAAATATGTGATTTGTGATTTGCGATGAGGATCTTATCCTTGGGTTGTTTTCTAAGATTTTCCAAGGAAATTTATTAGAGTTAGGATTTACTATTCTAAGACTAAAAATTTAAAAAGGGTCCCCATTTATATGTCTATATTAGCTATTACCACATTAAATGGGGGGTGGTTGTTACATAGTACAACAGACGAACAATTTTCATTTGCTGCAGAAGTTTGTGAAGACTCCTCAACAATTGTTCTGTAATTTCTGTAAGTCTGTGAGGCATGACGAGCGCAATTGCCAGAGTTATGAATTGATGATGGACAAAAAACCAACATATAGAGTACATATGGAGGCACGTCCTCAGGATCAAGGTGCAACTACAACGTACGAAGGATTCCAAGGACGAGGAGGAGGAGCCGGAAGAGGTTGTGGCCAAATCATTTGTTACAATTGTGAAGCACCGGGTCACTTTGTGTGAGATTGTCAGAATCCAATGCACCCCTCATGTCAATATTATCAACAATTTGATCATGTCATAGAGGATTGTCCCGTGCTCATCGCAAAGATTCAAGAAAATAAGACCCAGACCCAGAAGCCTACGCAGAATATCTAGATGATGAGATCAGAATTGTACGGAGATTGGCCAAGTGTTAATATTGTTACGCGAAGCGGTATACCTACGAGATAGGATAAAGGAACAAAACTAGAGGAAAATGTATGGGTTTGCAAGGATGCTGACAAGGAAGCTATATTTGACGTGAATAAAGTGAAGGAAAACTTCATGGAGGTGAAAAGGAGATTTGCGGACGCATGAGCTTCTACATCAAACACTCAAAGTGCACGCATAGAGAAATCTAAAGGAGTCAGTACTACGCAAGAAACAAATCCCCCATTGTTGACATCTTTCTTACAAAATTGCATGAAGCTCATAAGAGACCAAAAAGCAGTAGAGAGACTGCAAGAATTGATAGATAACTACGCCAACAAGGGTAATCCACTGCCTGAGCAGTGCATAATACACAAAGTAGACAAGGGTAAGAAAAGGATTAGGTGCGAAATGAGATTGACTGCCCAGATTAGAGAATTTGAAATGGACCAAGTAATCCTTGATTTGGGATATGATGCAAATTTCTTGTCGAAGCAAACCTGAGAAAGAATGGGAAGACCAACACTACAATGGTCCTTGATCTAGCTGAGAATGACAAATCAACAAAATATTATTCCTATGGGGTGCCTACATGGAGTGAATGTGGATATTGAAGGGGCGTGTGCCATAACCGGTTTTGAAGTAATTGAAATAGTGGATGATAGTAACCCATACCCAATGTTGCTTGGCATTGATTGGGCATTTGATATGAACACAATCATCAAACTTAAGAAGCATAGTATGACATTTGAAAAGAAGGAACTAAGGGTTATTGTTCCATTGGATCCAGTCGAGGGTGCACAATATGATGAACTAGTCCAAGATTATTATGAGGAGGACGATATTGATCAAATCTATAAGCTTACTACACGAGATGAGGATTGGATCAACCCTATGGCGGATGAGCGAATTACTTGGGAGAAGGACAATTCCCACAATTCAGATTAAGATGAGGAGCTTGAGCACTGGTAGAACCGATTGCATGAGGTATCGTCATTGTGATGCAACATGCTTACTCAGTCACTCCGATGTATATCCACCAAGGTATGCAACTTATCGTATTATGATGGTTTAGAAGATGTCAATTTATTTCTGGATAAATTTGAAAAGGATGTACCGAAGGAATATCGATTCCAAGCACTAGACATTGCGCTACGAGCTACGCTTGCCAGATGGTGGGGCACACATAAGAACAACTTTGCAGATTGGAAGGAATATCAACGGATGATGAAGCTGTGTTTGAGTATGGCAATACCCGCATTACGGAGAAATATACAGGAAAGGAAGATCCACGTGAGCATCTGGCTCGATGGACGAAAGCATGGGGAGAAGAACCACAACCAGAATGGATTCACATGTATGCCACTTTGGATACTATTCCGATGAAATGGTATCTAGAAACGGAGATGCGACATGAAACGACAGAATGGGATGTTCTGAAGGAAAGTTTTCTGCTAACTTTTAGCTTTGAAGATGGATTTGAGTGTATTGACAAAGCATTACAAGAGATTAAAGCTGCAATATTCAAAATTCCAGAAGAACCTGTCACGTGGGTACAACCAGCCTGGAGTACGAAGCTGTGCCATGCGCTGGATGGCTACAATGTGACTGCAGAGGAAGGCGAGGAAGATCCTAGGAACATTAATATCCCTAAATCAGAAGGACAACGCGAAGTGGAGGGACCTAAGGTGGAAGTCACTGACATCTCAAAGCCCTTGAAGACTAAGAAAGTGAATATTGGGTCGGAAGCGCAACCAAAGTTCGCAAACATAGGTGACTATTGGGATGAGGACATAATGGAAAAAGTCGCAGAGTTATGACAGGAGTATCAAGACTTGTTTCCCACCAAGTTCTTTGATCTGAAAGGGATTGTAGGTGATCTGGTTGTCATGAAGATCACTCTGAAGCTAGATGCGAAGCCGGTGAAGCATCACCCATATCGGTTGAATCCTAAGTACAAGGAAAAAGTGTGCGAAGAATTGGATAAGATGCTTGTAGTTAGGATTATTGAGCCTGTAGAGGAATTAGACTGGGTTAGTCCTATGGTGGTTCTGGAAAAGAAGACGAAGGGCGAAATTCGGATCTGCGTAGATTTAAGAAAGTTGATTGACGCTTGTGTCCATGATCCTTTTCTAACGCCATTCACAGAAGAAGTACTGGAGAAGGTTGGAGGTCAGGAAGCCTATTCGTTTACTAATGGGTTCTCAGGGTACCATCAGATCAACATTGCACTGGAGGATCAGAGTAAGATCACCTACGCTATAGAATTGGGCTATTTTCAGTATATAGTTATGCCCTTTGGACTTAAGAATGCCCCTGAAAACTTCTCTAGGGTGGTAGTTGCAACTTTCAAAGAATTTATTCATAAGTTTTTGGAGGTTTGCTTCGATGATTAAACAATTTTTTGGTTATGTTGTAGTGGCTACAACCACCCTCCAAAATTTTGCCTTATCTTCGTTTTGGAGCCTCCCTACCAACCTTTCACAACAACATGTATTGCTTCGTCAAGTACACAAGCTTCAATGTTTTTCTTGCAGAAAGGCAGCCTGTCTATCAGAGCTTGATGCATCCCCTTCATAGGTTGTTTGTTCGGACTTGGTCCAGCTGCAGGCTGAGTAGCTCCCTCAAGAAATTGCGCAATTCTGGAGGGCAACCAACCTTCCCTCCATAAATTGTGCAATTCAGTCTGGCAGCCTGCTGGGCTCCAGAATTGCACAATTCTGCCAGTTAGGCTTCATCCAGAAAATTGTGCAATTCCTCCCAGTAGGGTTGCTCAGCCCAGGAATTGCACAATCTTGGGCAGCAGTCAGCTGCTCTGCCCAGAAATTGCACAAATCTCCTGGGCAGCCAACCTAACTCCCTTCCAAAAATATGCATTTTCTCCCAACAATTGAGCAAAACTGATTTTCATGCATGGGCCGCTTCTCCCAAGGTAGCATGAAAAGGCATCCCTTGATTCAGGGATCTACTTTTAGTAGCTGGAGGTTGCATGTAATGATCATTTCGGAAACCTCCCACCAAGTGTCACTCTTCCTATATTTGTGGCATGCATGTCACATCTTCGATTTTATCAAAAATCATGAATCGGATGCTGCAAAGCTCATTCCTCACATCAACCTTACAACTCTGACATCCCACATCACATCTAGGAGTCATTGATGTTAGGTTCCTATACCAATAGGAGTCATAATTTTGATTTTGAATGACTAAGGTTAAGCCTTGTAATATTGTATATACCTTTTGTTTCTGCAAATGTTTTCCATATTAAAAAATTAAAAATGTAAAGAGGGTATGTCCTAAAAGAAAAATCAAAGGACAAAAAGAATGAGAAAAGGTAAAAAAATGAAAATATTTGAACCCCAAAAAAACAAAAGAGACCATGAAAGTGAGCAAGTCTAAATGCCACTACTATTTACTTTTATGCATAATAATGATTGTGTGCAACTTGTTATTCATGCCATAATCCATGGTAATCAAACTGTTTAATCTTGATTATATATTGCTTTGAATTTTATGTTTATAGCTAGAGAATAAAATCTGACCAAATAGTTTAATCTTGGCAGATCATTAGATAGGTAGAGAAAATTAAAGGAGCTCACCAGTTTAATCTGAGCCCTTGGATGATATAAGATTAGAAATAGATAGTTTGTTTTATTAAAGAAAAGATAGTATAAGGGTTTGCTAGCCTAAATGCACCCAAATAAATGAAGAAAACATGTTAGGGTAAGAATGGGTAAGTAGAAGAAAGGTTGCTGAACTACAAAGTTAATTGGATCAAAACACATGCATCATGCTTAGATACATATTTCAACATGTATGATCAATTATGAAGGCAAAAGCAAAGGTTTACAAGTTCATGTGATTAACTCCCCCTCATTCATTTTTCCCCTTTACTTACTAATTTCCTATCCACAAGTATGTTCTAGTACTTTAAATCCTACAAGTCAAAGAGGCTCAGAGCATTTCTCTGACTTTTGGTGGGACCGGACCCTCGACTTAATGACTTATGGACACAAGTGCTAGAATCCCCTTCATTAAATTCGTTCCCCCCTCATCACCCTAAGAAAACCCCTTTTCCTAAGGTTAAACACCATTTGCCTAGGAAAAGTGAAAACCCCCCATGTAAATCCCTTTTCACCCAAAAACCCACAAAAAACCTTTTATCCTAAGTATTGAGTGTATGTGCACAAAAATTACATTTTACCTTTTTACTTAAGGAAAAACCCACTCCACCACATTTCATATTAATTATTAACTTTATTATATAACTCCCCGATGAAACCCTTTTCCTGTATATTAATTAAGTCCCCTATATAAATATTCCCACCCTTAGTTTTAATATAAACTATATAATTTACCCCATATCCTGGTAGAACTCACTTAATTTACCAAATCTTGATAAACCTAAGTTAATCCCATCATTAAGTTCCACCCGATCCCCTAACCTCATGATTAACCCCACGTTAATAAAAAACAGCCGTGATTAAGGCCCCTGGCCCCCCCCAAACTCCCATTCATTTCCTCCGCGCAAGTTTGCCACCCGACTATTGTTCAATCAATCACGCCTTCATCCGATGATCCACAGCCATATTGGCTCTGCCCGATGGATGAACATTACCCACCCGATAAAGTGGTTTTCCCCGACCCCCTGAAGGCTACGTGTCAAGCTCTAGACTATATCGGGTGACCCCTCCTGAAAACCGCCTTCGCCTCATAAGCGGTGCGATGGCCTGGGAAACCACCTCCCCGCTCAACCCGCCAAACCACCTACTATTCATTCGAAATCACCCGCCAAAAAATAACCATTGCTCCATAAAAAGGTCGAGAGGCCCTTTTTCACCTTTTTTTTCGCTCGTTTGTTCTGTGAACCTCTGCGAACTAGTGTGATTCCTGCAAACGCCGAATTCACCATTTAAACTCTGAATTCACCCCTGAAGAAAGTTGCAGAGACCCCAGTCGACCTCTCAGTCCATACCAGATTCATTCAGACCTCTGCAGCTGCTGTGAACTCCAAAATTTGCAGATTATTCACCCAATTCCAGGTATTTCACCACAAATTACCACTCGCCCTTTCAAATTCGGAAATGCTTAGCCTTGTACAGTGTTTCAATTAAGTAAAATTAATTGAATAAAACTTTAAATTAAAAAACCCACGGCCAAACCCTCTGAAAAATCCGAGTTGCCGTGATTTTTTTTGAATAAACTTGTAAAGCCAAATTTAAATCCACAAGAACTAAATTATGGATACCCCTATTGCCTTGGACGTTAGACCTGTCACAACTCCCCATTTGGACCTCGACCACCTTCCCTTGGCTGATAGGGATTTCCAAATAAAGGATACATCTACCCAGAACCTCCTGCTTAAAATCCATTGTTCAAGTAGGGACAGATACCTCAACCATGCTGATGATATTGGCCTTTGGGAGTCAAATTTGCCCAAATACCAGTTCCCACAGGTACATGTTTTCCCTGAAATTGTCCACCAGTGCCATGCCTATTACATTCCCAGCCTGAGAGCTATTATGTCACCTGACCAAAAGATTCTGTTCACCATTACAGCTGAGTCCATAAATGAAATGCTGCAACTCCAACTAGGACCGAACCTGACCCCACTCTCAATTGGAGATTTGTTAGACCAATATTCCAAGTTAAGTCCCTCTAGACTGGCCCAATTGTTCCAAGATTTCATTGTTGAAGAGCAACACATTCCTAAAATACACCCCCCCCCCCCCCCCCCCCATATGTTTCTGCCATGTTCTCTGAAAGGGGCAAACAAATCATCACCATGATATCATGTGTCCTAGGCTGCTCCACTGATGAATTTGTTGATGAACTTGTCTTGGCCTTCATGTCAATTTATACCCCAGGACAACCTCCTGCTATTTTGTACAATTATGTTGAGTTCATAGCTGAGAGAATGCATGAACAGTTCACCAGGATGCATAATGAGAGAGTATTTAAATACTCATCTGTTCTATACCATATGTTTTTATATTATCATCCAGACAGATTTCCTTTTCCTGGATACCAAAGGCCAGCCCAAGTCTGTCATTTTTTGGACCTCACTGTTCCATAAGTTTGAGTCACCGTATACCTATTTAGATTTCATAGATTCTTTTGTTCATCCAGTCATGACTAGGATGAAAGGAAGCCCTCCACCCAGGATAAGTACAGAGATCAAAAGGGTCCTTCAGTTGTCTAAACAAAGCAAAGTGGGAGATTGGTACCTTTACCAAAACCACATAGAGATAAGAATTTATGGTTGCCAGTTTGCACCATATAAACTACCCAAATACCTCCCCATGAGGTTATTTGCTCTAGAGTACTATAGACAAATAATGAACTCTGATGAGATAAATTTTGTCTCGACCAAGAAACAATTCAAAGTAAAAAACCAGCTAGGCCCCTTCATCTGCAATTCTAGAGAAGCAGGGGAGGAAACAGACCAAATTTTGTAGCAAATGAAGTTGCAAAAGAGTTTCATGTGGAGGTATGACCCTCAAGAATTTATGACCAGATTGAGAAAGAAGGCCAAGTTGGGACCTTATATTCACCACCCCATACCAGAGATAGAAAGATATGCAAATCAATCTGAGTGGGTGGAAAACACTCTTGTAGACAGAGACAGTACAAAGGTAGATGTAGAGAATGCCTTATGTGACTTAGAAAGATAGTTTGATAAGAGCTTGTTTTTGCAGGTACCTAAACAGCAAGAGCCAACCATGAGCACCCTTCCTATCATGCAAACTCCTCAGAATGAGGAAAAGAACCCCAAAAGGACCAGGGAGGAACCCTCAAGTTCAGGAATGGGCACATCAAATATACAATATGAGACTAGTCAGAGCAAAAGACCTAGGCTAAATCCTATTTCAGAGCAGGAAGACACAAAAGGCTCAGTAGAAATAACTGATACTGAGCTGGACAGAAGTAAAGGCACAACTCTATCTGAGGAAACACAGGGGCCATCCACATCATAGACCCAGATCTTGGAAAGGCAGCTAAGTGTAGAAGTATCCTCATTCAGTAGGCCTACTGATAAGGATAAGGATATAAAAGATAGATATAAAGAGATCAAGATGAGAAATGAGAAACTAAAGGCCCAACTTATGCTTAGTATCTCAAACTCACACCTACTAATTAGACAAGGTTGATGTCATATTTTGACATCAAGGAGGGAAAATTACAGATGTCCTTCATAAAACCAACTACACAATAGCCAAGGACATCAACAGATTACAAGAGAATTGATTTTGAGGTATTGGCAAGGGATATTCATCCCATTGACCAAATCGAATTGCACAAATAGGCTGGAGAGATGATATACTCCACCCTCACAGGTAAAGCCATAGCGACTCATCAGTTATAGAATTCATTGAGCAATATCTCATCTCAATATCAATTAGAGAAGTCCTCCTCACAGGTCAAGGATACTAGGATCAAGTCTTTGGAAGACTTAGTAATTGAATTGGGACATGATCCCAAAGACATTAAAGCTAATGAGCAACTGATCAAGAGAAAGAACGATGACATTGCAGCACTGAAAAACAATTGAAGATACCTCAGCTGCAACATCCCCAAACACAAGAGGTCTTAGAGAGCCAAACCAGACATGAAGAGTTGATGGACTTGGTCCTAAAACTTAATGATCAGTTAAGGGAGACAGAGAAAGAATTGGACACTTTAATCCAATTAAAGCAAAGTGATATTTCCACCACATATGCAAATGTCATCCCAATGGTCTCAACAACAGTCCCTTCAACACTGGCAGCCTCATTGGCTCCCACAGCTCCCATGCTTACAACACAACCAATTTCAATATAGTCTACATTAGCAATAGGTGCATCAGGAGAAGAAGTAGCAAAGTTGGTCAAATCCATGGAGGAAATGTATATTCAGACTACAGAAATGAACAAACTGAAAGAAAAGGAGACAAGCTTGGAAACAAATTACAAGATTGCCAAGATCATGCACAAGGAAGAAGTGCAGAAAGATGCTAGAATGAATAAAAGATTAAAGGCCATGGAGAAAGATCTAACACTAAAGGAACCCCTTGGGCAAGCCAAGGAACTATTATGGGCCAATATCATTGTCTCTGTCAATGATATTTGGCCATCCATTCAAGTGATTTTTGAATAGATAGACCTGATAAAGATAGCTATAGAAGCTATCCAAAAAGTCAAAGAAGAACTAGGAGACATGCCTGAAGATGCAGACAGACTTATCCACTTCCTCAACAATAAAAACAAGTATGAACTTCAGGAATTGGATATAGAGGATAGTACTTAATGCAGATTCTTATGGAAAGGGAACAAACAGGGAAGCCTCTTTGCCCGGGTAAAATGGGATACTATAGCGGGACCAAAGAAATGGGGAGGATGGGGTATAAAAAGATTGGATGCTTTTGCTAAAGCATTGGCAACAATGTTAGGATGGCAGCTCATTACCACACATAGCCTCTGGACAAAAGTGGTATATGAAAAATACATTGCCCCGGAAAACATTTTCGGCTGGATTCACCGGGAACACAGAGGGAGCGGAAGGCATTCCAATATATGGAAAGCTGTCCTCACTTCCCTCCCTCTCATTCGGGAAGGTTTAACATGGAGGATACATCAGGGGAATGCTGTACGCATAGGAACAGATCCTTGGATCGGGTGTGGCAACGCCCATCGACTTCCAGCACTACTAATCACCCATCTTTAGGAGCTAGGTGTCTCCCACATAGCACACATAGTAGACCAAGAAAGCACCACACCTTTCCAGCAGGCCTGGAAGTCAGCACAAGACCTCCTCATTCCGGGACAGTGGCGGCATGATTGGGAGGTTTTCACAGAAGCCCTCACTCAAGCATACATCAGGATAACGGAAGGAGAAGATGAGATTGTATGGGAACTTGCTAAAAATGGAACATATACTCCCAAGGAAGGTTACTTAAAGCTCATGCAACAAGCTCAGCCTGAAAATGTCCAGCTTTGGTGGAAAGCTCTATGGAAACTCAAAGCTGCCCCCAGAACGCGTATGCTCATGTGGACCATTCTGTTCAACAAAATCCCCACTGGCTCAAACTTGATGAAATGATCATTCCATGGACCCTTCTGGTGTCATCTATGCAGGAGCAATGAGGAAGACACCGAGCATTTATTTCTGTCCTGCCCTATTGTCTCTGAACAATGGTCCCTTATAACCTCATCCTCCCCATCCTTCAATCAATGGCAAGGACAGACCATTACAGAGGCCTGGCTGAATTGGCTAGAGAAACACAAAGGAAGAGACAGGAACTTACCACTTCTCATGTGCTGGGCTATTTGGACGGCAAGGAACCGAGCTATTTTTGACCAAAGAGACCCCATCTGGCCTAATATCAGATCCCAGATCCTTGCCGATTTTGACTTACTCCCGGATGACCTCTCACAGCCCCCCCCTAGAACCATCCACCCTGAGCACATTGACAAATCTTTCCCATGGGCCTATTTCGACGGCTCGGCCCAAGCTGATGGCTGTGGCGGAGGAGCCCTCCTCTACCTCAGGGACGAACATTGTTTCCATATACAGATGCACCTGGGAAGGGGCACAAATAATTATGCCGAACTGTCCACTGCTAAACACCTCATCCATTTTGCTCTTGAAAAACGATGCACAAAGCTACAACTGTTTGGGGATTCCAAACTTGTCTGCAACTGGATAAATAGAACTTCACACTGCTCTGCTTTTTCTTTGAGACACATTCTAGATGAGACACACAGGCTTATAGATTTATTTGAACATTTTGCTTGTCAACATATTTACAGGGAGCGCAACACAAGGGCGGACCTCCTATCAAAACAGGCAGCGCAAAGGCAAGAAGAAGACTGGCTGATACAGGAAGAAGTGGATGGACTCTTCCATCAACACTACCACAGACCTTTTGTCGATTTGCACTATCTCCTGAGGATATAGCCATGAGGCTGTTTTTATATTTTTTCAAATCTATCTACAGGTTTCTTTTTGATACTTTTTGGCCCACTGGAACCTCACAAAGCTACGAGACAACAGCTGCTGTAAACTATTGTGAAATATTTTGAACTCATCACAGATCTATCAGACATATCTCTCTTTTCTTTGATAAATTGCAGATGTTATTTTTGTTTTTATCAGCATGTCTCCCTGCGTGGAGCACACTCTTTTTATTTTGTATAAATTTTGGTTTATGATACATCTGAGAACTGAACTCCCTGCGTGGAGGAAAAAACTGTTAAGATTATCTGTACAAGGTTGTAGACAAAAGTTTTTTGCTACTATCCGTGGAGGCGACCAGCCTCATTATGCATATGCCTAGGCATCTACAGAATGTAATTTCTTATGATCTAATAGAAATTACGACTTTTTCTACGGGAAAAAAAAAGTGTCAAAATATGCAGGTAGCAGTAGATAGATTTATGGCCAAGTTTCAAATTTTGAGAGAGAAAGGACCCGACCCCAGAGAAAGAAGAAATGAATCAAAACATATCTTGTAAACTATTGGAAAGAATGACCACTCCTCAAACTCTCAAGATAGAAGGACATATCAAGAAGAAAAAGGTGCAAGAAGTGAGAGATCACATCAAGAAAGAAGAAATGAATCCAACCATATCTTGTAATTCACTGGTCGGAATTACCACTCCTCAAACTATCAATATAGAAGGACATATCAAGAAGAAAAATGTTTAAGAAGTGAAAGATCACATCGAGCGTCAAGAAATGAATCCGACCATATCTTGTAAAGGATTGGAAGAAATTACCACTCCTCAAACTCTAAAGATAGAAGGACATATCAAGAAGAAAAAGGTTCAAGCAGTGAAAGATCACATCGAGCATCAACAACAAGTTCTCCAACTTTTAAAGGATAACGTCACTTCGGTGCAAAATCAAATGAAACAACAGGTAGATCAACATCATAGTGAAATTTGTTTTGATGTAGGCGATTGGGTATTTTTACTGCTACATCTAAAGCAAGCTATTTATGAGAAGGAAATGTTGGCAATACTACATGCACTTAAAAAATGGCGACCTTACCGAATGGGAAGACTCTTCAAGGATGAGGATGTGCAAGCATTGTTTTGTGCTATTTCTATTATCCAACCAGATTGGATAAATGAAGCAAGGGATGAATGGAAGAAGGACAAAGAAGTATGGCCACTTATTCAAAAGTTGCAAAAGATCCCAATTCAAACAATATTTCCAGATATTGAAAAGGAAGGAAAAATCATATTGGAACCTGGAGCAGTCACAGAAACAAGAACCCGACAGCTACGGAATCGATCAATTTCAGAGTATCTCATCAAGTGGAAGAACTTACCCGCTGAAGAGTCCACATGGGAGGACAAGAATTTTATACAGAAGCATCAAGAACTACTCAAGCGTTGAGGACAACGCTTTTTGAAGGAGAGGGGCATGTTAGGCCCCTATACTACTAGTGTAACCCCTTATTGTTATTAGTAAAACCCACTTATTATATTGATGCACCCATGTAGTGCCCATATTGTTACTAATGTGCCCCATAGAAGCCCACTATTGTTATTATTGTGCCCTTACATTATTATTGTTATGTCGGCTCTGATTATGTTATGACCCCTTAGACTCCTATATATAGAAAGGAGGTCTTTTCATTTGTATCATCCAAGAATTGTTCATTTATGTAATGTAAAGGAGGTTGCCCCCTCGAAGAGGCTGAATTCTAAGGCGTTGATCTATCTTTTCTATCTTTTCTTGAGCTGGTTTCATAACAGTTACCCAGTCCCTTGGTCATAAATTACAAGCTTATGACACAACAGGATTATAACAACAAAATCAGAGAGCTAGCTAAAGAATAGGCCAGTACATCATCGATAAAGGCATTGCCAACTGGTAAAGTTCTTTACCAGACATTTGAAAACCTGTTTTTCCTTCAGCATGAGGTGAAACACCTATTCATCACCAGGCCTACTTTTGCTAAGTACACCGAGGCAGATGAGATATATAGAAGGATGTTGAAAATCAAGTTACCTGATGCTAAATTATGGGAAAATTGACTGATTTACTATAGTAAAATGTAGTAAAAAGGTTAATGTACAGTGAGCAGAGTAAAAGGTAAAGGCAGGTCAGCATGGTTAAAGAGTATCAATGCCAAAGAGTATCAGATGAAAGCCAAAAGTAACTAAAGCCTCCAGCGTGAAAGTTCAAATAGCAAAGAGCATAAAGGGCTACAAACCAAACTATAAAGGCCAGCAACACCACAATAAAAGGGACATCATGAAAGAAGTTCAATAGTTGTCTCTATCTTCTTGCAAGAAGATATTTGTATTTCCTAGATTAAATCTCAAGTTAGTTTGAGATATTTTGTAATAATTTTTGTATAAATACTTCACAATTCAAAGTATGTAGGGTGGATTCTTAGACATTTCTATAGACTTCTTGATCAAAATACTGTAAAGCTATTGTATCACTGACTGGACCAACAAGCTGGATTAATGAATAAAGACAAGATATTTCACAGGATTCATGTGTTGAGCGAAGTGCAGACAAGTATTTTCTCACGTTGTTGTTTTCTTTCTTAAAAGTTTTTCCATAATGTATATCTGAATCTAAATGCTATAACTGGAGTATTATCTCAGAATTTGTTTAATTACACTCTGTTTTAACAGTTAGGCATATAAATGTTTTCTACTGATATCTAAGTTAAGGAATTCTTAATTGCTCCTTAGTTTAGGTTGTTTCTTTATAATCTATAGCAAAGGATTCTTAATTTCCCTTTGTTTCTGATTACCCTCTGTTCCTCGTTTAAGTCCCGGTCTGAGAATTCTTGATTGCTCTCTCACCCTGATTCAAACCATTTCACCCCTCTGGCCCAAAGACCTGCACTCTACTCTGCTATCTTGCCCTTTGAACATTCCCTTTAGTGAGTTAATTCCAGTTCTGCTGCCCTTCTGTTGACTCCATAGCCCAATGGTCTAAAGACATCATTCTATCCATCTGTTTTAAGGATTCCACCATCCAATCTTCAATACAAATCAAAAACCCCCTGAACATTCAGAACTAGCCTAAAATCCCAGCAAACAAAGCTAAATCATATAGAGAGAGCCCTCTCTGAGCCATAGGTTGGCTAGAGCCTATGCTTAAAAGTTGGTTTGTAGTTACCTCGGTCATTTTCTTTCTTCTGATAGCTTCTAGAGGAAATTCTGAGTGATAACAATTAACACATTCAGCTCAACTATTTTTGGGTAAGCCCGCCTTCCATGTCTTGTGTTGCATTTCCAGCACTTTTTGTGTTTCTCCTCGTATGAATGTTCTCTGCTTGATTTCAGTGAGCACTTTCTGTCATTTTGATACATACTAGCTTTTTCTAGCACCATTTCAATTTTTGTTAACGTCTCACTTCTGTCGCATGCATGAAACTGTTTTTCATGAACGGTCACCGATTCGGCGACTTGCCTCACCCACATGCATGTTGTTCCGTGTTTTGAATATTTCATTCACTGTTTGCATGCACGATCATTCACTTATGATTACACTTAGTATCACCATACATTCACATTCACATTCACCTTCAGTTGCCCGTCGGCGAGTCTAGGCAGCCCTTGCCTGGACTCTGCCTCACCAAGAAAACATTGTGCAATCCTGAGGGGGAAGGCTCTGCGTTCCTCTCAGGAAATGAAAATTTCTTCCTAGTGACTATCCTCCAGTCTTGCATTGCACAATTCTGAGGGACAGTGACTGTTGGCCCAAAAATTACGCAATGCAGTCACTGAGCCTGCAACCATTGCCCGTTGATATTGCGCATTGCACAATTCTAGCAGTCAGCAGCCAGACTGGACTATGCATTGCGCAGTTCCAATAGTCAGTCAGCCTCTCAGTAGCCCAGACTATGCCTTGCGCAGTCTCAACAATCAGTCTCCCGACCTCCTGGTGGAAATTGCTCAATCTTCATGATCAGTTACACAGGTATGTTGCAAGTCAGTTCTCAAGTTCATTTTGGTTTTCAACTAACAGATTGCTTACCATGAGTGTTGTCATGTCTCCAGGTATTGCAGGTGTTCATATGCCTCTCGGTAGTATAGGTACAATGGTTTCCAAGAGAGCAGAGTTGAAGACACTGTTCAGAGCACACTTCGAGATGCAGTCGATCAAGTGTCTATGGACTTTCCTACCCACAAAGAAATCAAGTTGTTCGTAGACAAGGACATCAAGATATGACAGCAATAGCATCACAACGAGTAGCATCATGAACAATAGCTGAAGGCAACATACTGGATGCAACAAATGCAAGAGGAAGGTTGTTGACAACACAGAGGTGGAACAAAGTTGCAAGCTCAAGCAGATCCACTGGTGATGAAATCAACTTTGGAGACTCAGGCTATGAGGTGACGACGCGACATGAAGATCGTGCGAAGACAGAGAATGGAACAAAGAAGGAGTTGCATGTGCTGAAGCAACAACTGAAGGAAGAACATGAGCTGCACAAACAAGCGAATGAGTTGCACCAAGAACAGGAACATTAGGGGGTGCAACATGCACTCACGGATGAAATTGTGCCCATACAAGTTATAGATCCATCCCAGTAGATGGCACGTAGTAGACAAGGTGAGCAGTGTTTTTGATCACATGCAAGGGAGTACAAAAACATGCATGTCATTGTGCGCACACATGCAATCCCACCCATTCAACACACTCACCAAGGTGAAGACAAGAATTGAGTCCAACTGGAGTTGAACATGTAGTTGACAGTTGATGCGCATGACCACCAGCACACACTATAAGATCAACACGAACACTATGCATTAGTGTATTGCTGGTTTGGACACACCCAAGGAGACCATGTGCATGCAAGCATACAAGTTGGAGAGAGGAGCCATACCAATGCACCTGGATACAACGGAGGCAAGAGTTCGCTTCAACAAGATGTCATCGTTGAGTGCATGCACACCATCACGGACGACCAAGCTTGGCATCAGCTCACCACCTTCACCATCACAAGCATGTCAAAGAGTTGTCCTCACCACAATAAGATTGAGTGTCAGTGATGTCTTGCATGGCTTGCTCAAGACATTTTGTCTCACATGAGCACATGTGCATTGTAATGTAATGTCTTGTCAAGTGGAAGTTCAAGTGTCGATAGTTGGATGTAACAGTTATAGAGTAGATGAAGAGTCATGAGGGTAGATGAAATGTCACAAAGGGGAATGTCAAGGGTCACCCCACCCTTTGCTATAAATAGAACCTCATAACTCATTGTAAAGGCTTTTGTTCAGCCAAGCTTTTGATACGGCTATTTTAGAGAGAGCTTGGACAATATTTTAACGAGCCTTTGCTTCTCCACTGCATAGAGCTAGTAAATATCTTTGGAGGAGTAGGTGGTTATGGCTATAACATTCCACTATCGAAACTAGTGGTTGGACATGGATGTGTTGTATGACAGGAACCTACACTTCCTAATATAACAAGAGCCAACACGTTTCATGCATATGTTTTATTGTATTCTATGCTATCTGGTTTACTCTAAATAATATATGTATTGGTTTGCTTACGCATGCATGTATAGCTATATGTGTATGTATGTATAAATCTTTCTGAAATGTGTTGTTGGTTTAACCATCACTTTTGATTGCTTGCTAACTTTCCTTCCATGTTTTGATGCATCTTCGCTCGTGTGTTCCCTTCTTAACTGCGTGTTATCACAGGTTTCCAAGGGGCACACTCATATCAACCCTCGTGTGTTAGAACCTCTCATGCACCTTCCTTGGCTCACTGCAGCTGTCACACCTTTGCTACCAACAGAGTTATCCTACTTGTCTCTGTGCGAAATTGCGGTTAAGTCATTACCGTACAACCCACTGCTGGGACTCCTACACCAAATGGTCTGAGGTCTAATTGGGACTTCTTACCGGGGACATCCCCTTACATGTTGGCAGGTCCAACACTGTCAATAGGTTAGTAAAGAGACATGTTTCTAGTCTTCGACTCATGTTGGATACTTTTCGGAAGTATCAGATATCCCTTAATTTGAAGAAGTGCATATTCTATGTACCGTATGGGATACTTTTGGGCCATGTTGTCTATAAGAAGGGGTTGATGGTAGACCCTATCAAAATTGCAGTAATTATTAATTTAGAGCCTACAAAGAATGTCAAGCAACTGAGTGTGACATTGGTCCATACATGATATTATAGGAAATTCATCAAAGCGAATGCGCATATCATTGTGCCCATGGAAAAATTGCTGAAAAAGGATGCAATGTTTTGCTGGGATGATGAGTGCCATAAGATTTTGGATGTATTGAGGGAAAAAATGGTTACAACACCTATTTTAGTGTTCCCCAACTGGAAGAATGAATTCCACATACATGTAGATGCATCCTGCATAACATTAGGAGTTGTGCTCACCCATCCAGGTACAAGTGATATTGACCATCCGATAACGTTTGCGAGTAGGAATTTATCAAAGGAAAAAACTAATTATTCAACCACAAAGCACAAAGGATTGGAAATGGTGTATGTGCTCCAGAAGTTCAGGCACTATTTGTTGGACGCACACTTCAATATGTACACAAACCATTCTACTTTGAAGTACCTAGTCAACAAACCTATGTTGGGGGGGGGGGGGATTTGTGGATGGTTGTTTTTCTATCAAGAATATGAATTTGAAGTAGTTGTGAAGCCAGGGTGACTGAATGCTGGACCAGATCACCTCTTACGGATCTAGAATGGTGACGAACCGACAAATCTCGAGGAAGGATTGATCCGACATTTTTTTGTTATAGATGCATCATAATTACATATAACAGAGCATATAATAGAGCACTTAAAAACCATTGAACATAAGAATATAAAATGAAGATAAAGGAGACATAATCACACATGAGATCAAGACACAGAGATTTGATTACGGAGTTCATCCAATTTTTACTACATCTCCAGACCCTGCTTAATAGTGGGGAAACCTTCATTCATTAAATGACATGGAAAGAGAGAAGTACAAGCATATTTTTACATAAACATCCTTATACCTCCAATCTGGAAGATAGATGGAAAATGGAGAGCCCAACTCTAGAAATAGACAGTACCACTGACTTCCTGGAGAAAAATCATGCAAAAACGCCTATCTAAACACCCAATTTGGATAATCAGACCTTCTGCATGGTCTCGGAACCTCCTGATTGCTGAGGAACGTTTTGGCCACTTGCCAGGAGTAGGTGCCACTGCTCTGGTCTGTAAATATGTGCTACTCTCTTCCCTTCCTCCTCTCGCTGTGCAGATAGCCCAATTTATATGTTGGTGTGGCATGATCCTTCATAAATCCAGGCAGTTTAAACAAAATGACAAGTTTAGGAGGTGGTTTCAACAACCGAGATTCTCCACAAATAGTGCGCGGTGTTTTGCATTCTTAACATGGAAAAATCTATCGGAAAACATTTCCTACAGACTTAACTGCAAATTAATCCTTTGACCTGGTGGTTTGTTTTAACACAGAGAATCAATGTATTTCCAATAGAGGTTCTCGGGCCTAAATAAGACACGACAACAAACCTTACAAACATGGCACGAAACTTCTTTAACTGCACGTTGAACTCGGTGGCTGATATTATCAGCGGTCCCCCATCGGCGTTTCCAAACGACAGTTAGACCCAAAGCCATACATCAAGCGGCTTGCGATATAGCGGACCCACTGGGTTGATTAAGCATAATGTATAATATATCGAATCTGGAAGCCCATCACAAATCATAATCGGTGGATCCCATCAGTGTACACCAAACAGGCATTATGTGATAACACAGACCCACTAGGATTATTAAACATAACCTATAAAATATCGGGTCCAGAGCCCCATCGAAAATCGCAGTTGGCAGAGCCCAGGGTGGTACTCCGTGACTGTTCCCGCTGCGATTTGGAATTGTGATTTTATTGTTGCAACCTTGGCTCTGCCGGGGGCCGATTCTTCAACTTCGACTGCCTCTGATTTGCGATTGCATTATCGCAAATTGTAAATTGGAAATTTTGGGGCTGATTCTCTTAAGCCACGACCTCTTCTTCTGCAATATGCGATATGTGGGACCAATGGTAGCCTACCACTTGGCGCTTCCCCATTCGTTGAGAATTTTTCCATGTCATCTCCTCCTGCCACGTGGACAAGTCAAACTTGAACTTTGACTTGTTCTAACTTCTTCATATGAACTCAAATTTGAGTTTTGTTCACACCATTGGAATTAGGATGACGAGCACTTCGATCCGATGCTAAGTTTATCTAGATTATGCCATTTTGAGTTTTGAGCCTTTTACCATGCCACTAGTACTTTTTGAAGATCCACCTGGATCATTCCTCTAGAATCCTCCCAAATCAATCCTCCAGGATCCTCTTGGATCCTCCTAGATCAAGGATTGCCTGATGCACAACTCTTTGATGTATGTGTCATGGATGAACATTTTGCAGACATAATCCAATTCATGTCGATGAGCACTGCTCTAGAAGGGTACACAACACAACAAAAGAAGGAATTGGTAGTCAGGGTTGCAGATTTGTATGTTATTGCTGGACACTTATATATAATGGGATCCGATGAAATATTGCATAGGTATGTCCCGGAGCATGAACGCCAAAGTATCCTCACTGAAGTGCATGGAGGCGTTGCGGGAGGACATTATGCGAGAAAATAACTACGCAGAAAATCCTACGAGTAGGACTATGGTGGCCAACTATGTATAAGGATTCAAAGGATTATTGCAGGGCATGTGATGTCTGTCAGAGAATGGGGAGGTCGCCGCAAAGAGATGAATTGCCTCTAAACCATAGGTATCATTACAAGCATGTAATAAATGGGCAATAGACTTCGTGGGACTAATTCAACCACTAAGAAAGAAGACCAGAGCAAGATACATCATTATAACAACCGAATAATTGACCAGATGGGATGAGGCGCAACCTGTAAAGGGTTGTAGCATGAATATAGCTACAAAGTTCATTTTTGAATACATCTTATCTCGATTTGGCTGCCCTAAAATTTTGATGAGAAATAGGGGTTCACACTTCTTGAACGAAACCATTTATGCTTTGCTTGAATAATTCCAGATGTATCACCAGAAGGGTATGTCGTATCACCCTCAAGAAAATAGAACAGTGGAAGACTTTAACAAAATCCTAGAGAATTCTTTGACGAAGATCTATAATGAAAAGAGGAATGATTGGGATGTGCACATACCAGCTGTTCTATGGGCGTATAGAACTACTTGCAAAAAGTTGACTGGAAAAATGTCGTTTAGACTGGTTTATGGACAAGAAGTTGTGATGCCGATGGAGTACATCGTGCCAAGTTTGTGGATTGCTGCAGTTACAGACATGGCTGATTGAGGTACCATGGAAGAATGCCTCACGCAACTAGTTGAGTTAGAGGAAGATCGCTTCTTGGCGGGTTTTCATCAACAGGTGCAGAAGGATCACGAAAAGGCATGGCATGATTTCCATATTAAACATCTTACCTTTAAGAATGGAGATTTTGTATTTCTGTATGATAGTAAGTTCACGAAGTTTCCGAGAAAGTTCCAAATGCATTGGTTGGGGCCATATATTTTTAAGGAGATTACGGATGGAGGCACAGTTCAGCTCGTGAAGTTGAATAGGGAGCTATTTCCAGGAAAGGTCAATGGGAGTCAGTTAAAGTTGTACATGGGTGATCACACCCTTGCGCAATGACTATATGGATGCAGGATAGTCTTAGTACTCTAGGCAGTTGAAAGTGAGTACAAGACTATAAACTACAATGCCAACAAGATAGTTTGGCGAAGTGGATGGGTTGCTCGATGAATCGAGGGAAAGAACATACGAGAGTTGTGCCGACAGAGCTACACTAGCACGGTGGGTCCCGTGTAGCCTGGCCAAAAAGTGACCATTGGAAGCACTGTAGATGATTGGATGGCGATTTTTCTGTTAAAAGGAGCGGGGGGAGAGCATTTAAGGAGCATATCTTTGGAAATCTGCTACCAAAAACGCATTAATGATAGGGATCTGGAGGGAACATATGGATTTGAATTCAAATTGCGCTATAAATACAACATCCCACTCAACATTCGAACACTTTGCTTCCTGAGAATTGGTGTTGCACTTCAGTTTGCACCAAGAGTATTATTGTATGTCTGCAGAAGAATGGGAAGTACTCCGAGAGAAGATCTTACAGCCAGGATTCACGAATTTAACAAATTGGTAGCGTAAAATATTCCTGGAGAGAATGATGACAACTCAACCTGAGATGGAAAAATTTGCATCTACTATTGTGCCTAATACAACGCCTAGGTCATCGAGGCCTAAACCATCCATGGCAGGAGATAAGAAGCATAAGAATCCCCAGCAGGCACTGATGCGGGAATTTCTGCACAAAAATCTGGAGGAGGTTCGACAGAAGGGAAATATGGATAGATCCAAGCGGCCGACAGAGCCCCTAGACCTAGATGAGGAAGAACTAACCGGGGGTATTGAGGATATTGATGCAGAGGAGGTTGAGCCAATAACTCAGCTACCACCATATATACCACCAAGAAAATCCATGACTAAAGTTCCTAAAGACCCGAATTCAGCGAAGTTCATGGTCTCAACACCTTTGCTGCTAGAGAATGTGCTATTTGAGGGTAATCTGCTAACCCAGATACTGCACTTAAAAATGCAGGATTGGGATCTAGGGGATCACACAAATTTCCCATAGTTAGAGCCGAGAAAATACTTGAAGAGGGTGTATTATGAAGAATAGGACGCTACGCGGTTTGAGCCAATGAAATGGGTGGCCCGAGTTGGGTGCGCAAGGCTATTAAACATGTTGTGGGTGTCACATTTTAGCTGCAACACTATTAATAAAGTTTGCGTGCGTTAATTGTTGATGCTAGTGCACGATGGGTGCCTATGATTGGGAGGGCCCATCCCGATTACTGACATGTTGATTCACAAAATCACATTGTTGCCTTACCAAGGAGTGGACCCTGCGAGTGCATTTGTGGGAAAATCACAGGAGAAAAAGTTGGCGGACCAAATGAAGAGCGATTTCGACCTGGTAAAGAAGTCATGCGGTTATTCAATTCATTCCATATCCGATGGCGTGGTGTAGTTTGGTGCCAAAATTTGGGCCAGGAAACTCATGAGGACGTGTCACACCAATGAAGTGCCAACTCCAGTAGTATCTTTAGTTGCGTAGTGCATCAAGGGAGTCTAATACAATTGGGCTCAGTGCTTATGTTACAAATTTTTGGAGGATTGCAGAGAGGCCCAAGATGAGGGTAAGGCATTCCACTACGAGTGGCGGCTTTTGTTGATCTCGTTGGGGGCATGGAGGACGCCTGAAGAAAGTCAGTTCCCTCAGCAAGATCCAGATCTACCCGAGGCCACAAAGTTTGCCTTGCTGTGGGACACTAAAGACCCTAAGCGTGTTATGGAGATGAAGATATTTTGGGTCTTGTTTGAATCCAAGCTGAGGATGGCGATTAACCAATGGCCAAGGTTATCACCAAGTTTGCACGTGCAGTGCGTTAATATTGCTGATTGTAAGGAAGATTTTGATAATCTACACATCTGCGCGAAGAAAGATGCCATGGGCACATGGTACAAGTTATCGTACTTAATTTCTGAGGACGATATTCTAGGGGTCGTCAGTAAATGGTTGAGCGACTAGCTCACCCCTTCTAATGTCGGTGCGGGAACTAGTAACGCTGCTGAAGGTGATGTAGCACAGACCACAACAACGACAACAACAACAAAAGAGAAGAAGAAGGAAGCGCAAAAGGCTTCCTCGAAAGAGAATGCCATGACAAAAGAAAAGGCCACGCAGTAGAAAGAAGATGCTGCAAAGGAGAAAGAAGCAACAAAAGAGAAGGTCTCTGCCAAAGAGACCGACGCGCCAAAGGAAAAAACTACCACTACGTCACAGGCCACCATTGACCTCAGAAGTCTGACACTAAGCACACCAATGTAGAGGGAGAGATATAGGGTGAAGAGAAAGGGGGCACATGCTTGGAGTCACCCTTCATTTTTAAAAAGAGGCAGAAGCAGAGTTCTATAGGGTTGCGCAAGAAGTAGAAGCCAGACGAATCGGCGAGCGCGACGCCTTTGGTCCTCAAGGAGGGGGACCTATACAAGATCGGTGATGTGGTCCGCGACACAATGGAAAATATTTGGAACCACATCAAGGACCAGTATCATCAAATGTTGGATAAGGTGCAACAGGGCTTGAGGGAATTGCAGGTCCAAGCATGCATTATTCAAGCGAGCCTGAAGCAAGTGAACCCGAAACAAGAGAGTGTTGGAAAAGTGATCCTGAAGCAAGTGAGCCTGAAATAAGTGAGCAGGTCGGTCTTAGCAGCAGAGCTCACCACATACCTCTACACAGTGCAGTTACCAGAGGGATCACTGCACGTCGAGGCATCAAAAGACATGACACACCTCTTACACATGAAAGATTTGAGTTTGAACTTGGCAGTGCTCCCTATTCAGACATTGCACGAGATGCATCAAGGGGTATCAGATGAGCTCAGAGTTCAGGAACAATGTGCACTGTTGATCATCAATGAAGTCAAAACCAACAATCAACAAATGTTTGAGGAAAAAGCACAGGCCCTCAAGGAAAGGGAGAAAGTCATTGTGCGAAGTCAGCAACAATATCGCGGGACTGTAGTGAGCTTCTCGAGCTCTAGATTCCAACAAAGGCGACCTCTGTAGATAAGATTCAGAAGCTAGCTATCGCAGTAAAGGATTCAAAGGAGGAAATTGGCAAAGTTTGATTTGAGTTGTAGCTGCAGATATCTGAGCTCCAACTTAAGCTGTAGCCAACCACTCCTCCGGAAGTCAGAGAGAAGTGTGGGGCTACTATTAAAGAAGAGATGTCTACCTTAGAAACTTCAGTCAAGGGATGCACCCATTTTTTTGAATAAGCCATGGAACTATGGACCTCACTACAGGATGACCCAACTTTGCAGAAGATTGAAGCTGATATCCGAGAAAAGTAGAGGTAGTTCAGCGAGATCAGGTCTACAACACGAACCTTAGCACTAGTGCAAAGGTTGACCAGATTACAGGAGGGCAAGACCATCTAGAGAGAGATCGATGAGCTGCGTCGGAAGGAATCCATCATATATTCAAGGACACAGCCCTGGGAATCTGAAGCAAGTCAGTTGAAACTGTTAGTACAAATCAAGATCAAGGTGATGCGGTAGACACGAGAACCATGGGCCTTGCAATTGAAGGCCCAACCACTGAAAAATTGGTTGAGGAAGTTTGTCAGGCCATTGCATAGGGAACAACAGATTTTCAAGTGTTGAAGATCAAATTCAGTGATCTAAAGGTGACGAGCGAGGCACCACCAGTAGAGTGGCTCGAGGACAAGTCACGACTTTGTGTTGGGGGCCTGTTGGGACAGGGTCCCCTAGGGAAATTTTTGTAAACAATTTTGTTATTATGGTAAAGTCCCCGCATTTTGAGGAGTGGAGTGCAAAGGTCATTAGGAGTCAAAGGAGCTTTAGGAAGGTCAAAGCCCCTTAGTTTGTTAGAAGTTAAGTTGTTTTATGGACCGCCCATGGTTTGCAGACCATGGTATTCTAAAAGAGAAGGACATAAAAGAGTCATAGAAGGTCATAGAGAAGGCAATAAAGATAGCGAAGAACACAGATAGGGAAGTTTTGGGTATTGTGTATTCACTCTGTTCACTGTATTTATTATAAGAAACACTTAATAGATGCATGAAAGTGGTAGATCTGCTAAGTTACATGATGTTATGAATGTTTATAACTATTAGCGTAGAGTTAGAATATGATATTTGTAAGTTACTATAATTTCCACATTTCAAGGGTTAGGGTTCACGAAGGTCAGAGTAAAGCCCTAGAAGTAACATAAACACATCACATAGACCTCTGGATGTAGAAACCTAGTTATGTCATCCCCCAATACTGCCTCGGGTGAGACTGCAGCTTGCACTATGCAGGTTGTTTTCGAAAGATCCAGTAGTATAGGGATTTTTTGGTTAGCATAGCTAGCTCTAAACCTCTGTACAAGCCCCCTTAAGACCACACCATGTCAGATTGAGGATCACTCAAAAATATAAGAGGCACAAATTTATTACAAAGGAGAATATGTTCTCCAACTATGCGGGATGTTGGTTTGACCAACAATTTTTCAGTTTCATATTTACAACTATTTACAATTCACCATAATCTCATTAGGTTTCTAACAAGAACTCCTATATTTTTACAAGAATTCCCAACTCACACAAAAGGTCCTTTTGCTATTGCACGCTTCTCCTATAGGAGGACATTCAAAGTTGTTGAAAACTTACCACAGGATCAATTTTTTTTTTCTAAGGTGTTAAAATTGACGTTCAAGTGTTTGTGGTAGAATTTGTGGTTTACCAACAAAATAACGGAGAGAAAATCAAGACCCCAAGTCCCCTGCAACCATTAGATATACCAGTTTAATGTTGGGAAGAAGTTCCAATGGATTTTATTATAGGTTTACCCAAATATAAAGGAAATAATGGCATTATGGTAGTGATAGATTGAATGACAAAATATGTCCATTTTTTCTCTTTTTCTCATCCTTTTAAAGAAAGTACAATGGTAGTAGAATTCATGAAAGCAATCTAAAATCTACATGGAATCTTGAAGATTATTGTAAGTGATATAGATCCAATTGTCACTGCAAATTTTTGGATTAAATTATTCTTTTGTTTGGGTACTCAATTGGCTCACAACTTATCTTATTCCATTGAATTATTTTCTTGTTTGGGTACTCATTTGGATCAAAACTAATCTTACCATACTTAATCTGATGGGAAAACTGAGGTTGTGAATAAATGCTTAGAAGGATATCTTCTCTGCTTTTCATTTGATAAACATACATAATGGGTTAAGTGATACCTCTTGAAAAATCCTTCCATACTTCATAAAAAAATTCCCCATTAATTGCACTTTATGGATATCATCCTACATCCATTACATCACCCTTGAAAGGGTTTGCAAAAGTTCAAGTAGTGGGGCACTAACAAGTGGTTCTCAAACTATTGAAGGACAACTTGGTTATAACACAATTTTGGATGAAACAATAAGCACATAAACATAATAGTGAAATGGAATTTGAAGTGGGGGATTGGGTATTTTTGAGACTATAACCATTTAAATAGATGTCCCTTAAGATCGAAAATGAGGATGATAAATTAGCACTGAGGTATTATGTACCCTATAGGGTGTTGTAAGGGATTGGAAACATGGTTTACAAATTGGAGTTGCCTCAATCTTCACATATACATCTAGTCTTGCTTAAAGAAGGTAATTGGTGAAAATATCCTAGTCCAAACTATTTACCAAAGATTGATGAAAAAGGGAAAATCATTTTAGAACTAGAAATAATCGTTGAAACAAGGATTGAGCAATTAAGAAATCGAGAAATTAACAAGTACCTCATTAAATGAAATGACGTACCAATGGAAGAGGCAACATGAGTTATGATTTATTCGTGCAAAAATACATTCAATTAGTCAAGTATTGAAGACAATGATTATTTGTAGGGGAGGGGCATGTTATGCCCTAAAAAAGCCCCATGTTAATGCTAAAATCCCTTATTAAGTTCTAGACATTAAGCTACTAAATTTTTATTGTTATATTATTTTATAGGCCAATTTTTTTTTTTTTTAACTCAAACGGTTATATTTTTATTGATTTGGAAGTTCTTGGGTCTGATCCCAGCTACAGTTACATTACATACTTCACGCTATTGCTAATTAAATCTGCTTGCTTTTCAGGGCATATGAATATTGCTTTCGTTGTTTACAATAAGGAGTCCTTTCGCCAAAGAGCTGCCTTTGTTTGCCAGCTGATCTGCTTCCCCATTAGATTTTCTGAGAATATGGTAAAACTTGCATGTATTGAAATCTAGCATGACTCTCTGCAACCTGTCCTGAATTTTGTTTAAGCTAGCATTTCTAAAAGGGTTTGCCATCTTCATGCTCTTTATTATTAGTTCTGAGTCTCCAAACACTTGGATATCTTTAGCTCCTTTATCTCTTGCTATGATGCATGCTTTCAGAAGCCCGAGGATCTCTGCTTGGTTGTTAGATTTCTGTCCGAGTCCCCAGCTAAAACAATCTTTTGTTGTCCCATCTGTGTAGTATATGACTCCCCCTGCTCCTGCACTTCCTGGATTACCTTTGGATGCTCCGTCAAAGAAAATAGTGATTAAATTTTGAGTCCGCCACCATTGTTGAAATTTGTCGTCCTCTTCTCTTATGCGCCATTCCTGATTTGTCTTTTTTGGAAAGGAGAGCTGCTTGTGGGGATGAGGCTCTAGCATACCAAGCCATTGTTTTTCTTCAGGCATTAACAGAAAGTCTTCTTTGAAATACTGCTGCTGAGCTGCTTCCAGTAGAAAAGATTTGGCTTTTGATGCTACTTTCAATGGAGTGTGGCTTATTTCTTTAAAAATCTGCTGATTTCGAGCTAACCAAAGCTGCCAGCATACAAACTTTGGGATAGCTATCCATATTTTTTTCCAGAACGATTTGGAGGGGATGCACTGAGGGTAAATTCTATTCCAGTTGGCATATAAATCTGCTACATTGATTTGAGGAGGAATAGTAATCTGAAAATTTTGTAATATATAGCTCCATACCTGTTTTGCAAAGTTACATTCCAGGAAAAGATGCTGAGCTGTTTCTAGATTGCTGTTGCAAAGTGCACATCTGTGTGGTCCTGCTATATTCCTTTTAGCCAAGTTGTCACCTGTTAAAAGTTTGTTATGAGCTAGGGTCCAGAAAAAGAAATTTACCTTCGGAAGTGCTAAAGGATCCCATACATTCTTCCAAAAAGCCGAGTTTTCTCTGCTGTTATTTGAGGCCTGTAGAGCTCTATATCCTGCTGTTGTAGTGTAAATTCCGGTCTGGCCCCACCCCCATTTGTCTTTCATGGCTCTGTTGATGGGCGCTGCTTCCTCCAGCCTATCTTCAAGCAAGGTTTGTTGATGAGTTAACCTCTCTGGAACTCCATGAAAGTCCCATCCAACCCAGTCCCCTCGTTGATCCCACTTTGACAATTCAAAAACAGTATTGACTCCTGCCTGCTTCAGCCAGTCCCTTAGGTTGCCTATATCCTCATTGTCCCTCAAGGGTTCTTTCCCCATGATTCTGTCATTCCATAAATGGGTGTGCTTGCCATTGCCCGGGATCTTGTAGACATGTTTGATGAAAAACTTACTGCTCTTGCAACAAAGTTTCCATACCTGCGTACTATTGACTGTATTTGCGTTCTGTAGATTGCTGAGATTTTTGTTGGGACTGTATTTAGTCCTCAGTATTTCACTGACCGGGTGTGTGGGTTCGTGTAACAGTTTCCAAAGGATCTTTCCTCCCAAAGCTAAGTTTATGAGGGCTGGATCTCTGATTTGCAACCCTCCATCTGCCTGTGTTTTTTTTACCACATCCCATTTCACCAAATGAATTTTCTTTTCATTTCCCTTTCCTCCCTGCCACAAAAAATCTCTGAGTAATTTGGAAATTTGTTCTGTAACGTTTCTTGGAGCAAATAGGAATGCTGCCTGGTATATTGGAAGCGCTGAGAGTACTGCTTTAATTAAGATTACCTTTCCTCCCTTCGTCAGCCAGTGACCTCCCCACACTGCGATTTTGGCTTTTATTTTCGATATTAAATCGCTCCACAACGATCTTCTGTTTGTTCCTGATGAAATGGGGAGGCCTAAATACCTGAAACTGTCCCAATTTACCTGTCCTTTAAATCCTAGAATCGTGGTAATGTCTGATAGCTCCCTCTGCTCTATATTCCAGCTATAAACCTCTGTTTTATTTTCGTTTATTAACGCCCCAGAGACTCTGCAGTATTTGTTAAGGGTGGCGTTTATGGATCTGGCAATTCTTGTGGTGGCTCCTGCTAATAGAATTGTGTCATCAGCAAATAACGCGTGGTTCTGTCCTTCTGCTCCGTGGAATGCCTTAAGGCCCGGAATGTTGCCTCTTGTTTTTTCTTCTGCAAGTTTTCGGCTTAGCGACTCTGCCATGAGGATATACAGTGACGGGGATAGGGGGCATCCCTGTCTGATGCCCCTCTGCGCTTGAAAGAAGTTCGTGGGACGCCCGTTGACTAGCGGGGCGATCCAAGGATTTCCTATACATGCCTTAATCAGATTTATGAATTGCTGCGAGAACCCAAACGCCATCAGAACTTTGCAAATGAAGGTGCGATCCACTCTGTCGAATGCGGAGGCCATATCTAACTTGACCAGCATGCCCTTTTCCTTGCGCTGTTTGCTGGAATGTATAATCTCTTGAACCTGTATTACGTTATCCGTAATATTTCTGCCTTCCACAAATCCGCCTTGAGAAGGTGAGATCAATTTGTTTAGCAGTGGCTTGATCCTGTTAGCGATCAACTTTGCCAAGATTTTGTATGAGGCGTTACACAACGAGATCGGGCGAAACCTGGCGAATGTCTCCGGATTGGTCTCTTTGGGGATTAGTGCGAGGTATGTAGAATTTGTTCCTCCGCCTACCTTAGCCTTTTCCATAAATCTGCTAATCATTTTGAATAGATCCAGTTTAATGATTTGCCAGCACGCCTTATAGAAATGGATTGAAAATCCATCGGGTCCGGGTGCCTTGTCTGCATCCATGGCCCAGACAACTTTAGTGATTTCTTCCTCCGTGGCTGGCCTGCACAATTCTGCGTTTTCTTCATAGCTAATCAGGTTTGGAATATTGGTCATAAAGTCCACGATTTCTTCATCGTTACTGTGATTTTCTTTCCTGTATAGGTTCCTGAAATAGTTTTCTGCAGCTGCCTTGATCTGGTGGTAACTATTGCATACCCTGCCCTCTGGAGTTTTAATCTCTGCTATATGATTCCTGATCACTCTCGCTCTGTATTGTCGGTGAAAGTATGAAGTGTTTCTGTCCCCGGCCTTCAACCACAAGCTCCTGGATTTTAAACGCCAGTATTCCTCCTCCTTTCTGAAGGTATGGTGCGCAGAACATTGGGCTTTTGTTTCTTTTTCCAATAGATCTGCGGTTATATCAATATTTTCCATCTCTGTTTGCAGGTTTTGGAGTGCCTGGACTGACTCCTTTCTTTGCTCGGTAGGGGTATGTACTGGCTTTTTTACCCAGTTCTTCAGCGCTAATTTGGTGGCCTTTAACTTCTGCTCCCAGACGTAGCTTGGAGATCCCGATACTGGTTTGCCCCAGGCTGCCTTTACTGTCTCTTCGAAGCCTTCCTTCTCAATCCATAGGGGGCTGAATCGGAAAGGAATGGGTCCTAAGTCTTTTTCATCTTCTAGAAGGAGTTGAATGGGTTTGTGATCCGAGGCTAACTTGGCTAAAATTTTTGTTGTTATAATTTTTTTCTTCATCATTATGGAACCTTGGACCATGAATCTGTCTAGCCGCGCTGATATGTGATCAGATCCCAGTCTATTGTTGGTCCAAGTGAAAAGACCTCTGATGGGGTTGAAGTCCAGGAGGTCCCAGCGCTGGAAGAGTTCCTCCACTTGATCGAGCATGGGATCTCTGTTATTTGTCCCTCCTCTTTTTTCTTTAGCTTTCATAATAATGTTTAGATCCCCTGCTATGATAATGTTACTGGGGGAAGTCTGTTCTAGATAGGCTGATAGAGAGCTCCAGCATTCTCTCTTTTCCTGATAAGTGACAGGAACATAAAGATTAAAGAGGTTGATGTTTAACTTACTTGCTTTGTGCATTAATTCAGTTTGTATCCAATGCTGCGTTTCCTTGTGATTATCCAGCTGGAAAAGGTCATCATTCCAGAGTGTTGCCAGTCCTCCTGATGTGCCCCTTGAGCTGACCGCTTTGCCTGCTTTTTTGTTCCACTTTGAGCTACTAATCTCTAGAAGGGCATGCCCTTCTATTTTAGTCTCTTGGAGCAAGAGTATGTCTGAGGGTTCTGCTTTCATAAGATCCTTGACTGCCTCTATTTTGGAGGGGTTCCCCAGACCTCTGCAATTCCAAGAGACGATGTTCATTATTTACTTGAAGGGGTGGGTCCTCCCTTGGAGGTCCTTGGTCTGGTGTTTCTCCCAATAGTCATTTCGATGGTGGCTTGGCTTCCTTGCGTTTTAAGTCTCTCTGCCTCCTCCTCCCTTTTTTCTTTGCGGGATTTCCTTCCTGCTTTTTTCGATTGGCGCTCATAAACTTCGTCCTCTGAGGAGCTGGAACTTTCAATTGGTTTTTTCTTTTTTATTATTTCTGCATATGTAGGGTTCAATGGGCTGCCCAGATTGATCTCCCTCTGTATTACTTCTTCTACCTCCTTGTTAGGAATAGAAGTGTCCTCTTGTTCTTCATTCTCCTGACTTAGGATAGTTTGATTGGCCTGATCCTTATCTGCATCTTTAGGATTTACTTCTGTTTCTTGATTGGCTTTACTGGAGCTGGGGACTTCTTCCGTTGAGCCTTTACCATTTCCTTTTTTTTTGGAGGATGCATTCTTCTGTACAAGGGTCCATTGTTCCCCGTTCTGTTTTTCTGCTTGCTCCTCTGCTCTCTTTTTGCAGTTCTTTGCAAAGTGGCCATGGCTGTGACAGTGTCTGCATTTAAAGGGCAACTGTTCGTAATCCAGCTCCTGAACATACGACCACCCAGCTACTGTAAGCTTGATAGCTTCCGGTAACCCTTCCTCTAAGTCCACTTCTACGCAGATCCGTGCACATGAGTATTGGTCTTTCCTCGCTGCCTGATCTATATATTTTCCCAGGGCGTTGCCTATGATTTGAAAAGATTTTTGATTCCAGCAATGCAATGGCAAATGAGGCAATCTGACCCAGACCGGGACTGCTGAAGGGATGTCCTGAGTGGGGTCAAAATCTGGTGCCCATTTATTCAAATATAGGCCCTGAGGCCCCATAAAATACGGTCCATTCCTAAATATCAAGCCTTTGTCATCAGGGTTTTCAAAGACAAACACGAAGAAACCCTTACCTACGAAATAGCTCTTGACTCCTTCTTTGATGAGGGGCTTCCAGTTCCTTTGTGTCCAATCCTCTACCGACTTAGGAGATGGCCAGAGGCCTGTGAACTGGCCTATGAGGCCTCTTTCCGTGAGATTCATTGCGGCTTTGCAAGTTTCTTGTTCAGGTAGAGCAACTGAAGGGATCGAATCCAGCTTTTTCACAAATTTCTTCTGCATTCCTGAGGGCGGCCGCTTTGATCCAGCTGCAATCATTGAACGAAAGGCCATCACCTCCGGAGGCTCTCGAGGGGGATCCGGATCCCCGCTGCCCTCCATTGGATCGGCAGGGGAACGCGAAGGGCGTGCAGAACGCAGAGCGTAAGGGTTGGGGCAGGCTGCTGCAGGCGGGAGCAGCAGGCGCGCGCAGCCAAAAAATTTATGTTTGTTCAACCATTTATAGGCTAAAAATTTTCATTCTACCCTTTCATTATAATTTTACACTTTGTCTTCTACTAAGAGATATAGTCTCAAATTGATATCATCTTGTATTATACATTATATTCAATGTGAATGGAGGTCTCCCCCTTGAATTGTATTGTATTCATTTACTTTTGATCATTTTTAGGGCATTTGTGTAAATGAAATATATATGATTTTCATAGGAAAATTTTGGACTTAATTGTTTTATTATTTGGGTACTCAATTGGCTCATATCTCATCTTACCATCCATAATCTAATGGGAAAATTGAAATATCTATAAGGATATATTCATTGCTTTGCATCTAATAAACAAACACAATGGATAAATTGGTTTCCCTAGGTAGAATGTGGTACAACACACCTTTCCATACTTCATAAAAAATGTCCCCATTTATGTCACTTTATGGATATCATCCTCCATCCATCTATCACCTTGAAAGGGAATAGAAAGGTTCAAGCAGTGGAGGACCACATAGGGAACCTAAAAGAGGTTCTCAAACTATTGAAGGACATATTATTATAACACAAAATAGGATGAAAAAATAAACAAATCAACCTTATAGTGAAAGGGAATATGAAGTGGGGATAAGATATTGTTGTCACTACTACAACACCCCCCAAAATTTGGCAATATTCAAATTTTGGAGCCCACCTTCTATTATGTGAATTGTCTCTTTTGGTCGTCAAGTTTCGTTCTATGTTCCTATACACGTTTAAAGTGTCCATGTTCCTTCATAAGTGTCATCGGATCATCAAGAGTAGAATAACACACTTTAGAGTCATAATACACTTTCAAGTAACACAACAACATTTTTGTTTGCAACTGCACATACTGTGTCTGTTACACTTGATTTTACTCCTCACTTAATGTGTTTTTTCAAGGTTTCACCCTTCCAGACTTAGATAATTTTTTGATTTTGCAAGCATGCCTGCTAGGCTAGGATAGTGCACAATGTACTCTTAAGTCTTAGTGAGACCTTCCTTGTTAGTTGAAGCTACACCCCACACCAAGCCTAACCTTTCCTCCCTTTCCAACACACAACTCACGCCCAGTCAACAAACCCTCTTTCTTGTTGTTTTTCCTTGAGCCTTGCACTTTCCCAGGCCTCTATCTCCCAGTTGAGCACACTATGCACTCTTCGTGGGTAGTAATTTCCTCCCTTGTGAATTTTTTCTATGTCCTGCACCCTCCTTCTGGCCTTGGCTCTCTCTCCCAACACATAATTCATCCTCAATGAGCAACCCTTGTTTTCTTGTATCTTGTGAGTGTGCCCTATTCCCATCAAGCCTCATCCTCCTCCTCCAAAGTTTAGCATGGAACAATACCAATGATCAGTGAAGCTCATCTTGTCTCTTGCAAGTGCACCCTATGCCTAGAAGAACTCTCTCTCTTCCTCTTGTGCATTGTTGATCTATAGAAAAGGAATTTGCATAAAGCATGTTAGAATAGGAGAAATTAGGGCTCAATGAAGCATGGCAAGGATTAGTGAGGAGATCTATCAAAAGAAAGGTTGCCCAGGGAAGCATCTTGAAGATAAAGGCACAAGAAGCACATGTTGCAAAAATTGAAATAACATTGGATTCCGATGATCAAAGTGACTCGTGAAGACTTAGTAATCTCAAGAGACCCTTTGGAGGGTAGAAGGAAATCACAATGCAAGATTTGTTACAAGTATCAAAGACATGGTGACTGTGTCGTCACTACTCAAGGAAGTCTATGTACAAGTCACCATGGGTCCAAGTCATCAATGTAAATGACTTGTCATGTGGTCGTCACATGATGATGCGGAAATAATGTTGTAATTGTGTACATATTGTAAATGTAAATATGTGGAAGTCAAGAGTCATATATGGACAAAAGAGTCACATGGAGAAGTCCAAAAGTCATATAGAAGTCCAAAGGTCACATTAGAAGTCAAAGAGTCATGTGGGAAGTTCAAGAGTCATGGGGATATGAAAGGTCATTCCTCTTGTTATAAAAGAAGTCTCATTACTCAAAGAAAGGACTTTCACCTTGGCTTCTTCAACTAGGCATTAGAGAGGAAGATAATTCTTTTGGAGAGTGAGTAGTGGATTAATGCTCCACTGTTGGAGCTAGCGGTGTTTCATTGTATTAATGCATCTTGGAACTTTCGCTGAATATTTGAAGCTCATTGAGCCAACAAATTTTCATGTCTATATCATGAATGTTTTAAGACTATTATTTGGATGTTTCCGGTATATGTTAGCATTCATATGTACTAAAAAATTGAACTATTTCATTTGCTTTGGTGCTCATCTTATTATAAGTGTATTGTATTAGTTTTTAATGATTGTTGCATCTATGTGAACTATTTCGCTTGATGACTAACAATTTTTCATATGTATGTGCATGTGTCTTTATTAGAACAATAATATTACTTTTCTCCTAAAGACTCACTTTTTTCTTCTTTCAGTGAAAGAACGTTGATACATTTGCAATTGAACACTTCACAAGGCATACTTACTTGCTCATTCACAAGGACATGTGTGTTGCTCTCTTACGCTAAATACTGCAACCAAGGAAAATATTTAAGTAAATGGCAATGGGGCCACATTTCAGGATGTGGCTCCTATACCAAACGGTGTGAGGTTTAATTGGGACTTCATATCGGGGAGACCCCCTGTATGTTGGCGGGATCCAACACCGTCAATAAGTATTTTTGAGGCTACAACCATATAAATAGATGTCTCTCAAGTAAAAAAAGAAGGACCATAAATTAGCACCCAAGAATTATTGCCCCTAGGATTAGCGCCCAAGCAAAGTATTGGAATTATGGCTTATAGATTGGAGTTACCTCCACCTTCATATGTACATCTAGTCTGGGTTAAACAAGGTATGGTGAAAATATCCCACTTCAAACTATTTTACCAAATATTAATAAACAAGGAAAAATCATACCAAAACCAAAAGCAATCCTTCAAACAAGGATTAAGCAACTAGGGAATCAAGTAATTATTGAGTACCTCATCAAATGGAAGAGCGTAATAGTGGAAAATGTGACATGGGAAGATGAATTACTCATGCGAAAACAACCATAGTTAGTGGCAAAGCATGTTCAACCCTGGACAAAGCCCCATGTCAAACACTTTCAAACTTAGACTAGAAGAAACCACTTAGGAGTTTATTTTATGTGACAAAATGAGAATAAAGAGGAATGAGAAAGAGACATAATAAATGTGAGGGGTCTTAAGAATTTTACCATGCAACATAAGCTTTCTAGTGAATGGAAGGTACATACACTATTGATATTGAATGTTCTTCTATAGCTTTTGTGGAAACCACTCCAACATATGGAAGAGAGAAAGATTAACCCAAAAGGGAATTCCCAAGCAATAAATAATTTCACCATATCACATATGTTGTTGTGGTTGGTTTAATAAAGCCTAGTTTGTTTTCAACACTAGTTAAGCAAAATATGGACCTAGAATGAATAATTACAACCCCAACCACAATGCAAATATCTTCAAACATTCCAAATTCTTATTAATTGAATCTTGAGAATATTGAATATACATGAGAGAATCATTAACAAAATTAATCCATTAATGTTCTTCATTTGTTCCCTTTCAAAGTCGTTCTTCGGGCATTGGTTCAAATTGAACCTATCACCCTTCACAATGGGAGCTACACTTGGTGAACAATCCTTCATCCGAAATCTCTCTAAAATTTTATTAATATAGGTTTCCTGTGACAGACCCAAGATGCCTCGAAATCTGTCTCTATGGATCTTAATGCCAATGACATAAGATGCCTCACCCATATCCTTCATATCAAAATTTTTAGAGAGGAATTGTTTCACCTCATGTAGCAAACCCTTATCATTGGTTGCCAGCAAAATGTCATCCACATATAAAACAAGAAAACAAATTTTACTCCCACTAACTTTCAGGTATATACATTGATCCATAATGTTTTCTACAAAACCAAAAGAAGAAATTACATTATGGAATTTCAAATACCATTGGCGGGATGCTTGTTTTAAACCATATAATGACTTCTTGAGCTTGCAAACCAATTTCTCACCATCACTAGAGGGGAATCCTTTAGGTTGTTTCATGTAAACCTCCTCCTCTAGATCTCCATTAAGAAAAGCCGTTTTCACATCCATTTGTTGCAACTCCAAGTCAAAATGGGCTACTAATGCCATAATAACGCGCAAGGAATCTTTCTTAGATACAGGAGAAAAAGTCTCCGTGTAGTCGATTCCTTCTTTCTGAGTGAATCCCTTAGCAACAAGTCTTGCCTTGTATCTCTCAATGTTGCCCAATGAGTCTTTCTTTTTCTTAAAGACCCATTTACATCGAATGGCTTTTGCACCATTAGGCAACTTAACAAGATCCCAGACTTCATTACTCTTTATGGAATTCATCTCTTCCTTCATGGCATTGTACCATAGTTCTGATTCTTTGCAACTCATGGCTTGTGAAAATGACTCGCGATCATTTTCGGCTCCAATGTTGTAGTCAGATTCTTGTAGATACACAACATAATCATTAGGAATTGCTGATCTCTTTGGTCTAGTAGATCTTCTTAATGTTGTACCATCATCTTCCTGAGAAGTATGTGGTTCAACTTGTTGTTCAAAAGTTCTTTGCAACTCTTGAACTCCTTGATCTACTGGAATATCGTCAGCAGCTTGTGGAACTTCAACAATTGGTTGTTCAACACCAGTTTGTACTTGAGGGGTGCTATGAACAATAACCAATCTATCACTTGAAGTGGAAGGTTGAGATTCTGAATGATCCTTCTCAAAAACTATGTTTCTGGTTTGATCGCTCCCACTGATCAAGTCATTTTCAAGAAACTTTGCATTTCTTGATTCCACAATCCTAGTGCTGTGAGATGGACAACAAAATCTGTAACCTTTAGACCTTTCAACATATCCAATGAAATACCCACTAATGGTCCTTGGGTCCAGCTTCTTCTCGTGTCAATAATTTGGTGTCTTTTTAATACACTAGCAACTAAAATTAGCTCCTATGCTTGTTATTCATCAATAGACACGATTGAGTGGATTCTCTTTGTTTTAGTTTCAAGATTTAGCTTATTTGTCTACAATGTTGAAACCAATGCCCAAAAAAAGGAAGAAAGTCCACTCTATCTCCAAACCAATTACATAAGAACTTTTTTTATGCAGAAAAATTCAAATGCAACAAAGCAAATCGATTAAAAATACCATTGGCATTCAATTGTCATATGTGCACTTATGGAGGATATCACTTTTTTTCAACTTTCTCCAAGTGATATATGTGTTTGTGTGTTTAATAATGTGGGTGGTTGTTATAAGTTAACAAAACATCCAAAATGGGGAATGCTCTAATAGTTGTATATTGCCAAACATTGTTTGGTCAAATCTTGGGCATTGGCTATAAGGAAGAACATTGGTACATTCAATATTGTAGAGAAGTAGAAAAATGGGATGCAAGTACTCTGATCTTGCTATTGTTATCTGAAGTAAAAATACATATGTGTAAAATCATATATCCCTTCGTAGATGGATATAAGTGACATTCAACACTTACTTGAGAATTGTTCAATTGTATCTACACTTGATATTAACAACTTAGTCAATCAACCTGTAGGTTTTAACCATGTACAAAAATTACTTGCAAACAAATTCCTAAAATGGAAAAATAAACAATGGAGAGAACATAAAATATACACAAAGATTTTCTCCTGGAACCCAAATCGGGAAAACCAGATTGATTTTTCATTCTACTCCTTTCAATGTTAGAATACATATATATACATGTAGAAGCATTCATAACCCCCAATCCATTAACCCTGGATTAGAGCATAACTGTAGTTCCCTTGACTGGACCTACAAAATACCATGACAAAAATCCATCATTCCCAAAACAATGTGAAAAACCATGGGTGGGTCCACCCACCATCTTTGGGTTCACCCCCCATCCTTGCGTCCATCCAAATACTATTGGGTCTGCATATTTTTTTTCCTTTTCCTTTCACAGGGTGTTTCCTAGACCTCGTGCAGGGTGGTGTGGAAAGAATATAATACATACCCAACACAACCAATGTTTTATGGCTTACAAACCAAAAAACACAACAAAAGAATGCATGCTAGTGTTGTGTGCTTGTGGTTTGCACAATATTTAAGAGATCAAGGGGATACTGACGATCTCCTTAAGCCAACAATTGATCGAGGAAACCTAACAATAATTTCATGCATTCACATATAAGTGTGTTTACAAAGAATATACAACATTTAAGCCACAATTTATTTTTATAATAGCGACAAAGTATTGTATTGTGACATCGATCTAGACAAATTCCTTCCACCTTACACAATTTACATGCAATAGATCAAAATTAGCAAACAAACAATTGCACGATTGGTTGTAGAATGTTGTTTTAATTAGTAACAAACACAAAATTAAACCCAATATTTCAACCAAATGAACTGGAATTGGAATTTATTAACACCAGAACATAAACAATTTACCATATTAATACGACCCACAAGTAATCAAGGCATAAACGATAAAGACTTTACCTTGAAAATAAAAATGAGAAAATAAAACATTCAATGGGAATTTTATTAGGTTTAAGAAATGATTACAAGATTGAACTATGCATTCTCAAATAGATTTGATGCAATCTTACTCATCAGGGATATTGCAAATTACTTTAGCTTGAGGACCTTCGAACTTCAAGCAAGTTTCTTCTTCTAAATTATTCACACTTTTGCAGTTGCCATTTCCTTTATTTCCTCTCCATCTCCTTTTGTTGTGATTGTATTTCCATCAAGAAAAATGTACTTTTGTAATAGGGTTGCGTTATAATGCCAACCCTCACGTGACATATAACCTTCTTGAGGCCTTTTGACCTTTGGTATTCAAGATGCTTACTGATTGCAAAGATTTCCTAAATTAATATTATAAATTTTAGATGATGATTTAATTTGGATCCATTTTCGATAAAGAATGATTATTAATCACCTCATACACCATCTATTGAAACACCTCTAATTTGTCCCTAGATTCTAGCAATATCGAGAATATAATCCAATGCATCTACAAGTAAAACAAAAAAAAGTGATTTTGTGAGGATTTTGTTATGCTCAATAAATTGTTACAAGAGTGAGTTATGCATTCTCAAATATACATTTGATACAATGTTACTGACCAGGGATATTGAAAATTTCCTTAGCTCAAGGACCTTTGAACTTTGTTCTCACAAGTTCATCATATACTTTTGTGGCTACCATTTCTTTTATTTCATGTCCATCTCCCTTTGTGGCAATTATCTTTCTATATGCAAAGAGTCATTTTGTAATAGGGTTGCCTTAGAATACTAACCATCAAGTGATGTATCACTTTCTTGGGGTTTTTTCAACTTTAGTATTCAAGATTATTATTAAATACAAACTTTTCCAAAATTAATATTACAAAGTTTGGATGAGGATTTAATTTGGATCCATTTTGGATAAAAAATGGTTTTTAATTGCCTCATCCACAATCTATTGAAACACTTCTAATTTGTTCCTAGATTATAACAATATCAAGAATATAATCCAATGCATCTACAATTAAAACATAGAAATAAGTGCAGGAGGGCATCCTTGCATGATATAATTATGCAACAAAAAATGGTATGAGAGGACCCCATTGATTGAAACAAATACTAAAAATTTGGGAAAGGGCCATTGGCCTTGGATATAAAGTGATGGCCAAACCCCTGCTAAGACAACAAGTTTATTATAAAAGGCCAATCTATCTTTTCATTAGCCTTACCAAAAATCAATTTCTAGCAAAATAACTTGTTGACTAGACTCTTTAGTCCATTCTATACTTTCCCATGTTGTCAAAATAGTATCAATAATATATATCTATATATCTATATATATATATATATATATATATATATATATATATATATATATATATATATATATATATAGATATAGATATATATATGTGCATTCAATGAAGCATGCTTTCTTATGTCAAACAATCCAAGTTGCCACATGTTTGATATTTAGAGCTAGCACCTTTTTTATAATCTCATCGAATATGTTAAGCAAAGTCATAAGACTAATGAGGCCATAATTGCCTAATATTGTTCATCCTTTAATACCTATTTTTTTATGATTGTTTCTTAATAGGCCTCAATTTACCTAAGAATTTACAAACTATTACTTGATGGTCATTTCAAATATTGTTTAATACACTTTGAATTAATGTGTTATGGCTTCTTTTCAAGAGAATGTGTCGAATACATGATGTGCCTTGAATCTTTGTGCTCATTATGTTTATTAAGACACTTTGCATTAAATTTGTTGGAGACTTAGGCTATGGTACAAAGTCCAATTTATTGATCATTCAAATTGTTTTCATATATCATCCATCAAATGAAGGTTTGATCCTTCACATAGCCACTTCACCTATGAAAAACATAGAATCCTCTAATATAGTAGAAAAATAAGACATTATTGGGATCCTGCAAGCCCAATCCATGGTGGTCACATGTAACAACTTGTCAAACCTCAAGAGACAAACCATTGATCCATTTGGAGTTCAAAATTTCAAACTCAACAACATCATAGGGTAGGTCTAGTTAGGGAGACAAGTTAAGTGGTTCAAAACTTAACTGTGAATAAGGGGAAGTTTAGTTAGAGAGATATTCTCTAGATTTTAGGTATTATATTTATAGAGTTGTTGTATCTCTTCCTTTGAAGAGTCCAATGTGTTTCTATTATATACATGGCTTAAGTTTGTAGAACTAAGGTCCCAATTCCATCATGCTTAATATTCTTAGTCTAGTTGAAACTTCTCTTCAACTATGAATGACATATTTAGAGATGATTATTTATGTAGCTTTTGGATTCTCAAAAAATAAATAATCGGTTCCACTATGATTTAAATTTGTGATAGGGTTTGTGGAAATTCCTTGGGTGGGGATTAATCATTACATGATAACATAGCTTCTAATTACATTGCTTGATGTTAGGTCTCTATACTACTAGTGTAGCCCCTTATTGTTATTAGTGCACGATCTTAACTTAAACATGAACACAATAACTCACAGATATAATCATAAACACAGAGTTGCAACAGAAAAACACTTCATTTCATTAATAGAAAAATATTGAACTATGCTTGCAAACAAAATGGAAATAAGATAGCTTGGGTGATTTTAGCTTACCTCTAAGAAGAGATGTGGTAGATACATGCCTCTGAACTGTGTTACAATGAGGCTTCAAGGGCCTATTTATTATTGGAAAACACGAGAAAACCCTAAACAACTAAAACCCTAACCCCAGGAGATGTAACACCAAGAGTTTGTGGGCCCCATTGGGATTAGTTGGGCAGCCAACTTCTCGGGGTCGTAACTTGGCCATATTATCTCCGTTTGGCACATACGATGCCATGTTAGAAATTTCTCTCTGAGTACTACAGGTTTCACCCTGCCGCATACCCCAAAAAAACACTGTTTAGGGGGTCAAAACTGCTCTGGAAGTTCAGGACTTGAAAAACTACTAAAAATAGTAAATCCTGAAATGAACAAGGAAATAGATGAAACTGACTAGGGGGTCTAAGTGGAGACGGGTCGCCACCAATATCCACCTGGATCATTTCTCCTTCCTTAGGAAGCAATGGTCCCCATTGTGTGCAAAGCCTCCATGAGGTGAGGAAATTTCTGTTGAACCTAGTCCCTGGTGAATCACTTGCCTTGGTGAAGGAGTTGTCTTGCTTTGACAACTCGATATAGTTGTATCCTCTATTGGTGAGTGTTATTGATCTATGTGTCCATGATCTGATTAGTTATGGCCTGTTCTATGCAGTCTGGGTTGAGCTCTGTTGGTGTGAGCTATTCTGCAATGTCAGATGTGTCCAACAATGGTGGAAAGTATGGCTGAAGGCGATCTACATTGAACACTGGGCCTAGATCAAGGAACGGTGGGATGTTGAACTCGAAGAAATTTTCATCGACGACCTTGGTGATGGTGTATGGCCCATATCGGAGCGGGCGAAGCTTGCAGTGGGGTCCAACAAGGTGCTCCTTCTGCAAATGTAGCCAAACTTTGTCACCCACCTGGAACTTGTGTGACACTCGATGCTGATCATGGTGCTGCTTGTACTTAGCATTGGCTCTGTCCAATATATCATGGACTATAGGTGGATGTGTTGAGTGCACTTAATGAAACTATTATCCCTTTCAGCTTCGAACTGAACGTGATCTGAATCTACTTGAGTGGTTGCAAATGGTATGGCCACATCAATGGGGCATAATGGTTGAAATCCTAGCCCTACTTGAAAGGGGTTGTGGCATGTTGAGTTGTGGAGAGCTCTGTTGTAGTTGTGTTGGACATAGGGGAGAATTTCATCCCACATGTGTGGATGCTTCAAGTTGTACATGCGCAAAATGTGTACGATCATCCTGTTGACAACCTCTATTTGGCCATCAATTTGGGGATGGAAAGCCATGGACTTAGTAAGTTTTGTATCCAGCATCGACCAAAGACTTGACCAAAATGCACTCAAGAATCTACTACCCTGATATGAGACAATGGATTTAGGGATCCCAAAGTGTACCCATACTCGCTCAAAGAAGATCTTAGCAGTGGCCTCTACTGTGATACTCTTCTTGCAGGTCACCATGATGGCCATCTTAGAGAATCTGTCGACGACCATGAAAATGGAATCATTTTTGTGCTTAGTAGAAGGAAGGCCTAGCATGTAATCCATGGAGACAGATTCCCAAGGCCAGCTAGGAGTAGGTATAGGAGTATACATGCCTTGCTTCTTGATGGTTGGTTTGGAAATGGCATAGGTGATGCAAGATCTAATGTACTTCCCAACATCTTGACGAAGTTTCGGCCAATAAAAATACTTCTGTAATACCGCCACTGTTTTCTCTACTCCGAAATGTCTAGCGACCCTACTTTAGTGTGCCTCCCAAATCAATTTTCACACTCACTTGAAGGAACACAGATGTGTCCCAGGTGGCATAATAGTGCATCCTGAGGGTGAAAATTTGGAACTTGCTTTGCTTCCAAGAGTGTCAGGTATATGCTGTTAAATTTTGGATCGCTCTTGTAAAGATGTGGCCACCTCGATTTCTCATTCCCACAGGAGTCGAGCACAGTGATCAGCGCCATGGACGGTGGTTAGATGAGGCAATCAACAACATTATTGGTGCTGCCCTTCTTATACTTAATGTTCAAATGGAACTGTTGCAAATAGGTGGACCATTTCTGATGGCGATCGTTCTACAACTTCCCTTGTGTTTGTATGAACTGCAGAGGTCAATGGTATGTGTCGATGACCATTTCCTTCCCCAGAACGTAATGCTTCCATTGACGGCCGACCTACACAATGGAATACATTTCTTTGTTGTAAGTGGGTTACTTTTGGACTGTGTCTGAAAGTGTCTCACTGTGGTAAGCCACTGGATGCCCATGATGAGTAAGAACTACACCAATAGCATAGTTGAAGGCATATGCCTCAATCTCAAATGGTTGTTGCAGGTCTGGTAATGTGAGCACTGGTGCAGAACAAAGACGATTCTTCAAATTGAAGAACATTTATTGTTGGGTTTCCTATCAAAAAAACTATTCTTTCACTCTGCCCTTGGTGACGACTTAAAGGCCAAGTGATATGAGAGAACCCCCACAGGAACCTACGGTAGAATTTGGAAAGATCGAAAAAGCTGTGGAGCTCTATTAGAGTGGTTGGGGCTCGCCAATCCCAAATGACTTGTATCTTGGATGGGTCCACATGTACACCTTGTTCATCAATGATGTATCCCAGATATTGAACTTGGGTAAGGCCAAGGGTGCATTTCTCCAAGTTAGCACACAACTTATGTTGGCGCAGGGTTTGAAGGACCTGTCGAATATGGTGTAGGTGATCCTCCCAAATCTAGCTAAAGATCTAGATATAATCCAAGTACACCACCATGAATGCATTGTGAAGGGTCACAAGATGTCATCCATTAGTCTCATGAAGGTTGCAGGGGCGTTCGTCAATCTGAACAACATGACCAACCATTTGAAAAGGCCCTCCTTGGATTTGAAGGTAGTCTTCCACACATCAGAGGGTTCGATAGGCACCTGGTGATAACCTGACTTCAAGTCAATATTGCTAAAATATTTGGCCCCCTTGAGCTGGTCCAGAAGGTCATCAATCCACGGGATTGGGTACCTATTCCAGACAGTGATCTTGTTCAGCACCTGATAGTCAATACAGAGCCTCCAGGTCCCATCCTTCTTCTGTACCAATACAATTGGGCTCCCACAAGGTGATGAGCTTGGCCTGATGTGCCCTTTATGCAATAGTTCCTGAATTTGCCTCTTGATCTCATTGTTCTCCATAACAGAGCATCGATAGATCGGTCCATTGGGCAGCAATGTGCCCGGGGTCAGATCAATGGAGTGCTTGACCTGAAAGTGTAGAGGTACCCCTGTGGGTGAGGTGAAAATATCCCTGTACTCCTCCACGACCTTGTCCATCTGCTGCTGTTGTGCAGAGAAGCCCTGCCTGGAAGCTGTGGCCACAACCTTCTTCTTTCTGTGCAGGTGAATCATAAGGAAAAAAAATTCCTGGTATGGAAAATGATCTTATTGCATTGCTTTGTAGTGATCAAAGAGATGACGACAGGCAGGGCTACCTATGGTATCCTATACAACTCATTAGCCAAAGTAATAATCACAGAGCGAGGTCTAGACTCATATGCAACATGTCAATTCCACAAGTATGGTTGTCCTAACAATACATCACAAAATTAAATAGGAGCAACATCACATAGTACCTCATCCGTGAAGGGCTTGATGTTGTAGGGAAGCCAACACTACTGGTTGACACGAAGATCTTATCCTTGGTGAAGCCACCAGATGGTGTATGACTATGGATGTGCTATAGTATTTAGGCCCAACCAATTCATGACCACTGCTGAAATGAGGTTCTTTTGGCTCCCGCTGTCGATAATGAACTGCAACAAAGAACCCTTCACCCACATCTTTGAGTGGAAGAGGCGTTCCCCCTCCTCTGGATCTTTAAGCTCAATCTTCTGGATCTTGGTGGTGGCCATGGTGGCACTAGGCTTTACATCAATGATTTGCTTCCCTTTGTCAGTTCCCTTATCAGATTCTGATTCAGAGTTAGAACCTGCGTCTGATTCAGAAGCCTTCAGCTCGGCCACCAGTGACTGCTTGGCCTGACACTCACTTGTATTGTGAGTCGAACTCTTATGGAACTCACACCATTTTCCCATGTCCTTCTTGATCTTCAGGGTGTTATTCTTTACTTGCGGCTTCGACAGGCTGTCCTGGGTAGCGCCGCCTTGGCTTGCTCCTTTATTCTATGGTTTGGGGGTGCCTTTTCCTTGCTTTGGATTCACATATCAAAAGTCTCGCTTCTTCTATTTAAACTTCTTCTCAATCTTGATAGCGTATCAATACGCCATGCTGAGCGAGGAAATGTCCAAGAACTCCATCTCGTCTTGGATGTACTTGTGTAGAGAGTTGCAGTACTTAAGCACCAAATGTTGCTAAGTATCCTTAATACCCATATTTGTGCGAAGGGTATGGAAAGTATTTGTGAACTCTGGCACATCTTGGTCCCTTCCCTACCGTAGCGTGGTCCACTTTATGTATTTGTCTCCATAACTCCTGACATGGTAATATTGTTCCTTGATGGCATCTCGGAAGGAATTCCAAGTGGGTGCAACTGAAAACAATGAGGTTTCACTCTCGTCCTTTTGTTCATAGTAGATTTCCCACCAATCCTTGACGTGTGGGGCGGCTTTAAGAAATGCAAAAGTAATCTTTTCCTGATTCAAAAAGTCATGAACTAAAAAATATCCTTCCAATAGATTTAACCATTTATCTACGGTGTTTGCATCTATCAGGGCTTCGAATATGGGAATATCAAAGTTAACTTGTACCTTAAAAGGAGTGGCACCTCCATAGTGGTTGCTAGATGAAGATGCATCGTCTGTGGGTAGTCGTCGAAGGATATGGGCAAATTTATCCATCATCGCGTCCTGTCACTCGAGGGCTTCCTCGATCAACATTTTGAAAGGATCTCCTGCCCAATCATCTTTCTTTTCTTTTTCCATGGGGAGGTCGTCGGGTTTTGCGATGCTGATCTTGCAATGGTTCAACTAGATCAAGCCCTAACTCCTTATACCCTGACCTCGTTGGGGACATGCAAAGAAAAACAAAGAAAGAGAAGATCGCTTTGATACCACTGATTTGAAATTAAACATGAATGAAATAACTCACAAATATAATCATAAACACAGAGATGCAACATAACAAAAACTTCATTTCATTAATAGAAAAATACCGAACTATGCTTACAAATAGAATGGAAATAAGATAGCTAGAGCGATGGTAGCTTATCGTTGAGAAGAGATGTGGCGGCTAAATGCCTTTGAACTATGTTAGAATGAGGCTTCAAGGGCCTATTTATTATAGGAAATCACGAGAAAACCATAAACAACCAAAAACCTAACCCAAGAGATGTAATACCAAGAGTTTGTGGGCCCTGTTGGGGTTAGTTGGGCAGCCAACTTCTTCGGGTCGTAACTTGGTCATATTATCTCCGTTTGGTGCATACGATACCTTGTTGGAAAGGTCTCTCCGAGTATTACAAGTTTCACCACAGTCCCTTGCCTACTACAATGGGCCTGCCACGGACCTAAAAAAATGCAGTTTAGGGGGTCAAAACTGCTCCAGAAGTTCAAGACCCGAAAAACGACTAAAAGTAGTAAATGAAGAAATGAACAAGCAAACAGATGAAACCGACTGGGGGGTCTAGGTGGAATAGGTAGGTGACCACCAATATCCACCTAGATCAGTGCAACCCCCTTATTGTATTGTTGTGCCCATGTAGTCCCCATATTGTTATTATTGGGCCCCATAGAAGCCCACTATTGTTATTGTTGTGCCCTTACAATAGTATTGTTATGTAGGCTATGATTATATTGTGACCCCTTAGAATCATATATATAAAAAGGAGGTCTTGTCATTTGTATCATCAAAGAATTGTTAAATTGTGTAATGTAAAGGAGGTTTCCCCCTCGAAGAGGCTAATTTTGAAGTCGTTGATTTATATCTTCTTCTATTTTGTGAGCTGGTTGCATAACATTTGGTATCAGAGCTTTAGATTCTAGGGCTTAGCTGCTTCAAATAGGTCATTGTGGAATTTTCACTATACATTTTTTTCTATGAAGGTTTAGAAGCTATTTTTTTTTATCACAAGGAGCCGAAATCTTGACAAACTTCGTGAAAAATTTCAGATCTTGGTTCACTATATTTTCAGAGATATGATCCAAGGAATTTAGAGTTTTTGCAGGCTCCTGAATTCCAGCTCAAATAGGTGACCTTGGGAAAATCATCATAACTTTCTCTCTGAGCATTAGATTCAAATTTTGTAAAATGTGATAGAAAGAGAATGAAATTAAGTTTGTTGGGTATTGCTTTCAGGGCCGAAGGTCGAAACAAAGACACATGACACTTTGTGCAAGTTCACTCTATTGAACTAGTCTATAATAGGGTCATTGTGGGAGATTGAGCATAACTCTTTCTTGGAGAATCCAATATGGATCAGAATTATGGGGTTGGAAAGAGGACTCAGAGGGATACAACAAAACAAAATTTTAGACCTTGGAGATACGGTATTACAAAGTTACAACAGATTCAATATCAAGTTCCTACAAAGTGAAAAAAAAGGTGTGTAATTTTTAAAATTTGCATAAGTTTTGTTTGAAAAAATAGTTTGAAGTGATTCAAAGGGCATAGTGAAGCATAATTATTATTAATTGATGCCCTAAAGAAATAAAATGGAAACACCTAGTAAGCAACCCGAAAGCTCTATTATGACACATGCAGAAGAGGAAGAAATCCAACATGATATATAGAAATTGCGAGACCAAGTGAAACAAATTTCGCTCTCACAAAAAGTAAGAGAAGCTAAGATTAGTGGTATAGAAACAAAACTAAAAGGGAACATAGAAGATTTGAAGAAACACTTGACAAATTTTCTACAAGAAATTCTTCCTAATGGCGAAAAGCTAGTAGAGGAAACTCATGACGAGAATAAAAGAAATGCTAATCATGATTTCATAGATGCTAACGTTGGATTGAAGGCCCACCATATTCCAAAAATTGATATGAGGAAGTTTGATGGAAAGGATCCCGTAACATGGATACTATTGATGGAGCAATATTTTTATCTCCATAATGTGCAAAACACATTGCAACTTTATATTTAGAACCCAATAAATTTGTATGGTATTGATGGCTTTGCTCTCATAAACAAATTGTCACTTGGCCAATTTTTACGGAGGAAATGATAACACATTATGAGGATACAAAGAGCAACACCTTCTTTAGCCAATTTATAAATCTCAAACAAAATGGGTCGATGTTGGAGCACATTGAGGACTTCCAGAAATTGAATATAAGGGTAAATGATATTCCAAAGGAGCATAGGATTGATGTCTTCATAGAGACTTTAAAGGATAACATCCAACATCAGGTTCGTATTTGGGAACCTGATTCATTAGAGAAGGCATTCAAGTTGGAAAGAAAAAATGAAAGAAAAATTATGGCAACAAGGAATCTTACCACTCACAACTATAAATATGGAAGTACTGTTGCGCCTCACCTTCCACAACCTACAAGGTTGACACCACAACAATTCGAAGAAAAAAGAGAAAAAGGGATTTGTCACAGTTGTGATAGAAAATACGTTAAAGGTCATAAGTGTGCTGAGAAGAAATTAATTTACATATATTGGGAAGAGGAGGAAGAAAAGGAACAAGAAATGTCAAAATAAGATGATATACACTAGGAACTAACCCCAGAGAAAGAAGAAATTAATCTGACAATATCTTGTAATGCATTGACATGAATTATCACTCCTCAAACTCTCAAGACAGAAGGACATATCAAGAAGAAAAAGGTGATAGTGTTGACTGATTTAGGTAGTACCCATAATTGTATTCATTGTAAGATAGCCAAGGAATTGAATTGCTTCCTATATCCAACACTAGAGTGTTAAGTGATGGTTGCAAATGGAGGGACCATAAATTATTCTGGAAAGTGCCATAATATCAAGCTATCCATGTGAGAATATGTATTGAATAGTCAAATGCTTTCCATTCCAATGGGTGGTGTTGATGTTGTACTAGGAGTCCAATGGTTACAATATTTAGGTACAATATATTTTAATTTCAAGAAATTTTCTTGATTTTTTTTTGGGAAGGAAAGGAATTTGAATTAAGGGGTATCGTAGGGAAACCAGAAAAGATAATTAGCTCCAATGGCATGAAAAAACTTCTAAAGAAATAGCAACGGGGACTAATTGCACAATTATGTTCACTAGAGCTTCAAACAATGAAATCATCTATTTCTCCAGATATCCAAAAATTCTTGGACAATCATTCTAACGTTCAAGCAATGGAAGATCACATTGAGCATTAATAACAATTTCTCCAACTATTAAAGGATAACCTCACTTTGGCGCATAATCGGATGAAACAACAAGTAGATCAACATCACAGCGAAAGAAGTTTTGATGTAGGCGACTGGGTATTTTTACGGATATAACCATAGAAAAATGTCCCTCAAGCAAGCTAAGAAGGATAATAAATTACCACCAAAGTACTATGGTACTTACAAGGTGTTGCAAAAGAGTGGTACTATGGCATACAAATTGGAGCTTCCCGCATCTTCCCGAGTGCACCTAGTTCTCCATGTTTCATGCTTAAAGAAGGTTATAGGTGACAAGCTCTCAGTTCAAACAATATTTTTAGAACTTGACGAGAAAGGAAAAATCATATTGGAATCTAAAGCAGTCACGGAAACAAGAACCTGACAACTACGAAAATCAATTTTAGAGTATCTCATCAAGTGGAAGAACTTACCCACTGAAGATTCCACATGGGAGGATGATAATTTTATACAGAAGCATCCGAAACTACTCAAGCATTGAGGAAAACACTTTTTTGAAGGATAGGGGCATGTTAGGTCCCTATACTACTAGTGTAGCCCCTTATTGTTATTAGTGCAACCCCCTTATTATATTGTTGTGCGCATGTAGTCCCCATATTTTTATTATTGTGCCCCATAGAAGCCCACTATTGTTATTGTTGTGCCCTTACAATATTATCTTTATGTAGGTTCTTATTATATTGTGACCCCTTAGATTCCTATATATAGAAAGGAAGTATTGTCATTTGTATCATCGGAAAATTGTTCATTTGTGTAAGTTAAAGGAGGTTTCCCCCTCAAAGAGGCTAATATTGAAGTCGTTGATCTATCTCTTCTTCTATTTTGTGACTTGGTTGCATAACACTTGATCATATAGTTTTGTGAGCTTGTTGCTTTGAATAAGTGCAAATGTTATTGCTAAAACCGATTTCAATTAGTGAATGCACAAATAGTAACTAGTTGAATGTGTGTAGTTGTTATTGTTGTGCTCAATTTCAATTAGTGAATGCAAAAACAATAACCAAGTTTTGAATGTGCATATTTGTTATTGCTCGGTCTAGCTTCAGTTAGTGAATGCACATACAATAACAATTTTTGTTTTTTTCCTCATTTCAACATTAATTGGAATAATTGTATAAAATGTTCTCTAATTTCAAGCAAGTACATGAATGGATGGTGAGAAGAATCATTTCTCTAAGAAATGCTTGAGTCTACATACACTTAAAGGATTAAACATGTTTAGTTTACATACATAGTGGACATCACCTCTAAATTTTGTACACCTCTTGGTCAATAATTAAAGTGAGATTAGAGTTCAATACTTTATTATGGGTTGCTTGACAAATTTTAGCACCATTGTTAGGGAGTATGCTAAAATATGCACTAACATATAGTCTCTCATATTAAAAAAAGTCATTATACATTGTAGAAAGATTGTTGGGTTGAAGGCCATAAAGATAAACTAGGACATATTCTACAAAAATCATACATTTTTAGTGCAAATCAAGTAGAGACTAGTAAACATTAGGACCAGTTAGCATTTGAAGGCCTTGCAAGCTTGACATTAGCTCATTCCATTTCATGTGGTAGGGTCATAACATCATGATGAGTAAAATAAATTGGGGTGTTAGGTCCCTATACTATTAGTGTAACCTCGTATTGTTATTAGTGCAACCCCCTTATTGTATTATTGTGCCCCTACAATATTATTGTTATGAAATCAACTCACAAAATAATAGAAAAGATAGGTCAACAACTTAAAAATTGATAAGATAGGTCTCACTATATTTTCGAAGATATGATCTCATGAAGTTAGGGTTTTTGCAACCTCCAGAATTCCATCGTAAATAGGTCATCGTGGAATTTTCGCTATAATTGATTTTCTACGAAGGTTCAGAATCTGAAATTAAAACCCATTCGAGCCAAAATCTTAAGGAAGCTTGGACCCAAATTTCAGACCATATTTATCGATATTTTCGGATATATGGTCCAAGACATTTAGGGTTTTTGTAGGCCCCCGAATTACATCCCAAACAGGTGACCTGGGTAAAATCGTCATAACTTTATCTCCAAGCATCAGATTGAAATTTAGTAAGAATTGAAAGAAATAGGATGATCTATAGTTTTTTTTGTATCAGTTTCAGGTCCTAAGGTCAAAACAATGACACGTGGTACTTTGTACAAGTTCACTCTACTGAACTAGTCTATAATCAGGTCATCATGGGAGAGTTGGCATAACTCTTCCTTGGAGATTCGAATCTCGATTTGACTTGCGGGGTTGGAAAGAGGACTCAGAGGGCTACCGTAGGACACAATTTCAAACCTTGGAGATTTGAAATTACAGAGATACAACAGATTTAATATCGAGCTCCTACAAACTAAAAACAAATGTGTAGTTTTTTTTTTTTTTTTTCATTTTGCATAAGTTTGGTTGAAAAATTAGTTTGAAGGAATTCAAAGGGCACAATGAAGCATTATTATCATTAATTGATGTACTGAAGAAATAAAATGAAAACACCTAGTAAGCAACCAGAAAACTGTAGCATGACTCATGAAGAAGAGGAAGAAATGCAACATGATATATCAAAATTACGAGACCAAGTGCAACAAAATTCACTCTCACAAAAAGTAATAGAAGCTAAGATGGATGGTTTAAAGAAAGACGTGGAGGCTAAGATGGATGGCGTGGAAGCTAATATGGATGGTGCAGAAGCCAAGATGGATGGTTTAAAGAAAGATGTGGAAGCTGAGATGGATGGTTTAAAGAAAGGTGTGGAACCTAAGATGGATGGTATAGAAGAAAAACTTAAAGGCAACATGGAAGTTTGAAGGCAGATTTGACAAAGTTGCTACAAGAAATGCTTACTAATGGCCAAAGGGTAGTAAAGGAAACTCATGATGAGAACAAAATAAATGTTAATCATGATTTCATAGACTCTAACGTTTGATTGAAGACCCACCATGTTCCATAAATTGATATGAGGAAATTTGAGGGAAATGATCTCGTAACATGGATACTACAGACAGAGCAATATTTTGATCTCCATAATGTGTGAAACACACAAAAGGTATGCATTGCAACTTTATATTTGGAATCAAATAAGTTTGTATGGTATCGATGGCTTTGCTCTTGTAAACGAATTGTCACTTGGGCAATTTTTACGGAATAAATGATAGCACATTATGAGGATACAAAAAGCAACAACTTTGTTAGCCAATTGATAAATCTCAAACAAAAGAGTTCAATGATGGAGCACATTGAGGACTTACAAAAATTAAATATAAGGGTAAAAGATGTTCCAGAGGAGCATAGGATTGATGTGTTCATAGGGAATTTAAAGGATAACATCCAACATGAGGTTCACCTTTGGAAACCTGATTCATTGGAGAAGGCATTTAGGTTGGCAAGAAAAATGGAAAGCAAAATTATGGAAACTGTTAGCTACCTATACCAATAGGTTTCATTTTTCATGATTGGCAGGGGAAGTGCCAAATATGCTCTACTTTGGTGATGCAAAGATCTCATATTTTTGTGGAAAACACATATCTACAGTTGTTTGATGCTGTCCTACTTCTGAATGGGTGATCCAACAGTCTAAGTTGGGTCATGCCATATTTCAATTTTTTGTTGTAGACTGGAGAAAGAAATCTGTCCAAACTGTTCAATCTTGGCAGATGAGTAGTTAGGTAGAGAATGAAGGTTCCCAACTGCTTAATCTGGGGCCTTGGAAGTAATAAGGCTAGCCTTAGATAGAAAGTCAAAATAAAATGCAAAAAGAAAAGAAAAAGAGTAATTGAGGGTTTGCTAGTCTAAGTGCACCCTCCTTGAAGTAACAAAAAATGCCAGGCAAATAGAATGGGTAGGTAGATGGGGTTGCAGAAGCATGATTTCTTTCATATCTCTGGCCTAAGCAAAGGAAACACATGGTGGCCAGTGCAGATCTTCCTATTCAACAGTTTTGTAGCAACAAAGTGAAGCATGTCTAACTTCCCATACATTCCCCATCAAACTCCTTGCTAACATCCCACTATCACCTTGGTTCATGAGAGAAATCAAACTCATTTATTGATCCTTGTTGCATAAAGAGCCACATTTCCTGTGTAAAAATCTTTTCATTTTGATCTACTCTCCTAACTAAGTTTGTTCCCTAAAAACTTAGTGTTTGCCTCCTCTCTTCCATATCTCCTATCCAATACTAACTACTAACTCTATTATTACTTAACTCCCTAATTCCCCTTTTCCCTATCATTATATCACTATTGTATATAAAAAGCCCCAAAGTATATATTCCCCCTTCCCTAGGCAATATAGCCTTATAGCTCTAAAAGAGGTCGGGCAATAGTGCAAATTTGTGTTCATATCTTGTTTTGGGAATTAAACTAACAACCGGTTGGTTTAATAGCCCTAGCGCCTTTTATAAAGAAATATGTTGTTTACCCGATTGTTCCATAAAACCCACAAATGTCATATATCCTAAAGTTTTACCTATCGGCGCGCTCACCACAAAAAACAAAAGGAAATATTATTTAAATGCCGCCGGGACCCTCCGTATCCATCCCGCACCTCCACAGTCCGTCGTCCGTCGGATCTGGGCCCTCCCATCCGACGACTCACATCAATATCGGACCACCCCCGATGCCTGTACGTTAGCACCCGAAATCTGTCAGAGGGTGACGTCAGGGCTCAGACACGCGTCAATCCTGTGTTGTATCGGGCGGCCTCCTGCCAATACCGCACCCGTACCTTAAGCGGTCCGATATTACCGCTTACCGCCTTCCGCTTACCGCCCGCCCAGTCGGCCCTACGTCAGCTCCACGCCACTGCCACCTCAGCGTCGCATCACCGCTCCATCCGCCATCGCCCTGAGCTGTCCGCCACGTCCCCCATCCACGTGGACCACTTACAAGCCGCCACGTCATCATTCTGTACCTGACCCCACCTATGACGTCATGCTGACATCACTCGACAGAACGCGCCAAAAGCCAAATTTTCACTATTTTACCCAAAAAACCCGTTTTTTCGCGTCATTTGCATTTTTACTCACTGTACTCCTGCATGAGCGAGCATGTCGTTTACCTGCCAACTTTGAAGACTGATCCTCGCTACTGGCGCCCTGAATTCACCCGCATTGCCACCATTGTCCGAAGTGTACCAGGTATTTATCAAGTTATCCCCTCCGCGCCTGGTTTTTTCCATAATTCTCTGAGGAAACTAAGAAAAGAAAAACACAGTAAGTTCAAGAAATTTTCATGAACCACTGGTCCTCTTCCACACTGTAAGCCCAATTTCACTCACAGAAGTCCCATTGTGCCGAATTTCCACGAATTTACAGTCTGTTTGCGCATTCGCAAATTAAAACCTCTGCTAGACAAATCCACCGAGAAAGTGACCCTCAAATCCCAGCATTCGCTCACTAAATCTATCCTAGGAGCAGTTTGACTCATTTTCACCTCAGTTTGCCTCTTCCCCTCTGCAAATTGCCCTGCTCCTGCAAAATTCATTGCTCTGTGTTGCTGTGCCCAGAAAAACAAGTTCAAATACAATTCAAAGTATCAATTGACCATGGAAACTCCAGTAGCATTGAACATTGCACCTTTAAATGCCCCACAAAGAGAGCTAGAGTGGCTGCCCCTGGCTGACAGAGACTACCAGATGGCAGAGGGAATCCCAGATTACAGCAAATACCATATTCATGTACTCAATGATCTCAAAGCCAAACATCTCAGTGGAAATGATATTCTAGGGATTTGGGACTCCAATTTGCCCATTTTCAATCTTCCTCAAGTCAATATCCTCCCAGACTTGATACATCGATGCAGTGCCAATTATGACCCATGTCAGAGAGCTGTCCTCAGTCCCTCAGGCTCAGTTTTGTTCCATGTCACCCCTGAGGCCATAAATCAAATGCTGCACTTTCATACTACAAAGCCATTGACTCCTCTATCCATCATGGATTTGATAAAGCAAGGAGGCAAGCTGTCCAGTGCCCAAATTATAAAGATCAATCAATTATTCATTCAATCAGGCTCTCAAACTGTGAGGACTCCTCCTATTGGAAATGTATATCTCAATGAGTTGGGCAAAATGCTTGTGGATATGATCAGTTATATCCTGGGATACAGATCAACTGAGGATGTTGATGAAACCATTCTGGCCATGATATCTATCTTCTCCCCTGGAAAGCCTCCTGCTGTTCACTATGATTATGCTACATACATTGCTAATAAAATTCATGAGCAATTGATGAGTCTAGAGAGGGAAAGGATATTTAGATACACATCTTACATCTATCACTTGTTCCTATTTTATCAACCTGATAGCTTCCCTATTATTCTCAAGAAGTTTGATGCCCAGGGGAACCAAAGGCCTGTGGTGTTTTGGTCTTCAATCTTTCATCACATATCTTTTTCACCTTATAGCTATTGTGAATTCATAGACCTTTTCATCCATCCAGCCATGTCACTGCTGTTGAGTTCCCCTCCTCCAAGATTGACAGATGAGATGCAAAGAATCCTCCAGCTCTCAAAGGCCTACAGCATTGGGGATTGGTACTTTTACCAACACCATACATTGATCAGAATATATGGTTGTGAGTTAGCCCCATATAGGCTACCAAGATATGTCCCTATGAGACTTTTTGCTTTAGAATATTTCAGACAATTTGGGAATGCAGACATGGTCCATTTCCACAGCAAAAATAAGAAGGTACAACTCAAAGTTAGAAACCAGCTAGGCCCATTCATTTATAATAAAAGAGAAGAGGCATGGCAAGAAGCAGATAAGATCCTAAAGTGCCTCGGGTTGCAAACCAGTTTCCTCTGGATACCCTATGATCCCAATCACTTCATTAGTCTTAGAAGGGTCAAATATAAGTTGGCTAGCTATGATCATGTCAGGTTGCCTCATATTGAAAAATATGCAAATCTATTAAGATGGAAAGAGGGCACCCTAGAAGAGGCAAGTACTAAAGAGGAAATAGCACAAAAAGAAGCAAAGAAACTTGAGAAGGAAGCTGACTTGGAAAATTGTGGACATGTTTCTTCTTCTTATCATACTCAACTTGGAGCAGCTGCCTCATCTTCTACAGCTCCCCAGCAAGCAGCTCAAACTACTCCTCAGGCAGCCAGCACAGATAAAGGGAAAGAAATGGAGCAGGATCAGCCGCTCCCAACAGCAGAACAGCAGAAAGAGCAGACCAAACAGCAAGAAGAAATGGCTGAGGCCCCTATATCTACAGAGCAACAGGCTCAAGAAAGTGTGCCCCCAAGGCAGGAAACAACAGTGGATACCTCAGTGCTCCAAACCCCGTTGAATGAAGAGAGAACCAGGAAGAGGGACAGACAACAAGAAACTCCCCTCACTACATCAGCAAGTCAACAAGGGGAGAAAAGGCAAAGATTAAACCCTTTTTCTGAAGAAGAGATGCCTATTGGACCATCCATGGGTATGGGCCCCCCTAGCATGGAAGCATCAGCCAGTTCCTTCCAACAGGAACAAGAAAGACCACTTGGAGGAGAGGTCAGCTCCTCAAGCCAGCAAAGAAGGGCAGAATCCAGCATTAAGCAACAATTTATTGATATTAAGAAAAGGAATGAGCCAGTCAGACTCCAGCTTTACAATCATTTGCTCAAGATGGCTCCCACCAACCAACAGAGGCTCATGTCAGCATATGACATTACAGAGGGGAAGACGACTATGAGCCATTTCATGCCTACCATGCTGCAGCCACAGTCAGCTGCAGATTACATCAGAACCAACCTGGAAGTATTTGCAAAAGACATCCACCCAATGGACCAAATAGAGCTACATAAGCAAACGGGTGAGATGGTCCACTCCACTCTTGCAGATAAAACATTTTTAGCACACAAACTGCAAAATTCTCTCCATAATACTATTGCCCAGCTAGAATTGGAGAAAGCTTCTTCTCAGGCCAAAGACAACAGGATTAGGTCTTTGGAGGATATCGTTATAGAGCTTGGGCATGACCCAAGTGATCCTAAAGCTGTGCAGGCGCTCATGAAGAAAAAGGATGAAGATATAGCAGCTTTGAGGAAGATGGTCAAAATTCCAGCAACCCTTCATCCCCAAACAGAAGATGTTGCTCAGCAGAGAAAGGACCAAGATGTAGCAGCCATGCTGCTGACATTACACAAGCAATTGGTAGAAACAGAAGGCCGATTGATAGCAACAGAGGGTGCATTACAGGCAGCCCTGAAACAGAAAGAAGGAGGGCAGATATCTCAGCCCCCTCAGCCAGTAATTAACCTTGAGGAGCCTCCTCAAATTATAAGTCCTCCCACAGGACAAACACCAGAGGCAGGCCCTTCAGCAGCAGCACCAGCAACAACATCAAGACAGACACCCAGCCTTGATATGCAAAACATGATGAAAGAACTTCAAGCTCTGGAGGCCCAGATGGCAGAACTAAATGAGGCTAAGAAAAAATTGGCTACAGTAAATGAAAAATATGATAAATCAAAGCAAAGTGTAGCTGAAAAGACAAGAGAGGTAAGGGCTCTTGAGAAGAAAATAAAAGAACTGGAGAAAGAGCTCTCTCTTGATAAGGTTGTGACTGAAATCAAGAAAGTCCTGTGGGCCAATATTGGTCAATCTATAACAGATCAATGGCAATATATTGAAACCATCCATGAGCATATGGATCTCATAGGTAGGGCTCAAAAGGAGAATCAAAGAGAAACGGCATCTCTTGGCAAAATGCCTGAGATAGCCAATAGGATGATCAATGTCCTTAACAATCGCACAGGCCCCCAGCTGGCAGCAATGGGTATCCCTAACAGGACTGATACCATTTTACTAATAAAGAGAGTGCTTACTTTGAGAAGCCATGTACAGACATTGGATAGAAGGTGCCAGGAAATGCAGACAGAGGTGAACAAGTTCATGGAGAAATTTACAGCATTGCATAACAGAGGCCTTCCCAGCTTACTAAACAGTGCAGGAAGGTTACTATCTCATGAAAACTATGCCAAGAGGGTCAATACATATGCCACAAATCAGATCACTGCACCGTCAAGTGCCCCAGAGGAAACAGGGCCTGCATCTGGGCAGAGTCTCTATGAGAAAATAGAGAATTTGTTTTTTATCATGAATGAGATTAGACATCTGTTTGAAGTGCCTCCAAATTACTACAAATATACTGAGGCAGATGAAACCTTAGGCACAATTTTGAGACATCAGTTGCCTACTCAGGAATGGTGGACAAGCATGATACAGACATTGTTGTGAAGAAACAGATTTTTCACCAAACTTTTGTACATCAATCATAAGTCATCAGGTTCAGAAAATAGGTATATTCACTATGACTGGAGAGGAGTGGACAGAGCCAACTCAGCAAACAAATTTGGCCACCAAAGCAACACCGATAGATGCAAATGACGGGGCTGAGATAGCTGCAGCACGACAAAGCAATAAAGGGCGTATTATTCAGAATCAATGCAAAGCACCCTGCAGAGCCAGTTGCCCTCAAAAGTCAAGAACTTCTGACAAACAACAAGCAGCTGTTGTATATTCATTAAAGTAGCTTTTAATTCTGTAAGAAATATCTTTGAAAGTTGGTAAGAGCAGTTATTGTGCAATAACTCACTATTGAGATATTTCTATGTTATTTTGTATATATGCACCCCCGCATAGCTTATTGGGGGTTGTTGTTACTCATTTGTTCAAGAGAACTCGGCTGGATATTCTCTAAAAGATATAATACAAAGGAGCTGTTGGTTTCCAGAAGATATGTTTGGCTTGGAAGTGTTGTGATGAAACTATTGACTGCTGCAGGATTCTCGAGTTATGGCGTGATACAATAAGTGTTTTCTAACCGTGTTTGTATTTCATTTCTTACTTAATCTGTCGGTGATGTATGGTGATTAATCTTGGTAGAAAGGTAAAATACTAGTTTTGGATTTGTCCATTAAAGACACCCTAAACTCAATCCTTACTACTAAATATGTTTTCCAGGGTTAGCTGCAACTAGGAATTCTTAAATGCTCCTATTTGCTCTAGTCATATGATAAGTCTTTATTAAGCAATTCTCACTTGCTGCTGATTATGATTTGTCTGTTATTCTCTGTTACACTGTGAAAGAACTCTTAAATGCCTTTTACTGGTGTAATCTATACTGTCTATTGTCTAAAAAATCAAAGTTTGTATCATGAATACCCATCTAGCCTTGCAGTGAACCTCTCTTTATCACAAAAATCAAATCCTATTCATTTCTGGACTCCACATGCCCAATGGATTGAACTCTCTTCGATATATGCATGCCCTTCCTTGAACAATAGCCTGCAACCAAAATACAAAACTCTCACCTCATAACTAGCCTAAAATATTATACAAACAAAGTTAAATCATAAAGAGAGATCCCTCTCTGATTACAGGTAGGCTAGGACCTGTAATCCAAAGCTTGGTTAGTGGTTACCCCGGCCGTATTCCCTCAGGAGTCAAAGGGAACAACCTGGGTGTTAACAGAAACAATGAAGACTATCACTCACAACTATAAAGATGGAAGTGTTGTTGCTCCTTGCCTTTCACCACCTACAAGGTTAACACCACAACAATTGGAAGAAAAAAGAGAAAAAGGGCTTTGTAACAATTGTGACTGAAAATACACTAAAGGTCATAAGTGTGTTGAGAAAAAATTAATTCACATAAATGGGGAAGAGGAGCAAGAAAATGACCAAGAAACGTCAAAATAAGAGGATATACACCAGGAACCAATCCCAGAGAAATAAGAAATGAATCTAACCATATATTGTAATGAATTGACAAGAATTACCACTCCTCAAACTATTAAGATAGAAGGGAATTACAAGAAGAAAAAGGTAATAGTGTTTATTGATTCGGGTCGTACCTATAATTTTATTCATTATAAGATAGCCAAGGAATTGAATTGCTTCCTATATCCAACACCAGTGTGTCAAGTAATGTTTGCAAATGGAGGAACCATAAATTTCTCTAGAAACTGTCATAATATTAAGCTATCCATGGGAGAATATGTCTTGAATAGTAAAATGATTTCCATTCCAATGGGTAGTGCAGATGTTGTACTAGGAGTCCAATGGATACAATATTTGGGTATGATAGCTTTTAATTTTCAAGAACTTTTCTTGATTTTTTTTGGAAAGGAATTTGAATTAAGGGGTATCGCAAGGAAACTGGGAAAGATAATCGGCTCTAACAACATGAAAAAGTTTTTAAAGAAAAAACAACGAGGCGTAATTGCACAATTATGTTAACTAGAGGTTCCCACATCGAATTCATCTATTTCTCCAGATCTCCAAAACGTTTTGGACAATCATTCCAAGGTATTTGAGACTCCCAAAGGCCTCCAACTTATTCGTGATCATGATCATGCTATTCATTTGATTCTAGGAAGTGTTCCCCCAAACATCAAGCCTTACAGATATCCATATGCCCAAAAGAGTGAAATTGAACGTATGGTTGCATAAATTCTAGAGGTTGGTATAATTCAACATAATCAAAGTTCTTTCTTTGCTCCAGTGGTATTGGTACACAAGAAGGATGGATCATGGTGCATGTGTTCTGATTATAGGGAGCTCAACAAGCTCACAATTAAAGAAAAATTTCTCATTTCTGTCATTGATGAATTATTAGATGAATTACATGGAGAAATTTAATTCACCAAGTTGGATCTTTGTTCAGGATATCATCAAATTAGAATGAAGACTGAATACATTCAAAAAACAACATTTAGAACTCATGAGGGTCATTATGAATTTTGGGTCATGCCTTTTGGCCTTACCAATGCACCTTCTACATTTCAAGGTTTGATGAATTCCATTTTCAAACCCTTCCTTCGAAAATTTGTGTTAGTATTTTTCGATGATATACTAATATACAAGTCTTGGGATGATCATGTTCAAAATGTTGACAGGGTGCTCAAACTATTGGAGGAGAAAAAATTATATGCAAAAATCCCCAAATGTTTCTTTGGAGTACAAAAGGTGGAATATTTGGGTACTCAGTTAGCTCATAGCTCATCTTATCATCCTCAATCTGATGGGAAAATTGAGATAGTGAACAAATGTTTGGAAGGATATCTTTGTTGCTTTGTATTTGATAAATAAACACAATGGGTCAAGTGGTTTCCTCTAGCTGAATGGTGGTATAACACTTCCTTCCATACTGCAACAAAAATGAACCCATTTATGGTACTTTATGGATATCATCCACCGTTCATCACATCATCTTTAAAAGAAAATTCCAAGGTTCAAGCAGTGGAAGATCACATCAAGCATCGACAACAAGTTATCAAACTCTTAAAGGATAACCTCACTTTGGTGCATAATAGAATGAAACAAAAGGCATATCAACATCATAGTGAAATAATTTTTGATGTAGGTGACTAGGTATTTCTACGACTACAACCATACAAACAAATGTCCCTCAAGCAAGATAAGAAGGATAATAAATTATCACCTAAGTATTATGGTCCATACAAGGTGTTACAAAAGATTGGTACTATAGCATACAAATTGGAGCTTCCTGCATCTTCCTAAGTGTACCCATTTTTCCATGTTTCATGCTTAAAGAAGGTTATAGGTGAGAAGATCCCAGTTCAAACAATATTGCTAGAACTTGATGAGGAAGGAAAAATCATATTGGAACCGGAAGCAGTCACAAAAACAAGAAATCGACAACTACGAAATCAATCAATTTTAGAGTATCTCATCAAGTGGAAGAACTTAACCACTAAAGATTCCACATGGGAGGATGAAAATTTTATACAGAAGCATCGAGAACTACTCAAGCATTGAGGACAACACTTTTTGAAGGAGAGGGGCATGTTAGGTCCCTATACTACTAGTGTAACCCCTTATTGTTATTAGTGCGACCCCCTTATTGTATTATTGTGCCCCTACAATATTATTGTTATGTAGGGTCTGATTGTATTGGGACCCTTTTGAATCCTATATATAGAAAGGAGGTCTTATCATTTGTATCATCCAAGAATTTTTCATTTGTGTAATGTAAAGGAGGTTGCCCCCTTGAAGACACTGATTTTTAAGTCGTTGATATATCTTTTCTATCTTTTTGTGAGTTGGTTTCATAACATGGGGCTTGGGGCTATCTCATTGAAGCATAGTACATCCCCTAAGATGTGATGGAGAATGTATTCTGTAGTTTGAGGGCCATATTTAAACACTCTCATTGGTGTCCAAAATTCTACTGGTATCTACTATGACAAAGATACACCTTGTATAATTATTATTCCTTGATGAAATGAGTCCATAATGTTGGCTTGTTGGGGCCTGACCCAGGTTCAGAAGTGATTTAGCCAAACAAATCCCGAAGCTACCGGCCCTTTCGGCAACAGTCCGCGGTGCGCGGACTGAGGTCTCACCCGAGGTAGTATGGGAGGGTGCTGGAACCAGGTTTCCACACCTAGGGATGCCTTGATGAAGACTAGGAAGTTCGTGAACCAAACCTGTGTGCTAGAGATGCTTCGCGTAGCCATCTGCCCTTCACAACTTGTGCAACTGCTTCCGCGCAACTCTGTAGAGTGCGAAGAGGTGTTGTCTAGATCCTTTATCCTTAATGTGCTATTATTATAGATCTTACTTAATTGTGTGGGTCCAATATTTTCATTAATCATTCAACATTCATAACAAGTACGTGCAATCATAAAACTGTAAAGAGATGCATAAATATAACAGAAGCATAGACACATAATATTCTAGAATCAACTTATCTTTTATTAATTCTCTATCCAAGTACAATCCCAACTCCGCCCCGCGCACTCAGCTGCAGGGGTTTGCGCACACAGCTGCGGACTCTACCAGGCCTCTGCGCACTCAGCTTCATAGCCTCTTCCTACTACTACAACCCAAGACTCAGACTTACAGACTTAGAGCTAATTCGTCATCCAAGACCCATTTTTTTCTTTCTCCAAGCTAAGACTGACTTTACCCTTAGAGCCTCTCTCTATTTATACAATCCCATGGTTTGTGGACCATGCGTAGGCCGACACACTTTTCATTAAATTACATTATATTAGGGCAAACAACCCTAGACTCTCGCGTTCCGTGCCCGCATTTTGCGAGGTCTTTACATTTACACTTGACCAAAATTCGGGCTTCAAGCCCCAAAAACATACTATGGGGGGATCTGTTGCGCAACAGGCCCCCAACACAGTCATCGTGACTCATCCTGAGTCACTTTGCTGGTGTGGTGATCCTTGCGCGAAGTCCATCCAACTGTGCATATGCGGTGTGAAGGTGCACAAATCACCATGCTGCGACCGTCTGGATCTGCTCCATTTCTTCTTTTGAATCAGTTGCGTCTGACTTGATTCTGTACTTGATGCTGGCTTCTAGTACCTGTGTTTATAGTCCTGCACCGCTGTCCGGCTTGTCAGGTCACAAAGACTGTGCTTTGGTCGGTTAGTCAGACAACTGGCTCATTCGTGTAGGGCTTTAGGCGACTGCCATTTACTCTTCCTGGGAAGGGCTCTCCATTAAGTTTGACTAGCTAGATTGCGCCTCCGTCTGTGACCTCCTTTACCACATACGGTCCCAACCAATGCATTTTGAATTTTCTAGGAAATTTTTCGAACTTGCTGTCATACAACAACACTAAATCGTTTACCTTGAATGTGCGCAACTTGATATGGCAATTGTGCCAACCTTTCTTGCCCTGTTTCTGTACTTGCTGATGGAATCCCTCCAGAAACCGTTTTTCCTCGAGTTATTCCAATTGCATGAGCCTCTCTTCCAAGGCTTCGCGGTCCGACATGCTTGTAATTGCTGCTATTCGCAAACTGGGTACGATGTATTCCATTTGCATGACTGCTTCCGTGCCATAAACTAACTTGAAAGCTGTTTGACCTGTCAATTTTTTGCATGTGGTTCTGTATGCCCATAATACGGTAGGTATGCGTAGGTCCCAGTCATTTCGCTGCGCATTACATACTTTGGTCAGTGCAGTCTCCAGAATCTTGTTGAATGCTTCTACTCTCCCATTAGCTTGTGGATGGCACAGAGTACTTTGCTGATGATACACCTGGAACTCCTCAGTTGGTGTGCTGATAGTTTTGCTTAGGAAGTGCGTTATGCGGTCACTCATTAAAATTTTCGGGCATCCAAACCGTGTCAAAATGTTGTCGAACAAAAATTTCGCAGCTGTGGCAGCCGTGCAGTCCTTAATCGGTTGTGCTTCCGCCCATCGAGTCAGGTACTCTATCGCGGTGATGATGTAGCGTGCACCCGTCTTTCCCTAAGGTTTGATTGGTCCCACAAAATCGATTTCCCATTTTTCGAATGGCTGCAACGTCATCTGTGGATTGAGTGGCATCTCATCCCTTCGTGATGGTTTCCCAGTCCTTTGACATATGTCACAGGCCCGATAGTATGCTTTCGAATCTTGATGTAGGGTTGGCCACCATAGCCCAGCACGAAGAATCTTCTGTGCTGTCACGCGTCCTGCATAGTGTCCTCTTGCAGCCCCCCCATGTGCTTCCACGAGGATCTATCCTCGTTCAAATTTAGGTACATATCTTCACAATATCTCATCGTTTCCCATTTTGTAGAGGTGCCCCGCGATGACAGAAAAGTCCACCGCGCGCACCACCAATTCCTTCTTCTATTGGACTGAATATTCCTTCAGTGCGGTCCCTGTGGTTAAAAAATGTATTATATCTTCGAAGTGGCCGTTTGCGACGCGCACTGCAAAGAGCTGTGCATCAGGTAGTCCTTCTTCCAAATTTGTTGGCTCCTCGCCTATCTCAATTTGTGATAAGTGATCTAGTCCTGCATTTAGGCATCCTGGCTTTATGATGACCTCGAAGTCATATTCTTGAAACAGTAACAGCCATCTGCATATGCGCGCCCCCAAACAGAGGCTTGTTCACCAGGTATTTCAACGCAGAATGATCGGTATACATCTTGAAGTGCCTACCAAGTAAATAGTGTCAGTATTTTTGGAGCGTGTCTACCATTGCCAACCCTTCGCGCTCAGTAGTAGAATAGTTCTTTTCGGCTTTGGATAGCCGTCGACTCGTGAACGTGATCGGGTGATCCACACCTTCTGCACCTTCCTGTGTAAGTACCGCTCCCAGTGCAATACATGACGCATCAACATGTACATGAAATTCTACGTCCCATTTTGGGAAGACCAAGATGGGAGCGGATGCCATTTTCTCCTTGAGAACATCCAAACTTTTCTTACAATCATCATTCCAACAATATGTAGCATCCTTTTTCAATAGTTTTTCCATTGGCGCTGTTATTTGTGCATAACTCTTGATAAACTTTCTATAGTAACCAGTGTGCCCCAAAGTAGCACGTAGTTATTTGACACTTCGCGACACTTCCAAATTGAGAATAACGACAATCTTCGCAGGGTCCACCATCAAGCCTTGTTTGCAGACCACATGGCCGAGCAGGTTTCCAAAGGGGATGAGGAAGGTGCACTTTTTAAGATTCAACGCAATCTGGTGTCGTCGGCAAGTATCCAACATCAAATGTAAGCTCGCTATATGGTGTTTAACTAACCCAAATACAGTCCAATCGTCCAGATAGACCTCCAAGAACTTGTGGATGTATTCCTTGAGCATGACCACCACTACACGTGAAAATATCGCTGGCGCGTTCTTCAGTCCAAAGGGCATAACGATGTATTTAAAACAACCCCATTCGGTTGCGAAGGTTGTCTTGCTCCTATTTTCTGGTGTGATCTTGATCTGACGGTACCCTGAGAAGCCATTCGTGAATGAGTAAGCTTCTTGACCGCCAACATTCTCCAATACTCCATCTATAAACAGTGTCAGGAATGGATTGTGAACACAGGCGTCGTTAAGCTTTCTGAGGTCCACGCAGATTCTAATTTCTCCCTTCTATTTTTTCTCCTGTACTACCATAGGACTCACCCAGTCGGATTCTTCCATTGGTTCAATAATTCCGGCTGCAAGCATTTTGTCTAATTCTTCGCAGACCTTTTCTTTATACTTCGGATTCAAACAGTAAGGTCGCTGTTTAACTGGCTTCGCGTCCGGTTTCAGAGTGATCTTCATCATCCCTAAGTCGCCAATGATCCCCTTTAAGTCCGTGATTTTGGTCAGGAACAAATCTTGATATTCGCGGAGTAACTCAGTGACCTTATCTACCATAGCATCGTCCCAATAGTCCCCAAGCGTTGCGTACTTTGGCTCCGCATCTGTACCAATGTTTACCTACTTTGTTTTTAGTGGCGTAGTGATGTCAGGATCCTCAATTGATGGTCCTCAAACTTCGCGACACCCTTTAGTTTCTGGAATATTAATATTTCAGGGGTCGTCATCATCCTCCTCTACTTGTACGTTATAACATTCTAGGGCACTGCTTAACTGGGTTGCCCATGCTGGTTGAACTACTTCTCGTGGTTCCTGTGGTATTTTGAAGATGGCGGCTTTTACGACTTGCAGCACGTCGTCAACAGTATCCGACCATCGGTCTTCAAATGTGAATGTTAACAAAAATCCCTCGCGCAAGACATCCCATTCGCCCGTACCATGTCGGAGTTCCGTCTCGGTATACCAATTCATGGGTATGACATCCAGGGTATGGTAGAATAAGTGTACCCATTCAGGCAAAGGTTCTCCATATGCCTTGGTCCATTTTGCAAGGTGCGTGCGTTGGTCATTGCATCCATTGTATTTGTCTGCTATTCGTAGTTGCGGTTTCCCAAATCATAGGCACATCATCCTCCTACAGCCGCGCCAGTTTTCAAAATTTCCTTGATGTGTTCCCCACCAGCGTGCAGGTGTCGCATGCAGCGCCCACTTCAACGCATCGAACCGCTGTTGTTCTGGTATTGCGCTCTCAAACTTGCTCAAGAATTCATCCACCACTGTCAATCCATCATATGTTGGTAGATCTTGGGCCTGGGTTGTTACACAACGCAGTGATCTAGTCATCATGTTGCAATTCAACGTTGTCACTTCGTTCAACTAATTGTGCCAGCGTTCGTCTTCTTCATCTGAATCCGAGGTGTAGGAACTTGCATGCTCCCACAAGATCCTTCCATCTGCAGTCGGATTCACCCAATCCTGATTTTGCGCAGTTATCTTGTAGATACAATCCAGCTCATCGTTGCTTCCATCGTTGTGCACAGGTTCAGTGTAGCGCTCTCCTTCGGTTGAGTCTAGCAGAATGACTATACGAAGGGACTTTTTCTCAAGTATCATCTTCCGCTTCTTCAGGTTGATGACTCCATTCATATCATTGGTCCAGTCTATTCCTAGCAACACGGGATAAGGATTGCTATCATCAACAATTTCTATTACTTCAAAGTCCGTCTGCGTGTTCATGCCTTCGATATCAACTGTTATCCCTTGCAACCTCCCCATGGGAAAAATCTTCTGTTGGTTCACCATTCGTAATTGAATAGGGGACCATTGTACGCGGGCCTACCCATACATTCCCATGTTTTCTTTGGTAATACATTCACGTCCAAACCCAGGTTTAGGATTACCTGAGCCATTTCATACTTTCCAATCTACGTTGTCAATCTCATTTCCCTCCTGGTGCGCAATGCATGCTTTCCCAGTTTCCGGACTACGTGCGGTTCCCCTCACCCTGCGCACCTAGTTATCAACTCTTGTAGTCCCTTAACTGCCTTATTGTCAGGGAGCAGTTTCATGCATGTCTCCAGAAAGGTAGTAAGCATAGAAGGATCCATTCCTGGCTCTAGTTGATCCTTACTACCTGAAGTGGAGGCTTCCGCAAAGCTTTTCTTAGCTTCCATGAATGTCTCCTTTGCGCGTTCTAAGTCAAACTCAGGTTCCTTTGTAGGAGCCTTGCGAACGCATGTATCCTCCTCGGGATGCTTCCCCTTATCTTCCCTATAGTCACATCGCTTCTGAGCACTATATTCACATTTGGGTCTTCTTCGCGTGGTTCAGACCTCATCATTTGAATGTTTTGAGTTGAAGTAAGCTGGAGTACCCCTTTCTCGCGCATCTGTGCGATCAGTGTAGGAAAATCTACCATTTCATGATTAGACTAAGCACAATATGAATAGGATACTCTTGTTTGGTTAGTACAATCGTGGGCGTAGTGCATTGGGCCTCTGTAGCTGTAACAAATTAACTGTGCATGGCCCCTTCCTGGCCCCATTCCTCCTCGTCCTCGACCTCACCCCTGAAATCCACCATGCGCCATTCCTGCCACTGGGTCGAGGGCTCGCGTTTCTGTCTGCATCTGATAGGTTGGGGTCCGATCCATCATTAACTCGTAGCTACGACAGGTATGCTCATCATGGCCCACCGACCTACAAAAATTACAAAATAGTTGCTGGGGTGCCGGTGTATACTTTTGCAACAAATGACAATTATTCGTCGTGTGCTTTCCTCCTATCTGACAAATCATGCACCATAACGTGGGTGTCGCACTTGGTCCTGCCTATGCCTTCGGTCTCAAAGGCATTGGCCCCCCTCCTGCCAAGTAGTTTGCGAATACTAGACAATGACCTTTGTCATGGCCCTGGCCTTTGCATTTTATGCACCACACTTCCTCGCGCGCCTCTGGCCACAGTGCCCTATCCTGCTTCAAGCTCTACATTTCCAGGCAGAGATTCTGTAGTTGTGCGTGGATTTGTTGAACTCCCAACCCCGGATCCTGTATCGGTGTCTCATGCAATCAAATTGCCATTTCCAACGCTTCGACTTGGGTAGCAAGTTTCTGTTGTGACAGTGCCGTCCTCAGGTGTGGTGTCAGAGATGCCACAAACCATGCGCAATGCTGTGCATCCATGAGCATCATATTAGCCTCGTGGATTGTACTCTTTAGTCGCTGATCCAGATCCCACGGGGTCTCGCCTAGAAGCATCATGATCTCTTTAAATCCAATGATTGAATGTGTCTTTAATTTCGGCCGGCTAAATTCTTTGTTCAGCGCATTCTAGATCTTTGCTATTCCTGCATTTGGGTGATCATTAGAGTGCTTGATATACCATGTCAACGTGCGATCCTACAATGCGCTCACCAATGTAGCCTTATTAATGTTGTCGTCTGTGACCCCTTGCACTTCCCACACTGCTCTTACCATGAACCACAACTGGTCCGGATCCTCATTCCCTACTCCTCTGAATACGGGTAGCTTGATCGTGCTCACCATGCTGAATTGCGGGGGTGGTGGAGGTGGAGTGGGTGGAGATGGAGGTGAAGGAGGTGATGTGGGTGATGGCGTAAGTGGAGGTGGTAATTGCGGGATGCACTGCCTTATCAAACTGACCGCACTTGTCGGAGAGACCTGAGCTAGCTCTTCCCACTACCTTTGTAGATCTTTCCGCTCCACATCGTTCTAAACATCAATGTATTTGCATAACTCGCTTTTCACATAACAACATCTTAATCCAGGTATTCAAATATTTAATGTACTTACCTCGCGGTCCCTTGAGAAAACATCGTTCTGCTTCGCTGTAGCTCACGGTCGTGTCTATCGCACATTCAGTGATAAACCCCCTTATTATTCGGTCGAGCCAATGGTCCATAGCTCACGCTGATGCCTCTAGTCTGCGCACTAACTCCGGAGTCCACACTCTCGGTTGGCCGAGCTTACACCTTCCCTGGCTGTTGGCTAACCTCGCAATCCACTCATACAGTTCAGAAGGAAAGGATGCGAAGAAGATCTCGTGGATTTCCGTATAAACGTAGCGATCCAGCCACCTTTTCTCGGATACCTGCGGAGAACTGTTTTCCCGCGTCACGAACTCGTGAATTTTCTTATCCAACCACTCTTCAATTTTCTTCTTTGTTGGGTTTCAATGGCACAACATCATAGATCCCTTAGGCAGATCCCAGTCCCAGAAACGAAACCATTTGTTGGTTTGTTGGGGCCTGACCCAGGTTCAGAAGTGATTTAGCCAAACAAATCCTAAAGCTACGGCTCTTTTGGCAACAGTCCGCGGTGCGCGGACTGAGGTCTCACCCGAGGTAGTATGGGAGGGTGCTGGAACTAGGTTTCCACACCCTAGGGATGTCTTGATGAAGTCTAGGAAGTTTGCGAACCAAACTTGCGTGCTGGAGCTGCTTTGCGCAGCTGTCTGCCCTTCGCAACTTGTGCAACTGCTTCTGCGCAACTCTGTAAAGAGCGCGAAGAGGTGCTGTCTAGATCCTTTATCCTTACTGTGCTATTATTATAGATCTTACTTAATTGTGTGGGCCCAATATTCTCATTAATCATTCAACATTCATAACAAGTATGCGCAATCATAAAACTGTAAAGAGATGCATAAATATAATAGAAGCATAGACACAGAATATTCTAGAATCAACTTATCTTTTATTAATTCTCTATCCAAGTACAATCCCAACTCCGCCCTGCGCACTCAGCTGCAGGGGTCCGCGCACACAGCTGCGGACTCTACCAGGCCTCTGCGCACTCAGCTGCAGAGCCTCTTCCTACTACTACAACCCAAGACTTGGACTTACAGACTCAGAGCTAATTCGTCATCCAAGACCCATTTGTTTTCTCTCCAAGTTAAGACTGACTTTACCCTTAGAGCCTCGCTCTATTTATACAATCCCATGGTTCACGGACCATGGGTAGGCTGACACACTTTTCATTAAATTACATTAGCTTAGGGTGGACAACCCTAGACTCTCGCGCTCTGCGCCCGCATTTAGCGGGGTCTTTACATTACACTTGACCAAAATTTGGGCTTCAAGCCCCAAAAACATACCATGGGGGGATCTGCTGCGCAACAATAGTCGTTAGTGTATTGTGTGGGTAGCCATGCTCTATTCCTTTGGTACCAAGTATAGGTATGCCTAACTTGGGAATGCATATATTATGTATCTAACTATGAAATTTTTAGAGCCTAATAAGTTATGATCCTTGGCTCTTTCCATATCCCAAGCTCACTGTGCATGTTATAATGTATTTTTTCCATCATTTTTGCTTCTAACCTCATACATTAGGGGTGAATATGTTATAACTATAAATGGCACCCCCTTATGTCTACTAGAGAAGTAACTCCAAATGAAGGCTGAAATGCAATAAAAATTCCATGGAAACCCTAAAAAAAGCTTAGTTTTTCCTCTTTAATGTCCCTTGTACACCAACAAAGAGAGTTTCAATGCCATAAATGGCTTAAAAAGGATATTTGAACACTCAAACACATCAACATGTTGTAGGGAAGACCCAACACCCCCTATTTTTGACTTATTTACTTCAAATAATGGGGACCCTTTCCATTAATTTTTGGCAAAACACCTTTTATGATTTTCATTAAGTTAATTATCCTAAAATTTTGCTTTTTCTTTAGTTTCGTCGAATTTCTATTTTGATTGTTTCATGAAATTCGACTTTTCACTGGCTTTCCATCAATACTTGTTTCGCCTCATTTGGTCAACCGGTTTGTAAATGACACTACTTTGAAATTTGATCATTTTCTCGCATGGACTAAAAATGTAAATAAATTTATAATACTTCAATTTTTGTAATTAATTAATTTCAATAGTCATTCATTGTAAATATTAACTCTTAGTTTTTTTTTTCTCGTTAAAACTAATCTATTATATACAGGAGCAAGAAAACAGTTACATCATTTCAAGACCAACAGAACCAGAGGCCTGTTGTGGCACTTTGGAACAGCTGAGACCAAAAAGAACAGCCCTCGCAGGGGCGCCAGACCAGAGATAAACAACCCTCGCAGGGGCGCCAGACCAAAAATAAACAGCCCTCGCAGGGGCGCCAAACCAAAACTAAACAGCCCTCGCAGGGGCGCCGGACCAAAACATTACATCCCCCGCAGGGGCGCCAGCAGAACTTCAGCATAATCCCTCTCGGGGAAGACAGACCCATCCCTGAGCCAACATACCATAAACAGACTATGAGCCAACATAACATGAACAATAAGACCAAAACAAAACCTGAGCAGCGAGGGAGGTCGGGACTCCGAACAGATGAGCGGCTATTCGTCCGGCTCCTCCTCGACCACCCTACACCATCCATAATTCTCCACTTCCTCTGCAGTGGGAGCAGTGTCCATGTTGACATTGTCCCCTTTGCTGGTCGTCGCCTCCTGAGCCAGAGGGCGATTAGAGACATTCTCTGGAACATCCGCAGGCTTCTCCATGACATTCTCTGAGCCGCCAACAGGATGCTTCCCCCTGCTGTCTTGAGAGTCGCCACCATCCGGAGAGTCTTCGAGGAAGAGAACCGACACATGGGCACTGATTCGGGGTCTATTCAGAGAACTGCTAAAGTTGAAAATGGCGGAACCGAAGGCAGGCGTGGAAGCCGGGTCAGAATCAGGAGCGCTTGAGTCCAGAAATTGGCTAGTCTGAAGGGGGTTGGCCTCAGAGGTTCGGTGGCAATAGCAGTGGCAAAAATGGGGATGAGAAGCATTAATTGGAGGATGCGAAGACCCGCCACGGGTGGAACCTCGATGGCTGAGCATTCGCTATCGAGGCCTAACCATATTTGCAAGGTCACCAATAATGTAGAGCAGCTCGAAATTGAGTAACCGATCAGGCTTAAGACTACCCAAAACAGTCAGGGAATTGGCCCTGACGGCAAGAACTATAGCCTGAAGAACCATAGACCGAGCAAGAACCTGCACACAGAGCACCATGGACTGAGCATGAACCGGCGCATAGAGAGCCAACCCACCGCATCTTTTAACATCCCTACCGCCACCTCGAACCCCGTCCGCCATTACTGCTCTCTCCATTCGAACCAAGGAGCCGGACAGAGCATTGAATTGCTTCTGGAGAATACCAATCCATTTATTCCTTAGCGGCCAGAGACATGTCGTCTCGCATGCGTGACCCTTGAGACAGCGCATGGCCTGCATGTGGCCTTCATTAAGCGCACGTCCTGTCCACCTTATCACCCGCATCCGGGGAAATATTAACTCTTAGTTAATTTTTACGAATTTTTTCATTTTTTCAGCTAAATGTCCTACAAAATGACCCAGCTAAATTGTACAACAGTTGAAAAACATGTTTCAGGATCTCGATAATTTACTCCAATTTATTATTTTAAAACAAATTGTCAAACCCAAAATCTCAAAATTTCAAAGTGGTTGTGATTCAATTTGTAGAATTGTTAATTCTACGTAGGCCCCACTTCTCATCAGATCCTCCCTTCCAAAAAAATCTCCAAATTTAAAAAACTATTAAAAAAACGCCGAAATAAATATTGCGATATCGCAAAATTTTTTATGCATTCATTTAAAAAATTTCGATTTTGCGATTATGCAATGCAGTAAGAAAATTTAATATAAAGGTTTTTTTTGTTCTCTCACATCACCCTTCTTATCCCTCCATCTCACCCTCCACTCACTTCACGCTCCTTATCCCTCCATTAACAATGCTCACCTTCATGTAATACCTCCTCACGTGATTTTTGTTTATGGTACACTGGAATAATATGGTATTAAAAATATTATATGCATTATATTGTATTATATTATAATTATAATATCGCATTATAATTTTAATATAATTTAAATTATAATATTAATATAATATAATAATATATTAATTAATTATTAAACTTTGTTTTTAATTTAATTATGTATTTTAATTAAATTTCTAATTAATTAATTTTAGTGAGTAATTACAATTAGTTAGTATTTATTAATAAATATTTGCAATCTAATTTAAGATTAGAATTTAATTTAAAAAAAAAATATTTTTCGCCTAGGCAACAAAATTTCCAGAATTTTGGCAGTATTGATTCATTAACTTTTGATGCTCATAAATTGAGTTTTACTTGGTCAAATAAGGCATAGGATGACTCATTGGATAGATAAAATCATGTAGAACATTTCTGAAGTGGTTGTGTTGTTACTCACTGCTTTATCAGTCATCAATTGCTTCAAATTCCAAATAGAAATGAAGTTTGATGCTAATTTTTGAGCCACATAAGCTATCAGAGCTTAATCAGACCCTCTCCATTGCCTAGTGCTCGGAAAGAGATTTCCAATGGTATATGGAAGTCCAAAAATGGACTCTTAGAGCAGAAGTTAGAGCATGTTGAAGTTACCCTTGGGAAAGCTAGAAAACAAAGAGAAAACACCAAAGGAGCAAGGCAAATCGCAATCGGAGGTCCAGGGGCAAATCACAATCCCGCATCCCATAGTACCGAAGTCTCGCAGTCCCGTAATCTTTCAGTCCCGCAAACCTGCATTCCCGTAGACCCGTAGTCCTATGATCTCGCAGTCCCGCAGGTCCCCAATACCACTATATTGCAGTCACGCGATCCCGCATCCTACAAAATCATATTCTCGCACACTCCAAAACCTTGCATTATCGCCGATTTGCGATATAGGGATACATCATTGGGGAGGGCGATTTTATTTTACAAAGGAAAAGGATGAAAAAAACAAGGTTAGGCTGCCCCCTTCTCTCTCCTCCATGTGGCGGTACGACGATCGACGACTTTGGGTTATCGTTTATCGGCGATTGGTGGTGGTCACTGCTCCAAAACATTGTAAACTGCCGATCTTGTGATTTAGTGTTACATTGCCGGGGAGGGAAGAAATTTATTTACAAAGGAAATGCATGCAAAAATAGGGCTGGGTAGGCCTTTTTCTCTCTCCTCCAGGGGGCCACGTGGTGGCATATGATTGGTCCTTAAAGCTGACATAGCAGATGATGTCATTAATGATGTGGAAGTACGGAGGACACATGGAAGTATAGATGTTGACGTGGAAGATGACACGTGTCACTTTGTTTCAGCGTTTTCAGGGGTGAAATGGGGCCATTTATGGGTGACATGTGTCACCACTCATAGGGTGACACGTGGGAGTGATGACATCACCTCACAAATCGAAGATCGCACAAAGTGAAAATTCAGTTCCTCACGAATATCTTCTCTGGCTGTAATTGTGATAAGGAAAAGGCCCCAAATGCGATAATTTATTTAGGTGTATTATATTAAGTCTTGCATCCAGGATATCAACTGATGTGGTATAAAGAGCTAATGAAGGCTCCTGGAGTTATAAAGGAAAAAGGCCCCTAGATAGGTTTCCATAAGCTTTAGCTCTTGAGGGCTAAGCGCATGGTCAAGCCCCCGATCACATGAAGGAAGAAGTACAAAGGGGCTGAAAGCGTGAGGGGCTAAGGGAAAAATCATAAAGCAGTCGGAACTCACCTATTTCATGTGTTTCTGCAATAAAAGCCACACCCGAAAGACTACTTTGCTACATTGTAATAGATATCCCCAAGTAGATCAGGGTGCCAATTGTGTTTAGTAGGAGGTTTAAGGCTGAAACGACAGAGCCAACCCCTAAAGCAGCTTTAGCAGTAAATCATGGGGGATGGAGCATTCAAAACAGATATGGGCACATTCAAGGAAGGATCAGTCTGCAATACGCCTCCAGAGTCGGCGCCGAAAGCATTTAAAGGAGAATAGACAACGAACCGCTTCAACAACATAGAAATGCATCATGAAATGGATGCTACTCAACCAGAGGCCTCCACAAGAACAATAGAGGGACACCTCCTCCTTCCTCTTTCCAACTTCCTTCTCTATTCATTAATTTCTGTAAGATTCCAAGAAATGCAGGAAATCCCTATTGTAATCACAGTTTGGGAAACAAAGCTTCACCTTGGCCAAGATAGCCAGCTGATCTGACAGCTGAGACTCAGCCCAGGGATATTTTGTATTAAATCATGTTTGATAAACTCTCCCCCTCCTCTTATAAATAGGGGGAAGCAACACTATAATAAGGGGGGTTGGTTGGTTGGTTGGGCAGGCTGGCTGGTTCCAGAATTTCTCACCCACTGGGTCTGAGTTCTGAGATACCATTTGTTCTACTTGTTGTATTCATGGAGGGGACTGAAATGATGTTGGTATTAAGGTATGGAATGGTTGTTTCGGCCCTTGGATTAATGAAACTCCTAGTTGATTCCAAGCATAATGGATGTGCAACATGTTTTCTTGGTAATTTCATTTCACTTGTGTATTTCTTTCCCTGAAATAGTGTTAATGGAGTTGTTGGTTTCTTGCTGGTTCATGGATTTATCTTAGTTGCTCAATAGTAAATATTACCTATGGTGGCTCAGATTTACTTTTGCTGTTAAGCAAAGAATGATATCCATATTAATATGTAGCCTGAAACCTTAATCAATGATCAACTATTTCTGCCATTTCACCTTCCTTTCTCTTCCATATTTCTGCTAATGATTTTGTTCATTTACAACCCTCTGCATATGTTTCCCTCCTTCTTTACCTCCTCTCCACCACTACTCCAACTTCAGTTTTAAAGCTATCTCATTGTTTTGTGTCAGCCACCAGGAGAATACATTTCTCTTTTAATATTGTCTTGATATACCCCCTCGTTTGAATCCCTGTATTGGCTTGAGTCCACCTTAATGAAGGCTTATTGAACCAAGCCCCTCCTATTACCTTTTTACGTGACAATTGGAGTGTTGATAACCCCTCACAGATAATATTCCATGCACTCCTCTACTTAAGATGTCCTAGGCACTGGTCTACAATCAACCCATAGGCTATCTCTAGGGGGCTTTCTATCTCTCCTGCAACACCTGTGCTGCTGGTGCAATTTGAAGTGATAACATATTTCTGGTGCTGTTGCCGGGGAACGAATTAGAATATTTTTCCCTGGGTATGACAAAGTTTTAGATTTCCCCTATTAGGTGAGCAAGGTAAGTGTGGGTTGAAGATCTCTCACCTTGGTGACTTCACTGTCAAGTTTACGGTAAACATCCTGGGAACTCCACTGTCCCTAACTCTATTTGATCATCCTAGCTTTCAAGAAGCACCATATTCACTCAGATGCTACAACAACTCAAAACTCTCCCTACTTTTGAAGCTGAAATCAATCACATAGGGAGGTTTTCAAGATGGCCCTTCCTACATTCCTGGACAACCAATTTTCCCCACTAGATTTCTCTTCTATTGCTGGTTATCCCAATCATGTCCCTGCATGTCATGAGTGGAATTCATATTTTCCTAGATTCAGTGGGAACACAGAGAGAAGACTTGACTAACACCTCAAAGACTTTCACAAATACATGGATAAACAATGTATTTTTCTTGAAGATGTACAAACGAAGTTGTTCAAGTGGTCTTTAGATGAGGAAGCTAGAGTTTTGTTTAAAATGATACCTCATGGTAGCATATCTTCTTTGAAATGTTTTCATACAACATTTTATCAATATTTAAAAATATTTTATCCACCGAATACTCTATTTGAAGATTTAAGCACACTTTGTAATGATAAAGATATTCCGGAGGTAAATAACCCTACTGAAGATGTATGTGGGAGCTCATTCCAAGAAGTATCTACTCACTTCAAGAAGCATCTACCCATGAGCAAGAAAGAGAAGAAGGAAACACCGCTAAGCTGCCAATAAACTCTCATAGGGCTTATTCAGTTGAGTCTGATGTTTCTCCTTCTTATTATGAATATAAATCTAATGGAGAGTCAAGTGAGGTAGAGCTACCTGTTGTAGCTGTTGAGACAACACCTCCAAAAAAAATCTGGGTAACCATTAAATTTTTGGAGCCCCTACATTAAGCCTAAGCTTTGGCCCCACCAGGTCCTGCCCGAAGGTTCGTTAGTGTCGGTAAATCTGAAGAGAAATCTAAGTATTGACTAAGTTAAGCCAAGTCACCAGTTCACGCCTTGGTAGACTGTGTCGCATAGTTGGAACACAACTATCGCCTGTAATCATGATCATGGCAACCATTGCGACCACAGTGACTCGAAGGTCGCAAGGTTGCATAGTCGCACCTCCAACCGCTTAACTATCCTGCGATCCCGCGACCTTGCGACCTTTCAAGTCGGAAAGTCACCTTAATTACCATCAGTCACTTATGCAACTATGCGAATTCATGACTCGTAAGGTCGCAAGGTCGCACCGCCTATTCATGCCCTCCAACATGACCTCGCGACTCATGCAACTTTGCGACCTGCGAGTCACAAGATCGAAATAGCCGCACTCTTGACCTTCGCGACCTCCACACATGCGATTATTTTATAAATAGGAGGGCACCCAATCACATTTGTCAAGGCTTTGTTGGTCGCACTGGAAGCTAGAAGGCCCTTTGACTTGAATTCGCGTGTGTGTCCAACTCCGGTAAGTAACGGTCCTCCCTCCTGTAATGATTATTTTCTTCCAAATGTCACTGATTTCACCTCCTGACCTGGAGCTTATCTCTCGCCCTAGGGTTTAGCCTCTTACTTAGCTTTCTTCTCTGTTTCATGCTTCATAGGCTGCCCTAGCCTTTTCCCTCGTGCCCCCACTCAGAGTTTCAGTTTTGCCTTGCTTCTAATCCACTCATTTGATCAAGAAGCCGAAACTCCATCCATTTGAAAGTGACCCCAGTCTCCCAAAGCTGTTCAGGGCATTCTCTGAGCCATAGTCGCGTGCCCTGCGGCCGCGATACTCTTGCCCTCTCCACTTCGCGACTTCACAACTCCTCATCCCTGCAACCTCCAACCATTTGCGACCTGTGACCACCACCCGTTGTGCAATCTGTGACTGAATTTTGCACATTGCAACCTTGCAGTTGCTCCCCAACTTGTGACCTCAGTCGTGCAATCAAATTCTTAGCATTGAAGACCATGTGAATTGCCTTCCCCGCGACCTTCCTTTCACTGGCTAGGTCTCCTTTTATTTTTCCACTTTATTGTCATGCCCTCTCTCTCATCGTGGGATTTCTTTTTTGACATGCCAGGTGACGTCGAGCTCGAGTGCATATCCATTTATTATTTTGAAGACTAGATGGGTCACACGACTACTAAAGTAGCTCAAGGCACCTCGGGAAGTGGGGCATGGGAAGCTGACCCAGACGAACAACTTGCAACATAAATAAATCCACTAGGTTCTCCTGGTATGAAATCTACGAGGAATTTGCTAAGAAGGATATCCCGGAAACACCGGAGGACTTTCAAGTATATATCAACGTCAAAAGATTAAGATTACATAAAGTAACGACTCATCCACCAGTATTCCCATGCACTGAAACCATTGAATGGATCTTGCAGTGTACAAGCACAAATAACTGGATGTTCAGGGGTCATGATGGAGCACCAATAGCCACCATTGCTTCGACTAACATCAACGCTTACTATAAATTGCCTGAGAAGCAGCAGATTTTTAACACCAAGTGGCTCGCCGGGTTCACCATCCCAACGAAAGACATCTTGAGGGATTGGTGGAAAGAACCTATGAAATTCCGGGTCAGGACAGACCAGGCTTACAAGACAGAGAGGCTATGCAAAGCATATCAGTTAATCACTGCAATGATGTGCCAGCTATATGGCAAGGCAGACTGTGATGTTTTTTTTGCACGTGGGTTCTGCTCATGTATGCTGTCGCCACTCGGGGAATTATTTTTAATTGGGCGAGCATCCTCTCATCATCCTTGAGGACAAACATAGCTGTCGCCCAAAGCCCACCCCTCGAACAACCTCTGGAATTTTATGTCTTCATACCTCCTTGATGCTGTTTGTTCGAGGTGCCACTTTGAGCACTGGAGCTGTAATTGGGACACATCGGTAGCCCAACCCGTCCACTGCCACTACAAAGTCTTCTGGGACATAGCTTATAGAAGCATGTTGGATGTAATATCTGAAACATTTATCATCCCATTATACCAACTATTGTTCGGGGAAGAACCACCTTGCATGTCATAGAGAGCCATGAGGACCATGGTTAAAGTAGCTCATTGGTTCCCCATTGATGAAGGAACGATCGTCAGGGTGTTTGGTACTCATAAAGCTCCTCACACTCTGCCCAAGTTCATCACAGATAGGACACTTCTACGAGAGGTCTGTTACCAGATGACACAGGGTTTCTCGAAGGTTTTGAACAAAGTCAAGAATAAACCTTGGCCGCCTTTCCCTCTCACTATTGGGGTGTACGTAGTAGAAAACTTCAAACAAGTAGAAGCGGAAGCTAAAGAACTAGAGGGGAGCCATTTCATGACCCTGAACTACCAAATGTATGATCCCGAGAAAGTTGTAGCTTCCCACTATAAGAAGGAGAAATTCAGTTGGTCTTACGCCCACACTAAGAAGGATCTCGAGGATGGGATTAGGAACTAGTATAAATCCACAAGGGAGATCAGCCCTTGTGAGCAGCAGGCCATAGAATATGAGCTCCTTGATGATTTCTAGGATGATGTAAGCCTCAGAGAAAGAACACCAAAGGGGGTCGAGGAATCAGGGAGGCGAAAAGGAAAAGAGGTTGAAGACCCTCTAAGTGACAACGAGGAAGAAGAAGTTACGCTCATACAAAGAAATGCCAAATTGGAAAGAAAGAAGCGAGAGCTAAAGAGGCAAAGAGAACTGGAGAGCAAACAATCGTAGGAATCTGGCGACCAAAGCCAGAATGAGAAAAGGAGGAAATAAGAAGAAGAAAAGAAAGCGCAAGATGAGATAGAGAAGAAAAGGCAAGAAGATGAGAAAAGGTGGCAGGAAGAAGAAAAGAGAGCACAAGATGAGATAGAGAGGAAAAGCAAGAAGAAGCTGAAAAGTAGAGACAAGTAGAAGAAGTTGTAAAGAAAAAACAAGAGGAAAAACAAAGATTAGAACAGGAACTGAAGAACATGGAGGAGGAGCTAGAAAGGCAATGAGCACTAGTAGAAGGAGAAAAGAGGCAACAGGAAGGGGAGCTTAGGACAGACAGGGAAAAGGAAGCTGAAGTAAATGAACAAGGAGAGACAAGAAAAGCGGTTGACTCAGGCTCAGGACAAAGTGAGCTTCCTCCTTTGGATGTACCTCCCATTACTCCCCTCATTGGTGGACACCTTCCCCTTCGAGAGCTAGGCATCTCAGAAGATCAAGATGAAGAGGTTCTAGATCTAACTAAAATCACATTTGATGAAATAAACCTCAAAATTATATAGGAGAGGAAGAAATATTGCAGCAGGAACCCAGCTAACCCATTGTCAGTAACTACGACAACGGATATCGTGCCAAATATCACGACAAATCCTCAAATGATCGCCTCCGCCGAAACAACATTCGTGGCTGCCACAGAACACAACATAGCCTGGATGAGCAAGCAGATTGTAGATTTGCAAAACAGGCTATACACATCCGAGCAAAGGGCCACCGTCGCAGAATAAGGGAAGAGAAGGATGGAGGAGGAAAACGTGACACTCCGCTTATTACACATAGGATCATCCGAATTCCAAGCGGTAGTTGCATCAGAAACAGAGATCTTGGGGAAGACTATGGCAGTAGTGCATGAAGAAATGGAAAAACTGCACCACACTATAGCACCCATAGTAACCATTCAAACTCACTCAAAAGAAAGGGTTGCCATGCTCAAAGAGGCCATGATCGCTTTAGATAAAATACATGAGTGGTCTTAAAAATACCCCAAAGCCCCGACAGTAGTTCCTAGGAAAGATTGGATCGCTATGCAAAATACTAGGGTCCAGCTTCGTATCAAAGTTTAGTCGAGAGAAAAATTGGCTAAAGATGCGGAGAGGGTGTTTGCCTCCTACAGACAATTGTTCAGTAGTCTACAATCTGTGATCTAACTACATGGTGTTAAAATTGGTAACTAGGGCCAAAATCCATGCGGGTCATATTATTTATGGCAACTGATATTTTTATTGGATCCCTCTCATTGAGAGGTGTAGGATTGATCTAAAGATCATCCGATTTCGATAAGTATTTATGAATTTATTTATGTTATGGACAAATTTTTAAGTCGGCCAACAAATTATGTAGGCTTAGAAGCCCAACAGTCATGTCAATTCAACCTCTACGTTTTAGTATAAATAGAAGAGGGCTTCAAGTCATTTCTACACACACTTGGATCTCTTCCTCTCTCTACTTGTCTTTGGGTTTTAGTAGGAGGAGAGATCCTAAGGAAAATCCAGAAAAGCTGGAAAAGCCGGAACTACCAGAAAAGCCGGAAAAGCCGGAAAAACTGGAAAAGCTGGAAAATCTGGAAAAGCCGGAAAATTCGGAAATGCCGGAAAAGCCGAAACTGCCGGAAAAGCCGGAACTGCCAAAAATGCCGGAAATGCCGGAAAAGCTGGAAATACTGGAAAAGCTAGAAAAGCTGGAAAAGCTGGAACTACCAGAAAAGATGGAATGGCTAGAAAAGATGGAAAAGCCGGAACTGTCGGAAAAGCCGGAACTGTCAAAAAAGCCGGAAACGCCGGAAATATCGAAAAATCCAGAAAAGTTGAAAAAGCCGGAAAATCCAGAAAAGCCAGAACTGTCGGAAAATCCGGAACTACCAGAAAAGCTGGAACTGTCAGAAAATCCGGAAAAGATGGAAATTTTGGAAAAGCCAAAAAAGCCGGAAAAGCCAGAAAATCCAAAAAAGTCGGAAATGCCGGAACTGTCAGAACTGCCAGAAAATCCAGAACTGTCGGAAAATCCAGAACTACAGAGAACTGCCGAAACAGCTGGAGCATCTGTCTCCGAAGGAAATCAAAATGATGTATGAGATCATGGGCAACATAATAAGCAACATGATGATATGAGCATGGACAACATAATGATGCATGATGATATGAGCATGGGAAACATAAGGATGAATGAAATCATGAACATGGGCAGCTTGATGATGAATAAGACCATGGAAGATGCAACATGATGAGCAGCATGAAGATGAGAGCAGCTCAGTCATCAAGGTTCAACACATGTGACAGTACAACAAGGTGTCACACGGTAATGTGCAGCAAATATATGAGATGCAGCACTATGATAGGTGAACGAGTCACCTTAGAGAATCAGTTGAAGCAATATGTCTTCAACTGATCTCATGCCGATATCAAAAGTCAAAGTGATTGACTTCTATTGTAAATGTACTATCTCTCTCACTTTCTCTGCTGAACTTTGAAGAAAATAAAAGAAGAATTGATCAAGGGTTTCCCCACATTGTGGGGTTTGTCCCTAGCTAGCGCCACATCTTGTGTCCTCTTGTCTTAGCTTGTCTTCTGCGATTTATATTTATGTTCTATCTACAGTTTACTTTATGCTGATGTGATTGCTAATGTGGAAAAGAAATTGAAAAAATTTCTCTAGCATAGAACATACCTAAAATTAACATGGTATCAGAGCTGAGGTGAAGACAATGCAAGAGTGAAAGAGAAATCACCAAAGACAATAGGGACAATAAAAAAGGATCAATGAGTTCCACATCTCTCTTCTAAGTTCGCTAAGGGTGAAGTGGAAGAAGAGAATATTATCAGATTGGCACAGCGGAAGATCACTTCATTGGGAAGTTCAGATCTAAGGGTGGAAGGAAAGGCAAATGCCTTGGTTGCAATAAGTTTGGCCATCATGCAAAGGAGTGTCCAAATTGTTAGAAAATTATATATTACGGAGCAATGGAACACATAAAATATTCCAGAAATATAAACACAGAAAACGCACAAAACAAGAGAGACACAAATATACGTGGTTCACCCAGTTTGGGCTACGTCCACCCCGAACAGCTAGTCCTTCCTTTCTATTATCTAGCAAAATGAAGAGACACAACCTACAACAAATCCGCTGTAATATCCTCTGTTTTCTCTCACAGTCTCACCTCTTTGTTTCTCGCTCACAGAATACACATCTATTTCTCACAGCCTCAAATACAATACCCTCATACAAAGAGAGGGGTTGCCTTCTAGGGCAAAAAACCCTAAACTAAACTAAAGTTCTACCGTCAGATCATCCGCCTAATGAACGGCCCAGATTGATTAGAAATTACTATACTTTTACAAGGAAATTTTACATTTGTTTTTAGCTTTGGGGGCGCTGCCCCCGAGCCCCCGCCGGGGGACCGCTGGCCCCTGGACCCCCCAGCCAGGGGGGATCGCCCCCCCGGACCCCCACGGGGGGACAAGTCCCCCCCGCACCCCCCCGCGTGGAGGGGTGTACAAGACTTCCTGGGGTATACATCCGGCTGAAACAAAGACCTTTGAACAATCATGCTCCACACACAACAATCTCCCACTTGGAGAATGATTATAGCAACTCCATTGCTGCTTCATTTGCTGGACAATGACTCCTCTTTGGACCTAGCTGTTTTTCATCTTCATCATCATCCTTGAAGACCAATTGAAACTGAGCATGTTCTCAGTTTCTCCCTGGTTACAACTTTTGTTAGCATATCTGCATGATTCTTGCTAGTGTGTATCTTTTCCAGCTTCAACTCTCCATCTTCCAACACTGATCGTATGAAATGGTACTTGAGATGTATGTGTTTAGTCCTGGAATGAAATGCTGAGTTCTTTGCAAGATGAATGGCACTTTGACTATCACTGTGTAACGTGCCCATATCATGCTCCTTACCCAATTCACCCATAAACCTTTGTAACCAAATCATTTCTTTACTAGCCTCTGTAGCAGCAACATACTTTGCTTCTGTTGTTGAAAGTGCAACAAAACTTTGGATTTTTGAAATCCAACTGATAGCTGTTCCACCAACAGTAAATACATATCCTGTAGTGCTCCTCATGTTATCCCTGTCACCTGCCATATCTGCATCAACATATCCCTGTAGAGAAATGTTTGCACCACCAAAGCATAATGCTTGATTTGTGGTACCTTTCAAATATCTGAGAATCCATTTCACTGCCATCCAATGTTCCTTTCCTGGATTGTTCATGTACCTGCTTACAACTCCCACTGCATGTGCAATATCAGGCCTTGTGCAGACCATTGCATACATTAAGCTTCCAACTGCTGATGCATATGGAACTTTAGACATATAATCCATGTCTTCTTGGGTCTTTGGGCACATTTCCTTGCTAAGTTTGAAATGGCTAGCAAAAGGTGTACTAACTGGTTTTGCATTGTGCATGTTAAATCTTTTCAACACCTTTTGTATGTACTCATTCTGAGACAATGTTAATTTACGATTTTTCCTGTCTCTAGTTATTCTCATACCAAGGATTTGTTTTGCAGCTCCCAAATCCTTCATTGCAAATGAATTTGCCAATTTTCTTTTGAGCGCATTTATTTCCTGCATGTTAGATCCTGCAACAAGCATGTCATCTACATACAATAACAATATAATATAGCTGCCATCATTTTGATTTTTCAAATAAACACAATAATCAGAGTGACATCTAGTATAACCTTGTTCAGACATAAACTTGTCAAATTTTAGATACCACTGCCTTGGAGCCTGTTTTAAGCCATACAAGGTCTTCTTCAACCTGCACACTAGTTTCTCCTTCCCTTTCACCTCATATCCTTGTGGCTGCTGCATATATATCTCTTCCTCCAAATCCCCATGGAGAAAGGTTGTCTTTACATCTAATTGCTCAAGATGCAAATCTTCAGCTGCTACAAGACTTAAAATAGTTCTGATTGAAGTCATTTTAACAACAGGAGAAAATATTTCATCAAAATCAATACCTTTCTTCTGTGCAAACCCCTTCACCACAAGTCTAGCTTTGTACCTCTGTTTTCCTCCATCTTCTTCCTTCAGCCTGTAAACCCATTTATTCTTCAATGTAGTTTTTCCTGCAGGCAACCTGACTAAATCCCAAGTCTGGTTATGCATTAAGGAGTCCATCTCTTCTTCCATGGCTACCTCCCACTTCTTCCTACTTTCAACCTGCATTTCTTCTTCATAACATTCGGGTTCACCAGAATCAGTCAACAATAAATAATATAATGAAGGAGAGTATCGATCAGGGGGTCTACTTATCCTGGTAGATCTTCTAACACCACTTTTAGGTGTTTGGGGTGCTTGTTGCTGCTGTGGTGGTTGCTGTTGTTGATCATTATTATTTTCAGGCACCTTTACCTTTTTAGTGATTTCATCAAGAACTGCGTATTCCTTGTTTTCTTTTTCCTGTTTCTTTTCCTGCAACTGATTCTTATACAAGACCTTTTCATTGAATATTACATCTCTGCTCCTAATGATTTTGTGATTTTCGTAATCATATAAGCGATAACCAAAATCATTAACACCATATCCAATAAAGGTACATTTCTTTGACTTTGCCTCAAGCTTTGTTCTATTTTCTTTATCAATATGGACAAAGGCCTCACAACCAAAAGGATTTAAAAAGGAGTAGTTTACCTTTTTACCTGTCCATGCTTCCTCTGAAACACCACCATCCAAGGAACTTGAAGGTCCTCTGTTTATTAGATAAACAACAGTATCTACAGCATCTGCCCAAAACTGTAAAGGCAATCCTGCATGCAATCTCATGCACCTTGCACGCTCCATGATTGTTCTGTTCATCCTTTCTGATACACCATTTTCTTGTGGTGTTCTTGGAACTGTCTTCTCTCTGCGAATTCCATGCTCTGAATAGTACCTATCAAACTCTTTGCTGCAATATTCACCTCCATTGTCTGATCTAAGACACTTCAATTTCTTTCCTGTCTCAATCTCAACCAAAGCCTTCCATTTCTTGAAAGTATCAAATACATCAGATTTATTCTTAATACAATAAATCCAAGTTTTTCTAGTTGCATCATCAATAAAAGTAACATAATAACAAGAGCCACCGAGAGATGATACCTGAGCAGGTCCCCATACATCTGTATGCACAAGCTCTAATTTTTCATTCTTCTTTTCTTTCCCAACTCTGAGAAATCTGAATCTCTTCTGTTTTCCATAAATGCAATTTTCACAGAAGTCCAAATCAACATTCTTCAAACCCGACAACAAATTCCTTGAGTGAAGAATCTTCGTCCCCTTTTCACTCATGTGTCCGAGCCTATGATGCCATAATGCTGCATCTACTCCTTTGGAAGTTAAAGCATTAACATAGTTAGAAATACCATTGCATAAATACAATGTACCAACCTTTTCGCCTTTTGCTATTACCAGGGCTCCTTTGGTGACCTTCCAAGCTTTATCTGTGAAAGTTGTCACACAACCTTCACCGCCTAACTGCCCTGTTGAAATCAGATTTTTCTTTAGATCTGGAACATGCCTTACCTCCTTTAATAGCCATTGGTTTCCATTCTACTGTTTTACAAGAACCTTACCCATTCCAACGATTTTACAGGGTTTATCATCACCCAGACGAACTTGTCCAAAATCTCCTTGAACATAGTCATGAAAGTATTTCTTATCAGGTGTGGCATGGAATGAAGCCCCTGAATCTACCACCCAGGAATTAGTATTATTTTCGAAAGAAAGAATCAAAGCATCTTGTAACACCTCACCTATCACATTTGCTTCATGATTGTTGTCTTGCTGTGCATCTCCTTCTTTTCCCTTCCGAGATCTATAGTCTTTCTTTAGGTGTCCTTTCTTTCCACATTTCCAGCACACTATCCCCGATCTGGACTTGGATCTGCCTTTCCTTGATTTACTGTGATATCCTGAGCTCTTTCCTCTTTCCATTTTTCTTCCTCTAGACTCTGCACTCAAAGCATTTCCCGATGTCTCACCGGAGCTTTTCCGTCGCATTTCCTCGCTAAGGATAGCACCGACAACATCATCAAACTTTAAAGTACTAGATCCAGAAACGGAGTTACTAATGGCCATTACCAAACCATTCCAACTTTCTGGTAATGAGCACAAGAATAACAGAGCTCTAACTTCATCATCAAAGTTTACCCCTACAGAACTTAATTGACTTGTAACTGTATTAAAATCATTTAAATGGTTTGCAACGGATCCACCTTCTGACATATTCATATTAAATAACCATTTCATAAGAAATACCTTGTTTGAGGCCGAGGGTTTTTCATATAGTTTCGACAACGTCTGCATCAAACCCTCTGTCGTGGTTTCCTTCGAAATGTTGAAGGCGACTAACGCAGCAAGGCACAACCGTATTGTTCCGAGTTCCTTTCTATCGAGAAGGTTCCCTTCTTCGTCTTTCATACCCGTCGGCATCTTTGTTTTTCCGCCCAATGGTAGGTATAGATCTTTCTGATACAGATAATCTTCCATCTGCATCTTCCACAGCGAGAAGTTTTGGCCGTTAAATTTCTCGACCCTAAACTTACCATCTTCCGCCATTGCTCCCACTCGAACCAGGAACCCTTCTTTCCTGCGAGTTTATCAGCCAAATAGACCTTCGGCTCTGATACCAGTTGTTAGAAAATTATATATTACGGAGCAATGGAACACATAAAATATTGCAGAAATATAAACATAGAAAACGCACAAAACAAGAGAGACACAGATATACGTGGTTCACCCAGTTTGGGCTACGTCCACCCCGAACAGCCAGTCCTTCCTTTCTATTATCCAGCAAAATGAAGAGACACAACCTACAACAAATCTGCTGTAATATCCTCTGTTTTCTCTCACAGTCTCACCTCTCTGTTTCTCGCTCACAGAATACACATCTATTTCTCACAGCCTCAAATACAATACCCTCATACAAAGAGAGGGTTTGCCTTCTAGGGCAAAAAACCCTAAACTAAACATAAGTTCTACCATCAGATCATCCGCCTAATGAACGGCCCAGATTGACTAGAAATTACTATACTTTTACAAGGCAATTTTACATTTGTTTTTAGCTTCGGGGGCGCTGCCCCCGAGCCCCCGCCGGGGGACCGCTGGCCCCCGGACCCCCCAGCCAGGGGGATCGGCCCCCCCAGACCCCCGCGGGGGGACAAGTCCCCCCCCCGCACCCCCTCGCGTGGAGGGGTGTACAAGACTTCCTGGGGTATACATCCGGCTGAAACAAAGACCTTTGAACAATCATGCTCCACACACAACACAAATAGCAGAGACACATCTCTTGATGAAGATAACAATCATTCCAGGGACATCTTCAATGATCAAAGGAATGATAAGTAATGAAGGTCATCAAGGAAATGGTTGACTCTTCAAAGAAAGCAAGGAACCCCAAAATCTCTTTTATGTACCTGATCGAAAGAAGAACCTGGTGTCCATCTTCGAAATGGAAGTTTAAGGTTTCAGGGTGGCACTCATCGATGGAAAGGTACGTGTTTGAAAATAGAATTTTCAAAGATGTTTTAGAGTTCAGGGTTGTATCAAGTCCATTGGGGAACATGTCCATTGTCTCAGCATCGAAGGTCTGTGAGTCAAATGGTGACCGGGACGCCTGAATTCAAAAAGAGCATGAAGGTACATGTCTGAGATGTATCGAAGGAAAATATTACAAGGGGATCATTACCCGAAGGTTGTGGATGATAGACCTCTCATACTGGCACCTCATAAGGATGACCTATTTCTGACAGGTGCAAACCCTCTCATTTGCAGAAGTAAGAGGGAGTTGGATTCCAAATGTGGAATGATAAAATGCAATCTTGTGACTACCTCAAGGATATTAAATTTCAGAAGTTATATGGTAATGATGTCGGACCAGATTTGGGAAATGCCTCTGAGTTTCATAAATTCAATCACGTTGATGTTCTTGGTGAACTTCCGTCTAGACATATGTTTTTCAGTTAGCATGGTGAGCTCATATTTGGTTGAGCCTCACTAGATTGGTGCCAAGAATCCTCTGAGATATATTTGGGGTACAATCTCTCATGGATTGAGATACACTGCCGGAAATATGAAAACTGCATGATTATTCGAATGCTGACTGGGCAGACAGTGTGGAGGATCACTAGAGCACTTCTCAGTGCTGGTTCTCTTTGGATTCTGCTTCGATATCATGTATGAGTAGGAAGCAGAAATCAGTTGTTATAAGTACCAACCAGATCGGATACATAACTATGAGTATGACCTCGTATGAAGTTGCCTGGTTGTGGAAACTCTTCAGTGAGTACACATGATGAATACCACTGTGATTCTCTATGACAAACAAAGGTGGCATTCGATTATTGAGGAATCCCGTATTCAATGATTGCTCCAACAGATAGACATCAGATACTGCCTTATCTGGGATATGGTAAGTCTATGAGCAAGGAGGCTCCATCGCATTGAGATGATGTATAGGTCGCTACACTTTGTCAGAGCCTTGAGGAAAGATCAAATTTGTGATTTTCCTGAATGATTTGGAGTCGTCGAGAGACCCTTGTAAAAGGGTCCTGCATGTTGCATACATTGAGCTCTGGGAGCTCTAGGGGCTTGCGGTTCTTACTGTAGCAACATACGATCACAGGGTCACTCACCCTCCCCTGGTGGTGTGCACTGGGATAGGATGATTTTCTCTCCAGTGGACAGGATGATTCACTCTCCTTTGGACAAGATGATTTGCTCTCTTGTGGACAAGATGATTCACTCTCCTGTGGACAAGATGATTCACTCTCTTGTGGGACAAGATGATTCACTCTCCTGTGGGGTAGGATGATTCGCTCTCTTGTGGGACAGGATGATTCGCTCTCCTATGGACAAGATGATTCGCTCTCCTGTGAACAAGATGATTCGCTCTCTTGTGGGACAAGATGATTCGCTCTCTTATGGGACAGGATGATTCGCTCTCCTGTGTAGCAGGATGATTAATTCTCCTGTGAGGTCTGGATGACGTGTTCTCCATGACGATTGTGTAGCAGGATGATTAGTTCTCCTGTGAGGCTTGGATGATGTGTTCTCCATGGCGATTGTGTATTAGGATGATTAGTTCTCCTGTGAGGACAGGATTGATTAAGTTCTCTTGTCGAGGCATCCTACCCATGCAGTTTGGGACTCGTGGGAAGCACCTCTCATTTGATCAATGGGCAGGGAAATGAGGATAGGGACCATAGTAGTACCGATGGATGCATCGCTGTATCTACCGTACTCCCTATGCTAGGATGACCTTCATTGACCTGGGATCAATGATACTGGTCTGGGACCAGTGGTAGGAGTTGTACCCACTATGACACTTACTTCGGGTCGGTTGAGGACTGGTCTGGGACCAGTGGTACGTACACTGAGACTGACTTCGAGTCTGTAGAGTACTGGTCTGGGACCAGTGGTAGGAGTTGCACCTATTATGACACTGACTTCGGGTCAGTTGAGGACTGGTCTGGGACAAGTGGTACACACTCTGAGATTGACTTCAAGTCAGTGGAGAATGGTATGACACATTCTCAATCAATTATTCTTCTTCATGGTTCAACAGAGCTAAGTTGATCAGAGCAGAGCCAGCAAAGCTGAGTAGAGCAGAGCAAAGCCAGTAGAGCTGAGCAGAGTAGAGCAGAGCCAGTAGAGCTGAGCAGAGCAGAGCAGTGTAGAGCCAGCAGAGTAGACAGAGCTGAGCAGAGCAGCGCAGAGCCAACAGAGCCAACAGAGCAGAGTAGAGCCAGCAGAGCTGAGTAGAGCTAGCAGAGCTCAGCAGAGCAGTGCAGGGCACTGATAGCAGAGATAGTACGGTTGGACATATGGATAAGCGGATGGAGTTCTCCCTAGTTGAGAGGGAGTGTTAAAATTGACAACTAGGGCCAAACTCCATGTGGATCATATTATTTATGGCAGCTGATATTTTTATTGGATCCCTCTCATTGAGAGGTGTAGGATTGATCTAAATATCATCCGATTCCGATAAGTATTTATGAAGTTATGAATTTATTTATGTTATGGACAAATTGTTAAGTCGACCAACAACTTATGTAGGCTCAGAAGCCTAACAATCATGTCTATTCAACCTCTACGTTTTAGTATAAATAGAAGAGGACTTCAATTCATTTCTACACACACATGGATCTCTTCCTCTCTCTACTTGTCTTTGGGTTTTAGTAGGAGGAGAGATCCTAAGGAAAAGTCGGAAAAGCTGAAAAAATTGGAACTGCCGAAAAAGCCAGAAAAGCTGGAAAAGTTGGAACTACCGAAAAAGCCGGAAAAGCTGGAACTACCGGAAAAGCCAGAAAAGCTGGAAAAGCCTAAAAAGCTGGAACTGCCGGAAAAGTCGGAATTGCCGGAAAAGCTGGAAACGCCGGAAATACCAGAAAAGCCAGAAAAGCCAGAACTGCCGAAAAAGCTGAAAAATCCGAAAAAGCTAGAATTGCCAGAAAAGTCGGAATTGCCGGAAAATTCGGAAACGCTGGAAAAGCCGGAAACAACGGAAAAGCCGGAAAAGCTGGAAAAGCTGGAACTGCCGGAAAAGCCAGAATTACTGGAAAAGTCGGAACTGCTGGAAAATCCAGGAACGCCGGAAAAGCTGGAAATACTGGAAAATCCAGAAAAGCCGGAAAATTTGGAAAAGTCGGAAAAGCTGGAAATGCCCGAACGATCGGAACTACCCGAAAAGCCGGAACTGCCAGAAAAGCGGAACTACCGGGAATTGCCGAAACAGCCAGAGCATCTGTCTTTGAAGGAAGGCAGCATGATGTATGAGATCATGGGCAACATAATAAGTAGCATGATGATATGAGCATGGGTAGCATAATGATGCATGATGATATGAGCATGGGTAGCATAATGATGAATGAGATCATGAGCATGGGCAGCGTGATGATGAATAAGACCATGGAAGATGCAGCATGATGAGCAACATGAAGATGAGAGCAACTCAGTCATCAAGGTTCAGCATATGTGACAGTACAACAAGGTGTCACACGGTAATGTGCAGCAAATAGACGAGATGCAGCACTATGATAGGTGAACGAGTCACCTTAGAGAATCAGTTGAAGCAATATGTCTTCAACTGATCTCATGCCAATATCAAAAGTCAAAGTGATTGACTTCTATTGTAAATGTACTATCTCTCTCACTTTCTCTGCTGAACTTTGAAGAACATAAAAGAAGAATTGATCAAGGGTTTCCCCACATTGTGGGGTTTGTCCCTAGCTAGCACCACATCTTGTGTCCTCTTGTCTTAGCTTGTCTTCTGCTATTTATATTTATGTTCTATCTACAGTTTACTTTATGCTGATGTGATTGCTAATGTGGAAAAGAAATTGAAATAAATTGCTCTAGCATAGAACATACCTAAAATTAACACATGGGGCCCCCTCTATAGGGGAGATTGGACATGTAAAAAATTAGGAGGAGATCAACAATGAGGTGCAGGAATTCATAGAGACATATAGACAAGCCGCCTGCACAGGAGATATACTGATCTCAAGAGAAAATATCAAGTGTTACATAGTAGAACCAATGAGGATCTACACCAAGTTGGGTACCTTGAATAATCATATACATGCCAAACGGAATACCCTTCTCCCAGATGCACTAGAGTGCTTACACCAACATGATGACGACCAACCATAGATCTGTCCCATCGCGGAAGAATACAACATATGGCATGCTTCCCCAACATAAAAGCTCGGGCTCAACATTCTGGAACTTTCCATCTGTAGATTAGCCAATTAGGATGGTAGTCATTTTTCCTTTGTGTACTACGGTAGCATAGAATGCCCTATGAATGTGAAAGGTCACATAGAATGCCAAGAGTCATTTGGTAGGTGAGAGGGCATGAGGAAGTCCAAAAGTCAAGAGTAGACCAAAGGTCACTCTTATCCTATAAATGTAACCTCATGCCTCATTTGTAAGGGCTTTTTGCTGAGGACTCCTTCAGGAGATTCATAGACATATTGCTTGAGAGAACTGTTGTCCTTTTAGTCAATACAAGAGTTAATTGTACATTTCACTATTGAATTCTTCAAATATCTATGTGCTTGTGCCATGAGTATTTTCCTCACTTGACGGATCGAATGTTCCCGAAAGCTATTTGATGTGCGGTCTCCCCACATGCTGTTTCATACTTCAAATCTAGTTTTGCTACGTATGAATGGTATTTGGTTTACTCACTCTATACTCGTGCCAATGAACTATTTCTTTAGGTATTAGTATAATCTGTTTTGACTGCACAGTTATGTACGCTGATAAATGGTTGATTGTTGTGAACTGATTTACAATCGTTAAGCATTATTTATCTAGTATGCACAAGTCTTATCTAAAGTATTGCTAACAGTAACTTTATGTGAGATTGTGTGGTTTACCTTTTTCTATTCATGGTATATATATGGTACAAGATATTTGTCAATTATTCTCTTGTGTTTATTAAAGCTCATACATTCTACTAAGTTTATATCACACCTCCGTCCGAAGCTAGCTCCATAAAACTGAACGATACCAGGCCTACATACCGGAAGGGATCTCTAGCACACTCGGTGTAGGCTCTAGTTGGGAACCTACATTGGAGAGATCCCCTTGACTGTTGGTGTAAAATTCCAGCCCATCAACAGATTTGGCCCTAGGAGGGCCACGGTAAGCACTAAAATCTCTCCTCGCATAGAGATTTCCAATCAAGGAAGTAATCAACCTCGGCCTCCCAAACCCCCTGAAGTATGATATAATCCTCCTTTTGGGCCACCCTTCATGAAGCCATTCCAAGAAGAACCCCATATTCCCCTCCTTGAAGACACCCCTAGAGGAGAGGAACTTCCCATGTACGAAGTCACTAATGAACAGCTCAGGGCTCTATGCCCTATCACACTCTAATTCGCCAGGAGTATAAGATGTATCCCTACCACTAACTCCCTAGCCAACTCTCACACCTCCAACCTTCAACATACGCGTCAGGGCATCCTGGTTAACTCCATATCGCAGCTAATAGGATTAGCCTTGGATGACTATGCGGACACTGTTGAAAGACTATCTATCGAAAGGTTGGAAAGACAACTTGAAGATGAAGAAGGGGAGCCTAAAAATACCTTTACTGGTGAGAATAACAAGATACATAGAGAGGAAATGCACGGGAACAATCGACGAATCACTGAGGAAACCCTCGTTAACAATCAACCTCTCACTGGGGGCACTCATGGGATCTTGAGAAAAGGAGTCGGGGACTACCTTAGAGACCGCATAAACTTTTAAAACAATTAGCGTCTCCTTAGAAACCTAAGAGACACCCTGAATGTGAGAAGCACGAGAGACTTAGGACATCTCAAAGTGCCAAGGAGAGAAGGCAGGCGCCCCCCTCGCACAAGTGGGAGCTCAGGCACAGACAGTGAATCAAAAGGCAATGATCGCCACCTCCTTTTCAACCCTAGAGCAAACTGTCATCCCCTGCCGCTGGCTTGGATGGCGCAATCCCCTTTAAACCTTAGAGGCCTCCTTCATGATATGCCTCGACATTCTGAGAAGCACCTCCCAAAGTTTGACCCAGAGAAAGGGACCTCAGCTAATGACCACATTAGAAATTTCTACTTAGCTTTGCAAATGATTAAGGTCCAGTTCGACGACGTAGCATGCCGCCTATTCCTGCATACCCTTGAGAATAAAGTGGCCACTTGGTATCGGGCGCTACCCGTCGCCTCCATCTGAACGTGGGACGAGTTTCAGAAATCCTTTATGGACAAATTTTCAGAAGATAAGATTCCTTCCATGCTCCTCACCGAGCTTAGCATGCTGAAATGCCATAAGAAGGAGAAGGTAAAAGATTTTAATCAATGTGTCACCACTATTTTGAACAAATTCCCCATGGATGTAGTCCTTGATGATTCCATCACGATTAATTATTACACAAGGGCCCTACCATGGGACATTGCTATATTCTTTAAGTGCGAAGAAAAGCTCACTTTGGTAGAGAATTTTATCACGACGCTTGAGGTCGAAAAGGATCTTCTGTTGATCGACGCCTTGGCACATGAGTCGTGAGAAGACGCAACATCCTATGGTAAGAAAAACTAGGCCTCCTCAAGTAAAATGACGGATAAAGAGAAAGACTCCTTCGATTTTGAAGGACTAACCAAATCTCTAAAATAGCTAACAAATGAAGTATCTGAGCTAAAGTGAAGAACTAGTGATGCTTCGGGAGGGTCCAAGCCCGCTAAGCCCTTTTTTTGGAAGACTAATAATTTCCCCCCTAAGGTCTCGTAAAATCCTAGCTCAACCTTCAACGTAGAAGAGTTAAGCAAAGATAACTTCTGCACTTTTCGCTAGGCTTCACACTCTTAAAAATCTTGCCCACAATGGCTCCATAATATGACCGCTGTTGTCACCCAATTATTAGAAGACCAGAAGCTGGGGAAGTAGAAGAGGAAACTGATGAGTCGAGAGAAGATGATTCCTCCTAGTGACGATTATCCATCCGCTGTGTTAATTTTCGAGGTCATTTGGGGTGGAGATGTGTTCACTGCACAAGAAACCTTTGTCGAGGAGGCTCCCCAAAATCCCCCAAAAAGTTACAATCTCAAGAGTGAAGGCGCTGTAGCGGACCCTTCCCTGGAAGACAAGAAAAGGGATTTGTTGCGTAGGATCTTGCCCCCGACCGATACTAGTCAACCATCTTCATCCTCACCCAGAGGAACGGATGATCTATTCCCTAACAAATCACCAGCCAACGCGAAAAAGAACTCTTCCACACCTAAATATGCATCCAAAGGGGTTACTACTAAGACTGCCACAACTACACTGCGCATAACGCCAGAACCTTTACCTGTGGATTTAGATTACAATATCATCAAAGATTTAAAGAAAATGCAAGCTAATATATCATTATTCGAGTTGTGAAAATTGACCACTCAGCGTGAGCTAATAGCCAAAGCCTTCACTTTCTTCTCCTTCCCTGTTAAACCCGCTGCATCAAACAAGGGAAATTCCATAGGCCGATCCCTAGCTGCGGTCGACCTTGAGGCTATAGTAAACACCGCAAACACTAACTCGAGAGGCTCAAATCCCCCATTCCTCTTAACCTTTGAAATTTTTAATTTCAATGTCCACAACCACCTCATCGACTCCGACACGTCAACCAACGTGTTTCCCTAGTCGGTATTCAAAAAAATGAATATTCAACCAGAGAAAACCAATGCCAAAATTATCCAACTTGATAGGTCTCAAGTCCCCATCGTAGGAGAATTAAATAATGTTATCATTCAGTTATCTTCTGATGCCCGAGTGCACCAGTGCATCGACATAATCGTCATGGACATCCCAGAGGCCTACGGTCTTCTTCTTAGCAGAGATTGGTCTTGCAAATTGCAGGGCTACTTCGCCACAGATTGGTCTCACTTATGGCTGCCTTACAAAGGAAGGAATAACCAGATCAGGGTAAATAGTGAGCCTTGTATGAAACATACTATTACCGACCTTGAAAGCTCTAATGAGCCAATCAGTTATACACAACAAGATCTGCAAGTATGCCTCCTTGAATCCTCATTCGGGTGCTATTAGCCTCAGACCTCGATTGTTGCCCCGGATACCCAGATTGAAATCCTCGTGAAAACCCCGAGCTGAAGTGACGAAGTTTTTTCCCTAAACTTACATACGTCAGTTTTGCCTTCCCCCAACACAAAGACGTGGACATTTTACTATTATGGTTCAAAAACCCACGATGGAGTAGGGGCTGGATGCGTCTTGCTAAATCCCAAAGGGGATAGATTTTTGATCTCATGCAGGTTAGAATTCTAATGTACCAACAACAGTGCAAAATACGAGGCATTGGTACTTGGCCTAAAAAAGGCTATCGAATTAAGAGAAGACTTCCTGAAAGTCATTGGGGATTCAAAAATCATTACGAGGCAGGTACGCAATACCATCCATTGTTTGTCCCTGCATCTAAAGAACTACCAACAAATGGTACGATGTCTCATAAATTCTTTTAAAGCTTTCAATATCATGTCTGTTCCTAGGTTTAACAATGTTGCTGCGGATACTCTAGCTAATGCCGCAGCTAGGTTCACACCCCTTAGAGATGGTATTTTATATTGAAATTATGTATAAACCAATAGTACCAGGCAACGTAACTAACTTGCGCGTGTTCAATGATGACCAACAGATTTTGGAATTCATGGCAAATGCGGAAGTATTCAAAGACGTAGCTATCGATGAAGAGGAACATGGGAAGTCATTACAAGATGAGGCAAATTCTTGGAAAGGAAATACCTTACCAAAAGGAGTGGTGTTGTTGGAAAAATTGTTCAAACTTCAGAATTTTTTCAGAGGACCACTAAATGCCAAGACACATAGTTCCACTCTCTCGCACGGGTAAGTCAATTTCGGGACTGTGTCCAACCCCAAGTACGTTAACTTGGGAAGAGAATGCACCTCAGAGGAAGACAGTATTTCATCAGTTTATTCCGAAAGTACCACGATGTATTTGCTTGGACTTATGATGACCTGAAGGCGTATAATACTCAGATTATTCAGCATGTTATTCCTACCAGAGAGGGGGTCAAACCATTTCAACAGAAACTGAGGAAGGTGCATCCCGCGTTAGAACCCCTCATACAAAAGGAGTTAAAGTAATGCTGGATGCCCGCATTATTTTCAAGGTCAAACACTCGACATGGGTATCTAATTTGGTGCTAGTAAGAAACAAATCTAGATAAATACGCCTATGCATTGATTTTCAGAATCTTAAGCGGGCGTCGAAAAAAGATAACTACCCAATCCCATCCATGGAGCAAAGCCTCCGAACTGTCTCAAGAGCCGAGGTATTTTCTCTATTGGATGGATTCTCTGGGTACAATCAGGTTTTGGTATTAGAACCAGACAGGATTAAGACAACAATCCGAACGAAGTGGGGAACATTCTCTTTTTGTCGTATGCCATTCAGACTCATAAATGTTGGGGCGACTTTCCATAGGGCTATGGATATCTCTTTTCAAGGGTTAATGGGTTAGAGTGCGGTGGTCTACCTAGATGATGTCACCGTTTAAAAAAGAAGAAGAAGTGACCATCTCCAGCACTTGGAATAGATTTTTGAAAGATGCCGGAAATATGGGATCTCTCTCAACCCTAAGAAGAACATATTTGCGATTTTTAGAAGGCAACCTGCTGGGCCACATCATCACCAAGAAAAGAATCACCATCGACCCCGATCGTGTGAAAGCCATATCACAGATCCCTCAGCCGAGCACCAAGAAAGGTATGCAATCTTTCCTCGACAAAATTAATTTCCTGCGCAAGTTTATTTTTGATTTCACACAAATTGTCAAACCTTTACAGAACATGATAAAGAAAGATACGGTTTTCAAATCGGATCGAGAAGAAAAAGAATCTTTTGATTGGATTAAGGCAGCCATCATGGAGTCACCTTCCCTTTCAAGCCTCGATTTCAGCAAATATTTTATCTTGTACACTTTCACTTCAGATTCATCATTAACCGCGGTCCTTACCCAAAAGGATTGTGATCATGACGAATGTCCCATATCATTCATGAGTACAGGACTCCAAGGGATAGAGCTAAATTACCCGGACATCGATAAGCATGCTTATGCTGTTTACAAAGCAGTGAAACACTTCAGGCCCTACATCCTAAAGAATCACGTCACCGTGATGGTTCCCCATCCTGCTGTTAGATCCCTCTTTGTACAACAAGAATTGGGGGAGAGAAGAGCCAACTGGATGACATCCCTCCAAGAATATGATTTAGAATTTAAGCCCCCCCACACTGTAAAAGAGCATGGTCTTTGTAAATTGGCCACTGAGGCCACGGATCATCATGACACAGAGTTCAATCAACTGGCTCAGGAAACAGAAGGATGGGAGCACGAGATTGAAATGTACCACAATGAAATCCTCATCTCACATGACTCCTCATCATGGTATTTCAATTTAAAACAATACCTAATATAGGGTTCTTTACCCGAAGCCATGTTCGCTAAACAGACGAGAGCCATCAGGCTTAAAGCCACCTCATATTAGATGGTCCAGGGGAACCTTTTTAGGAAGCATCACCTCGGTGTGTTATTGAGATGTCTAGAATATGATGAAGCTCAACAGGTGCCGAAAGATCTACATGATGGACTAGCAAGAGGTCATTATGTAAGCGACACCACAGATCACAAGGTCATGTGGGCAGATTTCTATTGGCCCACTCTATTCAAAGATGCGCATGCCTATGTACGAAAGTGTCCGATCTACCAAAAACATGCAGGAAGACATGCAAGGTCATCTGCTCCTCTACAACCCATAGAAGTCGAGGAACCTTTTCAATAATGGGGCCTCGACAGATCATCCCTCACTCATCAAAGTAGCATAGGTACATACTCACAGCCATTGACTCTTTCACCTGATGGGTAGAAGCAATCCCATTACGAAAGGTTAACGACGATGAGGTAATATCTTTTATTAAGCAGTACATCATGGCCAGGTTTGGCGTTCCAACCTCCCTTGTTTTTGATAACGCTACTTATTTCTCATCTTTGAAATTATATGATTTTGCTCTAGAAAATAGCACAGTGTTAAAACATTCGGCTAATTACTATCCCTAAGGAAACGGCTTGGCAGAATCAACCAACAAGAACCTCATTCGTATTATCAAGAAAACCTTGCTCTCGCAACAGAAGAATTGGCACAATGCCCTCAGTAATGCTCTTTGGGCTAACCGGGTCACTCCCAAAACCTCAATAAGTACATATTTGTATTTCTTGGTCTATGGGAAAGAAGCCATCCTGCCACCCAATTTGTATCTCCCTACCCTTAAGCTAGCTCAAGAGTCGCAAGGTACCCCGTGCCCGTCTATACAAAGTCAGATCGATACCTTGGTAAAACTAGAGGAAGAAAGGTCCAAAACTAAGGAGAAGTTCACCATCCACCAAGCCCGGATCAAAAGATGGTTCGATAGGAAATCTGCAGGGTCCCACAAATTTGAAGTCGGAGACCTCGTGCTCAAATGGGATCAGGCTCATGAGGAAAAAGGCAAACACATAAAGTTCAAGCTTTGTGGGTAGTTCCATTCCAGATTGTAGAAAAAATTGTTCATCACACTTTCAAGTTACAAACCCTGGGAGGGTGAGTGAAACCCCTCCCAGTGAATGGCCATGACCTTAAAAATTACTTCACCTAGCAACCCTTGAGTTGCTAGACCCACCTTGTACTATAGTCTACCATTGCTTTCATAGATAGTTGTCATTTACTGTTAGATAGTTTTGATTGCTAGCTTAATTGTTGTCTTTTGGAATAAAGTAGAGATGGCAGGTTAAAGTTAAAACAACCCTGCACTTTGGATCCCTCAGATGCTCTCCAGATCTGTTAACAGACCAAAGCTTAAGTCACTACAAGAGTACAGTAGGCTAGATTGGTGATGATGGGGAACTTGATGGCATACTCAGGTCCTCATTTGTGCCCACGTCAGTCTACCCCCACTACTTACATGGTCAATATTCTTGAAGCTGTTCTAGCTCACCTGTAGTCTTGGGAACGAAAGAGTAATTGAAGAAACTAGTAATGAGTATACATATATCCCGGGAAAACAATAAGGACTCTAAAAAAGCCAGAAATAGCCTCTTTTCAAGTCAAATAAGTCAGGATCCCTCATCCTCCCACATTTTAAGCCTTCATTAAATAAGTGCATATATGCATAGGCAAAATAAGTGCCAATGAGCACCTACACCTTTTCATAATAAGGGCTAAAGGACTAAGAAAGGCTTCCTGCGCAAAGAGGTGAAGCAATGACTCCACTGGGGTACTAACCAGGCTCACTGGCAGTGGAGCAACATTCACGATTTCTAGGTAGTGACTCCACCGGGGTACTGTTCAGGCTCGCTGGTAGCAGAGCAACACCAGAGTACCATGACCACTATACCAGGAATACCTCAAAACTCATACTGTAACTTCAATTTCCCTTTTTTTTTGGGCCCAAGACAGCAGGAGGTAGCACCCTATTATATGTGCAAAGATTATGTCAGGCCAGTCGGGACAATCGACCAAGTTCGAAAGGGGGACACAGAATACCATCAGTGGGACCCACATCTCCATGAAGCGATATTTACTCAAGTCTCATTAAGTGAAGCCAGTAAACATTAGAGATCCTGGGTTCTTCTAGGGAATTGCCAATTGTTGTAGCTGTTGCCACAACACCTCCAAAAAGGATCTGGGTAACCATTAAATTTTTGGATCCCCTACATCAAGCCTATGCTTCAGCCCCACTAGGTCCTGCCCGAAGGTTCGTTAGTGTCTCGGTAAAGCTGAAGAGAAATCCAAGTTTTGACTAAGTTAAGCCAAGTAGACAGTTCACGCCTTGGTAGACTATGTTGCATAGTCGGAACACAACCATCGCCTGTAATCATGACCATGGCAAACATTGTGACCACAACGACTCGAAGGTTGCAAGGTCACATAGTCGCACCTCCAACTGCTTAACTATCCTGCGACCCTAAGACCTTCTGAGTCGCAAATTCACAAAGTCACCTTAATTAACGTCAGTAACTTATGTGATTATGCGACTATGAGACTTCGACACTCGTAAGGTCACAAGGTCGTACCGCCTATTCACGCCCTCCAACGCGATCTCGCGACTCATGCGACTTTGTGACCTGCGAGTCACAAGGTCGCAATAGCCGCACTCCTGACCCTCGCGACCTCCACATGTGCGATTATTTTATAAATAGGAGGGCACCCAGTCACATTTGTCAAGGCTCTATTAGTTGCACTGGAAGCTAGAAGCCCCTCCGACCCGAATTTGTGCACGTGTCTGACTCCGGTAAGTAACGGTCCTCCCTCCTGCAATGATTATTTTCATCCAAGTGTCAATGATTGCACCTCCTGACCTGGAGCTTATCTCTTGCCCTAAGGTTTAGCCTCTTACTTAGCTTTCTTCTCTGTTTCATGCTTCATAGGTTGCCCTAGCCTTTTCCCCCATGCCTCCACTCAGAGTTTCAGTTTTTCCTTGCTTCTGATCCCCTCATTTGATCAAGAAGCCGAAACTCCATCCTTCTGAAAGTGACCCCAGTCTCCCAAAGCCGTTTAGGGCCTTCTCTGAGTCATAGTCATGCGCATTGCGGCCGCTATACCCTTCCCCTCATGACCTCCAACCGCTTGCGACCTGCAACCACCACCCGCTGTGCGATCTGCGACCAAATTTTGCGCATTGTGACCTTGCAGTCACTCCCCGACTTGTGACCTCAATCGTGCAGTCGCATTCTTAGCATTGAAGACCATGCCGCTTGCCTTGCCCGTGACCTTCCTTTCACCAGCTAGGTCTCCTTTTATTTTTCCAATTTATTGTCATGCCCTCTCTCTCATCGTGGGATTGCTTTTTTGACATGCCAGGTGACATCGAGCTCGAGTGCATATCCATTTTTTCTTTTGATGATGAGATGGGTCACCCGACTACTAAAGCAGCTCAAGGCACCTCGAGAAGTGGGGCATGGGAATCTGATCGAGATGAACAACCATCTATCTTTATAGAAATGACTTGCAACATAAATAAAACCACCAGTCTCTCCTGGTATGAAATCTACGAGGAATTTGCTAAGAAGGATATCCCTGAAACAGAAGAGGACTTTCAAGTATATATCAACGTCAAAAGATCAAGATTACATAAAGTAGCGATTCATACACCAATATTCCCGTGCACTAAAACCATCGAATGGATCTTGCAGTGTACAAGCACAGATGACTGGATGATCAGAGGTCATGATGGAGCACCCATAGCCACCATTACTTTGACTAACATCAGTGCTTACTACAAATTGCCTAAGAAGCATCAGCCTCTTAACACCAAGTGGCTCGCCAGGTTCACCATCCCAATGAAAGACATCTTGAGGGATTGGTGGCAAGAACTTGCGAAATTCCAGGTTAGGACAGACCAAGCTTATAAGATAGAGGGGCTATGCAAAGCATATCAGTTAATCGCTACAATGATGTGCCAGCTATATGGCAAGGTAGACTGCGATGTTTTTTTTGGCACGTGGGTTCCGCTCATGTATGTTGTCACCACTTAGGGAATTATTTTTAATTGGGCGAGCATCCTCTCATCATCCTTGAGGACAAACATAGCCGCCGCCCAAATCCCACCCCTCGAACAACCTTCAGAATTTTATATGTCTTCATACCTGCTTGATGCTGTCTGTTCGAGGTGCCACTTTGAGAACTGGAGCTGTAATTGGGACATATCGGTAGCCCAACCCGTCCACTACCACTATAAAGTCTTCTGGGACATAGCTTATAGAATCATGTTGGACATAATATCCGAAACATTTATCATCCCATTATACCAACTGCTGTTCGGGGAAGAACCACCTTGCATGTCATAGAGAGCCATGAGGACTGTGGTTAAAGTAGCTCATTATATCCCCATTAATGAAGGAACAATCGTCAGGGTGTTTGGTACTCATAAATCTCCCCATGCTCTGCCCAAGTTCTTCACAGATAGGACACTTCTACGAGAGGTATATTACTAGATGACACAGGGTTTCTTGAAGGTTTTGAACAAAGGAAAGAAGAAACCATGGCTACCTTTCCCTCTCACTATTGGGGCATACATAGTAGAAAAATTAAAACAGGTAGAAGCGGAAGCTGAAGAATTGGATGGGAGCCATTTTGTGACCCTGAACTACTGAACGTGTGACCCCAAGAAAGTCGTAGCTGCCCACTGTAAGAAGGCAAAATTCAGTTGGTCTTACGCCCACACTAAGAAGGATCTTGAGGACGGGATTAGGAACTGGTATAACTCCACAAGGGAGATCAGCCCCCAGTGAGCAGCAAGCCATAGAGGATGAGCTCCTTGATGATTTCTAGGATGATGTAAGCCTCAGAGAAAGAACACCAAAGGGGGCCAAGGAATTAGGCAGGTGAAAAGGAAAAGGGGTTGAAGACCCTCTAAGCGACAATGAGGAAGAAGAAGTTACTCTCATACAAAGAAATGCCAAATTGGAAAGAAAAAAGCGAGAGCTAAAGAGGCAAAGAGAACTAGAGAGCAAACAATCGCAAGAATTTGGTGACCAAAGCCAGAATGAGAAAAGGAGGAAACAAGAAGAATAAAAGAAAGCGCAGGATGAGATAGAGAAGAAAAGGCAAGAATACGAGAAAAGGCTGCACAAAGAAGAAAAGAGAGCACAGGATGGGATAGAGAGGAAAAAGAGAGAAGAAGCTGAAAAGCAGAGACAAGCAGAAGAAACTGCAAAGAAAAAACAAGAGTAACAATAAAGATTAGAATAGGAACTGAAGAACATGGAGGAGGAGCTAGAAAGGCAATGGGCACTAGCACAAGGAGAAGAGAGGCAATAGGAAGGGAAGCTTAGGATAGACAGGGAAAAGGAAGCCGAAGTAAATGAAAAAGGAGAGACAAGCAAAGCGGTTGACTTAGGCACAGGAAAAAGTGAGCTTCCTCCTTTGGATGTACCTCCCGTTACTCCCCTCACTGGTGGACACCTTCCCCTCCTAGAGCTAGGCATCGTAGAAGATCATGATGAAGAGGTTCTAGATCTAACTAAAATCACATTTGATGAAATAAACCTCAAAATTATACAGGAGAGGAAGAAATCTTGCTAGAGGAACCCAGCTGACCCATTGTCAGTAACTACGACAATGGATATCGTGCCAAATATCACGACAAATCCTCAAATGATTGCCTCCGCCAGAACAACATTCATGGCTGCCATAGAACACAATCTAACCCGGATGAGCAAGCAGATTGTAGATTTGCAAAACATGCTATATGCATTTGAGCAAAGGTCCACCGTCGCGGAACAAGGGAAGAGAAGGATGGAGGAGAAAAACATGACACTTCGCTTATTACACACAGGATCAGCCAAATTCCAAGCGGTAGTCGCATCAGAAACAAAAATCCTGCGGGAGACTATGGCAGTAGTGTATGAAGAAATGGAAAATCTACACCACACTATAGCACCCATGGTAACCATTCAAACTCACTCAAAAGAAAGGGTTTCCATGCTCAAAGAGGCCATGATTGCTTTAGATAAAATACATGAGTGGTCTGAAAAGTACCCCGAAGCCCCGGTAGTAGTTCCCAGGAAAGATTGGATCGCTATGCAAAATACCAGGGTCTAGCTTCATATCAAAGTTTAGTCCAGAGAAAAATTGGCCAAAGATGCGGAGAGGGTGTTGGCCTCCTACAGACAATTGTTCAGCAGTCTGGAATCAATGATCCAACTACATGGGGCCCCCTCTATAGGGGATATTGGACAGGTAAAAAATCAGGAGGAGATCAACAATGAGGTGCAGGCATTCGTAGAGACAAATAGACAAGCTGCGAGCATGGGAGATATACCGATCTTAAGAGAAAATATCAAGTGTTACATACTAGAACCAGTGAGGATCTATACTAAGTTGGGTACCTTGAATAATCATATACATGCCAAATGGAATGCCCTTCTCCTGGACGCATTGGAGTGCTTACACCGACATGATGAGGGCCAACCATAGATATCTCCCATCACAGCAGAATACAACATATGGCGTGCTTATCTGACAGAAATGCTCAGGCTCAACATTCCTGAACTTGCCATCTGTAGATTAGCCAATTAGGATGGTAGTCATTTTTCCTTTGTGTACTATGGTAGCACAGAATGCCCTGTGAACTTGAAAGGTCACATAGAATGCCAAGAGTCATTTGGTAGGTGAGAGGCCATGAGGAAGTCCAAGAGTCAAGAGTAGACCAAACATCACTCTTATCCTATAAATGTAACCTCATGCCTCATTTGTAAGGGCTTTTTGTTGAGGACTACTTTAGGAGATTCATAGACATATTGCTTGAGAGAATTTTTGTCCTTCTAGTTAATATAAGAGTTAATTGTATGTTTTCACTATTGAATTCTTCAAATATCTATGTGCTTGTTCCATGAGTATTTTCCTCACTTGATGGATCGAATGTTCCTGAAAGCTATTTGATGTGCGGTCTCTCCACATGTTGTTTCATACTTGAAATCTGGTTTTGATGTGTATGAATGATATTTGGTTTACTCACTCTATACTCGTGCCAATGAACTATTTCTTTAGGTATTAGTATAATCTGTTTTGACTGCACAATTATGTACACTGATAAATGGTTGATTGTTGTGAACTGATTTACAATTGTTAAGCATTATTTATCTAGTATGCACAAGTCTTATCTAAAGTCTTCCTAACAGTAACTTTATGTGAGATTTTGTGGTTTACATTTTCTATTCATGGTATATATATGGTACAGGATATTTGTCAATTATTATCTTGTGTTTATTAAAGCTCATACATTCTACTAAGTTTATATCACATGTCTATCCTAAGCTAGCTCCATAAAATTGAATGACAGCCGGGCCTACATGCTGGAAGGGATCTCCAGCACACTCGGTGCAGGCTCTAGTTGGGAACCTACACGGGAGAGATCCCCTTGATTGTTGGTGTAAAATTCAAGCCCATCAACACTACCATACTCCCAGTTATGGGAAGCTGAACAAGAAGAAGAGGCCCACCAGGAGGTCAGTAATGAGGTTCCAGTCCATGATGCATATCTTTCACATGGAGAGTAGGATTAAGGATCTCCTCCAATCTATGATTCATATGATTTAGAGGAGGAGGAAATGGTCATGAAGGTGCAAAAGGAGCTATTTACCAATAAGTGGGGAGAAAGCTCCCAACAACAAGTTTTTCAAGAAGAGCCCAAAGCTGAATTGCTGTAGAAAGATTTCTACCAAGAATTTTCAATAGACCCTCCAATCTATGACTCTTATAGTTCTGACAGTGAAGAGTTTGTTGCAGATTTCCAAGATAGTTGTCCCATTGTGTTATCACTGAAAATGCCGTTGTCAAATTTTTTTTAGTCTAGCTTAAAGTCAGGGTGTTTTCGCAGCGCCTGAATTCTGTTCAGCAGTTTCGCAGCGCTACCTGTTTGAGTGGTTTCGTAGCGTGCTACGAAACTGGGGATTTGTTCGAGTTTTCAGTGGAGGCCCGAATCATAGCATGTCTGTTGTACACTGACTACAACTGCTGTGGATGAGGTTGATGTGCTTAAAGGTCTAATGTTGATTAAAGGATATAACTCTGGTGTTGTTGCATACAATGCTCTTATCTATGGATTTTGCAAAACAGGTTCAATGAAAGAAAACTTGAAATTCTCATGGGTTAATTTGATAAAAGTTTTGAGTTTTAGCTGGGTTATATCATCGTTCCTTGCAATAGCTACTTCTAGAGAACATTGTGCTTAGGCATTATGAACTCAAAATATCCAAAGATGGATGATATAACGAGAGAAGAGCAGAGATAGAGTGACATGTCACGAAGAATCTCATACATGCATCAAGGCCACTACATACGGATGCCACTTCACCATGTGCTTTGTTCTCCATCCATTCACCTCATCTTATCCTCCTCATCAACGAATGAGTTTCTCCCTACCGTCGTCTGTCCAATATATACTGTCATCGTCATCTTCTACTTAATTTCTTCATAAAGCGTCTCCATCAATCATGCAACGAAGTTGGGAAAATGAGAGTTCAAACTAATGGCATGACTGAGATTGAAGAGGGGATTGTAGGTCAAAGCCATGGAGAAAGTGCAGAAGAACAAGAATTTTATTTAAGGGAGAGCTCGTCATCATGTAAATACAAACAGCGCCTCATGTACATTCGCATGGTTCAACATTTGATCGAGAAATGCCTCATATTTCATATGTGTTTTCATGACTGTGTTCGCGTTTTCGCTAAACATGCTAAAATTCATCCTCTCGTGACTCTCATTGTTTGGAAAGGGTTGATTGTTAATTCTCTCAAGGCACTCGATGGTGTAGTTCCCCGCGGTGGTCCAGAACCGAGACAGAAGCCATGTTATCTATTTATTTTGGTTGCTGGACAATTTGTCAGTGGAAATGATATATTCATTATATGATAAGGAAGACAAGCAGGCGCTGAATTAGATGAGGCGGTGGGCACCTGTTGACACTACAGGGGAATTGGAGCTGCTACATGAAAGTGCTCTTATCAAATATGGTGGTTAATGCCAAGTGTCGAGTAGTTTTATATGCTACAAGGCCGCCATTATTAGTGGCACAAGAGCTGGTTTTAGGTTAACTGGTGTCTTTAAAAGGGTGAGTGCGCATTAAATAGAAATAAAAGAAGGATGGCGCAAATGGCTGAGTTCGAAATAGATGAATTTCCTTTGTCAAGGTGGATGCGATGTTGTCTTCTACAAACGCGGTAACGTGCCGGTTACATGCTCCAGCTGGCGACCAAGAAACTTCTCAAGCTCCACAGAAGTTTTGGAGTTTAAAGAATTACCAAAGCACAAGTTAAATTCCGAGGGCGATGTGTATTTTGTGGATCAGGGTGCTCACATTGCATTAGATAATGGACTTGTGCGAGTCACCATATCAAAACCAGCGGGAATAATTACAGGCATACGTTATGGAGAGTTTGACAATTTGCTCGAAATTCTCAACAAAGAAACGAACAGAGGGGATCATGTTTTGTAATGAAGCGACCCTTCATCTCCAACCCAATGGTCATATTGTGGATAGTCTAGTCGTGGGTTGGTTGATCAAGGGTATCTTGGAGCGCACTTTAGAGCAGTGCATCACAGAACTTGTGCAATCACGGCAAGCAAATAACAGTGAAAACAAATGTAAACTAATCTCATACTGACAGTGCGATTAATGGAACATGTTGAAGTTTCTCAGATTTTGTACTGATGTGCCAGTAATTGAGTCATAGTGAGAAAGTATGCATTTAAAAAAAGTGTGACTTGATAACAGAGATCAATATATGTTGTACATTGCAGCGAGTGGAGCTCCCTCATAAACCTGTAATATGGTGCATCTTCTCTGCAGGGAATGAGTCTATGCACATAGATAAGAGCGATTAGACTGAAGACTGAGTTCTGAGCTATCAAGGGCCGAGTTCATTACAGATTTGAGTGGCTGGGGTATCATCTTTGTGTGGCTACCCGGAGGAGATGATCTTCACTCTGACCCTGAGTCTACACATTGTTGGTGTTGCGGCCATTTTCTGGGCTGAATGCAGCTCTGAAATCAAGCTCTGTAACCAAGGACTGAAAATATAGTTGTGTTCTCTTGGAAAAATATTGATATTTAGAGAGTAAGAGCTACCAATTTTGAAGTCAAGCTGATGAGAATGGGTTTTTCTCTATAGAAAATGTTTGCCCTGGTACCTACAATCTCTATGGTTGGATGCCGGGTGTTCTTGGTGATTATATGAAAGAAGGCTTGATTAACATATATTCAGGTTGTAGGATAGATGTTGGGATTTTGATCTATGAGCCCCCAAGAGATGGCCCTACTATATGAGAGATAGGTTTACCAGATTGCACTGCTACAGAATTTTTCATTTCAGATCCCAAGCCTTGCCACATCAACAAACTATTTCTCAATCATCCTGAAAGGTTCCGGCAATATGGCCTTTGGGAAAGATAATGCCATTGCTCGTCATGGCAACCATGGTTTGTACCATCTGTTTAATATTGATGTTTCTGAAAACTGGATTTGTCAACTTACTTGTCTTATACCCATCCAAGTAGCCCGGGCTGAAAACAATGGATTACATCCTTTGATTGATGGGTTTCAGATACCTCCTCATCACACTTATGCAGATAGCATATCTCTAGCAAACTTGCTCTGTTTTGGCTTATATGATGCTGTGTGGAGTCAGTGGGATGGTAAAATTATGGTGGTCTCATCAATTGCAGTTGGTTCATCTGATGAAGGTTCATGTTACAGGGAATGTGATTCTGAATCTCAGCATAGCAAAGGTGAAACCGAAGATTGGCAACATCAGCTATTCAATTTTGTGAGAAGTTTAAAAAGAGGACTGTGTTTTTTAAATCACACAGCAGTTTCGTAGCGCGCTACGAAACTGCTGTAGGTGATGAGTTTAAAGTGCAGCGCAGCTAGTGTGATACTGTGAGCGGGAGTTAAGGAAGAGAAGCACCTGTCTATTAATATTACTTACAGCACATCTAAAACATGGCAGCATTCCATGCATGGGGTGATTAAAAGATTTGAGAACATGCTGCTATACTTTGGGAAAATGTGGGAGACAAAGACCGTAAAAACAGAGCATTCCTCTTGATCAATTAATAAGCATACACGTAACTAGAATCCAAAGCTAGTTCGTTCTATGTACTTTCCTTCAAAGATACTTCAACCTAAACAGCCAAAGGACATGTGTCAAAAGCCAGAAAAGCATCATGCGACAAGGAGCAAAGATTTAGGATTTTGATTAAATGAAAACCATTTGTGATTTCAGTTTAGCCATTATGTAATTAATAGATTAGTTATGCAATAGATAGGGATAATGAATAGCCACCTTCGAGGCTCCCCTCATGCTGGAGGAGGAAGCTCGAGGTGGGTGAGTTTGCTTGCCTATATAGGGATCAGATTAGAATGTAAAAAGGGTTGGATACTTAATAGAAAAACAGTGTTGTTTTGGGCCATTGTAAGACCTTTTTTTTTGACAGTAATAGTAAAACAGAGTTATTCTCTTCTCAAGATTCTCGAAGGATTGTCATGATCAAATGTAGTGATGATGTGTTATACTTTATGTTATTTTATGGTTTTGTTGTATGCAATCACTCAGAATTCATAATTATATGCTCTGACTTCCTGTGTATACAGCAAGCTATGTGTTGGTGGAATATGTTTGACATGTAATGCTAAGAGCCTTGATTTCTATGAGGTCACTGTGTTTTCCTTGTTTACTTGATACTATAGACTCCATAGCCCAATGAGAGCTAGTTTGATGTGTTTCCAACCAATTATGCTTTCATAAGTAAATAAAGAGTTAGCCATCTAGTGTTTGAAGGATTTTGTCAAGAGTTGTGAGAGAGCCCTCTCTGATTAGGAAGGCTAATTCCTAATCTAAAGTATGGTCTGAAACAGTTACATGAGACCTTGCTTGGTTGCAGTCCCTAGTACTGGTTTTGTGATAACACATTGAAAAATGGGCAATAAAAGATCAACAACCAATTTTTCTTGAAAAGGCTGAAGTTAAGGAGCTGAAAGGTATTTGTGGCTGCCCTGGCCAAGAGGATATTGGTCAATAGACTATTTATGAAATTAAGGCATCTGCAAACTTTCCTTGCCTATTCCATGACCCTATGGCTAAGTACATGAGCCTATTTTTAAGCCAATAACAAAGGTTGTTTCGGCAGCATGTATTAGGTTCTTCGTTTGCTGTTTTTTCATGGTGCATGCTTATTTGCATATTTCTTTTTCAACAGTATGAAGGCATATGGTCCAGTACTCTAATGCCGTCCTGGCTCCATTGGAGGGTTGAACACACTTAGCTGAATTAAGCTCTGTGCATAAGTAGGAATGTACATAAATAAGCTCACTAGCTGAGCATTTACTTTTTAGTTGTTAGAATTTTTATTTCTACATTTTAGATTGAGGAGGAAAGTCCCATGGAGATTTTTCTGATTACAAAGATTCATTTATTACTGACTCCATGCCCAATGGTGAAGGATACTGGTTTGCAGGTTCTTAGCACCTTGCCAGCAAGGCACTATCCCCAATAGGAGCTAATGTTGTCACTCAGTGCTTTATCAGTCATCAGTTTCTTCAAATTCCAAATAACAGTGAATTTTATGCTAATTTTTGAGCAACAAAAGCTATTAGAGATTAATTAGACCCTCTCCATTGCCTAGTGATCGGAAAAATATTTCCAACGGTATATGGAAGTCCAAAAATGGACTCGTAGAGCAGAAGGTAGAGCATGTTGAAGTTACCCTTGGGAAAGCTAGAAAACACCAAAGGAGCAAGGCAAATCCCAATCGGAGGTCCAGGGGAAAATCACGATCCTGTATCCCACAGGTCCTGTAGTACCATGGTCCCACAATCCCGCAGTCCCACAGTACCAAGATCCCATAGTCCCGCATCTCGCAATACCGCTATATCGCAGTCCCGCAATCCCACATCCCGTAACATCGCAGTCCCGCACACTCCAAAACCTTGCGTTATCACTGATTTGCGATATAGAAATACATCATCGAGGAGGCTACAAAATCGTTTACAAAGGAAAAGCATGAAAAAACCAAGGTTGGGCTGCCCCCTTCTCTCTCCTCCACATGGCGGTACGGCAGTACGATGATCGGCGATCGACGACTTTGGGTTATCGGCTATCAGTGATCGGCGGGGCTCACTACTCCAAAACATTATAAACCTCCGATCTTGCGATTTAGTGTTACATCGCTATGGAGGGCCGCAATTTATTTACAAAGGAAATGTATGCAAAAATAGGGTTGGGCATGCCTGTTATAGGTATATTTGGGAACATCACTCCCATCATTCAAATCAATACTTTTAGGGCTCATCAAACCCTAATTCAGTTGCTACATGCCCTAGAAAAGTCATCACATTGAATTCCATCATTCCTGAGAGTTTACTGGCCTGAAGACATCCTGAAATGACTCCTTGAGGGACCAGTGCAGCCTTGGTTAGGGGTAACTGCGCTGCAAAGCACTTAGGCCCATTCAAGCCTGCTCTGTAGAGCACCTAGGCCTACTTTGACCTGCACTGGGTGAGATTGAGAGAAATCTTCACAGGGTTTTGGGAATATTCTTTCATTATAGACCATTCTAGAAGATTCGCACCTCTTATCCTCCCCTATGAGCTCGAAATTGGATAGGGAATGAATCAAATAACCTCTTATCCTCTCATCCCTTCCTCCATGGAAACTAACTCCCAAATTGGAAAGCCATTCAATGCCCAATTTATGACAAAACCACCTCCATTTCCCTATAAATTTAGCACTCATCATAGTGATCAGGGGCTGGACTTTGAGAATTTGTAAGGAGATACTGTTGGTTTGAGGTTTGAGATTATAGCAAGTATTGTTATGCTGTCGGAGTGTTGTGCTTTTGGTGTGATAAAGGATGGAACTCAAGCTATATGATTGACATGGGATCAGACTTCTTTGGTTGTAACTCTTCCTTCTACTTAATAAAGTTGTTTACACCTTTTCCCATATTCTTGTCTTTATGTATGATGATTATATGTGTAAATGCTTTCGATTCCATTTGCTTATAGTAGATAGATCTCTTGCTTTGATTGGTTTTTGTCCTCTGTTTATGATTGCAGGTACTTATCGAGCGGATTTAGTTTGAGAAGGAGCGATGGGAGCTATTCAAAGGAGACAAAGGGAAGTGAAAGATAACAAGTAGGTCCCTTGTCTTATTTATCTTCTATAGGAAAAGGTTAAACTCTTTAAATCTGTTGTTCTAGGTGTAGCTACCCACCTAGGGAAGTTGTGTTTATCCGTAGATGAAAAATTCCACATAACAATGCCTTTTTGTCTCTCCTCTAGGGAGCCATGTGACGGCATATTATTGGTCCTCAGAGCTAACATGGAAACTGACATCATCAATGATGTGGCAGTATGGATGACAAGTGGCAGTATGAAGGACACGTGGCAGTACAAATGCTGACGTGGCAGATGACATGTGTCACTCAGTTTCAACATTTTCAGGGGTGAAATGGGGCCATTTTTGGGTGACACGTGTCATCACTCATAGGGTGACATGTGGTAGTGATGACATCACGCCACAGATCGGTTATTGCACAAAGTGAAAATTCATTCCTCGCCGATATCCTCCTCGGCTGTGATTGCGATAAGGAAAAGGCCCCCCAGATGTGATAATTTATTGAGGTGTATTATATAAGGGTTTCATGTCCAGGATATCAATTGATGTGGTATAAAGAGTTAATGAAGACTCCTAGAGTTATAAAGGAAAAAGGCCCATGGACAGGTTTCCATAGGCCTTAGCGCCTGAGGGCTAAGCACTCGGTCAAGCCCCCGATCACATGAAGAAATAAGTATAAAGGGGATGAAAGTGTGAGGGGCTAAGGGAAAAATCAGAAAGTAGTCAAAACTCATTTGTTTCATGTGTTTCCACAATAAAATCCACACCCGAAAGACTACTTTGCTACATTGTAATACATATTCCCAGGTAGATTAGGGCACTGAATGCGTTCAGTAGGAGGTTTAAGGTTGAAATGACATAGCCGATCCCTAAAGTAGCTTTAGCAGTAAATCATGGGGGATATAGCATTCAAAATAGATATGGGTGCATTCAAGGAAGGATCAGTCTGCAATACGCCTCTAGAGTCGGTGTTGAAAGCATTTAAAGGAGAATAGACAACGAACTGCTTCAACAATAGAAAAATGCATCACGACAGGGACATGGGTCGACCAGAGGCCTCTACAAGAATAATAGAGGGACACCTCCTCCTTCCTCTTTGTCAGGCCAGGCAGTAACTCTCCAAAGGCAGAAAAAATTGATTCGTCTAATTATTCCATAGGTAGGTTATTGTTATATACATTAGGAGTGATTGTTCAGTTCATCTTCCGATGACTGTTCACATTCCTGATTTATTTATTTACAAATTCCCCAATCATGAAGATTAGGTGTCAACATTCCCCCCCTTAATCTGAAGGGATGTTGGTGAGTCCAAGCATCATTCTGAATCATTCAAGCTTTTCCTTTCCAAGTGCTTTGGTGAAGATGTCTGCAATTTGCTCATTTGTGGAACAATGATGGAGATGGATTGTTTTGGCCTCAACATGATGTCGAATCAGATGATATTTAGTATTGATATGCTTTGTTCGATCATGGAACTTTGGATTCTTGGCCAACTTTATTGTAGAGGTGTTATCAATCATGAGTGGAGTTGATTGTACTTGTTTTACCTGCAAATCTTCAAGAATTTTCCTGAGCCACACAATTTCTTTCGTTGCTTCAGCTGCTGCCACGTATTCTGCTTCAGTTGTGGAATCTGCTGGAACTGATTGTTTGCGTGATCTCCAGGAGACAGCTCCTGATCCAAGACTCATAGCATATCCTGAAGTAGATACCCCAATTTCTTTGTCTCCATCGAAGCCTGAATCAGAGTATCCAATCAAGCTGAAGTCGTCCACCTGTGTATACTTGATTCCAAGGTCTTGAGTTCCCTTCAAGTACCTTAGAACTCTTTTTGCAGCAGACCAATGTCCCTCAAAAGGCTTTTGCATGAACCTGGAGAGGATTCCAACAGTAAATGAAATGTCTGGTCTGGTAGTAGTGAGGTAGATGAGACTTCCTACAAGCTGTCTATACTTTGTTGCATCCTCAAATTCCTTTCCTTCAATAGATGTGAGCTTTAAGTTTTGTTCCATTGGAGTAGAAAGAGGATTGCACTCTGTCATGCCAAATTTGTTTAACAAATCTCCAATGTATTTCTTTTGAGAAAGAAATATGGATTTTGGATGTTGGGTTACTTTAATGCCAAGATAGTAATGAACATAGCCCAAATCAGTCATTTCAAAACTTTTCCCCAATTCCTTCTTTATGGATGCAATGTAGCTTTCATTGTTCCCTGTCATTAAAAGATCATCTACATATACCACAAGATACACAACTGTTTTGCCAACTTTCTTGACAAATAAAGTTGCATCATCAAGATCAAAATGATTGAAGTTGAGTTTCAGAAGATGCTCAGTTAGTTTTTCATACCAGGCTTGCGGTGCTTGTTTGAGGCCATACAAGGACTTCACAAGTTTGCATACTTTATGTTCATGTCCTTTCACAACAAATCCTTCAGGCCGGGACATAAAAACATTCTCTTTTAGATCTGCATTCAAGAATGCAGTTTTTACATCCATTTGATGGACTTTCCAACCGTTCTGAGCAGCTAGTGCAAAGAGTGTCCGGATGGTGGCCCATTTTGCTGTGGGGGCAAAAGTTTCCTCATAATCGACCCCTTCCTTCTGTGCAAAACCTTTTGCCACAAGCCTAGCTTTGTGCTTGTCAAGTGAGCCATCAGCTTTGTACTTGTTCTTGTAGACCCACTTGCAGCCAATTGGTTTGGTTCCAAATGGAGGATCAACCAGCTTCCAAGTGCCATTCTTTATGAGGGCATCATACTCCTTTTGCATCGCTTCTTTCCATTCACCATGAGAAGCAGCTTCTTTGAAGGAAGTTGGTTCAAAATCTGTAGACAAGTTCAATTCACAATCATAAGTAACATCCATATAAACAGGTGAATTAGAGTCATCTACATCACCTCCATTTTGTAGGTTTGAATTTCTGGTTCCTGTTTTTCCAATTTCATCAGGATGAACACTTTCAAGTGTCTTTGTCAGCCACTTTGGGGGACCTTTCTGAGATGGTCCAGGCTGCTCTGTTGATTGAGTTGGGACTGAATCAAGATTGAGTCTCCAATTCTATCAATTACATCAGTTAAAGCATCATCCGTTGTTGGAGTTTCATGCAGAGGATATTGTTCTTCAGAAGAAGATTCCACATGTTGATCTAGTATAGGAATCCCCCCTTCAAGATGTGGAATCTGATTATCAAATTCTTGAAATGATTTCGTTTTTGCGAATCTATCCAAGCGATCAAGTTGCCACTCAACAACATTGTCAGATTTGGATGATTCAAGAAAAATGACATCTCTAGATACAACAAACTTTTTATATACTTCATCATAGAGGCGGTATGCTTTAGAGGTGTTTGAATACCCTAGGAAGATACACTTACGACTTCTAGCACCAAGTTTGTTTCTATGTACCTTTGGTATCAAAGCATAACAGGTGGAACCAAAGATCCTGAGATGTTTTACCGAAGGAACATGTCCATACCACAATTCATAAGGAGTCTTGTTTCTTATAGCATTAGATGGACATCTATTCTTTATATATGCAGCACATAGAACAGCATCAGCCCAAAACATTATCTTTACATTTTTGAAGAAAAGCATGGATCGTACCATATTCAAGATTGTTCTATTCATTCTTTCAGCTACACCATTCTGTTGGGGATTATAAGGCACAGTTGTTTGATGTTTGATCCCATGTTGGCAAAGATAGTTTTGAAATTCATTTGATGTATATTCTTTTCCATTATCAGTGCGAATAGACCCAATATGAGATTATGCATCATTTTCAATCCATTTATGAAAATTCTTGAATGTTTGAAAAGCATCAGATTTTTTCTTCAATAAATAAACCCAACACATTCTGGTGTAATCATCAATAAATGTCATGATATATTTATTTCCATTTGCAGAAGGAACATGCATTGGACCACATAAATCTAAATGAATGAGTTCAAGCTTCCTATGTGCTCTTGAATGTGAATCATGAAAAGACTGTTTGCTATGCTTTCCTAGAATGCAAGCATCACATTGCTTATGTTTCCTAGGAATTGTAGGCAAACCAACAACACCATTTTTCTTCAATAAGCGGAGACTGTCATAGTTTAAATGTCCAAATCTAGCATGCCATAATAAACTTGATGGAAGTGTACCTTCTTCATGATGAGAAATATATGAGAAATGTTGTGTATGAGCAGAGGTTCCTTGCAGTTTGAGAAGTCTTTCTTCTTCTATTCCCCTCATGACAAGTGAGTGGTCAGATGCTTTTCTTACCTCAAGCTTGCCATCAAACATATGAATGGAGTGACCTTGTTGGCGGATGTGGACCAAGGACAACAAGTTTCTCTTGAGCTGTGGGAGATATAGAACATGATCCAGAAGAAAGTCTGGAAGACCAGGCAGTTTAAGCCTGATTGTGCCAAGCCCTGATGGCTTGATTTTTGACTGATTTGCAAAGTATACTGCTCCATCAACATTGTCAGTGAAATCTTCAAAAAAATATTTTCTATGAGTCATATGACAGGTTGCTCCTGAATCAAGCAACCAATAATTTTTCGAAGAAGCAAGTGAAGCATTAAACAAATCTTCATTTACTCCAATGTTACATTGTGCCTCAATATAGTGAGCGGATTCAGGTGCTTTACCTTTGTCTGTATCATCAGTTTTACCTTTCTGCTGGTTTCTTTTCTGCTCAATTTTGTCCCATGGTAGCATGCATGTAGAAGCATCATGTGATCCATTTCGTTTGCAGCGAATGCAATGCAGATCTGCCTTTTCTCCTTGAGAATGTCTGCCCCCCCTGCCTCTGAAGTATCTTCCTCTTCCTCTTCGTCCAACTCTTCCTCTTGTAGAATCTTGAGCAGGATGCTTTTCTTTATGAGCAAGGCACACAGTCTCTTTAGAAGATTCAGGAGCTGTCTTCTTTCCAAAGGATTTCTCTCTTTCAGCAAACTTTTTCACAAGAGAGTCAAAGGTTATATCTTTAAGATTTCCATTTGCTTGTAAAGACTCAAGATAATCGGAGTAGGTAGGATAGAGTGCCTTGAGAAAAGAAATAAGAGGGATATCCAGCTCAACCTTAGTGGATTTAATATCATGCATTATAGACTTTACTTCAGATGCAAGAGCAAGAGGATAATTATTTTTTAGTTCAAGAGTGATGAGTTTAATCATGAGCTGAACAACTTCAAGTGCAGAATGTGAGTCATAGAGTTCTTTCAGCTTTTGTAAAGCTTCAAAGGCAGTTGAATATGATGAAATATGGCGACTTACTTCTTCATTTACAGATGCTGTGATTAATGCATAGGCTTTGCTGTTCTTGTTTTCCCAAATGACGAGCTCTTTGTCTGATGTAGGCTGCACTGGGTCATTGTCTCCTTCTCTGACACACACTCCTTTCCAAAACTCATTGAAGATGAGGGTGTGTTTTATCATCCGGGACCATTCAGGATAGTTCTCCTTGCCAGTGAGAACTATTCCTACCATAGAGATGATTGAATGCATTCTGTAAAAAAAAACTTCTGCTGATAGAAAAAATTCTTCTGCTGATATACAGTGAAATTGTACTCAAAAGGGCAAAAAGATTTCAAATACTTTTATGTACTGTTTCTTCAAATCCCTCCAAGGATCCTCATATAATATATCCACCATATTCCATTCTACAAAAACACATTAGACTACAAACTATTCAATATATATATATATGCTGGTCAATATATATATCATTCAAGCCACAGTTCAATGGGACAGCGCATTCAAAACATATTCTAGTCAATATATATATATATGCTGGTCAATATATATATCATTCAAGCCACAGTTCAATGGGACAGCACATTCAAAACATATGCTGGTCAATATATACATATGCTGGTCAATATATATATCATTCAAGCCACAGTTCAATGGGACAGCGTTAAACAACGTCCAATAATTTAAACGCATTCAAAACATAAAACGATAATACCACTGCGCATTCAACATTCAAACGTTAATACGACTGCACATTAATATCCAAGCGTTAATACAACTACGCATTCAAAACGCTGTGACCTTGCCGTCAGCACTTTAAACTTTCAAAACTTGCGTTGCAGCCCACATGGGAAAGAAAGGATTCTGTCCAGTTTTCAGCGGCGTACAAAGAGGCTTCTCAACCAGTCCATTTATCAGGGGTTAGAAATGTTTAATCAATCTTCTGTATAATCAAATCAACAACGCAGTCCTCATACCATGTCAGAAAAACGCCACTGATAAGCTCTTTGCTACGAAATACTTAAGATCTTGACGAGGGTTTTGGAGGATCTACGAAATGCTTATGATCTTTGTCAGGCCATTCATGGTGCCATCTTTGTGTTCTTCTCCGTTCTGGAACTCCCACCTCCACTGGCGATAGCTATGCTCTCTTTCCAGAAAGCCTTCACCAATACGTCAAAGAAATTAAATTAAATGAAGTACTGTCGACGATGTGGACGATTATACCTTGACTTCACATTTAAGCCCGCGTACTCAGAATCTGGAATATACAAATGCTTGAAGCAATCATGTGTAAGTTCTAAGGAATTTACAAGTCACCATGGTTCAAGGCGTTGTGTGTATGAGAGAATTCGCAACTCGGTCACGTGAGAGCGAAATGAGCTTGGACAGGTCTGCATAGAGGCACCAACGCATCTCTGGGCATGTCAGGCCATCGACAGAGGCAGAGCAGCGCTCAGGACTGAGGCAGTGGCAGACTATTTCAGGACAGAGGCAGTGGCAGCGCTCAGGACAGAGGCAGTGGCAGAGATGAAGGGAGTTACAACTATTTTTAGAACTGGCTCTGATACCATGTCAGGCCAGGCAGTAACTCTCCAAAGGCAGAAAAAACTGATTCGTCTGATTATTCCATAGGTAGGTTATTGTTATATACATTAGGAGTGATTGTTCAGTTCATCTTCCGATGACTGTTCACATTCCTGATTTATTTATTTACAAATTCCCCAATCATGAAGATTAGGTGTCAACACTCTTTCCAACTTCCTTATATGTTCATTAATTTTTGTAAGATTCCAAGAAATGTAGGAAATCCCTATTGTAATCACAGTTTGGGCAACAAAGCTTCACCTTGGCTGAGACAACCAGCTAATCTGACAGCTGAGACTCGGCCCAGGGATATTTTGTATTAAATCATGTTTGATAAATGCTCCCCCTCCTCTTATAAATAGGGGGAAGAAACACTATAATAAGGGGGGTTGGTTGGTTGGTTGGGCAAGCTAGCTGGTTCCAGAATTTCTCACCCGCTGGGTCTGAGTTCTGAGATACCATTTGTTCTACTTGCTGTATTCATGGAGGGGACTGAACTGATGTTGGGATTAATGTATGGACTGGTTGTTTGGACCCTTTGGATTAATGAAACTCGTTGTTGATTCCAAGCATAATGGATGTGAAACATGTTTTCTTGGTAATTTCATTTCACTTGTGTATTTCTTTCCGTAAAATAGAGTTAATGGAGTTGTTAGTTTCTTGATGGTTCATGGGTTTATCTTAGCTGCTCAATAGTAAACAATACCTATGGTGGCTCAGAGTTACTTTGGCTGTTAAGCAGAGAATGATACCCATATTAATATGTAACCTGAAACCTTAATCAATGATCAACTATTTCTGCCATTTCACCTTCCTTTCTCTTCCATATTTATGCTGAATATTATTGCTAAGGATTCTATTCATTTACAACCCTCTGCGTATGTTTCCCTCCTTCTTTTCCTCCTTTCCACCACTACTCCAACTTCAGTTTTAAATTTGTCTCATTGTTGTGTGTCGGCCACTAGGAGAAGAAATTTATCTTTTAAGATTGTCTCAATATACCCCCTCATTTTAATCCATGTATTGGCTTGATTCCACCTTAATGAAGGCTTATTGAACCAAGCCCCTCCTATTACCTTTTTACGTGACAATTGGAGTGCTGATAACCCCTCACAGATATTATTCCATGCACTCCTCTAATTAAGATGTCCTAGGCATTGGTCTACAATCAACCCAGAGGCTTTCTATCTCTCCCACAACACTTGTGCTACTAGCGCAATTTGAAGTGACAACAGGTTGCATTACCAGATTTGATCATTTAATGGGTCTAAAATTCAACAGAAGATCAAGCTCCAAATTTTCAAACAAAATCAATTTTCTGAGTTTTATTTTTTGCATTCTCATTTGCTCACAACTTCTTTTGAGTGCAGATCCATTCATCTATGTTTTCCTTGACCAATCAGATCCTCATAGGAATCGATAAAAAGATGATATTTCCTTTTCATTTAATTATTTAATTGTGTTTTGATTGGATATGTTTTAATTCCAGATTTGGTATTTTGATTTTATTTTTGCATTTTAATTTAGTTTTGATTTGTTTTTTGCAGGAAAACAGTTGAGGAGATGAGAAGAGAAAATCTTAATCAATGAGAATGCTCCAGCAAGAGAAGAATGGTATATTGGCCCAATGAAAATGGATTGAGCAGAACTACTATTCAACAAATTTATGATTGAGATATCTTTTTGTAAACATTATAAATAATAGAATGTGGAAAGTATGAGGGGCTTCTCTTCTCTGCAATTCTGGAATTCTTAAAAGCATTATTTTAATGAGGATTTAGAGTTGTAGGTGAGAGGAGAGAAAATCTCAGATCTGGGGATTGTTGAGGATTTTTCTTTTGCATTCTAAATTATGTATGGAAAACAAAGCTTGCACTATTGCAGCTCTAGTTTTAACAGCAAAAGTTCAAGATTTGTAAAGGGCTGTTGGAGATCAGAGCCAGAGAAACGGTTTCAATAAATTGGTATTTATAGTACTATTATTTTAAAGACTGGTTTCTTTTTATGATGGCAGAAATGTGTCATTATTAATATTTGTGCACTATTTTCAACGTGAGTAATTTTCCTGAATAATATGTTGTTATTTATCTCTTCTCTTGTGGGTTGAATTGTGATTTCTAAGTAACTATTTGCTTAGAAATCTATCTTTTAATATTGATTTAACAACCAATAATATTAGGTGAACCATTTCCTTATATTATTGTTTAATTATTCAAATTACGGATTTAACAATCAATATCATTTGTGAACTACTTCCTAAATGTTGTTCGTTGATTATCTCAGTTAAGAGGTCTCTGAGCATAATGTGTTTTGGTATTCATAATGTTAGTTAATTGAACTACTTCGTTAGCTTGATATTCATTATAAGCTAGACATATTTAAATCCCAATCATTTAAATATCTTGCTCTCGATTGGATTAGATCTACATCTTCCTAATCGAGATAGGCTTAGGATGTACTTCTTTTTTCTTGTATTTTAGGATTAATTAGCATTTAGATTTAGTTCTATATTCCTAAAAGTCCTCTTATTAAAGAGACAAAATTTAGTTGTGGCTTGGCTGAGCCCCGTATAAGCTTAATGATCAATTTCTTTCCTGATCAACAAGAGGGCTGATCTGATGTCTCTTCTCTATTGGTAGATGAAAGTCATACTTTAAACCATTGGAAATAGAGAGAAGGACACTGGGCCTAGTTTAACTAGTTGAACCCACCATTTCAACAGAAAAGAAGCTACTTTAAGGTCCGGACTGGGTGGTCTCCCTTATAATGTTGTAGGTAGAGAATTTTGAGCCATCAACACAACAACATGGCGTTAAGTGGATAGGGTTTTTATAACACATGGATAAGGGTTGAAAAGGTAAAAATGATCAAGAATTGAAGATAAGGATGACAAGTCGGAATCAAAATTGGTCAAGAATTTTTTTCTAGATTCATCTAATCACTCTTGTAAACTCATCTATAAAAACAAGGCTCTCCATGGGGCAAAGAGAGAGAAGTGAATGTAGGTGAATGCTATTGAAATGAGAACCTAGTTCTTCTTTGCATTAATCCTATAGCAACAATGAGCTTGATTGTGAGCTTAGGTGAGATGAGTAGTCAGGGACAGAGACTATAACAGGTGAAAATATTTTACACTACATTGGTATAATAAGAAAATCTTGCGTACACCACCATTTATATAAGTTGTTCATTCTAGATGCTAATAATGCTTACAGGACTTTGGGTATCGTAGATTTGGTTGGTTATTTTGCAGGTTACAAGTGCAAGGAGCTAGGAGCTTGATCTAAGGAGCTTTAACGACCAAGGCAATCAACTATCCACCTTCGAAGCTAAGGCATGTATCCTATCCTTCATCTTGTATATTTGATGTATGCCAAGCATGTGTGTCAACAAGGTGTAAGTAGGTCTCTAGAATTGTCACTCATAGGTCTTGGGTAGGCTTGTGGGTATTAGTATTCTGTGTCTACAAAGGAAAATCCATCTAAAGAGTGGTTCTTTACTTTCATCTTGCCAAATGATGTGTTTTCTACTAGAAATAATGTGTTGTGAGAGTCCTCATTTCAGTCTTTTAAATCCTTGTATGATATATATATTTATGAATATTACCATTGTGAATAGTTATTTTCTTTGAACAAGCCTAGTCCCATCTAAGGCATTTTTGTATTTATTCTACTTATTAAATAGGAGTACCACCTTGCTAAAAATAAAGAAGGAATTTCCTTATAATGTATCTCCAAGAATTTAAATAGTCTTAATGATAAATACCACCAAAGGAGATAATTGGCCTCTGACTGAAAATACATGAGTAATAGTAGGTTGTATTGCACATTAAGAAAATGTAATGATGCCTTCATGATGTTGCGGGGTGAAATCAAGGGCCCTGGGTCTAGAATGATGCTTCTTGTGATTGACAACCATGGATAGGTCTCATACTACCACACATAAACTATGTAGGAGATCTTTAGACTGCCATTCAAAATGTGACTGCCATTAGGAAGTATTTCCCACCACATATTAATTTCAGGGCCTTATGCCCTTAACAGAAAGGAACCGTGAGTAAAAATGATGATGGAGGGGCATTGGGAGATAAAGAAGGCTTCAAGGAAAATTAAATGTTATAAATAATGATACTTTCCTTGCTTTTGGTATATGTAAATATATCTCCTTAATTTTGATATATAGAAAATTATTTGTCACAATATACTCATGCCAATGGAAATGTCCACAAATATTTTAGGCTACTTATTAATGTTTTAGCTTAATATAATCTAAACTAAATACTTTAAACAATTTGAATACACCAAATTTATTACAACCAAATATTCTTTCTTTCCCCACCATCACATAAATATACTTATTCATTTTTTTTGTCAATAATTTTTTTCTATTAATTCATTTAAAAATCAAAATATTATGCCCAATGATTGCTAGTCTTTCGGCCTCACTCCTACCAGATTTGTTGGCTAGAAGAAGAACACAAAAGATTAGTACAAGGTGCCAAAATATTCTATGGATCCAAAAGAAAAAATACCAAAAGGCTCAAAATATCCCTAAGATGAAAATGCAACCAATAGTCATTAAAGAACAAGAGGACAAATTGGGACATGGTGATCTAGAGTGTTTCCTGACGAATTTGGATGCCTCAGATCACTGTGCACATGGAATTCTACATGAGCTAATCGTCCTTCTAGGTGTTCCATTCTCTTTGAAATTACCTTCTGACTTCATCAAATTGAGATAAATTGATCCTACATATTCCACTAATTGTGTTGTATATCATCATGAAGTCGATGATCTCATTGTGGTCATCATGGAAGTTTTGTCCCAACTATTCTACAAGTTGTATGACATCTTGAATCTGTAAGTCTAAGGATTCGAAAGGAGGATAAAGGTCCACATGTCCTAGAGAAGGGTCTTGGTTGATGGCAACCTCCTCTTCCAACTCTACTTCCATTCCACCTTCACCACCTGAATCCTTGGTGTCCCTTCAATGTTCAACACATTGCCCACAAGCACCAACTCCTCTTTGTGCATGACCATGCTATCTATGCATGCTTGCACCTTCCCCACCCCACAACAACGACTACCAGATGATAACCATTGTGGATAATTCCAATTACCACTCCATACCTAGGAGCAACAAACCCCAACTAGAACAATCAATTTTTCTTGTTGAATTGACACCAAAGAGGAATGTCACCCCTCTCTTCTCAATCCCCACAACCTCCCCAAAATTAGCCCACAATGGCCCCATGCAAGAGCATCGATCTTGGGACTCTGATTTGAAATGAGGGTTTGAACAACTTGTCATGCTTACAAGAACCTCCCACTCCAAAGCTTAAACAAACATGATCTAGCTTATGTTGACAATTGCGGAATTATGTACTTGAAATAGGGGTGTGTTTGTTTGTTTTCATCTGTTTAAGTGCTTTAACTTGATTTGTTTCTTCTGATATTAAACACATATATCAGACATATAATGTAGCAAATAAACATCATGCATAACAGCAAATTTAATAAGGAGTTCACCTCGATCTCGTGGGCTATGTCTCTGTGAGCTCTTGTAAACTTGACTTAGCTCTTTGGGATTATGGCTTGAATTCTTTTACAAGTTCCACACTCAACTCTAGAGGTTACTGAACTAAACCAATGGGCTTAGAAAACCATCTTCATCCCTGTCATGGTTGTCCTCATTGTGCAAGCAGATCTAGGTTCCCTTGGACTTGATTCCTTCAGTAGGTGCATTGAGCTTCCCTGAGATTCTTAATGACACACACTCCTTTAGAATGATTCAAATGTCTCTAAAACCTCTGCTACTATCTCCAACACATATTTGACGTCAACAAATGACTGTTCATTTGCTCAAAACGAGCACTACATCCTTGATCTAGGCCTTCCTCCACGGTTGGCTCTCGGCTTCCTGAAACTTCCCTTCAGCGTCTTGGCCTTTAGAAGTCTCAAAATTCTTCTAAAAACACCTTCATTGGATTCAGAAGGTTCATTACAGTCAGAAACGACTATTTGTTTGCTGAGAATGAATACTGGTAGCTCCTGCAATTACCTCCAACCCCTGGTGGCCCTGAGCTCCAAAATCTCCCTGGATGAAAATCTCCTTGAAAATGGCTTCTTCAGCTTCTCCGGATTGTTCCAATGGCTTCAGAAGGCCCATATTAGCCTAGCTAGCCTCTTGTTTCACTCCCCTAGGTCGAAAATTGCCTCTTGAGTTCATTAATCAGTCTATCCTAGAATTACTCCACCAAATCTAGCAAAACTGCAGCTAACTGTAGTTATTTGGAGCTAAATTTGGAAAACTGCGCCAAATTTGGAAGTCCACCAAGTGAAACCACCAACTGACTGTAACTGTCGGTGTAACTTTTGGAAGGCGCACACATGGGCGGTTTATCCGGGCGGATATGGTTAAGCTGGCAGGTTAACTAACCGTAACCGTCGGGCTGAGCGCGCATGTGACCGCTATTACCGGCGGCGGTTAGGGATAACGTTTGTTAACGTTAACTGCTGGCGGGTTTTGGAACCGGCGCATATGAACATAGTTTTGGGACCGCTGGCGGTCTATTCCCAAACCACAAACTGTAACATAACAAATATAACACGCAACCATAGACTATTAAGAAACAACCTGTAGCGAAGACGGTTAGAGCACTTGTTTGCCCGCGGGAGGTCACGGGTTCAATCCCGCTTGACCCAAAATATATTTTGCCATACCAATTCAGGGCCACATGGCGACCTTCGGGCTTGCCACGTGTCAGCTCCTGATTGGTTCATCTAGAAGGAGTATTCTAGCAAATATTTTGGATAATATTCTAGGGAATATTCCAAGGAATATTCCAACAAATATTTTGGAGAATATTCCAAGGAATATTCTTTTTTTAATATTTCCAAAATTCATAAATTTGTAGTTTACTAAGCATTTTTAAAAAGCAATAACTCCTCCATACAGTGTCCATTTTTCAAACCGTTTGTGGCACTGGAATCAGGATGATGAGATCTATCCAGTAATTTAGGTTCAACACACTTTTGAACACTTTGAATTTTGAGCTATCATTGAAGTCCTGGATCAATATCTGATCACTCCTCCCCATTGGGAATCTTTTGGACCCCAAAAGACTGATATACTGATTTGAACAGTAGATGAGAGTACATCACCCTCTTCTTTCAACCTCCATACACTTGCCTGCATAGCTAGTGCCTTTCAACAAAAACTCGAAGGTAGTCGACACTTCCCTTCCTAGATGCGCTTGTCCTCCTATCAAGAACTGTCTTCCTTGAACTCATTCAGAATTTACAGAAGGTAGCTAAATAGACACTTTCATGGTGACCTTTGTTGCTGCAAATCTCCTTCAGTAGATGATGTCAAAATACAAGAAAACAACTTGACGACATAAATTCTTGCTCCATCAAAAGAAACAAATTTCACATCATGTGAATCATCAACATGTCTTTACATCTTGTGTACAAATGATTGACTAAATCACAAGCCGACAAAAACATGCCCTTTCAACAATTTGACCCTTAAAGTCAAGCATGTACAAAAAGAATTTTAATGATTGTTTTACAAAGATGAAACACTTCATCATTATCTCCCTTTTACAATCTCGGAGATCAAATCAACTCTTCCAAGTCGACATGACATTACATGCATGTTTAAACAAAACAATATAATGGGCAATATCTTTCCATCAAGTCAATTACATACATGTTTAAATACAATGAAATCATTAACATCCCTGGGTTCATACATTCCATTCTCATGCATGTATTCGATTCTTCAACTTTTTCTTAAGCACAATCATAAGTACAAGATCCTCGATCACATGTACATGTATTTTCAAAGCTGAAATGAATATAACTTTCGCTGCAAAAAAGCGAGTCTCATACTCAACTTTTCCATCTTGCAAATTGCATTCCCTTAGCAAAGAAATGTATTTAATCAAAAGACATGCAACTTTAATTGGATAAGAACTCTAACCATTTCTTACCAATCCACATCAAAGGCACTTCCTTTAACTGCACATTAACATCAACATGTGGATCATCTTGACACATATCAATGATGGAAAATTCCTTTCCATTCTTGCCATACTCTTTCTCCACTTTCTTCAACCTTCGTGGAAGCATTGTTGGATTTAGAGTCCAACACCTTTCAGCAGTATGTCCTTGCTTATGGCAATAACTACAACACATGTGCATCTTCTTGACAGCATGATTTGCATTGTTCAATGGACCTTTGGCTTCTTGCCTTCTTTCCTTCAAAAGTTTCCTGTATGTGGCCATTATTTTCCAACATCTAGAAACACTATGGTTAAACAAACCACAAAAAGAACATGCAATTATTTTCCCATGCTTATGTGGAAATCCACCATTCTTTACATGATCAAAGGAAATATGATTAAAATCAGATTTATACCTTACCCTTTCACCTTTATTGCCTTCATGAGCAGCTGATTTGAATGAAGAAGGAGCTCCCTTTGGAACACCATCAATCCCTTCAATGGTTTTAGAGCTTTCAGAACTGTCTTGTTCAAGTGCATGCTTATGAACATCTTCTTCCTGCAAAGTATGTTTCAAACTATTACATTCCCCAAGAATACAATCTTTACAACCTTGAGGTAGAGAACCTGAAATGAAACTTCTTCTAGGAATTGTTTCAATTGCCTTCATGGCTACTCTGGAACTTTCTCCATAAGATTTCCCATAGCCAAGACCCAAATACTTAGGCCTTTCCTCAACCATTATTGGCTCAACAATACCCTGTGCATGTTTGCCCAATCCTTTTCCTTCATATCCCATTTTGGACATCAACTTGGACCCTATGCCTCTTGTATGTTTTTCAAAATAACCAACATAAACATTTTTAGAATAATTTGAAGTCAAATTAGAATTGTTTACCTCTTCTTCAAGCTGATACTTGGCTAAGGCTTCTTTGGCAACAAGGAGCTGTGTCTCCAACTCATGCATCCTTTCCAGATTCATATTTGCAATATGAAGTTGGCTTTCCATTTCCTGCAATTGGTTAGAAAGCAACTGCTTCTCTTCCTTCATGGAATTCAACTGCTCTCGAAGTTTAGTGCTCTTCCTTTCATCCTCATACATTTCTCTCACCATATTCATCATGATGAAAAATTCTTGCTTCAAGCCTTCATCAAAGAATCTTGTGAAGGAGGATGATTTTGAAAACTCACTTGTGGAAGTTGTCATTATCAAAATGAACAAAAGAACTTCAACAAAATTCAGAATCTATTAACAAATTCCTGAATCAAATGACTGAACCAAATGACTGCATAGTCAAACTCTTATACAACAACCATTTTGCATCAAACCTCTTGTGCTTCAAGGATTGCCTTGAGGTCCTTGGGGTAAGGAGAATGCCTTCAGCCCTTCTTCCTTCTTGTCCTCTCCTGGACTTAGCTAACAATAGCTTTCCCTTCACCTTTGCAAACTCAAACAATAGTCAGTTTACAAATAATCAATCAATAGAATTTGATTGTCCTGCTTAAACACCTTTCAAGTCAAACAAGCAAATAGATTGCTTTGTCAATCAAGCATCCTGCTCTGATACCATCTGATCTGAAATGAGGGTTTGAACAACTTGTCATGCTTACAAGAACCTCCCACTCCAAAGCTTAAACAAACATGATCTAGCTTATGTTGACAATTGTGGAATTATGTACTTAAAACAGGTGTATGTGTTTGTTTGTTTTCATCTGTTTAAGTGCTTTAAATTGATTTGTTTCTAATGATATTAAACACATATATCAGACATATAATGCAGCAAATAAACATCACACATAACAGCAAATTTAATAAGGATTTCACCCCGATCTCGTGGGCTACGTCTCCGTGAGCTCTTGTCAACTTGACTTGGCTCTTTGGGATTATGGATTGAATTCTTTTACAAGTTCCACACTCAACTCCAGAGGTTACTGAACTGAACCAATGGGCTTAGAAAACCATCTACATCCCTGTTGTGGTTGTCCTCATTGTGCAAGCAGATCTAGGCTCCCTTGGACTTGACTCCTTCAATAGGTGCACTGAGCTTCCCTGAGCTTCTTAATGGCACAAACTCCTTCAGAATGCTTCAAATTTCTTTGAAACCTCTTCTACTATCTCCAGCACATATCTGAAATCAACAAATGATTGTTCATTTGCTCAAAACGAGCACTACATCCCTAATCTAGGCCTTCCTCCACGGTTGGCTTTGGACTGCCTGAAACTTCCCTTCAACATCTTAGCCTTTAGAAGTATCCAAATGCTTCTGAAAACACCTTCATTGTATTCAAAAGGTTCATTACAGTCAGGAACGACTGTTTGTTTGCTGAGAATGAATACTGGTAGCTCCTGCAACTACCTCCAACCCCTGGTGGCCCTGAGCTCCAAAATCTCCCTGGATGAAAATATCCTTGAAGATGGCTTCTTTAGCTTCTCTGGACTGTTCCAATTACTTCAGAAGGCCCAAATTAGCCTAGCTAGCCTCTTGTTTCACTCCCCTAGGTCGAAAATTGCCTCTTGAGTTCATTAATCAGTCTCTCCTATAATTACTCCACCAAATCTGGCAAAACTACAACTAACTGCAGTTATTTGGAGCTAAATTTGGCAAACTGCGCCAAATTGAAAGTCCGCCAAGCGAAATTGCAGGATGACAGTAATCGTCGGCGTAACTGCTAGAAGGCATGCACATGGGTAGTTTATCTGGGCAGATATGGTTAAGCTGGTGGGTTAACTAACCGTAACTGTCGAGATGAGCGCGCATGTGACTGCTATTACCGACGGCGGTTAGGGATAACGTTTGTTAACGTTAACTGTTGGTGGGTAAGACCGCTGGCGGTCTATTCCCAAACCACAAATTGTAACATAACAAATATAACATGCAACCATAGACTGTTAAGAAACAACCTGTAGCGGAGACGGTTAGAGCGCTTGTTTGCCCGCGGGAGGTCACAAGTTCGATCTCGCTTGACCCAAAATATATTTTTCCATACCAATTCAGGGCCACGTGGCGGCCTTCGGGCTTGCCACATGTCAGCTCCTGATTGGTCCATCTAGAAGGAATATTCCAGTGAATATTTTGGGGAATATTTGAGGGAATATTCCTCGAAATATTCCAAGGAATATTCCTCGGAATATTATTTTTTAAATATTTCCAAAATTCATAAATTTGTAATTTACTAGGCATTTTTAAAAAGAAATAACTCCTCCATATGGTGTCTGTTTTTTGAACCGTTCACGGCGCCAGAATCAGGACAACGAGATCTATCTGGTCGTTCAGGTTTGACACACTTTTGAACACTTTGAATTTTGAGCTATCACTGAAGTCCTGGATCAATATCTGATCAGACTCTGAGAAGCGACCCAATGACCCAATTTGTGTAGTTCCTACGAATAAAATTGCAATACTCACCACTGAATGGACATTTCTTCTCACTACTTGAAAACTAGAATAAAGAGTCACCCATGACAAGGCTCCACTAACACCACATTTGCATCCCCTTAGATGTTTATCTCCAGCTCTAGCTAAGGGGTTTGTATTCACCAAAAACAATTGTCAAGGAAACCAGGACCACTCCCACAACCCAAGATTTTACTTTCAACCCCCAATTGCAATCACCACTAACCATGAAATCTTGGTAGCCCAGACAACCATCCATCATAAACAAAAGCAGTGAGGAACACACACTACTCCAGGGCACTACTCATCTACTTAATGAAAGTAAAATGATTTGAAAACCACCAAAACAATCAAGAGAACTTACTGAAGTGTCATCTATAGAGACCTAGGACAAAATTCCTCCTCTTGCTACCACATTCAACGAGTGAACTCTTCGCTATAACAACCCTGGTGAAAATTCCATGTAATAAAGTTAATAAAGGAAAAATAATAACCATGGTTATGGGACACTTATTCCAATATGAATGTTGGGCAAAAAATCCTAATGTGGGTTTTCATTTCGGTTATTATGGCTAAGGAAATTGACAAATGCAATGGAAAAGGCTTTGAAAAGGAAAAATGGCATTAATTGGCAATTTATTTACAAAAATAATGGAAATTAGGAGAAAAGGAAGGTGAAAGGTCACAGGTTGCATGTGAGGAGGAAAATGAAGGAAAATAATGGAACATGAATAAAATAGAGGTCACATTAATAAAAAGGATTCTGAGGATTAGTTCATGGCTTTTGGTCAGTTTAATTTTGGAGTTCTCTCTCTCTATTCTCTCTCTCTCACTCTTGGATACTTAGAGTTTTCTTGGAGTACTTCAACATTGGATCAAGAAAGGAAAATAAGACAAATAGGAAGCAAATATCAAGAAAGGAAGAGCAAGATCAAGCATCTACAACGAGTTTACTTGTAGGTATCGATTTGCATGTGTGATTTTCTTGCTATATTTGGCAAGCATGGTTATGCATGTGTGTTCTTGGTTCTCTTGTTTCCATGGGCATGGGTTTTTCCAGGTGTGATAGTGTTCTTTAGCTTTTCCTTTCCATTTTCAGATAGCCATGGTGTGATGGGGTTCTCATGTTTTGGTTGAGTTGGATTGCTAGATGGATTCGAAGTTGAGTGAGGTGGATCTCTAAATGAAAGAACACATGGCCTAGTGATCCCTAAACTAGACTGTAGATTGCAGTAAAGCCACTAGCCTAGTGACCCCTTAGCCAGATTGTGGGTTGCGGTAAAGCAAGGTATTGTGTTCCTCAGTGGGCCTAGGAATCCTTGACTAGTGAATGGTGGGACATACAGTAAAGCCTAGAGGTGGTTTCCCTTGATCAGGCCTAGTAATCCTTGCCGGTGAATGGAGGGATATACGATAAAGTGTGGAGGGTGTTGTCTCAATTACGACCTAGTGATCCTTGAACCAGACTGTGGATCCTATTAAATCCTAGAGACTATGAGACATGAAAATTTCTCACAGTGTAGGTGGAGAAATCTGATGGAATCCATGATTGTTTATGGCCTAATGATCTGGTGAAGATTACAATAAATCCTGGTATTGTATGTTTATTGTTTTGGCCTAGTGATCTAGTAAGGATTGCAATAAAGCTTGGTTCTATTGATGATGGTGAGGTATTTTAACCTTGGGAAACCCTGGTTGAGTTTTGGTTATAAGTCCCAATTCATGCTTGGAAAATGGCGTGGGGGTGATTGGCTGAAGAGAGATTTGGCTCAGCCAATCTATGGTTGGGTGGATTGTGGTAGTCCCATACCAGGTTGGTTTTTGCATTCATTAATAAGAGTTCCTTTCCTTGATATTTCATGTATAAAAGTACTGGAATATATGTGGAATTTATGGCTATTGTATCCTTATTATTTCTATTGTTTATATGTTGGTTATGAATATGTTTTATCACAGTGAAAATGTATTATTCTCATCATGCTTTGATTTGTAAATGATTGAGCAATGAATCTATGAGATAATAGATGATAATGAAACTAATTAGATAAGGCATCTATGCTTCTTAGTGATTCTCAGATAAGTATAAGACCCCTATGCTCATATATGTTCTTATGACCTGTAGAATGCATATTTGTGACATATTTGGCGAAATGCTTATCATGGCTAGTAGGGGTCCAATCTTGTCTTTGTTCAAGAATTTGTATTGGCATCATTGTCTCTATGTTTCTTTTCATCCATGTAAATTACATGAAGTTTTGGGCAGCGACTAGGTCCTAGCCCTTAAATTTAGCTTTAAATATCACAGTTGCTGGCATAGCATTGGCAGAAAAAGGCTATAGTCGCACTCAAGAAGGCTCATGGGAGTGTATGGGACCCCTAGTCGCTTGGAGGGCTTGGAAAGGAAGCACCTGGGGCTATAGGTCATTGAAGTACTGAGTTTTCTCAGGGGTTGGTCACATGGAAAGGTGGGGTAGCTCCTAAAGGTTCTATAGGATGTGTGAATGGTCAGTTTGGTTGTGTTTTACAGGTTCCACTTCCTTAAGGTGACCTAGGAGGTTGAATCATATCATAGTAGCCTCTTGTCACATGTTTACCCCGGTTAGCTGGTTACTTGGGTAGATGTGGAAGGAGGATGTTACATCTGCACAAATCCCACCTAGAGGTAGAGTCACCTCCAACTTATTCACTCACCCAAATCCAAGACTAGGTGTGTCTAGCTGGTTACATTTCTACATGAAATTCTCTAGTTACAACTTAGACCCTTTATCACTACACATTAGATACGAAGAGGCATGCATAGGTTGGTAACCTACGGAAACTCTTCGCTACCTCCGTCACCTTCTCGTATGCCCATTAACCAAACTCCAAACAACAAATCCACTTCCACCATCTCGCACTTAAAATAATTGGCAATGATCTCAAAGCTTTATGTAGGTCCATATTGCATGCTTCCAATATGTCACTTGTGTTTCATTTTGATAGTCCATATGGCCTAGTCACCGACCCCCTCTCCCATATAGCTATGTTCCTCGACCCCCATCAGGGGCTCTTTATCCTTCTCCAGGATGTTGCTCAACTACTCTATCTAATGTTTGTGGCTTTGTGATGGCCAATGTTGAGAGAGATCTATATTAGGGTCATGACTAACCCGTTTCACTAAAAAATGTACTTCCTTATTCCCTAATCACTTGGAATGTGCCACGATGATGTAAGGAATGGAGAGAACCAAGTGTTTTATCCTATTTACTAGAATATCTAGGCGCCAACTCTTGCTAATCTTGTGGCTCAAAGATCCATATTAATTTATGGACCACATTCACTGCCAACTACTAGTCCCCATCGATATGTAACCTAGTGTATCCCAATTCATGAGCTAGAAGAATTCATATTTTTAGAGACTTAAATTCAGCCAAACCATTACTAACATACCCAAAATAACCTACAAATAACCTGAGTGGTTTGCCATGACAATCCCGAAATAGTCCCCCATACACTACAAGCCCGAGATTCTTTTTGGAGGCCCCATTGAAGTTCAAATTGAAAAAGCCTTAAGGGGGAAAAATAAATGCTGACGAGGATGAGATAGGGCCTTTGAGACTTCAGGATTTATCCAAATCCTCCATATTTTGGGAGATTTCCAATTCTCATGGAATTTAGGCTTCTTCATCTTCCACCTTCCAATCATCCTCTACCCATTTCTATGATAGAGTCATCTCCTTTATATTAAGCTTCATGCTTTTACAGATGATGTCCCATGAGCTCCTTAGATCTTTTAAAATGATTCTATTGCACTCTTTCCAGACATTCCACAGGAGGAATCCCAAGACCAAGACCCAAGCTGTATACACAATCTTATTTTTTTAAGAGGGAGAGGCATTATGACTCCATGGTTTCCCATAAACCATTAGGTTATGATATCTAAAGAGTCTGTAGATCTTGGACCATAGTAGTTCCATGCTCGAGCAAGTTTTGAGTAGGTCTTTATGCAACCAGCTCACAAAATAGAAGAAAAGAGAGATCAACGCCTTCAAAATCAGCCTCTTTGAGGGGGAAACCTCCTTTACATTACACAAATGAACAATTCTTAGATGATACAAATGAAGAAACCTCCTTTCTATATATAAAAGTCTAAGGGGTCACAATATAATCAAATCTGACATAACAATAATAATATAAGGGCACAAAAATAACAATAGTGGGCTTCTATGGGGCACAATAATAACAATATGGGGACAATAGGGGTACAACAATAACAATAAGGGCTACAATGATAATAGTAATGGGGGAATCACTAGTATTATAGGGACCTAACATGGCCCTCTCCTTCAAAAAAGTGTTGTCCTCAACGCTTGAGTAGCTCTGGATGCTTCTGTATAAAATTCTCACCCTCCCATGTGGAATATTCAATGGGTAAGTTCTTCCACTTGATGAGATACTCCAAAATTGATTGATTTCGTAGCTGTCGGGTTCTTGTTTCTGTGACTGCTTCAGGTTCCAATATAATTTTTCCTTCCTCGTCAAGTTCTGGCAATATTGTTTGAACTGGGAGTTTGTCACCTATAACCTTCTTTAAGCATGAAGCATGGAAAACTAGGTGCACTCGGGAAGCTGCAGGAAGCTCCAATTTGTATGCCATAGTACCAATATTTTGCAACACCTTGTATGAAGCAGAATACTTTGGTGATAATTTATTATCCTTCTTAACTTGCTTGAGGGAAATTTGTTTATATGGTTGTAGCCATAGAAATACCCAGTCACCTACATCAAAAATTCTTTCGCTGCGATGTTGATCTGCTTGTTGTTTCATTCTATTCTGTGCCAAAGTGAGGTTATCCTTTAAGAGTTGGAGAAGTTGTTGTTGATGCTCGATGTGATCTTCCACTGCTTAAACCTTAGAATTTTCTCTTAAATATGATGTGATGGATGATGGATGATATCCATAAAGTGCCATAAATGGGGTCATTTTTGCTACAGTATGGAAGGAAGTGTTATACCACCATTCATCCAGAGGCAACCATTTGACCCATTGTGTCTGTTTATCAGATACAAAGAAGCGAAGATATCCTTCCAAACATTTGTTTACTATCTCATTTTTCCCATCAGATTGAGGATGATAAGATGAGCTATGAGCTAACTGAGTACCAAGACAAGAAAATAATTTTGGCCAAAAATTTCCTGTGAAAATGGGATCTCTGTCGCTTACAATAATCTTTGGGTTTCCATGTAGATTTTGAATTGTTTCCATAAATACAGTAGAAGATTTATTGGCTTAAATGGATGTGTTAATGCACAAAAGTGTGCATACTTGGTAAGTCTGTCAACTACCACCATGATGACACTCTTTCCCAACATTGGCTTGGAATATATGTTGTAATAGACACGGGGTCTTAATTGTTTCAACGTTATTTTGTTGGAAAACCAAACATTCTGCCACAAACTTTTGAATATCTGATTTAAGGCCATCCCAAAAAAATTCCTTCTTAACCCTGTGGTAAGTTTTTAAAAATCATGAGTGCCCTCCTAATGGAGAGGTGTGCAATTCCAAAAGAATCTTTTGTTTGAGTTGGGAATTCTTACATAGGTATAAGCGATCTTTGTACCATAATGAATCATTTTTCCAGCTAAATGTATCAGATGTACTGGGATCTTGTTGTAACTTTTGAATAAGTTCCCACACTTCTTCATCATTCTTCCATTCATCCCTTAATTTGTTTATCCAATCTGGTTGGATAATAGAAATGGCGCAAATCAATTCTTACACATTCTCATCCTTTCTTGAGAGTGCATCTGCCACAACATTTTGCTTCCCTTTTTTGTAGATGATTTCAAAGTCATAACCCAACATCTTTGTGACCCATTTTTGCTACTCTTCTAAAGATAATCTTTGTTCTAAAAAGTATTTAAGACTATCATGATCCATTTTTACCTTGAAGTGTCTTCCCATTAGGTAGGGTCTTCATTTCTTAAGTGCATGTAGTATTTCCAACATTTCCTTCTCATAAATAGTTTTGTGTAAATACTTTCCTTTGATTGGACGACTTTTGAAAGAAATGGGTCTTTCTTCTTGCATTAAAATAGCACCAATTCCATTTCTTGAGGCATCACATTCCACAATAAAGGTTTTTGTGAAGTCCAACGTAGCTAAGACTAGTGCTTGGCACATTGCATCATTAAGATGTTCAAAGGCCTTTGTTGCTTATGGAGTCCATGAAAATGCATATTTCTTCAATAATGTTGTTAGAGGTGCTGCTATTCACCCATAATTCTTAACAAACTTGTGATAATACCCTGTCAACCAGAGAAATCCTCGCAGATGCTTTATGGATGTGGGGATTTTCGATTCCTTAATGGCTTTAACTTTGCTAGGGTCTACCTTCACACCTTCATGAGATACAATATGACCCAGATATTACACCTCTTGTACTCCAAAGAAACATTTGGAACTTTTTGCATATAATTGTTTCTCCTCCAATAGTTTGAGCACCCTGTCAACATTTTGAACATGATCCTTCGAGGACTTGTTGTAGATTAGTATATCATCAAAAAATACTAACAAACATTTTCTAAGGAAGGGTTTGAAAATGGAATTCATCAAACCTTGAAATGTAGAAGGTGCGTTGGTAAGGCAAAAAGGCATGACCAAAAATTCATAATGACGCTCATGAGTTATAAATGCCGTTTTTGGAATGTCTTCCGTCTTCATTCTGATTTGATGATATCCTGAATGAAGATCCAACTTGGTGAAGTAAATTGATCCATGTAATTCATCCAATAGTTCATCAATGACAGGAATGGGAAATTTATCTTTAATACTGAGCTTGTTGAGCTCCCTATAATCCGGACACATGTGCCACGATCCATCCTTATTGTGCACCAATACTACTGGAGCAGAGAAAGAACTTTGACTAGGTTGAATTATACCAGCCTCTAGAATTTTTGCAACCATACACTCAATTTCACGCTTTTGGGCATAAGGATATCTGTAAGGCCTGATGTTTGGAGGAGCACTTCCTAGAATCAAATGAATAGCATGATCATGATCACAAATAGGTGGGAGGCCTTTAGGAGTCTCAAATACCTTGGAATGATTGTATAAGACTTTTTGGAGATCTGGAGAAATAGATGATTTTAATGTGGGAACCTCTAGCGAACGTAATTGTGCAATTATGCCTCGTTGTTATTTCTTTAGAAGCTTTGTCATTCCGTTAGAGCTGCACATCTTTCCCAGTTTCCATGTGATACCCCTTAATTCAACTTCCTGTCCTTCCGAAGAAAATTTCATGAAAAGCTCTTGAAAATTAAAAGCTATTGTACCCAAGGATTGTATCCATTGGACTCCTAGTACAACATCAGCACCACCCATTGGGATGTAAAGAATTGGGCTATTCAATACATATTGTCCCATGGATAGCTTGATATTATGGCACTTTCCAGAGCAATTTATGGTTCCTCCACTTGCAACCATCACTTGTAACTCTAGTGCTGGATATAGGATGCAATTCAATTCCTTGGCTATCTTACAATGGGTACTTACAGAATCAATCAACATTGTTACATTTTTCTTCTGGATATGTCCTTATATCTAGATAGTTTGAGGACTCATAATTCCAGCCAATGAATTACAATATATGGTTGAATTCATTTCTTTTTTCTCTAGGGTTTGTTCCTGGTGTATATCCTCTTCTTTCGACGTTTCCTTTTCCTTTTCTTCCTCCTCTTCACAATATATGTAAAATAATTTATTCTCAGTACACTTATGACCTTTAGTGTATTTTCTATCACAACTGTAACAAAGCCCTTTTGCTCTTTTTTCTTCCAATTGTTGTGGTGTCAACCTTGTAGGTTGTGGAAGGCTAGGGGAAACAAAACTTCCATCTTTATAGTTGTGAGTGGTAGGCTTCCTTGTTGCCATAATTTTTCTTGCCAACCTGAATGCCTTCTCCAATGAATCGGGTTCCCAAAGGCGAACCTCATGTTGGATGTTATCCTTTAAAGTCCCTATGAACACATCAATCCTATTCTCCTCTGGAATATCTTTTACCCTTATATTCAACTTTTGGAAGTCCTCAATGTGGTCCATCATTGAACCCTTTTGTTTTAGATTTATCAATTGGCTAAAAAAATGTTGCTTTTTGTATCCTCATAATGTGCTATCATTTCTTCCATGAAAATTGCTCAAGTGACAATTTTTTTATGAGAGCAAAGCCATCGATACCATACAAACTGATTTGGTTCCAAATACAAAGTTGCAATGCATACCTTTCGTGTGTTTTGCACATTATGGAGATCGAAATATTGCTCCATCTGTAGTATACATGTTACAAGATCCTTGCCATCAAACTTCCTCATATCAATCTTTGGAACATGGTGGGTCTTCAATCCACCATTAGAGTCTATGAAATCATGATTAACATTTATTTTGTTCTCCTCATGAGTTTACTTTACTACCCTTTCACTTCAGTAATCATTTCTTGTAGCAAATTTGTCAAATCTATCTTCAAATCTTCCATGTTTCCTTTAAGTTTTTCTTCTATACCATCCATCTTAGCTTCCATGCCTATTTTCAAATCTTCCATGTTGCCTTTAAGTTTTTCTTCTATACCATCCATCTTAGCTCCCATGCCTTTCCTTAAACCATTCATCTTAGCTTCCATGCCATCCATCTTATCTTCCACGCCTTTCTTTAAACTATCCATCTTAGCTTCTGTTACTTTTTGTGAGAGTGAATTTTGTTGCACTTGGTCTCGTAATTTTGATATATCATGTTGCATTTCTTCCTCTTATTCATGAGTCATGTTAGAGATTTCATGTTTCTTACTAGGTGTTTCCATTTTCTTTATTCGGGGCATCAATTAATGATAATAATGCTTCATTATGCCCTTTGAATTCCTTCAAACTAATTTTTTAGACCAAACTTATGCAAAATAAAAAAAAAAACTACACACAATTTTTCACTTTGTAGGAGCTCGATATTGAATCAGTTGTATCTTTGTAATTTCGGATCTCCAAGGACTAAAATTGCATCCTGTGGTAGCCCTTTGAGTCCTCTTTCCAACCTTGCAAGTCTGATCAAGATTAGTGATGCAGGAGCATCCAGAACTCTTAATCAAATTCGGAATCCAAAGCTGAGAAGGAGAAGACGTGGACCATCGGAGCAAAACAGGGGACAAATTCTGTTTAAAATAGAGCTAGTTTGATGCATAAAGTCTCTAGAAGACTTATTTAATGTAATCTAATCTGCCATGTATGCATAACGAGAGATTAGGGATTTTTTGAGTCATTGTGGGAAGAAATCATGCATCTTAAATGATCCACGACTATTGTAATCTCTTATAAAAGAGAGTTTGTGTAGAGAGACAAAAAAAGGAGACAAAGCAATAGATAGAAATTTGTGTAACCAGAGTGTAGATTCAATGTAGTCGAGAGGGAGCTTGTTTCTAAGGCTGAAATGCCTTAGCCTGTATTCAATATTGTATAGTGAATAGATTATGTGTTTTGGGGATTTCCATGTGTCTGTGTATTATGTCTTTTCAGTTTTGTTGTATATATATGTGTTGATGGTTTAAATCCCGTTTGTAAGTGTTCTGATCGACCATCGATCACTATAGGATCGATGGCGATCCAACGATATCAAATTAACTGTTGTGTAGTGTGTTAAACTGAGTGTGGCAGAGGTTAACCTGAGAAAGGCGTAAATCCATCAATAAGCAGAAGATCAACAACATAGGCGACAAAGAACGGGAACCGTCAGATCATCCAGATCGACGGATATTAATGGCGAAGAGGTTTGGCAGAGGAAATAGATGTCGATCGTCCGATCGACGGTCATCGCGAGGCATAGATGTGAGGGCGTTAATACGCGAGGAAAGTGGTTTCGCAACAGTGAAAGTGGTATTTCGGGTGAGGTCTAAGTGGTAAGTGGTAATTCGGGGTGAGCACCCGATTCCACTAACTGTTTGACATGTAGTAGCCGAGGAGAGAGGGAAAACCGCTTTATTGGGCGGTTAACCATCATGCTATTTATCAACCCGATATCATTGTGAAGCGTCGGATTAGATGGGCATTGATCAATGGAGGAAAATTTTCGATTGGTTTTGTTGATCGGATGAATCAACAACCGTTGGATTGGAGAAGGAATGGATGGCGGAGATCGGAGAATAAAGCGGAAAGGCGATGGACCAGGAGTGCAGACCTGACGATTTATGAACGCGGGTTCATTCTTTTTGAAGTCTAAACTAAGCATTCGAAGCGGGGTTTTCCTTCATTCCCGGGTATCCTGTGCATTCCGATAAATGTGTTGCCTGGGGTTTAAAGTCAATAACACTTCCGATAGGTTTTGTGGGCCATAACCCACAGGCCTTAGGATCAAAAAATTAATATTGAAAGAAAAATTGGTATACCCCAAGATCTCCTTTCATCAATTAGATTCTCCAAGGAAGAGTTATGCTAAATCTCCCACGATGACCAGATTATAGACTAGTTTAGTAGAGCGAACTTGTATGAAGTTCCCTGTGTCCCTGTTTCGACCTTAGGACCTAAAACTGATACATAGAAAACTACAGGCCATCCTCTTTCTGTAAATTTTTACTAAATTACAATCTGATGCTCAAAGAAAAATTTATGACGATTTTCCTCAGGTCACCTGTTTGAGATATAACTCGGGAGCCTGCAAAAACCCTAACTTCCTTCGATAATATCTCCCAAAATATAGCGAGACAAGATTTGAAATTTGGATACAAGGTCTAGTGAGATTTTTGCTCAAATGGGTTTTTGTTTTAGCTTCTGAGATGTCGCATAAAAAAGTTTATTAGCGAGAATTACACGATGACCTGTTTGGATCAGCGAAACCCTAGAATCCAAAGCTCTGATACCAAATGTTATGCAACCAGCTCATAAAATAGAAGAAAAGAGAGATCAATGTCTTCAAAATAAGCCTCTTTGCGGGGGAAACCTCCTTTACATTACACAAATGAACAATTATTAGACGATACAAATGACAAAACCTCCTTTCTATATATAGGAGTCTAAGGGGTCACAATATAATCAAAGTCGACATAACAATAATAATATAAGGACACAAAAATAACAATAATGGGCTTCTATGGGGCACAATAATAACAATATGGGTACAATAGGGGTATAAAAATAAAAATAAGGGCTACAATGACAATATTAATGGGGGAATAACTAGTATTATAGGGACCTCACAAGGTGTTCTGGGATTACCTCTCGCTATTGGAAAATAGGGCACCTGGAAGGTCCTGGGTAGCTTTTTTTCCTCGAAAGGTCCCATGTTAGGAGTCGACGTTGGCTAATTAGCTAGAGAAAGATTGCCACCTTTGGCCATAAGTTTCTTTCCCAGATCTTCCTCCAAAGGAGCTCCTGTGGAATTTCCTTATCATTTTCTAGAAGGCTATAGGCCTCTTTGGTGGTGAACATGCCCGGTGTTTGTTATCCCCATCTCAATTTGTCTCCCCCTCTCTCTAACTATATTTTCCTATCTCTTAATAACTGACCCAACATATTCCATTCCTATGAAAATTGATCCATATTCTAATACACCTGATATTTCCATTCATTCACTAATATTAAGGGGAGGATTCCTTCCAAATATGCATGACCACTACTGCCCCTATCCCCGATGTGTACTCTTTAAGACATTGTGACTCCTCCCTCCTTTTCAAATTTGGTTATTGTTGCCAGGATTCCTCCCAAAACATAGTTATACCACCATCTCTTATTTCCCATAATAAGTGGTTTTGGATGAAGGAATTATGTTCTAAAGATAAATTCCAAATTGATGAACCCAACGGGAAATCTGTTTTCCGCACTTTCTCAACCTGAGTAGTTAACGAGCTATATTTTATGTTCCATAGTTTTGGACCTCCTTAGAGCCAACACCACCATAACTTGTCTCTGTTGGTTTGTTGGGGCCTGACCCAGGTTCGGAGGTGATTTAGCCAAACAAATCCCGGTACTACTGGCCCTTTTGGCAATAGTCCATAGAGCGCGGACTGAGGTCTCACCTGAAGTAGTATGGGAGGGTGCTAGAACTAGGTTTTTGCACCCTGGAGATGTATGATGGTTTCAAGTGGTCTGCGGTTCGACCCTGTGCACACGTCACTACGCGCACTTCCCTGTACCTCGCAACCTGAGATAGTGCCTTCGTACAACCCTACTCGGGGGCCGAAAAATGTTATTACCCAAGTCCTTATCCAATATTAGTTGATTAACTTAGCTTATTTGTATGCTTTCAGTTATACTTAACAATATTCACAATTCATACAAGTGCGCGCAGTAAATAAACAATATAATTGCAAATGATATCAAACATGTAATAACTCAGAACAGATGCACAGAATTGGTAACAAAACCTTTCTTTATTAATCTCTTCTCTGGTTACAGACTCAACTCTACCCTGCGCACTCAACTGTAGGGGTCCGCGCACTCAGCTACGGACTCTACTAGGCCTCTATGCACTCAACTGCAGAGCCTCTTCCTACTACTACGACCCAAGACACACTTAGACTCTTCTTCTATGCTTCGCTATCTCATTCTATCCATTAGATTCTATGATCCTATTGATGATGTCCTTACAACTTAGAGCCTCACTCTATTTATACAATCCCATGGTCCGCGGACCATGGGTAGGCCGACATTACATTCAAGCTTAGAGCGGACAGCCCTATGACTCTAACATACATTTCGCGCCCGCAATTCATGGATATTTACAATAATATCACTCAAAACTTGGGCTTTGAGCCCCAAACATGCTGTGGGGGGATTCCATGCCAAACAAGCCCCCAAAACAAACATCATGACTCATCCTCGAGTCACTCTGTCGGTGCGGTGATCCTGGCGTGGAGTCCCTCCAAATGGTCTCGAACAGTCCTGATGTCCGCAGTGCATTGAGCTACTGCTTGTTGAACCTGCTGCATCCATTCTTCTGAGACCCCTGTGGCTAGCGTGCTTCCCTGCATCTGCACATGCATCCCTTGAATGTGCGCGAGATTCCCTTCAATATTCATTGTGATCATGAAGGCCTCGTCAATCCATGGTTGAACGCGTGATTTGGGAACTACTTCCTTATGGCGCGCTATGTCCACCTGCTCTTTTAATGCCTTGGCTTGCTACATCCTCGCAAGCCACTAAGTGAGGACTACTATTTGTGCAGTTCCTATAATATTGTCATACTGTTGCTGGAGTTCGCGCACCTTTGTCTCCAGCCACTGGATGTTGGGGTCCTCCTGCAAAGTCGTGAGGACCTCAAGTGCCTGTTCCAACATGTTGGTACAGTCATGCACTGCACCTCCAATTTCATCCAACCCTGCTATGATAGCACTAGCACGTTGTTCTCGAACTTCCAGGGGAGTGGAAGGCTGCGCCTTCAACCGCAGCTCGGCGATCTAAAGATTCATCTCTAGCTGAACCTTTGTAGTCTCTTCTCTGGCCTCACAGACTTTAGTTTCCAAATTGTGGATCCACATTTCTACCGTTAGATCTGCCGCGATGGCCAACTCTGGGATGCGTCGGCAAGCGTCATTTACCATCTGCACCAACTGTTGATTCTATGACACCAATTAGTCACCTTGCAAGCTGATCTGTTCTATGTTTATTTTATGCTCGCTAAGAACCTGGATTGTGCGGCTCCCTCTGGCTCGCAACTCTACCGTTATCCCATCCTGTAACTGATATAATGTTTCTCGGGGAAGGTAAGCCAGATTGAGGTCAAGGCCTTTCATCATGCTAATCGACAACCGATCCATCGCATTGGACGACACTAAAGCTCCCTCTGGAAAGACTATTGTGTTTTCCATCCTTGCGCGCAACATCTACTTTGCTGCTAAAGTTCCTGCTACGACGTATGTTGACATGGTGTCTTCTTGAGGGGGCCGTACCTGTGACCCCTGTAGTTGCGCCCCGAGGGCCCCCAACACAGTCTGATGCTCTTGCATGAACTCCTAAATTGCTTCACTTGTTGCATCGCAGACCACCTCACCGATGTCTTTGAGATCACCTTCGGTTAAGGTGATCGGGTCAATGGCCAACTTCGAGGCCTTGACCGTCTTCCTTGGGCTCGATCTCTTTGTGATGTGTGGGCCCTTTAACTGTGTGGATGCAGCCCCTAGGTCTGTGCTCCCTTCTACTATTTCTGTTTCATCTGCTTCCTGCCTTGAGGACATTGCTTGGCCCTCGTTTGCCTGTGCTATTGCTGCCTTTGCTGCCTGTGCTGTTGCTGCTGCTTCTACTCTGCGGCTTTTTGTGCCACTTCGCGCGCCGCCCTTACCTCAGCTGTTGCTTTTTTGTTCTACCTTTTCTCTGCCAATTGAGTGATGCGCAACTTAGCATCATTATTTTTCTTCTGGGCTGGCCTTCTCCAGTTCTTCCAGGTCTGGGGCACGCCATTCAGGAGGTCATGTCTTCAAAACAATAAAAATCGCGTTGTCAGTGGCTACAAACGGTAGCTTCGTCCACTGCTTCATCGGATCCTGTCGCGCCCTTATATAAATGTTGTACATATCAGCTTTGAAGTCTTCAAAACTCTGCAAACTATTGTGCATTGTAGGTGACAGACACGACCTCCCATTGATCCACATCTGGATGCTCGCCTCCATGAGTACCCAGAAAATTTTAGTGTCGCAAATCTGTTTCACGTCCTTTGTGGCCCAGAGTGAAGCGTACTTCGCATCCTATGGTAACTCTCTGTCAATGTTGGGGAATTGACTATCCTTTGGCATTTATCCCACTACTAGCAATATGGATAACAACAATCACGCGTAGTGGAAGGTTTTACCCTACTCCTGGGCTTTGCGATAGTTTGTCAAAAATTCTTCGCAGAGGAATTTAGACAAATTGAACTTGACCCCCTCCACGCACTGTTCGGCCAACACGACCATCGACGTCAGTACCTCATTGGCACGACACTTCCTCATCACTTTTCCGACCAGGAGTTGGGTTGCTATGCACACCCCTTTATGCTTGATGCTGGAGATGGCGTAGCCCCTCTTCTTCTTCTCCAGCTTATATTTCGCCTTCATGGCTTCTGCAAGAGCCAAATCACTACCTTTTTTGGCTATAGTAGCGGGGTCCTTTTCTTTATAGGGGAGCCGAGAAATATGGTGAATGAGTCTGCCTTGATGGGAATAAGCTCCTCCAGCCATAGATACCCATCATGCACCAGGTAAAGCAACTGCTTGATGACAAAAATGGTGATGGGCGCATGGTGGAAATGTGGTATCCATAATAAGTGTAGCAACCCGACCTTTTCCACATCGTGCAACCATTTACGCAGCTCTAACATTATCACCACCCCCTTAGTATTATGCTTCATCAGATTTGCGGTCTCTAGGTGCGGGAACTTCTTGCAGTCTGCGAGGTCCCAATATTCAAATTTCATGGTTGGCACACGACCTAGGTGCGTGCCCTCAAATATAATGCCATCGGGGAGAAGCGGGGTTTGGAGTGAACTCTTCGTTTCATCCAGATCCTTTAGTACTTTGGTTTTTCCTTTCCGCGGAGGGGCATACGCAGGCAGTTTTGTTACAGAGCGCAACGGTTAGATATCCTCCTCCACGTATTCTTCTTCTTCTGCTGTGGTGATCAGGGCCTGCAAGTCTTCTTCCTCCTCATCTGTTTCTATTGTGACCACTTTCCCCTGCTCTGCCATGTATAGTTTGCTGTGCCGCGGATTCCTTGAGGACATGTGTACTAGACCCATTGCCTGTTTATCCTTCTTGGGCTGCAGTGTTCCTGGTGATTTGGGGATTTCTGTCACCACCCCGGCGCCTTCTGGAACATCCCCCACCGTTTGGGTCTACATGGCCTCGCTGTTACCTCTTCAATTCCCAACACATCCTTAGTGGCTGTCATCATCTCTAGGTTGTATTCTGTCTCTCGTGAAATTAGGGGTTCAATTATCGCTCGGTTCTCAATGCTCTATGCTCTGCTCAAGCGCTCAATTCTCAAAATACTAAGTGTTGTTCGTTGGCTAGCACTTTGAGTTTTATAGCACCTTTCGAATTCGAATTCGATCGTTCCCCCCAATTTCGGGCCATTAATGCTTTCTTGGCAGTAGATTTTCCCATATCTTGTCCATAACTCGCGTCTTAAATGCTCGCCACCCGCTCCATTTGGCCTCAAATTGAACATTCCATCATGAATAGTGACACCAACGGTCACTTCCTAGCCAAATCACGTGGCAGCGCAGTCCTCCATGCGCGGTCACAAACCCTGTGACATTTTGTGCACATTTCCAATATTGCGCAACTCCCAAGCAGAATATTTTATAGTTCTGCACTCCCTTGCAACTGCCTGGAGCGCTAAGACTATTCTTCTTATGGCTAGTCAGGTGGTCGCACCACCTGTGCGGGGCTCCATCCCGTCTGATATCATAGTTCGCCGAGAATCCCCATCTTCCATTGTGGTGATTGGCTTCGCGCACTCTACTATTTGCAATGAGCTACCTTGGTCACTACGTTTAGTGATATGCGGTCCTAGCCACGACAATAGACTAACCAGTTCACGACGATATTCCTCCAACTTGTCAGTATGATCGTACGCACCCTGACTTGCCATCCTCGGTTTTTTAACGAGAAATGCTTCCTTTATTTCGTTTTCCAGCTTCTTGACCTCTACGTCCATCAAAGCATTTTTCTCCCTTAGCCATACCTGGTATTTTTCAAGTTCGCGAAGTCTAAAGTTTCCTCGTTGGATTTCTTCCTCAACTCTTATATGTTCTATTCCTCATAGCTGTGTGAGATCTTCATTTTGGTCGGCGCGGATCGTCGTATCTACAGGTGTTGTTACATGCGGACTCGACTTTGCATGCTCCACAGGGATTTTAGCCCCTGCTTCATACTTCTGCTTCGGAAGTGCTTGCACGGTCAGAGTTTTGCACATGGTCTTATAAGCCCATACAACTGCTGGTACGCGCAGGTCCCAGTCAATACATCTCACATGGTGGACCCTATTCAGCACTACGTACACCTTGTCAAAGGCTTCCCCATGTATGGTTTTTAGCATGCTAGGTTGTATCATACTTTTCCATTCACACACTTGTCTTGCCTGCTTCTGCTTGTTGTTCCTATTTCCTATCGTGAGAGCGGTGTGCGTTCGTGTAGGTTGCGTACCATATGCCTGTACCCATCTGGAAAGGTGGGCGTGTAGGCTGTTTCGTTCATCATGCCCAGCTTCCATCCTCATCTGAGGCTTCCCAAATCGTAAGCACATCATCTTTCTACATTCACGCCAGTCCCCGAAACTCTGTTGGTGTGTACCCCACCACCTTGTGGGCGTAGCGCGCAGTGCCCATTTCAGAGCATCAAACCGCTGCTATTTCGGTATTGCGCTTTCAAATTTGTTCAGGAATTCATCCACTACTGTCAACCCATCATACATAGGCAGATTCCTTACCTTTGTTGTCATGCAGTGCAATGATCTTACCATCATGTTGCAATTGAGCATGGTTACCTCGTGTAACTGGTTCTGCCATCGTTCTGTTTCCTCATCCGAATTTGAGGTGCAGGAGCTTTCGCACTCCCATGAAATCCTGCCATTAGTTGTAGGATTTACCCAATCCTATTCCTGAGTAGTTATCTTGTAGATATAGTCTAGCTCGTTGTCGCTCTCATCGTCGCGCATTGGCTCTATGTAGCGCGATCCTTCCGCAGGGTCTAGAGATACCACTACGCGCAGTGAATTTTTCTCAAATATCATTTTGTGCTTCTTTAGATTTATCACTCCATTAATATCAGTGGCCAAATCTATTCCCAGTAGCACGAGATAGGGATTACTTTCATCGAAAATCTCTATCACTTCGAAATCTGCAAGCGTGCTTGCACCTTCGATGTCTACCGTTATCCCTGCAATCTTCCCATCGATAGGATCTTCTACTGGTTCGCCATTCACAATTAAATGGGAGACCACTGCAATGTAGGCCTGCCCATGCACTCCCATGTCTTCTTTGGCAGTACATTCGCATTCGATCCTAGATCCAAAATTACTTGATCCATTTCATACTCCCCGATTTGCGCAGACAATCTCATTTCCCTTCCTGTTCGCGATGTATGTTTCTCGAGCTTCCAGAATACGAGAGGTTCTTGTTAGGTCAATATAATACTAGTGATTACCCCATTATTATTGTATTTGTATCCCTTATTAATATTGTTGTGCCCCTATTGTCCCCATATTGTTATTACTGTGCCCCATAGAATCCCTCTATTGTTATTTTTGTGCCTTTATATTATTATTGTTAGGTCGGCTGGGTTATATTGTGACTTCTTAGACTCCTATATATAGAAAGGAGGTTTTATCATTTGAATCATCAAAGAATTGTTCATTTATGTAATGTAAAGGAGGTTTCCCCCTCGAAGAGGCTGAATTCTAAGGCGTTCATCTATCTTTTCTATATTTTTGTGAGTTGGTTTCATAACATTTGGTATCAGAGCTTTGGATTCTAGGGTTTCGCTGCTCCAAACAGGTCATCGTGGAATTTTAGCTATAAATTTTTTTCTGCGACATTTCAAAAGCGAAAAAAGAACCCATTTGAGATGAAATCGCAATGAACCTCAGGTCCAAATTTTAAAACTTTTCTCGCTTTATTTACGGAGATATTATCTGAGGAAGTTGGTCTTTTTGCAGACTTTTGAATTACATTCCAAATAGGTGACCTGGGGAAAATCATCCTAACTTTCTCTCTAAGCATCAGATTGAAATTTCATAAGAAGGTACAGAAAGAGGACGGATTGTAGTTTCTTGTATATATTTTTTTAGAGCCAAAGGTCAAAACAGTGACACGTGGCATGTCGTACAAGTTTGCTCTACTGAACTAGTCTATAATCAAGTCACTGTGGGAGATTTGGCATAACTCTTCCCTGGAGAATCCAATTTGGATCAGACTGGTGGCATTGGAAAGAGGATGCAAAGGGCTACTGCAGGTCGCAATTTCAGAACTGGATGATCTGAAATTACAGAGATACATCAAATTCAATATCAAGCTCCTACAAAGTGAAAAAAGGTGTGTAGTTTTTTTTAAATTTTTGCATAAGCTTGGTTTGAAAAATTAGTTTGAAGGAATTCAAAGGGCATAGTAAAGCATTATTATCAATAATTGATGCCTCGAGGAAAGAAAATGCAAACACCTAGTAAGAAACCTGAAAGCTCTAGCATGACTCATGAAGAAGAGGAAGAAATGCAACATGATATATCAAAATTACGAGACCAAGTGCAACAAGTGTCACTTGCACAAAAAGTAACAGAATCTAAGATGGATGGTTTAAAGAAAGATGTAGAAGCTAAGATGGATGGTTTAAAGAAAGGCATAGAAGCTAAGATGGATTGTTTAAAGAAAGGTGTAGAAGCTAAGATGAATGACGTGGAACCTAAGGTGGACGATTTGAAGACAAGCATGGAAGATTTGAAGACAGGCATGGAAGATTTGAAGACAGATTTGGCAAAGTTTCTACAAGAAATGATTACTAATGGTGAAAGGGTAGTAAAGGAAACCCATGATGAGAACAAAAGAAATGTTAATCATGATTTCATAGACTCTAATGTTGGATCGAAGACCCACCATATTCCAAAAATTGATATGAGGAAGTTTGATGCAAGGATCCCGCAACATGGATATTATAGATGGAGCAATTTTTCGATCTCAATAATGTGCAAACACACAAAAGGTACGTATTGCAACTTTATATGTGGAACCAAATCAGTTTGTATGGTATCAATGGCTTTTCTCTCATAAACAAATTATCACTTGGGCAATTTTTACGGAAGAATTGACAGCACATTATGAGGACACAAAAAGCAACACTTTTTTTAGCCAATTGATAAGTCTCAAACAAAAGGGTTCAATAATGGAGCACATTGAGGAGTTCTAAAAATTGAACATAAGGGTAAAAAATATTCCAGAGGAGCATAGGATTGATGTGTTCATAGGGACTTTAAAGGATAATATCCAACATGATGTTCACCTTTAGGAACCTGATTCATTAGAGAAGCATTCAGGTTAGCAAAAAAAATGGAAAGCAAAATTATGGCAACCAGGAAGCATACCACTCACAACTATAAAAACAGAAGTGTTGTTGCCCCTAGCCTTCCACAACCTATAAGGTTGACACCACAACAATTGGAAGAAAAAAGAGCAAAAGGGCTTTGTTACAGTTGTGATAGCAAATACACTAAAGGTCATAAGTGTGCTGAGAAGAAATTATTCTACATAGATTGTGAAGAGGAAGAAGAAAAGGAGCAAGAAAGGTCAAAAGAAGAGGATATACTCCAAGAACAAAGCCTAGATAAAGAAGAAATGAATCTGACCATATCTTGTAATGCATTGGCTGGAATTACCACTCCTCAAACCATCAAGATAGAAGGACAAATCAAGAAGAAAAAGGTAATAGTGTTGATTGATTCAGGAAGTACCCACAATTTTATTCATTGTAAGATAGCAAAAGAATTGAATTGCTTCCTATATCCAACACCAAAGTGTCAAGTGATGGTTGCAAATGGAGGAACGATAAATTTCTCTGGAAAGTGCCATAATATCAAGCTATCAATGGGAGAATATGTATTGACTAGCCCATGCTTTCCATTCCAATGGGAGGTGCTGATGTTGTACTAGGAGTCCAATGGTTACAATCTTTGGGTACAATAGCTTTTAATTTTCAAGAACTTTTCATGAAATTTTCTATGGAAGGAAAGGAAGTTGAATTAAGGGGTATTGCAGGGAAACCAGGAAAGATAATTAGCTCTAACGGTATGACAAAACTTCTAAAAAAGGAACAAAGAGGTGTAATTGCACAATTATGTTCGCTAGATGTTTTCACATCGAAATCATCTATTTCAACAAGCTCACTATTAAAGATAAGTTTCCCATTCCTGTCATTGATGAATTACTGGATGAATTGCATGGATCAGTTTACTTCACCACATTGGATCTTCATTCAGGATATCATCCAATCAAAATGAATACTGAAGACATTCTGAAAACAACATTTAGAACTCATGAGGGTCATTATGAATTTTTGGTCATGCCTTTTGGCCTTACCAATGCACCTTCTACATTTCAAGGTTTGATGAATTCCATTTTCAAACCCTTCCTTAGAAATTTTGTGTTAGTATTTTTTGATGATATACTAATCTACAGCAAGTCTTGGAAGGATCATGTTGAACATGTCGATAGGGTGCTACAACTATTGGAGGAGAAACAATTATATGCAAAAAGATCCAAATGTTTCTTTGGAGTACAAGAGGTGGAATATCTGGGTCATATTGTATCTCATGAAGGAGTTAAGGTAGACCCTAGAAAAATTAAAGCCATTAAGGAATGGAAAATCCCCACATCCATAAAGCATCTGTGAGGATTTCTTGGGTTGACAAAGTATTATTGCAAGTTTGTTAAGAATTATGGGAGAATAGCAACACCTCTAACAACATTATTGAAGAAAGATGCATTTTCATGGACTCCAGAAGCAACAAAGGCCTTCGAACATCTTAAAGAGGCAATGTGCCAAGCAATGGTCATAGCTACACCAGACTTCACAAAACCTTTATTGTGGAATGTGATGCTTCAGGGAATGGAATTGGTGCTGTTTTAATGCAAGATGAAAGACACATTGCTTTTGAAAGTTGTCCAATCAAGGGAAAGTTTTTACACAAAGCTATTTATGAGAAGGAAATGTTGGCAATACTACATGCACTTAAGAAATGGCGACCCTACCTAATGGGAAGACACTTCAAGGTAAAAACGGATCATGATAGCCTTAAATAATTTTTAGAACGAAGATTATCCTCTGAAGAGCAACAAAAGTGGGTCACAAAGATGTTGGGTTATGACTTTGAAATCATCTACAAAAAAGGGAAGCAAAATGTGGTGGCAGATGCACTCTCAAGAAAGGATGAGGATGTGGAAGCATTGTTGTGCGCCATTTCTATTATCTAACTAGATTGGATAAACGAAGCAAGGGGGGAATGGAAGAATGATGAAGAAGTGTGGGCACTTATTCAAAAGTTACAACAATATTCCAGTACATCTGATACATTTAGCTGGAAAAATGATTCGTTATGGTACAAAGATCACTTATACCTCTATAATAATTCCCAACTCAAACAAAAGATTCTTATGGAATTTCACACTTCTCCGTTAGGACGACACTCAGAATTTTTAAAAACTTACCACAGGGTTAAGAATGAATTTTTTTGGGATGGCCTTAAATCGGATATTCAAAAGTTGGTGGCGGAATGTTGGGTTTTCCAACAAAATAAAGTTGAAACAATTAAGACCCCGGGTCTATTACAACATTTATCCATTCCAAGGCAACGTTGAGAGGAGGTTTCAATGGATTTTATCACAGGTTTACCCAAGTCTGAGGGAAAGAGTGTCATCATGGTGGTAGTTGACCAACTTACCAAGTATGCACACTTTTGTGCATTATCACATCCATTTAAAGCCAGTACAGTTTCTACTACATTTATGGAAACAATTCAAAAGCTACATGGAAACCCAAAGATTATTTTAAGTGACAGAGATCCCATTTTCACTGGAAATTTTTGGACAAAATTATTTTCTTGTCTTGGTACTCAGTTAGCTCATAGCTCATCTTATCATCCTCAATCTGATGGGAAAACTGAGATAGTAAACAAATGTTTGGAAGGATATCTTCGTTGCTTTGTATCTGATAAACAAACACAATGGGTCAAATGGTTTCCTCTGGCTGAATGGTGGTATAACACTTCCTTCCATATAGCAACAAAAATGACCCCATTTATGGCACTTTATGGATATCAGCCACCATCCATCACATCATATTTAAGAGAAAATTCTAAGGTTCAAGCAGTGGAACATCACATCGAGCATCAACAACAAGTCCTCCAACTCTTAAAGGATAACCTCGTGTTGGCGCAGAATAGAATGAAACAATAGGTAGATCAACATCACAACGAAAGAAGTTTTGATGTAGGTGATTGGGTATTCCTACGGCTACAACCATATAAACAAATGTCCCTCAAACAAGCTAAGAAGGATAATAAATTATCACCAAAGTATTATGGTCCGTACAAGGTGTTGCAGAAGATTGGTACTATGGCATACAAATTAGAGCTTCCTGCAGCTTCTCGAGTGCACTCAGTTTTCCATGTTTCATGTTTAAAGAAGGTTATAGGCGACAAGCTCCCAGTTCAAACAATATTGCCAGAACTTGATGAGGAAGGAAAAATTATATTGGAACTGGAAGCAGTCACAGAAACAAGAACTCGAAAACTACGGAATCGATCAATTTCAGAGTATCTCATCAAGTGGAAGAACTTATCCACTGAAAATTCCAAATGGGAGGATGAGAATTTTATACAGAAGCATCTAGAACTACTTAAGCATTGAAGACAACACTTTTTTGAAGGAGAGGGGCATGTTAGGTCCCTACAATACTAGTGTTTACCCCATTACTATTGTAGTTGTATCCCTATTGTCCCCATATCGTTATTACTGTGCCCCATAGAATCCCTCTATTGTTATTTTTGTGCCTTTATATTATTATTGTTAGGTCGGCTGGGTTATATTGTGACTCCTTAGACTCCTGTGTATAGAAAGGAGGTTTTGTCATTTGAATCATCAAAGAATTGTTCATTTATGTAATGTAAAGGAGGTTGCCCCCTCGAAGAGGCTGAATTCTAAGGCGTTCATCTATCTTTTCTATCTTTTTGTGAGCTGGTTTCATAACAGTTCTCCTGACCCAGCGCACCTAGTGATAAGCTCCTGTAGTCCTTTCACAGCCTTGCTGTCATGCAAAAACTTCATACATGTCTCCAAAAAGGTAGTGACCATTGAAGGATCCATCTCTGGCTCTAGTTGATCCTTACTACCTGAAGTGGAGGCCTCTGTGAATCTCTTCTTAGCTTCCATGAATGTCTACTTCATGCACTTCAAATCAAATTCAGGTTCCTTTGTAGGAGCCTTTCGAACCACGCACTTTCTTTAGGCTGCTTACCTTTGTCATATCCTATCGTGATACTGTTTTAGAGCACGATGTTTACATTCGGGTCCTCTTCGTTCGACTCAGACCTCATCATTTGCGAATTCTGAGTTGGGGAAGGCTGGAGTATCCCTTTGTCGCGCAACCTCGCTATTAGTGTAGGGAAGTCCTCCATCTCATGATCAAACTGATTACAATATAAACATGATTCTCTCATTGGATTTTTACAATCGCGGGCATAATGCCTTGGCCCTTCGCAATTGTAACAAATTAGCTATTCACGACCCCTTCCTGGTCCCATTCCACCTCGACCTCGTCGGCACCCTTGAAATCCAGCATGCGCCATCCCTGCATTTGGATTGGGGGCTTGCGTTTTGGTATGCACTCTGTAGTTAGGAGTCCGATCCATCATCAGCTCTTAACTTCTGCAGGTGTGTTCATCATGGCCTACCGACTTGCTGAAGTTACAGAACAATTGCTGGGACGTCTACGTATACTTCTGTAATAGATGACAATTATCTATAGCATGTTTTCCTCCTATCTGACAAATTGCACACCATAATGCAAGCGCTGCACTTGGTCCTGCTTGTGCCTCTGGCCTTAATGGCATCGGTCCTCCTCCCGCCAAGTAGTTCGCGAAGACTAGAAAATGGTCCTTGTCATGGCCCTGGCCTCTGTATTTTGTGCACCATACCTCATCGTGCGCTTCTAGGCGAGTTGTCTTGTCCTGTTTCAAACTCTGCATTTCCAGACACAAATTTTGTAGTTGTGTGTGGATTTATTGGACTCCCAGGCCGGGATCTTGTATTGGGGTCTCATGCAGTCTCATTGCAATCTCCAAAGCATCGGCCTGGGTGGATAACTTCTGCTGAGACAACACCGTCCTTAGATGCGATGTTAGTGACACTACAAACCATGCGCAGTGTTTTTCATATGTCAAGGTCATGTTGGCTTCACGAATCATACTCTTAAGTCTCTGATCTAGATCCCATGGGGTTTCACCTTGAAGCGTCACGAATTCCTTAAACTTGATAATAGATTGTGTCTACGATTTTGGCTTGCTAAATTCCCTATTCAGCATGACCTGGATATCTATGATCCCCGCTTTTGGATGGTCATTAGAATGCTTAATGTACCATGTTAGTGCGCGGTCCTGCAATGCGCTTACCAGTGTTTCCTTCTTTATATTGTCATCCACGACTCCTTGTGCTTCCCATACAGCTTTTATCACGAACAAAAATTGGTTCAGATCCTCATTCCCTACTCCTCTGAACATCGGCAATTTTATTGGCTTGCCATATTGAACTGCGGTGGTGGCGGAGGTGGTGTGGGTGGAGATGGAGGTGACGATGGTGAAACTAGTGGTGGTGTAGGTGGGGGTGGTATGCGTGGGATTCACTGCCTTATCAGACTGATCGCGCTTCTCGGAGAAACTTTCGTGAGTTCTTCCTCACTTTCCCGTTGAGGCGAAATCAAGGGGCTATTTTATATCTCTGTGCTACCTTCATTTCTATAGATCCTCCCACTTTGCGTAGCCCCAAATATCAATTTATCCACATAACCTGCTTTTCACACAGTACCATTTTAATCCAAGTGTTCAAAGATTTAATGTACTTACCTCGCGGTCCTTTGAGGAAGAGTCATTTCGCTTCACTGTAGCTGATTGTCGTGTCTATCGTGAACTCGGTGATAAACCCTCCTATAATTCGATCGAGCCAATGGTCCACAGTGCGCACAATCTTATCTTCCAACACCTCTAGTATGCACACTAATTCTGGAGTCCACATAATAAGTTTTTTGAGCCTACACCTTCCTTGACCATCTGCTAACTTTGCGATCCGCTCATACAACTCAGAGGGGAAGGATGCAAAGAAAATTCTGTGGATTTCAGTATATAAGTAGAGCTCTAACCACTATTCCTTTGATACTCGTGGGTTCCTATTTTCCTGTACCACGAACTCGTGAATCTTTCTGTCCAACCACCCTTCAATTTCTTTCTTCATTGGATTCTAGTGACACGACCTCAGACATCCCTTATGCAAATCCCAGTCCCGGCAATGGAATCGTTTGTTGGCTTGTTGGGGCCTGACCCAAGTTCGGAGGTGATTTAGCCAAACAAATCCCGGTACTACTGGCCCTTTCAGCAAAGTCCACGGAGCGCGGACTGAGGTCTCACTTGAAGTAGTATGGGAGGGTGCTAGAACCAGGTTTCCACACCCTGGATATGTTTGATGGTTTCTAGTGGTCCGCGGTTCGACCCTGCGCGCACGTGCTACGCGCACTTCCTTGTACCTTGCATCCTGAGATACTGCCTTCGTGCAGCCCTACTCGGGGGCCGAACAATTTTATTACCCAAGTCCTTATCCAATATTAGTTGATTAACTTAGATTATTTGTATGCTTTCAATTATACTTAACAATATTCATAATTCATACAAGTGCGCGCAGTAAATAAACATTATAATTGCAAATGATATCAAACATGTAATAACTCAAAAAAGATGCACAGAATTGGTAACAAAACCTTTCTTTATTAATATCTTCTCTGGTTACAGACTCAAATCTACCCTGCGCACTCAGTTGCAGGGGTCTGTGCGCTCAGCTGCGAACTCTACTAGGCCTTTGCGCACTCAGTTGCAGAACCTCTTCCTACTACTACGACCCAAGACACACTTAGACTCTTCTTCTATGCTTCACTATCTCATTCTATCCATTAGATTCTATGATCCTATTGATGATGTCCTTACAACTTAGAGCCTCGCTCTATTTATACAATCCCATGGTTCGCGGACCATGGGTAGGCCGACATTACATTCAACCTTAGGGCGGACAACCCTATGACTCTAACATACATTTCGCGCCCACAATTCGCGGATCTTTACAATAATATCACTCAAAACTTGGGCTTTGAGCCCCAAAACATGATGTGGGGGGATTCCATGGCCAATAGTCTCCCATGGTTTTATTAAGCTTTTGAGGGTCTCTCATGTCTATACCTCACCCCCATTTTGGTAGGCACTGTTGGGTGTGGAGCCTGATTATCTTCTGTATTCAAAGGTATCGTTGCATTGGACCTATTTCATAATGGGGCGGCAACGCCGCCGGTAAAATATATGCTGCAGGGGGGGTCCAGGGGGGGCGGCTTTGACCTTTGGGAGCCCCCCCAGCGGGGGGATCGGGGGGCAGCACCACCGAAGCTAAAAATAGATGTAAAATTGCCTTGTGAAATGTTGTAATTTCGTAGTCAATCTGGGCTGTTCATTAGGCGAAGATCTGATGGTAGAAGTTATGTTTAATTTAGGGTTTTTTTTTCCATAGAAGGCAACCCCTCACTATATATGAGGGAATTGTAATGTGTCTATGTAGATCTGTATTCTGAGTGAGGAAGAGAGAGGAGATTGAGAGCGAAGAGGGAATTACATCAGCTATGTTGTAGGTTGTATCTCTTCAGTTTGCTGGATAATATAAAAGGAAGGACCGACTGTTTCTTCGTGGATGTAGCCCAAACTGGGTGAACCACATATATCTATCTCTCTTGTTGTATGTGTTTTCTGTGTTTATATTTATGCAATGTTTTATGTGTTCCATTGCCCTGTGATATATAATTTTCTAGCAAATGGTATCAGAGCCAGAGGTCTATTTGGCTGATAAACTTGCAGGAGAGAAGGGTTCCAGGTTCAAGTGGAAGTAATGGCGGAAGATGGTAGGTTTAGGTTCGAAAGATTTAATGGCCAAAACTGCCAGCTGTAGAAGATGCAGATGGAAGATTATTTGTACCAGAGATATCTGTACCAACCATTGAATGGAAAGGCAAAGAAGCCGACGAGTATGAGAGACACAAAATGGGATATTCTCGACAGAAAAGAACTTGGAACAATACGGCTGTGCCTTGCGGTGTTGGTAGCATTTAATATTTCAATGGAAACAACAACACAGGGTTTAATGTTGACATTGGCCAAACTATATGAAAAACCCTCGGCCTCAAATAAGGTATTTCTTATGAAGCGATTATTTAATATGAAGATGTCAGAAGGTGGATCTGTTGCTGATAATTTAAATGAATTTAATACAGTTACCAGTCAGTTACGTTCTGTAGGGGTAACTTTTGATGATGGAGTTAGGGATTTGTTATTTTTGTGCTCATTGCCAGAAAGTTGGAATGGTTTAGTTTGGGCCATTAGTAAATCTGTCTTTGGATCTATTACTTTAAAGTTTGATGATGTTGTCGGTGCAATCCTTAGCGAGGAAATGCAACAGAAAAGCTCTGGTGAGACATCAGGTAATACATTGACTGCAGAGACTAGGGAATAAAAATGGAAAGAGGAAAGAGCCCTGGATATCGCAGTAAGTCAAGAAAAGGTAGATCCAAGTCCAGATCGGGGATAGTGTCCTAGAAATGTGGGAAGAAAGGACACCTGAAGAAATATTGCAAGTCTCGGAAGGGAAAAGAAAGAGACGCGCAACAAGAAAAAAATCATGAAGCGAATGTGACAGGTGATGTGTTACAGGATGCTTTGATTCTTTCATTAGAAAATATTATTGATGTCGAGTGGTAGATTCAGGGGCCTCATTCCATGCCACACCTGATAGGAAACATTTTCATGATTATGTTCAAGGAGATTTTGGACAGGTTCGATTGGGTGATGATAAACCCTGTAAAATCATTGGAATGGGTATAGTTTTCATAAAACGGAAAAATGGAAATCAATGGCTATTGAAGGAGGTAAGGCATGTTCCATATCTGAAGAAAAATATGATTTCAACAAGGTAGTTTGGAGGTGAAGGCTGTGTAACTACTTTCACAGATAAAACCTGGAAGGTCACTAAAGGAACCCTGGTAATAGCAAACGGAGAAAAGGTTGGTACATTATATTTATGCAATGGTATTTCTAATTCTGTTAATGCTTTAACATCTACAGGAGAATATACGACATTGTGGCATCATAGGTTTGGGAACATGAGTGAGAAGGGGATGCAGATCCTTCACTCAAGAAATTTGTTGCCAGGTTTGAAGCATGTTGATTTGGAATTTTGTGAAAATTGTGTTTATGAAAAATAGAAGAGAGTCAAAATTCTCAAAGTGGGGAAAGAAAAGAAGAGCGAAAAATTAGAGCTTGTGTATACAGGTGTATGGGGACCTACTCAGGTATCATCTCTCGATGGCTCTCATTATTATGTTACTTTTATTGACGATGCAACCAGAAAAACCTGGATTTATTGTATTCGAAATAAATCTGATGTATTTGATACTTTCAAGAAATGGAAAGCTTTGGTTGAAAATGAGACAGGAAAAAGGTTGAAGTGTCTCAGATAAGACAATGGAGGTAAATATTCCAGCAGAAAGTTTGATAGGTACTATTCATAAAATGGAATTCACAGAGAGAAGATAGTTCCAAGAATACTACAACAAAATGGTGTGTCAGAAAGGATGAATGGGACCATCATGAAGCGTGCAAGGTGCATGAGATTGCATGTAGGATTTCCTTTACAATTTTGGGTAGATGCTGTAGATACTGCTGTTTATCTAATAAATAGAGGGCCTTCAAGTTCCTTGGATGGTGGTATTCCAAAGGGAGCATGGACAGGTAAAACAAAAAAATACTCTTTTTTAAAGACTTTTGGTTGTGAAGCCTGTGTCCACATTAATAAAGAAAATAGAACAGAGCTTAAGGAAAAATCAAAGAAATGTACCTTTATTGGATATGGTGTTAATGATTTTGGTTATCGCTTTTATGATTCTGAAAAACACAAAAATCCTTAGGAGCAGAGATGTCATATTCAATGAAAGGTTTTGTATAAGGATCAACTGCAGGAAAAGAAATAGGAAAAAGAAAAAAGAGAATACATAGTGCTTGAAGAGATCACAGAAAAAGTGATGGTGCCTGAAAATCATAATGACCAACAGCCAGAACAACAACCACAATAGCAACAAGCACCTCAAACACGTGAAAGAGGTGTTAGAAGATCTACTAGGATAAGTAGAACCCCTGAACGATACTCTCCTTCATTATATTATGTATTGTTGACTGATTCTGGTGAACCAGAATGTTATGAAGAAGCAGTGCAGGTAGAAACCAGGAAGAAGTGGGAGCAAGCCATGAAAGAAGAGACGGAATCCTTAGCACATAACCAGACTTGGGACTTAGTCAGGTTGCCTGCAGGTAAAAATACATTGTCGAATAAATGGGTTTACAGGTTGAAGGAAGAAGATGGAGGTAGAAAAAGGTATAAAGCTAGACTTGTGGTGAAGGGGTTTGCACAGAAAAATGGTATAGACTTTGATGAGATATTTTATCTTGTTGTTAAAATGACTTCAATCAGAACTATTTTAAGTCTGGTAGCAGCTGAAGGTTTTCATCTTCAACAGTTAGATGTAAAGACAACTTTCTCCATGGGGATTTGGAGGAAGAGATATATATGTAGCAACCACAAGGATATGAGGTAAAAGGGAAGGAGAAACTAGTGTGTAGGTTGAAGAAGAGCTTGTATGGCTTAAAACAGTCACCAAGGTAGTGGTATCTAAAATTTGACAGGTTTATGTCTGAACAAGGTTATACTAGATGTCACTTTGATCATTGTGTTTATCTCAAAAGAAAAAATGATGGCAACTGATGAGCCCCAATTTTTGGTACAATTTGGGCTCATTTGGCCTACTTGCTCTGCTCAAACCATTCATTTTTTATTGCTTATGCATGCATTTCTTGGTTTATTCGTGTTGTTTGTAGGAAGAAGGGTAGACATTTTATCTACGTGACTAATGCATGATGCTTTCAGGTTTTTGGCATTAAAAGGGAGAAAAAGACAACGAAAAAGGAGACAAGGAGACAATGAGGTGGCACTGTTGGTTTTTAGGAGAGGATGTCCACGGTCTTGGGGACCTTCCTCGTGATTCCCACCAAGAACTCCGAGCTCCAATCCATCTCCCCACCGAGCTTAGAAGCAGCCAGCTGTTCTACAGGAACAACAGTTATAACTGTTCTACAGGAACAGTAGTTATGACTGTCCTACAGGATCAACAGTTAAACTTTAGTTGGACAGCCGAGCTCCTAAAATCAAGGACACCTGTTGGATGATCATTTTTGCATAAATACTGAGGCCGTAGCCTTGGATAGAAGCTTTTTGAACCTTGGCATTACTCTTGTAATTTGGAAGTACGAGCTAGAGCTCGGTTTTTGTTCCTTTTTGTAAGCCAATTTGGCATGACATCAGATTATGAATAAAGAAGGCAGATTTTGATCTAGTTCTGAGTTTTCTCAAGGAGCTATAGCTCTCAGGTTAGGGCCCAACCTGAGAGCAATAGATCTCCTCAGTGTTGTAATGTGTTTGCATTTCGTTCCAGCACTTTGAGTTTGTTTACTTTCACATGCAATTCGAATTTACAGTTTGTTAATTTAGTCGTTTTCATGAGCATAGATAGGACTAGTTTATGGTGATTTGCTTTCAGTTGCTTAAGTTTGATAGGAGGATAGATATAATCTCTTGGAGCTCCAGCAAAAAGGTTGTAAAGGCTCACTGCCATCTCTCTGTTAGGGATTGGGGTGCAGTCCATGACCAACCACCAAAAAGAAAAGCAGTTCTTCTCATTTCCATGCAAGCTGCAACATAAACATTTTCATTGAAGATCCATCCATGCATTTTTGACATCGAACCATACTTTCACATTTCATTTCCACGCATAGGTTTCATTTCTTGTTTTCCATTTCTGTTCATAGGTTTCATGGCACAGTTATCATAGGTTAATGAATTTCTCGTTTTGATGCATGAGTCATTTGTTTCATTTATGCTGCTCCTTTTCAATCCACTTTCTTCTTCTTCTTCTTGATCTATCCTCAAGTCCTATTTAACCTCTGTCTTACTCATTTACCCTCCAACTCTCTCATTTTCCACATAGCTCCATCTCCTTCAACTTTCATAGTTCCCATCCTTCCAATCATCAAACCACTGCATACACTCTTCCTCCATCTGATTCCTCTGCTTCTGAGCCATTACCAGCTCCATCTCCATCTCACCTATCCTTCTACACCACTCCAACCCTTCACCATCTTCCAAAACTTCCACGGCCAATCATCCTGTAGAATTGCACAGCCTTCCTGTAGAAACCCCTGAGTTTCCTGTAGGATCCCCTGCAGACTTCCTGTAGAAGTCTACAAACTCGGTTGCTGAGCATCCGAACGTGGTAGACTTTTGGGGATTGATGCTGGAGACCCTCTGGGACCTCCCATAGCCATTCTGACCTTGCCCATGCTTTCCTTCCATTCCAACCGCCCCTGCACAACCAAACCCTAATTAAAAGCATCATCACAATAAGTCCAACCACTTAATGAAAAAGTACAAAAACATGACTTTTCAGATGCAAGTAGCTTAGATGCATGTATTTCAGTTCACTGCAAGTAATGGCATTATTGGTAGTTGTTTCATTCACAGTTTTGCATAGTTAGGGTCTAGCTAGTCAAATTAGGGTTTCCATGCTTTATTGGTTTTCAGTTTCCTTCTGCAATTAGACTAGTCTCCTTTGAGTTAGCTTTCATCCATCATTGATAAAGCTTCTTCTGTGAGCCTATAGAAGTTGGCTTGAGCCCTAGCGGACTTGTGCCAGCTGACCAAGTGACAGCTGCGACAAGAGCTAGTACTTGTGCATACAGCACCGTCGCTTCCAAGTTTGTATGAACTACCAGGTTGATAAAATTAAGAGACAGGAAGCTCTAGGAGTTGTAGCATTATTGCTACAATACTGGAGCCCACCATCTTTTTGGCGCCGTTGCCGGGGAAGCGGCAGAGTATTGGTGATTGTTGCTATTCTTCTATTTTCCTGCTAAGTAGTTTATTTCATTTCCATTATGAAATTTCATTTATGCAAAAGTAGATTAGCATTTCTTGCTTTCATAGATTAGCATTTCAATTCCGCAATTTCATTTCCGCAAGCGTAGATTAGCATTTCAATTCTGCAAGAGTAGATTAGCATTTCTTTTCTGCAAGCGTAGATTAGCATTTCAATTCCGCAAGCGTAGACTAGCATTTCATTCCTGCAATTGCATTTGAGCAAAGTAGATTAGTCCTTTCCTGCTTTCAGTTAATTTTGCATCTTTCATAGATAGTTGCAGATCAATCTGTCTCAGTTTTGAAGGTACCAAAAGAAAAGCAAAGCGAAAGCAATCAAAGAGAAAAAGAAAGTCTTTTCCATTTCATGCCTCGTAGGAACCGAGATAGATCAGGCAAATTCCTACCAAACACCCCCACCACATCACTGAGTCACCCTTCTCTCTTCTTTGGTGACAGTGACCCAGAAGAACCTATAGGTGAACATCCTGAGATATCCAAAGATCCTATAGTAGAAGAAGAGTTAGAGACTACTCCATTTGAAGCTATGGCTGATAATAGAAGAGAAGATGAGAGAATAGAAGGTGCCTTCCCCATCCGAGAGACCAATGGAGAGATGAAAATGAAAAACATTAGCCCCTCCGCCCTACCTCACTTCCATGGGCTGACCACTGAAGATCCAGATACCTTCCTGTTTGAGTTTGCTGTCCTTTGCAGAACCTATGACTATACTGAAGATGAGCAAAAGTTGAAACTTTTCCCTTCCACTCTCAAGGATGCAGCATTACGCTGGTTCATGGGTTTACCTGGGAATAGTATCACTACTTGGGCTCAGATGCAGCAAGCTTTCAACACCAAGTACCGGGATTACTGTAGGTCCAAGGAAACAAAGGGGGAAATCTTTCGGATGTCCATGGGAAATGATGAGTCCTTAGAGGATTATGAGGAGAGGTTCCAACTAAGCTATAAGCGGGCCAGGTGCACACTTGACCCTGAATCCCTCAAGTTGGTCCTACTCCGAGGAGTCCCTGAAGACCTCTTAGATACCCTTCACATGTTCGCTGGGGGGGATATTTACCAACTGCCTTATGAGGACATCAAGACCGTGTTTAGAAACCACTCCAGGGCAGCTCGGAAACGAGGTAGAGGAAACCACCTCTCAATTAGTGTCCCTTTCTCCAAACATGAGCTTGCAAACCAATTAGAAGATCTTAAGAGTGAGGTGAGACAAACCATTGCCATGCAGCTTGACACATTCAGGATTCAGCAAAAGAAAGAAGAGGCTGAGAGAGCCTTGGCTGTCTTCTGTCCTAGGTGCACAAGGAGACACCCTAAGAACGAATGTCCATTGCATTCGGTTGAAGTGTGTTTCGTTTGTGAGGAGGACCATCCCACAAATCAGTGTCCAACCTTACCTGGGTTTAAAGCCATGTACTAAGGGACCGAAGCTCCCACAGAGCCTCTCTATTACCTCAACCAAAGGAGGCCACAAGGATCTAGACCTTATCAGCAGGGGATGCAAGGGGCATCTCAAGCTTATGACAGCCCCAACCAATCGACTCCTATGCCTTCCTGGGGTCCCCCTGCTCATCCTTCATGGTCCATGCCTCCTCCATGGTCTTATCCACCTCAGTACCCCACTCAACCTACTTCTCATCCATATCACTCACATACCCAGCCACAGCCTCAATGGAATGCCCCTTAGTCGGGGTGGAGGCCCCAATACAACACTCCTCCTGCCATTTTGCCTCCACCACCAGTTCAACCTCAACCATTACCTCCTGCTCCTCCAAGGCAGCCTCAAATGGCTGCTCAACCGAACCCGAATCCCAACAATAGACAGGCCCAACAGGTATACACTGGGGAAACCTCATGCCCTACCTATGCTGTGGAGATCCAGGAGATCAACCTTCGATCTGGAAAGACTCTACCAGATTGCCAACCTCCTCCCCCAGAGGATGAGGAAGATAAACAGGAAATTGAACCAAAGGCTATTCTACCCTTTCCTGAGAGACTAACAGCCACCACACAACCTAACCCAGAGGAAGATGAGCTTTTGGGTGAGCTCAAGCAGTTGTGTGTAAAAATCCCACTTCTCCAAGCCATCAAGGATGTGCCAATATATAACAAGCTGGTTAAGGAGAAGTGTTTCAAACACCCAGGCAGACGGAAGAAAGATGCCTCAACTATCAATGTCATAGGACAACTGTCTGACCTTATGCTAGGACAAGTCATCTGCCCAAAGTACCTAGATCCTGGAAGTCCTGTAGTAGATGTTCACATCAATGGCACTATTATACCTCACACCTTGATTGATCTGGGGGCTGCCATCAATGTGATGACCAGGGATACCATGCTTAAACTCAATCTTCAGGGTTCCTTGAGGAAGACCTCGACAGTACTGCAATTAGTAGATCGCTCCACCGTGACTCCCGAAGGGATTGTGGAGGATGTCATGGTCTCCATTGATTCTTGGGAATACCCTGCAGACTTCTTGGTTCTGTAACCAAAGGCCAAGCTTACTGGATATCCTCTCATTTTGGGAAGGCCTTGGTTAGCTACTGCAGATGCTTACATAAGTTGTCGAGCAGGAAACATGACCATCAAAAATGGTCCCATGTCCAAGCAGCTAGTCCTATACCCTCCTGCCCAACCCTCCTTGGAGAATGACTTACCACTCTGGTTGGAAGAAGGAGAGGAAGATGAGGTGTACTCAGCACCTCTGTGCACCTTATATACCACTAGAAAAGACCCCCCAACCGAGGATGACTTGATCGAGACCTTGATCCAGAATCCACCTTCCAGTGCACTACCCTTAGAGGAATTGGTGAAGGATGCCCAAGCTAGCACCTTAGTGGATCTTTGTACAACCAACCCTGTTACTCCCAGAGTCAAGAATGTGGAGTTTGGCCCTGAGAAAGCATTGAAGATCAGCTCCTCCCTATCTCCTTCCCAGGAAAAGGAGCTGTGTAGTCTGTTGGCCAACCACCTAGATGCTTTTGCTTGGAGCTATAAGGAGATGAAAGGAGTCCATCCTTCGGTCTGTACCCACCATATATACATCAAAGAGGATTGTAAACCGGTTAGGCAACCTCAGAGGAGAATGAATCCAGCCCTTAAGGACATTGTTAAGGAAGAGTTGCAGAAACTGTTGGATGCCGGATTCATCTACCCCATCTCAGATAGTGAATGGGTGTCCCCTCTAGTGTTGGTTCCCAAGAAAAATGGGAAATGGAGAATCTGTGTGGACTACCGAGAACTGAACAAAGCTACCAAGAAGGACCATTTCCCTCTACCTTTCATAGATCAAGTGTTGGATGGACTGGTAGGAAAGAAGTTCTTCTCTTTCCTGGGTGGGTTTAGCGGGTACAATCAAATCCAAATCAGCCCGGAAGACCAGGATAAGACCACCTTCACTTGTCCTTGGGGTACCTTTGCCTATCGAGTCCTTCCCTTTGGGCTATGCAATGCTCCTGCTACCTTTCAGAGAGCTGTCTTGAGCATCTTCTCGGAGCTGGTCCATGATGCAGTAGAAATATACATGGATGACTTTACTCCTTATGGGGCCAACTTCCAGGAAGCATTGTCCAACCTGGGGAAATTCCTAACCAAATGCACCGAGATGAACTTGTCCCTTAGTCCTGAAAAATGTGAATTCCTAATGACTGAAGGGACCATGCTTGGCCATACCATTTCTTGCCAAGGATTGCAGGTGGATCCTAACAAAATTGCTCTCATCAAGAGGGTTCCACCTCCTCAAAAGGTCAGGGATGTCCGGAGTTTCTTGGGATTAGCAGGATATTACCGGAGATTCATTAAAGATTTCAGCAAGCTAGCCTCGCCATTGTTTGGCCTGTTGGCAAAAGATGTGGAGTTTAAATGGACTGACGATTGTCAGAGGGCTTTAAATGAATTGAAGGACAAGTTGGTGTCAGCCCCAATCCTGAGAGGTCCAAACTAGGCCCTACCTTTCCACATCCACACTGATGCCTCGAACAAAGCCATAGGTGCAGCTTTAGGACAAGTTGAGTAGAAACTTCCATATGCCATTTACTTTGTTAGCAAAAACTTGTCCAAAGCTAAGCTGAATTACACTATAACCGAGAAAGAATTCTTGGCTGTAGTCCATGCACTGAACAAGTTCCGACATTATATTACTGGTTACCAAACCTTTGTACATACTGACCATGCTGCTATTAGATATTTAATGAATAAACCAGATGTGAATGCTCGTATTATTAGATGGTTACTTTTATTGCAGTAGTTTGATCTAACCATTGTTGATAAACCAGGTAGAGAAAATGTTGTTGCTGACTTTTTATCTAGATTGGATTTGTCTGCAGATGAGGATGGAACAGTGGATGATCAGATGCCTGATGAACATCTGTTTGCTATTTCAGTACTCTCTCCATGGTTTGCTGATATAGCAAACTATATTGTTTCAACACAGTTCCCTCCACACCTATCTTCCAGAGAGAAGAGCAGAATCATCAGAAAAAGTGCCTCATTCACTTGGATCGGGGGAAATCTGTTCAAGCTTGGCCCCGATCAGATCTTAAGGCGTTGTGTAAGGGAGGAGGAAGTCTTTGATATCCTCCTCACTTGTCATGATGGGCCTTGTGGAGGGCATTTTGCAGCAAAGAGAACTGCCTTCAAGATCCTGCAGGCAGGCTACTATTGGCCCACACTTCATCAAGATGTCAGAAGATATGTCAGTCAGTGTGACCAATGCCAAAGAATGGGGAAACCAACCCAAAGGGATGAGATGCCTCTCCAACCTCAAGTGACTCTTGAGCCATTTGAGAAGTGGGGCATGGACTTTGTGGGCCCAATCAACCCCTCTTCGAGGCAAAGGACTTACATCATTGTGTGTACTGACTATCTGACAAAGTGGGCAGAGACCAAAGCAATCAAAGCAGCAACAGAAGAAAAGGTGGCCGAGTTCCTAAGAGAGAACATCTTCTATAAGTTTGGCTATCCAAGAGAGCTGGTCACCGATCAAGGGAGCCAGTTCACCTCCAACCTGGTTGAAGATCTCCTAGCTCATCACAAGATCAAGCACAAGACTTCCACCCCTTATCACCCTCAAGCAAATGGGCAGGTGGAAGTCACCAATAGAGCATTAGAAGGGATCTTGACTAAAGTGGTGAGCAGCAGCAGGAAGGACTGGGCAGATCGCCTGGTTGAAGCCACATGGGCCTACAACACCACTTGGAAGACCACCACCGGTTTCACACCATATGAGCTGGTCTATGGGAAGAAAGCTTTGCTGTCCATTGAGTTTGAATACAATACCTTGAGGATGGCAGCTCAGCTGGACCTAGATCTCAGCCATGCACAACAAGAAAGGCTACTACAGTTGAATGGCCTGGATGAGCACCGAATGCAGGCCCTCCTTCACTCAGAAGTGGTTCAACTTCAGAGAAAGGTGTGGCATGACCAACATCTCCATGACAAGCAATTTCAGCCGGGAGATTGGGCTTTGTTGTATGATTCCAGATACAAAGATTTCAAGGGGAAGCTGAGAACCAGATGGCTAGGACCATATACAGTGGAGAAATGCCATGACAATGGATCTGTCCTCATTCGAACCATTGATGAGGAAGCCATTCCCATGCTTGTCAATGGGCATCGATTGAAGATCTACAGGAGACCTCTCTCAAGACAAGAGTTTATCAAAACTATGGAGAAATCTGTATTGGTCATAGAGAAGGGTTCTGCCTCTGCCTCTGGCACACCCTGAAAAAATATCTGAAAAAAAAAAAGAAAAAAAAGAAAAAAAAATAAAGATCCTTGGGTGAAAACCTCTCTGAGGCGCCCAAGGCAGGTAGTAGGGGTGAAAACCTCATTGAGGCGCCCCTATTGCTTTTCAAAAAAAAAAAAGAGAAGAGGTTGAAAAAGATCCTTGAGTGAAAACCTCTCTGAGGCGCTCAGGGCAGATGGCACGGGTGAAAACCTCCTTGAGGCACCCCTGTTATCTTTCAAAAAAAAAGAAGAAAAAAAAAGAAAAAAAAGAAAACACAATAAGCAAAATATGGTAAAAATTGCAGGTTGCAGATGCTCTATGGAGAAGAGGAAGCCCTTCAACTCACAGCCAAGGGTCCTTATCATGCTGTCAAGGAACCTCATCAGTACCTCCTCCAAGAGCACCCATGTTTTTTCAAGGTATGTGCAATTTTATCATGGTTTGAATCTTCTACAGGAAGCTGCTGTCTTTCTACAGGAAGGCGCAGTCTTTCTACAGGAAGGCGCAGTCTTTCTACAGGAAGGCGCGGATTTTCTACAGGAAAGTGCAGACTTTCTACAGGAAGGCCGAACTTTCTACAGGAAGCTCTGTGTTCTACAGGAAACTTCCTGTAGGAGTTTTGGACGGCCAGAATTCATCTTAAAAAGAGATTTTGCGACCATGGATTGGTTTGGATGCATGCAAGCCTCTGTTGGCATCCTTGCACGTTGCTGTCACCATGCTCCACCACCCGTGTCGACATGCGGCCAAGTCCCTGCACAAACAAAGAAAATCGATGAGTTCTCGCGGGAAAGCCATTTCCAAAGTTAAACAAATGATGGGATCTCATACCACATGCATCAAGAGCTCCGGGATCGTGATCGAGAAGCCAGAACCGCCATCGTGCAGCATGCACCCAAGGAGAAAGGACTGTTACGAGACCCCTCGCGGGGATCCTGTGACAGTTCAACCTGCTCGAGTGGATACCATTCACAGCACCGCCATCTGAAATGAAACGCGGACGCATGCAAGCAAAACCATCCACTCCAGCGTTGGCAGCCTGTAACCACAAGTTTCCGGGTCTGTGTAAGTCGCACGCAGCAGGTAGATCCGCTCACCATCGTCCGAGAACTGAAAAAATCATGTGCAGCCACACAGGTAAGTGTCTCAACCCTTCCTTCCATCAAATCGCATGAATCTAACTTTGAAATTGTTTGCAAAGTGTAAAATTGAATGGTTGAGCGGCCGTATGGCCAGTCGACTGGCCACGTCGGCTAGTTAAAGTGTAATTGGATGTTTGGGTGGCGGCCACGACAAAGAGAATGAACGGCATGCACGTGAGAACACTCTCGTCAGAAGCATGAGTTTAACAGGAAAGGCGGCGGCAAATCTGTGGGAATGAATGCGGCAGCAAGTGAATACGCAGGCGGAGGATGGATGACGTCGCCCAACGGTCCGGCGGGGACAGCTCATCCCCCGCGCCACGGATTGCGCCGATTCAAAATCCAATCGGCTAGATCATGCGCATGCATTTATCATCCAACACTTCAACTCGGATAGCTATTCTGATCTCCTCTGCACTTTGATACGCCGAGTTGTTGGCTACCAGAACGTTGGTCAAGCACACCGTGAGCGCGGGCCAACTACAGTCCTCCCCGAGAATTGCGCACTGCTTCTACAGGAACGCAGTCCTACAGGAGCGCAGTTCTACAGGAACGCAGTTCTACAGGAACGCATTCTACAGGAACACAGTCATCTACAGGGAAGCGGGTGCCTCACGCAAAAAGGTGGCCAATTAAAGAGGTAACCCTGAACTTTGCATGCAACTGGTTAGTAAAAGTGGCAAGACCATCGTCCATAGTCGGGTCATAAAGATATTGGTGGAATTGTTGTTTGCTGTGCCTTTGCTACCGTTCTACAGGATGTTGGTATAAGTAGTCTGTGTTGAAATTTTGTATGTGCATGCTCTGTCTTCATAGACCAAATCTCTTTTGCATTTGCCACCTTCAATTAAAATGACCGTGTTCATCATGCCGGGTGGTTTTATAAGACGAGAACCCACTGAGTCCACTAAATTAAGGGAAAACCCGGCAGTAGTAGAGCTCTTCACCAGAGCACAATGGATGCCTTTTTGTGATAAGCTGCAGGGCTACGATGATGAAGTAGCCGAGGAATTCTTACAGGCTTTGAAGCCTAAATCCTAGACACTGGCCACAGTGAACTTCAGAGGTCTGAGCCTCAAGCTCACCCCAGAACATATCAGTCGGATCACAGAACTCCCTATGGGTCTGCCATGAGACAAGGACGAAAGAAAGCTGAGCCAGCAAGCAAAGAAGGAATTCTTTCCACCTGAGGAAGAATTCTCGGAGGATAAGAACGGGGTGAGAAGAACGAGTCTATTGCCACCTTGGAATGAAGTCAGTTTGCAAATCATGAAATATATTACTTGTGAAGGCCGATTCAGCATCGTGTATGCATATCACTTTCGGCTACTCACTGAGTTGAGGCACCGAATTGACCTTCCTGTAGAGCAAAAACTGAGCATCCCTTATTACCTCCTGCAGTCCCTAATGGAGTGTGCTACAAAGCTAAGAGAGGGCATACCTGATCAGATAGTCCATCATGGGTTGATCAAGCTGCTTGTGGAAGATGCATTGCACTCATATAAGGTCCCCCTCTCATGGGAATTTTTCCGCAATTTGACCAAAGATGGGGATATTAAAATGTTGATCGAAGAAACGGGTTCCTCTAGCAGTGAGCAACACGAAGCAGTGGCCGAAGAACAAAGGAAGGAGCATGAGGAAAAGAAGGACCAAGAAAAAGGTGGCACACCTCTCCTGTCAGCAAGGGAAAAGAGGATGAAGAGCAGAATGGACAAAGCTGAGGTAGTCCACGTCAGCCCAAGTACCTCAACAACACCTGCAACCAAAACAAAAAGCAAAACTCAAGCAGGCAAGCAAGCGGAGGTGGAGACACCTGTGTCTACAGGAAAGCAAAAACAGGCTTCTACAGGAAGCCCGAAAACACAAACTCAAGCTTCTACAGGAAGCCCAAAAATCATTGAAAAACAGGCTTCTACAGGAAGCCCGAAAACAAAGACAAAGGCTTCTACAGGAAGCCCGAAGATCCGTGAGAAGCAGGCTTCTACAGGAAGCCCAAAAGCAAAGACCAAGGCTTCTACAGGAAGCGCGAAAATCGTTGGAGAACAGGCTTCTACAGGAAGCCCAAAAACAGAGACAAGGGCTTCTGCAAGAAGCCCGAAATTGGAAAAAGGGGCTTCTACAAGAGGCCCGAAAGTCATTGAGAAACAGCCTCCTACAGAGAGTCTGAAGGCAGAGAAAGGGCCTTCTTCAAGGAGCCCAACAGCGGGGAAGAAAGAATCTTCGACAGGAGGCCCGGAAGCGGGCAAAGCAGGGTCTTCCACAGGAAGCCCGAAATCTGAAAAGGAGGGGCCCTCTACAAGGAGCTCTGAGAGAGCAAAACGCAAGAAAGAGAAGGCTGGCATTCTCGAAAAGGAGGCAGCAGCGGCACTGGCTGCCCTCAGTACACCTCCAAAACCGAAGGAGAAAAGGGAGAGGGAGACCCCTCTACCATCTGAAGCCAGGAGAAGCAAGAGGATGACCACGGGCAAGCCACAGCCTCCACCCAGCAGCCAAACCACTTCAGGGGATGTCCCTACTTCACCCAGTGCAAGAACCCCCTCTAAAACATCAGCCACCCCCGAAAAGGGGAGCCCAAAAATAACTTCCTGGACACGAAAAATAGGCCAGTCGCCTTCCGAAGCCCGGCTCAAGGAAATAGGAAAGGGGAAGGAAGCATCACCTTCGTCACCACCAGGGGCAGCAAAGGCAGGGCCGCCAAAAACGGGAAAGGAAGAAGCGCCACCCTCGGCAGAAAAGGCAGAGCCACCAAAATCAGGGGGGGAAAAGCGTGCTCCGGGCTCTAGTTCTCGGCCAAAGACGAGGAGCCAGGGCAAAGTTGCTCAAGGATGAGCAAATAGTTTAGCTGGGGGGTGATGATGAGCCCCAATTTTTGGTACAATTTGGGCTCATTTGGCCTACTTGCTCTGCTCAAACCATTCATTTTTTATTGCTTATGCATGCATTTCTTGGTTTATTCGTGTTGTTTGTAGGAAGAAGGGTAGACATTTTATCTACGTGACTAATGCATGATGCTTTCAGGTTTTTGGCATTAAAAGGGAGAAAAAGACAACGAAAAAGGAGACAAGGAGACAATGAGGTGGCACTGCTGGTTTTTAGGAGAGGATGTCCACGGTCTTGGGGACCTTCCTCGTGATTCCCACCAAGAACTCCAAGCTCCAATCCATCTCCCCACCGAGCTTAGAAGCAGCCAGCTGTTCTACAGGAATAGCAGTTATAACTGTTCTACAGGAACAGTAGTTATGACTGTCCTACAGGATCAGCAGTTAAACTTTAGTTGGACAGCCGAGCTCCTAAAATCAAGGACACCTGTTGGATGATCGTTTTTGCATAAATACTGAGGCCGTAGCCTTGGATAGAAGCTTTTTGAACCTTGGCATTACTCTTGTAATTTGGAAGTACGAGCTAGAGCTCGGTTTTTGTTCCTTTTTGTAAGCCAATTTGGCATGACATCAGATTATGAATAAAGAAGGCAGATTTTGATCTAGTTCTGAGTTTTTCTCAAGGAGCTATAGCTCTCAGGTTAGGGCCCAACCTGAGAGCAATAGATCTCCTCAGTGTTGTAATGTGTTTGCATTTCGTTCCAGCACTTTGAGTTTGTTTACTTTCACATGCAATTCGAATTTACAGTTTGTTAATTTAGTCGTTTTCATGAGCATAGATAGGACTAGTTTATGGTGATTTGCTTTCAGTTGCTTAAGTTTGATAGGAGGATAGATATAATCTCTTGGAGCTCCAGCAAAAAGGTTGTAAAGGCTCACTGCCATCTCTCTGTTAGGGATTGGGGTGCAATCCATGACCAACCACCAAAAAGAAAAGCAGTTCTTCTCATTTCCATGCAAGCTGCAACATAAACGTTTTCATTGAAGATCCATCCATGCATTTTTGACATCGAACCATACTTTCACATTTCATTTCCACGCATAGGTTTCATTTCTTGTTTTCCATTTCTGTTCATAGGTTTCATGGCACAGTTATCATAGGTTAATGAATTTCTCGTTTTGATGCATAAGTCATTTGTTTCATTTACGCTGCTCCTTCTCAATCCACTTTCTTCTTCTTCTTCTTGATCTATCCTCAAGTCCTATTTAACCTCTGTCTTACTCATTTACCCTCCAACTCTCTCATTTTCCACATAGCTCCATCTCCTTCAACTTTCATAGTTCCCATCCTTCCAATCATCAAACCACTGCATACACTCTTCCTCCATCTGATTCCTCTGCTCCTGAGCCATTACCAGCTCCATCTCCATCTCACCTATCCTTTTACACCACTCCAACCCTTCACCATCTTCCAAAACTTCCACGGCCAATCATCCTGTAGAATTGCACAGCCTTCCTGTAGAAACCCCTGAGTTTCCTGTAGGATCCCCTGCAGACTTCCTGTAGAAGTCTGCAAACTCGGTTGCTGAGCATCCGAATGTGGTAGACTTCTGGGGATTGATGCTGGAGACCCTCTGGGACCTACCATAGCCATTCTGACCTTGCACATGCTTTCCTTCCATTCCAACCGCCCCTGCACAACCAAACCCTAATTAAAAGCATCATCACAATAAGTCCAACCACTTAATGAAAAAGTACAAAAACATGACTTTTCAGATGCAAGTAGCTTAGATGCATGTATTTCAGTTCACTGCAAGTAATGGCATTATTGGTAGTTGTTTCATTCACAGTTTTGCATAGTTAGGGTCTAGCTAGTCAAATTAGGGTTTCCTAGGGTTTCCATGCTTTATTGGTTTTCAGTTTCCTTCTGCAATTAGACTAGTCTCCTTTGAGTTAGCTTTCGTCCATCATTGATAAAGCTTCTTCTGTGAGCCTATAGAAGTTGGCTTGAGCCCTAGAGGACTTGTGCCAGCTGACCAAGTGACAGCTACGACAAGAGCTAGTACTTGTGCATACAGCACCGTCGCTTCCAAGTTTGTACGAACTATCGGGTTGATAAAATTAAGAGACAGGAAGCTCCAGGAGTTGTAGCATTATTGCTACAATACTGGAGCCCACCAACAACTATATTATATTGTTATTCTATGTAGATGACATTCTTGTTGTAGGTTCTAACATGCAAGAAATAAATGTGCTCAAAAGAAAACTGGCAAACTCGTTTGCAATAAAGGATTTGGGTGCTGCAAAACAAATCCTTGGTATGAGAATAACTAGAGATAGGAAGAATAAAAAATTAAACATTGTCTCAGAGTAAGTACATACAAAAGGTGTTGAAAAGGTTTAATATGCAGAATGAAAAACCAGTTAGTATACCTTTGGCTAGCCATTTCAAACTAAGTAAGGAAATGTGTCCCAAGACTCAGGAAGAAATGACTAATATGTCTAAAGTTCCATATGCATCAGTAGTGGGAGTTGTAAGAAGGTACATGAACAATCAAGGAAAATAACATTGGATGGCAATAAAGTGGATTTTCAAGTATTTGATAGGTACCACAAATGAAGAATTATGCTTTTGTGGTTCAAACATTTCTCAACAGGGATATGTTGATGCAGATATGGCGGGTGATAAAGATAACAGGAGGAGAACCACAGAGTATGTGTTTACTGTAGGTGGAACAACTATTAGTTGGGTCTCAAAACTGCAAAGTGTTGTTGCACTCTCAACAACAGAAGCAGAGTATGTTGCTGCTATAGAGGCTAGTAAAGAAATGATTTGGCTACAAAGGTTTTTGGATGAATTGGGTAAGAAGCAGGAGTTGGGAAGGTTATACAATGACAGCCAGAGTGCCATACATCTTGAAAAGAACTCTACATTTCCTTCCAAGGCTAAACATATATAGCTCAAGTACCATTTCATACGGTCAGCATTGGAAGATGGACAGTTGAAGATGGAAAAGATACACACTAGCCAGAATCCTGCAGATATGTTAACAAAAATAGTAACCAGGGAGAAACTGAGAGTCTGCTCATTTTCAATTGGTCTTCAAGTATGATGAAGAAGATGAGAAACAACCAGGTCCTAAGTGGAGCCATTATCTAGCAAGTGAAGCAGCGATGGAGTTGCTATAATCAGTCTCCAAGTGGGAGATTGTTGGGTGTGGAGCCTGATTGTCTTCTGTATTCAAAGGTATCGTTGCATTAGACCACAGTGCGTAATGGGGCAGCAACGCTGCTTGTAAAATATACGTTGTAGGGGGGTGAATGCGACCTTTGGGAGCCCCCCCTGGCGGGGGGATCGGGGACAGCGCCCTCGAAGCTAAAAATAGATGTAAAATTGCCTTGTAAAATGTTGTAATTTCGTAGTCAATATGGGCCGTTCATTAGGTGGAGATCTGACGATAGAAGTTATGTTTAATTTAGGGTTTTTTTCCCTAGAAGGCATCCCCTCGCTATATATGAGGGAATTGTATTGCATCTATGTAGATCTGTATTCTGAATGAGGAAGAGAGAGGAGATTGAGAGAGAACAGGGAATTGCAACGGATCTGCTGTAGGTTGTATCCCTTCAGTTTGCTGGATAATATAAAAGGAAGGACTGGCTGTTTCTCTGTGGACCTAGCCCAAACTAGGTGAACCACGTATATCTGTGTCTCTCTTATTTTATGCATTTTCTGTGTTTATATTTGTGCAATATTTTATGTGTTCCATTTCTCTGTGATATATAATTTTATAACAATTGGTATTAGAGCCGAAGGTCTATTTGGTTGATAAACTCACAGGAGAGAAGGGTTCCTGGTTTGAGTGGGAGCAATGGTAGAAGATGGTAGGTTAGGGTTGAAAAATTTAACGGTCAAAATTACGAGCTGTGGAAGATGCAGATGAAAGACTATTTGTACCAGAGAGATCTGTACCAACCATTGAGCGTGAAGGCAAAGAAGCTTATGAGTATAACAGACACAGAATGGGATATTCTTGACAGAAAAGCACTTGGAACAATACGGCTGTGCCTAGCGGCGTCGGTAGCGTTTAATATTTCAAAGGAAACGACAACAAAGGGTTTAATGTTGACATTGGCCAAACTATATGAAAAACCCTTAGCCTCAAATAAGGTATTTCTTATGAAGCGTTTATTTAATATGAAGATGTCAGAAGGTGGATCTGTTGCTGATCATTTAAATGAATTTAATACAGTTACCAGTCAGTTAAGTTCTGTAGGGGTAACTTTTGATGATGAAGTTAGGGCTCTGTTATTTCTGTGCTCATTGCTAGAAAGTTGGAATGGTTTAGTTATGGCCATTAGTAACTTTGTCTTTGGATCTAGTACTTGAAAGTTTGATGATGTTGTTAGTGCAATCCTTAGCGAGGAAATGCGACGAAAAATCTTCGGTGAGACATTAGGTAATGCTTTGACTGCAGAGACTAGGGGAAGAAAAATGGAAAGAGGAAAGAGCCCTTGATATCTCAGTAAGTCAAGAAAAGGCAGATCCAAGTTCAGATCAGGGATAGTGTGCTAGAAATGCGGGAAGAAAGGACACCTTAAGAAAGACTGCAAGTCTCGGAAGGGAAAAGAAGGAGACACACAACAAGAAAACAATGATGAGGCCAATGTGAAAGGTGATGTGTTGCAAGATGCTTTGATTCTTTCATTAGAAAATATTATTGATGCCGGGTGGTAGATTCAGGGGCCTCATTCCATGCCACACCTGATAGGAAACATTTTCATGATTATGTTCAAAGAGATTTTGGACAAGTTCGATTGGGTGATGATAAACCCTATAAAATCATTGGAATGGGTACAATTTTCATAAAACAACAAAATGGAAATCAATGGCTATTGAAGGAGGTAAGGCATGTTCCAGATCTGAAGAAAAATATGATTTCAACAAGGCAGTTGGGAGGTGAAGGTTGTGAAATTACTTTCACAGATAAAACCTGGAAGGTCACTAAAGGAGCACTAGTAATAGCAAAAGGAGAAAATGTTGGTACATTGTATTTATGCAATGGTATTTCTAATTCTGTTAATGCTTTAACCTCTATAGGAGAAGATACGACATTGTGGCATCATAGGATTGGGCACATGAGTGAGAAGGGGATGCAGATCCTTCACTTAAGAAATTTGTTGCTAGGTTTGAAGCATGTTGATTTGGAATTCTGTGAAAATTGTGTTTATGGAAAAATAGAAGATAGTTAGATTTCTCAAAGTTTGGAAAGAAAGGAAGAGTGAAAAATTAGAGCTTGTGCATATAGATGTATGGGGACCTGCTTAGGTATCATCTCTCGGTGGCTCTCATTATTATGTTACTTTTATTGATGATGTAACCAGAGAAACCTGGATTTATTGTATTCGAAATAAATCTGATGTATTTGATACTTTCAAGAAATGGAAAGATTTGGTTGAAAATGAGACAGGAAAAAGGTTTAAGTGTCTCAGATTAGACAATGGAGGTGACTATTGTAGCAAAGAGTTTGATAGGTCTTGTTCAGAAAAAGGAATTCATAGAGAGAAGACAGTTCCAGGAACACCACAACAAAATGGTGTGTCAGAAAGGATGAATGGGATAATCATGGAGTGTGCAAGGTGCATGAGATTGCATGTAGGATTGCCTTTACAATTTTGGGCAGATGTTGTAGATACTACTATTTATCTAATAAATAGAGGGCCTTCAAGTTCCTTCGATGATGGTATTCTAGAGGAGGCATGGATAGGTAAAAAGGTAAACTACTCTTTTTTAAATACTTTTGGTTGTGAAGCCTTTGTCCACATCAATAAAGAAAATAGAACGAATCTTGAGGCAAAATCAAAGAAATGTACCTTTATTGGATATAGTGTTAATGATTTTGGTTATCGCTTTTATGCTAATGAAAAACACAAAATCATTAGGAGAAGAGATGTCATATTTAGTGAAAAGGATTTGTATAAGGACCAGATGCAGGAAAAGAAAAGGGAAAAGGAAAACAAAGAATACACGGTGCTTGAAGAGATCACAAAAAAAGTGATGGTGCCTGAAAATCATAATGATTAACAGCTAGAACAACAACCACAACAACAACAAGCACCCCAAACACCTGAAAGAGGTGTTAGAAGATCTACCAGGATAAGTAGAACCCCTGAACGATACTCTCCTTCATTATGTTATGTATTTTTGACTGATTCTGGTGAACTAGAATGTTATGAAGAAGCAGTGCAGGTAGAAACCAGGAAGAAGTGGGAGCAAGCCATGAAAGAAGAGATGGACTCCTTAGCACATAACTAGAAATGGAACTTAGTTAGGTTGCCTACAGGTAAAAAACATTGCAGAATAAATGGGTTTACAGGTTGAAGGAAGAAGATGGAGGTAGACAAAGCTATAAATCTAGACTTGTGGTGAAGGGGTTTACAAAGAAAAAAGGTATAAACTTTGATGAGATATTTTCTCCTGTTGTTAAAATGACTTCAATCAGAACTATTTTAAGTCTAGTAGCAGCTGAAGATTTGCATCTTGAGTAGTTAGATGTAAAGACAACTTTTCTCCATGGGGATCTCGAGGAAGAGATATATATGCAGCAGCCATAAGGATATGAGGTAAAAGGGAAGGAGAAACTAGTGTGCAGGTTGAAGAAGAGCTTGTATGCCTTAAAACAGGCTCCAAGGCAGTGGTATCTAAAATTTGACAGGTTTATGTTTGAACAAGGTTATACTAGATGTCACTCTGATCATTGTGTTTATCTCAAAAGAAAAAATGATTGCAACTATATTATATTGTTATTGTATGTAGATGACATGCTTGTTGCAGGTTCTAACATGCAGGAAATAAACGTGCTCAAAAGAAAACTAGCAAACTCGTTTGCAATTGAGGATTTGGGTGCTGCAAAACAAATTTTTGTTATGAGAATAACTAGAGACAGGAAGAATCACAAATTAATATTGTCTCAAAGTGAGTACATATAAAAGGTGTTGAAAAGGTTTAATATGCAGAATGCAAAACCAGTTAGTATACCTTTGGCTATCCATTTCAAACTAAGTAAGGAAATGTGTCTCAAGACTCAGGAAGAAATGGCTGATATGTCTAAAGTTCCATATGCATCGGTAGTTGGAAGCTTAATGTATGCAATGGTCTGCACAAGGCTTGATATTGCACATGCAGTGGGAGTTGTAAGCAGGTACATGAACAATCCAGTAAAAGAACATTGGATTGCAATAAAGTGGATTCTCAGGTATTTGAGAGGTACCACAAATGAAGCATTATGCTTTGGTGGTTCAAACATTGCTCTACAGGGATATGTTGATGCAGGTATGGCGGGTGATAGAGATAGCAAGAGGAGCACCACAAGGTATGTGTTTACTGTAGGTGGAACAACTGTCAGTTGGGTCTCAAAACTACAAAGTGTTGTTGCTCTCTCAACAATAGAAGCAGAGTATGTTGCTGCTACAGAGGCTAGTAAAGAAATGATTTCGTTACAAAGGTTTTTGGATGAATTGGGTAAGAAGCAGGAGTTGCTTAGGTTATACAAAGACAACCAGAGTGTCATACATCTTGCAAAGAACTCTGCATTTCATTCCAAGACTAAATATATACAGCTCAAGTACCATTTCATATGGTCAGCATTGGAAGATGGATAGTTGAAGATGGAAAAGATACACACTAGCCAGAATCCTGCAGATATGTTAACAAAAGTTGTAACCAGGGAGAAACTCAGAGTCTGCTCTGTTTCAATTGGTCTTCAAGTATGATGAAGAAGATGAGAAACAACTAGGTCCAAAGTGGAGTCATTATTCAGCAAATGAAGCAGCGGTGGAGTTGCTATAATCAGTTTCCAAGTGGGAGATTGTTGAGTGTGGAGCCTGATTATCTTCTGTATTCAAAGGTATCGTCGCATTGGACCTGTGAGCCTTGGAGGCGATTGGCCCAAAAATGGACCCAAAACACTCCCAAAGTCTCCAAAGTTTGCTTAAAATCATGCCAAAGGATACAAGTATGCCCCAAAAGTCTTCATAATCATCTTAAGGATCATTCAAAGTCAAAATCATCACGTGCTAAGAGCCCTTGGAAGGGCAGAAATACACTATCAGGGGGCAAAAGACACTCCAAAACAATGAAAAACTATTATCGCAGGCTTAAACTGAGAAGTCACAGCAACTGTTATATCTAGCCGATCAACGACCCAGATCTAAGCAGCAAATCACATTAGTGGATTTGATCGGCATAGGAGGGCAGTGGCAATCGATGCAAGACACCGCTGATCAGCGATCTCCGATGATTGGATCAGCGGTGGCCATCAGAGGCAGTGGGAGTAGAGTCATGATGAGATTGGGCCAAGCGATATGTCAATCACCGATATCGACGATATCGCTATCGGCGGGGAGCATATGCCATGTTATATGAAGGACCCGGGGAGTGAGTGACGCGCGATTGCGATTTATCGCATTGGAGAAACCTTAAGGGGCGAGGCCTTTACACACATATGGGTGCAACCCGATTAACCGGACCTGACGGCATTTCAGTTAATATTGCATAATATTTCAAGTCTGTGGGAAAGGCCGGTTTTAATGTAGTTGTGTGTATTTTTGTTGTTTAAACGAAATACAAAGGAGCCTTGTCCAGCATTGATAGCAATGAAGCCTGGACCCCAAAGGATACGGGAAGTGAAATATATATTATTTGAAGTCTGCCAAAGGAAATTTTCCCGTATTTTCAGTGTTTTTTAATCATATTACGAAATACAAAGGAACAAAGGGATGAGGCCACTTGTGATGGGCAACAACCTAAAGGGTGGACCCGATAGAGGAATAAATCATTTTTGAGGACTTTTGAAGTCCGAAAAGGACAGAGAGGGGCGAGATTTCTCAGTGTTGCTGTGTTTTCTGTTTAAAACAGAAATATTCATTATTTTCAACAGAGGTCCACAATAGGGCAGCGCTGTTCTGTTTTAACAGAAAGCATGCATTGTTAAACCATTGAAAGGGCCACAACATGCGCAGCTCCTCCCCAAACCAACATAGAGGCCAAGAAGCAGCACAACGCATCAATAGCCTAGTGCAGCTCATCAAAAAAACATCATGGAGCATCTCTAGCATGAGACAACTCCCAGACAAAGCATCAAACTACCTGAAGGTGGTTATTCCTCTATCAGAAGGTGAAACCTCCTAGCCATGCTTACCCATAGAGGGAATCAAACAGTTAAGGGATAGATCAGATAAGATTAAGACTTCGAGCCTCTTAGAGCTCAGGAGCATTGTAAACAGGCTATAAATAGCTGAAAGTAAGATGTAATACAGGTTCAACTTCTGGAGACTAATGAGACTTTGCTACTCAAGCTTCTCATCTTCATTCATTAGTAATACAAGCTTCTTTTTCTGTTATATGTTCAATATCCATTTTCTCTTCTGCTCTAAGCTTGCACTTGAATTTTTTTTTCATGTTTTCTTTTCTGTCTAAGGCCAGATAACTGTCATCTTATCTCTGCTTTGGTAAATTAGATTTGCAAGCTTCTTTGCTGCCTGTAACTAGCCATTCCTATGTGGTCATGTATGTAATTTGCTGGTACAGTCAGTATTCTCCATCTATCCATTGAATCTATAAATTATTGAGCATTAGTGGTCTAAAGCCTTGTATTGGTGAGAGTGTTCATGCATGTCTTGAGTAAAAACATAGTTGAAATGGTTATCTGGCTTGATCCAAACCATCATTTATTCCAATAGTTCAAAGAACAATATTGAATATTATATGTTACCAGGCATCTCTGAGCTGCAACCTAGGAGAGTTTCCTGGAGTGATAACATAATTGGCACTGTTGCCAGGGAGAGGAAACTAAAGCTCAGCTTCCTTGGGAGATGACACAAATCCAGCTTTGATGATGGACAAAGTCTGGGCACTTTTCAGTTGTAATTATCTATCTGGTGACTCTACTGAAGGATGAACCTCTTGGTGACTCCACTTCATAGTTCTGGCTTAGTTTGTAAGGCTTACTTTGAGAAATCCTCAAAAGCCACAAGATTACCCAATACCTAACCTTGAAAAAATCGTCAAAGAAAGAAAGGTATTGCAGAAAGGAGCATCAGGTTCAGGTAAACCTAAACAATCTCCTATATCTCTTCAAGCTGTAATAGAACAAATATATGTTAAAAGTATAGCTTCTAATACTAGTAGCGAAGAAAAACTCTTAGAGATTCGTAAAGCTCCTTATTCTTTAGGTTTTCCTTTTGTTGTATGCCCAAAGGAAACCTCACCTCCTATCCATCCTACTCCTTCAGTCCTATCAGCCACTCCTCAGCTCTCTATCATTCAGCCTGCCAGTACTGTTTTAGCCACCACAGCTATGGCAGGTCCACAAGAACCCACCAAAATGGAAAGAATCATAGCTACTAGGTATGGACCTCTAATACTGCCCACTCCTTTGAATGTTATGCTTACTGGAGAATATCAGAAGTATATGCCTAAGTTCACTGGAACTAAAGGTGTTTCAGTTGAAGAACATATTGAGTCATTCTATAGCTATGCTGATAACCTGGACATTAGTGAAGATGATGTCTGGATGAGAGTCTTTGTCCAAAGCCTAGATGGAGAGGCTAGAAAATGGTTCAGGGAACTGACCCCAAGATCTATAGCAGATATTGATGCCTTAGATGATGCATTCCTAAAGCATTGGGGGGATAAGAAGGATCTCCTTTACTACCACATTGAGTTTGGGAACTTAAAGAGGGAAAATGGTGAGCTACTGTCTGATTTTAATAAGAGATTTGACCACATGTACAACAAGATACCAGCTGAATTGAAACCCACCACTACCTCTGCTAGACTCATATATGACAGTGCCTTTGATTCTGACTTCAATTTATTGTTGAGGGAGAAGTGATGTGCTTCTTTGGCTGATATGCAAGATGTAGCCCTGGAAGTAGAATCAAACATCATGGCTGCAGAAAATCTCAAAGGTAATGCTGATAGAAGGAGACAGAGGGGCAAGCCTTCATCATCTTCAGATCCCAAGATCGATAAAATGGCCAAGATGATAGAGTCATTAGCCTCTGAAGTTTCCAAATTAAAGGTTGAGCAACATTCTGGGAAAGGAAGGGTTCCTAATACCTTTGCTCCTCCAAATCCAAATCCATATAGAAGACCTAATGAGTAGTTGCAGATTTTGCAAAGAAGCAAAGAGGCCAATGAAGACCAAAGGGTGAAGGTCCCTTTTTAGAATGCAGTCATGGAAGAAGAGCAGTTGGAAGAAGATGATGAGATCCATGGTATGGAAGACAAAGGCAACACCACTTTTTTAACCAAAGCTGCCTATGAGAAGTCATTATTTAATGACCAGATCAACCAAGAATGGGATGGTGAAGCTGTTCTACAAACTGAAGATCAGCAAAGATATAATCTGAGGTCGGAGATGAATAATGTCAAGGAGACTCCTGTTCATAAAGCTGCTGTCCCTATAGAACAACAAGCTAATAAGCAGAAGCAATCAACAGTTGATCCTATCATCCTCAAAACTCCAGCCATAGAGGTAAGAGGCCTTGACAAGTCCCCTTCTTCTTTCAGTTTTCAATCAGAAATTCAGAAGCTAAGAATACCTATGCCTCTGATTGAACTAGTGAAGAATGAGTCCTTCAAAGCATCCATCCTTGAGGCTCTTGAGCCTAAAGCCATCCAAGCCTCCACTGACTATGTAAATCTGCAAGATGACCAACCAGCTGTTATTCTTAGCCCAATGATTGCAAATTGTGAAGACAACTCCCCATCATTCTTTATCTCTCTGTCTATTCATGATAAAATCCTTCACAATTGCCTTCTGGACACTGGAGCCAGCCATAATCTAATGCCCAAGGCTGTCATGGATAAATTGGGTCTTGACATTACCAAGCCTTACCATGACCTATTTTCTTTTGACTCTAGAAAAGTGGAATGCCTGGGATTAATCAAAGATCTAGCCATCACTTTGTCTCAGCTGCCCATGAAAAGCATGATGATGGATATTGTGGTAGCAGATGTCCCCCCCAAGTTTGGCATGTTACTTTCTAGAGGTTGGATCAAGAGATTAGGTGGAACATTGCAAAATGATCTATCTTATGCTACTGTCCCAGTTTTTGGAGGTGAAAGCAGGAGGTTATACAGAGAAGCTCAGTTGGCTTATATAATCAGTGATGAAAGGAATCCCACCAATCATCCCATCTATGCTGTTGACACTAATTTTGGAGCTTGTTTTCTTCAGATTGAAGAATATCAGTTGGCCTCTACGTAGCTTAAAAAACCAGTTTGCCAGATCACAGAGGAAGAAGGCCCACAGATTTGGGACATGTTCTTTGATGGGGCTTGCTCTAAGGAAGCTGTAGGAATAGGTGAAGTCCTTATGTCCCCCACACAAGAATGCATTGATTCATCTTTATATTAACTTTTCAGGTCACAAATGACACAACAGAGTATGAAGTAGACCTTATCATTCAGCAGGTGTACAAAACCTTCCAAGCAAAACATCCAAGGCTAAAAACATACAAAGATTAGGTGAAATATAGACAATATCTGCCTGATAATGTCAAATGCTGGAAAGTTTTTGAAGTAGATGATCAAATCAATAGGCTTTTGCAAGTCTTTGATGATTTTGCTGATATACACATTGACCAAGATAGAGAAACCTTTGATAGAAAGGTAAAAAGGGTCAATTTTTAGTTTGGTGACTGTTTTCTCAAAAGGGATGCATCAAAGGAAGGATATGTTTTTGATGGCCCAATCAATGGGTTGTTCTTCGAACTTTATTTCAGTTAAGGCTTTCAAGCCTTGGTATTGTAAATATGTTGCTTTCAAGTTTTATTTCATGCTAAATAGACTCCATGCCCAATGCAACACTAGGAGGAAGATTTGATCTTGTTTTTTACAAGAAAGGCATTGTTCTGTAGTTCTTGAAACCTCATAGGGAGGATTTCATCCCCAGAAGGAGCCAATGTTAGCCTTGGAGGCATTTGGCCCAAAAATGGACCCAAAACACTCCCAAAGTCTCCAAAGTTTGCTTAAAATCATGCCAAAGGATCCAAGTATGCCCCAAAAGTCTTCAAAATCCTCTTAAGGATCATTTAAAGTCAAAACTGTCGTGTGCCAAGAGCGCTTGGAAGGGCGGAAATACACTATCGGGGGGCAAAAGATGCTCCAAAACAGTGAAAAACTATTATCGCAGGCTTAAAACTGAGAAGGCATAGCAGCCGTTAGATCTGACCGATCAATGACCCAGATCTAAGCGGAAAATCGCATCAGCGGATCTGATCGGCATAGGCGGGCAGTGGGAATCAACGCAAGACACCGCCGATCAACGATCTCCGATGATCGGATCGACGGGTCGCATCGAAGGCAGTTGGAGTAGAGTCGCGATGAGATCAGGCCGAGCGATATGCCGATCACCGATATCGGCGATATCGCTATCGGCGGGGAGCATATGCCATGTTATATGAAGGACCCGGGGACTGAGCGACGCGTGATTGTGATTTATCGCATTGGAGAAGCCTTAAGGGGCGGGGCCTTTACACACATATGGGTGGGACTTGATTAACCGTACCTGAAAACATTCCAGTTAATATTGCATAATATTTCAAGTCTGCGGGAAAGGCTGGTTTTAATGTAGTTGTGTGTATTTTAGTTGTTTAAACAAAATAAAAAGGATCCTTGGCCAACGCCGATAGTAATGAATCCCAGACTCGAAAGGGTCCGGGAAGTGAAATATATATTATTTGAAGTTTGCCAAACGCAATTTTCCTGTATTTTCAGTGTTTTTCAATCATATTTCTAAATACAAAGGAAAAAAGGGACCAAGCCACTTGCGATGGGCAACAACGACCCAAAGGATGGACCTGATAGAGGAATAAATCATTTTTGAGGACTTTTGAAGTCTAAAAAGGATAGAGAGGGGCGAGATTTCTTAGTGTTGCTGTGTTTTATGTTTAAAACATAAATATTCATTATTTTCAACAGAGGTCCACAATAGGGCAGCCTGTTCTGTTTTAACAGAAAGCATGCATTGTTAAACCATTGAAAGGGCCATAGCATGCGCAACTCCTCCCCAAACCGACATAGAGGCCGAGAAGCAGAACAACGCATCAATAGCCCAACGCAGCTCATCAAACAAACATCATGGAGCATCTCTGGCATGAGACAACTCCTAGACAGCACATCAAACTACCTGAAGGTGGTTATTCCTCTGTTAGAAGGTGAAAACCTCCGAGCCATGCTTGCCCATAGAGGGAATCAAACAGTTAAGGGACAGATCAGACAAGATTAAGACTCTGAGCCTCTTAGAGCTTAGGAGCATTGTAAACAGGCTATAAATAGCTGAAAGTAAGATGTAATATGGGTTCAACTTCTGGAGACTAATGAGACTTTGATACTCAAGCTTCTCATATTCATTCATTAGTAATACAAGCTTCTTTTGCTGTTATATGTTCAATGTCCATTTTCTCTTCTGCTCTAAGCTTTCACTTGAATAGTTTGTTCATGTTTTCTTTTCTGTCTAAGGCCAGATAACTGTCATCTTATCTCTGCTTTGATAAATTAGATTTGCAAGCTTCTTTGCTACATGTAACTAGCCATTCCTATGTGGACATGTATGCAATATGCTGGTATAGTCAATATTATCCATCTATCCATTGAATCTATAAATTATTGAGCATTAATGGTCTAAAGCCTTGTAATGGTGAGAATGTTCATGCATGTCTTGAGTAAAAACATAGTTGAAATGGTTATCTGGCTTGATCCAAACCATCATTTATTCCAATAGTTCAGAGAATAATATTGAATATTATATGTTACCAGGCATCTCCGAGCTGCAACCTAGGAAAGTTTCCTAGAGTGATAACAGGATCCCAATTTGTAATGGGGTAACAACACCGCCCATAAAATATACGCTGCAGGGGGGTCCAAGGGGGCGGTTGCGACCTTTGGGAGCCCCCCAGCGCCCCCGAAGCTAAAATATATATGTAAAATTGCCTTGTAAAATGTTGTAATTTTGTAGTCAATTTAGGCCATTCATTAGGCGGAGATATGACGGTAGAAGTTATGTTTAATTTATGGATTTTGTGCTAGAAGGCAAACCCTTGCTATATATGAGGGAATTGTATTATGTCTATGTAGATCTGTTTCCTGAGTAAGGAAGAGAGAGGAGATTGAGAGCGAATAGGGAATTACAACGGATCTGCTGTAGGTTGTATCCCTTCAGTTTGCTGGATAATATAAAAGGAAGGACTGGCTGTTTCTCCGTGGACATAGCCCAAACTGGGTGAACCTCGTATATTTGTGTCTCTCTTATTTTATGCGTTTTGTGTGTTTATATTTTTGCAATATTTTATGTGTTCCATTTCTCTGTGATATATACTTTTCTAAGAGGCACACTTCTCCCAAGACACAAGGGACCATTTTCTAGCTTGTTGTGCCCCTTTCCACAAAAACTTATAGAATCTGGAGACAATATCCTATATACACTTTTTTTGTCCCGGAAGAATTAACAATTGGTAAATTGGAATGGCTTGGATAACTACTTTCAACAAAATGATGTGATTGAGAAGATTGAGTACTTTGAAGGTCCAATTTTCCAATTTCCTCAAAGTCTTGTCCTTGATCTTCGACCAACATGAAATACACAACACATTTGGCACAAGCGAAATGCCTAAGTATTTGGCTGGTAGGGATCCTTGATGAGCCCCAAAAATGGATAATTATTTGGGCTCATTCAACCTCCTAATTTGACTTAATCCACCATTCTGATTAGTTTATTGCATGTTTTTGATTATATTTATGCTAATAGAGTGAATTTGGTTAGTCATTATGCCAACAAGTCTAATGGGTGCTTTGTGTAGCCTTTTTGGTCAACTTGGAGACAAAATTGAAGGTCTTAATGAGCACTTGGCAGCCAAATTCGTGGGAGAACAAGGGAGAGGATTTGTAGGAAGGTGTCCCCTTCATTTATGGGCCCTTACCTCGAATTCTCCACCATCAGCTCAGAGTTTAAGGGCCACCAAATCAATTAGCACAAGGGCAGCCAAGCAAGTCAAGTAGGACTGTTGTTAACTACAAGTCTTGGGCAGCCGAGTCCCTAAAGTTTAGGAGGACTGTTGGGGTCCTCAATTTGTATAAATAAGAAGGCTTAGGGCCTCATTTTGGTTAGCTAGTGGTTAGTCATTTTGTAGCTGGTAGTTAGTCATTTCATAGTCTTGTTGTAGTCATTTTGTAGTTCGATTTTTAGGCAATAGATTAGCTTTGCTTTCAGCTCATTCTCAAGCTCTCCTTGTGGACAGTTTTGATGTAACTCTTCATTTCTTGATCAATAAAGATGAATCCAGCTTTGCACCAGCTCTAAATCTCTCTTAGGAGGCTGTAGCTCTTGGGGTTGGGCCCATCTCAAGCACCCAGTACCTCCTTTGTTTATCTTTATGTGTGTTTGCTGTGTTCTTAAAATAAAATCTGCTCTTTAAATTTAAGTCTTGCTTTGTTATTTAGGTTGCTCTTGATGGTTAAAGTAGCTTTTTATGTTTAGAATAGATTGGTAGGAGTTAGTCATGCATTCAGATCTTTTGGAATGTTCTTGCTCACGTGTTGTACGTGGTTCTTGTTATAAATAAAGTTGCTGTCCATTCTTGTTACTGTTAGCTAGATCATATTAAGGTAGCATAACTAGATCTTTGTTTTCTTGCATGTCTTTGTTTGTGCAGTTTGAAAAACCACTTGCAGAGTACCTGTTATCCTTCCCTATCTACCCATAATCCATCTGATAATCTGCTCCAACCCTTAGTCCATGATTTGTATCCTTCATTTTCCATACTTTCCCCACCTTGCCCTAATTCCTACATTCTTGTGCATCATCGCTTCCTCCATCCTTGAACAAATCCAATCGCTCCTTAGCCTCATCCACCAAGTCCTAGGCCTCTTCACACCCATATTTCACCTCCATACTCATTCCTGCATCTTTCTCCCTCCATCCATGCTCCAAAATCCCATTTCGAAACATCCTGTAGAAGAATTACAGAACATCCTGTAGAAATCCTGAACATCCTGTAGAACCCCTGCAGACTTCCTGTAGAAGCTCATAAACACGGTTTCTTGATAGCCAAACTTTGTGAAACCCTCTGGAAGGGTGTTAGGGACCCCTTAGGCCCTCTCTGTACCATCCCAACCTTTTCCAAGCATTTCTCCTCCTTGATCCACCTCTGCACAGTGAAAAGCTAGTTAAAAGCACATGCATGATAATTCTCATAACTTAGTCAAAAATACAAAAAGATGTTTTCTTCAGCTAGAGGTAGTGTAGACACATGTATTTTACCTTCATAGAAGTAATGGCATCTCTTTTCATAGTTTACATTCTCTCCTTTGCATCAGTAGGACTAGTTGGTAGAATTAGGGTTTGCTAGGGTTTGCGTTTCTTTTTAGCTTTCAGTTTCTTTCCGCAAGTAGATTAGCTTCCTTTGAGTTAGCTTTCGTCCATCAGTTAAAAAGCTTCTTCTAAGAGCTCATAGAAGTTGGCTTAAGCTCCTAGCGGACTTGTGCCAGCTGACCAAGTGACAGCTGCGGCAAGAGCTAGTACTTGTGCATACAACACGGTCGCTTCCAAGTTTGTTACGAACTACCGGGTTGATAAAATTAAAGAAGGGAGTTCCAGGAGTTGTAGCATTATTGCTACAATACTGGGGCCCACCAATCCTATTTGGAAACCTATAGTTCGTGTCAAGTTCCTTTGCACTAACAGATTGGTGTTGAAGAAATATATACTCGCTTTCTCCCCATAAACCATTGTGCCTAAGCCATCTTTGCAGTATGAGAGGATCATATGCAATGCATGAATCTATGGAATTATCGGCTCTCTGAATAACATAATGTCGTCCACAAATTATTGATGGATGATAGGAAAATCAATACCCCATAGCCGAAATCCTTTGATAATCCCTTGATCCGTTGCCTTTTTGATATATCTCCTAGAACGATCAACTTCCTATATGAATAGGATAGGGGGTAGAGGATCCTCTTGCTGAAATTAACTGGACACTCTAAAGGTAAGAGAAGGTGAACCATTCAGAAGGATGGAGAAAAAAGTGGTAGAGATTAAGAACCTGGTCCACCAGATCTAACTGGGGAAAAAACGAAATGTTGCCAGAGTACTAAGCAAATATTTATAGTTCAATCTATTATAGGCCTTAGATAGATCCAAATTAATAACCATTCCTAGTTTTCTACTCCTTTAGAGTGAATGAACCATCTCATGTTCCACAATGATTCCATCCAGGATCTGATTGCCTTCAACAAAATTAGTTTGTTCCGAAACTATAAGGTTCTTCAACAATGGCTTAAGCCACTTCACAATGACCGATGAGATAATATTTTAGATAACATTGCATAAGAAAATGTTAGGCCAAGAGGGTAAGTCCACAAATAACTTGTTTATTGCATTAGCCAGATCATGAATATATACATGAGTGGAGAGACCCTTGGGATTCCAATTCCAATGTCTCTTGGTTTCTCTAATGCATAACTGAAAATATTTATAGTATTTACAATAATCCCAATCCTTTCTGGTTAGGTGTCAAAATCCCCGCCCCTTAATCTGAAGGGATGTTGGTGAGTCCAAGCATCATTTTGAATATTTCAAACTTTTCCCTTCTAAGCGCTTTGGTGAAGATGTCTGCAATTTGCTCATTTGTGGAACATTTTCCTAGGTGGATTGTCTTGGCCTCAACATGATTTTGAATCATATGATATTTTGTATTGATGTTCTTGGTTCAATCATGGAACTTTGGGTTCTTTGACAACTTTATTAAAGAAGTGTTATCAATAAAAGTAGGAGTTGAATGCACTAGTTTATCCTGTAACTATTCTAGAATTTTCCCGAGACACACAATTTCCATTGTTGCTTCAACAATGCTACCACATATTTTGCCTTAGTTGTGGAATCTGATGCAATTGATTGTTTGCATGACCTTCAGGAGACAACTTCTGATCCAAGGCTCATAACATAACCTGAAGTAGATATCCCCATTTCTTTATCTCCATCGAAATCTGAATAACAATATCCAATCAAGCTGAAGTCACCCACCTATTTATACTTGAGTGAAAATTATTGAGTTCCCTTCAAGTATTTTAGAACTCTTTTTGCAACAGACTAGTGACCCTCACAAGGGTTTTGCATAAACTCGGAGAGGATTCCAACAATAAATGAAATGTATGGTCTGGTAGTAGTTAGGTAGTTGAGACTTCCTACGAGTTATCTGTACTTTGTTGCATCATCAAATTATTTTGCTTTAGTGGATTCGAGATTTAAGTTCTATTCCAATGGAGTAGTAAAAGGATTGCACTCAACCATGCCAAACTTTTTCAACAGATCTCTAATGTACTTCTTTTGAGAGATGAAGATACACTTCAAATGTTGTTGGGTTGTGTTATATTCTTTCCACGTAGTTAACAGGGGGTTTGAGGGGCACCCATAACTCCACTTTATGAAGTCCGGGAAGCGCCTCGGAAAATTTTGGTTTTGGACCCTATGTTAGGTTGGGCGGACCCACCTATGGTTTTGTGCATGATTTTTGCACATGTTTTTTGGACGTGATGGTTTTTCGGTCCATGGTATTGGACGCGATGGTTTTCGGTCCATGGTATTGGATGCTTCGGCATGTATAAATATGTATTATAACATTGAAAGGAACATAATGAAAAATCAAGCTGGTAGTCCCCGTTTTGGGATCCAGGGGAAATCTCTGTGTATATGTGTTTTATGTGTTCTGCTCTCACATTATTTATTTTCTATGTTTTAGAATTCGTATGCAGGTAATTTCTGTACGGGGTTAAAACCTACAGATGTTGGGTTACTTCAATACCAAGATAATAGTGAACATAGCCCAAATCTGTCATTTCAAAACCTTCCCTTAGTTCCTTCTTTATGGATGCAATGTAGTTCTCATTGTTCCATGTCATCAAAAGATCATCTACATACACCACAAGATACACAATATTTTTTCCAACTTTCTTGAAAATCAAAGTTGCATCATCATGATCATAATGTTTGAAATTAAGTTTCAGAAGACGCTTAGTCAATTTCTCGTACCAGGCTCATGGTGCTTGGTTGAGGCCATACAAGGATTTTACAAGCTTGCATACTTTATGTTCCCGACCCTTCACAACAAATCCTTCTAGTTGGGACATAAAAACATCCTCTTTCAGATCTCCATTCAAGAAAGCAATTTCTACATCAATTTGATGGACTTTCCAACCATTTTGAGCTACCAAGGCAAACAGTGTCCGGATGGTAGCCCATTTTATTGTGGGGGAAAATGTCTCCTCATAATCGACCCCTTTATTCTATGTAAAACCTTTTGTGACAAGCCTGGCTTTGTGCTTGTCAAGTGATTCATCTGCTTTAGACTTGTTCTTTTAAACCCACTTGCAGCTTATTGGTTTGGTTCCCAATGGAGGATCAACTAGCTTCCAGTTGTCATACTTATCAAAACATCATATTTTTTTTCTGCATTGCTTCTTTCCATTCATCACAAGAAGAAACTTCTTTGAAGGAAGTTGGTTCGAAATATGTAGACAAATTCAGTTCACAATTATAAGAAACATCCATATCATTAGGTGGATCAGGATTGTCTACATCACCTCCATTTTGTCTAACAAAGCTTCTTGTTCCTGTCTTTCCAACCTCATCAGGAAAAACATTTTCAAGTGTCTTTGTCAACCATTTTGGAGGACTTCTCTAAGATGGCTTAGGCTGCTCAGTTGATTGAGTGGGGTTAAATCAATATTTACTCTCCCAATTTTGTCAATCACATCACACAAAGTGTCATCTTGATCAGTGGCTAGAGCTTCATGCGGGGTAGAGAGTGATTCTAAAGAAGATTCCACAGATTGATGTCGTATAGGGATCCCCCCTTCAAGATGTGGAATCTCATTATCAAACTCTTGAAAATAATTTGCATGTATGAATCTATCCAAGTGATCAAGCTACCACTCAACAACATTGTCAGTCTTGGAAGATTCAAGAAAGATCACATATCTAGATATAATAAACTTCTTATTAAATTCATCATAGAGATGATATGATTTGGAGGTATTTGAGTACCCCAAGAATCTACATTTGTGACTCCTTTCATCGAGTTTGTTTTTCTATTCCTTAGGTATCAAGGCATAATAGGTGGAACCAAAAACCATGAGATGCCTAACTAAAGGAATGTGGCCATACCACATTTCATAGGGATTTTTGTTTTTGATAGCATTAGATGGACACTTATTCTTTATATACACAACACATAGAACTACATCAACCCAAAACATCAGTTTAACATTCTTGAAAAACATCATGGAATGTACTATATTTAAGATTGTCATGTTAATTTTTTCAACTACTCTATTCTATTAGGGATTATAGGGCACGATTGTTTGATATTTGATCCCATGCTGGCGAAGATAGTTTTCAAATTCATTTGATGTGAATTATTTTCCATTTTCAATACAAATAGAGCCAATATGATATTGTGCATCATTTTTAATCCATGCATGAAGGCTCTTAACTTTTTCAAATGCTTCAGATTTGTTCTTCAATAAATAAACCCAACATATTCTAGTGCAGTCATCAATAAATGTCATCATATATTTATTACCATTTGCAGAAGGAATAATCATTGGGACGCACAAATAAGAATGAATGAGTTCAAGCTTTCTATGTGCTCTGGAATGAGAATCATGAAAATATTGTTTGCTTTACTTTCCTAAGATACAAGCATCACATTGCTTAAGTTTCCTAGGAATTGTAGGAAAACTAGGAACACCATTTTTCTTCAACAAACTTAGGTTGTTAGAGCTTAGATGTTGAATATAGAATGCCATAAAAGACTTGATGAAGCATACCTTCATCATAGGTAGAATTGTATGAAAAGTTTTGTGCATGAATAGAGGTTCCTTGCAGTTTCATAAGGCTTTATTCTTCTATCCCAGTCATGACAAGTGAGTGATCTAATGCTTTTTCAACCTCAAAATTGCCATCAAATATGTGAATGGAGTGTCCTTTCTCATGGATGTGGACCAAAGACAACAAGTTTCTCCTCAAATCTTGGAGGTATAAAACATCATGTAGAAGAAATTCTGGAAGTCTAGGAAATTTGAGCCTGATGGTGCCAAGCCCTGATGGCTTGAGTTTAGACTTGTCTACAAATTATACTGCTCCACCAACATTATTAGTGAATTCTTCAAAGAAATCTCTTCTAAAAGTTATGTAGAAAGTTTCTCCTGAATCAAGCAACAAAGAATCTTTCCATGAAGCAAGTGAATCATTGAATAAGTATTCAGTTACTTAAATGTTACAATGTGCCACAACATTATGAATGCACTTGAGTGCTTTCCTTTCCCTTTAACATGTTTTTTTACCCTTTTCTTCATTTATGTTTAGTGTTTTCTTCTCAAAGATGTACGAAAAGAACCCACTTAATATTGTGGATGACAAAAAATATCAACAATATAAATGGCTGCTAAACATTGTTGGTCTGCAGCAACTGATAGAAAAAAACCTGCCAAAATTATGATCTATGACATAATCATAGTTAAACAACAAAAAGAAATAGTAATAACTCCAATCATCCAATGGAAACCAGATATACAAAGAAAAGTTTTTATTATAACACCTGTGAAGGGAACAAATATATGTTACTGGTCCCCCTCTATGGGATGGGTTCTTGGCTATCCTCAAACGTCCTCAGCTTGTGTAAATTCTCTCTTCTCTATAATGTGTAAACTCAACAAAATATGGTGTGCGACAATGAAAGTAATCAGAGTTACAACAGTGAGTGCAACGATGAAAATATTCAAAAGTGAATAATGAATGGAAAACCCTTCTATTTATAACAAAATATCAAGTTATTAATAAAATATTATTAACCCCATTCTTGGAATAACCACTTGGAATATTTTATTATATTTGGTTAGGAGGGAAAAAGTATTTAAAATTTTATTTAGAAATAATAAATAAATAATGTTAGATAAACTTGACCCTATGGTGGAGTCGAGATTATGTCAACAGTTATGGTTAACAGTTGTGGTTTTGGGCACCTAGTATTGGTGACTCATGGTATTGAGCTCATGGTATTACATGTAGTTGAAGCCCTTAAAAGGCTTGTGTATTCTCCATTGTAGGTAGCCATGGTTGAGCGGTGAAAGCTTAGGTTGTTGGCCAGCTTGGCTGTGTTTTAGCCAAGGACAATAATAGATCTATTATTGGTTGGTTTTTTCCCCAATTGGGGTTTTCCAGACAATCATGGTGTACATGGTTTAAATGTGTGTTTCTTAATTGTTATATTTATTTCTCTTGAACCCTAACAAATAAATGATTTATTTATCATCTCAAGGAATTGGTTAAGGAATAATAAATAAATAAGGATTTATTTAATTATTCCTAAGGGATTTAGTCAAATTTGACAAAGAATAATAATTAATTAGTGATTAATTAATTATTCTTAGAGAAAAATAAGATAATTAATGATTTATCTGTTTATTTTTCATGATTGGGTCAAATATGACAAGGAATAATAATTGAACAATGGTTTAATTAATTATTCATAGAAGAAAATCAAATAAATAGTGATTTATTTAATTATTCTTCATGGGTTTAACTATAAATTACTTAACAAAGGTGGTTTATTAAGTAATTTCTCACAGTGAAAGCAATTTTACTATGGTAAAATTGGCTTTACATGGTGTACTTCGATCCATCTAGTAAATTAGGCTAGATGATAAATTTTTTGGTGATAAAAGATTGTCCCCCAACATATGAGTGTTAGGAGAAAAACGTATGACTGAAGTACATTGTAAAGACACAATCACTAGACAACACAATGGAGTCAGAGAGAGAGAAACCGGTAAAGCTGAAGCGAAAGAGGATAGGGACAGAGGGGTGAGACCAATGCAAGTCTCCTTTTACGTTGTGGTCCCAAACCTTGATGAGGCAGGGATGGCATACCCATACCCGCCGAGATAACTTAGTACAAAAATAATGGTGCGCCTAGAAACATAAAACTGAGCAATGAAGTACATGTTGAATGGTACATGACATGCTGGCATAATAGAGCCAAAAAATAATACAATGTGTCCCATATACATAATACACCTGGAAAAACATGAGCTAGGACTGAATACAATAATATCTGAGTACATGAGATATAATGGCCCTTCCCTCAAAAAATGGGTGGGAGGGAGGGTAAAACAACCAAAGAAGCCCTGCTGAACAGGGAAGGGCTCTGCAAAACTAAATGGATCATCTGAAGGAGACATGCATGCTATGAATATTGTGATCGGTAGGAACCGAACCCATCAAATCTGCAGAACTACATATGAGGCTATAACATAATAGGAATGCATCCCGACATGTGGGGGGCTACTTGAAGGGCCACCCCCTCATGAGGTCTAAAACATCTCACACACACTCGAGAATCATTGGTACAATATGTTGCATCATTGGACCATCAAGTGTATGAATCATGAACATGAAACAACCAAGTGAAAGGGAAATAATGAGACCCTCTGTTTGATCCGAAGTGTCGCTTTATGAAGAAATTTGATTTTGAGAGGCGACGAAGTGACCCTTCTTGGAAAAATGACTTCCTGGTGAAGTGTCAAATAATCAAAAAATGAGGAAGACCCATTATAGAGTGCGATGAGAGATTTCCAACGGTGTTGACGATTTGTCAAACTGAGCTACGGTTTGGTCACAATGGGTGACAAAAAAATTGTGGATTTTTTTTTATGAAAGAACGTTTCCCCTCCAATTTGGAATCATTTTCTAAGTGATATGTGGTGAATTTGGAGAGGAGGAAAAGGCCCTAAATCTTGTGGATATCGTAGTGGACAAACCGACTATCAAAATCAGGATCTACGACTTTCAGGTAGGTTTCCTTACTTATCTCTTCAATTTCAATGGTTTATTTCCTGATTTTTGGCACCTGGCAGCTCCCTAGGAGACCCCTTCTCTTCTTCATGGTCACATCACACTTTTTGGGGCCAAAAGTGTGACGTGGCTCACAGGAAACAGGTGAAAACCTGCGAGCTTGCACTTTTTGGGCAGAAAACTGCGATTTGGGGCTGAAAAGAGGGTGGTTTTCTAGCCTGGTGGGGGTTGTAGGTTGATCAGTGTAGTCCAATGTTTTCTTCTCTGAGATGACAAGACATGTGGTGTTTTGTAGGCATGGCAGAGCTGAAAATCAACTGGCATGAACAAGACTTGGATACCCTTCGAGTCGAGATTGAGAGGGATCAGGGGTTTCGAGGGGCATTGACTCGTTATGGGGTTCTCAAGTTGGTAGAGAACCCATTGATGAGGGTAGGTGAGCCCTTGCTATTGAGGATTGTGAGCTATTGGGATCTAGACCAGGAGGTCTTTGTCATACAGAGCACAAGATTTAGCTCACATTATAAGATATTTATTTCTTGACCAGACTACCTCCCCTTAGAGTGGTGGGGGATATTCATCCGGTGTTTCCTCGTGGGAGGAACATTACTAAGTTTGTGGAACGCCATTGTCCATGGGATGTACGTGTCAAGGGCATGACTATTCCGATTTGTGATATAGAGTAGCTAGAGACACGGGCTGTTGCTGCAGCTGTTCTACAGATCTTGGGAAACCAGGCATTCCACCACATCACTGGTGGGAAGATGATGTTGGTTGAGAGTGTTTTGGCCAGGACCTACTATGGGTCGGCCCAGATGATGTTGTTGTCGGTGAAATGACAGTTGAGTCTATGTAGGAGGCAAGTGAACTGTGACTGCACTTTTGGTATAGTATTGTGTGCATTCTTCTTTGAGAAGATACCCACCATCTGTCCTCATGTACAAATCCGATATGGGGGCCCATAGGAGCCCAAGATGCACCGTTGGGGGTAGCTATTATGGAGAGGAGGAGGAGGGGGGTTTAGATGGGTTTTTCGACCTGAGTTTTTCGCACATGGGGATCATATTCCCCTCTACATTGATGATTACCCATATAGCAGGATGAACTATCAAGGAGATCCTGACTTGCTACTTTTGCTCGGGCGAGCATGGGGACCAGACGATAAGTGTTAAGTTACTATTTTTATGGAGCATTTCATATTTTTAACACATGTATATGGTACTGACTCTAAAATATGTTGTATGTAGACATAGCACCGGTAAAACTGGAAGGATACGTAGGACGAGCTGTAGCACCTGGGGCTGTGGATCGGGGAACATTGTCGTCATGTTAGGGTCCAGAGGAGATTTCACTACTCACTGATCTACATCGTATATTTGAGGTACTCTTGACCGAAGTTTCAGATCACAAGTGGCATGAGTTAGAAAATTGATACACAGATGAGTGTACCGGTGTATCCTCAGAGTGGCGAGGTATCATGTAGTGCATGACGATGGTTAGTCAGGGAGTACGTGATCTACGTGTAGGTGGAGTAGAGCCTTTGGGGCGGGATCCGTTGGAAAATGACTAGATGTGGGGACATGTGGGTCCCTTTGGTTTTGGATTTTGTAACATTCTATGGGCATGTCCGATGTATTTAGAGCTATGTGCTCCAAACACTTATATGATACACAATATGATTATGCATTTTTATATGACGATGATGGTTCGCCATTTGTTTTGTTTAAGGTTGTATTCTATGGTATACATGTGATAAATGCCAATCTAGAATGTTATTTGCAATGGTATCTACATAGTTATTTTGGGCTCTAGGAACATGACTGAATGTAATGGTTTCAAATTCACATACCAACAACTTAACTCATAGATATTTTCTAAATAGGACTTGATATGCACATGATACACACCATTCAATTGCATGACAAGTAGAAAGGAATCTAAACAAACATGAAGATGAAGGATGTGATGAGTGAGGGTATCGACTAAAAATATTATCACTGCATGATATTCGGCCTGATTATTGGTGGTAGATCCAATGCACATGTCGTTTGAAAGGATTAACGCATGCAAGGGGGTAAAAATGGCCCAGGCTGTCGAAGCTAGATTCCGAGAGAAGCGACTCACAACGTTAGCATGACTGATATACGGTGTGGATGATGGATCCATATAAAAGGTGCAAACGACAACGAATGAGATGATGCAATCTACCTAAATTCAAGGTAGAAATAAAGACATCAAAATCAGAGGGATGTGCTATGAGAAAAATTTCTTGAGGTAGAGCGCATTAGGAGAATTAGGAAGGAGATGGCCTTCAAAATCCTCCAAAAAAAATTCCCCCTTGCCTAAGTGAAAGGGTAATCAGGGGTAGACATAACTTCCATGATGTCCTCATCAGAGAGGAAGATGGGCGGACATGAGGAAGATTGACTACATGATGTGGTGACGTTACCTGGTGCATCAACCTGGGAAATAAGGTTCATATACGCATCATCTTGAATGGTAGACGACGAGCTAGTAGATGGAGGATCTACGGATGTTGAGACCTGGGATTATGTCGAAAGGAGTTCGATAGAAGTGCACGAAAAAACCTCAGAAAGGTTTTCCTACGAGGAACTCAAGGATGAAGACAGGTAAAAGATATGGCTTGTGGTGTCTGTCGTCTCAACATTGGGAGGAGGGATCACGATGGTGGGACCAGAGTCCCCTTGTTCTGGTTGACTAGGGGTACCAGAATCCATGGGTAAAGGAGTAGCGGTTCCACTACGAGTGGTCTCGTATTTGTGAAGCGTTTCAAGGCAATCACAAAATTCATTGAGATGAGGGAAACAATCGGAGTAGTGACCATGATGATCACACACGGCACAAGGATGATTTGTGCGCAATGTTATGAGTTTCTTGAGTAGATCTAGTAAGTTAACATGGACTTCAGATATATTTGACTCAGGGAACATTTCATGAACCAAAGGTTTGAGATGAGGACGCTCGAGGCAATTATTGGTGGCTTGCCCAACAACTTTACACAAAGCACACAAAGGTGACGACTTTGGGGCCTTAGGGGCCGGAGGAGCTTGGGGAGCCTTGTTTTTCCTCTTGACTTTGCCCCCCTTTCCGGATGCTCACACAATAGGAGTGAGTTCCTGTTAGGGTTGTGATGGAACTAAAGCTGTGGCAGGGGCTTTAGGGGCCGGTTGAACTGGGGTCAAAGCATGATAAGATCGTAGCTGACCAGGAAAAATGCTTGCAGGGGGATTGATGTACCATATTGGTATTCCCAAAGTCATGTTAGGAAGGACCAACAAAGCCATGACAGGGACATAAAATACTCTTGGAGGGGGGAATAAGAAAGGTATATGGCTTGCAGGGTAATGTCCCAACATAATAGCTCCTGAATGGTTGAGACCTGGAGGAACAGTTCTTGGTGGAAACATAGGAGAGGCACCCAAAAACGGAGGAGGTCCTAGGGGGTAGATTTAGAGGGCCCAACTGGGATGGAAACAACGGGGTGCTGAGGAGCTGGCTATTGATTGGATGTACAAGACTTCTTGAGAGCGGCTCGTGATGCTTATAACATGCAAACACTCATAAAGTTAGGCTCTGAGATGAGAGGGGGAGGACCAGGGAAAGCACCCAACAATAAGGAATCTTTATAGACTCCTGGTGAAACACTAGTGAGGGAAGTTGGAGACTGCTTATCTGACACTGACGAGATAATGGACTCGAGGGAGGTCACGGATGCTGACCCGTAGTAAGTCAATTGATCGATGGTAAAGATCTTCCCTTCATGGGGGAAGTACAACTTGCGGAAAACCATAGATGTGATGACTAACATGGCATATGTGTGACTATGACCTAAGAGAATGCTATAATCCAAAGGGGCATCAATAACCTCAATTTCAACATGAATAATCTTCCCTGCAAGGGTCACTGGACAGTTGTTGTACATGATAAGGGGTTGGGAGGAGTGTCCGTCCTAAGCATGCAAAGTGATGGTGGAAGGGGACAACTCAAGTGACTTAAGTTGTTTCCAAAAGATAGCAAAAATCACACATGTGGATGCACCTTTGCTAATAATGCATCGGGAGATGATGGCATTACAGACTTAGACTGGTATCTAGAAAGCAACGGATGAAGGCAATGGGGGATGTTCTGATGTATCAACAGGGAAGACAATCAAACGATCATCAGAAGGATCTACTACACCTAACACAGTTAGCATAGATTTCTTTTGAGATGGGCATGACTAGAGTAATTCCAGCATAGACATGGCAATAGGTGATTGTGCCAAGTCTTCAACTATACTGTATGCATGGGCAACTAGGTTGGAAGCTGCGTTCTAGCGTAATGGTCCCTTGGGGATCTTAGGAATGGCCTCAACTTTAGGTTGAGGGATCTGTAATAGACCATTTAGTGTTGTAAGAGGCTTAGTAGATGCTTTCATTTTGGACTTAGTGGCGGATGAAGTCAATGGCTTGTCATATTGAAACGACCGAGTTTACAGGTTGATATTAGAGGGTTTAACCTCATCAGAGTTCATCATAAGGATCTGGTAGTCACCAGGACCAGAAGGTTGGGGGGGATGGGTTGCTTGACTTGGTTGAGGTTGAGTAGCAACAAATCCTTGTTGAGGGAAAGGATTTGTAAGCATTGCTGCTTGAGATGACAAAGGCTTCTGAGGCAATGGTTGACTTCTAGAAGTTGCTTGAGCTTCCCACATTTGGAGCATCTGGGGTAATAGATGACACTCATGTGTATAATGGCCATGTACACCACAACATGCACAAGGCTTGTTCATATAAATAGCCTTATTCTACTTGGGATGGCTGCCTTGTTGCTGGTTTTTAGTGTTAGGCTAGTTGCCCTGGGGTTCACTAAGCTGATTACCTGGATTACCCTGGCTACCCTTGTTACCCTTCCCTTTATTATTTTTCTTTGAATTTTTGGGATTGGTCATACTCTTCAGTGCAAACACTTGACCTTGAGGGGTGGTGGCTGCTGGGTTTGAGGATGCATGGGAGGTTGCGGCACTAATGCTTGAGGGGTTGGAGCGCTCGGCTGTGCATAAGGAGAAGCAATGGTTTGGTAGACAGGTTGGGGTCCTAAAAACATGTTGCTAGTAGGAGGGGCATAAGCGTTAGAGGAACTAATGCCCACCTACAGATAGCCATAAATTTATTGAGTATATGGTGAAGGGTGTGAAAGGGTTCCAACGATATCGTCAGCGGCGTGAGATGCCCCTGGTGCATTGGCACTTCCAGGATGAGGGAGGTCTGGAATGATGGTATAGACATAACCAGATTGTGCATAAATCAGTTTGTATCTTAGAGCGGTTTGGAGAGCTTCTTCCTCGGTCTGAGGAAAATGGGATGCAACATCTTTTCCAATGGGTGATAAAAGGCTCCTAAGAAACCAATCTAGGTAGACACGGTCTTCAAAGGGTGGGGCATGACATGTGCTCCTCCTTCGACGCCACTCTTGAACATGGTTGGAAAGGTGAGTGGCGGAGAAATGCTAGGATGAGGTCAATAGCTCCGTACTAGTGTCATAGTAGAGAGGTAACTGGAAATATGAAAGGAACGCTTTAGCAAGCGTTGCCAAAATAGAATGAGATGTGGCGGGCTGGTCTACATACCATTTTGCACCATCTCTTTGTGAGCGTGCATTGGAATAGCCGAAAATGAATGGAGTCATCGGTAATGGAGTTGGATGAACACCACATGTGCAAAGATCGGACATGGTTGGTAGGATCCTCTCCAGAATTACCCTCAAACTTTGGCATGTCTAAGGGAAGCTTAGTTGGCATAGAAGGCCAACGAGTATCGTGGTGTATGGGGTTATTTATCAACTGGCTTTAATCCGGTAGACTTAACCCAGCCATAGAGGGGAACATGGGGGCTTCCAGAACATATCCTGAGACTATTTCGCTTGATGTGACCACGGGGATAGAATCGGAGCCAACACCAAGTTGGGTTCCTATACCAGCTGTGGGTCCAAACATGCTGACGATATGCGGGGAAGGAGGCTCGGAATCAGATCAACCAGGAGAAGAGTCGGTATGGGGACTCAGACGTCTATGAACTCAAACCCGACGAGGAGGGGTAATATGTCCAAGCAAAACTGGGGGTGAAGGCCTAATAGTCTTCACGACAAACGCCTTGGTGGCACAATGGTGGTAGGACACACGTGACACAAAAATGGTAAAGGGAGATCAACAATATGCCTTTGTCTCGATGAGGGGAGATCAATTTTTTATGTCGAGCCTTGGCTTGGCAGTATAAACCAAGCGCCCTTTGCTTAGGTGTTATTATGTGTGCAAGTGTATTTATTGATTAAACCCAGATTGTGTTTATTAAAAAGAAAAAATATTGCTGAAAATAAATTGAAATTAATAACAGAAAATGAACAACAAAACAATTAACTAAACCCCACACAAATTGGGTTTGCAAACACTGCGCTGGTTGGTGGCTAAATAGATGGAAAATACACTGAAACGGTCAAGAGATCTATATTTCAGTGTGATTGGGATCAAGTGACACTAAGCTACTAGAAAGTGGTGCAGCAAAAACAAAAAACCAGAGAGGAAAATTGCTGCAAAAAGATAGGGAGATGGGTGAAACACCTAGGGAAATCGATGGGACCCTAAGCCAACTGACCAAAAAAATTTAAATGTGAAACTATGGATACTAACAACCTATCTTAATAGATTTGAAATAGAAAGGTACAGATCTGGAAAATGTGGCTGAAAGCTATAGGCTTGTTGGGGCCTGACCCAGGTTTAGAGTTAATTAGCCAAACAAATCCCTACACTACTGGCCCTTTCGGAAACAGTCCGTGGAGCGCGGACTGAAGTCTCACCTGAAGCAGTATGGGGGGATGCTGGAACCAAGTTTCCGCACCCTTGATATTTCTGAGGTGTTAGTTTAGTCCAACTGTGCCTACCTTCACGCAGGTCACTTCGTGCACTATTCTGACTTGTGATACCTTCGCGACCTATTAGGATCACCTTTCGCGCAGTCTTAACCAGGGGCTGAGATGATTTCACGCTACTATGGTAGCAATTTGCGCTATTTCCCCAAGTTACACCATATATCTTACTTATCTTTTTACAATCATCAGTATCTTCGCATAATCATATATTCTATCATGTATTCACTTAATCAACACAGATACATATGTTCGCGCATCATATAAATGGTAGAAGTGCAATTTGCACCCAATACATTCAATGCATAAAACAGGAAATAAATACATAGAATTGAGGTAAAACTTCTCTTTATTAATGCTTCCAACGATTACAGATTTGACTCACCTTGCGCGCTCAGCTGTGGACTACTAGGCCTCTGCACACTTAGCTACAGAGCCTTCTCCTACTCTACGACCCAAATACTCGACTCTACTCTTCATATATACTCAATTCTTCATCCTTCCATCACTACTTCCACGAATTTATTTACAACTTAGAGCCTCGCTCTATTTATACAATCTCATGGCCGTGGACCATGGGTAGATTTCTAAAGCTGACCTTACATTACAAAATTGAGGGCGGACAACCCTATGACTCATTTATAACTTCGCGCTTTGCACCCACAAAATGTGGAGTCTTTACATCAGATTTACATTTTTTGACCAAAAACTGGGCTTTAAGCCCCAAAAATTTCCTTGGGGGATCCCATGCCCAATAGGCCCCCAACACAAACATCGTGACTTGCCCTTGAGTCACTCTGTCGGTACGAAGATCTTCACACAAAGACTACCCAACTCTGCTTGGACCACTGCAAGACGGTGAATATGACATCATCCATGGCCAGGTAAGGGAGCTCGTTCCATTTCTTCGTGGGGTCCTTGCGCGCCTTGATATACACATGATGGAAGTCTGCCTTGAATTCCGTGAAGCTCTGCAGACTGTTATAGACAGTGGGCGATAACCGCGGCTTGCAGTTAATCCCCATTCTAATGTTCATCTCCATGAGCACCTAGAATATTTTATTGTCTCTAATCCTCTGCGCATCCTTAGTTTCCCACAGCAAAACGTACTTCGCTGCCTCCGAAAGATCCTGCGCAATTGTGGGGAACTGGATGTCCTTAGGCAATTCCCAAGCCATTAGCACTATGAATAGCAGAAGCCATGCATAGTGGAAAGTCTTCCCATGTTCCTGTGCCTCACGGAAATTCTCTAGGAACTCTCTGCACAAGTACTTTGACCAGTTAAACTGGACCCCCTCTGCGCACTGGACGACAAGTGCAACTGCCGACACAGGAACCTCATCCGCGCGACACTTCCGCATAACCTTCCCAACTAGTATCTGCGTCGTGACTTTGACCACATTATTGTTGATATTGGAGATCGCGTACCCTCTCTTTTTCTTCTCCATCTTGAATTTTTTCTTCATGGCCTCTGCGATGGCCAAATCATCAGTTTTACCATTAGATATGTTCACTGGATCCTATCCTTTGCAAGTGAGCCGGGTAATTCTGTGAATTAGGTGGTCCGTGATGGGGATGGGCTCCTCCAGCCACAAGCAACCATCATGCACTAGGCAGAAAAGATGCCTGATGACAAAGACAATCACTGGGGCACGATGGTAATGTGGCACCTAGAGTAGGTTTAACAACCTTGCTTTCTCTACTCCTTGCAACCACTTGTGCGACTCCAACTCTATGACTCCTCCCGCTGTGTTTTTCTTCGACTGCATTAGTTGTGCAGTTTCCAAATGTGGGAATTTCTCGTGGTTCACGAGATAAAAGTCTTCAAATTTTAGAACCGACACCCGTCCCAAGTGCGCTCCTTCAAAAATGATGTCATCGGGGAGCAACCAAGTTTGCATAGAGCTCTTTCTCTCATATAAGTCCTTGGGCACCCGTGCTTTCCCTTTCCATGGAGGAACATACGCGGGCAACCTGGTCAGAGGGTCCGCTCCTTGTGTTTCTTCCTCCATTTCTTCATCCTCCTCCTCTTCTACCAAGATTTCCTCAAGGTCTTCCTCCTCCTCATCGGCTTCCAAATTAATTGCCTTCCCCTTTTCTTCCACGGTCAATTTAGTTCTCAGAGGGTTTCTAGGGGACATGTACACCGGAACCATAGGCTACTTGTCTTTCTTGGGTCTCGGCATGCGCAACGATTTTTGCGACTATCCCAGTGTTTTTTGGGGCATCTCCTATTGTCGTGGCCTACGCGGCCTCTTCAGCGGTTGTTTCTCCAATATCCATGGCTTCCTCTGGCATGACCATACTGCTATTCCACAAATCTCGCAATGGTTCAGGTAAGTTCTCAAATAATGCCTTCAACTTCAAGAGATCGAACAGATCGGGTTTCCTGAATCTCCGGGTGTGCAATAGCTCAATTCTCAAATGGCCAAGTGTTGTTTGTTGGGTAGCCCTTTGCAATTTATGGTGCCTTTTGAATTTGAATTCGACCGTTCCCCCTAAATCTGGTCCATTAATTCTCCCTTGGCGATAGATTTTCCCAAATCTAGCCCATAAAGTTTTCCTTAAATTCCTGCTGCACGCTCCATTTGGTCTCAAACCAAGCATCACATCATGAATAGTGACTGTAATGGTCACTTTCCAGCCAACCCGAGTGGTAGTGCAGCTACCCTTACGTTGTTGCGAACCTTGTGACACTTCGCTCCTGCGTGCAGTCCTGTCATTGTGTAGCTCCCGGGCAGAGTAGTTTATAGTCGCGTGCCTCCTTTTAGCTGCCTAGAGCGCTAAGACTATGATTCCTACGACTAGTCAGATGGTCGGGCCACCTGTATACGGCTTCAACCGACTACTGTTTACTTTTCCTGGGAAGAGTTCACCATTTAACTTCACCAACTGCACCGTGTCACCATTTGTGATTTCCTTAATAACATACGGTCCAATCCAATGCATCAGACTGATGAACTCTCAACGGTAGTCCCCAAGTTTGTCAATGTAATCGATCTCATCCTACTCTATCACCACGGTATTTTTATCAAGAAAGTCCTTTATTCCTTCCTCAAGCTTCTTGACTTCTGCTTCCGCCATGGCACTTTTCTCCCTCAACCAAAATTTTTCATTCATGAGTTCTTGGAGCCTAAGATCACCCTGCTGGATCTCTTCATCGAGTCCCAACCATTATTCTTCGAGCTCTTCCAACTGTGCGAGCCTTTCTTCCGAGGCTTCACGGTCTGTTACCCCTGTGTGCGCCACTATGCATGGACTAGACATGATAGACTCCATAGGAATTTCGACTTCTACTCCATCAACGAGTTGAAATAGTGTTTGTCCATGTATGCGCACATCCCAATCACTTCGCTGCGTATTGCGTGCCTTGTTCAGCGTGTTTCACACCTTGTCAAATGCTTTCGCGTAGATAACCTACTACGTGATTTTTCTTCCCACATACTGTCTATCCAACATGTAGAGCCACTTGTGCACTTGTCCCCCCAACACATGCTTATTGACCATACTTCTTAGCACAAAGTTCATGTGCATCCGTATAGGTGGTTTTCCATATGCCTGCACCCACCTCGCTAGATGTGCGTGCGGAAAATCCTGCCCATTGTACTTATTTGCGAATCACACTCTAGGATTCCCAAACCGTGTGCACATCATCCTCCTACACTCATGCCATTCATCAAAGCTCCCTTTGTGTGTACCCCACCACCTCACGGGCGTAGCACACAGTACCCAATCCAAGGCCTAGAAATGTTGATTTTCCAGCACCTCCCTTTAAAACTTATCTAAGAAAGTATCTACCTCACTTAACCCATCATAAGTAGGCATATCTCTCACTTCTATCAATACACAGTGCAGTGATCTTGTCATCATATTGCAGTTAAGCGTGGTTACCTCATGTAACCGATTCTGCCATCTCTCTATCTCCTCATTAGAATCTGACGTACAGGAGCTTTCGCGCTCCCATGAGATCCATCCGTCCATGGTGGGATTTACCCAATATTTCTCTCACGTGGTTATCTTGTAGATGTAGTCCAAATCATTGTCACTTTCATAGTCATGCACTAGCTCTGTATAGCACGATCCTTCAGCAGGGTCCAAGGGTATAACTACGTGCAGAGACTTCTTCTCAAAAATCATCTTGCGCTTCTTCAGATTAATCACCCCATTCATGTGAGTGGTCCAATCAATTCCTAAGAGCGCGAGGTAGGGATTGCTGTCATCAACAATCTCTATCACTTCAAAGTCTGTTAGCATGCTCACTCCTTCAATATCCACAGTAATTCCCTGCAATCTCCCCATGGGTATTATCATCTGCTAGTTCGCCATTCACAACTGAATAAGAGACCAGTGTAGCATAGGTCTCCCCATGCACTCCCATGTTTGCTTCGGAAGAACGTTCACATTCGATCCTAAATCCAGAATACTTTGTCCTTCTCGTATTCTTTGATTTATGCGGTTAATCTCATTTCCCTCCCCGTCCTCTTCTTATGCTTTCCAATCTTCTAGACTACGCGCGGTTCTCCTGGTGTGGTCCCAGTGCATCTGTTAATGAGTTCTTGCAACCCTTTTATAGATTTAGTGTTGCGCAGTAATTTCATGCATGTTTCTAAGAACATCGTAAGCATAGATGGGTCCATCTCCGGCTCTGGTCTATCTTTGCTTCCTGAAGTGGAGGCATCAGCGAAGCTCTTCTTAGCTTCCATAAAGGTTTCTCGAGCACACTCCAAATCAAACTTCGCTTCTTTCGCTGGAGCTTTGCGAACCCAAGTACTATCTTTTGGTTGTTTTCCTTTGTCATCTCTCGTCGTAATTCCACTTCGAAGCACAATGTTCACATTTGGATCTTCCTCGCACAACTCAGACCTCATCATCTACAGGTTCTGAGTCGGGGGAGGTGGTAGCGCTCCCTTGTCGCGTATCCTAGCTATCAGCGTAGGACAATCTTCCGTCTCATGATCAAAAAAGGTACAATGTAGACACAATGGATGCGTTGGATTCGTACAATCGCAGGCATAATGTCCTGGCCCTTCACAATTGTAGCATATCAGCTGTCCACAACCTCTTCCAGGTCCTCCTCCACCTCGGCCCCCTTTGCACCCCTAAAATCCTGCTCGCGCCACTCCTGCATTCTGGTCTAGGGGCCGTGTTTTGGCCTGAACTCTGTAGGTGGGAGTTATATCCAACATCAGCTCATAGCTTCTACAAGTGTGCTCATCATGTCCCACATACCTATAGAAATTATAGAACAATTGTTGCGAATTCTGTGTGTACTTCTGTAACAAATGACAGTTGTCCATAGCATGCTTTACACTTATTTGACAAATAATGCACCACAAAGTAGAAAATGCGCTAGGTCCTGCTTGCACTTCCAGACTTAATGACATCGGTCCTCCTCCCGCGAGGTAATTTGTGAACACCAGGCAGTGGTCGTTATCATGACCCTGACCCTTGCATTTTACGCACCACACCTCTTCGCGCATTTCTGGTCAAGCTGTCCTGTCCTGTTTCAGACTTTGCATCTCAAGGCATAAGTTTTTCAACTGCGCATGAATCTTCTGAACTCCCAAGTTAGGATCTTGCATTGGGGTCTCATGAAGCCTCATCACGATCTCTAAGTCATCTGCTCGAGTCATTAACTTCTGCTGTGACAACACACTCCTCAAATGTGGCGTTAGTGATGCTACAAACCATTCATGGTGTTGTCCATCCGTCAGATTCATATTAGCTTCACGAATCATACACTTAAGCCTTTGATCCAACTCCCAAGGAGTGTCGCCTAGTAGCACTATGATCTCTTTGAATCCAATGATCATCTATGCTTCTAACTTAAGCCGACTAAATTCCTTATTTAGCGCAATTTGGATATTTGTGATTCCCACATTCAGATTGTCATTAGAATGCTTAATATACTAGGTCAGCATGCGATCTTGCAGAGCGCTGACCAACGCCATTTTATTTATATTATCATTTGTAACTCCCTCTGCTTCACATACAGCTCTTACCATGAACCAAAATTGTTCCAAATCTTCATTTCCCAATCCCTTGAACACAGGAAACTTTATTTTGCTTGCCATATTGAATTGCGGTGGTGGCGGAGGTGGTACGGGTGAAGATGGAGGTTATGGTGGTGACACTGGTGGCAGTGTAGGTGGGGGTGGTATGCACGGAAACCTATGCCTTATCAAATGGATCACACTTCGTGGAGAGACCTTCGTGAGCTCTTCCTCATCCCTTCGCGGAGGTGAAATCAAAGGGCTATTCTTTGGTCCCTTACTTCCTTCATTCCTGTAGGTTTTTCCACTTCGCATAGCTCCAAACATCAAGGTAATTGCATAACCCTCTTTTCACATAATAACATTTTAATCCAAGTATTCAGAGACTTTACGTACTTACCTCGCAGTCCTTTGAGGAAGCGTTGCTCTGCCTTGCTATAGCTGACTTAAGTGTCTACCGCGAACTCAATAATGAATCCTCCTATAATCTGATCGAGCCAGTGATCAACAACGTATGTGATCTTATCTTCTGATGCTTCCAATATGCGCACCAACTCTGGGGTCCACATAATAGGACCATCGAGCTTCCACCTTCCTTGGCTATCTGCTAGCTTCGCGATCCATTCATACAACTCAGTAGGGAAAGATGCAAAGAAGATTTCGTGGATCTCTGTGTACAGGTAGTAGTCTAACCACTCTTCTTTTGTTAGTCGTGGATTCCTGTTCTCCTGCACCATGAACTCGTGAATTCTCCTGTCCAACCAACCTTCAATTTACTTCTTAGTTGGATTCTAATGATATGACATCAGACATCTCTATGCAGATTTTGGTCTCGGCAATGGAACCATTTGTTGGCTTGTTGGGGCTTGACCCAAGTTCGGAGTTAATTAGCCAAACAAATCCCTACACTACTGGCCCTTTTGGAAACAACCGCAGAGCGCAGAATAAAGTCTCACTCGAAGCAATATGGGGGGATGCTGGAACCAAGTTTCCACACCCTTGAGATGTATGAGGTGTTAGTTTAGTCCAACTGTGCCTACCTTCGCACACTATTCTGACCTATGATACCTTTGCAATTTGTTAGGATTGCCTTTTATGCAGACCTAACTAGCGGCTGAGATGCTTTCGCGTTGCTAGGGCAGTGATTTGCGCTATTTCCCCAAGTTACACGACATATCTTACTTATCTTTTTACAATCGTTAGTATCTTCGCGTAATAGGATATTCTATCATGTATTCACTCAATCAACATAGATACATATGTTTGTGCATCATATAAATGTTAGAAATGCAATTGACACCCAATACATTCAATGCATAAGATAGGAAATAAATACACAGAATTGAGGTAAAACTTCTCTTTATTAATGCTTCCAACGGTTATAGACTCGACTCACCCTGCACACTCAGCTACAAGGATTCGCGCACTCAGCTGCGGACTACTAGGCCTTTTCACACTCAGCTGTAGAGCCTTCTCCTACTCTACGACCCAAAAACTTGACTCTACTCTTCAGATAAGACTCAATTCTTCATCCTTTGATCACTACTTCCATGAATTTCTTTACAACTTAGAGCCTCGCTCTATTTATACAATCCCATGGCCCGTGGACCATGGGTAGATTTCTAAAGTTGACCTTACATTACAAAATTGAGGGCAGACAACCCTATGACTCATTTACAACTTCACACTCCGTGCCCATAAAATGTTGAGTCTTTACATCGAATTTACATCTTTTGACTAAAAACTGGGCTTTAAGCCCTAAAACTTTCCTTAGGGGATCCCGTGCCCAACAAAAGTGCCACAGAAACTCAGACTACTCACTCAGCTAAACTCCTCCTAGAAAGGTGGAAGCGTACTAGAAGCCCTAGGGGAGGCTAAATTCAACTTCGATGAGTAAATCAGAGTGGATCGAGGCCTAAGCAGGATGAGACAGAAGTCAGACAACACATCAGACAACTCTCTACAAAACCCAGAAACAGATTTGAGAAAAAATTGAAAACCCTAAAATCACAGGTACTGACCTTTTAGGTGAGATCACACTTTTTGGGTTGAAAGGTGCGCTCTGGATTCCAGATCGCACTTTTTGGGCTAAAAAGTGTGATTTCTGCTCCTTGATTCCTGATCAGAAAATCTCGGAAAAAACTGTCGTCTCTGTCGTGAATGGTTCCTATGACCGCGGAAAAGACCAGAAAGCTCACGAAAGTCAGATATTTAACAGATCTAGGGTTAAAAATCTAGGAAACATTAAGAGACTGAAAAAATAAGAAACCCAAAACTGAAAACCGAAGGTCACCCAGGTTTTTGGATCTGAAGTATAAAATGAATGGAGTCACCAATTTTGTTATAGTGTTTTCTTCTCAAAGATGTGCGAAAAGAACCCACTTAAGATTATGGATGACAAATAATCTCAACAATATAAATGGCTAGTAAACATTGTAGATCTGCAACAACTGATAGAAACAAAACTTGCCAAAATTATGATCTATTCCACAATCATAGTTAAACAACAAAAAGAAATAGTAATAACTCCAATCATCTAATGGAAACAAGATATACAAAGAATAGCTTTTATTATAACCCTTGTGAAGGGAAAAAATAAATGTTACCGATCCCCCTCTATGGGATGGGTTCTTGGCTATCCTCAAACGTCTTCAACTTATATAGAGTCTCTCTCCTCTATAATGTGTAAACCCAACAAAAATATGGTGTGCGATAATGAAAATAATCAGATTTAAAACAATGAGTGTAACAATGAAAATAATCAAAACTGAATAATGAATGAAAACCCTTCTATTTATAACAAAATATTGAGTTATCCTCGAATAATGAGAAATAATAAAATATTATTAACCTCATTCTTGGAATAACCACTTGGAATATTTTATTATATTTGGTTAGGAGGGAAAAATTACTCAAACTTTTATTTAGAAGTAATAAATAAATAAATGATTTCTTATCATCTCAAGGAATTGGTTAAGGATTAATAAACAAATAAAGATTTATTTAATTATTCCTAAGGGATTTAGTCAAATTTGATAAAGATAATAATTAATTAGTGATTAATTAATTATTCTTACAGAAAAATAAGATAATTAATGATCTATCTATTTATTTTTCATGATTGGGTCAAATATGACCAGGAATAATAATTGAAGAATGGTTTAATTAATTATTCCTAAAAGAAAATCAAATAAATAGTGATTTATTTAATTATTCTTCATGGGTTTAACTATAAAATACTTAACAAAGGTGGTTTATTAAGTAATTTATCACAGTGAAAGCAATTTTACTATGGTAAAATTGGCTTTACATGGTCTAATTCGATCCATCTAGTAAATTAGGCTAGATGATCAATTTTTTGGTGATAACAATTTCTTTCCTTCTTGATTCTGTCTCAAGGAAGCTTACAAGTGGAAGCATCATGTCCATCTCTATTGCATCGTATGCAATGAAGATCAAACCTTTCTCCTTGGAAATGTTTCCCCCCTGCCTCTAAAATTCTTCCTTCCTCTTCCTCTTCGGCTACCTCTTCCTCTAGAAGAATCTTGTGCATGATTCTTCTCTTTCTGTGCAAGGCACACAACTTCTTCAGAAGACTGAGGAGTTGTCTTCTTCCCAAAATCCTTCTCTCTTTCAACAAACTTCTTCTCAAGGGAGTCGAAGGTAATCTCCTTACATTTGGCACTTGGTTGCAATGACTCAAGATAATGTGAATAAGTGGGATATAGTGCCTTGACATAAGCTATGAGAGGAACACCTATTTCAACATCAGTGACTTTTAAGTCATGCATAATGGATCTTACTTCTGATGCTAAGGCAAGAGGGTCATCATTTTTCAATTCAAGATTGAACAACTTGATGATCGGTTGAACAAATTCAAGCTCAGAGTGTGAGTCATATAATTATTTCAACTTCTTTAAGGCTTCAAAGGCATTTGAAAATAGTGAAATATGATGACTCACCTCTTCATTTATTGATGCTACAACCAAGGCATAGGCCTTTCTGTTCTTGTTTTCCCAAATGGAAAGCTCCTTGTATGAGGTAGATTTTTTGGGTGCATTGTCTCCTTCTCCTTCACAAACTCCTTTCCACAACTCATTGAAAATCAAAGTGTGCTTTATCTTCTTTGACCACTCATGATAGTTCTCTTTTCCAGAGAAAACTACTCCCACAATGGAGGTTAGTGAATGCATTCTAAAAAAACACTATCTATATTTGATTTCCAAAATAATTATAACTTTATTTTATGCCTCCTTGATTATGTAAAAAACTGATTTAAAGAAAAATCAATACCAGCTTCACATTTTACTATACTATGTCAATACATATGAACCTACAAACCACCACTCATCATCTATAATATCAATTATAATATAATGTATATCATGGCAATGCCATCATATACCATACATACATACACACTTCATAAAAGAGTTCAACATACAGATTCCCATCACAATATTTAAATAATGGCCTCAACATATAATAAATCGTATGTTCTCCCTTTAATGTATATCTTTTCAACATATAATAAATTGTATGGTGGCTCCTTTAATGCATATGGCTTCAACTTATGATAAAAGGAATTTGACATTCAAAAACTTCAAACATACGATAAAAAAGAATTTAACACTCAAAATCCTATGCCACTCACACCAATGCACACAGTGGTCGAAAAAATAACTTGTAACATACCAAGTTAATTCTTTAATAAATATGCTTGGACAATATTCAATTTAGCGCTCATCACTTCACGGTATATACTGGCTTAATCCAACGTAACCCTCATAAAAAATTTCAATGTAAAGATCGATTAAAAAAAATCCCAGCAGTCAACACTTCATTGCATATTATTGTATATACCACAACAAACAACATCGACTCTCGGCCAATGAACTGCAACATGTATGAAATTATTCAAATGTCATTTGGGACCAATGCACAAATAATTCCAGAAGATGACACGGTCATGACCTTCGCATTATACAATTCAATGCACAATACAAGTGTTCAATGCACCACGGGCTCGATAAGGGCCGAGGGCAGAGGGAAAACTAAGCGTACAACAAAGTATAGAGTCTCTGCCAAGTCAGGGAAAAAATGTACGCAAAGAGAAAATGGCAGAAGAGTTATGATACAAAAATCTAAATTTGGGACTTGAGCTCTGATACCATGTCAGGCCAGTAAAGTAACTTCATAAATAATTTGTTTATTGCATTATTTAGATCATGAATATATACATGAGTGGAGAGACTCTTGGGATTCCAATTCCAAGGTATTTTGGTTTTCTCTAATGTATAACTGAAACTATTTACAATATTTACAATAATCCCAACCCTTTCGAATTAAGTGTTAACAAAAAATAGGACAAAATCCACTGGTAGTACTAGAGTTATTAGTTTTAGGAATCAAGGTAATAAATGTGGCATTCAGGCCATACCATACATGTTTTTCTCTTCTCAATTCCTCTATCAAGGTGTGAACTTCATTGCCAATGAATGACCAAAAAACCTTAAAGAAATATGTAATGGCGCTTTGTTGCTAGGCATCTCTTTGACCACTTCTTCCACCTCGTTGAAAAATATTTCTTGTGTCAGCACTGAATTTTTCTCTGGACTGGCCAATTGTGGGATGTGATTAGTAGTATTCAATATGACATGATACCTATCTGCTCCATTATCTGATAAGAGATCTCGATAGTAGGAAACTATCTCTTCCTCAATGTCCTCATGCTCTACTAACCTAAAACCTTTCCTGGAAGTTAAGGAAAAGATCCAATTGTGATGTTAGTGCTTGGCCATGGCTTTATGGAAGGATATAGTGTTCCTTTCACCCTATCTCAACCATTGTATCCCATAATTTTGACGTCGAAAGGACTCTTCCTATTTCCTTTGTGATTTAAGATCTTGCATCAACTTGCCTTCCTCCTCAACCAAATTATTTGATCTTGCTTCCTTAATAATAGTAGCTTGAATTTATTCTACGCGCTCCTCGAGTTTACATTTTTCCAAAGAAAATATTACCAAATTCCATCTGGTTTTAACATTTTATCATGAGTTTAAGATATTTTAGTTTTTAAGTTGAAATGTTTGCATTTGGTTATCCCCTTGGACTAAGATATCTTACCACCATTCTTCCATTTTGGGCACAAATTTCTGACTTTGAAGCCATAAGCTCTCAAATATGAATGGTTGATTTATGGGTGCCATTTTTCAGGTCAATCTCTAATTTGATAGTCCAATGATCATATCTTAGGCTTGGTAAGATCATTGCCTCCATAGACATATCTCTAACTAATAAGTCTTTCGACAAGAAAAAGTGGTATATGCGACAAATTATTTGATGTTAGCTCCCATGGCGGTTGTTTCAAGTATGTATTCCATTAATCATATCAAAATATACTATTTTTAACTCCTGGATATGCTCTTGAAAAAAGTAATGCCATCGGTTCCATTCTTCGAATCCCACCTTTTTTCTCCTCCATACAATACTCGCCTTGAAAGTATCTATGCAAGCCCTTAACTCAATGATAAAAACTTTCCTTTTCCCTAACACAGAAGGTCCATAAACCGTCATTAACCATAGAGCCTAGGTGCCTGAAATTCCCTGACAAAGTATTGGGAGTGGCTATCTAGTCATAAAAAGAAACCCATCTAGGGTCCCAAACCACCGTGATGCCACCGACGCTACCCTGTGAATCTGTTGTCACTCATTACTTTTTTAGTCACAGTTGCTTCAAATGTCCAATAGCAGTGAATTTTGATGCCAAATACTGAGCCACAAAATCTACCAGAGCTAGATGGGACCCTCTCCATTGTGTAGTGCTCGAAAAAATATTTCCGGTGATATATAGAAGTCTAAAAAAGTGTTCCTGGATCATAAGTTAGACCCTATTGAAGGATTCCTTTAAAAATCTCAGAAAACAAGAAAAATGGCTAAGTCCGAGGAAAAAATCGCAATCGGGGACCCGGGAGCTGATCAAAATTGAAAATCAGCTCTCGGCGGAGCCCAATAGGAAAGGAACACTGGCGAAAGCAAAAACAACGATCCGCTGATCGCCGATATCACATATCGGCAGTTGACGGGTTTGCACATAACATTTATCGGCATATTGGCAATCAACAAGGTCCCAGGGCACATAGTTATGTTTATCGACAGGTTTCAAGGCCGAGCGCCGATATTGCAGATCAGCGATTGCAGGCGCAAAGGGGTGCACACTAGCGCAGGGCCAGAACCATCACCAATTGCTAAAATCGTGGGAATCACCAAAGAACTGGGCCTTAGCGTTAAAGCACCAAGGGGGCCGAAATCCAATTAACAAAGGAAATCGAGGGAAAAATAGGAGCGGGAGGTCCCCTTTCTCTCTCCTCCACATGGTGGTACAATGCATCACATATTGGCGATCGGCTGGACCAGGGCATCGGTTATCGACGGAGTAGAGGGCTTACTCTTCAAAATACCTCGCAACATTGTGATTTTGCGATACGATATTAGATTTCCAGGGAGGGGCTGGTTCCGATTAACAAAGGATTTCACAGAAAAAACAAGGTCAGGCAGGCCTTTTTCTCTCTCCTCCAGGGGGCCACGTGGCGGCATATGATTGGTCCTCAGATTTGACAGGGAACCTAATGTCAACAATGACAAATGGCAGTACGGATGCTGATGTGAAAGATGACACATGTCACTAAGTTTTAGCGTTTTCATAGTTCAAATGGGGCCATTTCCAGGTGACACATGGCAGTAATGACGTCACCCATTGTAATAGGTGACTGACGATCACACAATGTAAAGTTATTTCTATCACCAATACTTCTCCCGGGCTGTGATTGCGATAAGGAAAAGACCTCAGATGCGATATTTCATAGGTCACATTTCATAAATATTTCGCGTCTGGGAGATCGGCCAATGCAGTATAAAGAGTTATTTCAAGCTTTTCACATTACAAAGGAAAAAGACCCCCGGACACCGGTCTACAGGCCTTAGCGCCTAAACGTTAAGCCCCTCATCCTAGCTCATGGTCATATGAATAAAACATAGATAAGGGGGCTACACCAAACGTGGGTTTGAGGGAAAGACAATATGCACCTGTTCAGTCTTATTTCAATGTATAAGGACCCGCGGCCGTGGTGCACCGATAACATTATTGCAGAGATTTAAAGGGCGAATGCGCCAACAACTATGATATTTAATGGAGCATGGCATGGCAACAACGTAGAATGGGGAGGACTCAGGAAGTCTTAATGGCATGACATGGTAATCCACTCCATCTACAAAGAAAAGGACCGCTTGGGCACACACATTTCCCACTTGACTCCCTATTCCACTGAACAGGTCACTTAGGAAATTAAGGAATAATTGACATAAACCGGCCAAGCAACAAGTGGAATGCATCACGACAGGGAAGTGGCTTGATCAGGGGCCTCCACTGGAAAATCAAGGGGACACCTCCTCCTTCATATCTCCATTTTATTTCTCTGTTCATTAATTTATATTTATTCCAAGAAGGGATTCGATCCCGATTGTAATCTTTTTGGGGCAGCAAAGCCTTAGATTGACCAAGAAAGCTAGTCTAGCATGACAGTTGGGGCTTGGGCTCAGATATTTTGTAAACTATAATTCCAGCTCCCCCTCCTCTTATAAATAGGGGGAAGCAATATTATACAGGGGTTCTAGAATTTCTCACCCGAGAGGGTAGAAATCTGTGATACCATATTTTGGCTCATAACTCTGTAAGTGAATGATTGTTATCTTAGATTGTATTACTTCAGAGGGGCAGATCTTCAGACTATCACAAAAATGGTGTTGATTCCTCCTTCTTAGCATTACAATATGTTTTTCCTTCTGTTAATTCCATTATGTTCATATTCTTCTCTGCATGAGTGCTACAATAGCTATTATAAATTATTTCCTGCTTCCTTACATATCCATGTGTGTTGATTTATTAATGCATAATTGTTGCCTCGAAAGAGTCATCAGGGAAAAGACCTTGGGTTCGGGAACAGGAGGCCAACAGTGGTCCGCTATAGTCTAGGACAATGCCAACATTTTCACCTCACCCCGGAGGACAAGGAGTCTCACCCGAGGCATGCTGCGACCAAAAGGGAGAAGGGTTCAGCATAGGGTCAAGGGAATATCAACCGGGCACATGCGATCACACACATATGTATCCATAATACATGAAACAAAGACAACGATATCCTTAACTCATACGCATAGATCCAATATAAATAACACATAACTAACAACATCCTTGCATCAATCTATGAATTACCATCTACATGTAACAGATAGACTATTTAAAAATTTAACGAGCCCACTAAGCACGATACTCAATACATTAGAGGTCACAGCAACCATCAACTTTGTCTTAAATTAACTTAACATAATAGAATACATCATAATTCGACATTCGCCATAAACATTACATAAAAGACACAGCTCAGTCGCTCGGGTTAGATCATTTTTGCAACCAAGTCCCTCGGATCCAAGCACTCTCTCCTTCAACATCTACAACTGTGTACCTCTTCTCCAACCAACTCCTTCTTCCTTTTGCAGGTTCAACAAAAACCTTCTTCATCCCTGGTCTTCCCCTTTTATGTCCTTCCCGGTTGCCTGGACTGCCAGTTCTCGCTCGGCTGCTTCTGCGCCTTCCTGTCTCCTTGGTTGCCTTTGCCTTCTGCTACCACCTTGCCACCACTCCTCTGCAACTGTTCATTCCGCCACCCAACCATTGCTGCCATCTGTCTCTTTCCCACCCTTCAGTTAGTCAAAACTAGTCAAAATCATTCAAAATTAACGAAGGCCCCAAAAGGCCCCGACCACAATTTCTTGACTTGTCCCCGATTTAAGTCATTTTGACCTCTAGCGGTCCTGCTTCTACTTCCATGTGCTCTACAGGTGGTGGTTGCGTGACTATCAGCGCTGTCTCCACTATTTGTTGTACCGACACTTCTGCTGCTTCGATACTTGCTTGCGGAGTAGGCGCCTCTTCTGTCTCAATCCTATCTTGCGACATGGAATTTGTTCCTGTGGCCCTTTCTTGCCCTTGTGGCTCCTCCATTCCAAACAAAGGCTCCAACTCTAGGACTGAGGTTGTTGTTTGTTGCCTAAACTTAGTGTATCTTTGAATTGCTAGGTCCTAGTTGGCGAGGATTGCATCAATGCCTTGAGTGAACACCTCAGCTGATTGCGATGTTAGAGTTGTTGGCCGCTGTCTCTATAGGTCGTCCCATTGTTGGCCACTGGAGTCGCATGCCTCCTTCAAGAGTAGAACCTGCATACGAACTAGGGGTTGCAGGTCTCTAATTATCTATTTCGTCCTTGCTGATTCTTCCTCAATGATGTCAACCTAGGCTTGGAGGATGTCGAGCATGGTCTGTACAATCCCTTATGCTGGCAAATAGTGACTGAATCTATTCGCTTAATGGATAAACCTGGTGGTTCTTTTCTATTAAACTGCCTGACAAGTCGTAGACCTTGCCCATTAGGGTGTATCCGTCGGTGAGGGCTTCGGCCAAGGCTTTTTTATTCACTTCTAGTTCGAAAGGTCCTCGTGTAGATTTCCATGGGATCTGGTAGTGTGGACCTTACCGTCTCTAGCTTCTGCCTCATCTCAGCATTGTGGTTGCCAAGCGTGTGCACGCCATCTGTATGTGATTGCAGCAGTTGATCAACGTGCAGGCGGACATGTCTGTCGGTGCTTTAGTGTTGGCTTCGGTGACGGTTGGCCATATTGATTAGAACCGTTGTGTAATCTGATCCACCTGGGCTTGCAATCCTGTGTTTGCTTCCTGTAGGCGATCTCGCTCCTCCGTCACTATGAGAAACTGCTTCCTCTGCTGCTCATGTTCTTTAGCCAGGTCTTCATGGAGGCTCTTGACCTTGTGAGATGCTTGCTGAATAAAAGAAAATAATTGGGCCGATGACCAGTGATGGAGTTTATCAACCTGTATTGTGCTTGGTTCTAGGAATTGTTGTTGTAGGGGTAGGCCACTTGCAATGGAATTATCTGAATGGGAGGTGGGTGAGTGTTCTTGCTGGGATGGTGGAGTGAATGTGGTGTGGCTGGAGTAATGCTAGGGTTTGGAGGGACTGCGAGATTTATAGGTAAAGCGAGAAAGTACGGGTTAGTCCTTTTTCTTTTCCAAATGTATCCAGGCATCTCCCTGTTGGTGGGACCAACCTAAGCATTGGTGTTATACTATCTACTGGTGGCATCCCTATGGTTGATGTGGTACCCTCTGTATGGCTAATCGACTGAATTTCTACTTCTGCAGTAGTCCTTTGGTGGCCGAATGGGAGGATCTCGGACAGGGTCACGGAAGTGGAAGTGGTTTGCAGGGATGACTCCCGTGACAACTGTACTACGGTGGATGTAGTGGCAGGGATCTCCTCGACTATGGTGGTTGCAGGAATTGGTTGTTCGACCTCAACAGTGAGGTCGACGATTGGAGTTGGCAGGTTAATTTTCAACTTTTTAGTAGCCGACTTTTTGACCTGTGGGGTTTGGATGACTCGCTTCTTCTACGGTTTGGGGACCATCATCTGGGAGGGAGCTTGAGCTACTCCCGCGGGAAGTGCCATAGCAAGTGGTGGCATTACAATGGGGAAAACATGGTGGAACCTTGAAAGTGCTCAGGATAGTCACTCTCACCTGGCTCGAAGCTGGCAACTATCCTTCTTGCTTCGAACATTTTTTCTTCCATTTGGAGCAGCATTGATTGGAGTACTTCATCGGCTGCCTGCTTCCGACTGCTCACTACCCCATCTCCCTCTCGGTCTTGTGGTATCAAGGCTTCGAACAGGTACCTTGGATTCCCTTCTCTTACCTGTTATAGACATTTTTGTGCCTTACAGCATTGAGCATGAAATGTCCATAATCTAAGGGATCCAAAGTCCCTAAACATGTTGTTCCTACCCCTAGAGGAACAAGGCTAACTAACCACAACAATTCACAGAAGTTCTCCACCTGAAACCACTCAAAAACAAGCCAATTCTGGATCATGTCAACTGCTCCACTGAGCATCTACGCTGAATGTCAACTGCTCCATTGTCTACCTGCGTTGAATGTCAACTCCAACAAAGGCTACCTGCGCTGAGCGTAATTGGACAAGTGGCAGGCTCATTCCTCAATGTGTCAATGCCCAGGAAGCTTCCAAAATGACACTTGGATCAAGGAATTCGACTGGTGATGAGTAAGAGGTTCCAAATCTCCAAGTGGAAGCAAGAACCTCCAAGTGGACTCAAGAACTGAGAGAGGGAGAGGACACTAGTCAGTTTCATACCAGCCTCAAGCTGACTCATCCTCTCTCCAAAAGATCTATATATAGATCTCTCCTCCATGGGAAGAGGAGGCTGGAATTTTGTGAATGCAAAGAATTTCTGTTGGTTTGAGACTGGATCATTGGGTGCTTAATGCTTTGAAGGGAGCTGAAGAAGGAATTCCATTCTGCTGGGAAGGAGATGCTGGATTGGAGCCCTATGGGTTGTATCTCTTCCTGAACCCTATTACTTATCAATAAAGCTATCTTGGTTTGCTCCTATATGCTGGTGTATTTGTATGATTGCATTAGTGTATTTGATTTACTTCTAATCCTGAATCATTTATGAATATGTATATTTTCCTTTGTGTTGTGTTCTTCTCTTGTCGCAAGTAGCTGTTCTCTTGTCACAGGTAGCTGTTCTCTTGTGATCTCGTGGGAATCAAGTAGTTGTTCTCTTGAGCAAGTGAGGAGGCAAGTAGCTGTGAACACCCGAAGAGAAGAGGATCTAGATCGAGGGACAAACGGAAGACAACGGTAAGTCGATCGATCTCCCCTCTTTCACATTTCATAAAGGAAGAAACCAGTGTAGCTGTATTCGTTTGTTGCTAAGGCATTGTCACACCTTAGGTGGATAGGATCGTCCTGCATAGGCATTTTTCCCCACAACAAATTGGCGACTCCGCTGGGGAGGAATTTGTTTATTCATTTCATTTGTGTTTCCGTCATTTGTTTACTTCATAGACTTGGCAGTAACTATTGAACTGCATCTTTCCCGGATGCAAAGTAGAAAGTTGCTGTTTTGATCCAGTTGCTGGACCTGTCTATGATATAAACTAGATCCACAAATGATTTGGTGATCCTTTGTGATAGTCTTTAGTACCCTCTCAAAGCATCCCTCTGTTTATACCTTGCTTGTGTTTCTGATTTGGCCTGAAACAGTTGATTTTTGAGCATTTTATGACCCAGAACCCAAGGGAAACGAGAGTTTCTCTTTCAGCGCAACTACTGTGAAGGCAGTCTGCATTTCAATGCAGGTCCCGAAGGGGCTACCTACGCTGAATGTCAAGTCCTCAGTGTTGAGGTTGCGCTGAACCAGTTTGGCCTTGTGCAGCTGGGGTTCTCTGTTATCTGTTGCCCTGTTTTGATCTCTGTTTTTTGCAGCCTTTAACCAGCATAGGTACCAGTCTGATAACTCCTTTTCTTTGCTTAGATTCAGCCTCCTTTTGTACAAAAAGATTGTGAATCTTTTTATGTGTTTGTGGTGTCATTTACAATCTTCCTTTGCATGAGTAAAGTAGTCATCCTGTAGCCTTTGATTCAGATCTGATTGATTGTGGTCTTAGAAGAGAGTTCATTGGCTGTTTGCAGATTGATTATAGATTTACTTTTGCTTATTGGTTTGAATTTGTGTCTTTTAAGTGTCAAAACAAGTCTTTATTTCGAAAGTAGCAAAGTGATTGTAATCTCTTCTACCCTTGTTGTTTTCGAAAGAGTGAACTTGTTTGTATTGATCATTTTAAAAGCAAATTCAAAGTTGTGCAAAAAGCTTTCTTTGTAGGCATTTATACTAAGAAAGTGGAAAACAAACACCTGCATTGTGCATTTTGCATTTGATAGTTTGCATGTTGGATTTAAGAAAGTGCATTAGAGTGTGCTGATTGCTCTTTGAGAAAAGATAGTGTTTTTCTTTTCCTTTAGTAGCTAGGATTTTCAAAGTTGAAAGATAATAAAGCTTGCTTATCATCTTAGACTGCATTTAGGAATTTGTATCATACATCTCGTGGTGAACCTTGAAAGGCAAACTTTAAAAAGATCAACCTAAAATAAACTGAATGAACCTAACAACGCTTTGTAACATAACGCACAACATAGAGGTCTAGGATAGAGACGTGTTCCGGCGTCGTTAAGCCTAGTGACTGTCGATCTCGAAGAAGGTGGGTGATTCCTCCTGAGAGATGGTAGCACTAGTACGGATTTGTGCTCCCACGTACCGTCGCGTATATATTGGGAGACCCCTATAGGCATATATCTTTTATCCTTAGGAAGCCGTGTCGGCCGCCCTACTGATCGCAATGCAGTGAACACAGCATTCACGAAGATCGACCGCCCGTACCCTAAAAAGTATTCTGCGGTTTTGCGAAAAGTTTGGCACACCCTCTGCCTAGATCTCCAGAGCAGTTTCTTTTGGCCTTTTTCAGACTCTATAACAGAAAAAGTCCATCCGAGCATTTGTCACTTCGGGCTCGTTAAAACATCGAAGGAGACTAGAGTCATCTTTAGCTTTTTCTCGACTCTTTAAAAGTGAAAAAGCAAGTTGTGTCTAAAGCGTCGTTAACAATTTATTTTAAACGGAACAATCACCCTTTAATCCTGCGTTGATCTTTAGGTTGAAAAGATGGAGCACACCAACCAAGGGGTTTCCTTGGGTGGAAATCCTAGTCCCTTCTCCTCTTGGGGAGATGTTGGTGTGCCCCACATGGCCACGTTGTCGCTTCCAAGACTGACAATTGGCCTACCAGTTTGGCTCTTTTCAACCAATGTCGTTCAGAATACCACCATTCTTGAACAGTCGAGTCAACAGTTAGAACAGACAAGAGTTGCATCCCAGCCTTCCACTTCATCTTCCTCCCCTCCTTCCTCTTTGCTTGACGGAACTGGTAAATCAAAAAACCGTGTTCCTAAGGAGAAGAAGGAGAAGAAGAAGAAAGAAAAGAAGAAGAAGGAGCATAAGGCGACTGGGGGCAAACAAGTGTCATCTAACGAAAATCCACACACCGCACTCGTAAGGCCTAAATCGCCATGCGTCATATGCAAGGGAGACCATTTCCATAGAGATTGTCCCTATATCCCTCGGATACTAAGGGACTGGTCCCCCCGTTTGCACAATTCGGTAGCATCGACCTCTGATAGCCATGTCGACTGCTTACCGTCAACTAGTGGGAGTGAAGCTCCAGGACCGAGCGGGAAAGCTAAATTTCCCTGCAGACTGTGTGAAGGCGATCACGCCATCCACCGTTGTCCCTTCTTAGACGAGGCGAAAAGAGTTCTGGAAGATCGCCCGATTTTACGAGCGCATCTCCCTCCTGGATATCAAAAACTCTTGCCAAGTCCCTCGCTAGTTGAGAATCCAGCTGACCCGCCCAGGTGGTCAGCCGAAACACCTGTCATTGAAGATGAACCGTCTGGATCCATGCCTGACAAAAGTCAAAAGGTTGATACAGCAGTTGACCCGGTTTTGCCTTCAGAGGCTCCATCTTCGAATGACACCGTCACAGAGGAGAATCAAGACGACACCGTCCAGATTCTCTTCATCAGCACTGACTCTGATGATCAAGGGGGCAATGCCACCATTCCTTTATCGCAGGAAGGAAGTTCATCAGAGCGCTATCCGGCCGTATATTCGGTCCCACCACCAAGCAACCTGGTTGTGTCCTTTGATTGGAACCAACTAGGCAGACCCCGGTTGCCAGCCAGTATACCATTCAGAATTATTTGTCAAATATACAGAATGGTAATGGCTAGCACTATCATTGATGAGGGGGCATCTGTGAGTATCCTTTCCTCTATTGCTTGGAAAGCGCTTGGTTCGCCAGCGCTTTTACCTGAGATGAGAAATCTATCAGGTTTTGATAAAGGAACCAGTCGACCTTTAGGGATCCTCCCCAATGTGCCTGTAACATTGAAAGGGAAGACCGTTCAAATGAACGTGATGGTCGTTCAAGGACCCTTGGATTATAACCTACTCCTTGGACGAGACTATATATATTGCATGGGAGCTGTAGTCTCCTCACTCTTTAGAGTAATGTGTTTTCCGCATGAAGGAAGAATGGTCAAGCTCGTAGACCAACTTTCGTTTCCCGGATCACGCATCGCAAATAGTCATGTGCCATCCCTAAATGGTCTATTCATGCAAGAAGTGTCTCAACCCACGGTCCGTCCTCCTGATGAGCGCGAGTAATCCGGGAGGATATGACCAGAACCCAGGGGGCATGCATCCTGGCCTGCTTCGGCAGGGAAACTTTGGGTATAGGGTAGGTTTCCGCGGGAGAATATGACTAGTCCGTACCCCGTCCGTGGATGGAAGAGGGGTTGTTCTAGAATAAGATTCTTTTGTCAAAGTTACGTGTTTGGCACCAGTCATTCACCCTTGTCTATTTCGGTAGACATTGCCGAGGAAGTGTTTTGTTTGAAAGATTAACGAGACAATCTTTGGGTAACCTGAAAGAGGTAAGCCTCTCTCGATTAAAACAAATGTTTTGGCGGAGGGTAAGTAGAGGTAACCTTGAAACTCTGTTTTATACCTGGGGGCATGCAAACCTTTCGGAGTGCAAGCAAGGGGCAACTATTTATTTTTTAAATTTTTAGGACCTCTAACCCTTTAAACTCGTAGGATTAGTCGTTTCCAAACTTGCATAAAAAAAGGATGGGGAGCAAAGCTTAGTGAGATGAAGCTCCATTAAAAATAGAATCTTGATGAGACACTCTTATCTTATGACTGGGTAATCGAGCAGTTTTAGCATAAAGTTCATGCTCGTTAAAAAATAAACGCAAGATCCGAGCAGTTTTAACGCGGTCTTCATGCTCGTTAAAAAATAAATATAAGCAGTGAGCAATGTTTCCTCCAGTGTTTAAGCTCATTTTTAACTAAAAAATGAACCTATCTCGGTAAATAACCTCTGTGATCGTAAATTTATCAGCCATAAGAGCCTTGGTCGTGTTTGCACCTGCCACCTCCACCTTTTCATTTGGCCGATCGTTCACCCCCATATGATTGTTTACCCATTTTGAGGAACAGCTGCGAAGAGTGATTTCACCTAGCCATCCTTGTGACACTGTCGTGATTGGAAAATTCCAACCTGTGCCTGGAATCAGCTGCTATCCCTGTTTATCACTCGTTCCTCAAAAGACGAGTCTTCTTTAAGCTCTTTTCAATTGACTCGTAAAATATGAAAAGATTGCCGAGTCTTGGCCTTCCAGCTCGTTAAAGGACCGGAAGTGCTATCCCTCCTCTAGATTTTAATCTTTTTGGACCTGAGGGATTATTGCACAAAAAGATCGAGCGCTTGTTTTGTTCGGCTCGTTAAAGATATCGAAAACTCATCCCTTCTGTATTGTTTTATACTTTTTCGGACTTAAGGGATTAGATGACGAAAAAGGAATTTTGGAGTTGACTTTATGTATCTTTTCAGACTCTCTAAAAATGAAAAGAACCGAGTTATCCTTGTCGTTAGACTCGTTAAAATTATTAAATAGCGACAAACTTGTCTTTAGACGAGAACGAGTTTCCCTATCACTAGGCTCGTTAAAACATAGCGATGGGCTTGCTCGAAGGGCAGGTTATAGAACAAGCATATGTTATCCTCCTCAAGCTTGACAAAAATAAAGAGGTATTGGTCAGCAATGACTGGGGAAAAATTGGGAGAAAACTAAAGAAAACTTTGATGGTAGCAGGTCGCTCTTGAACATGACACTTTTCCTCCGTATCACAATCGGGTTGGGTTGTCTCATTCACTGGTCACATCACCATGGTCTCACCATACCATCCATATTTGGGGTAATGCTACCAATCCATCGCATCAGTGTCGCCATATGTTCAAGAGAAGTCGTTCAGAAAGAGTCAACCGGGTCCCATCCACTGCCATACATTATCCTTCATCCATTCATGACCGCCACCCTGAATCATATGTCACAGATCGTTTTCACCTCCATTAAAATCATTAGCTCCGTTCCGTGTCACTGATGTGGGATTCATTAAGGCCCTCCTGTGATGGATCGCTCCTTGTCGACGTCAGCTCATTATCCAAGGAGTAGATCTAGGAACAACCCCTTCAGTACTTTGAAGCTTGCATGCCTCAATGGCAAGTTTCTCACTTCCGGCGACAGGTATACATCAATGACCTTCGACCAGAAGATTTTGCGTGGTGTTCGACGCCAAGTCCTTTATTCACACCACGTGAATTGTACTGCAGTACCTTGAGGGTCATTATCATTATCGGTGATTCCTCTCGCGCTTGTTAACGGTTTACATCATTGACCGGTAATCAAGCGATGCCTTTCCATGTTCGACTTCAGCGCAATTCTCACATGGATCGACTTGTACTTAGAGTGAAGATCGAACGAGTTTGAAGACCCCAGATCTAGTTTCATCCATCCGGGCTGCGATATATATTTAGGAAAAATAAAGACATTTGACATGTACATCATTGCAGCAGATGATCATCCTACTCAAAGGATGATAATTTCGCCAAAATTATCAGTCTACCATCAGACGATCGTCTGTTCTATGTACAAAAATGAATTTATAAAGCTGAGCATGGGAATGCCCGCCTCAGCTAGATCATGAAAGCAGTATGAATCATAATGTATTGTATTGTATTTTATTACAGGTCTCCTCCCAGCAGATGGATGAACTTCGGACCCTCCTGGATAAAGCATTTCACCCGATAAACGGCCTCATACTTTAGAGGGCAACTGTTATAGACATTTTTGTGCCTTATAGCATTGAGCATGAAATGTCCATAATCTAAGGGATCCAAAGTCCCTAAACATGTTGTTCCTACCCCTAGAGGAACAAGGCTAACTAACCACAGCAATTCACAGAAGTTCTCCACCTAAAACCACTCAAAAACAAGCCAATTCTGGATCATGTCAACTGCTCCACTGAGCATCTGCGCTGAATGTCAACTGCTCCACTGTCTACCTGCGTTGAATGTCAACTCCAACAAAGGCTACCTGCGCTGAGCGTAATTGGACAAGTGGCAGGCTCATTCCTCAATGTGTCAATGCCCAGGAAGCTTCCAAAATGACACTTGGATCAAGGAATTCGACTGGTGATGAGTAAGAGGTTCCAAATCTCCAAGTGGAAGCAAGAACCTCCAAGTGGACTCAAGAACTGAGAGAGGGAGAGGACACTAGTCAGTTTCATACCAGCCTCAAGCTGACTCATCCTCTCTCCAAAAGATCTATATATAGATCTCTCCTCCATGGGAAGAGGAGGCTGGAATTTTGTGAATGCAAAGAATTGCTGTTGGTTTGAAACTGGATCATTGGGTTCTTAATGCTTTGAAGGGAGCTGAAGAAGGAATTCCATTCTGCTGGGAAGGAGATGCTGGATTGGAGCCCTATGGGTTGTATCTCTTCCTGAACCCTGTTACTTATCAATAAAGCTATCTTGGTTTGCTCCTATATGCTGGTGTATTTGTATGATTGCATTAGTGTATTTGATTTACTTCTAATCCTGAATCATTTATGAATATGTATATTTGCCTTTGTGTTGTGTTCTTCTCTTGTCGCAAGTAGCTGTTCTCTTGTCACAGGTAGCTGTTCTCTTGTGATCTCGTGGGAATCAAGTAGCTGTTCTCTTGAGCAAGTGAGGAGGCAAGTAGCTGTGAACACCCGAAGAGAAGAGGATCTAGATCGAGGGACAAACGGAAGACAACGGTAAGTCGATCGATCTCCCCTCTTTCACATTTCATAAAGGAAGAAACCAGTGTAGCTGTATTCGTTTGTTGCTAAGGCACTGTCACACCTTAGGTGGATAGGATCGTCCTGCATAGGCATTTTTCCCCACAACATTACCTCGTAGGCCACTCCCAGCGAGGACTCCACTTCTCTGCGTAATGCTTCCTCTGTCAGGCTAAACCTATGCGGCCTCAATTTGAATGTGCTCGGGTTGACACACTGCAGTCTTAGGTAAGTGTGCGTGTGGGAGGCGCCAAACCAAAGCTCGCTTGAGAACTCATCTAAGAGAGCCTTGGGTATCCTCTTAGTGGATTGAATGGTGTCCACCATTTGCTCATACCAGCTCTTGAAAGCTCTCTCATTGATCTCCTTTGTGTTGGGATCCCCCGATGCCTTCCACGGTTCGTACCTAAGCGCAATTGGCTGGTCTTCAGTAATGGTTGCCATTTGCCTTTCTAGTGGTGGCCTCCATTTCCACATTACTAGTGCCATTACCAAGTATCCAAACACAAAGCCAATGCTCCTCCTATAGACATCTTCACAAGCCTTGAATAGTTCGTTGAGCACGAAGGCTAACCAGTTCAGTACTTCTCCTTGGCAGGAGTGTTCCACAATTGAAACAGTGTCCAAGGTGCACTTGTTCCTTGTGAAATGCCTCATTATTTTGCCTACGATAAGATAGAAAGTAAACCTGATATTATCCTTGTTGATTTTTTCTAGCTTCGCACCCCTCCCACCTTGCTCTGTCCCGTATCTGGGGTAGATGTTGTCCTCTGTCTGCTTCTTTCCCTGCTTGACCTTGGCCTGGAACGCTGTGTTGACTGCATTCCCAACTTCTTCTAGCCCAGTGAGTCAATATGTATCCTTGAAATGAATGGAGTATTCCTTGTCCAACCATAGTGACCCACCATGCATCTTACTTGCCAGTAATTTTGTGCACTGCATGGCGGCAAATTGGGTGCCGAATACAGGAAAATTTTGTAGGTGGAATAGCGTGGGCTTCTGTATCCCTCTGAAGTCATCTTTGATTCTGGAGGCCTTGGTGCCATCCTCCCTTTGAAATTCTTCCGCATAGACCTCCCTCTTCATGGCTGGAAACTGGAATCCATCTATGAAGTCATTGTCGATCAGATTCGACTTGTCATTCTTCCCATATAGATCGTCCACTGCTTCAATTCATGCATCAAGAGTGTTTTGTGGGACTGATATTATTTCTTTTGCAATTTCTTCTCTTCTGCGGTAAAATATCTATACTGGAGGTTTCTTGCTTCTCTTCTTCTGCCCCTGTTCTTCAGAGTGATCCTAGAATTCTTCTGTGGTTTGGAATTTTAGCGTTCCCTGCATCCTCCTATGATTTATATAGATAGCTCTAACACGACGTCCCCTAACTGATGAGGCTTTAATCAACTAATTACTTCGGTGACCTTTCCATGTATTCTAGCTATATTTTGCTGCTGTTGGCCAAATGGTACATGACAACTATGACGTGGTCTAGAAGGTACAGAGTGGGTTGCATGGCGTCTTTATTTTGCCGTGATGGGTTTATTTATTAACTAATTCTATGCTTAACTGGAAAGATTTTGCGACCCTATCTTGACAGTTGCCTTATTGATTACTTAATCAGGAAATAACTAATGGTATGGTGGATGGGATGGGTGCTTGCGTGACCATAAATTCTAGAAAAGGTTCGTACCTATGTGTATTCTGTTGATGAGGGTGACATATGTGGCTACTATCTTTGCTGAATAGGCATACCAATGCAAACCCTGACATCATCCACCCTCTGGTGATTTGGCCTACTTATATGACCGCAGACACTACCCCCCCCCCCCCCCCCCCCCCCCCACCCCCCACCCCGCGACCACAAATGGGTTGCAGTATTCCAAGCATGGCCAAAACCTTATTATTCGAACTAATGAGTATTTTTTTTATTTTTTTTTACTCGAAGAAGAGTTTCAGGCATGTGCCATTCACCCATCCCTACAGTAGGAGTCCATCCAGTTGCGCAAGTCTTACCGTGCTTGATTCTTTTATTTATGTGATTATGAATGGGCCTAACCAGTGCATCTGTAGTTTTCCTAGGAACTTCAGGAACTTGTTGTCATAAAGGAGCACTTGGTCTCCAACTTCAAATGATTTCTTCTTGATGTGCCTATCGTGCCATGCCTTTTGTCTTCGTTGCTCGACTGATTGATGGAATTATTCTAGGAACTGGGTTTCATCAAGTTCCATTAGCTGGCTCAGCCTGTTCTGCAAGGCACTGTTATCCGTCATTCCTGTAGCCTGTGAGATTAGCATGTTGGGCAGTATAAATTCCGCTAGCACCACTGCCTCTCTTCCATACACGAGTTAAAATGGAGTTTGTTTGTGGAGTCTTTTTACTGTTGTCCTATATGCCCATAGAGTCACTGGAATTCTTTCGTCCCAATGGTCCCAGTTGGCAGATACGACTTTTGTTATCCCTTTCTCCAGTATTTTGTTAAATTATTCTACTACACTGTTTGCTTGTGGATGATAAGGACTACTCTTATTATGCTGGACCATAAAAGTCATTAGCAGAGCTTCAATTGTTTCGTTCAGAAAGTGGGTGCCCTAGTCACTTGTGAGGCTCCTCGGGCATCCGAACCTTGAAATAATATTTTCAAAAATGAATCTTTCTATTGTTTCTGCTGTGCAGTCTTTCACTAGCGTGACCTCTGCCCATCTTGTGAGGTATTTTGTTGCTGTGATTATGTATCGGGCTCGCGAGTGTCTTTCTGGTGGAGAAATTGGCCCAATGAAGTCTACTGCCCACTTATCAAATATTTGCACTGAATGGACCGGGTGTAGTGGTAGCTCATCACGTTGGGAAGGCTTACCGACCCTCTGATAGACATCGCATTCTTTGGCAAATGCTTTAGAATCCTTATGGATAGTGGGCCACCATAATCCTACGTGTAGTATCTTCCTTGTGGTGGCCTTGCCTCCTACATGGCCTCCCACGATCCCTGCGTGGCACTCCCATAGGACGACCTTTCTTTCGTGCTGCAGGACACAACATCTGAGTATTTGATCCAAGCCCATTTTGTAAAGGTGTCCCATGATGAGCTGGTAATCTGCTGCTTTAACCACCAAGTTCTGCTTTTGTGTTGCCATGTATCCCTCTAGGAAACAACCTGTTGTTAGAAAAGTAGTAATCTCTTCTAGGTGATCGGGAATGGCTTCTATCCTAAATAGGTCAGCATCGGGCAACCGATCATCTATTGCTCCATCATTCTCCCCTGTTTCCAGGCGCGACAAGTGATCTGGCCCTACATTCAATCTACCTGGCTTAACAACCACTTCAAACGTGAATTCTTGAAATAGTAATAGCCACCTGCATATTCTTCCTTCTAGTACTAGCTTGTTTACTAAGTATTTTAGTGCGGAATGGTCTGTAAAGAATTTGAACGATGCACCTAGTAGGTAGTGCCTAAACTTTTGGAGAGAGTAGACCATTGCCAGAGCTTCCCATTCTGTTGTTGTGTAGTTCTTTTCCACCGTAGAGAGCTTTCTGCTAGCGTAGTATACTGGATGGTCCATCTTTTCTCCTAGTTGCACTAAGACTGCTCCTAGCGCTATTCCAGACGCATCGATGTGTACATGGAACATTTTGTTCTAGTCGGGGTACACTAATATGGGTGCACTTACTAACCTTTCTTTTAGTTTATTCAGTGCTGCTTGACAGTTCGTAGTCCAGATAAATTCTTCCGTCTTCCTTATTAATTTCTCCATTGGGGCTGTTATGGCTATGTAGTTCCTGATGAACTGTCTGTAGTACCCTGTGTGGCCTAGAGTTGCCCTTAGTTGTTTCACGTTGCGCGGTGGTTCCATGTGGAAAATTGCTGCTACCTTGGTGAGGTCCACGTGGACTCCATCTTTGCAGATAATATGACCCAATAGAGTTCCAAAGGGGACTGCAAAAATACATTTTTTTTAATTTAAGGAGATCTGCAACTGTCTGCACCTCTCGAACATCACTCTCAATAAGTTGGTATGCTTCTTTAGTAGGCTGTATACTGTCTAGTCGTCCATGTAAACTTCTAGAAACTTGTGAATGTAATCCCGGAATGCAACTATTACAATCCTTGAGAAGACTATTGGAGCATTATTTAATCCAAATGGCATTACATTATATGCGTACGACCCCCACTCCATCGTGAAAGTTGTTTTCCTTTTGTCTTCCTCGGCTATCCGGACCTAGTGGTAGCCTGAGAACCCATCTGTGAACGAGTATGCCTCATTCCCCGCAACATTGTCTAGGACTTCGTTGCTGAATTGCGTGGGGAACGGGTCATGCACACATGCATTTTTCAGGCTTCTGTAATTGATGCACACCTAATTTTGGTTGCATCCTTCTTGTTCTGAATAACTATGGGGCTTATCCAGTCAGCTTCATCTACTAGAAATATGATCCTTGCATCCAACATTTTTTCAATTTCCCTTTTAACTTTCTCTTTTACCCTTGGGTTCAGTCGGTATGGTCTGTGCTTTATTGGTCAGACACCTAGTTTCAGAACAATTTTCATCTCTCCCAGGTTACCTTTTATCCCCTTGAGTTCTGCCACTGAAGCTGGGAACAGGTCCTGGTATTCTTGTAATAAATAAAAAAATTCTTTGGTGGTTTGTTCATCCCAGTAATCTCCCACTGATGCTATCTTGGGCTTATCTTCCATCCCTACATTCTATTTTCTCAGCTTCATTGGTAGGAGATGGGCGCCTTCCATCGAGGGGTTCTCCTAAATCCCTCTTTCTCCCTCTGTTTCTTCAAAGGCCAGGTGTCTAAGCCCCTCCAATCCATCCTCTTTTGGTTCTGCATCAATTTTGTCGCCGATCACAACTCTTGATGATTCCATATCATACAAGCACTGCATAAAGTTTTCTTCGTGCTCCCCTTCAACTAGCGTCTCTGGGGTGAATATAACTCCCTTCACTGCCTGGAGTACCTCTGTCATTTGTGCCTCGCTGCTTTTGAATGAAAAATTGCCGACGAACCGTGCTTCCAAGGTATCCCAACTAGCCGTTTGTTGTCGTAGCTCCTCCTGGATATACCAAGCCCGGGGGACAGTGCTAAGGGTATGTATAAAAGCATGTACCCGCAGACTCCTTGGAAGTTCCTGGCTTTCCCAGTTGGTCATGCAATTTTTGATGTGCTCCTAGGGACTTTAATTCCCCTTCATCTTGTGGGTGATATTATTTCCTGCCAAACCTTTCCTTCATTACTTGCTTAGCGTCCCTCCAACATTTTAGTACTTGGCAGTGTGCCTTCCACCATCTTTCTAGCATTTCCATAAGCACAATGTCTAGAAAGGGAATTATATGGTCTTCTGGTACGTCCTAGTCCACTTTGTCTAAGAACTGATCTATTGGCTCAAGTCTACAGTACTTCAGGCTGTTGCCCCTTCCGATGTCTCTCCAGTTTACTCAGCCTATCATTGCACATCGCTGAGTTATTAGTTCATATACACCCTGCGGCCATGCATCCCATGCATCTTCTAAACCAACTTCTGAGCTTTGAGTGCTTCTCCAGATAATAGATCCTTTGGATGTAGGATTTATGTAGTCCTCCCGTTTCCCTCCTGTGAGCATATATAGCTGGTTTAACACCCCTGGTTCATCTCTATCATCTGTTGGCTCTGTAAACCTGGGTCCTTGATAGGGGTATAACAGTTGGATCACCCTTAGGGCATCTACTTCAAAAATCATCAGCTTCTTCTTTAAATCTATGACATCATAGTTTTCGTATGCTCAGTCAATCCCCAAGAGTGTTGGATATGGTTATTTATCCCCCATAATTTCAATTACTTCGAACTCAATGTGTGTTTTCACCCCTGCTTCATCAACCTCTACATTTTCCAATCTCCCGATAGGCAATATACAATACTGATTCACCATTCTTAATTGAATTGGCAAGTACTTCAGTTGTGGCTTCCCCATTGCCTCCCAAGTCTTCCTGGGTAGGATGTTTACATCCGACCCTAAATCTAGCATGGTGTCCCTTATCTAGAATCCTGCCACTTGCGCATTGATTCAGAACTCCTTTCCACTTCTTTTCTTATTCCGCTTCACTCTCCTGGAGGCTTTCTCTGGCCAGGTTTCACATGGTTGTCCTACTTCCTTTTTCTCCATGGATACTACGGCCTTTAATATTTTCCGCAATTCCTTCAGCATGGCCTCATCTTCAACAATTTTCAAGAAGAATTTAAACCATTCCCTAATCGGTTGGGTGGGAGCGGGCCTATGGACTTGCGGTCTTCGGGTGTCCCTATCTTCGGTCATTCCCTCGAAACATTTGGCTGCTTCTTGATAATACTTGTTTTGGGAAGTTTTAGTGTCTACGGATAAACGCTTAAACCCCTAGACTAGTAGCTAAGTCTAGAAAAACAGTGCATAGAATTCTCTACCTTTTCTATAACCAATAGATTTAAGATAGTAAAGAAGCCTACCTATAGTTTTCGCTTACTCCTTATCTCCCTTGACCAATTCTGTCACTCCTTTCTGTACTTAATCCGCTTGAAAAGTACCTGCACACAGACAGAAGACAATTAAAGCCGATCAAAGCATATGATAATGATCTATTGATTAAACATTGAACGGAATCAAGTTCATAATACACATATGAAAGCATCAATGAACAATACAAACATATGGAAAAAGCTTTGAACACTTTATTAGTAAAAGGAAGAGTTACAACCCAATTTGCTTGACTCACTGTCACTCCTCCAGTTCAATCCCATCCTCTCCTCATAAAAAGAAAGACATTTTGACATCATTACAATACTTGAAACCAACTCAAGTCTCATACTAACAGCATCTCCCTATAATTCAATGATTTCCAGCCCATGATCACTTAGATGAGTGGTCTTTTTATAGGTGAATGAAGGAAGTTATGCCATAAATGGTGATAATGAATGCCCTCCCAAACTTAGGATTTAGTTCCATGGAGGAAGGGATAAAGGGATCGATGTTCCTTAACTCCCTCCCTCATCCAATTTCAAGCCCAAAGGAGTGGATAAACTTGGGAAGCTTCTAGATGAATCCAATGGATAAGAATATTCCCAAACCCCAATGAAATTTTGCTCAAATTCACCCAGCGTAGGCTAAAGAGGGCTCAAGTGCATTGCAATGCACCCTGGAAGTGTATTGGACTGCACTGCAGTGCACCTTGATAAAGGCCTGCCTGCGCTGATCTTCTTAGAGGAAATTTTTGGATGATTTCAGTCAGGCATTCTAATGGTTGACTTCATTTAGGGCATGTAACAACTGAATTAGGGTTTGATGGGCCCTAATAGTACTAATCTGTAAGTTGGGTTTGATGTGCCCAAATGGATCCGTAACAGTTTCCCCCCAAAGTATGAAGTCGTAAATATGCATGTCGAGTGAAATGCTTTATCATGTGGAGAGGAGGTTTCGAAGCGGAAGGTGACCTGCATCAATTACAATACATATATCATGATAATTTGATTTTTCCTCATGAACTTGCTGAGGGAAGACATACCCATGCTCAGCTTATAAACTTTCATTACATGTACAAATATAGTCATCTACAGATATAGACCCATGAATGGATGACCATTAATGTAAGGCCATTGTACATTTGATTTAGTACTCCTGAAAATATCGTAGCCCGAATGGATGAAACTAGATTCGGGGTCTTCAATCTCGTTCAATCTTTCGCTCAAGTACAAGTCTAACTATGTGAATAGATGATCTAAAGTTGAACATGGGAAGACATCATCTGATTACCAGCCAATGATGTAAGCCATTAACAAACGCTAGAGGAATCACCGATAATGATGATGACCCTCAAGGTACTATAGTACATTTCACATGGTGTGAATAAATGATTTGATGTCGAATACCATACAAAGTCTTTCGGTTGAAGGCCAGTGATGTCAACCTATTGCCGAAAGTGAAAAACCTGCCATTGATGTATGCAAGCCTCAAGGTACGAAAGGGGTGTTTCTAAGTCAACTTCTTGGATAATGTGCTGATGTCGACAAGAAGCGACTCGTCATAGGAGGGCCTTGATGTACCCCACATCAACGACACAAAACGAGGTAAATGATTTTGGAGATGAAAATTGACTGACGACTGAAGGTTTAGGAATGGCGGTCATGAAAATGAAGGTTTACAGTATTGCAAAGGATGAAGTTTGAACTGAATGAATTCTCTTGAACATGTCGATGACACTAAGATGAATTGGTAGCATTTATCCAAAACAAAGAAATGGATGGTATGATAGACAAATGGTGTGATAACCATCAAGCTGAATGACCCAACCCACATAGTCATGGTGATGAGGTGAAAGTGTCATGTTTAAGAGCGACTTGCTACCATAAAGTGTTCTCCCCTTTTTCCAATTTTCCCAGTCATTGCTGACCAGTACCTCTTTATTTTTATCAAGCTTGAGGAGGATAACATATGCTTGTTGTATAATTCCACCCTTCGGGTGAATCATCACTATTTTATGCTTTAACGAGTCTAGCAAAGTTGAAACTCGGGCTTGTCTAGATGGACAAGTTTGTCGCTATTTGATGTTTTTAATGAGTTTAACAACAAATATAACTCATTCCTTTTCATGTTTAGAGAGTTTGAAAAGGTACAAAAAGAAAACTCCACAAGTTATTTTTTGTAAATAAGTCTCTCAAGTCCGAAAAAGTGTAAAATAATACAAGAGAAATATCGTTTCCAATCCTTTAATGAGCTAGAAAGGACAAGTGCTCAACAATCTTTTCATATTTAGAGAGTCTGAAAAGATCTTAAAGAGAACTCCAATTTTGAGGAATGAGTGGTGTCTAGGATAGCAATTGGTTCCAGTGATGTTGGAACTTCTCAAATCATGTTGAATTATGTGAAGAGGCTGGCTAATAAGACCACTCATTGCAACTATTCCTCAACAAAGGTAAAACAACCAAGTGAAAGTGTTGGGTCCCTATAATACTAGTGATTACCCCATTACTATTGTAGTTATACCCCTTATTAATATTGTTGTGCCCCTATTGCCCCCATATTGTTATTACTGTGCCCCATAGAATCCCTCTATTGTTATTTTTGTGGCTTTATATTATTATTGTTAGGTCGGCTGGATTATATTGTGACTCCTTTGACTCCTATATATAGAAAGGAGGTTTTGTCATTTGAATCATCCAAGAATTGTTCATTTATGTAATGTAAAGGAGGTTTCCCCCTCGAAGAGGCTGAATTCTAAGGCGTTGATCTATCTTTTCTATCTTTTCTTGAGCTGGTTTTATAACATTTGGTATCAGAGCTTTGGATTCTAGGGTTTCGCTGCTCCAAACAGGTCATCGTGGCATTTTCGCTATAAATTGTTTTCTGTGATGTTTCAGAAGTCGCAAAAAAAACCCATTTGAGAAGAAATCACACTGAACCTTGAGTCTTAATTTCAGAGCTTTTCACACGATATTTGCGGAGATATGATCTGAGGAAGTTGGTCTTTTTGCAGACTCCTGAATTACATTCAAAACAGGTGACCTGGGGAAAATCGTCATAACTTTCTCTCTAGGGATCAGATTGAAATTTCGTAAGAAGTTATAGAAAGAGGACGGACTTAGTTTCTTGTATGCATGTTTCAGATCCAAAGGTCAAAACAGTGACTCGTGGCACGTCATACAAGTTCGCTCTACTGAACTAGTCTATAAGCAAGTCACTGTGGGAGATTTCACATAACTCTTCCTTGGAGAATCCAATTTGGGTCAGACTTGTGGCATTGGAAAGAGGACATAGAGGGCTACTATAGCTCACAAATTCAAAACTAGATGATTGGAAAGTACAGAGATACATCAGAGGCAATATCGAGCTCCTACAAAGTGAAAAAAGGTGTGTAGATTTTCTTAAATTTTTGCTTAAGCTTGGTTTGAAAATTTATTTTGAAGGAATTCAAAGGGCATAGTAGAGCATTATTATCGGTAACTGATGCCCCGAGGAAAGAAAATGCAAACACCTAGTAAGGAACCTGAAAGCTCTAGCATGACTCATGAAGAAGAGGAAGAAATGCAACATGATATATCAAAATTACAAGACCAAGTGCAACAACTGTCCCTTGCACAAAAAGGAACAGAATCTAAGATGGATGGTTGAAAGAAAGATGTAGAAGCTAAGATGGATGGTTTAAACAAAGGTGTAGAAGCTAAGATGGACTGTTTAAAGAAAGGCGTAGAAGCTAAGATGATTGACGTGGAAGCTAAGATGGATGATTTGAAGATAGATTTGAAGACAGACATGGAAGAATTGAAGATAAATATGAATAAGTTGCTACAAGAAATGGTCCCTAAGGGTGAAAGGGTACTAAAGGAAACTCATGATGAGAACAAAAGAAATGTTAATCATGATTCCATAGACGCTAATGTTGGATCGAAGACTCACCATATTCCAAAAATCGATATGAGGAAGTTTGATGGCAAGGATCCCGCCACATGGATATTACAGATGGAGCAATTCTTCGATCTCAATAATGTGCAAAACACACAAAAGGTACGTATGGAAACTTTATATTTGGAACCAAATCAGTTTGTATGGTATCAATGGCTTTGCTCTCGTAAACAATTTATCACTTGGGCAATTTTTACGGAAGAATTGATAGCACATTATGAGGATACAAAAAGCAACACTTTTTTTAGCCAATTGATAAGTCTCAAACAAAAGGGTTCAATAATGGAGCACATTGAGGAGTTCCAAAAATTGAACATAAGGGTAAAAGATATTCCAGAGGAGCATAGGATTGATGTGTTCATAGGGTCTTTAAAGGATAATATCCAACATGATGTTCGCCTTTGGGAACCTGATTCATTAGAGAAGGCATTCAGGTTAGCAAGAAAAATGGAAAGCAAAATTATGGCAACCAGGAAGCATACCACTCACAACTATAAAGACGGAAGTGTTTTTGCCCCTAGTCTTCCACAACCTATAAGGTTGACACCACAACAATTGGAAGAAAAAAGAGCAAAAGGGCTTTGTTACAGTTGTGATAGCAAATACACTAAAGGTCATAAGTGTGCTGAGAAGAAATTATTCTACATAGATTGTGAAGAGGAAGAAGAAAAGGAGCAAGAAAGGTCAAAAGAAGAGGATATACTCCAGGAACAAAGCCTAGATGAAGAACAAATAAATCCGACCATATCTTGTAATGCATTGGCGGGAATTACCACTCCTCAAACCATCAAGATAGAAGGACAAATCAAGAAGAAAAAGGTAATAGTGTTGATTGATTCAGGAAGCACCCACAATTTTATTCATTGTAAGGTAGCAAAAGAATTGAATTGCTTCCTATATCCAGCACCAGAGTGTCAAGTGATGATTGCAAATGGAGGAACAATAAATTGCTCTGGAAAGTGCCATAATATCAAGCTATCCATGGGAGAATATGTATTGACTAGCCCAATGCTTTCCATTCCAATGGGAGGTGCTGATGTTGTACTAGGAGTCCAATGGCTACAATCCTTGGGTACAATAGCTTTTAATTTTCAAGAACTTTTCATCAAATTTTCTACGGAAGGAAAGGAAGTTGAATTAAGGGGTATTGCAGGGAAACCAGGAAAGATAATCAGCTCTAATGGTATGACAAAGCTTCTAAAAAAGGAGCAAAGAGGTGTAATTGCACAATTATGTTCGCTAGATGTTTCCACATTGGAATCATCTATTTCTCCAGATCTCCAAAAAGTCCTGGACAATCATTCCAAGGTATTTGAGACTCCCAAAGGTCTCCCACCTATGCGTGATCATGATCATGCTATTCATCTGATTCCAGGAAGTGTTCCTCCAAACATCAGGCCGTACAGATATCCCTATGTCCAAAAGAGTGAAATTGAACGTATGGTTGCAGAAATGCTAGAGGCTGGTATAATTCAACCGAGTCAAAGTTCTTTCTCTGCTCCAGTAGTATTGGTGCACAAGAAGGATGGATCATGGCGCATGTGTCCGGATTATAGGGAGCTCAACAAGCTCACTATTAAAGATAAGTTCCCCATTCCTGTCATTGATGAATTACTGGATGAATTGCATGGATCAATTTACTTCACCAAGTTGGATCTTCGTTCAGGATATCATCAAATCAGAATGAAGATTGAAGACATTCCGAAAACAACATTTAGAACTCATGAGGGTCATTATGAATTTTTGGTCATGCCTTTTGGCCTTACCAATGCACCTTCAACATTTCAAGGTTTGATGAATTCAATTTTCAAACCATTCCTTAGAAAATTTGTGTTAGTATTTTTTGATGATATACTAATCTACAGCAAGTCTTGGAAGGATCATGTTGAACATGTTGACAGGTGCTACAACTATTGGAGGAGAAACAATTATATGCAAAAAGATCCAAATGTTTCTTTGGAGTCCAGGAGGTGGAATATTTGGGTCATATTGTATCTCATGAAGGAGTTAAGGTAGACCCTAGCAAAATTAAAGCCATTAAGGAATGGAAAATCCCCACATCCATAAAGCATCTGCGAGGATTTCTCGGGTTGACAGGGTATTATCGCAAGTTTGTTAAGAATTATGGGAGAATAGCAGCACCTCTAACAACATTATTGAAGAAAGATGCATTTTCATGGACTCCGGAAGCAACAAAGGCCTTTGAACATCTTAAAGAGGCAATGTGCCAAGCACCGGTCTTAGCTACACCGGACTTCACAAAAACCTTTATTGTGGAATGTGATGCTTCAGGAAATGGAATTGGTGTTGTTTTAATGCAAGATGAAAGACCCATTGCTTTTGAAAGTCGTCCAATCAAGGGAAAGTTTTTAAGCAAAGCTATTTATGAGAAGGAAATGTTGGCAATACTCCATGCACTTAAGAAATGGCGACCCTACCTAATGGGAAGACACTTCAAGGTAAAAACGGATCATGATAGCCTTAAATACTTTTTAGAACAAAGATTATCCTCTGAAGAGCAACAAAAGTGGGTCACAAAGATGTTGGGTTATGACTTTGAAATCATCTACAAAAAAGGGAAGCAAAATGTGGTGGCAGATGCACTCTCAAGAAAGGATGAGGATGTGGAAGCATTGTTGTGCGCCATTTCTATTATCCAACCAGATTGGATAAACGAAGCAAGGGAGGAATGGAAGAATGACGAAGAAGTGTGGCACTTATTCGAAAGTTACAACAAGATTCCAGTACGTCTGATACATTTAGCTGGCAAAATGATTCGTTATGGTACAAAGATCGCTTATACCTCTGTAAGAATTCCCAGCTAAAACAAAAGATTCTTATGGAATTGCACACTTCTCCCTTAGGAGGGCACTCAGGATTTTTAAAAACTTACCACAGGGTTAAGAAGGAATTTTTTTGGGATGGCCTTAAATCAGATATTCAAAAGTTTGTGGCGGAATGTTTGGTTTGCCAACAAAATAAAGTTGAAACAATTAAGACACCGGGTCTATTACAACCTTTATCCATTCCAAGCCAACGTTGGGAGGAGGTTTCAATGGATTTTATCACAGGTTTACCCAAGTCTGAGGGAAAGAGTGTCATCATGGTGGTAGTTGACAGACTTACCAAGTATGCACACTTTTGTGCATTATCACATCCATTTAAAGCCAGTACAGTTTCTACTGCATTTATGGAAACAATTCAAAAGCTACATGGAAACCCAAAGATTATTGTAAGTGACAGAGATCCCATTTTCACTGGAAATTTTTGGACAGAATTATTTTCTTGTCTTGGTACTCAGTTAGCTCATAGCTCATCTTATCATCCTCAATCTGATGGGAAAACTGAGATAGTAAACAAATGTTTGGAAGGATATCTTCGTTGCTTTGTATCTGATAAACAGACACAATGGGTCAAATGGTTGCCTCTGGCTGAATGGTGGTATAACACTTCCTTCCATACAACAACAAAAATGACCCCATTTATGGCACTTTATGGGTATCAACCACCATCCATCACATCATATTTAAGAGAAAATTCTAAGGTTCAGGCAGTGGAACATCACATCGAACATCAACAACAAGTCCTCCAACTCTTAAAGGATAACCTCGTGTTGGCACAGAATAGAATGAAACAACAGGCAGATCAACATCGCAGTGAAAGAAGTTTTGATGTAGGTGATTGGGTATTCCTACGGCTACAACCATATAAGCAAATGTCCCTCAAGCAAGCTAAGAAGGATAATAAATTATCACCAAAGTATTATGGTCCGTACAAGGTGTTGCAAAAGATTGGTACTATGGCATACAAATTGGAGCTTCCTGCAGCTTCTCGATTGCACCCAGTTTTCCATGTTTCATGTTTAAAGAAGGTTATAGGCGACAAGCTCCCAGTTCAAACAATATTGCCAGAACTTGACGAGGAAGGAAAAATTATATTGGAACCGGAAGCAGTCACAGAAACAAGAACTCGACAGCTACGAAATCGATCAATTTCAGAGTATCTTATCAAGTGGAAGAACTTATCCGCTGAAGATTCCACATGGGAGGATGAGAATTTTATGCAGAAGTATCCAGAACTACTCAAGCGTTGAGGACAACACTTTTTTGAAGGAGAGGGGCATGTTGGGTCCCTATAATACTAGTGATTACCCCATTACTATTGTAGTTATACCCCTTATTAATATTGTTGTGCCCCTATTGCCCCCATATTGTTATCACTGTGCCCCATAGAATCCCTCTATTGTTATTTTTGTGGCTTTATATTATTATTGTTAGGTCGGCTGGATTATATTGTGACTCCTTAGACTCCTATATATAGAAAGGAGGTTTTTTCATTTGAATCATCCAAGAATTGTTCATTTATGTAATGTAAAGGAGGTTTCCCCCTTGAAGAGGCTGAATTTTAAGGCGTTGATCTATCTTTTCTATCTTTTCTTGAGCTGGTTTCATAACAAAAAGCGTATGATCGTCCAAAGAGATGGTGGTGATGGAATGAAACAACCAAGGCTCATTTGATAGAAAATCTTGATAGAATGGCAATCACAAGGGTTAAAATGGAAATGGGTTCATTTTTACACAAGCTTGAACCATAGGGAAATATGCTTGGATTTAGTTTCATGTTTACACAAGCTTGAAACGAAAAAAACTATGCTTGGATTCAGTTTTATTTTTACACAAGCTTAAAATGGAAAACTATGCTTGAGATTAGTTTAGATGCCCCCAACATGATGAAAGGGAGAGTCTTTTGTAACCAGATGGAAGTCACTGCGATGAAGCAAGACGGTTATCCAACACCTTTTTGGCTTCGTCCAGATAGGGAAAAAGGTGAATGGGGTGATTCCCTTCACATAACCTACAAGGAAACTTATCTTTACCACTAGGTGCATACCCCACAAGCTTCATTACATTCACCTAAGTAGACTACTTGTGGCTATCGGGTGGATGGAATGAAGGTTCTTTTACGAGATCAAGTGAAAGATTCGACTAGGATTTTACGAGATCTACTCAAAGACTTGACTTGGAACTTTTCTCTAGGGAACCTTGTTTCATTTTTTAATGAGCTTGACACAAGACAAGGAACTATGCTCAAATTCCTTGTTTCATTTTTTAACGAGCTTGACACAAGACAAGGAACTATGCTCATATTCCTTGTTTCATTTTTTAACGAGGTTGACACAAGACCAGGAACTATCCTCGTGGGACTTGTTTCCTTTTTTAACGAGGTTGACACAATAAAAGAATTATACTCATATTCATTATTTCATTTTTTAACGAGGTTGACACAAGACAAGGAATTATCCTCGTATCCTTGGTTTCATTTTTTAACGAGGTTGACACAAGACTAGGAATTGTCCTCGTATCCTTGGTTTCACGACCCATATGAGGTCATGAAGGAGAGATCCGGTTCTAATGCCCCCAGTACATGATGTACAACATCACTGAATTGATCGGCAGTTGATGTAGGTATGGAACAGGTTGCCACATAATTAACCCATGGCGGGGATGATAACATTGTTACAAAAGGACCAATTAGGGTAGATGGTTGACTAAGAACTATATTTGGACCGGTAAATGAAAGCTGGTCAATGGTGAAAATTTTTCCTTCATGCGGGAAACAAATCACTTGAAAGAGTGTGGAAACAATAGCTCCCATGTCATAAACATAGTTGTGCCCAAGAAGTAGATTGTAATCTACAGGGCCTGGGACTACCATCATGTTTAGATAAACAATTTTTCCTCCCAAAGTAATAGGTAACTGAAGGAGGATCCCTAATGGTTGAATGGTTCGTGTGTTAAAAGCAAACAGATTTTGGGTAATAGGCACAAGCGGCGGCGAACTGAGCTCTTTCCAAGCAGTTGAGGAAAGGATACTCACTGATGCACCTTCATCTATAATAGTGCCAGATACAATCATATTACAAACTTGTACTATGATCTGGAAAGGCACATAAGAAGGAAGACGAAATCTAGCCAGTCGATTCCAATCAAAGGAAGTGACCAGACTACTTGGAGGGGGTACCGTAGAAACAAAAGAATTAACCCCTTGAGTTATGAGAGCGGGAGGATTGTCCTCCTGTCTTGATGGAACAGGAGGACTGCCCCCAAGCTCATTAGAATCTGAAGAAACAAAAAGAACTTGAGTGGTATCATATTCACTCTCTTCAGGAAAGGTACTATTGGCTGAAGGTGAAATTGGGTCAATTGTTACCTCGACCTATTGATTTGGGTCGGGTATAGGCTCATAGGATTCACTTTCAGAGAGAGTGGGTTTGACCAGATGGAAGTTGTTGCGGTGAAGCAGGATGGTTATCCAACACTCTTTTGGTTTCATCCAGATAGGGAAAAATGTGAATGGGATGATTCCCTTCACATAATCTATAGGGAAACTTAACTTTTCCCTTCTTTCCATGAACTTTAATACCACTAGTTGATGGTGTGTCAGCAACATGATCTCCAGAAGTTGATGACACAGGATGATGTGAACAAGAAGACCATTCTTCTAAGATCTGAGGAATACCAGGACAATTTCCAAGAAGATGGTCTCCTACACAAAGTTTGCATGGATATCGAACTTTGTGAGGCTTGATGGACGGTTTCTCATCAGATGTTGCATTCAAAGAAATGGTTTCTTGGTTGCCCCTATGCTGAATTTGCTTCTTCTTCTTCTTCTTCCCTTTCTTCTTTTTCTTAGCCACCTGGTTACTTGATCTGATATATGAAGATCTTAGATTATTATTAAGGTATTACAGACTCATGTGCAAGATTTGCCTATATCATTTAGTGCAACGGATCGATAAGATTGCGAATAATATAGACAATGAGCAGTTAGAGAAACATAATAGACACACACACATAACACAGCAAAATAATCAAGGAGTTCACCCAAAACTCCTGGGCTACGTCTCCTGGTCCAGCCTTCAGTGGTGACCTCTCTATTATGTCTTTAAGAGCAGAGTTTTTACAAATGTGAGCTCAATTGAGTCTCAACATAACAGGAACAAAACAACAGGGTCAACTTGAATCCCTCAAGTCTCTCTGAGTACACAGACTCTCCCTCTCACTCTTTGTCTCTATTTTCTCTTTGTCTTAGCATTGCCTGCTCATGTCTCTGTCATTTTGTGGCTTTTAAGCCAATCAGTGTTGGTCTGTTTGTTTTCCCTTTTGGGCTCTTTGGCTTCCGGCCTCTATCCGCTCAAATTCCCTCTGAGCATTAAACAATCATTTGTTAAACGTCTTCAGGGAAGGTGGCCACCTGTTCTGCAATGGAAGGGACCATCAGTGCATTCGAAATCCCCAAAATAGTCGTTCTCTATTTACACAGAGAAATACACTAAAAACTTTGAAAACCCCATAAAACTCTTTCTATCAGACTTCAAAAATCATTGAATTTGCCCTAAACTCCTATCGGGTCTGCCTTTGATCGCTATCGCAAGTCGCAAGTGCCCATGTGCTGTGGTTTCCTTTGTATTTACAAAATACATTAAAACACTGAAAATCCCGATGAATGGCTTTATGGCGGACTTCAAATAATATACAACTGCATTTATAAACCCTTTCAGGTCTGGCTTTATCGCATCGGGCGCATTTCCTTTGTATTTCGTTTATTTAACGAAAATGTGAAATACATAGAAAAACCCTTTTACTGGAACTCAAAATATATTAAATTTCATCCATAACCTCATCGGGTTCGGCTATCGCAAGTCGCATTTGTATCGGCCCCACTCCTTTGTATTGCTCCGATGCGATATTGCGATGCGATATATCACAATCGCATATCACATAGTCCCCAGGCCTTTGGTAAGCGCTCCCTTGTATTTTTCCGATGCGATATTGCGAGTTAACCTGGGCCGTCGATCTACGCGCTTGATCGATGGTCCTCGTTGACTCGCACTAATCGCTATCGCAAATTTCATATGGTAGCCTCCGATAGCCTCTACTTTCCACCTCCGATTGTGATATGCCGATCAGATCTAGACCGTTGATCAGCTAGATCCGACGGCTCTTGTGCAATGTTGTTTTAGCCTCCGATAGGCTCTATTCTCACCATTTCTTCATGTTTTTCTCTCCCGATAGTGTTTTCTGCCATTCTTGAAGGTTTATCTTCTGTGATAGTTCTTAAGTATTGAAGACTTAGAGGGTTTTTTGGATCCATTTTGGATCACGACTTCCCACTGAAAAGCTTTTGGACTACCAAAAATTGGTTTTTAAGCATCGATCAAGTGAGGATACAACTTCCTCACTTGTCCAATCTCTATCCATAGTGCACTGCTTGGTTTTGAACCTTTGAGACCGATTCTCAGGTACTCAACATCCCCTTTGCACGTAGTTCTCACCTTCCTATCCAGAACTGTGTCTTCCTGCAACTCATTGAGATATTCAGGCAACAAATCATCAATAGAAGGCAACTAACTTTGCTCTTTGGGATCTTCAATCAATGAAGGTTCATACAGCCTCAAGTTCTCTGCATTAACAACTGAATAGATATGCATATAATCTGGTAAATCAATGCAAAAAGCGTTTTCACCAATTTTCTCAAGCATCTTGAAAGGCCCATACCTTATTGGCTTCAGCTTCTTACCTTCACCTTGCATTATGTCTTTGCTTATGTACATCCAGACTTGATCACCAACTTGGAAGCTATGCTCAATTCGATGCTTGTCATGCCTTGCCTTGTACTTGGCCTGGCTTCTTTCCAACTGTTCCTGCACTGCCTGGTGAATTTCTTGGATCTGTTCAATGAACTTGGTTGATTTGTCCATATCACTGTGTCCATCAACTGCTCTGTCTTTACTAAAGACAAAATCCAAGGGAGACTTTGGTATAAAACCAAAACAAGTCTCAAAAGGATATCTCTGAGTAGAAGAGTGCTTGGCACAGTTGTAAGCATGTTGCACATAACACAAATGTTCATCCCAAATCTTGGGATGCTTGTTGCAATAGCCCCTGAGCAATTGGATCATTGTCCTGTTGACCACCTCTATTTGGCCATCTGTTTATGGATGAAATCTTGTGCTCTTCTTCAATATGGCGTTCATCAATTCCCACAGACTTGACCAAAACTTCCCAACAAATTGGGAATCTCGATTAGATACAATAGAAGTGGGTAACCCAAAATGAACCCATACATGCTGAAAGAACAACTTTTATGTTTGTTAAGCTGTAACTTACTTGTTATAAGGTATCAAAATACACATTTTGTTGAACCTATCCACAATAACATAGAAATAATCATGACCTTTTCTAGATTCTAGCAATCCCCCAACAAAGTCCATGGAAACACTTTCCCAAGGACGAGAAGGAACTGGAAGTGGAGTGTACAAGCCTATTTTTCTATTGTTGGGCTTGCTTTTAGCACACATGGTACACCCTTTTATATATCTAGAAACTGTTTCATGCATTCTTGTCTAATAGCAGAATCTTTGCAGTTGTGAAACTGTTTCACTTACACCAAAATGACCTGATATAAGAGAAGTATGTGCTTCTCGGATTATGTTAACTCTTTTAGCTTTTGGAATGCATAACTTTCCCAAATGATACAAGAGTTGGTCCTTAACATAATAATCCAAGTCTTCTACTTGTTTTCCATGGCTTAAAGTTGCATATACATCTTTAAAATCTATGTCTTGAGCATATTGTTCAATGTAGCTTTCATGCATTAATGAGTTATGCTTAAGTATAGTAGATGCATTTATGATTGGTTTGGATAACATATCTGCAACCTTATTGTGTATGCCCTTCTTAAATCTGATGACAAGATGAAATTGTTGTAGAAAACCCATCCACATATAATGTCCTGATTGCTGCAATTTAGTTTGTGAGTGCAAATATTGAAGTGGTTGATGATTTGTATGTATGATTGTTTCTTTGCCCATTAAACACACATTTCATTAAATTTGGAAATTTTTTATTACAAGGAGATAACTAGAATTGAGTTACTTGGTTATTATGAAATTCTAGATCCACTATTTAATTCCAAATTTAATGAAATATGTGTTATTAGGTAATGTTTCCACTTTTTCACACTCTGTACTAATGCATACAATTCTTTATCATATGTGAGATAGTTAACTACTGCATAATTAAATGTCTCAGAATGATAGCATATGGGTTTACCATGTTGCATCAACACTGCTCCCATGGCATAATCACTGGCATCTGTTTCAATCTCAAATGGACATTGAAGATCTGGTAGTGCTAGTACTGGTGTTGTACTAATTTTTTCTTTTAAGGTGTCGAAGGCTTTCTGCTGTTTGCCTCCCCACTGAAACACCTTGTTCAACCCTGTCAAAGCATGTAAGGGAGCTGCAATCAAGGAAATGTTAGCAATAAACTTTCTCCAATATTGTGCTACTCCTAGGAAACTCCTAACTTCTATAGCAGATTTGGGTTTAGGCCAGTTCACAATGACTTCGACCATAGAGGGATCTGTCTTCAATTCACCACCCCCTACAATATGACCCAAATAATTTAAAGATGTTTTGCCAAATTCACATTTTGATAACTTTACATAGAGATTTTCTCTTTTCAAAACATCTAAAGTCTACTTTACATGCTTCAATTGTTCTTCCCATGTTTTACTAAAAGTAAGAATGTCATATAGTTAGGGTTGAAATCGCGGTCGCTCAGGACCGGAGCCTTGGCCTGTGCGCGCCCTCTGAGATTGCACCCCTCCTTCGGCACCGTGGCTGTCTGGGCCCTGGCCTCCCGCCATGACCCCCCCGGACTCTCCTCGGGAGGAAATCAATCCTCAAAAGGCCTTTTCAAATCTTGTGAAATCACTCCCTCCTCAACGCCCTAGACCTGCGATTTCGAAATTTGTCAAGAAATTAGATGTTCTTCAAGAAGTTCAACTGCCTCCAACCCTGCCTCGCATGGCAGCATTATCTCTTGCTGAAAAAGGTCTTATAGGGAAATTCACAGGCCTTTGGCCCTCTCCAAGAACAGTTCAAAGATGGGTTGAACGAAACTGGTCAGATAAAATCCAAGGGAAAATATCAATTAGGTTTTGTGGAAAAGGGTACTATACATTCCACTTCGAATCCAAAGAGGACAAGGATTTGATCTTTAGAAATGGGCCATATTTCATGGATTCTAGGGGTCTCTACCTCAACAAATGGACCCCAGATTTTGACCCCGAGCTGGATGTTCCTAGTGCTGTTTCGGTCTGGGTCCGTCTACCTCACCTCCCTCTCCATTGCTGGGGAGATGAGTCTGTTCGGGCCATTGGGAACGCTGTAGGCAAATATATTGATCGTAGCGAGCCGAAGGATAACATGCAAGCTTGTGCAAGGATCTGTGTCGAAGTGGATCTAGGCAAAGGACTGCCTGAAGCAATAAAGCTGAAAGTGGACGAATGGAGTCATGTCCAGCAACTGGACTACGAGCAGATACCATTTAAATGTAAGGTATGTCACGAATACGGACACTTTGCTAATAGATGTTCTAAACTTGTTGATGCAGAGAGTGATGAGCAGGAAGGCCATTGGGAATCAATCAAAAAGAAGAAGTCTACCCCTTCATCCAAGCCTCCCCTAGTTTCTGATAACCCTAGACCCTCTGCTCCGCATCCTTCTTCTTCCTCTCCATCTGTTCCCCTCTTACCTGATCCACCTCTCCCCCCCTCTTCTAACCCCTTTCTTGTTCTCTCTGAGTCTCCTCTAGAAGATCCCCCCTTGCCCCCCTCAGCCCTATCTGAGCCTTCTGACCCCCACCCTTCCCAGATCATCTCTTCGCAGGCATCCCTTGAGCCCTCTCTATCCAGAATAACCAGAAGCTCTTCGAAAGAACATGGAACATCCAGTGACATTTACAAAAAACCGGGACCTGGAAGGAAATCAGCCAAGCAACACAGGGATGAGAACGCTCAGAAAGATATAGCCATGGGAACGCAAACACCAATAGAATCTTTCATTCTGGGGCATCAAGAGAAAGAGACAAGTCACAAAGAACAAGAGAGGCGAGCACCTCTCCGCATGCCCAATACCCAATGATGAAAATCTTATCTTGGAACAGCAGGGGTTTAGGGCACCCCTCCAAAGTTGCTGCCCTCAGAGACCTAATTCACAATGAAAAGCCAGAAATTATGTTGATACAGGAGACAAAACAAGATCAACATGAAATGAGAAGAATAATAGACCAGCAGAAACACTATATAGGATGTATTAGTGACTCAAGAGGAGCCTCCGGAGGAATTGTCACCATCTAGGACAATAGTAAATGGAACTGCACTTCAACAAATCTCCACCAGCACTGGATCAGAACCGTTTTGGACAGCAGAACAGGCAACCATACAGTAATTATTTATAATGTTTATAGCCCCAACCATTACAGAGAAAAGGAAATATGTTGGGATGATCTAAGGGCAAGTATCGATGGGGAGCCAAATTCAAACATCATAGTAGCAGGCGACTTCAATCTAGTCTTGCATGCCAATGAAAAAAGGGGAGGATGTTTTACTCCAGATCCCTTCAGAGGTCGAATGGAGGCTATCATTCAAGACCATGAATTAGTTGATGTTGTTCCTAAAAATCGCAGGTACACTTGGAGTAACCGTAGGATTGGCATTGGCAATATAATGGAGCGGCTTGACAGATTTTTAGTTAATATCTCGTACCTCTCTTCCTTTTCTGTAGGATATGCCAACGTCCTCAATACTTCAGCATCCGATCACTACCCTATTACTCTCACTCTGGAAACGCATTGCCCCCTCGTGCCTATCCCATTTAAATACAGCCCCCTTTGGAATTGGATTCCAGCAGTCAGAGAAATTGTTCAGAAGGTGTGGAGCTAGCATGTAGAAGGTTCCCTAGGCTTCATCTGGGAAACTAAATTAAAAAGAACCAAACATGTGATAAAGGAATGGGCCAAAGAGAATTATAAGGAACCCGAGGAGGTTAAAAAGAAGATTAAGAGTGATCTTGAGAGCGTTCAATTAAGGATTGAAGAACATGGCCTATCTCAGCAAAACAAGGAGCAAGAAAACGCTCTCTATACACAGCTGAGCCACATAAACAGGGAGGAAGAAACCAAATGGCGTTTAAAATCCAGGCAATTATGGCTCCAAGGAGGAGACAAAAATACAACCTATTTTCACAAACAGGCCACTGCTCGAAAGCTTAGGAACAATGTAAGCTCAATTTTGGATAATGAAGGAAATCTGCACAGCACCCAAGAGACCATTAGAAAGGCCGCCTCTGAGCATTACAGAAATCTCCTAACCGAAACCAAAGGCGAAGAGGATTACACTGATTTTCTCCAACACTTACCCAAAGGAATCACTAAGGAGATGAACGACAGTCTAAACAAGGAAATTGAAGAAGAGGAAATCAGAAGAGCGATTTGGAATCTACATCCTGATAAGGCACCTGGGCCTGATGGATTTCCCATCTGCTTCTATAGGGTGTTTTGGGGTCTTATAAAAAGGGACTTGATTAAGATGATCAGGTGGATGCAGAGAAAGGGTAAAATAGGAGGGTTCACCAACTCCACCTTTCTTTCCCTCATCCCCAAAGAAAACCGGCCCACTTCCTTCTCCAGATTCCGACCCATCTCCCTCTGCAACTCTTCCTATAAAATTATGTCCAAAATTCTAGCCTCTCGCCTCAAACCCCTCCTTCCCTCTTTGATCTCTGAAAATCAAGGAGGTTTCTTGCCTAATAGGCAGATCACTGATTCCATTCTTCTTGTGCAAGAAGCCATTCATTCGAGCCTCTCCAGGAAGGAAAAAGGGTTCATCCTCAAGCTTGACCTGGCTAATGCCTTTGACAGAGTCCGGCACTCCTTCCTCATAGCTGTCCTAAAAAAGATGGGATTCGAGTTGGCCTTCATTAACCTTATAGCTGCTTGCATCTCTGGGCCCTGGATTTCCCCCCTGATCAATGGCAGACCAGGTGAAGCATTTCAATCTTCCCAGGGTCTTAGACAGGGCTGCCCCCTCTCCCCCTATCTCTTTATCCTCATGGCGGAATCCTTCATTCAAGCTCTGGATCATAACAGGAGAGTGGGCCTCATAACTGGAATCAAATTCGGGAATGGAGCAAAGAACATCAATCACTCACAGTTTGTTGATGACACCTTGTTAATTGGAGGAGCTTCCACCACAATAGCAAGGAGGTTCAAGAAACTCCTTGACCAATTTATGGGGTACTCTGGAGGCATGGTCAACCAACTTAAAAGTTGTATATATGGATGGAATACTTCAAACCAGGTAATTCACAGTATTGCAAATATATTTGGTGTCTCCTGCAACCTGGAGTGGACTCATTTCTCTTACCTGGGCATGCCAGTGAGCCTTGGTCCTTTGAAGGCTGGTACCTGGGATGGAATCATTGATAAGGTGAAGAGGAAGGTGCAACAATGGGGATCACTGTGGCTCAACCCAGCAGGCCGCCTTATTCTTCTCAAGTCAGGTATCACCTCTCTCCCTCTTTACCGCTTCTCTCTTTACCAAGCCCCTGCTACCTTTCACCATAAAATGGAAGTTGTTCTCCGTCAATTCCTTTGGAAAGGAGGGAAGAACGACAAAAGCAAGTTTAATTTAGTCAGCTGGAAACATGTCATCCAAACCCAAGATAGAGGCGGTCTCGGTATTAGGTCGCCCAAGTTCTTAAACCTTGCCTTTGGTGGGAAAATTGTATGGAGGCTTATTACAGGTCCCTCTTCGTGGTGGAAAAGAGTGCTGGAGACCAAATACCTAAACTTCCCCAGACAACAACTTCTTGATTCTGATATTCCTAACAGAGACTCCTCTAAAATCTGGCGGCTATGCAAAAAAGCCATTCCACTCATGATCCAGAATACTTCTAAAGTTCCTGTGGGGGGAGCCAGTATCAATATTGGAACGGATAAAATCCTGGGGCAACAACCTATAAACATGCATGAAGAAGCCATACCCATCATCAATTTCTTCAACAACAGGGGGATACACCACCTGGACCAAATTTCCAACTGGGATCCCCATTCTCACATTTGGACAGGGTGGTCCTTCCCGGAAATACCCAGCGAATTAAATCCTAGCCTTTGCTACCTGCAGACTCTCCTTCACAATAAAGCTCCCATTAAGAAGAATGAGAGGGATGGTTTTCGTTGGGATTTAACTGGAACAAATTACACAGTCAAAGCAGGCCACCAGTATCTCTGCAACAACACCTTTCCCATGACCTTATGGAACCACTGGAAAATGGCTTGGAAGTCAGAGGCGCTCCCAAAAATAAAAATTTTCATATGGCTTCTGCTGAAGGGTAAAATCTTAACAACAGAGAACTTGAAAAAGAGAGGCATCAACGGCCCATCCAGATGTCCTAACTACTACAACGCCGAAGAAACGATGCACCATCTCTTTGTAGAATGCCCCTTTGCTATTGAATGTTGGAAAAGTTTGTCCTTCACTGGCAATTTACCTTGGAATTCTCAACATTCCATAGTCGAAGCAATTCACATCTGGAAAAAAAGCTGCCCCTGGAAAGAAAAAAGAAGTAACCTGGTGAAGAGAGTATGGAATACTCTCCCTTATACCTTGCTATGGCGAATCTGGCTAGCAAGAAATCGGAAAATATTCCAAGACAAGAGCTCAGCTACAAGAATAGTTTGCAACAAGGCCAAAAATCTCGCCCTGGAAGCTATCTCAATCAAAACCCCAAGCAAGATAGATGCAACAATGTACAGTGTGGAAGAGCGAGAATTTATAAGTTACATTCTGGATTAAAATTACAAAGCCCAGAATGGTAGCATGGCAAATGAACAACGCAGTAAAGAAACCAACTCCTAGAAAATCAGATTAAAAGAAGAGGAGTTTGTCAATTGGATACAAAATTGCAACAACTTCTATCTTTTTTTCGATGGGGCATCTAAATCGAATCCAGGAACAGCCGGAGCAGGGGGACTGATCATCAACGCTAATGGGGAATGCATTCTGCACTATGAATGGGGCCTAGGGAAGGTCTCGAACAATAGAGCAGAAGCGTTAGCCCTGTTTCAAGGACTAACTCAGCTAAGAAAATTGGGGATAAATTCGGCAAGGATCTTAGGAGATTCTTCTGTTGTCATCCGCCTCATGGTCCACCAGAAAGAATCGCCCAACACCCTCCTCCAGCAAGTCATCAGGCAAAATCAATTGCTGCATTAGGCAATGGATAACTTGCAGTAATCCTTCGTAATCTCAACAAGTAGGCCAATGGATATGCCAACAGAGTGTGTGAAAGGACAGTAGGCAATTTGTGTTGCAACGCTGAGGAGATCCATCAGCCCTTGCCATGATCCGAGTCAAGCCTTTCCGCACCAAATCGGACAGTACTGACAAAAAGGATTGGAATCAGACCTATCAGGCCTTCAGCAAAATTGCTATCCGCATAGGGATATGGCAAAGATATTATCCTCTCCAAATTCTTCTCAATCTCAATAACCATGCCGGTCTCTATCTTATCAATCCTGTTCCTCGGGCTTCACTGGACAGTTCTCTGACCTTTCCGTGCCTCTCTCTGGACTCCCTCTCTTTTCTCGTGACCGGCTCTCACCCCTCCCGCCTCTCCTTATATCCTCCCTCCCCTCTCCTTATCCATGCGCTCTACCCCCTGATTGCTCCTCTCTGCGACTCATCGCGGCTATACATTCCCGCCTCTGGTTCCAGGTGGATCTACCAATCTTCTAGCTGCATCGTTATCCGATTTTCTTCTCCTGCCATTGTAACCTGGAAGATTTATGCTCCCTGCGTTGTTGACCGAATCCATAGGCAGTCCCTCTTCGCCCCCATCCGCCCTCTATTTTCCCCTCCCTCAGCATCAGCTATGGCTCGCAATGAGGATTGTTTGCACTGCTCGGACCTGCAAGCTGAGCTGGAAGAAATCAGAGCCCAGCAGCATATCTTAGAAAATCAACAGAGGATTTTGGAAGCAAGAATAGATGACCAGAATCACATCATTAATGACAAATACCGAGCAGAAATTGATCTCTTCTTGCATAGGGTTTCTTCTCTTCATCAACAGTTCAACCATTTGTCAAACAGGTGTAGCCATGCGGAAGAGTCCATAACGATTCTGAAATATATGATGGACAAAAGCAACAACGCAGCCCCAAGCTCCTCAAGCGCTAATCAAATAGACGGGGATGAAAAACCGGAGGAATCTACAGCAAGGCACATCAGCCATATTAACATAGATTAGAAATGATTTGTAAATGTCAGTTTTTGCTGCTCCAATATGTAAGAGTCTACAGTAGTTTAGAAGTCCTCAAAGACAAAACAAGTAGGAGAAGGATCAAGGAGAGATATCTATTTTGTAACTCCACTGATCCTGGCTGCCCTCGGCACTTAATGTACCTCAGGAGTCCTGACTCCCATCTTTTTTTTAGTTATTAATACAGCAACCGATTATGTTAAAAAAAAAAGTAAGAATGTCATATAAATATACAATTACAAAATCATCAATAAAAGGTCTGAGTACATCATGCATAACTCTCATGAAAGTGGCAAGAGCATTAGTTAATCCAAAAGCCATAACCATCCGTTCAAACAGCCCTTGCTTTGTCTTGAAAGCAGTCTTCCACTTATCTTGTTCTGCAACTCTAACCTAATGATAGCCACTACGCAATTCTAACTTGGAAAATTAAACTGCTTCTTTCAATTGATTTAATAGATCATCAATGCAAGGAAGAGGATAATGATTCTTGATCGTTATTTTATTCAGTGCTCTATAATCAATGCACATCCTCCACGAACCATCTTTCTTTCTCACTAGTACGATTGGAGATCCACATGGTGATGTGCTTGGTCTTATGAACCCTTTATCTAGCAGATCCTGTACCTGCTTCTTGATCTCTGCATTATCTAAAGCGGATAACCTGTACATTCCGATGTTAGGTAATGGAGCATCTTGCTGCAAATGAATATCATATACTATTTCCATTTTGGGTGGCAGACCTTTAGGTTCTTGAAATAGGATATCATATTTTGAAACAACTTTAACTAAATAAGCTTTCTGTTTAGCATCACAGCCTTCAAATGCATTGGTTTTATCAGGGTTCTTTTCCTTTACAACCATTAGTAAAAATTGCTTGCCTGAATTTACAATTCTTTTCATTCGCCCTGAGTTTATGAGAGTATAGTTATTTTTAAGTTTATGAGCTCTTACATTATATTCTATTCCATCTTTAGTGAGTTGATACTTATTTTCAACTCTATAGAAAATGGCTTTTCTATCATACAAGTAAGGACTTCCTAAAACAGTACCACATATATCCAAGGGAACTATATCTAACTCAACCTCATCTACAAATGTTGACCCAATAGCAAACCTAGTTTACATTGTCTAGTCACTTGTAGCTTTGCTTTATCACATACCCAACCTTATGGATATGGCTTCTTGTGAGGTGTTGTTAGTAAGCCCAACTTCTTTACAATTGTTTCAGAAATCAAGTTTACTTGTGATCCACTATCAAATAAAGTATCAATCTTTTGGTGCTTGGAAATAACTCTAATATGAAAATGCTCATGTCTTCTCCTCTCATTATCTTCATTATCAATAGATTGTGCAGAATTACTTGTAGATGCTTCAAATTTTTTACCTTTTATACTTGTGGCTGTGACTATTGTTTCATCACCTGAGTCTAACCCCAAGTCTTTCTGAATAGTAGCAGTAGTCTTCTTCTTCTTACCATCGAACTCCTTAGGTTTCAGCTCCAGATGTAAAGATCAGTAGTGTTCATCATCGTGCCCATCCTTCTTGTAGTGAGTGCATGAAGGTTTGTCTTTCTGTACAACGTTTGTCTTCCTATCCTTCCATTTCAGCTTCTTTTCCTTGTTCTTGCTTGTAGAGGGTTTTGATGATCCCCCAACCTCTGGGTTCACATTCTTGCCTCTAGCTTCTAGATGTGTAGCCTAAACTGATACATCATCTAGGCTAGTGGGATTAAACATGAGAATGGTGTGCTTCAAATAGCTATGCAGACCACCTATATACTTCAACAAAGTTTCAGGTGAGTCTAGAGATATGCCTAGAGTTAAAGCTCTTTTTCTAAATTCTTGGGTATAGCTTTGTACACTTTGGCCCTTTAATTGGTGAAGAGTTTGGCAACTCATCATTGCTTGCTGCATATAAGTTAGAGGATAGAATTGTTTTTATCGTAGAAACAAATTCATTCTAGGTAGAAAGAATTTTACCATGTTTCTTCAGATTAGCTTGTGTCTTGCCTTCCCACCACACTAGTGTAGTTCCTCCAAGGCGAAGGCTAGCCAACTGAATCTTTCTCCTTTCTGAATCAATGTTCTGCACCCTGCAATATATATCAATCTATCTAATCCAGTTATCTAGCTTTTCTGCATTTAGTTCTCCATCATAAATCGGCAAATCAAACTTTACATCTAATTTAATCAGAGTTTTCTTCTTTTTCTTATTAGGGCTAGTTCTATGTGGAGAAGATGATGAGGACGATGAAGGTGATGATGGAGTAGATGGTGGAGAAGGCCTCTCTTCTTTTCCTTTTCCTTCTGGATGGGCAACTAGAAGAGGTTCCTCTGCTCCTTTATCTGGTTGAGGTGCTGAAGTGCTTTCACCTCGACCTTTCTTAAACTCCCGATACATCTCTTCCACCATGGCTCGCATGGCCATAAAACTTTCCATGAATTGGGCTTCTGATTCCCGTGGAGTTTCTTCTGCCATTCTCCTCTGAGAATAGACTCTCCCAATCTCTGGATTAGCCTCAACAAGTTCTCCTTCTCCTAGTTTGAGCTTTGACCTAGTTAGCATTCAAAAATCTAGCACAAGCTTGTCTAACCTTAACAAAACCAAAAACCAAAAGCTCTGATACCACTTGATCTGATATATGAAGATCTTAGATTATTATTAAGGTATTACAAACTCATGTACAGGATTTTCCTATATCATTTAGTGCAATGGATCGATAAGATTGCAAATAATATAGACAATGAGCAGTTAATCAATGTAAACTTTGAAACAGGAACTGATACTGTTACCCATTTCGTAGAGATAGCAAAAAATTGACCCGATTTTGAAAAGGGGCGATGTAGAACACACAATTTTTTTAGAACATAGTTTTTGGCACTTTAAATAACCGATATGATTACCCGTTTCGTAGAGGTAGTAAAAACGTGACCTGATTTTGAAAAGTGGTGATGCAGAATACAATACTTATTTTTTGGAGCATATTTTTGAACATGTTTTAAAAATGGCGGTGAAAACCAATTTTTTGTGCAAAAATAGTCCAAAAAACACCCTCAAAACAAAAAGTGTTGACGTTGGGATAACACTTTTTTTTTTTTTTCAAGGGTAATATTTCAACATTTTGAAATAATAACGTAAAATATTTTATCATGATCCTGAAAAAAATTAAAATTTCAAACAAATAATGAAAACATAAAATAAAATAAAAAAAATAAAACAATGAAAAAACACAAAACAAAAAAAGTTTAAAAATTAACAAAACATAAATTAAAGTTAAAATAATAATATATATATATATATATATATAAAATAAAATAAAGTTCTTGTAAACCACAAATTAAAAAAAATAAAAAATAAATAAAATTAAAACACTATAAAATTAAAGAGGTAAAAAAAAAAAACTAAAATATATATATATATATATTTTTAAACCATACAAGAATTAGGACAAAAAAAAAACTAGGAAAAAGAATTAAAAACAAACTGGATAAAGAAGAATAAGAAACTAGTAAAATTAACATTAAAAACATTTAAAAAAAATAAATAAATAAACAAAAATAAACGGAAATTAAAAAAATATATATATATATATATATATATTAAAAAAAAAACAAAAAAACAAAAAAACAAACCCAAAAAATTAAAAAACATTTAAAATTTTTAAAGAAACATGTATTTTTCTGTTTAAAAAAGATAAAATTAAATTAAAAAATTAAATATTAAACTTACGTTTTTTATTAATTTTTTTTTTTTTTAAATATATATATATTTTTAAATATATATTAAAAAATTTAAACCATTTTTTATTTATTTATTTTTATTTATTTTTGGTTTTTTTTTAAACAAGGGGTTTTTATTTAAAACAGTTTTTTTTAAAGTTTTTTATTTCAAAAAAAACAACAACAACAACAACAACTTATTAAAAAAAAAAAATTCGTCCTCCCAGCCGCCCGTGGTGGCACGGCCCCGGGCGAAGGTCCTATGCGTCAGGCCTCCGCCTGGGGCCACGCCACCATGAGCAGCTGGGAGCGCGGAGGGGCGATAAAAATACATATATTAAAAAAAAAAATTAACCATTTTGTTTTTGTTTTTGTTTTTTTTGTTTTTGTTTTTTTTTTTTTTAAATTAATTATAAAAAAAATTTAATTTTTTTTTTTTAAACAGGTTTTTTTATTTAGAACAATTTTTTTTTTAAGTTTTTTATTTTATATATATATATATATATATATATATATATATATATATATATTAAAAAAAAAAATCGCCCTCCCAGCCGCCCGTGGTGGCACGGCCCTGGGTGGAGGTCCTTCGCCCTCCCGGCCACCCGTGGTGGCACGGCCCCGGGCGGAGGTCCTATGTGCAGGCCTCCGCCCGGGGCCGCGCCACCACGGGCGGCCAGGAGGGCGATTTTTTTTTTTTTTTAATATTTTTTTTTTCTAAATAAAAAACTTAAAAAAAATTGTTTTAAATAAAAAAACTTGTTTAAATAAAAAATTAAATTTTTTTATAATTATTAAAAAAAAGTGGTTTAAATTTTTTTTTTAATTTTTTAATATTAAAAAATAAATAAATAAATAAATTTGTTTAAAAAAAATTAGAATTATATATATATATATATATATATATATATATATATATATATAAAAGTTTAATAAATTTTGTTTTTTATTTTTTAAATAAAAAAATACACGTTTCATTAAAAATTTTAAATGTTATTTTTTTGAAAAGACATATATTTTTAAAAAAAAATTGGGGTTTTTTTTGTTGTTTTAATTTCAATGTATTTTTGTTTTTTTAAATGTTAATTTTACTAGTTTTTTATTTTTACTTTTCTTAATTTTATTTTATTTTTTATTTTTTTAATATTTTTTTTCCTAGTTTTCGTTAGTGTTTTTTTTTTTTTTTTTTTTTAACTTAATTTTATATATATATATATATATATATATATATATATATATACTTTTCTTAATTCTTGTATGGTTTATGAGATAATTTTTTTTTTACATTTTTTATTTTATTTTTCTATTTTTACCTACTTAATTTTATAGTTTGTTTTAATTTTATTTTTTTCTTTTCCATATATTTTTTTTCTTTTATTTTGCCAAATTTTTTTTCTATGGTTTACAAGATTTTTATTTTTTTATTTATTATTTTTTTTAATATTTTTTTTTTTTTACTATTTATTTGTTTATAATTTTTAAGTTTATTTTAGTTTTTTTTTTTGACATTTTTTATGATTGATTTTTTTTTAGTATATACTTTAATTTATGTTTTGTTAATTTTTAAACTTTTTTTGTTTTGTGTTTTTTCATTGTTTTAATTTTTTATTTTATTTTATGTTTTCATTATTTGTTTGAAATTTTAATTTTTTTCAGGGTCATGATAAAATATTTTACGCTATTATTTCGAAATGTTGAAATATTACCCTTGAAAAAAAAGGGAAAAAAAGGTGTTATCCCAACGTCAACACTTTTTGTTTTGAGGGTGTTTTTTGGACAATTTTTGCACAAAAAATTGGTTTTCACCGCCATTTTTAAAACATGTTGAAAATTTACCCTAGGAAAAAAAAGTGTTATTCCAACATCAACACTTTTCGTTTTTAGCACTATTTTTGATGTTTTTAAGGGGTTTTTTGGCCAAAGTTCCCGTTTTGAGTTTATAGTTCTCGTTTCAAAGTTTACATTGATGTTAGGGAAACATAATAGACACACACACATAACACAACAAAATAATCAAGGGGTTCACCCAAAACTCTTGGGCTACGTCTCCTAGTCCAGCCTTCAGTGGTGGCCTCTCTATTATGTCTTTAAGAGCAGAGTTTTTACAAATGTGAGCTCAATTGAGTCTCAACACAACAGGGTCAACTTGAATCCTTCAAGTCTCTTTGAGTACACAGACTCTCCCTCTCACTCTCTGTCTCTGTTTTCTCTCTGTCTTAGCACTGCCTACTCCTGTCTCTGTCATTCTGTGGCTTTTAAGCTAATCAGCGCTGGTCTGTTCGTTTTCCCTTTCGGGCTCTCTGGCTTTCGACCTATGTTTGCTCAAATTCCCTTTGAGCGTTAAACAATCATTTGTTAAACGTCTTCAGGGAAGGTGGCCACCTGTTCTGCAATGGAAGGGACCATCAATGCATTTGAAATCCCCAAAATAGTCGTTCTCTGTTTACACAGAAAAATACACTAAAAACTCTGAAAAACCCACAAAACTCTTTCTATCAGACTTCAAAAATCATTGAATCTGCCCTAGACTCCTATCGGGTCCGCCTTTGATCGCTATTGCAAGTCGCAAGTGCCCATGTGTCATGGTTTCCTTTGTATTTGCAAAATACATTAAAACACTGAAAATCCTGACGAATGGCTTTATGGTGGACTTCAAATAATATACAACTGCATTTATAAACCCTTTCAGGTCCGGCTTTATCGCATTGGGTGCATTTCCTTTGTATTTCGTTTATTTAACAAAAATGCAAAATACATAGAAAAACCCTTTTGCCGGAACTCAAAATATATTAAATTTCATTCATAACCCCATCGGGTTCGGCTATCACAGGGCGCATTTGTATCGGCCATGCTCCTTTGTATCGATCCGATGTGATATATCGCAATCGTATATCGCATAGTCCCCGGGCCTTTGATAAGCACTCCCTTGTATTTTGCCGATGCGATATATCGCAATCGTATATCGCATAGTCCCCGGGCCTTTGGTAAGCGCTCCCTTGTATTTTGCCGATGCGATATTGTGAGTTAACTTGGGCCGTCGATCTGCGCGCTTGATCGACGGTCCTCGTTGACTCGTGCTGACCGTTGTCGCAACTTTCATATGGTAGCCTCCAATAGCCTTTGCTTGCGATATGCTGATCGGATCTAGACCGTTGATCAGCTAGATCCAACGACTCTTGTGCAATGTTGTTTTAGCTTCCGATAGGCTCTGTTCTCACCATTTCTTCATGTTTTTCTCTCCCGATAGTGTTTTCCGCCGTTCTTGAAGGTTTACCTTTTGCGATAGTTCTTAAGTATTGAAGACTTAGATGGTTTTTTGGATCGTTACTAGTACCAATACTTTCACCAGGTGAAGAGGAAGAAGGGGAGGAAGAAACAACCAAGGAAGAAAGCAAAAGGGTCAACTTTAGGATCAAATGGAGGTTGATTTTGTCTAGTTGGAGTAGTACTCGATTGCGGAGAAATCACAATATTTTGAACCAAGGAGGTTGAAAACAACCATACTAGCAAGCCAATGGTAAGTCCCGCAAGGGAAAATGTAGCCATATAAGGAGCACCAATATTTCTGAAAGAAGGAAAAGGACTAGGATTCCCATCAAAAGGAATTCCTTGATCGGTGGACTCTGGATTTTTCGCCATATGTCTCAACCTAAGATCAACTAAGGAGCGAGTGTGGAAGATGTTATCCATGGTCAATTAATTTAATATTAATCAAAGTAACAAAACAAAACAAAAGAGGGATGTTATAGGCAAAAGGATTACCAAGTAACTGTGAACTACAAAATACCTCCTGGCGAACCAAGAAGTACAGGCAGGAAATCTCCCTGAATGCTGTGTTCGGTGTATCACAGTGTACAAGGCGGCCGATTCGGTTACCTAAGGATGGATGTTTTCCTCCCATATATACCCGAAAGTATGTGGAGGCCCAGTCCGTATAAGCATTGTCTAATGCAAAACTGCACAGTGAGATCATTCCCTTATACTTTACGTACTGTAACACTGCCCTATATACCCGAAGGTACGTGGACGAGCTATGATATACTCACGTACGTGGAATGAGGTATCACACTCGAGATGTATTGCAAACAAATTAACGACGGTTGCTTTGTTTTATGACGTCGGAACACGTCTCTAGCCTAGACCTCTAAATGTTTTTTGTTAAGTGACAATGCTCCATTGGGTAAATTTAGATAAATTTTAAGTTGACCTTCTTTAGAATTTTCCTTTTAAGGTTCACCACGTGATGTATGTTTGCAATTCCTAAAATGCAACTAATATGATAAGCATTCTTTCCATTCAATTTAACAATGAAAATCCTTAGCTAGTAGGGATAGAGCAATCTGATCTTTGAAAAAGAGCAAAGAGCACATCTAATGAAATTTCCCTAGCTATTTTGTTCAAGAATTCACAAACTTTTTCAATGCAAAATGCATGCATTTATTTTCGATTTCCCTTAATGTGAATGAACAAAAAGGAAAACTAATTCACAATTGATCAAGAAACTCTTTTCATTAAAGTGACAATTTTGCGACACTTTCTTTTCAAGGAAAGGAAGACTTTACGACACTTTCATTTTCAAAGAAATGAGGAATTACAAAACTTTCAACGAAAATACTAATCATATGCACACATCAATCAATCGACCTTTCATGAATGAAGACTTTACAAAAATTCAATTTTCGAAGGAAAAAAAGATTTTACGACACTTTCTTTCGACATAGATCAATCAACCAAAACACTAACTTTCAACTATAGATTGAAAATGACAAAATAAATACATAAGAAACATTTATCAATCCTAGTCTAAGTAGGGCTAGCTAAGGAGATGAAAACCTATTTTCTGAGACATGACATCCATTTACAATCAGAAAACAAGGAATCAGAAGAATTTTGGCTAAAAATTTAATTCCAAGGGTGGGAATCTGACCCTAGGAAGATCAGCGCAGGCCAAAGAGGGAGTAACTGCGCTACAGTGCACTGTCTCTAAATGGAGGGTGCATTGCAGTGCATTGTCTCTAAGGCTAGCCTGCGTTGATTCCTGTGAGGCCACTCAAGAGTCATCTAACCTCAAATTTTGACCAAAATTCAATGCAAAAGGCTGAATTACAACAAGTAAAGTATGTCAAGGTGTCTAAGGAGGTGGATTAGCTACTAAGATGGATAATAGCTCCCTAGTGGAGTCACCAATTTTTTTTGGGAAGTTTTAGTGTCTACAAATAAATGCTTAAACCCCTAGACTAGTAGCTAAGTCTAGAACAACATTGCAAATCATTCTCTACCTTTTCTATAACCAATAGATTAATAAGATAGTAAAGAAACCTACCTGTAGCTTTCACTTACTCCTTATCTCCCTTGACCAATTCCGTCACTCCTTTCCGTAATTAATCCGCTTGAAAAGTACCTGCACACAAATAGAAGACAAAAACTGATCAAAGCATATGATAATTATCTATTGATTAAACATAGAATGGAATCAAGTTCATAATACACATATGAAAGCATCAATGAACAATACAAACATATGGAAAAAGCTTTGAACACTTTATTAGTAAAAGGAAGAGTTACAACCCAATTTGCTTGATTCAGTGTCACTCCTCCAGTTCAATCCCATCCTCTCCTCATAAAAAGAAAGACATTTTGACATCATTACAATACTTGAAACCAACTCAAGTCTCATACTAACAACATCTCCCTATAATTCAATGATTTCCAGCCCCTGATCACTTAGATGAGTGGTATTTTATAGGTGAATGAAGGAAGTTATGCCATAAATGGTGATAATGAATGCCCTCCCAAACTTAGGATTTAGTTCCATGGAGGAAGGGATAAAGGGATTGATGTTCCTTAACTCCCTCCCTCATCCAATTTCGAGCCCAAAGGAGTGGATAAACTTGGGAAGCTTCTAGATGCATCCAATGGATAAGAATATTCCCAAACCCCAATGAAATTTCACTCAAATTCACCCAATGCAGGCCAAAGAGGGCTCAAGTGCACTGCAATGCACCCTGGCAGTGTACTGGACTGCACTGCAGTGCACCCTGATAAAGGCCTGCTTGCGCTGATCTTCTTAGAGGCAGTTTTTGGATGATTTCAGTCATGAAATCTCTTGGGAAGGAGGCATTCTGATGGTTGACTTCATTTAGGGCATGTAACAACTGAATTAGGGTTTGATGGGCCCTAATAGTATTGATCTGTAAGTTGGGGTTGATGTGCCCAAATGGATTTGTAACAATACTGTTTTTGGTGCTCGGGCTGATATGCCCTTCATGGTGATGATGCTTTAATGATAAAGGGGGGTTCCTTGTCGTAGCGATCCTCCCCTGTCTTCTTCCCTCCTCGGGTGACTATATTGATATTTGTCGCTGGGAAGCCCTTGTCAGTCTAAGGCTTGGCATTCACCAAGTTGACCCCTCACTGTCGGGTTCCCACTTCCCATTTCACAATGAGCTCTGGGCAGTCCTCCATCACATGGGTGTTAACTCTGCACTGCGAACACCAAGGTCTTCTCAGGAGTGAGCATTCCCTTGTGACATGTCCTTCCTAATCGCAGTAGTAGCACCTTAAGGGTCATCTACCTCCCGTTCTTCCTCCGCGTCCATTTCCTCCTCACCCCTCTCGACTCGCTTCATTGACCCTGAACGTGGATCTGTCTAGTCTTTCTACTAGAGCATCCAGTGCTCGGCACTGATTGGTGTGATGAGTGGTCGATGCACAAAACTTGCAGTAGTTGTTATTGGGGACATTAGAATACTTTTGTAGAATTGGACACATTCACGACAGGTGTCCATATGTCCTACAAATCTCGCAGAATTCTGCGTTATTCCTTCCTGGGAAGGGTCCTTGTGCTCTAATTTCCACAACTCTTGCAGTGGGAGGGGTCCCTGACGACCCCGCCACCCCCCTGGTTGATTAATTCCCCACAATCGTGGGCACTCCGTCGCAACATGCCCTTCCACCAGGCAATGGGTGCACCAAACATTGGGCTTGGCTGGTCATATGGGTTGGAGATCCCTCAGCTTCTCGGTCAAGTTCACGATCTGGCTTTGCAGGCCCGTGATCGTCGAATCTTGTAGACTCGTGCCTCCCCGGTATTCATGGGGATATCCTGCCATTGCTTCTATCCGGGAGGCTTGCTCCAATGCATCCTGCAGGGTTCCTATCTTCTGTTGTGTTAGCGGTGTTCTGGTCAGGGGCAAGAGTGCCTTGATAAACTAGTCCCACTAGTGGTTTGGGTCCAGGGTGTAACTCAGCTTGGTGATGGCATCCTTAAACCTTTGCATGAGCTCCCAAGATGTCTCACCCTCCCTCTGTTTAATTTCCCACAATTCTAATAACCCCTGTTGATCTGTTTGCGGCACCTTGAATTCTTGCACAAATCCCCTCTTAATATCATCTATGATGCGATTTTGGTTCTGCTTTGCCCACTTTATGAACCAGTGTAGAGCCCGTTCCCTTGGTGAGGTCTGGAATTCCACCGCCTGAACATTATCCAGAGTTTGACGGGCCCTCCAGATGGCTTCACAGAGGTATGAGTGCTACTCCACATCCTCGTTCCCCTTTCCTGCAAATCCTGGGTATCTAGTAAATGATCTCGCCATATTGCTCTGAGTATGGGCTAACAACAAAAAACATTTTCTTCCCGACTATTGGGATCCCTGTAGTCCCAAGTTACTACTATAGTCGGTTCTTGTACTACTTCCAATATTGAGACCGGTCCTGTATTTCTCCCGCGCACTATATACTCGCACTGCCTTGGCTAAGCTAATGAAAAATTCTTTTGGTTTGTGATAAAGTGCAAGGGGAAGTTCGGGGAAAACGACACTTATATTTTGGGGTTGGGGCTGTTGAATTTTGATGGATACTTTTTCCTAGTTGAACAACCTCCTCATCCCATCTCCCACATTGTCGTCATCTCTTTCCTCATGCCAACATGGTTGCTGATCTCACGAGTCTACTTTCGCAACTTGCGGGGAGGATTCCCCATCCGTTCCATGTTGCGATCCTTTTTCCACAACCTGCAGGAAACATCCTTCCTCCTCTTCTTGGTTCCAACATTCCTCTCTCCTGCACTCGGGTTGCCTAGCACCGTCTTCTCCCTTCATCTCAACTCGGGGTTTTCCCATCACCACTCCTATTTGGTGGGGTCCCCCCCTTCTCTTCCCTAGAGCCTGAGCCGCTCTTGCCTGTCACTTGTCTGCTAGCAGCACCCTCCTCTATGCTCTAACATCCCTAGCTCTCTTCAATCCTTCTGCATCCATCCCCTCACAACATCCCTATTCCTTTGTAGGCAACATTTCCCCCTCTAATTCCTTCCCCCGATACTAGGGTTTTACGCTTCCATCCCGGAAGTGGGTAAAGATAGCAGTCCTTCCTCTACCAAAAAAATCTTAATCCACATCGAGACTTCCCTTATTAACTCCCCCCTAGCTCAAAGCTGAACACATCCTCTGCCTTTGAGAAGGACTGGTAGCTCTCCGCAGCAAACTCGACCACGTACCCCTCCACCGTAGTCTTCACCCATAAATTGATTTCTCTCGTTTGATCGTTATCCAGCTACTGTAATAATGCAGTATCGGATGGAGTCCAACTATGGCGAACTATCGCTGAGCCACTTGACCGACTTTGCCTCTTCAGCTCTCTCAACCAATTGTACAGGTCCTCAGGGAACTTGCACCAGAAAATTTCATACTAGTCATCTATTCTATTAGCATATAAAATCCCCTCACATACTTTGCCGATCTGTTGATTCCTGCAGGCAACTTTCTCTGCCACAAATTGATCTACTTTATGGTTCCACCAGTCTCTGATCTCTCTTTTAAATACCCTTGACACCATATTCTAAACCAGTTCTCTCAACTTTGGGTCCCGACAACGAAACCATTTGTTGGCTCGAAAGTGTCATCAGGGAAAAGACCATGGGTTCGAGCACAGGAGGCCAACAATGGTCTACTATACTCTAGGACATCACCGACATTTTCACCTCACCTCAAAGGGCAACGAGTCTCACCCGAGGCATGCCGCGACCAAAAGGGAGAAGGGTTCAACATAGGGTTGAGGGAATATCAACCGAGCACAGCCGATCACACACATATGTATCCACAATACATGAAACAAAGATAACAATATCCTTAACTCATACGCATAGATCCATTATAAAGAAAACAAAACTAACAACATCCTTGCATCAATCTATGAATTACCATCTACATGTAACAGATAGACTATTTAAAATTTTAACGAGCCGACTAAGCACGATGCTCAATACATTATAGGTCTCAGCAACCATTAACTCTTTCTTACATTAACTTAACATAACAAAATACATCATAATTCAACATTCGCCATAAACATTACATAAAATACCTAGCTCAGTCACTCGGGTTAGATCAGTTCCACAACCAAGTCCCTTGGATCCCAGCACTCTCTCCTTCAGCATCTGTAACTTTGCACCTCTTCTGCAACCAACTCCTTCTTCCTCTGGTGGGTTCAACAACAACCTTCTTGTTGGCCGGATAAATCGTTCTTGTGGACAAGACCGATCTCCCTAGTATCAACAGATATCTAGCAACAAACAGGACAATCAAATCTACCTTTCTCTAAATATATTGCGATTCATTAATAAAAACTAAGAGGTGTTTTAGACCCTACCTTAAGTCCAACGCTAGTTTGTGGCAGCCACGCTTCGACCGTCCGAAAGAGTTTCCTTTTGAGAACCTGCAATCACAAACAAGCACACATCAAATAACACCTGCATAGCTAATATAATAAATCATATTCATCATGGTGATCAAGGAATCCATGAAATAAACCATAAAACACAGCTTATTGAGAAAAATAAACTTGATTGTATTAACTTTGAAAATAGAAGAACTTTACAACCTTTGGTGCCTTGATGTTGTACAAGCTCCTCCTAGGGTCCAAGCAAGAATCTCCTCTACTTTGACAAGCCTCACACTCTTCCCAATGAGATCAAACAAGGTATGTAATCTCTCCTCTCAAGCTCAATTAGGAAGACTAAATTCCAACAACATTTCACCTCAAAAATATTCAGCTTTCAACCTCCTCAATAACCAGCCCAATGCCTCATTTTATAGTGCAGAGGAAGGAAGTTACAGGTCCACCTATGAAGGGATAGAGTCCTCCTTCAAAGGGATAAGCTCCTCACATCAAGGGGTTAGCTCCTTAAGGTATGGGATGCATGAACCTTAAAGGAGCGAACTTGCCACCTCAAGATTCCCTCTAGAAGCTTCCAGAAATAACCCAAAGTGAGTTTTTAAGAATGTACTTGCGCCTTTTTGACTTTTACAGGGGTCTGCACCCATTACACAAAAACAGAGCGGTCATGTACGCAGGGGACATGACCAGTGGGTGCAGAACTGCAGGTAATGCTAAGAGAAAGTGTGGAACCAGAGTTTTAGAGATTTTTAAGGGCTTTCTCTAATTTTTCAAGGCTTGACATGAAGAACTGAGGTTTAAGACTTGCAAAGGAGGAAAGTATGAGTGGTGATAGACTCACATCGATTGCTGAACGTCATGGTGACAATATTTTGTGCAACAGATTGCGCCCTAAAGTGCGAAGTTTGTAATAGATGAGGATAACATTTGTCATCTAAGAAGAGTGAAGTACTTTATCATTTCAAGGATCATCCTGTGGACAGCCTGGTCAGAACCTGTAAAAACATTCAATACAAAATATATATATGTGAACATATCATTGCTGAGGTAGGCATTCCCATACTCAGATCAAAACTAACTAGAAAAACTAACTAAACTTCTCTGATATAGGAATGATTTTGTAATACATCACAAGTATAGACATATGTAGACACAGTATGGGCACAACCATCTATTTATGAATAGTCCAATGTATAATGAATAACAAAATTCCTCGCAGCTTGGATGGTGGAAACTAGATCCAGGGTCTTGATTTCTGCTTCCGAACTAGTACGATTCTATCCATGTGAATGAATGTGTCGAAGTCGAACATGGTAGAAACCACTTGATTACCAATCAATGATGTGAACTGTTAACAAGTGTGAGAAAAACCACCAGTAATGTCAATGGCTCTCAAAGTACTCAGTACAATCCATGAAATGTGAATAGATGAGTTGATGTCAAACATGTCATAGAATCCTTTGATCGATGATGCAACTTGTCGTCTAAGGCGAGAAACCTGCCATTGAGGCATGCAGATTCCAAGGTACTGACGATTTCTATATCATCTTTCTAGATAATGAGTTGAAGTCGATAGAAAGTGATCTGTCGTAGGCAAGCCCACAACACGAAATCATAGATCAAGTTTGAAGAAATATATTTGGCAAGGACTAACTCAGGGATGGTCAAGATGGATGACAGATATTTTGCAGATGAATGTTTTATTTGAACTGACCTCTTGAACACATAACGGCACTGCAAATGGTTTGGTGACAATTGACCCAAAGCTAATACCCAGAAACCGGCTGAAGACTTTCAATATGGTTTGATTAACTGTTAGGAAAAGGATTTCCCAACCCAGGTGAACAAAAAGTGTCGTGTTCAAGAGTGGTTAAATGCTTTTCCAAAACACAAAGTATAACAAACAGGTTTCTCTCTTTTCCCCCACCATCTCTGGCAAGTACCTCTTTATTTTTGACAAGCTTGAGGAGGATAACATTTGCTTGGTTATAAGCTCACCCTTCGGATGAGTCCAACTTAGTTTAAAATTCGAACCCTAAGAAGGAGTGGTTCGTTCCTGTTTTAAAATTGAACAGGTCCTTTACTGTTACATTTTAACGAGTCCAGTATAGGAGAAACTCAGCGTTTTTCAATTTTAGGGAGTCAGAAGAAAAACTTAAGAAAACTCCATGGTTGTCCTTTTTCGTAAATTTGTGTCTCCCAAGCCCGAAAAAGTATAAAATAATACTTGAGAGAACCGCTTGACCATTACGATCAAGGAGTACTTTTCATAATTAGTGTCTCTGATCCGAAAAAGTAAAAAAGCGACCAACGACACGTCGTTTTATAACCAATATCGAACTTGAAATGACAAAAGCCCAGCAATATTTTCATGTTTATATTGTCAGAAAAGAGCTGTAAGTGGACCGTCTTTTTAATTCCGTTTTAACGAGCTTAAAAAGAAAAACTCAGCAATCTTTTCATATTTTACGAGTCATAAAAGAGCTTAAAGAGGACTCGTCCTATAGGAACGAGTGGTATAAAGGGTAGCAACTGGTTCCGGCGATGGTGGAACTGCTCAAAATATGTAATGGTTAAGAGGCTGGCTAATAAAACCACTCATAGATGCGGTCCCTCAAGAAGGGTAAACAACCAAGTGAAAGCATATGATCAGCCAAAGAGATGGTGGCGATGGAATGAGAACAACCAAGGCTCATCTAACAGAATTTAGCGGATAAAAAGGCAATCAAGAGATGTAAAACGGGTATGGGTTCATTTTTACACAAGCTTGAACCATAGAGAACTCTACTTGGATTCGGTTTCATGTTTACACAAGCTTGAAACGAAAAACTATGCTTGGATTCGGTTTCATTTTTATGCAAGCTTGAAACGAAAAACTATGCTTGTATTCGGTTTCATTTTTACACAAGCTTGAAATGAAAAATTATGCTTGTTATAAGTTCGCATGCCCCCAGCATAACGACGCAAAACGAGGTACATGCCCCCAAGCTTCCTTGCATTCAACCAGGTGGATGAAATGAAGGTTTACTTTCAAGATCTTGAAAAGACTCGACTCGAAAAGGGAGTTGTTTCATTTTTTAATGAGGTTGACACAGAAAAAGAATTGTCCTCAAAACCCTTGTTTCATTTTTCAAAGCGAGCTTGACACAAGACAAGGAACTATGCTCATGACTCCTTGTTTCATTTTTTAACGAGCTTGACACAAAACCAAGAATTATGCTTGACACCTTGTTTCATTTTTAAACGAGCTTGACACAAGACAAGGAACTATGCTCATGACATCCGGTTTCATGTTTTAACGAGGTTGAGACAAGAATAAACTATCCTCATGAACTCCTTGTTTCATTTTTTAACGAGCTTGACACAAGACAAGGAGCTATGCTCAACTCCTTGTTTCATTTTTAAACGAGGTTGAGACAGGAACAAACTATCCTCACGGACTCCTTGTTTCATTTTTTAACGAGCTTGACACAAGACAAGGAACTATGCTCATGTCTACTCTTTACAACCTACCTATATAACCTACTGATTCATTTTTTTTTTAATGAGGTTGACACAGGAAAAGAACTGTCCTCATACCTGATTCATTTTTTAACGAGTTGACGCAGTAACTGGAACTATCCTCTGACCAACTGATTCATTTTTTAACAAGGTTGACACAGGAAAAGAACTGTCCTCATACTTGATTCATTTTTTAACAAGGTTGACACAGGAAAAGAACTGTCCTCATACCTGATTCATTTTTTAACGAGGTTGACTCAGTAACAGGAACTATCCTCGAACTCACTGATTCATTTTTTAACAAGGTTGACACAGTAAAAGGAACTTTCCTCAAACTCACTGATTATGGCTTCCAACTAGAAGAAATACATGTCAATGGACACACCTTGATCTGGCTTCCAAGAGGTATTCATCAGAAGGAAGAATAGTTCTCTGGAAGGAACACATGTCAAGGGACTCAAAAGGGATAAGAACATCGCGTTCAAGTAATCCCATAGAGTTTTCCATGTCAATTACCGGATCTAAATCAAAGGAATATGAGCAAACAGTGAGAGGCTCACGTACATCGGTAACTGAAAACATGGGACCAGTTGCCACATAATTAACCCATGGCGGGGTAGATACTACTTTAGAATCAGGAACATTTAGGGGTGTCATATTATTGGTAGTTGGAACATGACTAGGGAACGAAAGCTGGTCTACATTCACAATATTTCCATTGTGAGGGAAAGACATCACGCAAAAGAGTGTCGATACGACAACTTTCATTGCATAAACATAGTCTCGCCCAAGGAGTAAATTGAAATCCAAGGGACCTCGAACTACCATTAGATCAATACAGACAATTTTACCTTCCAAGGTAATAGAAAACTTAGGAAGGATCCCTAAAGGTTCACTAATGGTTCTTTTAAAAGCTTTCAGATTCTGCGTAATAGGCACAAGCTGAGGGGAACCCAAAGCTTTCCAAGAAGTTGAGGATAAAATACTAACAGAAGCACCTTCATCTACCTGTGTGTGGTGTATGTCCCTACCACCAGCCTTGACAATGATTTGGAAAGGGATGGAGGAAGGAAGACGAGGTTCTGTCAGTCTATTCTAATCAAAGGAAAAGACCTCAGTACTTGGAGGGGATTCTGTAGAAACAGGTGAAATGCCCCCCGGCGTAGAAGAATCTGATGTAACAAGAAGAACCTGAGCGGTATGAAGTTCACTCTCTAAAGGGAGAGTGGGATCGACCGAATGTGAAATTGAGTCGACCACTTGATCAACTAATGGATCATCAACCTGAGTGATATGAGTTTCACTCTCCAATGGAAGAGTGGGATCGACTGTACTTGAAATTAGATCAATCATTCCGTCAGTTGACGATAGGTTGGGAGAAATTTTATGGTAACCAGTTGGAAATTCTTGTTGTGGAACAGTAAGGTTTTCCAGCAATTTTGAGGCTTCATCCATGTGAGGGCAAATGTGAGTTTGATGACTCCCTTTGCATAACTTACAAGGAAACCTAACTTTACCCTTTTTCCCAGGAACCTGACTATCACTGGTTGATGGATCAATGGAAAGTTGATGAGATTTTTCTGACCATACTTCCAAGACCTTTGGAATACTAGGACAATTGATAAGGAAGTGGTCACCCTTACAAAGCCTGCAAGGGTAGTTGGGTTTACGATGCATGTTGGAGGTTTCCTCAACACAACTAACACTTACATCCATGGTTGGTTGGTTGACTTCTTTCTTATCTTGCTTCTTCTTCTTCTTCTTCTTCCCTTTCTTCTTCTTCTTAGCTACCTGGTTACTAGCGTCAAGGCTTTTACCAAGCGAAGAGGAAGAAATGGAGGAAGAAATATTAGGCGAAGAAGGCAAAGGGTCAACAGAAGGTTGGTGATGTTGAGATGGTGAACTTTGTTGAGGTGAAGCATTGATCCAGATCTTGGGGGGAGGCCCCCAAAATCTAAAAATATTGAAATGGATCTTGGGGTAGAGACCCCCAAGATCTGAAAACTTGAATTTCCAAAAGAAAAAGAGGAGAATTCCCAATAAACAAAACCACAAAGAAACTTTTTATTAAAACCCACTGATCCGGAATTAAACAGGAACGCAAAAAATTACAGAGATAACCATAAATACAGAGGTGAGATAACCATAAATACTAAGATGCAGCGGAAATAATATTTCATTTCATTACTATAAAATACTGAAATGTGCTTACAAATAGAAATGGAAATAAATCAGCTAGGGTGATGGTAGCTTATCTCTGAGAAGAGATGTGGTGGCTACATGCCTCTGAACTGTGTTACAATGAGGCTCGAAGGCCTATTTATTGTTGAGAAACAATGGAAAACCTTTCACATCTCGAAACCTAACTCTAGAAGATGAAACACCAAATTGTGGGCCCCATTTGGGTAAATTGGTACATCAATTTCCCGGGGTCGTAACTTTGGCATACGATCTCCATTTGACGCGTACAATAGCTCGTTAGAAAGATCTATCCGAGCACTACCACTTTTGGAGGCAACATGGGTCCATGGACCCATGTTGCCCTAGATTTCCCAAAAAACGTCATTTAGGGCCTCAAAACGGCTCCAAAAGTTCAGGACCCAAAAAACTATGCTATAACTTAGGGAACTGTAAAACTGAAAGAGACAGTTGTGGGGGTCCAAATGAGATAGGTGGGTGGCCACCAACATCCCTCTGGATCATTCCTCCCCCCTTAGGAAGCAATGGTCCCCATTGCGTTGAGTTCCTCCCTGAGATGAGGAAGCTTCTGCTGAGCTGGGTCTCTGGTGAGTTGTTCTGCAATCTCTGATGTGTCCAGAAATGGTGGGAAGCATGGTCGACGACGGTCCACATTGAACACTCGGTGCAAGCCAAGGAATGGAGGAATGTTGTGCTTCAAAGCATTGTTGCCCGTAGCCTTGGTACTGGTGTAAGGACCATGTTGGAGTCGCCTGAGTTTCTGATGGGTTCTGGTAAGGCATTCTCTCTGCAGATGTAACCAAACTTTGTCACCCACCTGAAACTTGTGTGGTACCCCTGTGGGTGAGGAGAAGTTGTTCCTGTGTCTTGTCATGACTGTATCCCTTTGTTGCTGCTGTTGCATGGAGGAACCCTTCACGGGGGTCATGGATGTGATGGCAATCTTCCCCTTACTTTGGGAGTGAACCAGACAGATGAATTTTCTGGTTTGGGAGATGAGCTTGCTGCCTTTCTTAGTGGTGATCAAAGATGTGGCGGTAGGTGGGGCTACCTCCGGTATCCTGTATAATGAATTATTCAAAAAAATAATGACAACATGAGGCCTTGACTCATACACAGCATGTCGCCTCCACAAGTATGGTTGGCCTAGTAATACATCACAAACATCCAGAGGTGTAACATCACACAATACCTCGTCTGTGAAGGGCTTGATGCTGTAGGGAAGGCGGCACTGTTGGCGAACTTTGAGATCTCGTCCTTCATGAAGCCACCCGATACTATATGGTTCTGGGTGTGGTGTAGTCGGTAGGCACAACCGCTTCACAACCTCAGCTGAAATAAGGTTCTTTTGGCTACCACTGTCGACAATTAATTGTAGCGGCGAGCCCTTCACCCACATCTGTGAGTGGAAAAGACACTCCCCCTCCTTTGGGTCTTCGGGCTCATTCTTCTGGATCTTGGCAGTGGCAACAGTGGCGCTAGGATCCGCATCAATGATCTGCTTCCCTTTGCCATTCCCCTTGTCAGGTTCTGGCTCAGGGTCGAAACATGCATCTGATTCAGAAGACTTCAACTCGGCCACCAGCGACTGCTTGGTCTGACACTCACTTGTGTTATGAGTGGGACTCTTGTGGAACTCACACCACTTTCCTGTGTCCTTCTTCCGCTTTGTGGTGTTGTTCTTTTCTTGCAGCTTCGACGGGTTGTCTTGGGTCACCCCGCCTTGGCTTTGTCCTTTGGGCTTCGGATTTGCAGATCCAAAGTCTCACTTCTTCTGTTTGAACTTTTGCTCGATTTTGACAGCGTATTGGTATGCTATGCCAAGTGAGGAGATGTTTAAGAACTCCATCTCTTCCTAGATGTATTTGTGTAGGCAGCCGCGGTATTTGAGTACCAGATGTAGCTCAGAATCTTTGATACCCAACTGTGTGTGAAGGGTATGAAAAATGTTTGTGAACTCCGGCACATCTTGGTCTCGTCCCTGCCGCTGTGTGGTCCATTTGATGTATTTGTCCTCATAGCTTTTGACAGGGTAGTACTGCTCCTTGACGGCATCCCGGAAGTCATTCCAAGTGGGCACAACTAAAAATAGTGAGCCTGTACTTTCATCCTTCTGCTCGCAGTAGGTTTCCCACCAGTCCTTGACGTGGGGGGCTTCTTTGAGAAGAGCAAAAACAATCTTTTCCCGACTCGAAACTTCATGAACAGAAAAATATCCTTCTAGCATATTTAACCATTTATCTACGGCATCTGCGTCTATTTGACCCTCGAATATGGGGATTTCAAAATTAACTTGTACCTTAAATGTTGTAGCATTTCCAGAGTAGTTGCTGGAAGCCGATGCGTCGCCTCTGGGTAGCCGCTGAAGGATCTGCGCAAAGTTATCCATCATCGCGTTCCTTTGTCGCTTGAGGGCTTCTTCGAGCAAGATTTTGATAGGATCTCCTGCCCCCTCGTCTTTCTTCTCATCCGCCATGGGAGGTCGTCGGGATTTGTGAGGCTGGTCTTGCAAAGGTTCGACCAGTTCAATCCCTAACTCCTTATATCCCGACCTCGTTGGGGACATGCAAAGAAAAACAGAGAAAAAGCAGACCGCTCTGATACCACTGATCCAGATCTTGGGGGGAGGCCCCCAAGATCTAAAAAGATTGAAATGGATCTTGGGGTAGAGACCCCCAAGATCTGAAAACTTGAATTGCCAAAAGAAGAAGAAGAGAATGCCCAATAAATAAAACCACAAAGAAACTTTTTATTAAAACCCACTGATCCGTACTTAAACAAGAACACAACAAATTACAGAGATAACCATAAATACTAAGATGCAGCGGAAATAATACTTCATTTCATTACTGTAAAATACTGAAATGTGCTTACAAACAGAAATGGAAATAAATCAGCTAGGGCGATGGTAGCTTATCTCTGAGAAGAGATGTGGCGGCTACATGCCTCTGAACTGTGTTACAATGAGGCTTGAAGGCCTATTTATTGTTGAGAAACAATGGAAAACCTTTCACATCCCGAAACCTAACCCTAGAAGATGAAACACCAAATTGTGGGCCCCGTTTGGGTAAATTGGTACATCAATTTCCCGGGGTCGTAACTTTGGCATACGATCTCCGTTTGACGCATACAATAGCTCGTTAGAAAGATCTATCCGAGCACTACCACTTTGGGAGGGACCCATGTTGCCCCAGATTTCCCAAAAAACGTCGTTTAGGGCCTCAAAACGGCTCCGAAAGTTCAGGACCCGAAAAACTGCTAAAAATAGTAAATTGTGCTATAACTTAGGGAACTGAAAAACTGAAAGAGACAGTTGTGGGGGTCGAAATGGGATAGGTGGGTGGCCACCAACATCCACCTGGATCAAGCATTCAGTTGAGGTGGAACAATTGGAGTATTTGGGGCCAACGAAGTTGAAAATAACCATATTGGTAAACCTATTGTAAATCCAGGTAATGACGAAGTAGCCATATAAGGAGGATCAACATTTCCAAAGCAAGGAAAAGTACTAGGATTCTCATTAAGAGGGGTTCCTTGGTTGGTAAATTCCGGAACAGTTGCCATTATATTCAACTTTAGTGAATTTTATTAACAATTTAAAACTAAAATTAACAATTCACAATTCACACCTAACAATTAAAATTCACAATTCACACCTATGGTCTCTAAAAGTAAAAACAAACAAATTAACATGCGCTATCAAATCTAGGAGTCAAATGACACACAAACAGTAACTTCCCATACTAAAAACACTAGTTCGTGATGAAATCCAACTTAGTAGAAATTTAATATAGAAAGGGCGGTTGGAACAATTACCCTGACAACCTGCTTAATGAAATAGAATGGCACAAGTTTCTTCACAAAACTATCTCGAGTGAAGAGAACCCCCCAGAGAGTCCAAGTGAGTCTAGTCGACGTCTGCTCCAGGTACAGTGGGATCTTCCCTCCATCGTCACCTTAGGAAAGAATCCTATAGATTATGGCCACTAAGGTTACCAACAAAAACAAATATACCTGGGGGAACCATCTACGATCCGATACACACGCAAAGGCAGACTAACAAAGCTCAATCCCCTTGAAGGCTCCTTGACATAATCTAAGGTTTACCTACAAGTGACCCCAAGCTCCTTGACAATGGTCAATCCGAGGTTTACCGTTTTTAATACGTGTATATCTGTTATCGTTCCTAATGAGGAAGGATTGATTACCTCACTGGTTCAGATATGATCTTGTGCTTGACTCCTTTAGGAGGAGCTTCCCAGAGCATACATGCAACAATTGGAATTTTTCCTACCGCAAGATCGACTACTTGTTTGTTTTACTGTCTTGGAGAGTTAACTAAAACCTATTCCAAGACACTAGCCTAAGCTAGATTGGTGGAAAGATCCCTAAAAATGTAAAAATTACTAGATGAATTTTAATTAAGCGTTGTGTTATTTAGGTTGTTATTACTCAAAAGGGTAAATGGATATGAAACCAATGGTGTTATGACCCGACCCAAAACTGAATGCAATTGAATATGATAATGTAATCTTTTCGATTCGATGAATCCTAACTAAAGTAAGGAGAGAGTTTCCATTCACTTCCAACAATGCAAAAAATTGATCACTAAGAGAAAATATAACAAATTCTCTAATGCACTAATTTCATTAAGAAAAATTAATGCAAATCAATTTCAAAACAGTTTTTTATTTTTATTTTTATTTTTGTGTGTTAAAAACAAGCATAAAAATATGTAAATTCAAATCAAAGAAAACAGATCTAAATCTACAATTGATTTTTCAGAATGTAAACTATGCATTTGTAATCTATGCACAATTCACTTGAAAAGTATGCAAATGTAATCTATGCACATTTTTCATTCATATTCTGAAAATGAGAGTTCTAATTATGCAAATGTGATCTATGCAAGAGAATTCTCAAACACAAGATGATTCTAATGCAATCTAAGAACCAATCAAGTGCAAGTCAAGAAAATTGGGTGAGAGTTCCAAAGATCAAAAAATAAAAACACTCAAAGGCGATTAACACTCATACACAATTTTGCATCTTTTTGCAATACAAAAGCAAAAAGATGCAAAATTGTGAAAAGACTGAGACAAACCTCCAAATAATGACCAAAGGAAATCCAATTAAGAATTTCTCAAAAAAGAGACTCAAAACACCAATTAACTTAATGGAGATTGATGAGATGAAGAATTTGCTAAAAGAAACTCATAAACAAGGCTTTTTGACAGAAAAATACAGATCTGGGTAGACTAAAAGCCGTAAATAAAACCTAAACCTAACTAGACGAAAACATTTTAGGTTTCTCAAAAATTTTGACAGGGTTCGCAGGCTTCCAGTAGAACCAGATGTGGTACCGCTCTGTGCACTAAAGGAACAGTACGAGGATGTCCGTACAGTCTTGTAAAAAGAAAGTGCGGTCCTCTTCAAAATTTTGGAAAAAACAAAATATACTCCAGATCCTAAAAACTACACAATCCCACACACATCAAGCAAAAACCAGAAACAAGAAAATGTTTCTCAAGTCAAAGAAAAAGGAAAAGCAAAAAACCAAATTCAAGTCCCCAGTGGAGTCGCCAATTTGTTGGCCGGATAAATCGTTCTTGCGAACAAGACCGATCTCCCTAGTATCAATAGATATCTAGCAACAAACAGGACAAGAAAATCTACCTTTCTCTAAATATATTGTGATTCATTAATAAAAACTAAGAGATGTTTTAGACCCTACGTTAAGTCGCTAGTTTGTGGCAGCCACGCTTCGATCGTCGGAAAGAGTTTCCTTTTGAGAACCTGCAATCACAAACAAGCACACATCAAATAAAACCTGCATAACTAATATAATAAATCAGATTCATCATGGTGATCAAGGAATCCATGAAATAAACCATAAAACACAGCTTATTGAGAATAATAAACTTGATTGTATTAACTTTGAAAACAGAAGAACTTTACAACCTTTGGTGCCTTGCTGTTGTACAAGCTCCTCCCAGGGTCCAAGCAAGAATCTCCTCTACTTTTACAAACCTCACACTCTTCCCAATGAGATCAAACAAGGTATGTAATCTCTCCTCTCAAGCTAAATTAGGAAGACTAAGTTCCAACAACATTTCACCTCAAAAATATTCAGCTTTCAACCTCCTCAGTAACCAGCCCAATGCCTCATTTTATAGTGTAGAGGAAGGAAGTTACAAGTCCACCTATGAAGGGATAGAGTCCTCCTTCAAAGGGATAAGCTCCTCACATCAAGGGGTTAGCTCCTTAAGGTATGGGATGCATGAACCTTAAAGGAGAAAACTTTCCACCTCAAGATTCCCTCTATAAGCTTCCAGAAATAACCCAAAGTGAGTTTTTAAGAATGTACTTGCGCCTTTTTGACTTTTACAGGGGTTCGCACCCATTACACAGAAACAGAGCGGTCAGGTTCGCAGGGGACATGACCAGTGCTTGCGGGACCACAGGTAATGCTAAGAGAAAGTTCGGAACCAGAGTTTTAGAGATTTTTAAGGGCTTTCTCTCATTTTTCAAGGCTTGACATGAAGAACTGAGGTTTAAGATTTGCAAAGGAGGAAATTATGAGTGGTGATAGACTCACATCGATTGCAGAATGTCATGGTGACAATATTTTGTGCAACACTTCTTCCTCCTTGGTCTTCCCCTTTTATGTCCTTTCCGGCTGCCTGGACTGCTAGTTCTCGCTCAACTGCTTCCTCTCTTGGTTGCTCCTACGACTTCCCGTCTCCTTGGATGCCTTTGCCTTCCGTTGCCACCTTGCCACCACTCCTCCGCAACTGTTCGTTACACCACCCAACCATTGTTGCCATCTATCTCTTTCCTGCCCTTCAGTCAGTCAAAACCGGCCAAAATCATTCAAAATTAACAAAGGCCCCAAAAATAATGCTTGTATGAAGGGTTGAAGTATATCTTCAAACTACTCTATAAGAATCATAACACCCATCCTCTCTTCAGTCCATTATTTCTACTTGTAACTCAAACAAGTGTAGAATTTCCCATTGGTTGTAGCTCTATGTTTTCAACATAGAATTCTAGATGTTTTGGGCTCTATATGATGAGTTATACTCTCTCCTAATCCTCTCTCATTTACTCAACAAAGTCTATTAAGTTGTAATCCCCTTTGAAGTAATCAACCTCCGTTATTCTATGTGATACTACTGGGAACTGTGAGTGTGATGCAATACTTGAAATGCATAACTCATACCTTTGGAGGAACGAACCAACCCCCCTCATACCTTTTTTATTTACATGACAATTAGAGTGTTGCAACCCCCTCACATATAACCTTACAAGCACTCCTCTATTTAAGATTTCCTAAGAACTGGTCTACAGTCAACCCAGAGGCTGTCTCTAGGGATATTTCTTGTCTCATGCTGCACTTGTGCTGCATGGTGTAAGATTTAGCCACAATAGAATCTATGGACATGGATCCACTTCCTTTATAGCATCTACTCATGATCTCTTCTAGCTTAGGGTTAGAAACTTTTTTCTCCTATAATAATACTATCTCATGCCTCTCCTTCTCAATTTAGACCTTAAATTCTTTGCTTGCTATAGCCATTTATGCCTCATCTATTCTAGGACACAATTTTCATGATGCGGCTACATTTGATTGTTGGGGATACTATGTGATCTTGCTGACCTAGCATGAATTCAAACAAATTCCCCTACTTCTTTGAGTACTTATGGTGTTGAACTATGCCCCTTCTTGTTTCGATCATTTTCAATTGGCTCCTTGGATTTATGCATCTGGGACGCTCCTTTTTTTCCAATGATCAACACTGTGGAGGCTCCTTCTACTTGGGCATTATTTGATCTCCATTGGCCATATAAATGCAAGAAGTGTTGCAGCTATTCTAACAAATTTTGTTTCGCCTTTGTTCTTGCCCATGCATGTAGGAAATTTAGCATTATCTTTTCATCTGCATTTAAGTTATCTTGTGTTGAAAATAGCAAAAATAAATGCTAAAAATAGAAGTGCTAAAAATAGCACTGCTATAAATAGCATTTTGGGATACATTCCAATTTTAGTTAGTCCCTGAACTAAGATTGAGAATTAAATTCAAATCTGATCTTAGCAGCTATTTGTAAAATAATTAATTAATTCATCTTGAGTTAATTAGTTGTAGAAAATCAAACATGAAGTCTATGTGAAGACATGCAACAATTTTCCCCTTTGATTGAGGAAGTTATCCCTTGATTAAGGATATTACGATGAGTTGTACTTTGAGTTGTAATTAGTTATCTCAGTTAACTGAGTTAAGTCCAGTTAGATTAGTTCAAATAGTTTGTTGAACTGATTGTGAGTTTAGTTAGTTAATGCATGCATGCATGTAACTACTACACTTCAGATAACTGAATATTCTCTCATGCATGTCAGTTTAGTCAGAGACCCAGTTGAGATCAGATGATGGGACAGTGTACTATCAGTTGCAGGAATATTCCATTAAGGATATCTCTTACATGCAGAAGGAATTCATTACTTGGAGATTTCGCAGTTACTTCTAAGTTTGGTGAGTTGTGTGAGAAGTGAATATACACAAGTGGCAGCCAGAGGACCTAGGAGAAACTACGCAAGGAAATAGGAGGCTTGGAGGACTGAGGGAAGGCATATGTTGTGTCTATTCAGTCTATGAGTAACATTGAGGGATTGTACTGAGAGCTGGATAGCTTGTGAGCTAAAGCTTTGTGTAATCCGGCCATATTTCCACTTGTATGATAATACAGAGATCGGGGTTTTTAACTGAGTCTTTCCCCAGAGTATTCTTCTATGTTCATGTGACTGATTTCTCATTCTCTGTTATATGTGTTCTAATTGATCTTGCTCAAAAATTGATTAAGGTTCCGCAAGTTTGTTTGTAGAAGTAGATCAAGTATTTTGCTTTAGTCTATTGCATTATCAAGTGATCTACAGTGAGAAATTCTACATGGTATTAGAGCAAAGGTGATCAAAGCGAATAACAGTATACAAAGAAGGGAGAAGTTCGAAGTTTGAAGTTCTTGATTATAGAATTCAAATTCTTATCACATCTCAAATTTCACCAATGGCGTTCAACGGTTTGAGACTCGAGTATGCCCTTGATGGCAGCTCGAATTATATAGCCTGGAAGGATCACATGGAAGCGATATTAGAGGACAATGGGTTGAAGGACTTCATTGATCAAGAAGTCCCCAAGCCAGCAGCTGCTAATGCCCAAGAATTGGCGAAATGGAAGAAATGTGTGGCTAGAGTGAGGAGAATCCTTCTGGAGGGAGTTCGAGACCACATAGTCTCGAGTCTCCATGGGAAGGAGACATTGTTTTCAATGTGGAAAACATTGAAGGATCTATATCATAACAACAATGATCAGAGGAAGCTGGCGCTAGAAGACAAGCTTCGTAAAATCAAGTGTGAAAAGGGCGACACGATCTCTACATATCTGAAAAAGCTCACCACCTGCATGGATGAGCTTGGAAGTGTAGGGATCACGACAGCCGATGATGACATGGTGAGTCTTGCTCTCCTCAGTCTTCCTAAGAGCTGGCATATATACCAAGACTCAGTAAATGGAAGAGAGAAACTGCGAGATTGGGAACGACTTTGGTCGGATCTGATGCAGGAGGAGATAAGAAGAAGCACCAAAGATGGATCTTCATCAAAGCAAGATGATGAAGAAAATCTAGCCTTAGCGAGTAAGGTGAGGAAAGGGAAAGGTAAGGTGTCCCATTCCAAATCCAGTTCTTCCCATGGTGGGAAGAAGTTTGACAAATCGAAAGTGAGATGCTTTCATTGTCATGAGGTGGGCCATTATGCTACAAATTGTCCACAGAAGAAATCCAATAAGGGATCCTCGAAGAGATCACATGGTGAGGCACTGGCCTCACAGTTCGAATTGGATTTCTCCCTCATCACATGCATGGTTTCATCGATGGTGGGATGTGTTTGGTACCTGGACAGTGGAGCTTCATTCCACATGACCGGAGACAAGAATCTTTTCAGTACCTTAGAGGAGAAGGATCTCTAGATGCAGATTGAGATGGGTGATGATGGAAAGTACTGAGTTTCAGGTGAAGGTATGGTTGTGTTTCAGAGGGAGCATGGAGCTCCTCTCACCCTGACTGATGTAAAGCATGTACTGGGTCTGAAGAAGAATCTTGTGCCTGTCGCTATGCTAGAAGACAAAGGCTATGATATAGTATTTAGTAAAGAAAATGTATTCCTGAGGCATATCGGCATTGGACAGACCAAGAAGATTGAGATTCGAGTAAATAATCTCTACAAGCTGGAGGTAGATGACTATGCTGCATTGAGTTCCAAAGTAGAGTTGGTGCAGAGCCAAGATGTTGGCGAGCTATGGCATAGAAGATTGGGTCACTTGCACCATGGGGCCTTGAAGATCATGCAACAGATTTCTACTGGACTTCCCAAGGGAAAACTGGAGCAGATGGATACATGCAAAGGTTGTACCTTGGGTAAGTATGTGAAATCTTCCTTTTAGGATCGAGACAGTAGAGCTGGAGTAGTCCTAAAGCGAGTTCACACAGATGTGTGTGACCATTCTCTATAGCCTCCACCACTAAACAAAGATACTATGTTATTTTTATTGATGATTTTTTTCGTAGATGTTGGATCTACTTTATGCAGAAGAAGGATCAGACCTTCTCAAGGTTTTGTAAGTTTAAAGCCTTGGTAGAGAAAGAATCTGGAAAGAAAATAAGGGCCTTGTGTAGTGACAATGGTGGAGAGTATGTCTCCCAATAGTTTAAGGAATTTTGCGTAGCAGAAGGAAGTAAACAAGAGTTAATGGCACCCCATAACCCACAACAGAATGGGGTGGCCGAAAGGAAGAACAGATCGATTGTGGGAGCAGCTCGAGCGATGTTGCATGACCAAAGCCTACCACTTCATTTGTGGGATGAGGCATGTAATACAACAGTATACTTGCAGAACAGAAGCCTGCATCGTATAATGGGAATGAAGACACCTATGGAGGCCTTTTTCGGGAAGAGACTAGATGTCAGTCACTTCAGGATCTTTGGATCATCGGTTTATTTCCATGTGACCAAAGATGCTCAGAAGAAGCTAGATCCAACAACTGAGTTGGAGATACTTTTGGGGTACACTTATACACCCCACAACTATCAGGTGTTCTTGCATACCAATCAGAGGATAGTGGTACATAGAGATCTAAAGTTCGACGAGTAGAAATCCATGCGAGTATCACTTGAGAGGGATCTCAAGTTGCATGTAGAGGAGGAACTTTCAGTTCCTAAGGTGGAGGAGCCTCAGACTGATGTGGAGCAGTTGCATGCAAAGGATCCGGGAGTGGAGACATCCACTCATGCTGAGTCTTCCAGAGATGGGCGGAAACACTCAAGGGAAGCTGACAGGTTGATGATGGATGTGCGAGAGAATTTGGGACAACCATATTCTCAGCACAGATAGAGGAGGTCACTCGAGCAGTACACTGGTTACATGGCCCTGGTTGGGGAGTGTGTAGAGACCAAACCTTCTTCTTTTGAGGAGGCAGTGTAGCAACCAGTCTTGGTTGATGAAATGGTGGAGGAGAATGACTCCATCATTCAGAACTGTGTTTGGGATGTTGTCCCAAGACCGGAGGACAAGTTAGTGGTGAGTTCCCGATGGCTTTACAAGGTAAAGCAGGCAGCTGATGGCAGTGTTGAGAAACATAAGGCAAGGTTTGTTGCCCGTGGTTTCTCACGGGTCGAGGGGATCGACTATGATGAGACTTTTTCTCCTATAGCAAGCTACTCATCTATTAGATTGATCTTGGCACTATCAGCTCAGATGGGTTGGAAGATCCATCAAATGGATGTGAAGATTGCGTTCCTCAATGGGAAGATTGAGGAAGAGGTGTACATTGAGCATCCAGAAGGTTTTGAGACCTTCGATCGTGAGTCGCATGTGTGCCGACTCAAGAGGGCTTTGTACGGGCTGAAGCAAGCACCTTGTGCTTGGTACACCAAGATCGAAAACTATTTCACCGGGTTGGGCTTCACCAAGAGTGAAGCAGATGCGAACCTTTACCACATCATGGTAGAAGGTAAGCCATTGATCATTGTTATTTATGTTGATGATATGATATTGACAGGTGATGATCAGTTGATCAAGTATTTCTAGGAGGTCCTAGCAAAAGAGTTCGAGATGAAAGACATGGGTTGTATGCACTACTTTCTAGGCATGGAAGTGTGATAGAAGGATGGGGAAGTGTTTGTGTCTCAAGGCAATTATGCCAATGAGATACTTAGGCGATTCCACACGGAGAAATGCAAGCCCATCCAGACTCCTCTAGCTGGTAACTGGAGGAAGGAGGATGCTACTTCAGGTGAGGTAGTAGCTGGTCGGCAGCTTGTGGGTTCATTGATGTATCTAGTGAACATATGACCAGATTTGTGCTTTGCGGTGAACCAACTGAGTCAAGCTATGATTCAACCTACCAAGCTATTTTGGAAGGTAACAAAGCATGTGCTGAGATACCTCAGAGGCACATCTTAGTATGGATTGTGGTACAGATGGATAGAGGGAGTGAAGCTTCAGGGCTTCACAGATGCATATTGGGCAAGGAGTCCATCAGACCAGAAGAGCACTTCAGGAGGAATCTTCAACCTTGGTTCAGATGCAGTTTCTTTGTACAATAGAAAATAGAGGTCAGTTGCACTTAACTCAACAGAGGCTGAATACATGGCTGCCAGTAAGGCAACATGTGAGGCCATTTGGATGAGGAAGATTCTAGTTGGATTGTTTGGTTAGAAGATGGATCCAACTGTGATCTACTGTGATAATCAGAGTTGTATCAAACTTTCTGAGAATCCATTATTTCATGACAGGTCTAAGCACATTGATATCCAATATCATCATCTTCGAGACTATGTCGTGAAGAGGATCATGTTGTTGCTGTATGTTTCGACCGAGGAACAGGATGAAAATATTTTAACTAAGGCATTGTCAAAATGCAAGTTCGAGTTCCACAGAGACAGGATTAGGTTGACTGATAATCCCTTTCTCGTTGAGAGGGAGTGTTGAAAATAGCAACAAGAAATGCTAAAAATAGAAGTGCTAAAAATAGCACTACTATAAATTGCATTTCGGGATACATTCCAATTTTAGTTAGTCCCTGAACTAATATTGAGAATTAAAATTCGAATTTGATCTTAGCAGCTATTTGTAAAATAATTAATTAATTCATCTTGAGTTAATTAGTTGTAGAAAATCAAACATGAAGTCTATGTGAAGACATGCAACAGTTTTTCCCTTTGATTAAGGAAGTTATCCCTTGATTAAGGAGATCAGGATGAGTTGTACTTTGAGTTGTAATTAGTTAGCTCAGTTAACTGAGTTAAGTCCAGTTAGATTAGTTCAAATAGTTTGTTGAACTAATTGTGAGTTCAGTTAGTTAATGCATGCATGCATGTAACTACTACACTTCAGATAACTAAATTTTCTCTCATAAATAACTCATGCATGTCAGTTCAGTCAGAGACCCAATTGAGATCAGATGATGGGACAGTGTGCTGTCAATTGCAGGAATATTCCATTGACGATATCTCTTGCATGCAGAAGGAATTCATTCCTTCGAGATTGCGTAGTTACTTCTGAGTTTGGTGAGTTGTGTGAGAAGTGAATTCACACAGGTGGCAGCCAGAGGACCCAAGAGAAACTGCGCAAGGAAATAAGAGGCTTGGAGGACTAAGAGAAGGCATATATTGTGTCTATTCAGTCTATGAGCAGCATTGAGGGATTGTAATAAGAGCTGGATAGCTTGTGAGCTAAAGCTTTGTGTAATCCAGACATATTTCCACTTGAGATCGAGATTTTTAGCTGAGGCTTTCCCCAGAGTATTCTTTTGCGTTCATGTGTGATTGATTTCTCATTCTCTGGTATATGTTTTCTAATTGATCTTGCTCAAAAATCGATTAATCTTCCGCAAGTTTGTTTGTAGAAGTAGATCAAGTATTTTGATTTAGTATATTGCATTATCAGGTGATCTACAGTGAGAAATTCTACATCTTGTTGATCTTCCACCCCTAGGATTGAGCTCATATTAACTAGTAATTCCTTGAGATCAGAATTGTATGTTGGTTCCACCGTTGGCTTATGTTTTGAGGGGTTTTCTCCTTTCCCACCCACTTGCTCTTCCACCTCCATCAGATTCCCTTCTAGTTCATCCTTCCATTCTTCAACTTCTCCAGATAGGCCTTCTTGATTAAAAATTGCAAATGGATTTGCTTTGGGCTCTGCTATGTGCATCACATCTCCTTTCTCCTACAAGGTTTTTTCCTTCTAAGGATGATTATATTCGCATTTCTTGTGAGAGACCTTCTGAAATCCATCTGATGTCTCCTGATGTTTGCTTTCCTAGAGCTCAACAATTGTCAATAGATAATACCTTATCAAGTTCTCATACTCATGGAAAAAATGACATTGAAAGGGACATGATCATAGTCTAAGGGTTGGGTCCAAATCTCATCATGGTACTCTAGATCAATTGACTCCAACAAGGGTTTGGATATGTTCATGTATGCACAAATCCTTGGATAGGAGGCTGCTTTCAGGAGGTATTTTCCTGTTATGCCTGCTTGCCATTGAGATCCCAAGACTGGGCTCTCCCCCTTTCCCACACCTCCGCCAGATGAGCTTGCAACAACATCGACCTTCTTCACTAATCTATTGACTATGTTATGATAGGAGGGGGTTTCTCCTCTCCCTAAATGGTCACTCATGGGGCCAACCAAGATTCTAGATTAGGTGAAAAACACCCTGATCTCGCATGTCAATGCCATAAATGGCCTTGTAACTAGCATAGCTCTCTCTGTTTGACCTTACAAAAATATTCTTATATAAGAATAATTAGAATCATTTATCAAAAGGATTAATGTGCCTTATTTCCTTGCCCTTGCAAATTCTAAGTTTATGTGTTTCTTTATGGAAGGATTAAAAGTTTTTGTAGTTATATACCAGGGATATGCATTGTAATGCATATGTGTAGTTTGAATTTCAAATTTAAGGTGAGACAAGTGTTTGATGTGAATAAATGACAAGTGATGTATGGCAAGGTGGCTAGTACAAAATTATGTTTGATATAAGCTACTAATTGTTCTTTATAACTATCTCCAAGTTTCCAATTTCAATAACATTTTTGATTATACAAAACATAATAATATTTTATGAGTTTGAAAAAAATTGTACCATAAATTTTATAAATCTAAACATATATTTTTACTAAAAATATTATTAATCTAATTTAATTTTAATTATTCATTTTTCAAATCCATATTTTAAATTCAAATTGTGACACTCTATTACTTTATGTTATAACTTTTATAAACTTAACCATTTCCCCCAAAATATTATACATTGCACTAACAAAAAGTCAAAATAAAAAATTATCAAAATTTTTATTATCATGCCCTTCGTGTCAAATGTGCACACAGTGTCATAGTTTTACCGGAATTTAATGTTTTATAAAAATTTACAAAAGCATCATGAAAATTTGGAAAAAATAGTATTGCACTAATGTTATTTGTCCTATGCAATTCCACAAACTTTTATAAACAAGGGCAGCTATGACGCAGTGAGTCCCTGCATCAAGTTGAGCCTGTTTAGGAAGTGATCGAATGATTGGGTAGCGGCACCCAGAGTTTTGGACTTCACATCTGCAGGCTTTGGTGTCAATGTCTTCACAAGAAAGCGAGTCCCTACATCAAGTTGAGCCTGTTTAGGAAGTGATCGAATGATTGGGTAGCGGCACCCAGAGTTTTGGACTTCACATCTGCAGGCTTTGGTGTCAATGTCTTCACAAGAAAGAGAATTCCATGTGGTAATCGCATCTATAATTTCCAGTTTTAATGAAGCCGATATTGATATATGGAGCGGTTATAAATCTGCTTGTTTGATAACTGGATTAGGGTTTGTTGAAGAGATCAAAATAGATCCACTGTCCTCTTATGATCTCAAAACCTTTGGAATTTTACCATTCAGTCTCTGATCACTGAAAGGCAGATTGTGAACAACAATGATACGCCATACTCCAATTGTGCGACTCTCACCAAGTTTCTTTCCTTCTGCTTCTTGTTCCAACAATGTGATTTCATCCCAAAATGCTACATAGCACACCTGAATTTCATCCACTTAAATCAGAACTACTCTGATTTAATAGCAAATCAGAATAACTTGAGAGTTATAAATACAAACCTTTTTTAATGATGTTTGTAACATGCCAATAGGTTGGTAAAGATCATCTCCTCCACCAAATGTGCAGGTTGACACAACAGCTTTACAATTGTTCATAAATCTTTTATCTTCAAGATCAATATCAAAGCCTCCACGTTCACTATAGAAACCACAGTGTACAGTTGTTGTCTCCTGTACCTAAACAGAAAACCAGTCCACAAAATTTAAATACAAGTGTTGAGATTAGGCACCGCAAAAAAATTGTAAGTGTGTTTAGTTATGCATATGACAAACCATGTAACAGTTTAGAACATCAGACTCACAATCAGTTAAAGTGTCATGCATCCAGCCAAGCATACGGAACAAATTGTTCACGTAACATACTGTTGTATCAAAAGCAATATTTGGCCAAAGTTCAAACATTTGGGCCCCCACAAAAATCTCAGAAATATCTGGTATCTGGAGGCAGCTTATAACCTTGAAACTTTCGAACCAGAGAAAACCTTGGAAGCATCCCCACGTCTCACATCTCAAGAAAAAGAAAGGTTGGTTATACTCATTATTCAAAAATTTACTTGAATTTCTGATAAATATAATTTTTTATTTGGTTATACAAAAATAAAATGACAATTTATTATTTCAAGTGCCGCTTTATAAAAATTAAAGCGAAATATAATTATATATTTGTTAAAATATAAAATTAAAATTTATTAGTTGAAGTAAAGATGAAACAAAAGATTTTAAGCATAAGGTAGTTTCTCTAATTTGGATTCCAAAGAGTCAATGACAAATGACGCAAATTCCATGACAATCAAAGGCTCAATGACAAATTACGCGAATTCCATGACAATGAAAATGTGGTATGATAAAAAATCTTCCATTAAATTATCAAGTTTTCATATAGATAGACACAAAAGTATTAGGTTCCTCGAAGAAGAAAGTTGAGAAGGATACAGTAAACGAAAGTAGGAAACCGGTCAAATGAGAAATAGATCAAAAGAAAATTCAGTTCAACTACAATGCGTGATGGAGAAAAAAAGGTAAGTGACTACGTGTCGGCATGAAAACACCCCATTCCCTTAAACTAAAGACACATTTCAATTTCATGCAACGAAAGACACATTTCAATTTCATGCAGAGAAATGGCAAGACCCGGTTGAGTTTTGACGCAAAGAACAACCCGACGATCATTGCAAAGATGCTACTTCAGAAAACTGGAGTGTCGATAGCGACGGTGGATGGAAGCTTGTAATTTCCTAGATGCGGCTTGTTTCTTCTTTCTGTATATAGGTTTCCAAGTTGGTATGCATTTTCCATTTTCTGTTTCTACCTAAAATATGTCTCTGACTGCTAAATTTAATGTTTATTTTTTGCAGGCTATGCAGGGGATTCTTTTGCCTCGACCAACTGTCTGGTGTCCGGCGTTTCTGAAGAAAGACATCATGGTTCTGGGTATTCAACCAACAATCTTTTGTCTCTGTTTTTACTCCGGGTATTCAACCAGCAATTTCATGTCTCTGTTTTTATTCAGGGTATTCACCTAGCAATCTCCCGTCTCTGTTTTTATTTTTAGAAAAAAGATAATATAAATGAAAAACTAATTAGTAAGGAATCAAAACTTGAGAATATCTAAAATAGTAAAATAATAACAGATCTCTGAACATAATAAAATTTATAGATGAGCAATAAAATTGAAGTCAGAGAGGTGCAAACTGTCGACCTCAAGATTGGAAACATCTAAGCAATAAAATTGAGGCAAGTCTCAACTGGGCTAATGAGCGCGCCCTCTAAACAACCTAAAACAACACAACTAGCATCATACATGAAAAAATACTAAACTAGCACCATACCTGGAAAAACCTAGGGTTTTAGTACCAATTAAAGTAGTTGATCATGAAGCACAATACACATTAGAAAATTCAATTTGCTACAGGGATCTCTGGACGATTACCCAAGCCTACTGGAGGCAATTAAGTTGGTGGATGTAGTGATCTCCACAGTAGGCGCAGCGCAGGTAGCAGATCAGTATAGTATTATCAATGCTATCAAAGAGGTTGGCACTAAGGCTGCAAATTAAGTTCGCTGCAAATTAAAGCTGCAGAAAAATAATGGGTAAATGTAAATATACAGGTTTAAAAAACTATTTATCTCACCTTGTTCATTGTTTCTCACTGCAGGATTCTGATAATTGGTGCAACAGGTTCCATTGGTCGCTATAAAGGCTGCAAATTAAGTTCGCTGCAAATTAAGGCTGCAGAAAAATAATGGGAAAATGTAAATATACAGGTTTAAAAAACTATTTATCTCACCTTGTTCATTGTCTCTCACTGCATGTTGCAGAGAGCAGCAATCCAAAACCAAGTCATCCTTCGGGCCTTCGACAGCAAGCTCCAAAACCAAGTCATCCTTCGGGCCTTCGACAGCAAGCTCTGCACATGAATAAAGCAGCATGGCGGTTTCGGCCCAAATGGGCCTCTGTAAACCTTCGGCAGCTTTTGTAAAACGCTCAAACAAACTCAGTCGAGGCTCTGAGAGAAACCAGATACATGCAAACTTAAGCCACTGTAGAATGGGATGCATTAAATTGATTTACCTGAATGGCCGACGAGGCGGAGATATGGAGATCGTTGTCAATGGAGGAGAGATCCCGCCACAGCCGAGACAGTCTCAGAAATGGCCGACGAGGCGGAGATATGGAGATCGTTGTCAATGGAGGAGAAGCAGAAGAAAATGGTGAGCAGCGGAATACTAGAAGGCACAATGAGCAAAATACCTGTTACATGCCCACAAAAAGCATAGATGTGGTGGCAGGCGTACATGTAACGGTGGCGCATGAGCTTGCAGGTGTACGGTGCTACATGAGGTGGCAAGCATACAGCGTGCTGTAGCAGGGTACATATGCTATTGTATTATAGCAGTGGTATTAATCTCTAACATTAAACGCTAGAAAATTAATTAATCTCTAACATTAAACGCTAGAAAATTAATGCTAGCATTACTTCATGCACGAGTGAACAACTTGTTGTAATTACCTGTACTCCTCCGATCTTTTTCCTAAGTTTTGAGCTGTATGCCTCGATTTGAGGCCAAATAAGATGGCGAAAGCATGAACTTTGGTTTATTAGAATAGTAAAATTACATGACCGTAAGAACTTTGGTTTAAAAGTGGCAGGGAACCGGTAAACTAATGCTAAGTCCGCTCCTAACGATTACTATAGTCCCTGCCGGATGCCAGATGGCAGGGACTAATAAAGACCCTTAGTTATTTATATAGTGTTACATGTCCACATACATATTTGTTTTCCTAAATTTTATTAGATAATCATAAAACATTACACCCTACTAATGCATCCTATTGCATTTTGATAATCCTGAATGTCGACAAAACTGATCAGGAAACAACTTGCCTAAAATCAAAATATATTTTATTTGAAAATTGTGTGAATAAATAGAGCATAACATAAACAAATTTATATCTAGTTGTACATTATATCTATTATCCATAATCGAGGCCAAAATAACAATATATATATCTGATAATTTGATTACTAAAGTTGTTGAATTCATTCGTTGAATGGCCAGTGGTAGTAGATCTACAAATCATCACACCTATATGTTTAATGATTTTCCATACTCCAAAATCATGTGAAGCACCCTTCTTAGAAAGTGTGTCCAATGTTGTATTGTGTTCCCTGTATATGTGTATATGTGGCAACATGAAACATAGTCAAAAGTATGTTTTAAGTGGAATATCTCTTCAATAATTGGCAACAATGTGAAATTGTGAAATCTCTGATCTTTATTGAACCAATTTACAACAATCATGGAGTCTCCTACATGCGCACATACATATACTTTATAATGTGTTGAAATTTTAAAAAGTCACTTAAAAATGATGTATTTGTGAAAACTTACTTGATTTACATTTTATTGTTTTATATTATCTAAGATTCATTGTTGAAGGGTTTGTAATTATCTCTAGAAGTTAGATGTTTCTTTTTTCTTCTTCTTTCTTAAATTTATTTTATTTTATTTGTATTTCTTATATTTTATATTATATTATATTATATTTTATTTATTTTTTAATTTATGTGCAATTAATATATTTTAAAAAGTAATTATGGTCATACATTAATCCTAGTAGGAGATACACTTTTAAAAATAATGAAGGTAATTTCTTGGTGGCATATATATGCTTCTTAAAGAAGAAAATCAATAACTAGAGGTAAATTGAAGCCCGACCCCTTGGAATTTTAGAATTCAAAATGTAATTAAGCTAGTTGAGTCGTCTAAGAACATTGTCGTCAATATCACTATCTACCCCCTCCCATTCCTTGAAATGATAGTTTTACACAACTTGATTTGCATATTTGAGGCTAGATCCAAAACCAATAATGTTGAGAACAAAAGAGAGAACTTAGCACTAGAACATTAATGAAAAACGAAATGCATAAACTGAATACATCCAAAACAAAATGTGAAGAGAGAACTTGATACACCATAAAATCCAATTATTTATTAATTGAGAGGGAAAACATTGTTACATCTACATTGTGTGGATGAATGCCCCCTTTTACAAAATGAGGCTCATTATTTATATCCTTTGTAAGTAACAATGCCATGGGTAAATACCATGGTAGATACCATAGGTGGATACAATGGGTGGATGCCACTTTCCATTTGGAAAAATCCTCCTCGCTTAGGAAGAATTGGTCCCCATTGCGTGAAGTTCCCTCCAAAGAAGCCTTTGTGGAATAGGAGTATATTGTGGATGAAGCAAAACCAAGTGTTGTGGAAGACAAGGGTCTTGCGTGGTTGGCCCATAACCGAGGGTTTGTGGATGACCCATAACCATGATGAATGAAGATCCGATGATAGAAATACCTTGTAATGATTGTATTCCAACTATGATACTAATAGTGTGCAACCTAACAAATGGACTTCGATGATAAGGGTTTTATGTGGCTGACCCATATCTGTGGTTTTGTGGGTGACCCATAACCATGATGAATGAAGGTATGAGGATATATATACCTTGTAATTCTTGTGGGTTGACTGTGATACTGACAATGCATGGCCTAGCAAATGGACCTCGAGACATTTTGCTTATCGGTCTCCCTAGTAGAAATCTGGTGGCTTGTCTTTGTAAAATATCAATATCCAAGGAGATGTTGTAAGGGCTTCCTCTAGGTATTGCATTTCAATTATTGTAATAACACATCAATTTCTCTAATGAAATCAATTCGGAAAAATATGTTGTCATCCTCTTCTGGAAAATCAATTGGGCCCTCAAAAGGATTGGTTCCTTGAGGAACAGATATGGTGAAATGATCTTCGCATGGGAAGATACTAAACATGCATGTTATGCATAATTGTAACCACTCATCATCATTATATCCATCATCTAGGTTCAAGAGCGCATTTAGTAGATGAATTACTCAACTTGAACTCTTCTTCAATATTCCTGTCTTAACTCGCCTACATAAGAAAATGAGAGCTTGAATGGTATCCCTCTTATGATCATGTTGAGAAACTTCCAGACGATTTCATATGCCTAGAAAAACTAATCCCGTGATCTCTTCAACATCTTGGCCTAATTTTATGAGGCTTGAAATGAGGGGCTTTGTACTTTAGACTTCATTTTCAAGGTAGCCCCTAAAACGAGAACCTATTTCTCTATAAAGTAGTTCCTTTATGGTAGCCTCCGTGAACTGATCATTGGGATTGCTATGACCATCCTCCCTTGAAAGAATGGCAATTAAAGCATCATGTACCTCAACATGCAAGTTTGGATCATGAACAACACCTTCCAATAATATTCTTTCTTCATAGGCCTATTCAACTGAAAAAGAATAGTGCTTGTTTCATGTGGCACTCAACAGTACTTGGTGCCCAAAAATAAAATAAAATAAAATAAAAAAACAAAATATCTTTCATATGAAATTACTGCTCCATAATAATCTTGAAACTTTCACATCCACCCAACAAAGCTTGGTGCCCCAAAAAAAAAACAAAATCTCTTTCATATGGAACTATTACTCAATGATAGTCTTGAAACTTACACATCCACATTCCCCACATTACACCATACAACAAACTCATTAACGATGGATGAATAGTAGTCCTTAATCACATTCTTGTCATTCCCAAGTGCCTCGTATGCTATTGTGTGGTTGAAGAAAGGGATGAGAACCTCGGGGAAAGATTGATGGCATGAGAAAAACCGATGGTAGCTTCATCGAATTTATCCATCGGAAGTCTCACACTCCCTCTGTAGGACCATCCATTAGCATTCTTGGGGTATTATTCAACGAGCTTTGTGATTATTCTCTCAAAATTATCCAGATCACAAACCACAGTAGCCTGAGGGACTCCTAGAGTTGGAGATCCTCCATATCTTTAAGCCTCACACATTACACATGTTGGGTTGTGTTATATTCTTTCCACGACTAGCCCATGTAGTGAACTAGGGGATTAGAGGGGGGGCAGAGCCCCCCCCCCCCTTTGTTGCGCAGTGGGGGGCGAGTAGCCCCCCTCTACGGGGTCCGGGGCAGCGCCTCGGGAAACTTTTTTTTGGACCCTATATTAGGTTGGGTGGACCTATGTATGGTTTTATGCATGATTTCACACATGGTTTTGGAAGCGATGGTATTCGGTCCATGGTTTTGGATGCGATGGTTTTCAGTCCATGGTATTGGATGCTTCGGCATGTATAAGTATGTATTGTAACACTGAAAGGATAATAATGAAAAATCAAACTAGTAGTCCCCGTTTTGGGATCTAGGGGAAAATCTCTGTGTATATTTGTTTTATGTGTTATGGTCTCGCATTGCTTATTTCTTGTGTTTTAGAATTCGTATGCAGGTAATTTTTGTACGGGGTTAAAACCTACATTTGGTGTCAGAGCTATTTTGGCTTCAAGGGGACACATTTGTTGTTGAGGGATTTCACTCGGGCCTGTGGTAGACCCCGTTTAGTGGGAGATCTGCGGGATCGATTCTGGTGGTGAAAGAAGATGGCGAGAAGTGGAAAGATAGAGATCGAGAAATTTAATGGTTAGAGTTTTGAGTTGTGGAATCTCAAGATGGAGGATCTGTTGATGGATAAATATTAGTGGATCACGGTAGATCCAGGTACTAAACCAATGGGAGTGTCTGATGAAGAATGGAAGAAGTTGGATTGGAAGGCAAAGAGCACAATACGATTGTGTGACTCAGATTCAATATTGTTGAATGTATCGGGGGAAGCTACGGTGAAGGCTTTGTGGCACAAGTTAGGGACTTTTCACTAATCTCAGTCTCTGGTGAATAAACTGTTCCTATGGAAAAAGCTATATAACCCGAGGATGAAAGATGGAGACTCGGTGACAGAGCATCTGAATGTGTTTAATACTATGGTAAGTTATGTTAACGGGAAAAGTGTCTATTCAGAACGACCCTATCCCACTAAGGTGTGACAGTGACCTTAGAAACAAACAGAGAAAACTACTTTTGTATTCTTCTTTATGAACTATAAACAAAGAGAAATAGGATGAACCAACCTGTGTCTTGCGCTAGTCCTTTGATCCAACCTCTCTCCTCTTTGACAGCTTCCAACTACCTGCTCTCTTACTTGCCCAGCTTCACCAAGTACCTGCAAGATCACAGAAGAAGGAAACTATACAAAGACATGGGTTCATACTCATAAAAAGCTTAGGATCAGATTTAAGCTAAACATACAAATGTAACAAACATCAATGATACACAAGCATGTAGGAGAAACTCAAATAGTTTTATTGATATAACAAGAAGATCCAGGAGGAGTTACAACCGATGATTCCTGATCCAGCATCAACCTCCCAGCAGAGAAGCCCCTCTTCACCTCCAACAAAGCATAAATCACCCAATACTCTGATATCTATCTCAAACCAACAGCAATTCTTTGCAATGTACAATGTTCCAGCCTTTGGATCTCTTGGATGAGGGATCCATATATAGATGTATGCAAAGAGGATGAGTCAACTCATGAATTGATTAGTGGCTTCTCTCTGTCAGTTCTTGCTTCCACTTGGAGACTGAGAGCCTCTTACTCATCCTTGGTCGAATTCAGTGAGGCAAGTGTCATTGGAGAAGATTCTGGAAGCTTCCATTGTCTGTCCACCTCGTGGAATGACTCTGCCACTTGTCATTTCCCGCTCAACGCACCCTGGTAGTGCATTTAGGTGCGTTGCAACGCACCTAGCTAGTGTATTTGGGTGCTTTGCAACGCAGCTAGCTAGTGGAGCAGCTGAAATGATCCTGATTTGACTAGTTCTGAGCAGTTTCTGGTGGAGAACTTCTGGGAGAAGCTGTAATTTGTTGACCTTGTTCCTTTAGGAGTTAGAACAACACTTTTAGGGACTTAGGAGCCCTTGGTTTATGGACATTTCATGCTTAGAGCTGTAAGGCACAAAAATGTCTATAACAAGTTAGTTATCATATGTTGATATCAAAATTTCAGATGAAGATAAGTGCATTAGTTTGTTGTGTTCTCTACCAGATTCGAGGGATAGTCTGGTTATTGCAATAGGTAGAAATGAAACTTCCTTCTAGTTTGATGAAATAGTCTCATCCTTGTTGACGAAGGAGATGAGACGGAAAAATATGGAGAGCCAGAATGGTGATGCCTTGTCTGTACAAGGACGATCCCAGAATAGAAACAAAAATAAGTCATCGAGTGGGAGATCTAAATCTCTTGGAAAACCTGTAAAGGTGGTTTGCTAGAAATGCGAAAAGGAAGGGCACTACAAAAGGGACTATAAACCTAAAGCTCTTGACAAAGGAAGGGGATCTGATGATGCTCCTTCTTTAGAGGAAAAAACAACCTCAGGTGAAGGTGGGGATGTGTACTTGGCTTCTTCAAGTACACATGTAGATCATGAGGCATGGTAGATTGACTCAAGTGCATCCTTTCACTTCACTCCCCATAGAGAGTGGTTCTGCGAGTATGAGAAATATGATGGTGGTGATTTCTTCTTAGGGGATGATAGGAAGCCTAGAATCATTGGTCGTGGAAAAGTAAAGTTGAAGCTACAAGGTGGAATGGTTAGAACACTTCTGGGTGTTCTGCATATTCTTGCATTGGCTAGAAATCTGATTTCTGTAAGCAAGCTGGATGATGCAGGTGTAAAAACAGTGTTTGAGAAGGATACCTGCAAGATGGTTCGAGGAGCACTGGTATTGATGTGGGGAGTTTCGGATTGGAACTTTGTACAAGATGCAAGGTAGCACTATTGTTGATGGGTGCAACAATTCTGTGGTTCCTGAAAGTGGAGCAAAAAATCTAGTGGTCTCTGGAGAGAAGACCATGCTATGGCATCAAAGGCTTGGACATATTGGAGAGAAGGGCCTTTGAATACTTCATGGTAAAGGTATGGTAGAAGGTATGAGTAATATCTCTCTGGATTTTTATTTCTGTGAAAATTGTGTATATGGGAAGCAGAATTGGGTGAGTTTCCCCTCTGGTGGTAAGAGGGCGAAACAGATATTAGAGCTTGTGCACAGTGATGTGTTTGGACCTGTGAAGGTTCCATCACTGGGCAAATCTGTGTACTATGTATCATTTATAGATGACTTCTCAAGGAATACATGGAAATATTTCCTTAAGAAGAAATCTGAAGTCTTTGATAGGTTTAAAGAATTTAAGGCTCTGGTGGAAAACCAGACATAGAAGAAGATAAAGGTGCTGAGGATAGATAAGGGTGGAGAGTTTTGCAGTAAGGAATTTGAAGAATTTTGTAAGAAGTGTGGTATAGCACGGCATAAGACTACTCCATATACACCTCAATAAAATGGAGTTGTAGAATGAATGAACAAGACGTTGATGGAAAGGGAAAGAAGCATGTTTAGTGGTGCCAGGTTAGGACAGGAATTCTAGGCAGAGGCGGTGGAGGCAGCATGTTACATGGTCAATAGATCACCTTCATCAGCATTGGAGGATAAGACTCCACAAGAGGTATGGACTGGTAAGAAACCCTCTCTTTCACATCTGAGGGTATTTGGATGTGATGCATATGTACATGTTCCAAAGTAGAAACGAACCAAGTTGGATAGTAAATATGAAAAGTGCATCTTTATTGGGTATAAGGATGGTTTAAAGGGTTATAAGATTTGGAATCCAGTAACCAGGAAGGCTGTGTACAGCCGAGATGTGGTGTTTAGAGACGTGAAAGATGTTATTAAACATGAAGTCCAACCAAATGAACCTGAGAAGATAGATTTTGAGCTAAAGGAGGAAGAATCAGACTCTACAGCAGAGGAGGAATCAGAAGATGAAGAGCCACAAACTCTGGGTGTGAGAAGATCAGTTCGAGAAAGAAGGCAGCCAGAAAGGTATAGTCCATTTGCTTTCTATTCAAATTTTTCTTTATCTATTACTGATGATGATCCCAGAACTGTGAAGGAAGTAGTAGATTCAGAGGATGGAAAACTCTGGAAAGAGGCCATGGTTGATGAAATGGCATCTTTGCACAAAAATGAGGCTTGGGATCTGGTGGAGTTGCCAGCTGGAAGGAAACCCATTGGCAAAAAATGGGTGTTCAAGAAGAAGACAAATGCAGAAGGAAAGGTGGAGAAATACAAAGCTCGGTTGGTAGCAAAAGGTTATTCCTAGGTGTCGGGAATTGATTTTGGTGATATTTTTTCTCCTGTTGCCAAGGTAGCTTCTATTAGATTAATTTTATCTGTTGTTGTTACTTTTGATTTTGAGGTAGAACAGATGGATGTGAAGACAACATTTCTTCACGGGGATCTGGAAGAGGAGATCTACATGAAGCAACCTGAAGGCTTTGTAGTGAAGGGTAAGAAAGAACTGGTATGCAAGTTAAAGAAGTCTCTGTATGGGTTAAAACAGTCACCAAGGATGTGGTATCAGAAATTTGATACATTTATACGGGGACTTGGCTTCACCAGAAGCAAAGCAGATCACTGTGTGTATTTTAAATTAATTGGTGACTGTGTTATTTATCTGGTCTTATATGTGGATGATATGTTGCTGGTTGGAAATGACAAAGAAATTATCCATGATTTGAAGACCCATTGTCCTCCAAATTCGACATGAAAGATCTTGGTGTTGAAAACTATATTTTGGGCATGGAAATTAAAAGAGATCAGACAAAGAGGAAGCTCTGGTTAAACCAGAGGAAGTATGTCGAGACAATAATGCAGAGGTTTAATATGCAGGATAGTAAACCGGTGAAGGTTCCTATTCCTGTAGGTGTAAAGTTATCTGTTGAACAGTGTCCAAAGACACAAGAAGACGAAGAGGACATGTCCCGTGTTCCATATGCAAGTGCAGTCGGTAGCTTGATGTATGTGATGGTCTGTACTAGACCAGACATTGCACATGCAGTGGGAGTATTGAGCAAGTTTATGTCAAAACCAGGGAAGGAGCATTGGAAAACAGTGAAGCGGCTTTTCAGGTATTTGTGTGGCACTAGTGATTATGGTTTGTGCTACCAAGGAAGACCAGGATTGGACAAAGTTTTGGATATCCATGGCTTTTTTGATGCAGACTAGGCTGAAGATTTGGATCAGATAAGATCTACAAGTGGGTATGTGTTTAAACTATTTGGAGGTGCAGTTAGTTGGATGAGTAAGAAACAATTTGTAGTGGCACTATCAACTACAGAGGCAGAATACATGGTAGCCACTCATGCAAGCAAGGAAGCAGTTTGGTTGAAAAGATTGGGTTCAAGTATGCGGTTAGTACAGGGAGCTATAAGGATAGACTGTGACAACCAAAGTGCAATTTTCTTGGAAAAGAACCCTGCTTACCATTCAAAGACAAAGCACATTGATGTTTAGTATCACTTTGTGAGGGATATGATAGAAGACAAAAAGGTGTTGTTGGTAAAGGTGGACACTTTGAAGAATACTTCAGATTCATTGACAAAATATGTGAGCTCTGAGAAGTTCTCTTGGTGTAGAGAAAAAATGGGCGTTGCAGGGCTGGATAAATGACTAAGCTCTCCTATGGAAAGAAAAGAACAAGTGGGAGAATGTTGGGTTGTGTTATATTCCTTCCATGACTAGCCCACGTAGTGAACCGAGGGGTTGGGGGGGGGCGGCAACCCCCCTTATCCGGGGGGTTTGAGGGGGGAGGGTAGCCCTCCTCTATAGGGTTCGAGGTAGTGCCCTGGGTATTATTGGTTGAATTTTGGTGGCTTTGATTGTTTGAAGGGTGGTCAACTATGGCTTGACACGTGGCAAACAACAAAAGGAATTTGATGCAATGAAGGAAAAGATTAGTTCAACTCCAGTACTTGCACTTCTAGACTTGAGACAATCATTTGAGATTCAGACTGATGGTAGTGACTACACCATGGGTGCAGTCCTCATGCAACATGGTAAGCCTATCTATTTTCATTCAGAAACTTTCATTGGTGCAGTGATTAATTATCCTACATATGACAAGGAATTGCATGCATTGGTGCAAAGTGTGAAAAAGTGGAAACACTACTTGATGGGTAAGGAAACAATCATTCACACTGATCATCAACCATTGCAATACTTGCAATCTCAATCAAAGTTGTAGCAATCAAGGCACTTTTGATGGATGGGTTTTCTTCAACAATTCCACTTGGTAATCAGGTATAAGAAAGGTATCTACAATAAAGTTTCTGATATGCTTTCTAGGCCTATTATTAGTGCAGCCAATTTACTCAAGCATAATTATGTTTTGCATGAAAGTTATATTGAGCAATATGCATTAGACAATGACTTTCAGGATGTTTACGCAAGCTCTATTCAAGGTAACTAAGTAGAGGAATTGGATTATCATTTGCATGATAACTTGTTGTACCATCTTGGCAAGCTCTTCCATAGGGAGAAAGACTCAACATCATAAAGGAGGCACATAATTCTCTTATTGCTGGTCATTTCGGTGTAAGTAAGATGGTGACACATCTATAGAGGTATTTTTATTGGCCTCGTATGCTTGAAAGTGTGTCATGTTTTATTAAATAATGTTCATTATGTGTAGTCAGTAAGCCTAGCAATAGGAAGTTAGGATCGTGCACACCACTTACGGTTCCTTCATGATTGTGGGAGAATGTTTCTATGGATTTTGTAGGGGGTCTTCCATTTTCAAAAAGAAGTCATGATTATTTTTATGTAGTTGTGGATAGGTTCAGCAAAATGTGTATTTTGATGCCATGTAAAAGAAAGTTACAGTTGAACAAACTGCTCAATTATTATTTTAGAATGTATGGGTGCATTTTGGATTGCCCACATCCATTGTTAGTGATAGAGATTCTCGATTTGTTGGGACTTTTTGGTCAAACTTGTGGGGATTCATGGACACCAAATTGAAAAAGAATACAACATTTCATCCACAAACATATGGTCAAACAGAGGTGGTGAACAAGATAGTGATACATCTTCTTCATGGGTATTGCAGCAAGCATCCTAAGTTGTGGGATGAACATTTGCACTATATTCAACATGCTTACAATCAGGCCAAGCACTCTTCAACTCAAACATCGCCATTCGAAGCATGTTTTGGATGCTTGCCTAAGTCTCCTTTGGATTTTGTTTTTGGAAATGATGTTGCTATTGATGGTCATAGTGACATAGATAAAGCAAGAAGGTTTATTGAACAAATCCAATTGGTACACCAAGGAGTTCAAGAACATCTTGAAAAGATCCAAGGCAAGTATAAAGAAAGGCATGAGAATCATAGTGTAGATCACAATTTCCAAGTCAGTGATGAAGTTTGGCTTCACATTAACAAAGAGAGGCTCCAAGAAGAAGGTAAAAACTAAAACCGATTACATATGGTCCATTCAAAATTTTGGAAAAGATTGGTAACAATGCCTTCGTATATGTGAATTAATGTTGTTTTTAATGTTGAGAACTTAAGTTTGTATCAGCCTCCTTTGATTGAAGATCAAGGAGAAAATGTCCAAATTCCTTCCACTAAGTATTTTTCTCCTAAATACCTTGATGAACTACAATAAGACATCATTCTTGATAGAAGAACAAGGTCTTCAAAACGAGGGAGTGTGGATTACCTTTGAGTGGGGCTCAAGGGAACAAATCCTTCAAGGGACAAATGGATTGAGATTGGAAAGGTGAGGGAAATGTACCCTCACCTACTGGACAAATGAAAGTGATCTTTTGGGGTCTGAAAGGCTTCCAGTGGGAGGAAAGATTAGGTGCTAAAATAAATAGCTCAAAATTCAAAGTTGTAGGATTGGTGTGGAACCTGGATGACCACGTAGTTCTCGTCATCCTGAATCCGACACAACTCGTTTCGCATGAAAGAGACTCTGTAAGCTCTCAGAAACGAGTTCTGTTCACTTTCCCAAGCAAGTGAATTTTCCAAAAAAAATTGACAGCCCAGTCGCAGTCCGTATTGTTGACGTGGCACTAACTAGGTAGGATATGTGGTAGTTTGACTTGGTCAAAGTACCTTGGCGAATGGTATCGTGCCAAGTGGAACATTCTTATTGGTTGAATTTCGATGGTTTTTATTGGTTGAAGGGCGGTCAACCACGGGCTGACATGTGGCCCAACTAGAGGCTGCCAAGTGGCAGCCCGTGAAGCCACCAAAATTTTAGTCATAGTTTGAGTAGAGGCAATGGGGGTCGAACCTAAAACCTCCCAACACAAAAACATAACTGACTACCAATACACCACGATAGAATTTCTTAAGTATATATGACTTCAGGTTGTATTTAAATTATGATCGCGCGCAGTTCGGAGGTTGGGCTAGCTCGTGGGGGCCAACCCTTGGTTACACTCACCATAATGCGACCATCGACAGAGGAGGATGGGGCGTATGACCAGTGGGGACGAGTCGTTGGCCTTAGCCTTGGGCCCGTGGCGCCCCACGTGGCCACAATTTTTGGAACATCGGCGTTAGCAGACATTTAAAGTGTCCGACAGTTTCACCCCATTTTTGGTGAAATTGTCTCTCAGTTGGCACGTTTTGGGGGCAAAATTATAGGATGGTGCCGAATTTTGGGGAATTTGTAGTGTGGTTAGTAGAAGATTGGGAAAGGCCATATATTCTTCAGTTTTTTACCAAATCAGGAGCATAAAGAGGCTACATGGACATTTTTGGGCATTTTGGAGCCATTGCAACAAGTTTCAGAGCTTTCGGAGCATTATAAACTATTGTATTCACATTTTTTAGCATAATAGAGAGGGCCAATCCATTGGAAGATGGACCCAGGAGATGTAGCCCAGGAGGAGTGAACTCCTTCATTATGCATTGTTGTGATACTGTTTATGGTGATTTTAATGTTTGTTATATGTTGTTGTTCAGTCATTTGTTTATGTTAATTTGCACATAAAAACACTCAAAAACCCATGTTTGAACTTTCAAACAATATCATAAATCCTCAAGCATATTTAATATAATCTAAAAAGGAATTTTAGCACAACAAAACTAATTTTCTTAATCAGATCATTCTTCTAAGAATATATTTTTTTCGATCTTCAACTACACCGCTTCACCCAATTTCACCTCATTTTTGGCTAACAGCTCTAGGAAAATGCAGTCAAGCACCCACAACATGGCCCATCTACAATGGATCACCTCTATATCTCTGTTTTTCGCAACAGTTTCTAGATCTACCGAGAGCCTAGCGATGTCCCACCCATAGTAACTAAGAAATACAATATAACAAATGTAAAATTTTGGATAAAACAACTCATGGTTAAACGTGGATAATTCGTGTTCTTCTATCTCGTACCTAAGCCGATGAGATTTCGAATAAGGATGGAAATACTGCAACATTCCCCAACCCTTTCCATAGTGAAACTCCATTAGAAAATACAATATAATAACACAATGTAAGAGTAAAATTTCATAGAATCACATATCTTATCCCTCTTGAACAATATAAGATAGCATAAACCCTCCAATTCGCCAAAGACAAATCGAAGAAAATGGGTGGGTAGAAGGAAATCTCCAAAATATTGTTTCTCTTCCCAATTTAACATTTAGGGAGACTGAAACTAATAGATTTCAAAAGGATCCTGTACATTATCAAAAAATTCAAAAGACCACTCACAAAACCTTCTTGTAATCAAAATAAGAATGAAATTGATCTCTCCCATTATAATATTGGAAGTGAAAGCTAGAAAGGGTCAAATGATAATGAGGTAACCCTTATTGTCGTGGAATTGTAACCCACTCTGAAACGATTGATATGGATCTTTGAGGCTAGTTCCCTTTATATCTTTGTAGATAGTTCTAGGCTGGGGAAGTGTGCCAAAGCATCTAAAGTAAGGTTTTGATTTTAAATGGAGGACCAATGCTTTAAACTTTAAAACATATGTAAATCCTAAGTATTTCTGAGAAAACAGAAGGGTTGATTCTTCATTCCTAAGAGAATTAATCTTTAAAATGATTTGGAAAAGCATAATTTAAGAAGATATACAATTCCTTAAACATTCATATTGAATATATAATTTGTTATATATAGTAGATGCATATAGAAGTTTTCTACATCCAAACAATACATGTCGAAGAGATGACAAAAGGAAACAATTAAAAGATTTAGAGGAACTAACTAAGACAAAAGAAAATTGGATAATTATTCCCTTTTAATAAATATAACTTTGCAGGGGCTTTCAGAGAGATTGACATTCAATCTAATCCTACCCAAACTTCGATGTTACCTTGAACATGTGTAGAGAAAATAAAAAATGGAAACATAATTGAATAATCAGAATAACTTACATAGATACAGAAGCTTCTTAGAATGAATCCAGAATTCTTCTATTATCTTTAGAAATAACTTAGAAAATTACAATCATGTCACTAGCTCATCACAAGGGTTCAAACCATTCTCCTTTGAATTTCAAAATAATTATAGAGTTCGACTCTAAATATCTAGACTTGAATCAAAATTTACTACAAAATATAATATCATCCAAACTAATTTGGATATTACAAAAAATGTATTGAAAAATAGCAAATATGAATTGAGTTGAACACTCTGCATAGATTTTCGAGGGTTGTTGTTTGACGACTGTTGTTGGAAATATGATTTTTTGTTCACTACTCCTATTAATATGTTGTCTTCTCCTTCTTATCTTTCTGCTTTTGAAATTTAGCATTTTGTTATATTCGATGAGCTCACATCATTTATCCCATCTCTTATCATTTGGGATAGAAAAATTTACCAACTTTCTATATGATTCATCAACTTTAGTATATTTTTCAAAAGTAGCCCTAGTTAGAAACAAATGCTTAATTTCATGTTGAATGAATAAATAATAATCTAAGCCGTCGATGAAATATTTGCCAATTATAATTCCTCTGATTTTGGCGAACTTAGTCTTGTATACTACTATCTGACGTAGTCTATGTTGACAGTCTTCAAGTGGAACCAATTTGCCACCTATACCTTGCAAACCTGGGAGTCCTTTTTGATGTAGAGCATTGAATTTTCTGTGAATTTCTTGATATGAGCTTCTAAGTCTTGACACTTAATCTCAAGTTGTAACATCAATTTATCTTTGTTAAAACTCTTCTCACTTCCAAGGCTGCTTCATTTCTGTCTTCAATCCCAAATTATTCAAGTTCATCTTTTATTTTGGAGTTTAAGACTTTAATTATCCTTGTGGCATCTTCTAGTTTGTGGTCCAGGTCTTCTTTGATTTCTGCTACTGCTGCTTTTGATCTCTGCAATAAATATTCTTATTCAAAAATAATTTCAATAGAAGGCCATAACTCAATTATTGATGCATTGATATCAATCCATATGTTGTCTTTAGCCTGAGATAAAGATTGTGCAATCAATCATTCATTCTCATAAACTTCTAATTTATTAGTTAACTTGAAATTCTTTTGAATCTCAATGAAATATGCATTATCAGTCTTGATTTTACTTTCATGAATGTTTTGGAGTTTCACCTTAAGTTTCTCAATTTGTTTACCTTCCAAAGATAAATCTCCCATGGCTTTTAACAATTGCTCTGCTAACTCTTTTGATTAGTATACTGTGTTTCTACTATGATTACTACTTTTGTAGATGTCCCTGCTGTAGAAGTACCTGCTATAGAAGTTGTCACTGTGGAAGTGCCAACTGTAATACTGGGTCCCTATTCTCTTTCTTTAATCAACTTCTCCATTTTTGCTTCCATCTTTTGAATTTTCATGTTCTGTTCAACAATCATTTTAAGAATATTTTCTTTTTCTCTCTCTAATTGTCCAATTTCTTGTTCTTGTGGATGTCCAGAGGTGGGAAGCTTTAATTTTTTCCTTAATTGATCTGAATGGGAAAGTTAGTATTTGTTGTGCTAAATTCCAATTCATAATAGTAAACAAAGTGCTTGAGGATTATGAGGTAAATTGCAAGTTAACCATGAGTTTTTATGTCTTTATATGTAATTCATAAGCTTAAAACATGAATTAAAAAACATTGAACAACAACATAACAGTAATACACTCAACAATTGATAAAGGAGTTCACCCCTCCTAGGCTACATCTCCTTGGTCCAACTTCCAATGGCTTGACCCAATCTCATTATGCTCAAAATACTTCAGTGAAGAAGAGTACATAAAGTGTGCTGACAAAAAGAGTGGCTAGTTTCCCCTTCAAGGAAACATTCTCCTGCAAATAAATCTCACTCTAAAAACATGACAACCTACAGTCAGTCATGAAATAATAAATAAGAAAAGGGTTCTCAAATCAAGACCCCATACTCCATCTGACAATGAGAATAAAAAGTAAAACAATTCACTTCAAGTACTAAAATAGAACTTTCCTCAAAGACATAATGAGAAAAGAGAAACATGAGCTACACCATAGATGTCTCAGCTACTGCAAAAAACATATGAAGACTAGAAAACTCCTACAAGGTCCTCTCCATTATTAAAAGCCTTCAAAAACTGATTCAACCCACTGGTTGATCCTAGCACCCATAGAATAAAACCTACAAAAAGTCTCTTCAGAAGTGCTCTAATGGCTCTGAAACAACAACAACATAACAATAATACACTCAACAATTGATAAAGAAGTTCACCCCTCCTGGGCTATGTCTCCTTGGTCCAACTTCCTATGGCTTGACCCAATTTCATTATGCTCAAAACACTTTAGTGATGAAGAGTACATAAAGTGTGCTGACAAAAAGAGTGGCTAGTTTCCCCTTCAAGGAAAAATTCTCTGACAAAGAACTCACACTCTAAAAACATGACAACCTACAGTTAGTCATGAAACAATCAACAAGAAAAGGGTTCTCCAATCAAGACCCCTTACTCCATCTTACAATGAGCATAACAAGTACAACAATTCACTTCAAGTACTAAAAGAGAACTTTCCTCAAAGACATAATGAGAAAAGAGAAACATGAGCTACACCATAGATGTCTTAGCTATTGCAGAAAATATATGAAGGCTAGAAAACCCCTACAAGATCCTCTCCATTCTCAAAAGCCTTCAAAAACTGTTTCACTCAAACCTGAAAAAATTCTCTTTAGAAGTGCTCCAATGGCTCTAAAACCTATTCCATTGGCTTCAGAAGACCCAAAAGTGCTTGTCTAGCCTCTTCCTACCCCCGAAAAGACCAAAATTTATACCAATTATGAGTTCCCCTAGCTTGATTCCTAATCGCTCTACAAATTCCCTAAAATCCGGCACTGGTCCTACAATTTCGCCCCAAAATCCGCTAATGGGGCACCGATTCCACCAACTTCCGAGCGAAATTGTCGGAGTGTTTAAATGATCTCCATGGCCTTAAATCTGAAAATTATGGCCACATGGGGGGCCATATGCCTGGGGGCCAAGGCTAACCACCCGCCCCAACCTGTCAGGCCACCAACCCTTCGCACCCTGGTCACATTGCCGCCACATGTCCTGGGGCTGGCCCCTCTTCGCTTGCGGTCTTCTTGACTAACCATTGCACTATTCACATTGGCTTGGATTGGATTGGCAATGAATGTTGAGATTGTGATGGCTACATTAAACACTGCGATCAACGCCAGTGAGTTTGGGACCAATCATATGGGATGACAGTTATGTTTTAGTGTTACCACCACGAGGTTAACACTGACGGTAAGGAAACATGTCACATGGAATGGTTTATGCATCGATGGTTAAATGATGTTCGGGTCCACGGTTAGCCCCTAGCCATGGTCTGTGGACTCGGGTCAGGGGTTAAACACGGTCCCCCACCCTGGAACTTATGCGCCAAACACATTAAACAAAATTTCTCCGCCACCATATAACAAGACTCACATGTGGTGTAATGGTAGGGTCGGTAGTTGGTTTGCAATAGGTTCCATGTTCAAACCTTTGGGCTACCAATTCAGCTTGCCAACAAGTTTTTGGTGGCCCTCAGGCTACCACGTGGTGGCCCCTGGTCGTGCCACATGGTAGTTTGGGATTGGCCACCCACCAACCAATAAAAAAATCACCATATTATCTGTCAGCTAACCTGTACCTTGTGACACATGGAGAACACTGATTGGCTGAAGTCCAATCATATACACAGTCACCCTACCACCTCAGCCTCCCAGTCAACCTACCACTTCAACAATATGGATTGCTGACTGTGTAGTGCTACACATTTTTTCGCCAAATACGCTTGTTTGAGAAAATAGAAAGAACATGTTTCTGGGAGCATACGGTGTCAGTTTCGCGCGAAACGATTTGTGGTAGATTCAGGATGATGAGCACTACACGGTCGTTTAGGTTCCACATCAATCTAACAACCTTGAATGTTGAGAAAATTTTGAGCTCCAGATCATTAATGCTTGAATATCAACATTTCTATTCTTAATTATCTCTTATGCTGCCTTAACATCTTTAGGATCTAATACTAATTTTAAAACTAGATCTTCAAGTCCTTTGATTCTTGTATCTTTAGCTAAAGAAGACATTTTTTCTAGCTTTAATTGAGAATGAATATTATTTAGTGATGCTTGCATCTTAGAATATGTCATGGCATAAATTGTCAAGGATGTGTAAATCATCTCCCCTGCTTTCTTGTGTAGATCAATTTGATCTATAGGATGAATTTGTTTTGTGTCAAAAGAAAATAGGGAAGTTTTGTAATCCTCAGTTGTCCTTGGTACAGGGACCTTTGGCTCCAAAAATTCCAATTGGAACTGTCCCTTCTCACTGTATAGTGTTGAAATTAATCTCGTCTGTGTTGAGGAAGACTGTCCAAAACTATGCATATGTCGAAGTCTTAAGTGCTTCATTCTTATTTTTCATTTCTTGGAATTTAGAAAATATACTCTACTACCTTGAAGAAGGAGAGGAAGGAGATGAAGAAGAAGTTCCGGTTTCTTCTACCTATTGTAGTGAAAAAGGAGACTGCATTGAAATCACAACAATAGTAAGTTCTTCAGAAGTTTCAGTTTTTGAAGGTTCTTCATCAAGATTTATGATTTTCGTCCTTTCAACTACTTGAAATTCCGATTCGTGCAACTCTAGACTTGCAGGTGATACATTTTATCTTGGCCTCTTTAGTTCTTTCTCTGTCATTCTTGGAGTTTCCAGTATTGTTTGACTGGATACTGGCTCCTCAATCTCCTACAAAGTATTCTCATCCCAATCATCTTTATTTGCATACTGCTCAATTTCAGGTTTAGGCATATGAGCATAAGGTGTTGATTTATGTGAAACTCTTATTGAAGATATAATTCCCAGTGGGTCATAAGACCAACTGAAACTGAATTTGAAATTCATCTGTTTTAATAAAACATCAACCACTTTTTCTACAACTTGTGTTGGCTATAAAAGGGTCGACCTGTGATTTCAATTTAAATTGAGATTTTTGTTTCCTAGCAACAAAGTGAACATCATCTACATTCATCATTTGCCTAATATACTCAAGAGAAAAAATTCTCATTGGGAGGAATACAAGCAACTTGTATGGTTGTAGTTCACATCCATAAATCCTAATTTCAGTGAAATTTTGGTATAAATACTAGTCTCCAACTTTAGTCTGCTCACTTAGGTGTAAAATTCTCTTAATTTTAGTTGAAATTCTAGGAACAACATCACTATTTAATAAACAATTGGCCACATACAGGAATTGATTAACAAAATCACTAAATGAGAATTCTTCATAAGTCTTTCTCACTAATGATGTCTAATGAATGATTGACTGTGGGGCACCTGTAGCATCCAACTTTTGCAAAGGGAACTTAAACCTTTCAGACTAATGATATAGAAACAAGTACACTAGAACTGATTGATATTTGAAGGAACCTTCTACATTGAATTTCAAGAATTGATCATGAATTGCATCAGATAGAAACTGATTGTAGTTGAATATTATTGAGGGTTTTTTACCAAAAGAGAATACTAACAGAAAGCCCAATATGACTTCATCAACCCATTGGTCACTGAGGTATCCTAATAGACATGACAATAATGAAATGACCTTCCTAGACAATTCAAAGAACATATTAGTAGAATAGGGAGGATTAGTCTCGGGTAATTCAAAATTCTCAGGCAAGAAAGATTGAAAGATATATGTCTAAAAATGATAGCTTTTGGTATATTTCCATTAATGCATCAGTAGAAAATGGATGCAAAGGTTCTTGGGGATTTAGTTGGAGGGCTTGGAAAATTGATTCAGAAGTCACATAGAAAAGGGTTCATTGTTCTGAGCTATTAGAACTCTTTGGCTAGGTAGATATTGAGCTCCACGCCAAGAAATAAATTTTAGTAAATGATAGGTTAGCAAACAAAACTGAGGCAATAGGGATTCCCAAAAATATAACTCATCACTAGCATCTTAGTACTTTTAAAAAGCCCAATTGTGAAGTTCGTATAGATCGAATTCAAAATTAGCCTCTGTAATTTTAAAATGAGTATCTACTAATGGGAGTTCATCCAAGTTAATCACAGGAGGTAAGAGGGGATTATCTGTAATGATTTTTGACTTTCCTTTATGTGAAGCCATCGAGAAAAAAAAACTTACTGAGACAATTGATAAGGATTTACCTAGATATAGGACGATTTCAAGCTGGAAAAAATAGTTGAAGTTCGTTGTTTGCTGGAATTTCTCTTACAGAGGCGTTCTTCGGATTGTAGCGACAAGTTGAATGCAAATGGTTAATTTGAATAGGTGGCAATGTTTTATTAGGGAATGAATAACGATTTAAATTGATTAACCGTTATTGGTGCGTAGGATTTAATGCAATGAGATGTTGGAGAGAATAATTGAATGACAACGGTCATCTATCAGTTTAGCGGGAGGGATAGTGGTGGTTAATCTTGGCATAAGACTTGCGGGTGGATAAAAGGTGGGAGAAGGAATGGCAGGAAATCAATATTCGAAGAGTGGTTTGCAGGGGGGCAAGGGGGCGGGGGGTGAGCGCGATAACTAGTATTGTTGAGGTGGGTACCACAATTCACATGGATTTTCTACTTATCCAACAGCGGGATTGGGAAAAGCGCTTTGCAGAACACCTTGCCAACTGCCAAAGATGTGGGGGGTGTCATAATCGATCGGGGGTCGTTGATCCGCTGTCGAGATTAAATCAAACTTTATTTCTATTCGATAGGAATGGTAAATCATTTATTTACAAATTAAATAATCATTCTAAAAAGATAAAGGAATATAATATTACTAATAAAACAAACAAAGCAACATTTAGACTTGTAAGCTAACTTAGGGATATATATATTTATTTATTTTATATATATATGTGTGTGTGTGTGTGTGTGTATTTTAAATCCTTTTTTCTTTCTTTCTTTTGATTTTTTTTATTTATCTTTTTCTCGTTTTCTTTCTTTCCTTTTATTCTCTTTTCTATTTTTTTATTATTTTTTTTAAACATAAAGGGAAAAGTGGAAAATAAAATAGGGGGAAAATAAGTTACAACAGATCCAAAACAAATAATGTTGAGAGCAGAAGAGAGAACGCCAAAACTAGAACATTGATGGAAAAAGAAATGCATAAAGTGAATGCATCCACAAAATGTAAAGAGAGAACAAGATATAACATAAAACTCAATTATTGATTTAATGAGAGGGAAAACATTGTTACATCTACATTGTGTGGATAAATGCAACCTTCTACAAAATGAGACTCATTATTTATAACCTTTGTAAGTTACATACCATGGGTCAATACCATGGGTGGATACCACTTTCCATTCGAATCAAAATTGCGATTTGGCTATTTTTAAGGAAGAAAAATTCCTCCTAAGCTTGAGCTAGGTAATAATGGAGGGAAGCCTACCCTTGTTAATCTCAATAATATCTTGTAAAAGGATGAGGTCTAACCCCCAATGATAAAGAAGATCCTTCATACAATTTGGACTTGCTTCATAATGTATTTTGATACAATAATTTATGCTAGCTATCTAGCCATTAATATTTTGTCAAATTTAATGTAAATGTTTGTATTGGTTAATCAACCTATGTGGTAGTTTTGATATTTTGGTTTCCAAAATACTTAGTTATTTAGATTTTTGAGGCTCTTAGCTCATGATTGCTACCATGGGAAGCTAAATTTTTTGTATAAAATGTTTGTACACATTTCATATGGTAAAAACAAATTTGTTGTTGTTGTTGTTTTTATTTAGGCCGATAGGCCTTCCTTTTGAATCTGTTTACATCCTTTTTTCGTCTACCTTTTTAATATCCGCCTAACATCTGTGCACCATATCACCTCACACTTGTACGCTCAAAATCACCACCAGCAAAGACAAAATTCAAACATAATATAAACCCTTTCAATGATAACATCTTTCACACTTGGCATAAAGATCTAGTGTTCAAGATTTATTGGAACTCCTTTTCAAGAAAAGGGCCATTCGCACAACCGGTAGTCAAAATCGGATTGCGGGTTACTCTGGAAAAGTGATAGCCGGTGGTTGGACCATGCATAGTAGCAAAGATGTGAAGGTGTAGTTCTCTCTTGAAATTCTAGGGTTAATGTTGTGAGTCCCCTTGCAACTTGGATTTCACTCAGCACTTGTTTTATGCTAATTCTTCTGCGACCAACAAGTCTTTCGCATTTTTCAATGAATTATATTAAATACTTATCACTCCTTTCACACTTTTGCACATATAAAGCAAACTAACACAAATATTTATACTTTTCCACATGGGTTTAATTATGATAATATCCTTTTTAATATTTTAATTAATATAATAAACTACTATATTTTTAAATTATTATTTGCATGTTTTGTTTAAATGTTAGGTTGATCCATATGAAAACAAGTTGATAAGGATTATTTAACATATCCATAAGAAAATGATCACTCATTTTAAATTAATGTTTTGTAAAGATAAACATGAATATGGATATTGTACATCACATTAAGAAGTTTGCATCAAAAGTTATATATAGAGAATTTTATTTTTTTATACATAGTTGTTCGACAAAACAATGTTAGGAATGAGAACAATTGTTAATGATCCGAATTAGATCATTATATTGTTTTTCATCCATATTGATGCATTTGGAGTGGAAAAAGTGGAGGAATCAACTCATGGGACCATTTTTACTGAAGGGACCGTTTGGCGAAATGGGGTATGAAACCTTCTAAGAGCGTTTTGAAGCATCAAACAATGTTTTTTGGGGGTAAAAATTTGTCACTTTAGCCCAACATCTTTTCATGCTATTCTACACACATAAATATTTCCAACGATGCAAGAATCGCGTCAATGAGAGCTAGTATGCAAAAGTTATACAACTCAAAAGTTGACCTTCTTTTTTTCACGCCTATAGTTCGGGAGGATGCCACTTCACAATGATCGATGAGATAATCTTGTAGATAACATTGCATAAGAAAATTTCAGGCCAGGAGGGTAAATCCACAAATAACTTGTTTATTGCATTAGCAAGATCATGAATATATACATGAGTGGAGAGACTCTTTGGATACCAAGTCCAAGGTATCTTGGTTTTCTCTAATGCATAACTAAAACTATTTACAAAATTTACAATAAACCCAATCCTTTCGGATTAGGTGTCAACACCCCCCCATCCCCCCCCTCTTAATATGAAGGGATGTTGGCGAGTCCAAGAATCATTTTGAATATTTCAAACTTTTCCCTTCCAAGCACTTTAGTGAAGATGTCTGCGATTTGCTCATTTGTGGAACAATATCATAGGTGGATTGTCTTGGCCTCAACATGATATCGAATCAGATGATATTTTGTATTAATGTGCTTGGTTCAATCATGGAAATTTGGGTTCTTTGCCAAATTTATTGCAGAAGTGTTATCAATCAAAAGAGGAATTGAATGCAAATGTTTCTCCTGTAAATCTTCTAGAATTTTCCTAAGACACACAATTTCCATTGTTGCTTCAACAATGCTACCACATATCCTGCCTTAGTTGTGGAATCTGTTGGAATTGATTGTTTGTATGACCTCTAGGAGACAGCTCTTGATCCAAGACTCATAACATAACCTGAAGTAGATACCCCTATTTCTTTATCTCCATCGAAATATGAATTAGAATATCCAATCAAGCTGCAGTCACCCACATGTGTATACTTGAGTCTAAATTATTGAGTTCCCTTCAAGTACTTTAGAACTCTTTTTGCAGTAGACCAATGACTCTCACAAGGATTTTGCATAAACTTGGAGAGGATTCCAACAATAAATTAAATGTATGGTTTGGTAGTAGTCAGGTAGTTGAGACTTCTTACGAGTTTTATGTACTTTGTTGCATCCTCAAATTATTTTTCTTTAGTGGATCCGATATTTAAGTTATGTTCCATTGGAGTAGTCAAAGGATTTCACTCAACCATGCCAAAATTGTTCAATAGATCTCCAATGTACTTCTTCTGAGAGAGGAATATACACTTCAGATGTTGGTTACTTCAATACCAAGAAAGTAGTGAACATAGCCCAAATCTGTCATTTCAAAACCTTCCCTAAGTTCCTTTTTTATGGATGCAATTTAGTTCTCATTGTTCCCTGTCATCAAAAGATCATCTACATTCACCATAATATACACAACTTTTTTCCAACTTTCTTGAAAATCAAAGTTGCATCATCAAGATCATAATGTTTGAAATTGAGTTTTAGAAGATGCTAAGTCAATTTCTCGTACCAAGCTCATGTGTTTGGTTGAGGCCATACAAGGATTTTACAATCTTGCATACTTTATGTTCCCGACCCTTCACAAAAAATCCTTCTGGTTGGGACATAAAAACATCCTCTTTTAGATCTCCATTCAAGAAAGCAGTTTTTACATCCATTTGATGGAATTTCCAACCATTAGGAGCTACCAAGGCAAAGAGTGTCTGGATGGTAGCCCATTTTGTTGTGGGGGCAAACGTCTCCTCATAATCGATCCCTTCCTTCTATGTAAAACATTTTTCCATAAGCCTGGATTTGTTCTTGTCAAGTGAGTCATCTGCTTTACAATTGTTCTTAAAAACCCACTTGCAACCTATTAGTTTGGTTCCCAATGGAGGATCAACCAGCTTCCATGTGCCATTCTTTATCAAAGCATCATATTATTTCTACATTGCTTCTTTCCATTCATCACAAGAAACAACTTCTTTGAAGGAAGTTGGTTCGAAATATGTAGACAAATTCAGTTCACAATCATAAGAAACATCCATATCAACAGGTGAATCAAGATTGTCTACATCACCTCCATTTTGTCTAACAGAGCTTCTTGTTCCTGTATTTCCAACCTCATCAAGACAAACACTTTCAAGTGTCTTTGTTAACCATTTTGGAGGACTTTTCTGAGATGGCTCGGGCTTCTCAGTTGATTGAGATGGGGTTGAATCAATATTTAGTCTCCCAATTTTGTCATTCATCACTCAAAGTGTCATCTTGATCAGTGGCTAGAGCTTCATACAGGGTAGAGTGTACTTCTGAAGAAGGTTCCATAGATTTATCTAGTATAGGGATCCCCCCTTCAATATGTGGAATCTCATTATCAAACTCTTGAAAATAATTTGCATGTTTGAATTTATCTAAGTGATCATGCTACCACTCAACAATATTTTCAGTCTTGGAAGATTCAAGAAATATCACATCACTAGATATAATAAAATTCTTATTAAATTCATCATAGAGACGGTATGCTTTGGAAGTATTTGAGTACCCCAAGAATCTACATTGTGATTCCTTGCACCGAGTTTGTTTTTTTATTCCTTAGGTATCAAGGCATAATAGGTGGAACCAAAAACCATGAGATGCCTAACTGAAGGAATGTGGACATACCACATTTCATAGGGAGTTTTGTTTTTTATAGCATTAGATGGACACTTGTTCTTTATATCCACAACACATAGAACTACATCAACCCAAAACATCAGTTTAACATTCTTGAAAAACACCATGGAATGTACCATATTTAAGATTGTTTTGTTAATTTTTTCAACTACTCCATTCTATTGGGGATTATAGGGCACGATTGCTTGATGTTTGATCCCATGCTGGCAAAGATAGTTTTCAAATTCATTTGAAGTGCATTCTTTTCCATTATCAGTACAAATAGAGTCAATATGATATTGTGCATCATTTTTAATCCATGCATGAAGGTTCTTAAATGTTTCAAATGCTCCAGATTTATTCTTCAATAAATAAACCCAACATATTCCGGTGTAATCATCAATAAATGTCATCATATATTTATTACCTTTTGCAGAAGGAATAAGCATTGGGCCACACAAATCAGAATGAATGAGTTCAAGCTTTCTATGTGCTCTGGAATGAGAATCATGAAAAGGTTGTTTGCTTTGCTTTCCTAAGATACAAGCATCACATTGCTTAAGTTTCCTAGGAATTGTAGGAAAACCAGTAACACCATTTTTCTTCAACAATGTGACTCGGCTGTCATATTTTAGATGTCCAAATCTATCATTCCATAAAAGACTTGATGGAAATGTACCTTCATCATAGTGAGAACTGTATGAAATTTTTTGTGCACGAGCATAGGTTCCTTGCAGTTTCAGAAGTCTTTCTTCTTCTATCCTAGTCATGACAAGTGAGCGATATGATGTTTTTTTAACCTCAAACATGCCATCGAATATGTGAATGGAGTGTCCTTGCTCACGGATGTTAGGTCCCTATACTACCAGTGTAACCCCTTATTGTTATTAGTACACCCCCTTATTATATTGTTGTGCCCATGTAGTCCCCATATTGTTATTATTGTGGCCTTACATTATTATTGTTATGTCGACTCTAATTATATTATGACCCCTTAGACTCCTATATATAGAAAGGAGGTCTTGTCATTTGTATCATCTAAGAATTGTTAATCTGTGTAATGTAAAAGAGGTTTCCCCCTCATAAAGGCTTATTTCTAAGGAGTTTATCTATCTTTTCTATCTTTTTGTGAGCTGGTTTCATAACATTTGGTATCAGAGCCGTGGATTCTAGGGTTTCACTGCTTCAAACAGGTCATCATGGAATTTTCACTATAACTTTTTCGCTACGAAGTTTCAAAAGCTAAAAAAACTAACCCATTTGAGAATAAATCGGTCTGAACCTTGCATCCGAACTTGAGATCTTGTCTCGCTATATTTTCGGAGATATGATCTGAGGAAATTAGGGTTTTTGCAAGCTCCAAAATTTCATCTCAAATAGGTCATTGTGGAATTTTCGCTATAATATTTTTTCTACAAAGGTTCAGACTCTGAAATTAAAACCCATTTGAACCGCAATCTTGGAGAAGCTCGGGTCCGAATTTCCGATCTTGTCTCGCTATATTTCCGGGGATATAATATGAGACATTTAGGGCTTCTGTAGGCTCCCAAATTATATCCTAAATAGGTGACCTTGGGAAAATTGTCATAACTTTCTCTCTGAGCATCAAATTTAAATTTCGTGAGAATTTATAGAAAGTGGACAGACTGTAGTTTTCTATGTATCGGTTTCAGGTCCTAAGGTTGAAACAGTGACACGTGGCACTTCGTACAAGTTCTCTCTACTGAACCAGTCTATAATCGAGTCATTATGGGAGATTTAACATAATGCTTCCTTATAGAATCCCATCTTCATCATACTTTTGGGGTTAGAAAGAGGACTCAGAGGGCTAGTATAGGAAAAAATTTCAGAACTTGGAGATTTGAAATTATAGAGTTACAATCGTTTCAAGATTGAGCTCCTAAAATCAAGAAAAAGCGAGATGAGGAAGTTTGATGGCAAGGATCCAGTAAATTGGATACTACAGATGGAGAAATATTTTGATCTACATGGCGTACCACTGTTACAAAAGGTATGTATTTCATCTAATTATTTAGAACCAGATCAATTTTTATGGTATAAATGGCTTTATTCTCGTAAACCACTTGTTACGTGGCCAATTTTCACGGACGAAATGATAGCACATTATGAGGATACAAAGAGCAACACCTTCTTTAACCTATTGATAAATCTTAAACAAGAGTGTTCAATGGTAGAGAACATTGAGGACTTTCAAAAATTGAATATAAGGGAAAATAATATTCCAAAGAAGTAGAGGATTGATGTCTCCATAGGAACTTTAAAGGATAACATTCAACATGAGGTTTGTCATTGGGAACCTGATTCATTAGAGAGGGCAAGAAAAGTGCAAAGCAAAATTATGGAAACAGGGAAGTCTACTCCTAACAACTATAAAGATGGAAGTATTGTTTCTCCTATCCTTCCCACAACAATTGGAAGAAAAAAGAGCAAAAGGGCTTTGTTACAATTGTGATAAAAAATACACTAAAGGTCATAAGTGTGCTGAAAAGAAATTATTTTACATTGATTATGAAGAGGAGGAAGAAAAGGATCAAGAAACATCAAAAGAATAGGATATACACAAGGAAACAACCCCAGAGAAAGAAGAAATGAATCCGACCATATCTTGTAAAGCATTGGCAAGAATTACCACTCCTAAAACTCTTAAGATAGAAGGACACATCAAGAAGAAAAAGGTTCAAGAAGTGAAAGATCACATCGAGAAAGAAGAAATGAACCTGACCATATATTGTAATGCATTAGCCGGAATTACCACTCCTCAAACTATCAAGATAGAAGGACATATCAAGAAGAAAAATGTTCAGGAAGTGAAAGATCACATCGAGCATCAAGAAATGAATTTGACCATATATTATAATGCATTTGAAGAAATTACCACTCCTCAAACTCTCAAGATAGAAGGACATATCAAGAAGAAAAATATTCAAGCAGTGAAAGATTACATCGAGCATCAACAACAAGTTCTCCAACTTTTAAAGGATAACACCACTTTCGTGCAGAATCGAATGAAACAACAGGCAAATCAACATCACAGTGAAAGAAGTTTTGATGTAGGCGATTGGGTATTTTTACAGCTACATCTCAAGCAAGCAATTTATGAGAAGGAAATGTTGGCAATATTACACGCACTTAAGAAATGGCGACCTTACCTAATGGGAAGACACTTCAAGGTAAAAGGATCATGATACTCTTAAATACTTTTTAGAACAAAAATTATCTTTAGAAGAACAGAAGAAATGGGTCACAAATATGTTGGGTTATGACCTTGAAATCATCTACAGAAAAGGGAAGCAAAATGTTGTTGCAAATGCACTCTCAAGAAAGGATGAGGATGTGGAAGCATTGTTTTGTGCTATTTCTATTATCCAACCACATTGGATACACGAACAAAGGGATGAATGGAAAAATGACGAAGAAGTGTGGCCACTCATTCAAAAGTTGTAGAAGATCCCAGTTCAAACAATATTGCTAGAACTTTACGAGGAAGGAAAAACCATATTGGAACCTGGAGCATTCATAGAAACAAGAACCCGACAGCTACAGATTCGATCAATTTCAGAGTATCTCATCAAGTGGAAGAACTTACCTGCTGAAGATTCCACATGGGAGGACAAGAATTTTTTACAAAAGCGTCAAGAACTACTCAAGCATTGAGGACAACACTTTTTGAAAGAGAGGGGCATGTTAGGTCCCTATACTACTAGTATAACCCCTTATTGTTATTATTACAACCCCCTTATCATATTTTTGTGCCCATGTAGTCCCCATATTGTTATTATTGTGCCCCATAGAAGCCCACTATTGTTATTATTGTGCCCTTACATTGTTATTGTTATGTCAGCTTTGATTATATTATGACCCCTTAGACTCCTATATATAGAAAGGAGGTATTGTCATTTGTATCATCTAAGAATTGTTCATTTTTGTAATGTAAAGGAAGTTTCCCCCTTGAAGAGGCTTAGTTCTAAGGCGTTGATCTATCTTTTCTATCTTTTTGTGAGCCGGTTTCATAATAGCGGATGTGGACCAAAAACAACAAGTTTCTCTTCAACTCCGGGAGGTAGAAAACATCATGTAGAAGAAAGTATGGAATTCCAAGCAATTTGAGCCTGATGGTGCCACACCCTGATGGCTTGAGTTTAGACTTGTTTGCAAAGTATACTACTCCATCAACATTATTAGTGAAGTCTTCAAAGAAATCTCTTCTGAAAGTCATGTGGAAAGTTGCTCTTGAATCAAGAAACCAAGCATATTTCCATGAAGCAAGTGAAGCATTGAATAAGTATTAAGTTATTCAAATGTTACAAAGTGCCACAACATTATAAATGGACTCGGGTGCTTTTCCGTTCCCTTTAGCATGTGTTTTACCTCTTTCTTCATTTCTTTCCCACTAGATTCCGTCCCAAGGAAGCTTACAAGTGGAAGCATCATGTCCATCTCTATTGCATTGTATGCAATGAAGATCATACCTTTCTCTTTGGAAATGTCTTCCCCTTGCCTCTAAAATCCGTCCTTCCTCCTCCTCTTTGGCTACCTCTTCCTCTAGAAGAATCTTGTGCATGATTCTTCTCTTTTTGTGCAAGGCACACAACTTCTTCAGAAGACTAAGGAGTTCTATTCTTCCCAAAACCCTTCTCTCTTTCAACAAACTTCTTCTCAAGGGAGTTGAAGGTAATCTCCTTACGTTTGTCACTTGCTTGCAATGACTCCAGATAATGTGAATAAGTGGGATATAGTGCCTTGACATAAGCTATGAGAGGAATATATATTTCAACACCAGTGACTTTTAAGTCATGCATAAATGGTCTTAATTTTGATGCTAAGGCAAGAGGGTCATCATTTTTCAACTTAAGATTGAAAAAATTGATCACCATTTGAACAAATTCAAGCTCAGAGTGCGAGTCATATAATTCTTTCAATTTATTTAAGGCTTCAAAGGCATTTGAAAATAGCAAAATATGACAACTCACCTCTTCCTTTACTGATGCTGCAATCAAGGCATAGGCCGTGCTTTTATTGTTTCCCCAAATGGCAAGCTCCTTGTCTGAGGTGGGTTTTTCAGGTGCATTGTCTCCTTCTCCTACACAAAATCCTTTCCACAACTCATTGAAAATCAAAGTGTGTTTTATCTTCTTTGACCACTCATGATAGTTCTCTTTTCCAAAGAAAACTACTTCCACAATAAAAATTAGTGAATTCATTCTAAAAAACACTATCTATATTTTCATTTCAAAATAATTATAACTTTACTTTATGCCTTCTTGATTATGTAAAAAACTGATTTAAAGAAACTTCAATACCAACCTTACCTTTTACTATACTATGTCAATACATATGAACATACAAACCACCACTCATCATCTATAGTATCAATTATAATATAATGTATATCATGGAAATGTCATCATATACCATACGCACTTCATAAAAGATTTCAACATACATATTCCCATCACAATATTTAAATAATGGCCTCAATAAATTGTATGTGCTCTCTTTAATGTATATCTTTTCAACATATAATAAATTGTATGGTGGCTACTTTAATGCATATGGCTTCAACGTATGATAAGAGGAATTTGACATTCAAAAACTTCAACATATGATAAAAACGAATTTAACACTCAAAATCCTATGCTGTTAGCACCAATGCACACAGTGGTCGAAAAAATAACTTGCAACATACCAAGTTAATTATTTAATAAATAAGCTTGGACAATATTCAATATAGGGCTCATCACTTCATGGTATACATGGTCTTAATCCAACGTAACCCTCATAAAAAAATTCGGAGTTGTCTTTAGTGCGACTTTTTGGAGTTTCCGGTGCCAGAATCCGACGTTTAACTTTTGGTGAAATCTTGATTTTTGTTATTTAAACTAGTTTTTTGAGTGTATATATGGATTCAACACTCTGGAAAAACCCCTAGGGTACTTCTATTGTGCAGGGGTTTGTTGTGGGGAAAAGCATCCGACTCGGAATGACCCTATCCCGACTCTAAGGGTGATAGTTCCTTAGCAACAACTGAAAGTAAAGCTTTGATATTTTTCCTTTATGAAAGTACAGAGAAGGAAGAAAAGATTGACCAACCGATGTCTTTCGCTTTTGTCGATCCTGTCTCCTCTCTTTGCCTCTTGTTCCCAGCTCCTTGCTCCCTTTGCCGGCCCAGCTACACAAAGATCCTGCAAACAAGAGAGGGAAACTACAAGAAACATGTACTCATAACTGATGCATGGATTAGAATGAATCAAATATACAGATAAAAACAATACATCATTGCAATACAAGTATATAGGAGAACATCAAAGCTTTATTGATAGAAGAAAAAGGTTCTGAGAAGGTTACAACCATAAATGGCTCCAATCCAGCAGCACCTCCCCAGCAGCAAGAAATCTCCTCTTCTCCTCTATAAAAGCAATCACCCAATAGCTCTAACTGTAAACCAACAGCACTTCCTTGCTTTGCACAAAATTCCAGCCTCCCTAGACCTCATAGAAGAGCTCTATATATAGGAGATTTGGAGAAAGGATGAGTCAGCTTGAGACTGACCTAAAGCTGCCTTGTGTCCTCTCCCTCTTCAGTTAAACTTCAGTTCTTGAGTCCACTTGGAGATCCTTGCTTCCACATGGAGATCAAGTACCTCTTACTCATCATAGGGCGAATTCTTTGAACCAAGTGTCAGTTTGGAAGCTTCCTGGGCAGTTGACACCTTGCAGAATGACTGTGCCACTTGGCCAATCTCGCCCAGCGCAGGTAGCCTTCATTGGTTTTGACTTTCAGCGCAGGTACAAGGAGGAGCAGTTGACATTCAACGCAGATGCTCAGTGGAGCAGCTGACATGATCCAAAAATAGCCTGTTTTTGAGTGTTTTCAGGTGGAGAACTGATAGGAAGTGTTGTGGTTTGCTGACCTTGTTCCTCTAGGGGTAAGAACAACATGTTTAGGGACTGAGGATCTCTGTAATTATTGACATTTCATGCTCCATGCTGCGAGGCACAAAAATGTCTATAACAGTTGCCCCCTAAAGTATGAGGTCGTTTATCGGGTGAAATGCTTTATCCAGAGGGTCCGAAGTTCATTCAAGTGTTGAGAGGTGCCCTGTAATACAATACAATACAATACATTATTTTTCATTCTGTTTTCATGATCTAGCTGAGGCGGGCATTCCCATGCTCAGCTTTATAAATACATTTTGGTACATAGAACAGACGATCGTCTGATGGTAGACTGATAATTCTCTGCTGAAATTATCATCCTTTGAGTAGGATGATCATCTGCTGCAATGATGTACATGACAAATGCTTTTATATTTCCTGAATATGTATCGCAGCTCGGATGGATGAAACTAGATCCGGGGTCTTCAAACTCGTTCGATCTTCACTCTAAGTACAAGTCGATCCATGTGAGAATTTCGCTGAAGTCGAACATGGAAAGACATCGCTTGATTACCGGTCAATGATGAAAACCGTTAACAAGCGCGAGAGAAATCACCGATAATGATAATGACCCTCAAGGTACTGCAGTACAATTCACGTGGCGTGAATAAAGGACTTGGCGTCGAACGCCACGCAAAATCTTCTGGTCGAAGGTCATTGATGTATACCTGTCGCCGGAAGTGAGAAACTTGCCATTGAGGCATGCAAGCTTCAAAGTACTGATGGGGTTGTTCCTAGATCAACTTCTTGGATAATGAGCTGAAGTCGACAAGAAGCGATCCGTCAAAGGAGGGCCTTAATGAATCCCACATCAATGACACGGAACGGAGCTAATGATTTCAGTGGAGGTGAAAACAAACTGTGACATATGATTCAGGGTGGCGATCATGAATGGATGAAGGATAATGTATGGCAGTGGATGGGACACGGTTGACACTTTCAGAATGACCTCTCTTGAACATATAACGACACTGATGCGATGGATCGGTAGCATTACCCCAAAATGTGGATGGTTTGGCGAAGACCATGGTGATGAGACCGGTGAATGAAACAACCCAACCCGATGTGGTACGGAAGAAAAGTGTCATGTTCAAGAGCGACTTGCTACCATTAAGCTTTGATGTTCTCCCAATTTTTCCCCAGTCATTTCTGACCAGTACCTCTTTATTTTTGTCAAGCTTGAGGAGGATAACATATGCTTGTTCTATAACCTGCCCTTCGGGCAAGCCCATCGCTATGATTTAACGAGCTTAGCGATAGGGAAACTCGTTCTCGTCTAAAGACAAGTTTGTCGCTATTTAATCATTTTAACGAGTCTAACGACAAGGAAAACTCGGTCCTTTTCATTTTTAGAGAGTCTGAAAAGGTACAGAAAGTTAACTCCATAATTCCTTTTTCGTCATCTAATCCCTTAAGTCCGAAAAAGTATAAAACAATACAGAAGGGATGGGTGTTCGGTACTTTTAACGAGCCGAACAAGACAAGCGCTCGATCTTTTTGTGTAATAATCCCTCAGGTCCAAAAAGATTAAAGTCTAAAAGAGGGATAGCTCTTCCGGTCCTTTTAACGAGCTGGAAGGCCAGAACTCGGCAAACTTTTCATATTTTACGAGTCAGAAAAGAGCTCAAAGATGACTCGTCTTTTGAGGAACGAGTGATAAACAGGGATAGCAACTGATTCCAGGTACAAGTTGGAATTTTCCAATCACGGCAGTGTCACAAGGATGGCTAGGTGAAATCACTCTTCGCAGATGTTCCTCAAAATGGGTAAACACACAAATGGAAGTGAATGATCGGCCAAATGACGGTGGAAGTGACGGTGCACAAACACGACCAAGGCTTTTATGGCTGATGAATTTACGATCTCAGAAGGTTATTTACCGGGATAGGTTCTTTTTTTAGATAAAAATGAGCTTAAACTCTGGAGGGAACATTGCTCACTGCTTTTATTTATTTTTTAACGAGCATGAAGACCGCGTTAAAACTGCTCGGATCTTGCGTTTATTTTTTAACGAGCATGAACTATGTGCTAAAACTGCTCGATATACCAGTCATAAGATAAGAATGCCTCCTCTAAGGATCCATTTTTTATAGAGCTTGCGCCTTACCACAGCTATGCTCCAACTCATCCTTCCTTTATGTAAGTTCCGAAAACGGTTAATCTTAAAACCAGATAAATAACCGCCCCTAGCTTGCACTCCAAAAGGTTTGCATGCCCCCAGGTATAGGGTAGGATTTCGAGGCTGCCCCTCCTCTCCCCCACCTCTGTTTTTCTTTGGGTGTTCACAGCTACTTGTCATCTTGCCAATCTAATGTTAACGATACTAGTCTTCTCGTTATTTTAAGGGGTCTTACGCGGTACTTGTCTTCCCGTCGGCCCAACTTTTAACGAACAACTATTCGTGACAAGAGAAGAACACTACTCAAAGACAAAAAATTGGTATTATTGAGGGAGGCTTGCCTCTTTCTTATTATCCGAAGAGGGTTCTATTTGCTGCCGCAAATCAATCTCTTTCTTCGGCGATGTCTATCATTAGGTTACTCAAAGATGGTTACCCTATGTCACAACAATAGAATCTCTTTCTTTGGAGGCTGCCCCTACTTATCCTTCAAAACATTTGTTTTAATGGGTGAGGCTTGCTTTTCCCCAAAGATGGTTACTGCTTGTCGCAATAAGGGAATTCCTACTTGGGCATTGCCCACCTCTTTAGACAAAGGTGAATGACTCTTTTTCCAAACACATAACTTTAACAAAAGAATACTATTCCATAACAACCCCTCTTCCATCCACGGACGGGGTACGGACTAGTCATATTCTTCTGCGGAAATTCTACCTTATACCCAGGGTTTCTTCTGCCCGAAGCAGACCAGGGTGCATGCCCCCTGGGTTCCAGTCTTTCTTTCTGAATCACTCGCACTCATCGGGAAGGAGGACTGGGGGTGGAGGCATATCTTGAGTGAACAGACCATTTAGGATTGGTATTTGTCTATTTGCGACGCGAGATCCCGGAAATGAAAGTTGGTCTACGAGCTTGACCATCCTTCCTTCGTGTGGAAAACACATTACTCTAAAGAGTGAGGAGACTATCGCTCCCATGCAATAAATATAGTCACGTCCAAGGAGTAGGTTATAATCCAAGGGTCCTTGGACGACCATCACGTTCAAATTAACGGTCTTCCCTTTCAATGTAACAGGCACATTGGGGAGGATTCCTAATGGTCGACTGGTTCCTTTATCAAAACCTGAGAGATTTCTTAACTCAGGTAAAAGTGCCAGGGAACCCAGTGCTTTCCAAGCAACAGAGGAAAGGATACTCATAGACGCCCCTTCATCAATGATAGTACCAGCCATAATCATTCTATAGATCTGGACAATGATTCTGAACGGTATACTGGCTGGTAACCGGGGTCTGCCTAGTTGATTCCAATCAAAGGATACAACCAGGTTGCTTGGTGGTGGGACCGAATATACGGCCGGGTATGACCCTGATGATGTTCCTTCCTGCGATAAAGGAATGGGCGCATTGCCCTGACGCTCATCAGAGTCGGTGCTAATGAAAAGAACCTGGATGGTGTCATCCTTATTCTCTTCAGTGAGGGTGTCGCATGAAGATGACTCTTCGGCGACGGTGTCATTTGAAGATGAAACTTCTGAAGGTAGAACCGGGTCAACTGCCGTATCGACCTTTGGACTTTCGTCCGGTCTGGATTCAGTAGGTTCATTTTCAGTGACTGACGCTTCAGCCGACCACTTGAGCGGGCCATCTGTATTTTCAACCAACGAAGGACTTGGCACGAGTTTTTTGTATCCAGGAGGAAGTTTTACCGGTGAAACCGGACGATCTTCCAAAACTCTCTTCGCTTCGTCTAAGAAGGGACAACGATGGATGGAATGACTGCCTTCACACAACTTACAGGGGAATCTTACTCCCCCTTTTTGTCTTGATCCTTCACTTTCGCTGGTTGACGGAAAGCAATCAACCTGATTGTCAGAGGTTGATGCCCCCGAATTGTGCAGACGAGGGGACCAGTCCCTTAGTATCCGGGGAATACAGGGACAATATCTGTGGAAATGGTCTCCTCTACATATGACACATGGCGATTTAGGCCCGGTCTGTGCAGTGGGTGGGTTTTTGTCAGATGTCTTTTGCTTGCCCCCAGTCGCCTTAGGCTCCTTCTTCTTCTTTTCTTTCTTCTTCTTTTCCTTCTTCTCCTTGGGAGGCTGACTTTTGCCGGCTCTACCTTGCGAAGACGAAGGATCGGAGGAAGAACTTTTGGAAGTAGAAGGCTGGTGGGCAGCTCTAGACTGATCTAACTGTTGACTCGATTGATCAGGAACCATGGTGGCCTGAACTACATTGGTTGAGAACAGCCAAACTGGCAGGCCTATTGTCAGTCCTGGAAGCGACAATGTGGCCATATGGGGCGCGCCAACTTCTCCCCAAGAGGAGAAAGGACTAGGACTTCCATCTTGTGGACTTCCTTGGTTGGGGCGTTCCATGTTCTCAACTTACAGATCAACGCGGGAATAAGAGGTGATTATGTTCCGTTTAAAATGAATTTTATAACGACGCTTTATTAGACACAACTTTGCTTTTTCATGTTTTAAGAGTCGAGAAAAAGCTAAAGATGACTCTAGTCGCCTTCGATGTATTAACGAGCCCGAAGTGACAAATGCTCGGTTGGACTTTTTCAGTTATAGAGTTTGAAAAAGGCCAAAAGAAACTGCTCTGGAGATCTAGGCAGAGGGTGTGCCAAACCTTTCGCGAAACCACAAAATACGTTTTACGGTACGGGTGGTCAATCTTCGTGAATGTTGTGTTCACTGCATCGCGATCAGTAGGGCGGCCGACACGGCTTCCTAAAGATAAAGGCTTTATTCCTATAGGGGTCTCCCAATATACTCGACGGTACGCGGGAGCACAAGTCCGTATTGATACTTATCGCTTCACCGTGGAGGAATCACCCAACCACTCAATGCTAAGATATCACGTTTAACGACGCCGGAACACGTCTCTAGCTTAGACCTCTATGTGTTTGCGTTATGTTTCAATGCGTTGTTATGTAATTCAATTCATTTTAATGTTGATCTTGCTTAGCAGTTTGCCTTTAAGGATCACCACGAGATGTATATATACAACTTCCTAAATGCAATCTAAGATGAGAAGCAAAACTTTTCAATCTTTCAACTTTGAAAACCTTAATCTACTGAGGGAAAAGAAAGACATCAACTTTTCACACAGATCATAGAACACACACTAAATGCACTTTTTCCTAAATCAACATGCAAACTGTCAATAATGCATATGCACAATGCAGATATTTCTTTTCTTTATCCTTAATGTTGATGTAAGACAAAAAGGAAACTGTTGTATAACTTTGAATCTAATTTCAAGCGAAAGTAAACAAGCTTGTCCAAAATCAAAAGACACCTTAAGATCGACTTGTTTAGACACTGGAAATGTATAGATTCAAACCACGAAATGAAAAACAAACAAACTCAAACAACCATGAACAGTAATAAAACTAGCTCTTAAGATCACAAAGACACTTTTACAGTTCAGGATCTAAGAGGCCACAGCTATACTGGTTTGCTTTTCACAATGGGAAAATGTAACTGAAACAAGAAATACTGAAAGAACAATCACAGTTTCATCACACAACTGAGGCGGAATAATGTCAAGGAAAGTTGGTTTACAGCAAGTACAAATGACAAGCAATCAGCAGCAAAATAACAGTGAAAACAGGGCCAAGACTCAGTGGGAAACCTCAGGAAGACATAGCCTAACTGGTTCAGCGCAGGCTCTGGTCTGTCAAACTGACTCTCAGCGCAGTTCCCGAAGGGAGTACCTGCGCTGAAATGCAGACTGCCTTTGGACAGCCTGCACTGAGACACGAGAGTTGCGTTTACAAGGGTTTCCGGGTCATAAAAAGCTCAAAAATTCACTGTTTTTGCTGAAATAAAAAGCTATAGGTCAAGTACAAGCTAAGGGATGATCAAGAGGATGAAAAGCTATCACAAAGAGCACAAGAGTCCTTGTGGATCAGCTCTTCAAATCATAAACTTGCTCAGAAACTGAGCCAGAGCAGCTGCCCTCTACTTTGCAATTGATGGACTCAATTACAGTTCGATTTGGTGCTCTCCTTGTTTATGAGATGAATAGCAAGAAACACAATAAACCAACAAGATACTAGCTTCCCCAGCGGAGTCGCCAGTTTGTTGTGGGGAAAAGTATCCGACTCGGAATGACCCTATCCCGACTCTAAGGGTGATAGTTCCTTAGCAACAACTGAAAGTAAAGCTTTGATATTTTTCCTTTATGAAAGTACAGAGAAGGAAGAAAAGATTGACCAACCAATGTCTTTCGCTTTTGTCGATCCTGTCTCCTCTCTTTGCCTCTTGTTCCCAGCTCCTTGCTCCCTTTGCCGGCCCAGCTACACAAAGATCCTGCAAACAAGAGAGGCAAACTACAAGAAACATGTACTCATAACTGATGCATGGATTAGAATGAATCAAATATACAGATAAAAACAATACATCATTGCAATACAAGTATATAGGAGAACATCAAAGCTTTATTGATAGAAGAAAAAGGTTCTGAGAAGGTTACAACCATAAATGGCTCCAATCCAGCAGCACCTCCCCAGCAGCAAGAAATCTCCTCTTCTCCTCTATAAAAGCAATCACCCAATAGCTCTAACTGTAAACCAACAGCACTTCCTTGCTTTGCACAAAATTCCAGCCTCCCTAGACCTCATAGAAGAGCTCTATATATAGGAGATTTGGAGAAAGGATGAGTCAGCTTGAGACTGACCTAAAGCTGCCTTGTGTCCTCTCCCTCTTCAGTTAAACTTCAGTTCTTGAGTCCACTTGGAGATCCTTGCTTCTACATGGAGATCAAGTACCTCTTACTCATCATAGGGCGAATTCTTTGAACCAAGTGTCAGTTTGGAAGCTTCCTGGGCAGTTGACACCTTGCAGAATGACTGTGCCACTTGGCCAATCTCGCCCAACGCAGGTAGCCTTCATTGGTTTTGACTTTCAGCGCAGGTACAAGGAGGAGCAGTTGACATTCAGCGCAGATGCTCAGTGGAGCAGCTGACATGATCCAAAAATAGCCTGTTTTTGAGTGTTTTCAGGTGGAGAACTGATAGGAAGTGCTGTGGTTTGCTGACCTTGTTCCTCTAGGGGTAAGAACAACATGTTTAGGGACTGAGGATCCCTGTAATTATTGACATTTCATGCTCCATGCTGCGAGGCACAAAAATGTCTATAACAGGGTTACCCATCAAACTTGTGATTTTAATGAATTCCTGTCGGATTTTAGAGAAATTAGACTGGAAAAATCCACCAGAAAAGCTTCCAAAAAGTCGCACTAAAGACAACTTGAAAAATTTCAATGTAAAGATGGATTAAAAAAATTCCCACGAGTCAACACTTCATTGCATATTATTGTATATACCACAACAAACAACATCGACTCTCGACCAACGAACTGCAACATATATGAAATTATTCAAATGTCATTTGGGACCAATGCACAAATAATTTGAGAAGAGGACACAATCACGATCTTCGCATTATACAATTCAATGCACAATACAAGTGTTCAATGCACCACGGGCTCGACAAGGGCCGAGAGCAAACTAAGCGTACAACAGAGCATAGAGTTTCTTCCAATTCAGGGAAACAATGTACACAAAGAGAAAATGACAAAAGAGTTACGATGCAGAAACCTAAATTTGGGACTTGAGCTCTGATACCATGTCAGGCCAGGAGAGTAACTCTACGAATAATTTTTTTATTGCATTATTTATATCATGAATATATACATGAGTGGAGAGACTCTTGGGATTCCAATTCCAAGGTCTCTTGGTTTTATCTAATGCATAACTGAAACTATTTACAATATTTACAATAATCCCAATTCTTTCGGATTAGGTGTCAACAAAAAATAGGACAAAAGCCACTGATAGTACTAGAGTTATTAGTTTTAGGAATCAAGGTAAGAAATGTGACATTCAGGCCAGACCATACATGTTGTTGTCTTCTCAATTCCTCTATCAAGGTGTGAAACTCATTGCCAATGAATGACCAAAAAACCTTAAAGAAATTTGTATTGTTGCTAGGCATCTCTTTGACCACTTCTTCCACCTCGTTGAAAAATATTTCTTGCATCAACACTGCATTTTTCTCTGGATTGACCAATTGTGGGATGTGCTCAGTAATCCTCAATATGACATCATCCCTATTTACTCCATTATCCGATAAGAGATCGCGATAGTAGGAAACTATCTATTCCTCAATGTCCTCATGTTGTACTAACCTGAAACCTTTCCTGGAAGTTAAGGAAAAGATCCAATTATGACGTCAGTGCTTGGCCATGGCGTTATGGAAAAATCTAGTGTTCCTTTCACCCTATTTCAACCATTGTATCCCAGAATTTTTACACCAAAAAGACTCTTCCTATTTCCTTCGTGATTTAAGATCTTGAATCAACTTGCCTTCCTCCTCAACCAAATGATTTGATCTTCCTTCCTTAATAATAGTAGCTTGAAATTTCTTCTACACACTCCTCGAGTTTACACTTTTCCTAGAAAATATTACCAAATTCCATCTTGTTCTAATATTTTATGATGAGTTTAAGATCTTTTAGTTTAAGTTGAAATGTTTGCATTTGTTTATCCCCTTGGACTAAGATATCTTACCACCATTCTTCCATTTTGGGCACAAATTTATGAATTTGAAGCCATAAGCTCTCAAATATGAATGACTGATTTCTGGGGGCCATTTTTAGGTCAATCTCTAATTTGATAGTCCAATGATCAGATCCTAGGCTTGGTAAGATCACTTCCTCCACAAACATATATCTAACTAATAGGTCTTTCAACAAGAAAAAGTGGTCTATGCGACCACCTTTTTGATGTTAGCTCCCATGGCGGTTGTTTCAAGTATGTATTCCATTAATCATATCCACATCTACTATTTGTAACTCCTGGATCTGCTCTTCAAAATAGTAGTACCATTGGTTCCATTCTTCGAATCCCACCTTTTTCCTCCTCCATACATTACTCACCCTGAAAGTATCTATGTAAGTCCTTAACTCAATGAGAAAACTTTCTTTTTTCCCTAACATAGAAGGTCCATAAACCGTCATTAACCGCAGAGCCTAGGTGCCTGAAATGCCCTGACAAAGTATTGGGAGTGGCTATCTAGTCATAAAAATAAACCCATCTAGGGTCCCAAATCACCGCGATGCCACCGATGCTACCCTGTGAATCTATGGACATGGATCCACTTCCTTTCTAGCATCTACTCATGTTCTATTCTAGCTTAGGGCTAGAAACTTGTCTCCTATAATAATACTATCTCATGCATTTCCTTCTCAATTTAGATCTTAGATTTCTCTGCTTGCTAGAGCTATTTATGCCTCATATATTTTAGGACACAATTTTCATGATGCAACTGCATTTGATTGACGGGGATACTATGTGATCTTGCTGACCTAGCCTGAATTCAAACAAATTCCCCTACTTCTCTGAGCACTTCTAGTGTTGAATTATGCCCCTTCCTATTCCGGTCATTTGGAATTGGCTCCTTGGATTTGTGCATCTGGGATGCTTTTTTTTTTCCAATGATCAACATCGTGGAGGCTCCTTATACTTGGGCATTATTCGATCTCCATTGGCCATATAATTGCAGTAAATGTTGTAGCTATTCTAACAGATTATGTTTTTCCTTTATTCTTGCCCACGCATGTAGGAACTTTAGCATTATCTTTTCATCTGCATTTAAGTTATCTTGTTGATCTTCTGTCCCTAGGATTGAGCTCATATTAACTAGTAATTCCTTGAGATCAGAATTATATGTTGGTTCTGCCTTTGGCTTATGTTTTAAGGGGTTTCTCCTTTCCCACCCGCTTGCTTTTCCACCTCCATCAGATTCCCTTCTAGTTCATCTTCCCATTCTTCAACTTCTTCTCCAGATAGGCCCTCTTGATTCAAAACTACAAATGGATTTGCCTTGGGGTCTTCTTTGTGCATCACATCTCCTTTCTCCTACAAGGTTTTGTTCTTCTAAGGGCAATTAGATTTTCCTTTCTTGTGAGAGATCTTCTGAAATCCATCTGATGTATCCTGAGGTTTGCTTGCCTAGAGCTCAACAATTGTCAATAGATAATCCCTTAGCAAGTTCTCATACTCATGGCAACAATGACATTGAAAAGGACATGCTCGTAGTCTAAGGGTTGGGTCCAAATATCATAATGGTACTCTAGATCAATTGACTCCAATAAGGGTTTTGAGATGTTCATGTATACGCAAATCCTTGCATAGGAGGCTACTTTCAGGAGGTATTTTCATGTTATGCACGCTTTCCATTGAGCTCCCAAGACTGGGCTCTCCCCCTTTCCAACACCTCTGCCATATGAGCTTGCAACACCATCGACCTTCTTCGCTGATCCATTGACTCTGTTATGATAGGAGGGGGTTTCTCCCCTCCTAGAATGGCCACTCATGGGGCCAATCAAGATTCCATATTAGGTGAAAAACACCCTGATCTGGCATCTCAATGCTATAAAAGACCTTATAACCCTAAGTATTCAATATTCAAAAACCCTAGCATAGCTCTCTCTGTTCGACCTTATGAAATTATTCTTATATAAGAATAATTAGAATCATTTATTAAAAGGATTAATATGCCTTCTTTCCTTGCCCTTGCAAATTCTAAGTTTATATGTTTCTTATGGAAGGCTTAAAGGTTGTTGTAGTTATATACCAGGCATATGCATTGTAATGCATGTATAGTTTGAATTTCAAATTTAAGGTCAGACAAGTGTTGGATGTGAATAAATGACAAGTGATGTATAGCAAGGTGGCCGATACAAAAATATGTTTGACATAGACTACTAGTTGTTCTTTATAGCTATCTCAAAGTTTCCAATTTCAATAACATTTCTAACTATACAAAACATAATAATATTTTATGAGTTTGAAAAAAATTGTACAATAAATTTTATAAATCTAAATATATAATTTTTGTAAAAATATTATTTATTTTATTTTATTTTAATTATTCATTTTTCAAATCCATATTTTAAATTCAAATTGTGAGACTCTATTACTTTATGTTATAACTTCTATAAACTTAACCATTTCCCCCAAAGTATTATACATTGCAATAACAAAAAGTGAAAATAAAAAATTATCAGAATTTTTATTATCATGCCCTTCGTGTGACATGTGCACACAACGTCATAGTTTTACAGGAATTTAATAATTTACAAAAATTTACAAAATCATCATGAAAATTTGGAAAAAATAGTATTGCACTAGTGTTATTTGTGCTATGCAATTCCACAAACTTTTATAAATAAACACCATTAGTTATCTATATAGTGGTACATGTCCACATACATAAGTTGTTTCCTAACTTTTATTAGATAATATAAACATTACATCCTACTAATGCATCCTATTGCATTTTGATAATCCTGAATGTCAACAAAACTGATCAGGGAAAAACTTGCCTAAAATCAAAATATATATGATTTAAAAATTGTGTGAATAAATAAAGCATAACATAAACAAATTTATATCTAATTCTACATTATATCTATTATCCATAATCGTGGCCAAAATAACAAAAAAAAAAAAAAAAAATGATAATTTGATTACTAAAGTTGTTGAATTCCTTCATTGAATGGCCAGTGGTTGTTGAATTCCTTCAGTGAATGGCCAGTGGTAGTAGATTTGTGAATCATCACCTATCTATTTAATGATTTTCCATATTCCAAAATCCTAGGAAGCGCTCTCAGAAAGTGTGTCTCATGTTGTATTGTGTTCCCTGTATAAACATAGTCAAATGTATATTTTATGTGGAATATCTCTTCAATAATAGGCAACAATGTGAAATTGTGATATCTTTGAACCTCATTGAACCAATTTACGACAATCATGGAGTCTCCTACATGCACACATACATATACTTTATAATGTGTTGAAATTTTAAAAAGCCACTTAAAATTGATGTATTGTGGAAACTTACCTTATTTACATTTTATTGTTTTATATTATCTAAGATTCATTGCTGAGGTATTTCTAATTATCTCTAAAAGTTAGATGTTTATTTTTTCTTCTTCTTTCTTAATTTTTTTATTTTATTTGTATTTCTTATCTTTTATATTATATTATATCTATTTTTATTTATTTTATAATTTATGTGCAATTAATATATTTTAAAAAGTAATTATGGTTATACATTAATCCTAGCAGGAAATACATTTTTAAAAATAATGAAGGTAATTTCTTGGTGGCATATATATGCTTCTTAAAGAAGAAAATCAATAACTAGAGGTAAATTGAAGCGCGACCCCTTGGAATTTTAGAATCCATAATGTAATTAAGCTAGTTGAGTCGTCTAAGAGCATTGTCATCAATATCACTATATATACCCTCCCATTCCTTGAAATGATAGTTTTACACAACTTGATTTGCATCTTTGAGGCTAGATCCAAAACCAATAATATTGAGAGCGGAAGAGAGAACTTAGCACCAGACCATTAATGAAAAAATAAATGCATAAACTGAATACATCCAAAACAAAATGTGAAGAGATAACAAGATACACGATTAAACCTAATTATTTATTAAATGAGAGAGAAAACATTGTTACATCTACATTGTGTAGATGAATGCCCCCTTTTACAAAATGAGGCTCATTATGTATAGCCTTTGTAATTTACAATACCATAGGTAACTACAATGGTAGATACCATAGGTGGATACCATGGGTCAATACCATGGGTGGATGCCACTTTCCATTCAGATCAATCCTCCCCCCATAGGAAGTAGTGGTCCCCATTGTATGAAATTCCCTTAAGATAAGCCTTTGTGGAATAGGAGCATGTTGTGGATGACCCAAAAACAAGTGTTGTGGAAGACAAGGGTCTTGCATGGTTAGCCCATAACCGAGGGTTTATGGATGACCCATAACCATGATGAATGAAGATCCAAGGATATAAATACCCTGTAATGCTTGTATGTCAACTATGATACTAATAGTGTGTGACCTAGCAAATGGACTTCGATGATAATGGTTTTATGTGGTTGACCCATAACCGTGGGTTTGTGGGTGACCCATAACCATGATGAATGAAGGTATGAGGATAGAGATACATTGTAATTCTTGTGGGTTGACTGTGAGACTGACAATGCATGGCCTAGCAAATGGACCTTGAGACATTTTTCTTATCGGTCTCCTTGGTAGAAATTTGGTGGCTTGTCTTTGTAAATTATCACTATCTAAGGAGATGTTGTAAAGGCTTCCTCTAAGTATTGTATTTCAATTCTTGTAATAACACATCAGTCTCTGAAAACCAATTGGGCCCTCAAAAGGATTGGTTTCTTGAGGAACAAATATGGTGAAAGGATCTTCATGTGGGAATATACTCAACATGCATGTTATGCATAATTGTAACCACTCATCATCATTATATCCATTGTGTAGGTTCAAGAGCTCATTTAGTAGATGAATTACTCAACTTGAACTCTTCTTCAATATTTATGTCTTGACTCACCTATATAAGAAAAAGAGAGGTTGAATAGAATCCCTCTTATGATCATGTTGAGAAACTTCCAGACGATTTCATATGCCTAGAAAACCTAATCTCGTGATCTCTTCAACATATTGGCCTAATTTTATGAGGCTTGAAATGATGGGCTTTGCACTTTAGACTTCATTTTCAAGGTAGCCCCTAAAACGAGAACCTATTTCTCTATAAAGTAGTTCCTTTATGGTAGCCTCTGTGAACTGATCATTGGGATTGCTACGACGATCCTCACTTGAAAGAATGGAAATTAAAGTAGCATGTACCTCAACGTGTAGGTTTGGATCATGAACAACATCTTTCAATAATATTGTTGCTTCTATAGGCCTATTCAACTGAAAAATAACTAGTGCTTGTTTCATGTGGCACCCAACAACACTTGGTGCCCAAAAAAAAAAAACTCTTTCATATGCAACTATCACTCCATCATAGTCTTGAAACTTTCACATCCACCAAACAATGCTTGGTGCCCCAAAAAAAAACAAAATATCTTGCATATGCAACTACTACTCCATCATAGTCTTGAAACTTACACATCCACATTCCCCACATTACACCATGCAACAAACTCATTAACAATGGATGAATTGTAGTCCTTAATCACATCATTGTCATTCCAAAGTGCCTCGTATGTTGTTGTGTGGTTGAAGAAAGGGATGAGTGCCTCGGGGCGAGCTTGATGGCATGAGAGAAATTGATGGTAGCTTCATCAAATTTATCCATTGGAAGTCTCACGCTCCCTCTGTAGGACCAAGAATGGGGTATTCTTCAATGAGCTCTATGATTATTCTCTCAGAATTCTCCAGAACATGAACCACAGTAGCCTGAGGGCCTCCTGGATCTGGGGATCCTACACATCTTTAAGCCTCATGCATTGCACAATTGTGACCCGAGACATGGCCACATGATCATCATTCTTCTGCGCATATAAGAGCAATGAGATAAACCCCATCACGAGGCTCCAGTTGATGGGATGAGGGTTTTCTAGGAGGCAAATGAGATTTGAACTCCCACTTGTCTTTGAAATTGTTGACTGCAAAGCTCACTAGTTAGGGGTTGAAGTGGGAGCATACGAGGTTTGATCCTAAGTATCCAAGGCCTTCCTCTAAGAATATATATATATATATATATATATATATATATATATATATATATATATATATATATATATATATATATATATATATATATATATATATATATATATATATATATATATATATCTATTTTATCTTGAACCACACTGCTTCACCAAATTTCACCTCACTTTTGGCTAACATCTCTAGGAAAATGCAGTCGAGCACCCCCAACATGGCCCATCCACAATGGATCACCTCTGTATCTCTGTTCTTTGCAATGATTTCAAGATCTGCTGAGAGCCTGGTAGTGTCCCACCCATAGTCATCAGGAAACACAATATAACAAACACAACATTTTGGATAAAACAACACACGATTAAACGTGGATAATTAGTATTCTTCGATCTCCTACCGAAACCGATGAGATTTTGAATAAGGATGGAAATATTGCATCATTCCCCAACCTTTCCATAGTTAAACTCCAATGGAATATACAATATAATAGTGCAGTGTAAGAGTAAAATTTCGTAGCGTCCCATATCTCAGCCCTCTTGAACAATATAAGATAGCATAAACCCTCCAATTCAACAAAGACAAATGGAAGAAAATGGGTGGGAAGAAGGAAATCTCCAAAATATTGTTTCTCTTCCCAATTTAATATTTAGGGAGACTGAAACTGATAGATTTCAAAAGGACCATGTACATTCTCAAAAAATTGAAAGACTTCACTCACACAACTTTCTTGTAATCAAAATAAGAATGAAATCAATCTCTCCCATTATAATCTTGGAAGCGGAAGCTACAAAGGGTCGAATGATAATGAGTTAACCCCTATTGACATGGAATTGTAACCCACTTTGAAACAATTGATATGGATCTTTGATGTTAGATCATGTTATATCTTTGTACACAGTTCTAGGATGGGGAAGTGTGGTAAAGCATCTAAAGTAATGTTTTGATTTCAAATGGATGACCAATGCTTTAAACTTAAAAAAAATGTAAATCCTAAGTATTTTTGAGAAAACAGAAGGGTTGATTCTTCATTCCTAACAGAATTATTCTTTAAAATGATTTGGAAAAACATAATTTAATAAGATATATAATTCCTTAAACATTCATATTGAATATCTAATTTTTTTTATATATAGTAGATGCGTATAGAAGTTTTTTAGAACCAAACAATACATGTCCAAGAGATGACAAAAGGAAACAATTAAAAGATTTAGAGGAACTAACTAAGACAAACAATTTACAATAATTACTCTCTTTTAATAAATATAACTTTGTAGTGGCTTTCAGAGAGATTGAAATTCAATCTAATCCCACCCAAACTTCTACGTTACCTTGAACATGTGTAGAGAAAATAAAAATTGGAAACATAACTGAATAACAAGAAGAACTTACAGAGATACACAAGCTTCTCAGAATGAATCCAGAATCCTTCTATTATCTTTAGAAATAACTTAGAAAATTACAAGCATGTCACTGGATCATCACAAGGGTTCAACCCTTTCTCCTTTGAATTACAAAATACTTATAGAGTTTGACTCAAAATATCTAGACTTGAATCAAAATTTATTACAAGATATAATATAATCCAAACTGATTTGGATATTACAAAAATATTGCTGAAAAATAGCAAATCTGAATCAATTTGAACACTCTGTAAATATTTTCAAGGGTTGTTGTTTGATGACTGTTGCTGGAAATCTCATTTCTATTCACTGGTCTTATTAATATGTTGTTTGCTCCTAAAATTTAGCATTATGTTATATTCGATGAGCTCACATAATTTATCCCATCTGTTATCATCTGTGATAGAAAAATTTACCAACTTTCTATATGATTCATCAACTTCAGTATATTTTTCAAAAGTAGCCCTAGTTAGAAACAAATGCTTAATTTCATGACGAATGAATAAATCATAATCTAAGCCTTTGATGAAAGCTTTGACAATTATAATTCCTATGATTTTGGCAAACTTAGTCTTGTATATGGCTATCTGATGTAGCCTATGTTGATAGTCTTCAAGTGGAATCAAGTTGACACATGTACCTTGCAAACCTGGGAGTCCTTTCTGATGTAGAGCATTGAATTTTCTGTGAAATTTCTTGATATGAGCTTCTAAGTTTTGACACTTATTCTCAACCTATAACATAAAATTTCTCTTTGTTAAAACTCTTCTCACTTCCAAGGCTGCTTCAATTATGTCTTCAATCCCATATTCTTCAAGTTCATCTTTTGTTTTCGAGTTTAAGACTTTAATTATCCTTGTGGCATCTCCTGATTTGTGGTCTAGATCTTCTTTGATTTCTGCTATTGCTTCTTTTGATCTTCGCAATAAATCTTCTTGTTCAAAAATAATTTAAATAGAAGGTCATAACTCAATTACTGATGCATTGATATCAATCCATATGTTTTCTTTAGCTTGAGATAAAGTTTTTTCAATCAATGATTCATTCTCATAAACTTCTAATTGCTTAGTTAACTTGAAATTCTTTTGAATCTCAGCGAAATATGCATTATCAGTCTTGATTTTAATTTCTTGAATGTTTTGGAGTTGCACCTTAAGTTTCTCAATTTATTGATCTTTCAAAGATAAATCTCCCATGGCCTTTAAAAATTGTTCTGCTGACTCTTTTTATTAGTAGACTGTGTTTCTACTGTGATTACTACTTTTGTAGATGTCCCTACTGTAGAAGTAATTTCTGTAGAAGTTGTCATTGTGGAAGTGCCAGCTGTAACACTGAGTTGCTTCTCTCTTTCTTTAATCAACTTCTCCATTTATGCTTCCATCTTCTAAATTTGCATGTTCTGTTCAACAATCATTTTAAGCATATTTTATTTTTCTTTCTCTAATTGTCCAACTTGTGCTTGTGGATGTCCAGAGGTGGGAAGCTTTAATTGTTTCCTTAATACTTGAATGTCAACATTTCTATTCTTAATTATCTCTTCTGCTTCCTTAACATATTTATGACCTAATCCTAATTTTAAAACTAGATATTCAAGTCCTTTGATTCTTGTATCTTTAGCTAAAGAAGACATTTTTATAGCTTTAATTGAGAATGAATATTTTTTTTGATGATGCTTGCAACTTAGAAGCTTCCATGGTAGAACTTGTCAAGGATGTGTAAATCATCTCCCCTTCTTGCTTGTGTAGATCAATTTTAAGTATAGGATGAATCTATTTGGTGTCAAAAGAAAACATGGAAGTTTTATAATCCTCAGCTGTCCTTGGTACAGGGACCTTTGGCTCCAGAAATTCCAATTGGAACTGTCCCTTCTCACTATCTAGTGCTGAAAGTAACCTTGTCTGTGTTGAGGAAGACTGCTTCCAAAACTCTGCATATGTCAAAGTCTTAAGTGCTTCATTCTTCTTTTTCATTTCTAGGAATTTAGAAAATATACTCTACTACCTCGAAGAAGGAGAGGAAGGAGAAGAAGAAGAAGTTCTGGTTTCTTCTACCTGTTGTAGTGAAAAAGGATACTGTGTTGACAACAAAACAATATTAAGCTCTCCAGAAGTTTGAGCTTCTAAAGGTTCTTCATCAAGATTTATGATTTTCTTCCTTTTAACTACTTGAAATTCTAATTCCTGCAACTCTGGACCTGCATGTGATACATTTTCTCTTGGCCTCTTCAATTCTTTCTCTGTCATTCTTGGATTTTCTAGTATTGTTTGACTGGATACTAGCTCCTCGATCTCCTACAAAGTATTCTCATCCCAATTATCTTTATTTGCATACTACTCAATTTCAGGTTTAGGCATATGAGCATAAGGTGTTGATTTCTATGCAACTCTTACTAAAGATATAATTCCCAGTGGGTCATAAGACCAACTGAAACTGAATTTGAAATTCATCTATTTTAATAAAATATCAACCTCTTTTGTTGCAACTCTTGTGTTGGCTATAAAAGGGTTGACCTGTGCTTTCAATTTAAACTGAGTTTTTTGTTTCCTAGCAACAAAGTGAACCTCATCTACATTCATCATTTGCGTAATAGACTCAAGAGAAAAAATTCTCATTGGGAGGAATACAGGCAACTTGTATGGTTGTAGTTCACATCCATAAATCCTAACTTCAATGAAATTTTGGTATAAATACCAGTCTCCAAGTTTAGTCTGCTCAGTTAGGTATAAAATTCTCTTAATTTCAGTTGAAATTCTAGGAATAACATCACTATTTAATAAACAATTGACCACATATAGGGATTGACAAAAAAAATCACTAAACTAGAATTCTTCAGAAGTCTTTATCATTAATGATGTTTGGTGAATGATCGATCGTGGGGCACCTGTAGCATCCAAATTTTGCAAAGAGAACTTAAACATTTCAGAAAAGAAAGATTGAAAGATATCAACTCTATCTAAAAATGATATATTTTGGTAGATTTCCATTAATGCATCAGTAGAAAATGGATGCAAAGGTTCTTGAGGATTCAGCTGGAGGGCTTGGAAAATTGATTCAGAAGTCACATAGAAAAGGGTTCATTGTTCTGATCTATTACAACTCTTTGGCTAGGTAGATATCGAGCTCCACACCAAGCAACAAATTCTGGGAAATGATAGGTTTGTAGAAAAAAACCGAGGCAATAGGGACTCCCAAAAATAAAATTCATCACTAGCATCTTGGTACTTTTAAAAGGCCCAATTGTGAAGTTCGTATAGATCGAATTCACAATTAGTCTCTGCAATTTTAAAATGAGTATAGACTAATGGGAGTTCATCCAAGATAATCACAGGAGGTAAGTGATCTGAATGAGAAAATTAGTTTTGCTGTGCTAAATTCGAATTCAGAATAGTAAACAAAGTGCTTGAGAATTAGTGGTAACTTTCTAGTTTTACATGAGTTTTTTTTGTGTTTTTATGTAAATTTCTTGAGCAAATTAACATAAGTAAAACACTGAACAACAACATAACAATAATACACTCATCAATTGATAAAGGAGTTCACCCCTCCTGGGCTATGTCTCCTTGGTCCAGCTTCCAATGGCTTGAACCAATCTCATTATGCTCAAAATACTTCAATGATAAAGAGTACATAAAGTGTGTTGACCAAAAGAGTGGCTAGTTTCCCCTTCAAGGAAACATTCTTCTACAAATAATTTTCACTCTAAAGACATGAAAACCTATAGTTAGTCATGAAACAATCAACAAGACAAAGGTTCTCAAATCAAGACCCCATATTCCTTCTGACAATAAGCATAACCAATACAACAATTCACTTGAAGTACTAAAAGAAAGCTTTCCTCAAAGACACAATGAGAAAAGAGAAACATGAGCCACACCATAGATGTCTCAACTATTGCAGAAAACATATGAAGGTTGGTAAACCTCGACAAGGTCCTCTCCATTCTCAAAATCTTTCAAAAACTTATTCAATCTCCTGATTGATCCTAGCACCCATAGACTCAAACCTACAAGAAATATCTTGATAAGTGCTCTAATGGCTCTGAAACCTATTCCATTGGCTTCATAATGCCCAAAAATACTTGTACAACTTCGTTTTGCTCCTCATTTGGTAAAAAAATGAAGAAGTTATGAGCTTCCCTACCTCTTGCACTATTCGCTCTACAAATTCCCCGAAATCTGGCACCAGTCCTACAAATTTGCCCTGAATTGTGCTAACTGGGCGCCAAATTCACGGGATTCCAAGCAAAATTGTAGGCGCATTAATTCGCCTAGTAAGCCCTTAATTCTGAAAATTTGGGCCACATGGGGGGCCATGTGCCCGAGGCTAAGGCCAACGGTGCACCCCCGCTGGCCGGGCCCCCACTCTACTCCGTTAGTGGTCTTGTTGGGTGGAATGCGCCAAAGGGCTAGCCCCTGTGGCTGGCCCTTTTCCCGAATGGCACACAACTTCCATTTTAAATATATGTCGAACACCATAATTAATAAGAACTACTTGTGTGGCGTGTTGGTAACAGCTTGGACTTTGAACTTGGAGGTTGCGGGTTCAACCCTTGCCCATTGCTACTCAGACCTCAACCTGATTTTTTGTGGCCCTTGGGCTGCCACATGGAAACCCCTCATTCTCCACTTGGCAAGCTGTGGTTGGCCACCAACCAACCAATCAAAATCATCCAAACTCCACCAATGAAATTGTGCCACTAGGAACCATCCAATTCATCGGAGGTAAACAATCACATGCAAAGTCACCCTGCCACGTAGGCATGCCTAGTCAGAAGTACAGACTGCTGACTAGGTTGTCTGCATTTTTTTTTAAATTCGTCTATTTAGGAAAACGAACAGAATATGTTTCTGGGAGCATACGGAGTCCGTTTTGCGCAAACCAAGTTGCACCAAATTCAAGATGACGAGCACTACGCACCCGTTCACGTTCACACCAATCCAACAACTTTAAATTGTGAGAAAATTTTGAGCTCCAGATCAGTGAGAGGGGATCATCTATAATGATTTTTTACTTTCCTTTATGTGAAGCAATCGACAAAAAAAAACATACTGAGACAATTGATAAGGATTTACCTGGATATAGGATGATTTCAGGCTGGAAACAATGGTTGAAGTTCATTGTTTACTAGAATTTCTCTTATAGAGGCATTCTTCGGATTGTAGTGACATGCAGAATGAAAATGGTTAATTTGAATAAGTGGCAATGTTTTATTAGGGAATTAATAACGGTTTAAATTGATTAACCATTATTGGCACATAGGATTTAATGCAATGAGACGTTGGCGAAAATAATTGAATGACAATAGTAATCTATCAGTTTAGCGGAAGGGATATTGGTGGTTAAACTTGGCAGAAGACTGGCGAGTGGATAAAAGGTGAGAGAAGGAATGGTGGGAAATCAATAGCAGAATAGTGGTTTGTGGGGGGGTGGGATTGGGGTGAGCGCAATAACTATTATTGTTGAGGTGGGTACCATGATTCACGTGGAGTTACCACGTATCAAACAACGAGATAGGGAAAAGTGCTTTGAGGACCCCCCCGCCCCCCCAGCCCCTTCTGTTAACTGCCGAAGATGTGGGGGGTGCCGCAATCGATTGGGGGTCATTGATCCGGGCATGCCCGATCTCATCCGTCGAGATTAAATCAAACTTTATTGCTACCCGATAGGAATGTTAAATCATTTATTTACAAATTAAATAATCATTCTAAAAAGATAAAGGATTATAATAATACTAATAAAACAAAACAAAGCGATATTTGGACTTGCGCCCTAAATTAGGGATATATATTTATTTATTTTTCATATATATATATATATATATATATATATATATATATATATATGTATATATGTATATATGTATATATATGTATATGTATATGTATATGTATATGTATATGTATATGTATATGTATATGTATATATATATATATATATATATATATATATATATATATATATATATATATATATATATTTATATACTTTAAATCCATTTTTCTTTCTTTCTTTTGATTTTTTTGATTTATCTTTTTCTCATTTATATTTTCTTTTCTTTCTTTCTTTTTCCCTTTTTTTTCTCTTTTCTATTTTTTTTAATTTTTTTTAAACATAAAAGGAAAAGTGGAAAATAAAATAGGGTGAAAATAAGTTACAACAGATCCAAAACGAAAGAGAGAACCGAACACCAGAACATATATGGAAAAAGAAATGCATAAACTGAATGCATCTAAAACAAAATGTGAAGAGAGAACAAGATATAACATAAAACTCAATTATTGATTTAATGAGAGGGAAAACATTGTTACATCTACACTGTGTGGATAAATGCCCCCTTTTACAAAATGAGACTCATTATTTATAGCCTTCGTAAGTTACAGTACCATGGGTAGATACCATGGGTAAATTGTTGGAAATAATACTGAGAGGGAGGGGGGGGGGGGGGGGGTGAATCAGTATTAGCAACTTAACAATATTTCATTTCCATAAATAGATTTGTATACACTACTTCTATTAATGAAACTTGCATATATACGCAACTGTGTTTAGAGCAACTAGCGTATACCTTGTAAACTTATTATTTAGTCAGATGATCTTTAATTTGCGTATCAGAACAATATAAGCAGTAACAGGTATAATAAAAACAGAGTAGACAATCACACACAAGAACACAAGATATAAGGTGGAAACCCAATGTGGGTGAAAACCATCTACTGCAATTTGTCTCTATCTTCTTTTAATAAGAAACTTCCTTTTACAATATTTCTGGACTGGTGCAGTCTTATACCAGCACGCAAGCTTCTACCTGCAGAATGCTACAACCTTCTCTCGTTCTCCAGCTTCTCCTGGAAGGGAGCTACAACCCCCTTAGCTCTTGTACTAGATGATGTACTAGTACGTAGGTTCTGACCTACAAAAGGCTACAACCTTCTCTTTTCTTCTAGGGACCATGTTTCATAAATTTTCAGACATGATCCATCAATAATGTCAATAAAACATCAAATATATCTATATCAATCAATCTCCTTTGCACCAACCAAAACTAAATCAAACAATCACTTTTCTGAAAGCTGTAACTAGAACACAGTAGCAGTAACTCGAACCCAATGCAAAATCCAAAACACTGCAACCACAAATAGAAGTAGCTAAAACATATTTTATGAGACGTACGCTACTTCAATGTGTTGAACCTGCATTCATATGTTGTTATCTGAAGGCAGACCTGCGTATACGCTGTTTTGAAATGCCGAACCAGCGTGTATACGCGCCTTTGCTATACTGAACCTGCGTACAGATCTGTAAAAGATGATTTAACCTTTACAACTATTCAGACATCAGTTATACCCAGATCATCAGATTTACAGATTACGACATGCGCCAATAAAAGATCAAAACCACACAAAGATACTTCTCTTCAAGCCTAAAGATCTTGACCCATCAATAGAACTTTATCCTTCTTCAAGCGCTCAGGTTCCTCCTTGATTCAGAAATAGCTATGCACCATAACCCAATGACCAGTAGTCTAGATCTTGCTCTGCATTCAGATATTCAATTACTTGAGTGCCTTTGCATACTGATCTCCTTGTCCTTTTATAGTCTTAGGCCTTACTCATTACCATGGTCCAAAACCACTTAGAAGCAATACCTTGGACCAAATACCTGGGGTCAACACTTCGGTCAAGATACCTTGGATCAATACCACGGGTCAAAATACTAGGGACCAAATACCACGGACCAAAACCAAGTTTTCCAACATGTACGCGCTTTTACTTGTGTGAAAGTGCGTGTATATGCATATGTGTCTTCTGTACTGTGAACCCGCGTGTATACGCGGCTTGGTCAAGGGGAACCTGCGTATATCTCTTTTCCTTCATTCTGAGAGCCTGAACTGTGATCTGTCATCTGAGTGAGTTGCCATCAAGGACAACACCTGTGTCATAATGCCAACAATCTCCCCCTTTGGACTTGATGGCAACAACCACACCAAGTTACTCTCCCCCTTTGACATTAAGGGCAAAGGGCGGACCAAGATATTTTCTCCCTTGATATACATTCTGCTATCCATACTCCCCCTGAGTACATGCTAAATCTTTGATATGTTGAAGTGTACTGTTCATGCTCCCCCTGTCTATAAGCAAGATCTGCAAAAAGATGTTCTACAAGAAGAACATGACTCTATACATCATAAATGACCTTCCTATCACCAAAGACTCATACATACATCCATCTCCCAACCAAGTGGGGATACATCAAAAGTTTATACATGATAAAACAAGAATATTACATCATCCATCCCAGGCATAGTGGGGAAACAAAATAGGTCGTTACATGACCTTGATAGAAAAAGTTATACATAACATAGAGACAAAATAAGACTATGATAGTCATCAACAACTATCATCAGCAGCATCTATTAATCACCATCCAGACTAGCAACCATGATCTCCCTCTGCACCTGTTCCACCTGAATAAAAAACAACTGTGAAATTGTACCAAGATCTTCTAAGGTAATGCCAACAATGATAATGCATTATTAGAAGTATATGCTCCCCTTGAACCTGTGCCAGATGATCACTGTTAGACCCATAACAGACTCTTTTCATCCTGAGTCTGGCCCACTGATATTCTTCAAACCAACATATATGCGGTTGTATCCACAGAAATCGGCATATGTACACGGATACACTTCATGAAACTCGCGTACAACCACTGTTCTCTGAAATAGATAAGTGTCAACAACAAGATGATGCATCAATTACTCCCAGCTTCTGTCTGAGGTATTCAAATGTCTCTCTGGGCAGTGGTTTGGTTAATATATCAGCAACTTGTTCCTTGGAGGGAATATACTCCAATTTGACCTTTTGTTCAAGCACTTGTTCCCGGAGAAAATGATATTTGATAGGTATGTGTTTGGTCTTGGAATGCATGATTGGATTCTTTGAAATACTGATTGCACTTGTATTATCACATAGAATGGAAATGGGTGGAGAACATGTGATAGGAATGTCTTGCAATGTTTACATCATCCAAAGGAGTTGTGTGCAACAAGATGCAGCAGCCACATATTCTGCGTCAGCTGTAGATAATGCAATTGAACTTTGTTTCTTGCTGAACCAAGACACTAATCTGGAACCCATATAGAATGCACCACCACTAGTGCTTTTTCTATCATCCACGCTTCCTGCCCAATCTACATCTGTATATGCATGAAGTGTAAGATCTGTTTCTCTAGGATATCATAAACCAAAGTTTTGTGTTCCTTGAAGATATTTGAAAATCCTTTTGACTGCCTGAAGGTGTGCTTCCTTTGGATTTGCTAGGAATCTTCCAACTATTCCCACTGCATGAATGATGTCTGGTTGGGTACCTGTTAGATAGAGCAGAATACTAATCATGGATCTGTAGGTTGGTTGATGTATTTCTGTTGGTTCATCATTTGCGCTGAGGTTGCATCCTGTTACCATAGGGGTACATACTGGTTTAGAATCTTCCATGCCATATTTCTTCAAGATCTGCTTGAGGTACTTGGTTTGTGATAGAAAAATACCATCTTTATTTTGTTGAACTTGTAAACCAAGAAAATATGTGAGCTCACCAAGTAGGGACATTTCAAATTCTTTCTACATTACCAAAGCAAAGTTTTGACTCATGGCTTCTTCATTGCTACCAAATGATATCATCAACATACACAACAAGTATTAGCAATTTATCATTCTCAACTTTTATGTATAGATTGCTATCAGTTGATCCTTTTGAAAAACCTTGTTGATGAAGATATTTGTCAATACGATAATACCAGGTCATTGGAGTTTTTTTTAGACCATAGAGAGCCTTTCTGAGTCTACATACAAGTTTTGGATCATTTCCAAGGATGAATCCATCTGGTTGCTCAATATAAACTTCTTCTTCTTCTAGGTCTCCATTAAGAAAGGCAAATTTTACATCCATTTGATATACTTTGAACTTCTGAAAGCTAGAAAGAGCAAGGAACATCCTTATGGCTTCAAGTCTAGCAACAAGTGTAAAAGTTTCTTCAAAGTCTATACCTTCTTGTTGAGCATACCCTTTACAAACAAGTCTGCTCTTGTTTCTAATAACTTCTCCATTTTCATTCAGCTTGTTTTTGAATATCCATTTGGTTCCTATGACATTCTTATCATGAGGCCTAGAAACTAATTCCCAAGTATTATTCTTTTCAATTTTCTCAAGCTCTTCATTCATAGCCTTGACCCAACATTCATCTTTGCATGCTTCATGTACATTTTTTAGTTCGATGGAGGAAAGCAATGCTAGGTAGCTTGAAGCTTCTATGATAGTTCTTCATGTATGCACACCTGCCTCTTTCTATCCCAAAATTTGAGTCTCTGGATGATTTTTCTGAACATATCTGGATGGAGTCTTTTCTTTTGTCGTTATCTACTCTTCTGGTGCTTCATTGGTTTCTTCTTCTTCATCATTAGTCTGATTTGATGTGGAAGGATAATCCTCATCTTCTTCCCACTCTTCAGTTTTTACCTGCTTTGGATTATCGCCTACTTCATCAACCACAACATCAATGCTTTCAACAATTTTCCCAAGTCTTTTATTATAACACTTGTATCCTTTACTCTGTGAAGTGTAACCAAGGAGAATGCCTTCATCTGCTTTAGCTTCAAACTTGCCAAGTTTTTCATCAGTCCTTTTGATGTAACATTTGCTTCCAAAAACTTTGAAGCATTTGACACTAGGAGTATTACCATACCAAAGTTCATGAGGAGTTTGAGTGTTGTTTACCCGAACATTCGTTTTGTTGAGAATAGTGACGGCAGCAAATGCAACTTCACCCCAGAAGGTTGCAGGGGTTCCAAACTCATCTAGCATAGCACGAGCCATTTGTTGAACAGTTTTGTTCATCCTTTCTACCACTCCATTTTGCTGAGGAGTCCTTGAGGTAGAGAATTTCCTTCTTATTCCATGTTCTTCACATAAGTCAAAGAATTCATCCAAGGTAAATTCCCCTCCTCGATCAGACCTAAGGCATTTAATTTTGCGATCTGATTTGTTTTCAACCAAAGCTTTGAATGCTTTGAACTTGTCAAACGCTTCGTCTTTATGCTTTAGAAGTCCCATCCAACACATTCTAGAAAATTCGAAAATGAACAATATAAAGTATTCTTCTCCACAAGGTGACTTTTTCCTTGATGGACCACATAAATCAGTATGGACAAGTTCAAGCGGCTTACTAGCTGATCCTTCCTTCTCAAGGAAATGTGTTCTGGTTTGCTTACCAAATTGACATGATTTGCATATTGTATTTTCTGGAATTCTGATGTCAGGAAGATCACGTACAGCCTGGAATTTGCATGCTTTCCTTATCTGAGGGAAGCTTAGATGCCCCAATCTTTTGTGCCATAGCTAGTGTTCATCATTTTTGCTTAGATAGCATTATTGTTGTCCTCCTTTGAGTATGTATAAATTATTTGGAGTTCTTATGCCTTTGATCATTGTTTCTCCTGTATCAAGCTCATGAACAACACATCCATTTGATCGAAATACTACCTCATTTCCTTGATCACACATTTGACTAACACTCAATAGATTATGCTTTAAACCATCAACATACATAACATTCCCAGCTTTGACCTTTTCTTTTAAGAGAACAGAGCCTTTACCTTTTATGACTGCAGGGGTGTCATTTCCAAATGAGACCTTCCTTTCCTTTTCTAAGGCACTATATGACTGAAGTTTTTCTTTATCACCTATCATGTGTTTCGAGCATCCACTGTCGATGTACCATTGATTTTCTTGTCCTTCTGCATATAAGGCTATACCACATCTTTCGGTTTGTAGTTCTTTCTTTTTCCATGTTTTGGGACCCAATGAAGCTTGCTCCTTCTAAGATGTTTGCCAAAATTTACTTCTGCATTCAGAGTCTTCATGACCGAAGTTGTTACAGATAGAGCATTCTATTTCATTTTCAAGAGCATAAAAGTTATTGTAGGTCATTTTCATGATACCAGTCACATTCCTTTGATTTCGTACTTCTCTAGTCATGATGGTATTGTAAGCAACACATTGAGCAACTTTGTGTCCAAAGTTATGACATGAAAAACATTGGCCATTAAAGAAATTCGTACGATTGTCGAATCTACTGACCTGATGATTGTAATTTCCATTGACATTCATTCTTGAAGCAAATTGAGAATGATTTACTTGTGGTTGGTTATAACTTATGTTCATCCTTGAAGTAGATTGAACTCGATTTACCTGGTGATCTGCTTTAAGCCTTTGCTGACGATTGTCAACCTGTTCATTTCTCCTTGCTGCATCAAGATAGCTTTTGGAGGTTGATGGCTTCTATGCTTGAGATGGTTCTTCAGTATATCCAAGAACTATCTTTATCAGAGGAGAACACTTCACTTTGATAATTTCATCTAAAGTTTCTAATCCTTTAGCAAACTTAAGATTGAGAGCTTTTGTTTTCTCAATTTCTTTTCTTAGACCCACAATTTCACATTCTAACTTTTCATTGTGTTTTTCCCTTTCAGCAAGTTGGAATGTAAGAGTATCTATAATCATACTCTTTTCTTCTAAACAAACTTTAAGTTTAGAAATTTCTTCGTAGAGACCATCTTCATCTAAAGCATCTAAGAAATCATCATCTTCAAAAGCCATCAGAAGTCTATAATCATTATTATTTTCATCTTCAGCACTATTTGATAAACCATCACTATCTTCATGCATATAGTAGCTCTTCTTATTTACATTTTGTTTTCTATTCCATTTTTCTGATTCCTTACCTTTATCAAGCTTATCTTTGTGAGGACATTTGGTAGCATAATGACCTACTCTTCCACAAGAAAAACATTTGAAAGGTAGTTTACCTTTGAATCTTCCAGAACCCCGTTGAAGGTTCTTGACAAAGTTTGATTCTTCCTCTCCTTCTGATGTATGTCCTGACTCATTGAGTTCTCCTTTTCCTGAAGCTTTGAATGCGACTTCTCTCATATCTGATGGACCCCCTTTTCTCATTTCGAAAGCAGTTAGGATTCCATGCAGCTGTGACATAGTAATACTTTGAAGATCCTGCTTTTCTTCTATGGCAGAAACTTTTGATTCAAACTTAGAAGACAAGGATCTTAGAACCTTTTCAACTAAAGTAACTTCTTTTATCTCTTCACCCAAGTTTTTCATGCAATTAACAATCTCATCTATACGTAAGAAATAATTAGCTACACTTTCATCATTGTGCATTCTGAGAGTTTCATATTGAATTCTGAGAGATTGTAGTTTTGCATGTTTTACCTGATCGTCTCCTTCATAGCTTAGAATGATCTTGTCCCATATTTCTTTGGCGGTTTTGAGCTGCATAACCTTGACAAATTCTGATTGTGACAGACTCCAAAATAGAGTATTGACAGCCTTTGCATTTGTTTCATACTGCTTTTTACCTATCGTATATGTAGGAGTTGCTGATGGAAATGTGTATCCTCCTTCCAAGATATCCCAAACTTCTGTTCCAAGAGATTGAAGATAGGTTGTGGTTCTTACATTCCAATAGACGAAGTTGCTTCCATCAAAGATTGTTTGCCTGATGGATGCCTCTCTTTCGTAGTTTCTCATGATGATAGATCTTCCTTCAAGCGATCAAGCTTCTTCTGAAGGACCTGCTCCGATACCAATTGTTGGAAATAATACTTGGGGGGGTGAATTAGTATTAGCAACTTAACAATATTTCATTTCCATAAATAGATTTGTTAATGCTACCTCTGTTAATGAAACTTGCGTATATACGCAACTGTGTTTAGAGCAACCAGCGTATACCTTGTAAACTTATTATTTAGTGAGTTGATCTTTAATCTGTGTATCATAACCATATAAGCAGTAATAGGTATAGTAAAAGCAGAGCATACAATCACACACAAGAACACAAGATATAAGGTAGAAACTCAAAGTGGGTGAAAACCACTTGCTGCAATTTGTCTCTATCTTCTTATAATAAGAAACTTCCTTTTACAATATTTCTATACTGGTGCAGTCTTATACGAGCACGCAGGCTTTTACCTGCAGAAGGCTACAACCTTCTCTCATTCTCTAGCTTCTCCTGGAAGGGAGCTACAACCCCCTTAGCTCTTGTACTAGCTGATGTACTAGTACGTAGGTGCTGACCTACAGAAGGCTACAACCTTCTCTTTTCTTCCAGGGACCACATTTCATAAATTTTCAGACTGGATCCATCAATAACATTAATCAAACATCAAATATATCTACATCAATCAATCTCCTTTGCACCAACCAAAACTGAATCAAACAATCACTTTTTTGAAAGCTGTAACTAGAACACAGTAGCAGTAACCTGAACCCAATGCAGAACCTAGAACACTGCAACAACAAACAGAAGTAGCTAAAACATATTTTATGAGACGTACACTACTTCAATGTGTCGAACCTGCATTCATACGCTGTTATCTGAAGGCAAACCTGTGTATACGCTGTTTTGAAATGTCGAACCAGCGTGTACACACGCCTTTGCTATACTAAACCTACGTATAGATTTGTAAAAGATGATTTAACCTTTACAACTATTCAGACATCAATTATACCCAGATCATCAGATTTACAGATTACGACATGTGCCAATAAAAGATCAAAACCACACAAAGATACTTCTCTTCAAGCCTAAAGATCTTGACCCATCAATAGAACTTTATCCTTCTTCAAGCGCTTATGTTCCTCCTTGATTCAGATCCAGCTATGCACCATAACCCAATGATCAGTAGTCTAGATCTTGCTCTACATTCAGATATTCAATTACTTGAGTGCCTTTTCCTAATGATCTCCTTCTCCCTTTATAGTCTTAGGCCTTACTCAATACCATGGTCAAAAACCACTTAGAAGCAATACCTTGGACCAAATACCTAGGGTCAACACTTCGGTCAAGATACCTTGGATCAATACCATGGGTCAAAATACCAAAGACCAAATACCACGAACCAAAACCAAGTTTTCCAACATGTACGCGCTTTTACTTGCGTGAAAGTGCCTGTATATGCATATGCATCCTCTGTACTGCGAACCCGCTTGTATATGCGGCTTGGTCAAGGGGAACCTGCGTATATCTCTTTTCCTTCATTCTGAGAGCCTGAACTATGATCTGTCATCTGAGTGAGTTGCCATCAAGGACAACACTTGTGTCATAGCGCCAAACCTGTGTCATAATGCCAACATAAATACCATGGGTGGATACCACTTTCCATTCGAATCAAAACTAGCATTTGGCTATTTTTGAGGAAGAAAAATTCTCCTAAGCTTGAGCTAGGCAACAACGAAGGGAAGCCTACCCTTATTAATCTCAATAATATATTGTAAAAGGATGAGGTCTAACCCCCAATGATAAAGATGATCCTTCATACAATTTGGACTTGCTTCATAATGTATTTTGATACAATAATTTATGCTAGCTATCAAGCCATTAATATTTTGTCAAATTCAGTGTAAATGTTTGTATTGGTTAATCAACCTATGTGGTAGTTTTGATATTTTGGTTTCCAAACTACTTATTTATTTATATTTTTTAGGCTCTTAGCTCATGATTGCTACCATAGGAAGCTCAATTTTTGGTATAAAATGTTTGTACACATTTCATATGGTAAAAACAAAGTTGTTGTTGTTGTTTTTTTTAGGGCGCCTTCCTTTTGAATCTGTTTACCTCCTTTTTTCGTCTACTTTTTTAATCTTTGCCTAACATCCGTGTGCCATACTGCCTCAAATTTATACGCTCGAAACCACCACTGACAAAGACAAAATTAAAACCTAATATATACCCTTTCAATGATAACATCTTTCACACTTGGCATAAAGATCCAATGTTCAGGATTTATTGGAACTTCTTTTCAAGAAAGGGCCATTCGCACAACAGGGAATCAAAATCGGATTGCGGATTACTCTAGAAAAGCGATAGTCGGTGGTTGGACCATGCATAGTAGCGAAGATGTGAAGGTGTAGTTATCTTGTGAAATTCTAGGGTTAATGTTGTGAATCCCCTTGCAACTTGGATTTCACTCAGCACTTGTTTTCTACTAATGCTTCTACGACCAACGAATCTTTCACATTTTCCAATGAATTATATTAAATACTTATCACTCCTTTCACACTTTTCACATATAAACATGTATAGTAGCGAAGATGTGAAGGTGTATTTATCTTGTGAAATGCTAGGGTTAATGTTGTGAGTCCCCTTGCAACTTGGATTTCTCTCAGCACTTGTTTTTTGCTAATGCTTATGCGACCAACGAATCTTTCACATTTTTCAATGAATTATATTAAATACTTATCACTCTTTTCACACTTTTTCACCTATAAATCAAGCTAACGCAAATATTTATACTTTTGCACATGGGTTTAATTATGAGAATATCATTTTTAATATTTTAATTAATATAATAAATTACTATATTTTAAAATTATTATTTGCATGTTTTGTTTAGATGTTAGGTTGATTCATATGAAAACTAGTTGATAAGGATTATTTAACATATCCAGAATAAAATGATCACTCATTTTAAATTAATGTTTTGTAAAGATAAACGTGAATATGGATATTGTACATCGCATTAAGATGTTTGCATCAAAAGTTATATATAGAGAAATTTTTTATACATAGTTGTTCGACAAAAAAATGTTAGGAATGAGAAAAAATGTTAATGATCCAAATTGGATCATTATATTGTTTGTCATCCATCTCCATTCATTTGGAGTGGAAAAGTGGAGAAATCAACTCATGGGGCCATTTTTACCGGAGGGACCTAGTTTGGCGAAATGGGATATGAAACCTTCTAGGAGCATTTTGAGGCATCAAACAACATTTTTTGGGGGTAAAACTTTGTCACTTACGTGCAACACATATTCATGCTATTCTACACACAAAGATATTTCCAACAGCGCAAGAAGCACATCAATCTGAGTCTGTATGCAAAAGTTATGCCACTCAGAAGTTGACTTTCCTGTTTTCACACCTATAGTTTGGGAGGATGCCGCATTAGCCCCATTGTTCATGGAAAATGGGCTAGCCACATGTTTATGATGTAAAAGACTCTAGAAGAGCCTCTATTGTAACTCTAGTTAAGAGTTGATGTAGTCAAAATTAACCAGTAATAGGTTATCAGGCTATGTTATAACTAGACCACTAGGAGGATGAGGCATTCCAGTGTTTCGAGAGCATTTTGTTCCATATCTAAGAAAAGATAGCCAGGAGAGATGGGAGACAGAGCACACAGAAAGGATATGTGCATTGTAGCAGCCCACAGGCCACAAACATTACTTCTTTGCACGTGCAACCATATTTCCAGACAAAGAAAGAGAGCAAAGCAACTTCACCTTCCAGCTGGGTCTTCTCCCGAAAAGGATTCCTTGAGAGCATATCTTGTGCCTTATGTATGTGTGAGCTTATTTTGTTGTTCTCTACTTTTCTGCATAATTTCCATTCGCATGTGTGCACTAGTGTAAAATTTAATATACATATCTTAAAGTTTAATAAAACTGCAGTAGTGTAAAATTTCAGTATTTTAATATATTATTATTAGATCTGTTGTGACGAGCTGTCCAGTGGAATATGCACGACAATTTACAAATCAGTTAAAATGTAATTATCTCAATAAATGTGACTTTATGTTCAAACAATTACCTAATGATAAAAAGTTATGTCCTGGGTTTATTTCCTATTTTAGCTCCTTAGAGTTTGGAAATTGGTCTATGTTTACTATAAAAAGCCTAATGAGCCCAACTTTCTTAATGTATTGAGGATGCCTAAGCTCCTCTATTATTGACTTCTGATCCAACAATTTTTTTGAAGTAATATAATTTGCTATACCATTTAAGCACACATTTAGTCAACAAGTTCAAGTTTGGTGGCTCAATTTGTAGTCTTTATATATTCTTGCTTGTGGAGTATTTTTCGTTTTTTGTTTAGTCGAAAAATAAGATCATGATAACCCTTTTTCATCCATTATTTGATGGTTTTTTTTCCCTTACTATAAGGCATATAGAAACTGGTACAAATTTATTTGAAGTTATAGAAGACCAAGCACCCCCAGCCACCACTAAGGCCTCACCAAGAAAACGAAAATCAGGAACTCAGTAACATGCTCGTAGAGACAGATAACGGTGGGCCATCGGGGTAGGTACATACGGAATAATGTCATGTGAGGTGCAGGTAGTTCCCATGTTGGATATCGATTTGCTAAAGTAGATCGAGTTACTCTTACCTAACATTGCCTTCTTGCTTATCCACTCTTTTTTAAGAAATTTTTTTAATTTTTTCAATAATAAAATAACACACTATTTTATTAAAATTTATTTAAATAATAGAATAACACATTATTTTATTAAAAATTATTTAAATTATTTAATTAAGTATCAAATAAGGGAAAAGTACTCCGAAGTTAACAAAAATAACAAATTAATAATAAAAAAAGTGAACAATGAGGATATCCTTAAAAATAAAAAAAACACAAACAAAAAGAATGGAAAAAGTAACGGGAATAAGAGAGTTTATATCAATATATATTCATAAAGTTTGGTAAATTTCAATAAATACTAGTACAATCATATTAAAAATATTATTGTGCTTGATATAGAGGAAAACTTCATAAATATAACCAAAAAACCTATTGCAACACTAAGAATGTCTTATTAATGCACACATTTACTTGACTAACCATATATAAAAAAGTTATGGGTCAACTTTAACTTAAGAAAAAGAAAAAGGAACTATAAATGAATGTTATAAATAATAATGAAGAACTTATTAGAATTGGATAATCTCAAATTCCTAGGAATTAGTGGGTGGGGAGCCACATGGCACGAATATAAATTTTTAAATTTATTAAAAGTAATGGACCATTTTGCTAAATAAAATTTGCTTATATATAAATGAATGTTATAAATAATAATGATGAACTTATCATGGAGGAACTTATTAGAATTGGAATAATCTCAAATCCCTAGGAAATTGGTGGGTGTTGAGCCACTTGGCACGAATATAATTTTTAAATTTATTAAAAGTCAATGCAACCTAATAAACTCTTTAATACACTACAACCGTTGATAAGCATTAAGACTAAGCATATGCTGAACATATTCCGTTGAGAATCAATCTAGGCCCTCAATTAAAAAAAATCAACAAATCTTCATGCACCTTAAGTTGAAATAAGAAGCCTTTGATAATTAAATTTTTTTCTTCATGATATATCTGAAATTGTCAAAAATTTAGAAAATCATAAAAATTAAGTAAACTATATAATTATCATTATTTTTTTAAGTCAAATTTTTAATTAATCTTCCAAGGATCACATCATGGTATTTGCATAATCAAAATGCCTCCAACCTCATTTCGACCAGACTTGTTTCTTAGGAGGTACTGACAAAAACATAGAGACAAAAGTAAGATAAAACTAGAAGATTTCATGCACGATGCTCACAATAAACAAAATTGACCCAAAATCCAAAAGCACCTGACCATCATCCCTGAACATTAGTTTTACCCAGATTTGGAGCATTCAGTCCATCTCTTGGCGGTGGAGGTTGACGAAATGCCTCATGCACATGTGCTTCCATGTGTGCCAAACATCCCTCTAAGCGATCATGCCTATCCTGTATCCTTTTCTACTCATGTTGAAGAGAAACCGACCTATCCATCATGTGTCATTGGTTATGCTGCAAACATAGTATTCAAAACACGAATAGATGACTGAACTAGTCCACCTATCAAATCGAGTTTCAAACAAGAACCAGTCAAACTGGGATTGGTTAGATCTCTATGAATCGATCTTTAAAAAAAGACACGAATAATTAATTTTTAATGAAAAAAAAACTATTTTTAAGATTTAAACCATGGTTATGTACCAATAGAGACAAAATATGCAAAATTTTATTATCTATATACCATGTAAAGGTGAATATATCAAAATGACACTGAGCGCAATACATATGAACAACAAATTACATAATCAATGAGGCTCTAAATGGCTTCTAGAGTCCCAAAAAAATGCACAAGCTATGGGTCACTGGCCTATAAAGTACATTCCTACTATAATTCTACGATAACAATGATCAACATGATCACTTCTCAATTCTCATTATGATCAAACTCAGTTGGTTGAGTTCCGATTCTCAAACTTTTCAATTGCTTAAGTCACAAACTTCCCAGCTAGTTGAGTGACTTGAGTCTCAAACTTGTGAAGGTATTTTGACCTAATATGCCCTATTACTTTATTTGGTACTCTACACAACTTTACATGGCCTCCGATCCCAACCAAGTGTTGTTTGAACCTGTAAATACCTCCTCCAATAGATTTTTAGAAATATATGCACATCATTTTGCGCATGCAGTATCCTTGGAGTTTAGAGGCATTTTGCCTAGTATTTGATACACAGTAATTTGTCATTGTCCTCATCTCAGTCCCTCTGTTGTGTCATGTATCAAATAAACATGTCCATATCTTCCAACTCATGCAAGAAGATCAAGCAAATGCTCTCCGATGTTGCAAGTTGACCCTTATTCCATAAGTTTCTGCCTCGTCGCAAGTAAGCCCTTAATATACGCGACAGTCCCCTGTCATAAACGGTCTCATCGCAACCCTGTCACAGGTGTACACCTGTTTCCCGTGACGGTCGAATTTCAAGGCCCAGCATGAGACTATTAATTATTTATCGCGATGATTGGTCTGCATGCATTGCCTGCTTGCGATGTCGTTGCGATTACTTATTTTATGTCTAGCGACAATCCAAATTGGGCGAATTTGTTCCAACAGTCAGCCTTCTGGATGTCTCTAGACCTTGTTGTTGGGTCAGTTTGGGTCGCCCTTCCCTCCCTAGGATGGTAGTTTCGTCTTTTGTGCTACCTTCCTTGAGGATAAGCTCCCTCTCCCTCATTTCATGGAGACTCCTTCTCCTATAAAATCATTCACCATTGCTATGATCTACTAGTTCTTTTGGTTGGACAGTGTTGCTGGTGCTTTTGAGTTTGGTAGATAGCTTTGGTGTGAGTGTGACAAGTGTGGTATTGCTAATATTTTTGTAAGAGTTTGTGGAGTGCCCTTAACCTTGTATTAAAGCTTGTGAGTGAGAGAGAGATATTGTTGGTTGAGAGACCCATCCTTGAGAGTGAATGCTTGAGGAAACATACTGGCTAGACTCTCCAAGAAGGCTTGCAACGTCAAGACTTGGTTGTAAGCTTTGCTCTTGATTCATTATTAATACAATCAATGATGATTTCCTATGTCTTGTATGCAATTTACTTGATAGCTCATGATTTCTTGACATTATGAGTAAATAGATCATTGTTGTTCTTGATTATTGGTGGGCTCCAGTATTGTAGCAATAATGCTACAACTCCTGGAGCTTCCTGTCTCTAATTTTATCAACCCGGTAGTTCGTACAAACTTGGAAGCGACGGTGCTGTATGCACAAGTACTAGCTCTTGTCGCAGCTGTCACTTGGTCAGCTGGCACAAGTCCGCTAGGGCTCAAGCCAACTTCTATAGGCTCACAGAAGAAGCTTTATGAATGATGGACGAAAGCTAACTCAAAGGAGACTAATCTATCTGCAGAAAGAAACTGAAAGCCAACAAAGCATGAAAACCCTAGTAAACCCTAATTTGACTAGGCTAGACCCTAACTATGCAAAACTGTGAATGAAACTACTACCACTAATGCCATTACTTGCAGTGAACTGAAATACATGCATCTAAGCTACTTGCATATGAAAAGTCATGTTTTTTTACTTTTTCATTAAGTGGTTGGATTTATTGTGATGATGCTTTTGATTAGGGTTTGGTTGTGCAGGAGCGGTTGGAATGGAAGGAAAGCACGGGCAAGGTCAGGATGGCTAAGGGAGGTCCCAGAGGGTCTCCAGCATCAGTCCACAGAAGCCTACCACGTTCGGATGCTCAGCAACCAAGTTTGCAGGTTTCTACAGGAAGCCTGCAGGGGATCCTACAGGAAACTCAGGGGTTTCTACAGGAAGTCTGTGCAATTCTACATGATGTTTGGCCGTGGAAGTTTTGGGAGATGGTGGAGTGTTGGAGTGGTGTGGGAGGATAGGTGAGATGGAGATGGAGCTGGTGATGGCTCAGGAGCAGAGAAATCAGATGGAGGAAGAGTGCATGCAGTGGGTTGATGGTTGGAAGGATGGGATCAACGAAAGTTTAAGTAGATGGAGCTATGTGAGAAATGGGAGAGCTGGAAGGTAAATGAGCTGGACAGAGGCCGAGTAGGGCTTGAGGAGAGATCAAGAAGAAGAAGAAGGAAGTGGAATGATAAGGAGCAGCGTAAATGAAACAAATGACTTATGCACCAAAACGAGAAATTCATTAACCTATGATAACTGTGCCATGAAACCTATGAACAGCAATGGAAAACCAAGAAATGAAACTCGTGCATGGAAGTGAAATGTAGAAGTATGGTTCAATGTCAAAAGTGCATGGATGGATCTTCAACGAAAATGTCTATGTTGCAGCTTGCATGGAAGTGAGAAGAACTGCGTTTCTTTTTGGTGGTTGGTTATGGACTGCACCCCAATCCCTAACAGAGATGGCAGTGAGCCTTAACAACCTTTTGCTGGAGCTCCAATAATTTATAACTATCCTCCTATCGAATCTAAGCAACTGAAAACAAATTCACCATAAACTAATCCTATCTAAGCTCATGAAAAAGACTAAATTAACAAACTGTAAATTCGAATTGCATGTCAAAGTAAACAAACTCAAAGTGCTGGAACGAAATGAAAATAACATTACAACACCGAGGAGATCTATTGCTCTCAGGTTGGGCCCTAACCTGAGAGCTATAGCTCCCTTAGAAACTTAGAATGAGATCAAAATCTGCCTGCCTTTATTCATAAACGAAAGTCTGATGACATGCCAAAATTGGCTTACAAAAGGAACAAAAATCGAGCTGTAGCTCGTACTTCCAAATTACAAGAGTAATACAAAAGTTCAAAAAGCCCCTATCCAAGGCTACGGCCTCAGTATTTATGCAAAATGATCATCCAACAGGTGTCCTTGATTTGAGGAGCTCGACTGTCCAACTGAAGTTTAAACTGCTGATCCTGTAGGACAGTCATAACTGCTGTTCCTGTAGAACAGTTATAACTGCTGTTCCTGTAGAACAGTTGGCTGCCTCTAAGCTCGGTGGGGAGATGGATTGGAGCTCGGAGCTATGGTGGGAATCACGAGGAAGGTCCCCAAGGCTGTGGGCATCCTCTCCTAAAAACCAGCAGTGCCACCTCATTGTCTCCTTGTCTCCTTTTTCGCGATCTTTGCTCCCTTTTTAATGCAAAAAACCTGAAAGCATCATGCATTAGTCACGTAGATAGAATGCCTACCCTTCTTCCTACAAACAACACGAATAAACCAAGAAATGAATGTATAAGCAATAAAAAATGAATGGTTTGAGCAGAGCAAGTAGGCCAAATGAGCCCAAATTGTACCAAAAATTGGGGCTCATCATCACCCCCCAGCTAAACTATTTGCTCATCCTTGAGCAACTTTGCTCTGGCTCCTCGTCTTTGGCCGAGAACTAGAGCCCGGAGCATGCTTTTCCTTCCCTGTTTTTGGTGGTCCTGCCTTTTCTGCCGAGGGTGGCGCTGCTTCCTTTCCTATTTTTGGCAGCCCTGCCTTTGCTGCCCCTGGTGGTGACGAAGGTGGTGCTTCTTCCCCCTTCCCTATTTCCTTGAGCCGGGCTTCGGAAGGCGATTGGCCTATTTTTCGTGTCCAGGAAGTTATTTTTGGGCTCCCCTTCTCGGGGGTGGCTGATGTTTTAGAGGGGGTTCTTGCACTGGGTGAAGTAGGGACATCCCCTAAAGTGGTTTGGCTGCCGGGTGGAGGCTATGGCCTGCCCGTGGTTATCCGCTTGCTTCTCCTGGCCTCAGATGGTAGAGGGGTCTCCCTCTCTCTCTTTTCCTTCGGCTTTGGAGGTGTACTGAGGGCGGCCAGCGCCGCTGCTGCCTCCTTTTCTAGAATACCAGCCTTCTCTTCTTTGCGTTTTGCTCTCTCAGAGCTCCTTGTAGACGGCCCCTCCTTTTCAGATTTCAGACTTCCTGTAGAAGACCCTGCTTTGCCCACTTCCGAGCCTCCTGTAAAAGATTCTTTCTTTCCCGCTTTTGGGCTTCCTATAGAAGACCCTCTCTCTGTCTTCAGGTTTCCTGTAGGAGGCTGTTTCTCAATGACTTTCGGGCTTCTTGTAGAAGCCCCTTTTTCCAATTTTGGGCTTCCTGTAGAAGCCCTTGTCTCTGTCTTCGGGCTTCCTGTAGAAGCCTGTTTTTGCAATTTCGGGCTTCCTGTAGAAGCCTTTGTCTTCGTTTTTGGGGTTCCTGTAGAAGCCTGTTTCCCAACGATCTTCGGGCTTCCTGTAGAAGCCTTTGTTTTTGTTTTCGGGCTTCCTGTAGAAGCCTGTTTTTGCTTTCCTGTAGACACAGGTGTCTCCACCTCTGCTTGCTTGCCTGCCTGAGTTTTGCTTTTTGCTTTGGTTGCAGGTGCTGTTGAGGTACTTGGGCTGACGTGGACCACCTCAGCTTTGTCCATTCTGCTCTTCATCCTCTTTTCCCTTGCTGACAAGATAGGTGTGCCACCTTTTTCTTTGTCCTCCTTTCCCTCATGCTTCTTCCTCTGTTCTCTCTTCTGTACTGTTGTCGGGGTCTCTTGGCCTTCTTCTCTCTGTCCCTCGGCCACTGCTTCTTGTTCCTCACTGCTGGAGGAACCCGTTTCTTCGATCAACATCTTAATGTCCCCATCTTTTGTTAAATTCCGGAAGGATTCCCATGAGAGGGGAACCTTATATGAATGCAATGCATCCTCCACAAGAAGCTTTATCAACCCATGGTGGGCTATCTGATCTGGTATGCCCTCTTTCAGCTTGGTGGCACACTCCATTAGAGACTGCAGTAGGTAATAAGGGATGCTCAATTTTTGTTCTACAGGAAGGTCGATTCGGTGCCTTAACTCAGTGAGCAGCCGAAAGTGATATGCATACACGATGCTGAAACAGCCTTCACAAGTAATATATTTCATGATTTGCAAACTGACTTCATTCCAAGGTGGCAACAGGCTCGTTCTTCGCACCCCATTTTTGTCCTCTGAGAATTCTTCCTCAGGTGGAAAGAATTCTTTCTTTGCCTGCTGGCTCAGCTTTCTTTCTTCCTTATCCCACGGCAAACCCATAGGAAGTTCTGTGATCCGACTGATATGTTCTGGGGTGAGCTTGAGGCTTAGACCTCTGAAGTTTACTGTGGCCAGTGTCTGGGATTTAGGCTTCAGAGCCTGCAAGAATTCTTCGGCCACTTCATCATCGTAACCCTGCAGCTTATCACAAAAAGGCATCCATTGTGCTCTGGTAAAGAGCTCTACCACTGCCGGGTTTTCCCTTAGTTTAGTTGAATCAGTGGGTTCCCGTCTTATAAACCCACCCGGCATGATGAACACAGTCGTTTTAATTAAAGGTGGCAAATGCAACAGAGATTTGGTCTATTAAGGCAGAGCATGCATATAATCCACAAAATTCAACACAGTCTACCTAAACTGACATCCTGTAGAACGACAACATAGGCACAGCAAACAACAATTCCACCAACCAGACTGTGGACGATGGTCTTGCCACTTCTACTAACCAGTTGCATGAAGAGTTCAGGGTTACCTCTTTAATTGGCCACCTTTTTCGTGAGGCACCCGCTTCCCTGTAGAAGACTGCGTTCCTGTAGAGACTGTGTTCCTGTAGACTGCGTTCCTGTAGAACTGCGTTCCTGTAGAAGCAGTGCGCAATTCTCGGGGAGGACTGTAGTTGGCCCGCGCTCGAGGTGTGCTTTACCGGCGTTCTGGTAGCCAACAGCTCGGCGTATCAAAGTGCAGAGGAGATCAGAATAGCCACCCGAGTTTGAAGTGTTGGATGATAAATGCATGCGCATGATCTAGCTGATTAGATTTTGAATCGGCGCATTCCGTGGCGGGGGGGATGAGCTGTCCCCGCCGGACCGTTGGGCGACGTCATCCATCATCCGCCTGCGTATTCACTTGCTGCCGCATCCATTCCCACAGATTTGCCGCCGCCTTTTCCTGATAAACTCATGCTTTTGACGAGAGTGTTCTCACGTGCGTGCCATTCATTCTCTTTGTCGTGGCCGCCACCCAAACATCCAATTACATTTTAACTAGCCGACGTGGCCAGTCGACTGGCCATACGGCCGCTCAACCATTCAATTTTACGCTATGCAAACAATTTCAAAGTAAAATTCATGCGATTTGATGGAAGGAAGGGTTGAGACACTTACCTGCGTGGCTGCACACGATTTTTCCAGTTCTTGGACGATGGTGAGTGGATCTACCTGTTGCATGCGACTTACACAGACCCGAAGGCTCGTGGTTACAGGCTGCCAACGATGGAGTGGATGTTTTGCTTGCATGCGCCCACGTTTTATTTCATATGGCGGTGCTGTGAATGGTATCCACTCGAGCAGGTTGAATTGTTACAGGATTCCCGCGAGGTGTCTCGTAACAGTCCTTTCTCCTTGGGTGCATGCTGCACGATGGAGGTTCTGGCCTTTCAATCACGTTCCCGGAGCTCTTGATGCCTGCGGTATGAGATCCCAGCATTTGTTTAACTTTGAAAATGGCTTTTCCCGCGAGAACTCATCGATCTTCTTTGTTGGTGCAGGGAACTTGGTCGCATGTCGACAAGGATGGTGGAGCAGGGTGACAGCAATGTGCAAGGGTGCCAACAGAGGCTTGCATGCATCCAAACCAATCCATAGTCGCTAAATCTCCTTTTAAGATGAATTCTGGCCGTCCAAAACTCCTACAGGAAGTTTCCTGTAGAACACAAAGCTTCCTGTAGAAAGTTCGGCCTTCCTGTAGAAAGTTCGGCCTTCCTGTAGAAAGTCTGTACTTTCTTGTAGAAAATCCGCGCCTTCCTGTAGAAAGACTGCATCTTCCTGTAGAAAGACAGCATCTTCCTGTAGAAGATTCAAACCATGATAAAATTGCACATACCTTGAAAAAACATGGGTACTCTTGGAGGAGGTGCTGGTGAGGTTCCTTGACAGCATGGTAAGGACCCTTGGCTTTGAGTTGAAGGGCTTCCTCTCCTCCATAGAACATCTGCAACCTGCATGCAATTTTACCATATTTTGCTTATTGTTTTTTTTCTTTTTTTTTTTTGAAAGATAATAGGGGCGCCTCAAAGAGGTTTTCACCCGTGCCATCTGCCCTGAGCGCCTCAGAGAGGTTTTCACTCAAGGATCTTTTTCACCTTTTCTCTTTTTTTTTTTTGAAAGACAATAGGGGCGCCTCAATGAGGTTTTCACCCCTACTACCTGCCTTGGGCGCCTCAGAGAGGTTTTCACCCAAGGATCTTTATTTATTTTTCCTTGTTTTTTTTTTTTTTTTTTTTTTTGGTATTTTTTTCCTTCAGGGTATGCCAGAGGCAGAGGCAGAACCCTTCTCTATGACCAATACAGATTTCTATATAGTTTTTATGAACTCTTGTCTTGAGAGAGGTCTCATGTAGATCTTCAAACGATGCCCATTGACAAGCATGGGAATGGCTTCCTCATCAATGGTTCGAATGAGGACAGATCCATTGTCATGGCATTTCTCCACTGCATATGGTCCTAGCCATCTGGTTCTCAGCTTCCCTTTGAAATCTTTGTATCTGGAGTCATACAACAAAACCCAATCTCCCGGCTGAAATTGCTTGTCATGGAGATGTTGGTCATGCCACACCTTTCTCTGAAGTTGAACCACTTCTGAGTGAAGGAGGGCCTGCATTCGGTGCTCATCCAGGCCATTCAGCTGCAGTAGCCTTTCTTGTTGTGCATGGCTGAGATCTAGGTCCAGCTGAGCTGCCATCCTCAAAGTGTTGTATTCAAACTCAATGGACAGCAAAGCTCTCTTCCCATAGACCAGCTCATACGGTGTGAAGCCGGTGGTGGTCTTCCAAGTGGTGTTGTAAGCCCATGTGGCTTCAACCAGGCGATCTGCCCAGTCCTTTCTGTTGCTGCTCACCACTTTAGTCAAGATCCCTTCTAATGCTCTATTGGTGACTTCCACCTGCCCATTTGCTTGAGGGTGATAATGGGTGGAAGTCCTATGCTTGATCTTGTGATGAGCTAGGAGATCTCCGACCAGGTTGGAGGTGAACTGGCTCCCTTGATCGGTGACCAGCTCTCTTGGATAGCCAAACTTATAGAAGATGTTCTCTCTTAGGAACTCGGCCACCTTTTCTTCTGTTGCTGCTTTGATTGCTTTGGTCTCTGCCCACTTTGTCAAATAGTCAGTACACACAATGATGTAAGTCCTTTTCCTCAAAGAGGGGTTGATTGGGCCCACAAAGTCCATGCCCCACTTCTCAAATGGCTCAAGAGTCACTTGAGGTTGGAGAGGCATCTCATCCCTTTGGGTCGGTTTCCCCATTCTTTGGCATTGGTCACACTGACTGACATATCTTCTGACATCTTGATGAAGTGTGGGCCAATAGTAGCCTGCCTGTAGGATCTTGAAGGCAGTTCTCTTTGCTGCAAAATGTCCTCCACAAGGCCCATCATGACAAGTGAGGAGGATATCAAAGACTTCCTCCTCCCTTACACAACGCCTTAAGATCTAATCGGGGCCAAGCTTGAACAGATTGCCCCCGATCCAAGTGAATGAGGCACTTTTTCTGATGATTCTGCTCTTCTCTCTGGAAGATAGGTGTGGAGGGAACTGTGCTGAAACAAGATAGTTTTCTATATCAGCAAACCATGGAGAGAGTACTGAAATAGCAAACAGATGTTCATCAGGCATCTGGTCGTCCACTGTTCCATCCTCATCTGCAGACAAATCCAATCTAGATAAAAAGTCAGCAACAACATTTTCTCTACCTGGTTTGTCAACAATGGTCAAATCAAACTGCTGCAATAAAAGTAACCATCTAATAATACGAGCATTCACATCTGGTTTATTCATTAAATATCGAATAGCAGCATGGTCAGTATGTACAAAGGTCTGGTAACCAGTAATATAATGTCGGAACTTGTTCAATGCATGGACCACAGCAAAGAATTCTTTCTCGGTTACAGTGTAATTCAGCTCAGCTTTGGACAAATTTTTGCTAACAAAGTAAATGGCATATGGAAGTTTCTGCTCAACTTGTCCTAAAGCTGCACCTATGGCTTTGTTCGAGGCATCAGTGTGGATGTGGAAAGGTAGGGCCCAGTTTGGACCTCTCAGGATTGGGGTTGACACCAACTTGTCCTTTAATTCATTTAAATCCCTCTGACAATCGTCAGTGCAATTAAACTCCACATCTTTTGCCAACAGGCCAAACAATGGCGAGGCTAGCTTGCTGAAATCTTTAATGAATCTCCGGTAGTATCCTGCTAATCCCAAGAAACTCCGGACATCCCTGACCTTTTGAGGAGGTGGAACCCTCTTGATGAGAGCAATTTTGTTAGGATCCACCTGCAATCCTTGGCAAGAAATGGTATGGCCTAGCACGGTCCCTTCAGTCATTAGGAATTCACATTTTTCAGGACTAAGGGACAAGTTCATCTCGGTGCATTTGGTTAGGACTTTTCCCAGGTTGGACAATGCTTCCTGGAAGTTGGCCCCATAAGGAGTAAAGTCATCCATATAGATTTCTACTGCATCATGGACCAGCTCCGAGAAGATGCTCAAAACAGCTCTCTGAAAGGTAGCAGGAGCATTGCATAGCCCAAAGGGAAGGACTCGATAGGCAAAGGTACCCCAAGGACAAGTGAAGGTGGTCTTATCTTGGTCTTCTGGGCTGATTTGGATTTGGTTGTACCCGCTAAACCCATCCAGGAAAGAGAAGAACTTCTTTCGTGCCAGTCCATCCAACACTTGATCTATGAAAGGTAGAGGGAAATGGTCCTTCTTGGTAGCTTTGTTCAGTTCTCGGTAGTCCACACAGATTCTCTATTTCCCATTTTTCTTGGGAACCAACACTAGAGGGGACACCCATTCACTATCTGGGATGGGGTAGATGAATCCGGCATCCAATAGTTTTTGCAATTCTTCCTTGACAATGTCCTTAAGGGCTGGATTCATTCTCCTTGAGGTTTCCTAACCGGTTTACAATCCTCTTTGATGTATATATGATGGGTACAGACCGAAGGATGGACTCCTTTCATCTCCTTATAGCTCCAAGCAAAAGCATCTAGGTGATTGGCCAACAGACTACACAGCTCCTTTTCCTGGGAAGGAGATAGGGAGGAGCTGATCTTCAATGCTTTCTCAGGGCCGAACTCCACATTCTTGACTCTGGGAGCAACAGGGTTGGTTGTACAAAGATCCACTAGGGTGCTAGCTTGGGCATCCTCCACCAATTTCTCTAAGGGTAGTGCACTGGAAGGTGGATTCTGGATCAAGGTCTCGATCAAGTCATCCTCGGTTGGCGGGTCTCTTCTAGTGGTATCTAAGGTGCACAGAGGTGCTGAGTACACCTCGTCTTCCTCTCCTTCTTCCAACCAGAGTGGTAAGTCATGCTCCAAGGAGGGTTGGGCAGGAGGGTATAGGACTAGCTGCTTGGACATGGGACCATTTTTGATGGTCATGTTTCCTGCACGACAACTTATGTAAGCATCTGCAGTAGCTAACCAAGGCCTTCCCAAAATGAGAGGATATCCAGTAAGCTTGGCCTTTGGTTGCAGAACCAGGAAGTCTGCAGGGTACTCCCAAGAGTCAATAGAGACCAAGACATCCTCCACAATCCCTTCGGGAGTCACGGTGGAGCGATCTGCTAATTGCAGTACTGTCGAGGTCTTCCTCAAGGAACCCTGAAGATTAAGATTAAGCATGGTATCCTTGGTCATCACATTAATGGCGGCCCCCAGATCAATCAAGGTGTGAGGTATAATGGTGCCATTGATGTGAACATCTACTACAGGACTTCCAGGATCTAGGTACTTTGGGCAGATGACTTGACCTAACATAAGGTCAGACAGTTGTCCTATGACATTGATAGTTGAGGCATCTTTCTTCCGTCTGCCTGGGTGTTTGAAACACTTCTCCTTAACCATCTTGTTGTATATTGGCACATCCTTGGTGGCTTGGAGAAGTGGTATTTTTACAAACAACTGCTTGAGCTCACCCAGAAGCTCATCCTCCTCTGGGTTGGGTTGTGTGGTGGCTGTTAGTCTCTCAGGAAAGGGTGGAATAGCCTTTGGTTCAATTTCCTGTTTATCTTCCTCATCCTCTGGGGGAGGAGGTTGGCGATCTGGTAGAGTCTTTCCAGATCGAAGATTGATCTCCTGGATCTCCACAGCATAGATAGGGCATGAGGTTTCCCCAGTGTATACCTGCTGGGCCTGTCTATTGTTGGGGTTCGGGTTCGGTTGAGCAGGCATTTGAGGTTGCCTTGGAGGAGCAGGAGGTAATGGCTGAGGTTGAACTGGTGGTGGAGGCAAGATGGCAGGAGGAGTGTTGTATTGGGGCCTCCACCCCGACTGAGGTGCATTCCATTGAGGCTGTGGCTGGGCATGTGAGTGATATGAATGAGAAGTAGGTTGAGTGGGGTACTGAGGTGGATAAGACCATGGAGGATGCATGGACCATGAAGGATGAGCAGGGGGACCCCAGGAAGGCATAGGAGTCGATTGGTTGGGGCTGTAATAAGCTTGAGATGCCCCTTGCATCCCCTGCTGATAAGGTCTAGATCCCTGTGGCCTCCTTTGGTTGAGGTAATAGAGAGGCTCTATGGGAGCTTTTGTCCCTTGGTACATGGCTTTAAACCCAGGTAAGGTTGGACACTGGTTTGTGGGATGGTCCTCCTCACAAACGAAACACACTTCAACCGAATGCAATGGACATTCGTTCTTAGGGTGCCTCCTTGTGCACCTAGGGCAGAAGACAGCCAAGGCTCTCTCAGCCTCTTCTTTCTTTTGTTGAATCCTGAATGTGTCAAGCTGCATGGCAATGGTTTGTCTCACCTCACTCTTAAGATCTTCTAATTGATTTGCAAGCTCATGTTTGGAGAAAGGGACACTAGTTGAGAGGTGGTTTCCTCTACCTCGTTTCCGAGCTGCCCTGGAGTGGTTTCTAAACACAGTCTTGATGTCCTCATAAGGCAGATGGTAAATGTCCCCCCCAGCTAACATGTGAAGGGTATCTAAGAGGTCTTCAAGGACTCCTCGGAGCAGGACCAACTTGAGGGATTCAGGGTCAAGTGTGCACCTGGCCCGCTTATAGCTTAGTTGGAACCTCTCCTCATAATCCTCTAAGGACTCATCATTTCCCATGGACATCCGAAAGATTTCCCCCTTTGTTTCCTTGGACCTACAGTAATCCCGGTACTTGGTGTTGAAAGCTTGTTGCATCTGAGCCCAAGTGGTGATACTATTCCCAGGCAAGCCCATGAACCAGCGTAGTGCTACATCCTTAAGAGTGGAAGGGAAAAGTTTCAACTTTTGCTCATCTTCAGTATAGTCATAGGTTCTACAAAGGACAACAAACTCAAACAGGAAGGTATCCGGATCTTCAGTGGTCAGCCCATGGAAGTGAGGTAAGGCGGAGGGGCTAATGTTCTTCATTTTCATCTCTCCATTGGTCTCTCGGATGGGAAAGGCACCTTCTATTCTCTCATCTTCTCTTCTATTGTTAGCCATAGCTTCAGATGGAGTGGTCTCTAACTCTTCTTCTACTATAGGGTCTTTGGATATCTCAGGATGTTCACTTATAGGTTCTTCTGGGTCACTGTCACCAAAGAAGAGAGAAGGGTGACTCAGTGATGTGGTGGGGGTGTTTGGTAGGAATTTGCGTGATCTATCTTGGTTCCTACGAGGCATGAAATGGAAAAGACTTTCTTTTTCTTTTGATTGCTTTTGCTTTGCTTTTCTTTTGGTACCTGCAAAACTGAGACAGATTGATCTACAACTAACTATGAAAGATGCGAAATTAAACTGAAAGTAGGAAAGAACTATTCTACTTTGCTCAAATGAAATTGCAGAAAGGAAATGCTAGTCTACGCTTGCAGAAAGGAAATGTTAATCTAAGAAAGCAGGAAATGCTAATCTATGAAAGCAGGAAATGCTAATCTATGAAAGCAGGAAATGCTAATCTATGAAAGCAGGAAATGTCTATGCTACTTTTGCGGAATGGAAATGAAGTAAACTACTTAGCAGAAGGCAAGAGTAAGAAAATAGAAGAAAAACAACAATTACTAATACTCTGACGCTTCCCTGGCAACGGCGCCAAAAAGATGGTGGGCTCCAGTATTGTAGCAATAATGCTACAACTCCTGGAGCTTCTTGTCTCTAATTTTATCAACCCGGTAGTTCGTACAAACTTGGAAGCGACGGTGCTGTATGCACAAGTACTAGCTCTTGTCGCAGCTGTCACTTGGTCAGTTGGCACAAGTCCGCTAGGGCTCAAGCCAACTTCTATAGGCTCACAGAAGAAGCCTTATGAATGATGGACGAAAGCTAACTCAAAGGAGACTAATCTATCTGCAGAAAGAAACTGAAAGCCAACAAAGCATGAAAACCCTAGTAAACCCTAATTTGACTAGACTAGACCCTAACTATGCAAAACTGTGAATGAAACTACTACCACTAATGCCATTACTTGCAGTGAACTGAAATACATGCATCTAAGCTACTTGCATCTGAAAAGTCATGTTTTTGTACTTTTTCATTAAGTGGTTGGATTTATTGTGATGATGCTTTTGATTAGGGTTTGGTTGTGCAGGAGCGGTTGGAATGGAAGGAAAGCATGGGCAAGGTCAGGATGGCTAAGGAAGGTCCCAGAGGGTCTCCAACATCACTCCACAGAAGCCTACCACGTTCGGATGCTCAGCAACCGAGTTTGCAGGTTTCTACAGGAAGTCTGCAGGGGATCCTACAGGAAACTCAGGGGTTTCTACAGGAAGTCTGTGCAATTCTACAGGATGTTTGGCCGTGGAAGTTTTGGGAGATGGTGGAGTGTTGGAGTGGTGTGGGAGGATAGGTGAGATGGAGATGGAGCTGGTGATGGCTCAGGAGCAGAGAAATCAGATGGAGGAAGAGTGCATGCAGTGGGTTGATGGTTGGAAGGATGGGATCAACGAAAGTTTAAGTAGATGGAGCTATGTGAGAAATGGGAGAGCTGGAAGGTAAATGAGCTGGACAGAGGCCGAGTAGGGCTTGAGGAGAGATCAAGAAGAAGAAGAAGGAAATGGAATGATAAGGAGCAGCGTAAATGAAACAAATGACTTATGCACCAAAACGAGAAATTCATTAACCTATGATAACTGTGCCATGAAACCTATGAACAACAATGGAAAACCAAGAAATGAGACTCGTGCATGGAAGTGAAGTGTAGAAGTATGGTTCAATGTCAAAAGTGCATGGATGGATCTTCAACGAAAATGTCTATGTTGCAGCTTGCATGGAAGCGAGAAGAACTGCGTTTCTTTTTGGTGGTTGGTTATGGACTGCACCCCAATCCCTAACAGAGATGGCAGTGAGCTTTAACAACCTTTTGCTGGAGCTCCAATAATTTATAACTATCCTCCTATCGAATCTAAGCAACTGAAAACAAATTCACCATAAACTAATCCTATCTAAGCTCATGAAAAAGACTAAATTAACAAACTGTAAATTCGAATTGCATGTCAAAGTAAACAAACTCAAAGTGCTGGAACGAAATGCAAATAACATTACAACACCGAGGAGATCTATTGCTCTCAGGTTGGGCCCTAACCTGAGAGCTATAGCTCCCTTAGAAACTCAGAATGAGATCAAAATCTGCCTGCCTTTATTCATAAACAAAAGTCTGATGACATGCCAAAATTGGCTTACAAAAGGAACAAAAATCGAGTTTTAGCTCGTACTTCCAAATTACAAGAGTAATACAAAAGTTCAAAAAGCCCCTATCCAAGGCTACGGCCTCAGTATTTATGCAAAATGATCATCCAACAGGTGTCCTTGATTTGAGGAGCTCAGTTGTCCAACTGAAGTTTAAACTGCTGATCCTGTAGGACAATCATAACTGTTGTTCCTGTAGAACAGTTATAACCGCTGTTCCTGTAGAACAGTTGGCTGCCTCTAAGCTCGGTGGGGAGATGGATTGGAGCTCGGAGCTATGGTGGGAATCACGAGGAAGGTCCCCAAGACTGTGGACATCCTCTCCTAAAAACCAGCAGTGCCACCTCATTGTCTCCTTGTCTCCTTTTTCGTGATCTTTGCTCCCTTTTTAATGCAAAAAACCTGAAAGCATCATGCATTAGTCACGTAGATAGAATGCCTACCCTTCTTCCTACAAACAACACGAATAAACCAAGAAATGAATGCATAAGCAATAAAAAATGAATGGTTTGAGCAGAGCAAGTAGGCCAAATGAGCCCAAATTGTACCAAAAATTGGGGCTCATCAGTTATGTGCTCTGTTGTTCTCTTGTGGCGTTTCAGGTCGATTGCTCATTAAGGAGAAGGAAACAGAAGCTGGAGCAGCGCAACTAAACTTCATCAACCACCGATTTGAGGTAGGCCTCCAATGATGACTATTTAAGGGGATCAATTATTGTTTTGTCTTTGTTGTGACTAGACCCACTCTAGGGATAGAGGGGTTGCCTCTATCTGCAAAGGGAACACTTTCCTACTTCATAAGTTGGTGACTCCGCTGGGGAGTCCTTTGTATGTTTTTTCTCTTGTTTTCTCTTGTTTGGTTTTGATTTAGTGTGTTTTGAATTTTGGGGTTAAACCATTAGTTTTTTGGGTTACCTGGGTCAATCTGGGAATTCCCCTTACTACTTGGAAGGTTAATCTGATGTTATTTAGGTGATTTTACTTTGTCTTATGCTTAAGTAGGATCGTCGTTGAAGATAGCCTAACAGTCGCGATGACATCGTTGATGTTCTAGCTTTGTACCTGCGACTATTTGGCTTTCGTCTTGGGTTTTTAGTTTAATTCCTGCGACGACACCTGAAATCAGACCGTCTTTGAAAACAGGTGTACTTTAGCGACTAGTATCTAGTTGTTAGTGTAACACTTGCGACAACGTATCTAGTTGTCAGTGTAACACTTGCGACTAGTCTCTAGTTTTCAATGTAACACTTGCGACGGTTCCTGTAAAGTTTTTTTTACAACTTTACCTCCTGAATCCATTAGTCTTGTTTATCCCCTGTTTTTTCTTGTCTCTCATTAGCTTGTTTTGATTGCTTTTGGTTAAGGTATTGTCTCGTTGAGTTAATTTGAGTGAATCTTGTGTTTTTAGACCCCGTGACCTGGCTCTCTTAAGCGTTTCAAACCATTTTCTTGGGTTACTTGTCTGCCCAAGGTTCATCGACAACCGTCTTATTGATTTGCTTGAGGCCTTTTCGTTGCTTGCTTTCGTGCTGGTTCATTTTTAGTGTCGATTATTGAACCAATTTTTGATATTGATTCGATTTCTTCATTACCAAGCATAGATCACAATTGTTTGGATCGATCAGTTCACACTTGCTTGTTTGTCTCTTTAAATTCAAAAAAAAACTTAGGGATTGCATTCATTTGATATACGAAAGTGAAAGTATATGTGAATTTCAAATTTTCATGTTTGATAAATTGAAAAGCGGACTCTAAATCTTTCATTAGTAGTATCGATGCATCGTGAGATTAGTGTATTGATGCATTATGTTTCTTAGTGTTTGCATTCGCTTGTGTTTGCTTGGGAATGAACTTTCTACCCTCCTTTAAGTAGGTGTTCATTGAAATGAAAGATGCTTTACTCATTCTAGTTGCATCCTAGGGTTTTTGATATACATACAGTAGGGCCTGAAATCTGAAACCTAATTCAAGATCAACTCTAAAATTAACTGAATGAACTTAACAATGAATTGAAAATTAACGCACATTATTTAGAGGTTTAGGCTAGAGACATGCTCTGACGTCGTTTAACCTAGTCACTATTGCTTTCGCTTAAGGTTGGGTGATTCCTCCTTCTGTGACTCAATAGCTACTAGTACGGACTTATGCTCTCGGTACCGTCGAGTATATGTCGGGAGACCGCACTAGGTTACCATCCTATATCTTTAGGAAGCCGTGTTTTCCGCCTTGCAAACCGTAACGCACCGAACACAACATTCAGGATGATTGACTGCAGTACGGAAAGTCCTTGGTTCTCATATGATTTCCAAGGTGTATACGCAGTTTTACGGGTTGTTTGGTAAATCTTTTGCCTAGCTCTCCAGAGTAGTCACTTTCATTCCTTTTCGACTCCCTAAAGGAAAAGGTCCATCTGAGCACTTATCCTTTCAAGCTCATTAAACCTTGAAAGAGATAGAGTCACCTTTTCGTCCTTTTCTTGACTCTTGAAACATGAAAAGGTCCAGTTTTGTTCCTGTGTCATAAAATTTACTGCCCACAAAATATTCCTGGTAACAGTTCGAGTTCTTGGTTATGGTACAAGTGTTTTTCAGGCTCGTTCCTGATGGCAACATTCCCCAAGTCTACCAACCAAGTTCCACCCCCAGATGGAAATCTTGGTCCGTTTCCACCTTTTGGAAATGTCGGTGCTCCGTATATGGCAACATTGTCCTTGCCTGGGTTAACCATCGGTTTGCCCGTTTGGTTGTTTTCAACCTCGGTGGTCCCGAGCGTCATGACTCCTGTTCCACCGTCTCCTTCGTCTGAACCACGACATGTTGATTCCAAGGTTGAGCCTACGCCTTCTCCCCTTGTTTCTTCACCTTCATCTCCTCCTTCGCCTAGTGAAAGTTTCACATCTAGTAACCAGGAAACTAAGAAGAAGATGAAGAAGATGATGAAGAAGAAGAAGTCTGATCAACGCAAGGTTACCTGTGCCGCTATTGCTCTGAGTGCATCTCAAGTCGGAACACCCTATGCTCCTTCGCAGAAGGTTAAGTTTCCTTGTAAATTGTGCAAGGGTGACCATCTTCTTCGTGATTGTCTTGGCATCCCTAGGATCTTAGAAGTATGGTCTCACAATCTGGCTCGTTCCTCGTCATCCTTTGAAGCTCATGATGATGCTACCCTATCAACTGGAAGCGGTAAGAAGAAAGGGAAGATTCGATTCCCTTGTAAACTGTGTGAAGGCAACCATCCCCTTCACCTTTGTCTGCTCATGGATAAAGTTTCCGCCGTTTTGGAAAGTATTACAGCTTCTTCACCTCAACTTCATGTTGGTTATCAGAGGCTCTCTTCAGACCCTCTCCCTGTTGACAAAGAGATTGACTTAGATTCTTCTCTTGTCCGTCCCCCTCTTTTCGAACCTGGCTGTGCTAAGCCTGTTCCCGACCAACCATTGGTTGGAGAGAGTGTTGACTTGGATTCACTGCCTATTGATCACTCTGTTCCGAAAGAGCATCATGATTATACTACTCATGTTCTTCTCGTCTTGTTAGATTCTCATGAGTCCGAGAACGAACCTCCTATCCCAGCTGATTCAGAGAGTCCTTCTTCGGTGCCCATTGAGCATGGGGACAATTATATGATACCCCCACCAAGTAGTTCAGTCGTTTCCTTCGACTGGAGCCATTTTACTGCTTTCGGCCTTCCATCCTATGTGCCTTTTCAGATTACAGTACATGCCTATGATAAGGCAGTACCTGGCACTATCTTGGATGAGGGTGCGTCAGTTAGCCTCATGCCTTTCACTACTTGGCAAGATTTGGGCTCCCCATAGCTTGTGCCAGTCACGTAGAATCTGTTGGCATTTGACGGAGGAACCAGTCAGCCTTTAGGGATCCTTCCAAAGTTCCCTGTTACTTTTGGAGGCAAAATTGTCTATATAGACGTGATGGTTGTCCAAGGGGCTTTAGATTTCAGTCTTCTCCTTGGCTGTGATTATATTTATGCCATGGGGGCTCTTATTTCTTCGCTCTTCCATGTGGTTTGTTTTCCACACGATGGAATAATGGTGACTATAGATCAATTTTCATTCTTTAGTCCCGTTGTGCCTCCTGTACCACCATCATCGCCCATTGGTCCTAGTTCGCAACCAAGACCTTCCTTGCCACAGGTCAATTATGTGGCTACCTTCCGCCTCCGCATTTGTTGATGAGCATGCAGATGGTCTCGTACATCATGTACTGGGGGCATTGGAACCCGATCTGTCATTAGTACCTCATGACATGCATTCCTCCTAGAATGTGTTTCTTCCAACCCGCGAAGACCTCTTGGGAGCCATGTTCTCATATGGCCCATGAACAGGAGTCCCGATGATAGTTTGACCCTATGTCAACCTCGTTAAAAATGAAACAAGGGGTGTGGAGCATAGTTCCTTGTCTTGTGTCAAGCTCGTTAAAAAATGAAATAAGGAGTGCTGAGGAGAGTTCTTTTCTTGTGTCGACCTCGTTAAAAAATGAAACAAGGAGTCCCGAGGATAGTTCTAATCTTGTGTTGACCTCGTTAAAAAATGAAGCAAGGGCCTGAGGAGAGTTATTTTCTTGTGTCGACTTCGTTAAAAAAAGAAACAAGGAGTTTTGAGGAAAGTTCTTGATCTTGTGTCAACCTCGTTAACAAATGAAACAAGGGTTATGAGGATAGTTCTTTTACCGTGTCAACCTCATTAAAAAAAATGAAACCACTCCCTTTCCAAATCGAGTCTTTGCTTAAGATCTCGTAAAATCCAAGTCGAGTCTTTCCAAGATCTCAAAAGTGAACCTTCATTGCATCCACCTCGTTGAATGCAATGAATCTTGGGGGGCATGTAGCTCGATTTGTGTCATTATGCTGGGGGCATGCGAACTTATAACAAGCATAGTTTTTCGTTTCAAGCTAGTGTAAACATGAAACCGAATCCAACCAGAGTTCTCCGTGGTTTAAGCTTGTGTAAACATGAACCCATACCTAATTTACATCTCGTGATTATCGTTTTTATCTACTAAATTCTGCTAGATGAGCCTTGGTTGTTTCATTCCATCACCACCATCTCTTTGGCCGATCATATGCTTTCACTTGGTTGTTTTTCCCTTCCTAAGGAACCGCAACGATGAGTGGTTTTATTAGCCAGCCTCTTGACCATTACATGTTTTGAGTAGTTTGACCATTGTCGGAACCAGTTGCTACCCTTTATACCACTTGTTCCTCTAGGACGAGTCACCTTTAAGCTCTTTTCTAACTCGTAAAATATGAAAAGATTGCCGAGTTTTTCCCTTTTTGACTCGTTAAAAGAAATAAAAAGGCGGTCCACTTTCAGCTCTTTTCCGACCGTATAAACGTGAAAAGATTGCCGGACTGTTGTCGTTTCAAGTTCGATTATGGTTATGAAACGACGTGTCTTCGATCGCTTTTTTACTTTTTCAAATCGAGACCACTAATTACAAAAAGTACTCTTTGATCGTAATGGTCAAGCAGTTCTCGAGTATTATTTTATACTTTTTTGGGCTCGAGAGACACAAATTTATGAAAAAAGACCCCCTGGAGTTTTCTTTTTCGTGTCTTTTTCAAACTCTCTAAACATGAAAAAGTCTCCGAGTTTTCCCTGTGTCGGACTCGTTAAACCTTGATGACATTGGACTCATCACCATGACGAGACTCGAGCTTCTCCTCCCTAGGGCTCGTTAAACTATTACTAGGTTGGATTCGTCTGAAGGTCGAACTTATATTACAAGCATATGCTATCCCCTTCAAGCTTGTTTTAAAAAATAATTGGGGTACTCACCAGAAATGGTGGGGGAAAATTTGAAAGTCGTCATTGGTTACCTGCGGTAGCTAGTCACTCTTGAACATCAACACTTTTTCTTCTTGTCGGGTTGGGATATCCACACATCATCATTTGGCCTTCTGGGGTTTTGGGTTGCCATTTTGCCTCACTCCATCCGATCCATGTTGTTTCCATCAAACCTCCGATCCCTTGGTACCAAAATGCTGCCACATTCCGGAGTTGTGTCATCGATATGTTCAATAGTATAATCCTTCTGCAGTTCACACCCTTACCTCCTCCTCTGATACTCTGTTTCACCATCTACCACTTGTTCCTTATCTCGCATTATTGATGGGGGAAACATTATGGCCCTCTTGCGACAGATCGTCTCCTGTCGACACCAACTCATTATCCAGGAGATTGGTCTAGAGATACCCTTCGGTACCTTGGAGCTTGCATGCCTCAATGGCAAGTTCTTCGCGCCTAACAACAGATTTTCATCACTTGTCTTCGATTGGGTGATTCCACGAGTGTTCGACTTTAGCTCATTTTTTCACACTTAGTGGATTGTACTAGACAGTACCTTGAGAGCCATTGGCATTATTGGTGGTTTCTCTCGTGCTTGTTAACGGTTTTCATTATTGACCGGTAATCAAGAAACTTTCTATCATGCTCGACCTCAGCACATCTGTTCGCATGCTAGAATTTGTACTAAGATCGGTTAGAGTTTCAAGACGCCAAACTAAGATTACATATGTTCGGGCTGCATGGCTTGGTTCGTGATTACATACATGACTCTTTGATTGGATGGCCGTGACCATACCTAAGTCTTCATGGACGGCTGCGACCATACCTTTATCATTATATATGGTCTTATCAACTGGGTGGTTGCGTCCATACCACAGACCAAGTTTCATATGTCTTTTGGATGGCTGCGCCCATGCCTAGACTACATGTATTTCACTATCAGAGATATCAGTTGTACTTGCACCTGCAGGTCCTTTAAGGTGGTGTTCCAGTTTGGTCATGGTTTTGTAAAGCATTTCACCCCTCCCACTCTCTCGAGCTTCATGCTTTAGGGGGCATCTGTTACACAGTAATTTGTCACTCTCTTCATCTCAGTCCCTTTGTTGTGTCATGTATCAAATAAACATGTCCATGTCTTCCAACTCATCTCTCTGATGTTGCAAGTTGACCCTTATTCCCTAAGTTTCTGCCTCGTCGCAAGTAAGCCCTTAATATACGCGACGGTCCCCTGTCATAAATGGTCTCATTGCAACCCCGTCGCAAGTGTACACCTGTTTCCTGCGACAGTTGAATTTCGAGGCCCGGCGCGAGGCTGTTAATTATTTATCGCGACGATTAGTCTACATGCATTGCCTCCTTGCGATGCCGTCGCAAATACTTAGTTTACGACTAGCGACGATCCAGATTGGGTGAATTTGTTCCAACAGTTCGCCTTCTAGATGTCTCTAAACCTAGTTGTTGGGTCAGTTTGGGTTGCCCTTCCCTCCCTGGGATGGTAGTTCCGTCTTTTGTGCTACCTTCCTTAAGGATAAGCTCCCTCTCCCCCATTTCATGGAGACTCCTTCTCCTATAAAATCACTCACCATTGCTATGATCTGCTATTTCTTTTGGTTGGACAGTGCTGCTGGTGATTTTGAGTTTGGTAGATAGCTTTGGTGTGAGTGTGACAAGTGTAGGATTGCTAATAGTTTGTAAGAGGTTGTGGAGTGCCCTTAACCTTGTATTAAAGCTTGTGAGTGAGAGAGAGATATTATTGGTTGAGATACCCATCCTTGAGAGTGAATGCTTGAAGAAACATACTGGCTAGACCCTCTGAGAAGGCTTGTGACGTCAAGACTTGGTTGTAAGCTTTGCTCTTGACTCATTATTAATACAATCAATGATGATTTCCTATGTCTTGTATGCAATTTACTTGATAGCTCATGATTTCTTGACTTTATGAGTAAATAGATTATTGTTGTTCTCGGTTACGTGCTCTGTTGTTCTCTTATGGTGTTTCAGGTCGATTGTTCAATAAGGAGAAGGAAACAGAAGCTGGAGCAGCGCAATAGAATTTCATCAACCACTGATTTGAGGTAGGCCTCCAACGATGACTATTTAAGGGGATCAATTATTGTTTTCTATTTGCTGTGACTAGACCCACTCTAGGGCTAGAGGGGTTGCCTCTATTGCTAGATCAACAAATGCTCTCTGATGTTGCAAGTTGACCCTTATTCCCTAAGTTTCTGCCTCGTCGCAAGTAAGCCCTTAATATAAGTGACGGTCCCCTGTCATAAACAGTCTCATTGCAACCCCATCGCAGGTGTACACCTGTTTCCCGCGACGGACGAATTTCAAGGCCCGTTGTGAGGCTATTAATTATTTATCGCGATGATTGGTCTGCATGCATTGCCTCCTTGCGATGTTGTCGCGGATACTTAGTTTACAGCTAACGACGATCCAGATTGGGCGAATTTGTTCCAATAGTAGGCCTTATGGATGTCTCTAGACCTGGTTGTTGGGTCAGTTTTGGTCGCCCTTCCCTCCCTGGGATGGTAGTTCCATCTTTTGTGCTACCTTCCTTGAGGATAAGCTCCCTCTCCCTCATTTCATGGAGACTCTTTCTCCTATAAAATTACTCACCATTGCTATGATCTGCTAGTTCTTTTGGTTGGACAATGCTGCTGGTGCTTTTGAGTTTGGTAGATAGCTTTGGTGTGAGTGTGATAAGTGTGAGATTGCTAATAGTTTGTAAGAGGTTGTGGAGTGCCCTTAACCTTGTATTAAAGCTTGTGAGTGAGAAAGAGATATTGTTGGTTGAGAGACCCATCCTTGAGAGTGAATGCTTGAAGAAACATACTAGTTGGACCCTCCGAGAAGGCTTGCGACGTTAAGACTTGGTTGTAAGCTTTGCTCTTGATTCATTATTAATACAACCAATGATGATTTCCTATGTCTTGTCTGCAATTTACATGATAGCTCATGATTTCTTGACTTTATGAGTAAATAGATCATTGTTGTTTTCAGTTACGTGCTCTGGTGTTCTCTTGTGGTGTTTCAGGTCGATTGCTCATTAAGAAGAAGGAAACGGAAGCTGGAGCAATGCAACGAAACTTCATCAACCACCGGTTTGAGGTAGGCCTCCAACGATTACTATTTAAGGGGATCAATTATTGTTTTGTCTTTGCTGTGACTAGACCCACGCTAGGGTTAGAGGGGTTGCCTCTGTCCGCAGAGGGAACACTTTCCTACTTCACAGTATTCAACCCAAACTCTTTGTTGTTCTATTAATTGAGAAAAAACTCAACTCTCCAAGCTCACAATGAAGCTCACAAAAGCTCCAAATGAGATGTGTGAGGCAAATGAGAGGAGAGAGTGTTACGAATATAATTTAGATAAAAATAAAATAAATAAAAATAAATGTAAATAATAAATAATCATAGTAATGATTATTTAAATACTCATTAGTTAAATGAAAAAGCATGTCTAAATACATGCCCAAACATGAAGGGGCACTTGCCTAGGTATATAAGCGGGCCCTCATTGTAACATTCATCCACTCTTGTACATTCATCTTATTAATAAAAATATTACTTACAATACATTGTGTGTTTTACATATTAAAAGCACAAACAATTCTAAGTTTTGTCGCTTTAGTGTTATCAGAGCCACTCAAGCCTTTGGATGTTATTTGCTGCACAAATCTGCCATTAACTTTAGGTCATGAAAATCATGGAATTAAGTGAATATCATAAATCTAAACTGTTAAAGGAAATTGGAGAAGCATTACAACAACTAAAACAAATAAAAAGATCATTTGCAGAATCAACAAAACATCTTGAAGCATATGCAACATGTCTAACAAAAGAGAACATTGACATGAGAGAGACTAATGATAAATAATGCTTTAACCAAGGAAATGATGTTGAACATGCTGATTTAGGATCTCCTCAGGGTGACTTTAATAAGGCTGATAATCAAAGTGGAGTTTCATCAGATATCTCAAAGGAGGAAAATCAGACTATACCCAAGAAACCAAAGTATGAAACAAAGAAAAAGAGACACGGTCCAAATGTTGCTGATGTTGTGGCAGTTGAGCAAGTTGTAGTAACTACAGATCATGATGCCCCAGATGACAACCACCTACTAGAAGAGGCAGGTGCAATGGAGGTTGAGTCTGTTGAGATTAAGCCAGACGTAGAAATAGAAGAGGAGGAAGATGTGGGCGAAACCAATAGGAAACCAAAACTAGATATCCATGAAGAAGAGCGTCAGGAAAGAGATTCAAATATAGGTCAACTCATAAAGCAGAGGTCGTTCATCCCAAGAGGAATTAAAGATGTTAGTGAGACATGTTTCATAAGCGTAGCTCTGCAATGTTTCTTAGCCATGGTTAATATAAGGGAGAGATATGTGAAGCCATGGGATCAAATCTCAGATTAAAATTTTATCACATACCAAATTTGTAAGCTTTTTGCTCATAGATGTCCCATGATGGGCTGTTTCGATTTTCAATTACTAGGGCCCAATCCCTCTAAGGCACCCTCTGGGCTTCAGAATAATTTATATCCTAATCAAGAGAAGAACCATGATGGTGTAACTATGCTGAAAATCGTGAATGGGTTAGATGAAGAAAACGAGAAATCCAAGGTGTAAGAAGGTTCCAAAATTAGGTTGCTTATAAAATATTTTACTATAAATTTTCAAACAAAAGTAACTTGCTCCAAATTTCCACAGTTGTTTGCAGAAGTTAGGGGATAATCGGTCAAAGTGGATGAAATTAGAGGATCTCTTTCCATTCATAGGATTACAACAGAAGAAATATACACCTTTAAAGTGTTGTAGTAAATGCAAGTTAGAAATTTCGATTGATAAAGCTCGCATTCTGGTGATTGCATGGATGGCTGAGTGTTCCATTCATCCTGATGAGGAGAAAATGGCATAGGTTAAGTCTGTAATTCTTGATGGATTTCCCCCATCTTGGGATGGAGAGGAATCTAAAATCAACCATGAAAGTTACAATGGTAAAATATCTAAAATTGGGAATTTTGAAACCATTGCTATTGCGGCAATACTTAGCAGTAGTGATTTTGAAATCATCAACGAGAAAAATAAAATTGCAATGACAAGACTCCTTGTCCCGTTAAACCAGATTATGTGCTTGCTTGGAAAGGGTGGCATAATTATTGTTGAGATGTTATTCCTTCTGTCTCCTAAGAGAAAGGAAGAAGTGATCAAGTTGATTGAAGATTCTGCCCATTTTCTCACTCACAAAATGTTTGTGGATTAGACATCCATCAAATCAATCACACTTGTGCAATGGTGGCGCATAAGGGAGAATCCTCAAAACCGAAAGGAACCAAAAGGGATTTCAACGCTGCTATTTTAGAGTGGAAGAAGGCTCCAAATCACCTTTTTGCTGATGAGGGTATCAATGACGATAACTTTGTGGTATATCAACATCTGAACACCATGGAAAAATTACAGCTCTTCCATGCAGATACAATTCTTATCAAGTGAAAGAAGAGAAAGGATACGATTTGTATTTCTCTTGCTGATGAGACGTGTGAAGAGCCCGAGATTAGAATGAAAAAGGTTGTGCATTCAGATCTAAGGGTTCAACTCAGTGATTTTGTTTCGGTTCATCAGGGCAAGTGCTATTTCATGGACTATAGCATCATTAATGCACCAGATTGCCGTCACCCGGAGAGCCCATCGCATGCATGGATGCATGGATGCACATCTCATCACTCAGCTGCGGCAATGCCCGTTCCTGCCCGCGTCCGGCGCCGGTGTCCCTGCCCGCCTCCGGTTTGAGGACATAATCAGTTCACCAACCTATCCATTAATGGAATTAAACTCTGCCGGCGCCTCCGTAGTTTACCAACTCAACCCGCGCATTAACGGTGCCGGGATCCATAAACTCCATACGCTATCGAGATTTCAACCCACGCAATTACCGGTGCTGGGATCCATAAACTCCATACGCTATCGAGATTTCAGACCCACGAAGAAGAACACGGCAGAGCAGCCCATGCAACCAGCGAAGAAGAACACGGCTCTGCAGCGGCGAACAGAGATTGGTGATCACGGGTGACTTCCATTGCCACGGTATTAAAACCTTTACGATCATAATTGTTCAATACTTTGTGATTATATATAGAAGGGTTATATAATTCCTTCATGGTGTATGCCCTAAAATGGCTAGATGAATTAGATTTAATTTTTGGGTTTGTTTTGGATGTTGTCACTCTGATCTCAATAATATATCTCAAGGTAATTTCTTGATTAGTAAGCCATCGATCCATAATTTTTCCCTTCTGTGAAGAAATATTTACGTTGTGCCATCTGTGCTTAAAAGTTGCATAGATCATATATATATTCTTGTCTGCGTGCTTGAAAATTGCATAGATCATATATTCTGGTGTGTTGGTCTCCCAAGTCCAACACTGTTAAACCGATCTATTACAAGTAAAACGAGAAACAATGAAGAAAAGAAAAAGCACGAGGCATTAAGCTTTTGAAGAATGAAATTCTGAAAGTTTATTGAAACTAAGAGACGAGAATTTAGCAAACTTGGTTATCTTCAACCATAGCGAGGACCCTGTAACTAAGAGAAGAGAATTTAGCGAACTTGGTTATCTTGAACCATCGAAATCAGCATTAATATTCGTTCTGGTCTCTGATTTTTCGAGCGCCACGGTTCATATCGTCAAATCCAGCTTGATATCGTTCTGATCTTGAAAGCTATTATAGTTTAATGAGAGAAGACCGCTTTCTCTTGGGCATGATGTTTTTGTTTTGTTATATGTTGTACTAAGGCTAAGTGATAGATTAGTAATATCAACTGTCTCATGAAATGGATTTTCATCTTTTTCATCTTCCCATTTTCCATTTCCTTGGCATAATCTTCCTGTCAATTGCAGTTCAGAAGGGTATCTCAATGGCTCCTGGGGCTTATCCATCGCATTACTTTGTTCATGTCGCAGTAATAAGATGTGAACTAGATGTTCGACCTCATTCCCCTGTCCACGAAGGAAAAAACAAGATCAACAAAATTTCATAGTTTCACTTACAAATTAATTGTAAAATGAATTTTTGCAAAAGAACTGTGTTGGCTAACTTAGTTGGTCAAACATTTCAGTACACGTCAATAAATGTGTAACAAACTAATTATTTTCCAAAAATTCATCTCACAATAAAAATCTACATCAAAAAAATTATACATTATCAAATTTAAAAAGCTTCTTGCACTGCACAGTAACTCGGAAAATTTATCTAATTAATTAATTTAGTAAAATGAACTAATTATTTAGGGTTTTTTCGCTGACCTTCAAACTTGTCTGTGATCTGCAGTCGGAGTTTCCTTTGTTAAAAATATCAGTTGGAGTTGGAGTTTCTTCCGCGATATGACCTGAGAAATGAAAACACTTTGCTTTCAAGCCAGCAATTTAACTATTTCAAAATGTCAAACATGGTTCATGTCTAAATATTAGAGTATTTGTTACTCAGACATACATTTACAAAACAGGTTTTTATAGAAAAGGTCAAAAGAATCTTCAAACGAATGAAATAAATATATTCATCATCAAACTATGATATCTTAGAATTGTAAATTAGACTGAAAACTATTATGAAATTTTCCAACCAAGTTACCATGACGACCAGTGCCAGGTTGTATGGAATCACTCCAGGTTGGCTGCTGTTCAATTGAATTTACATGATCGAGAGCACTTCGTTCACTGGCCATGATAAAAGAGTCCGTATCTCCCATCCAAAGCCTGTAATTTTGCAGTCTTGAATTCACACATTCTTGAAAATCCAAAATTTCAAAATTAAGAAGGATTTATGGTTACAGTGCTTACCTATTATGAGTTGTTCCAAGTGAATACGCAGAGGAGCACGTAGATGTTTTTGAAAAATCAGAACACAGATCCTCTTCACCATCGTTATCTGTGATATGTTGCTTCTGGCCATTTGTTGGCATAGGTTGTTGTTGGCAGTTTTGGGTTTGGGATTCTGTAAGCCCAAAGTTGTTATTGTATTGACAAAAGTAGAATTCAATAAAAAATAGTGTAGAAAAGAAGAACTAAACTAAATTAATTACCATGGTTGCGTTGGTTGTTCTTTTCAGTACGGTACATCTGGAAAACATCACAGAATATTCCATTAAATACAATGTCAAACTTTTGTTCTGGAAAAACAATAACTCTGCAGCTTGGAATTAAAAAGCAATGAGTGCATACCTGCAGATGGCTTTTGACATGGGAAATCGTAAGCCCTCTCACATTCATCAGCTGAAGAACAAGCTTTGGGGTTGCCTCTGCAAAATATCAGCACATTTATATGCCCAGTTAACCCTCTTGCTCCATTTTTTAAAAAGTAAAGCCCAGTAATTTTTATTTTTTTTCCAAAAACTGTTTTGATACATCTGTAAATCTAAATCTCTGAAGCAATTAAAGGTTTGCAGCGCCGAAGGATTTTAAATTTCCAAGTCTGTAAATTTTCTCATGGATGCATGGATGCACATAACTCGTTTATCCCCTGGAAATATTTCAGTTTTATTTAATTATCTCAAAAAAAAAAAGTTCATGTAATTTTAATTTTCGGATGTTTTTTTGTCTTCTTTAGGGTAATTATTCTCATGGAAATTTGGGACCTCTTAGAATCTTAATTTTCAAATTTGATAGTTCTTAACATTCCATGTTTTAGTGATATAATTTGCATATTTCAAATTTTAACTAACCTGTCGTAACTGTTATCAAATCAATTCAGTTCCCCATTATTTTCAGTTTATCCATTATTCTTCGAAAATAAAATTTGTTCAAATTATGTGTCATGTTTATATTTTTATTTTGAAGGTAGATCTCATATTTATTTAGGGGTAAAAATGAGAATAATGGGTTTACTTCAATTTTATCCATGAAATCTTGGAAATATTTCAGTTTTATTTAAAAGTTGATAGTTATGATAACCACAAAAAAATATATATGAATATTGATTTTTATTTTAAAGTGTTTTTATGATGTTTTTAACAACAATATTGTTTACATATTCATTATAAGGAAGTAAGAAAATGGAGGACAATAGACATGAATGGGAGGTAACTATCAAAGGCACCAAGCAATTGTTCATTTGTCTTGTTGGTGATTGTGCGGGAAACTTGAGTCGATCTAAGCTATCTGGCCTTAATCATCATCGGGCTACCAACCACAATCTCCCACCAATTCCTCCACGTCAAAGAGGTCGAGTAAGAGATGCAAATGCTATATGGGCGGTTAAATCTACAAGTGTAGTAAAAAGGCAAAATGCCAAAATACAATATGATTTAGATGCAAGGCTATGTCATGCACGACAACAAGCATATAAAAGATTTGTTAATGAAGAAATTCTTTCAGCTGTAAGTATTTATTAGTATTTATTTGTATATGCTTTTTTATTAATATTGTCAATGATGAAATTCTTTCAGCTGTAAGTATTTATTAGTATTTATCTGTATATGTTTTTTATTAGTATTAATTTATTGTTGTGGACTAAATTCATTGAAACTTGTTTTCACAGTCAGTTGTTACATTTGATTAGCTTAATGATACTTCAAAGCAAAGGATTTGTGAAAAAATTCAACGTTGGGATCAAAGTCTACCTCGTAGATGTATGGAGACAATGAAGCGCATAGACATTGCTTTAAAAGAGAAAGCAAGGACTGAGGTTCCTGATGATGTGGGGGAAGAAAGATTAGATGGGCACAACTATATATTAAACTTTGATGAAACTAATCAAGACAATGACAACACAGTTGAGTCCATTTTTTTGCGTATATTAATTTTTTAGACATTTTAACATTAAATAATATTTATATTTATTATACTCATTGTTATTGATATGCGTAGCCTAATCAACAAAATTCCCCAAGTTCAAGCCACCAACTATTACGCCGCTCACCTAGATTTCAAGGTTTTCAAGGGGTTATTGGGCCAGTAAGTTTTTAATCCATATAACCTATTCCACTAAAAACATTAATATATAAATTGTTATGTTTTACCATAATGATGGGGTGAGAAATGTATGTTTTGTATTATATATCGTTATCCTTGATTTGTTTTGATTATGTGTGTGTGTGTTATTTCTTATTTATGGTGCAGGTGTTCCCTTTGGAACCATCACAATCAATGAAAACCCCTTGTCGAAGTCTTAAGAAGAATGGAAATGAAATGTTTCAAATGCTAGAACCATCTTCACGTCCAATGTCACAATGCAAGGTAAGCTATTTATACTCTTGTAAATTTAGCATATTTTTACATTTAATTTTATTTGATTCATACTTATATCTATGTATAATCTAATGTTCAGAGTAATGAATATACATTTCCCAAAACACCTTTGCACATGTATGATGGTGGACATGATACTCACCAAAAATCACATTCTCCTCAACCATTGTGGCATTCACCTAGACTTCAAGATAAATTAAGAGAGGTAAGTTATATACTACATATCTTAGCTCATAATAACATTGACATATATTTTTATGACTAGTTAATGCATTTTCTTTTCATATTCGTTACATGTTCCCCATATTCTCATTATATCTATATAGATTTTGATATTTGTTGATAGCTAGTCAATGCATTGTCTTTTCATATTCGTTACATGGTCCGCATATTTTCATTATATCTATGTGGATTTTGATATTTATTGATAATGTTTTAATTTCCACAGAAAACAAAAAAGATAAATGTTGATGCTATGGTTAAAAGGACCAAAATCACGCCAAAGGACTTGAAAGCACGTGGGTTCAAGTCACGCAAACAATACATAGAGCATATATGCTCAACTAGCATTGCTCTCACTAAACCCACTAGGCTTGCTACTTTGAAGGCTAAACATTCCAGCAAGTTGTGATTGGAGGAAGTTACAAGCTTGAATCTTAGAAATAAATGTTAAATTTACCTTGTTATTGAATTTACATAATATATGTATTTACTTGATATAGCAATTGCAATTTGTGAAAGAAATATCCTCGCTGTCAAATCTTTGAAATCAACGTTGAATATTTGCAAATATACTCTGGCGAACAAGCTTGTCATTGAATTTTCTTAATATGTGGATTTGTTTGACCAACCTTCGTCTTTGAATTTGCTTATTAGATAGATTTATTTGATATTTCATTCACTCCATTTGACAGAGTTGTCAACATTGTTGTTAAATTCCCAAAAAAATTTAGATTTCGGTAAACGAGTGATATGAACCCAGCACAATTTTAATATTTTCTATTTTGTAAACGATTTTAATAAAGTGATTTTAAAATATTATTGCGAGAGTTGATAATCATCTTTTTAATTTGGGTTCAAGTTTTTTTTTCTCATTCAAGTTATTCTTTTGTAATTGTGGCCAGTGTTGTGAAATGTATTATGTATATATACAAACAATTTTAATAGTTGAAAGGGTAATGATATTTTTTATTCATATTTATATAGGTATTATTTTATTTTTATTTTGAATTGTAAAATAAATTCTATAAGTAAATGGGTTATTTTGGAAATATTTTAAGAAAATGTATTTAAAAATAAATTTCTATTTGAAAAAAATTACATTATTTATATAAAAATATTTATCATATAAATCGATTATTATCAAAATATTTATGATTCAAGCAATGTTCTTAAATGTTATATTAGCTAGTTTACATTGAGTATAGCATGAAACATTTTTTTTTTTTTTATAAAAAAATGTAATGTATTATAATAAATAAGATACATATGGAAATTTGGTATCCCTAAGTTAGTTAAGTGGTTAGTGAATTACTTTAAATGGTTAACTGTTTTGAATTTTATATGGCCAGTATTGTGAAATGTATTATGTATATATACAAACAATTTTAATAGTTGAAAGGCTAATGATATTTTTTATTCATATTTATATAGGTATTATTTTATTTTCATTTTGAATTGTAAACTAAATTCTATAAGTAAATGGGTTATATACAAACAATTTTAATAGTTGAAAGGTAATGATATTTTTTATTCATATTTATATAGGTATTATTTTATTTTTATTTTGAATTGTAAAATAAATTCTATAAGTAAATGGGTTATTTTGGAAATATTTTAAGAAAATGTATTTAAAAATAAATTTTTATTTTAAAAAAATTACATTATCTATATAAAAATATTTATCATATAAATCGATTATTATCAAAATATTTATGATTCAAGCAATGTTCTTAAATGGTATATTAGCTAGTTTACATTGAGTATCACATGAAACATTTTTTATTTTTTATAAAAAAATGTAATGTATTATAATAAATAAGATACATATGGAAATTTGGTATCCCTAAGTTAGTTAAGTGGTTAGTGAATTACTTTAAATGGTTAACTGTTTTGAATTTTATATGGTTTCTATCTCCAAAACAAATGCATTTCAAGCTAATGAAATGTTACATGGTGCTAATTATTATTCTAAAAATGTTTATCCAAATGAATTTTAATTTTTATTCATATCTTTTTCCTTTTTTTCTTTTTCCTACTTTTTTAACACCCCATATAATAGGTTTTACAATGCACATTTAAATTTATTTTGAATGAGACTTCTTTTTCTTATTATTGGCTTGATTTATTTCTAAACTCTATCATAGGGAAACATAGGCAAAGTCTTCTACCCTATAAGTTGGAGAACCACATTGACCTCTATCAAGGAGGTGCTCTTCCAAATGTGTCATTTCATAAGACTACCATGATTCTCATCTCACATGATATTCATCTAGCATTTGAGATTGAGATGGATTCTTATAAACATGCCATATGGGTGGTATTAATTAAATGTTCAAGATCCATCACCAACATATGTATATTTTGGTTTAAGTAGTGAACATTCACTACAATATTTACTCAAGAAATAAACTATTGTTCACAATGATAATAAGCACCTTGAAATTCCACAAACATAGAATAGCATTATGATGAATGTTACGTGAAGTCAATCACTTATTTGTTAGTATAAATTAAACATCATGATTAATTACCCAAAGGAAAGCACAAATAATGACACTGATCTCCTATCATGGTGACTATCAATTGAATTGATGATGGTTTTGCAATTTAACACTATGGTTTAAATGTTTTCAAATAAGCTTAATTGTGTCTATACTTTATATGCATATACAAATTCTATGGAATTTTATGATAACAACAAAACATGAATAACTATAAGACAACCTAGAAAAAAAAAACATTTTGTTAAAGTTGAATTCTGTTTGTGCTACTTCAAGATTTCACATATTACCACTATTGCATGAGGAACACCATTCTCAAAAATATCAAACATGGTCAATGGGGTCTAGCATGGGTGGTTAAAGTAGTGTGTGATTTTCCTTTGTATCTAAGTTTGATTACCTATGAAGTACATGCTTGTTTCTCATGGCTAATTTGCCTCCACAAGGAACCACTTCATATGGATGGAGATCAATGCACTTTCTGGTAAATTTGGAAAAATATATCATCCCTAGCCATGATCAATTAGATTTTTTTTCTCATTTACAAGTTATATGTTAAATTTACATTCTTGGTGAATAAATTTCAAACAAATAAAATATTAGGAAACTTTGGGGTGGAGAAGAATACCATACTATAAATATATTTCTTATTTTCATAGATGACACAAATGGTAACCACATTTTTCAAATATTGTTTTCTCTGAATAACATTTAATTCAATAATTTAAAAATTGTGAAAATTTCTTGGAGTTTTATTAATGAGAAAATCGTGGGAATTAATTTTAATATATTTATTGAATGTTTGTTGACCATTAATAGGGATAATGACTATCTTATCTTAGTTGTGGATCACTTCAATGAAATTATCATGATGATACCATATAAAAAAAATACTTTTAGTCCTTTATGTATAAAAATATACTTTTAATGCATTACGTCAAATACTTATTCTATGATAAGGTGTGGATGTATTTTTGTTTACCATTAATAACTGTAACATGATTATGAGAGTAGATGACACAACTAGATTTCACCAACATTGTTGTCATTAAATAACACCAATAAGAAGAAGTGTATCACATGTGAGAAATACCATTACACCAAATACTAATAATAAAAAATACAAGAAAGAAAAAAAAATGGTTTGAAGAACTTGCTCCACAAGTAGGAATGACTTAAAAGTCTTAAAAACGTGGACAAATCCATGTTCAAAAAGGTATTTAAATGTGTAATTATATTTTATTTTTACTAATAGAAGGATGATACGAGTTAAGGGGAACACCCTATCGATTTAGATGAAAGAGGGATACTAAATCCGTAACTTGTACTCCAAATTGATTCAATGGGTAGTGAGGATTTATTACACTAATTAAAATACTAAACATGGCAATGATCTATTTGAGGTCTTATGTAATAAAAATCTATTTATAAGAAATATCAAATGACTAAAAATAAATATTATTGTTGAAAATATGAATCGATATACAAAATATCTAATCATAAACTTACTTTTATACATCACTCTCCTAATAGATCCTTGCCTCTAAATCTTGAGGGAAAAAGAGCAGCTCATGCTATATGGGGTCCTTTTCCTACCTTTTTCAAATTTTGTTTGTGTATGACCAATTGCACTTAACTTTAATGGATAAGAGGTTTTAAGATGACCATCAGTAACGAGGACAAATAACTCAGTATCCTATTATATTGAAGATGCTTAATATGGTGATAAGAGTAAATATTGCTCAATGCACATACTATGAATCATATGATTAGTAATTCCATCCCACATAAATGCAAAATATAGTTGTAACAAAGAAGATAATTTTTCTTATAGAGAATGTTCAAGTCGAAAAAGCTCAAACAATCCGATTCATGGCTTTCCTCAATGAATTCTACTTGCATTTCTGCTCACAAATAGTCATGAAAAGTGTGGATTTAGATTGTGATATGAAATATATATATAATATACACAATTATAATCCCCTTATTCTTGTTGCCAAAGATTTTTATTAACTATATCTATAAGGTCATCAGAATTATTGTTTCATAGTTAGCATCAACACAACAAATGGAGTGTTATCACCAAAAAATTGATCATCTAGCCCAGTTTTCGTATATGCGCACATCTTCCGTATATGCCCAGTTTCCGTATATGCGCACATCTTCCGTATATGCCCAGTTTCCGTATATGCGCACATCTTTCGTATATGCCCAGTTTCCGTATATGCACACATCTTCCGTATATGCCCAGTTTCCGTATATGCGCAGTTTTTGTATATGCACACATCTTCCGTATATGCCCAATTTCCGTATATGCACAGTTTCCGTATATGCGCACATCTTCCGTATTTGCGCAGTTTCCGTATATGCGCACATCTTCTGTATATGCCCAGTTTCCGTATATGCGCAGTTTTTGTATATGCGCACAGTTTCTGTATATACCCAGTTTCCGTATATGCACAGTTTCTGTATATGCGCACATCTTCCGTATATGCCCAGTTTCCGTATATGCACACATCTTCCGTATATGCCCAGTTTCCGTATATGCGCACATCTTCCGTATATGCCCAATTTCCGTATCTGCACACATCTTCCGTATATGCCCAGTTTCCGTATATGCACACATCTTCCGTATATGCCCAGTTTCTGTATATGCACACATCTTCCGTATATGCCCAATTTCCGTATATGCGCAATTTTTGTATATGCGCACATCTTCCGTATATGCCCAGTTTCAGTATATGCACAGTTTCCATATATGCGCATATCTTCCATATATGCCCAGTTTCCGTATATGCGCACATCTTCCGTATATGCCCAGTTTCCGTATATGCACACATCTTCCGTATATGCCCAGTTTCTGTATATGCGCACATCTTCCATATATGCCTAGTTTCTGTATATGCACAGTTTCCGTATATGCGCACATCTTCTGTATATGCCCAGTTTCCGTATATGCGCACATCTTCCGAATATGCCCAGTTTCCGTATATGCGCACATCTTCCGTATATGCCCAGTTTCCGTATATGCACAGTTTCCGTATATGCGCACATCTTCCGGATATGCACACATCTTGCGTATATGCACATTTTCCGTATATGCGCACATCTTCCGTATATGCCCAGTTTCCGTATATGCACACATCTTCCGTATATGCCCAGTTTCCGTATATGCGCACATCTTCCGTATATGCCCAGTTTCCGTATATGCACATCTTCCGTATATGCGCACATCTTCCGTATATGCCCAGTTTCCGTATATGCGCACATCTTCCGAATATGCCCAGTTTCCGTATATGCGCACATGTTCCGTATATACCCAGTTTCCGTATATGCACAGTTTCCGTATATGCGCACATCTTCCGTATATGCGCACATCTTGCGTATATGCACATTTTCCGTATATGCGCACATCTTCCGTATATGCCCAGTTTCCGTATATGCACACATCTTTCGTATATGCCCAGTTTCCGTATATGCACACATCTTCCGTATATGCCCAGTTTCCGTATATGCACACATCTTTCGTATATGCCCAGTTTCCGTATATGCGCACATCTTCCGTATATGCACACATCTTCCGTATATGCCCAGTTTCCGTATATGCGCACATCTTCCGTATATGCCCAGTTCCGTATATGCGCACATCTTCCGTATATGCCCATTTTCGTATATGCGCACATCTTCCGTATATGCCCAGTTTCCGAATATGCACACATCTTCCGTATATGCCCAGTTTCCGTATATGCGCAGTTTTTGTATATGCGCAGTTTTTGTATATGCACACATCTTCCGTATATGCGCAGTTTTTGTATATGCACACATCTTCCGTATATGCCCAGTTTCCGTATATGCACAGTTTCCGTATATGCGCACATCTTCCGTATTTGCCCAGTTTTCGTATATGCGCACATCTTCCGTATATGCCCAGTTTCCGTATATGCACAGTTTCCGTATATGCACACATCTTCCGTATATGCCCAGTTTCTGTATATGCGCACATCTTCCATATATGCCCAGTTTCCGTATATGCAGTTTCCGTATATGCACACATCTTCCGTATATGCCCCGTTTCCATATCTGTCCAGTTTCTGTATATGCGCACATCTTCCGTATATGCCCAATTTCCGTATATGCGCACATCTTCCGTATATGCCCAGTTTCCGTATATGCGCACATCTTCCGTATATGCACATCTTCCGTATATGCCCAGTTTCCGTATATGCGCATTTTTTGTATATACACACATCTTCCGTATATGCCCAGTTTCCATATATGCACAGTTTCCGTATATGCGCACATCTTCCGTATTTGCCCAGTTTCCGTATATGCGTACATCTTCCGTATATGCCCAGTTTCCGTATATGCGCAGTTTTTGTATATGCGCACAATTTCCGTATATACCTAGTTTCCGTATATGCACACATCTTCCGTATATGCCCAGTTTCCGTATATGCGCATTTTTTGTATATGCACACATCTTCCGTATATGCCCAGTTTCCGTATATGCACAGTTTCCGTATATGCGCACATCTTCCGTATTTTCCCAGTTTCCGTATATGCGCACATCTTCCGTATATGCCCAGTTTCCGTATATGCGCAGTTTTTGTATATGCGCACAGTTTCCGTATATGCCTAGTTTCCGTATATGCACACATCTTCCGTATATACCCAGTTTCCGTATATGCGCACATCTTCCGTATATGCCCAGTTTCTGTATCTGCACACATCTTCCGTATATGCCCAGTTTCCGTATATGCACACATCTTCCGTATATGCCCAGTTTCCGTATATGCGCACATCTTCCGTATATGGCCAGTTTCCGTATATGCGCAGTTTCCGTATATGCGCACATCTTCCGTATATGCCCAGTTTCCGTATATGCACACATCTTCCGTATATGCACAGTTTCCGTATATGCGCAGTTTTTGTATATGCACAGTTTCCGTATATGCCCAGTTTCCGTATATGCGCACATCTTCCGTATATGCCCAGTTTCCGTATATGCATACATCTTCCGTATATGCCCAGTTTCCGTATATGCCCAGTTTCCGTATATGCGCAATTTTTGTATATGCACACATCTTCCGTATATGCCCAGTTTCCGTATATGCACACCGTAAATGCGCACATCTTCCGTATTTGCCCAGTTTCCGTATATGCGCACATCTTCCGTATATGCCCAGTTTTTGTATATGCGCACATCTTCCGTATATACCCAGTTTCTGTATATGCCCAGTTTCTGTATATATGCACATCTTCCATATATGCCCAGTTTCCATATATGCACACATCTTCTGTATATGCCCAGTTTCCGTATATGCGCACATCTTCCGTATATGTCCAGTTTCCATATATGCACACATCTTCCGTATATGCCCAGTTTCCGTATATGCCAAGTTTCCGTATATGCGCACATCTTCCGTATATGCACACATCTTGCGTATATGCACAGTTTCCGTATATGCGCACATCTTCCGTATATGCCCAGTTTTCGTATATGCAGACATCTTCCGTATATGCCCAGTTTCCGTATATGCAGACATCTTCCGTATATGCCCAGTTTCCGTATATGCGCACATCTTCCGTATATGCCCAGTTTCCGTATATGCGCACATCTTCTGTATATGCACACATCTTCCGTATATGCCCAGTTTCCGTATATGCACAGTTTCCGTATATGCGCACATCTTCCGTATATGCCAAGTTTCCGTATATGCGCACATCTTCCGTATATGCTCAGTTTCCGTATATGCGCACATCTTCCGTATATGCCCAGTTTCCGTATATGCACACATCTTCCGTATATGCCCAGTTTCCATATATGCACAGTTTTTGTATATGCACACATCCTCCGTATATGCCCAGTTTCCGTATATGCGCACATCTTCCGAAGATGTGTACAAATTCCATTTACGGAAACTGGGCATATACGGAATATGTGCGCATATACGGAAACTGGGCATATACGGGTGATGTGTGCATATACGGAAACTGGGCATATACGGAAGATGTGCGCATATACGGAAACTGGGCATATACGGAAGATGTGCGCATATACGGAAACTGTGCATATACGGAAGATGTGCACATTTACGGAAACTGGGCATATACGGAAGATGTGCGCATATACAGAAACTGGGCATATACGGAAGATGTGCGCATATACGGAAACTGGGCATATACGGAAGATGTGCGCATGTACGGAAACTGGGCATATACGGAAGATGTGCGCATGTACGGAAACTGGGCATAGACGGAAGACACGCGCATATCTTCCATATATGCCCAGTTTCCGTATATGCGCACATCTTCCGTATATGCCCAGTTTCCGTATATGCGCACATCTTCCGTATATGCCCAGTTTCCGTATATGCATAGTTTCAATAAAGGTTAAAGAGGTTAAATAACAAGTACATGTTTATTAAATGGGTTGATTCTCACATGTAAAATCTATGGAATATGAACATAAACCATAAACTATAATTCATATGTAAAGAAATAAATGAATATTCTAGGGTCGAGGATGTGAAAATATATTTAAGCTGTCATATTTTTTTCGATATATATTTTGTGTATACTTAAGAGTCGTTATTGTATGGTAGCTTATGATAAAAATATCTATGGTTACATATTTGTTAAGAGACTTTGTAAGAATATTTTTAAAGTGATATTGGATTGTAATGTGTGGTTATTGTTTTTTATCTAGTATCAAGTTAGAAAGGCTTATGTATTTTTAGACAGATTAATCTTGAGGTGCGAGGTATAAGTCTTAAGATTACATTTTAAACATCAAATAAGATATAAATATATAAGTAACTTAACTTATAAACTTGATAATTTGTAAATAATAAACGAAAAATCTAGTATCAAGTTAGAAAGGCTTATGTATTTTTAGACAGATTAATCTTGAGGTGCGAGGTATAAGTCTTAAGATTACATTTTAAACATCAAATAAGATATAAATATATAAGTAACTTAACTTATAAACTTGATAATTTGTAAATAATAAACGAAAAATCTATTACAACTATTCATCAAAAGTAATGTAACATTGATAGAATATAACATCGCATCCACATAACGATTTAAAATTCAATGAAAATGTTGTCATCAACACAAGTATAAATTTATGTATTTTTATTCAAAATAGGTCCAACTATACATGTTTCTTTTTTACAAAATAGAACATCATTTCCAACATAAATAATGGAATCTCATGCCCATAAATGACATAATGGAAAAACAACATCATGATCGATCTAAAGTATGGATCTATAAGTCACCCTCGTCCCTCTTGGCACTCCCAGGTGGATTTCCAAATTGATATCTCTGCAAAAAAATACAATAATCAATTAGTTGTAAAAATTGAAAGGAATTTAATCAATTTCATTAATTCACGATGATATTTTGATCAAATACTCGTTCTCACCGTGAGGTTTTGAGGCAATGGAGAAGACAGCCCTTCCTGAGTAGATGGCGGAGCACTTGGTGACAAATATAGGCATGGTTCAGGGGTGCTAGATAAAGGCATGGTGGATGTGAAATAGGGAAAAGGTAGTGGGTGTGGGCGACAATACACCCCCACCGGTTGTACGATAGTGGGAATCACTGTAGGCCGGGGGATTAACCTAGGGGGGGAAATTGGAATGTTAAGGGTGGACGATTGAAAAGATGAGAATGGTTGATGACTGAAGGGTAGGGGTGAGCATTGGGAAGGTATTAGAGAGGTGGTTATAGGCATGGAAGAATTTATGGAGGAAAAAGGTGGTGGGTGTGGGCGATGATACATCCTAATTGGTTCAGCAATAGGGGGAGCACCCTTGGGGAGGATATTGGGGTGTTAATGGCTGAAGTCGTGTTCTCAATGCTAGATCTTTTTTCAATAGCATGTTCATCAAATAAACGAATTCGACAACTTGGAATGTTGTGAAATGTGGGTCCCTCAGCTGTAACAATAAAAATAGTTCATATAGTCATGCAAATGTGTTGAACATGCTAATATATCGCATTTAACATAAAACAATGCATAGCATGAAATTTCCATACCAATATTGGGTATAATAGAATCTTGTATTATCTCAGGCGCGTGGTCCACATTTCTTTGTTTTTGAGAAGCTGACCCCAATTGTTCATCCATTCTTTTTTTCCTTGCATGAACTCGTCCAACCCTTTCAAATTGTAGATTATCTGTCCCTGATTTTGACTTGCGACCACATGGGCCTACCGATTGCATCTGTCCCATGACAAATAACATTGGATTTATCAATATGTCTACATGTAGTATATGTTATTACAGCATCATCTGGTCTCATTTGAAGTCGTCGCACAAAGAAGTGACATTGGCAACCAACTTTAATACTTTCATGTCGATTGCGGTTTGTCTTTGGATCTGATGATGCACTCCTAATTATCCTTGTTGACTCCGGGCCATATGAACACCAATAACTGTACGTAAAAAAATTACTACAAATTAGATATAATATTTATGCATATTGAAAAAATTATACGTATCTTGAAAAAGCATATAGAGACTCACACACTGTACTCCAGGTATGTTGAGTAATTGGTGCGTGTGATATCCTCTATTCCTCTACTTCGATGTTTCTTGAGAAGAAATCGAGTGGGTGCACTTTCATTTGATTCCTCTCCACTTATGAAATCATCAAGTCGACAATATGGAATCACCGCAACTTGGTCCCCCCCAATCTCTGTCCATGTTAAGTCTTCTGCTGAAAATTGTATCATATCTTCTGGGTCTTCAACTTCCAACTCGTTAATCTTCCCCCACTTACTCATTCTTAAAATACCTGTACGAATTGCATTGAAAATAATTTAGTTTGAGTAAATATTATGGTCTTGATCAATGCATAGCGTACCACTTTGGGATTAAGTAATATTCAGGGGATCTTAGATGACATTGTACGATAAGTAAGATATTAATAAGCTTAAATATCTCTGACAAGTTTAGATTAACCATGTACAGAGAAAATTTTAAGAACCCCTCCTAAATTTATATATATAATAAATGGGCGAATCTCCATGTTATATAGGAAAAATGGAAGGCCATTTTATCAATAATATAATATGTATATATAATTTTTTGGCGAATCTCTCACCAGGCATGGCGAATATTTTACTCAATTATAAAATCTTGTGTTTATTGAATACACAAATGAAATCATTGCATTTCTTTAAAATATCTTTTGAAATAAAAATTACCGAAATTACATATCGATAACCTAGTGGGTGTAGGATAAAATTCACCCATGTCATTCACAGAAAACATGAGAGAAAACCTAATACTATATATAAAACCAATAAAAATTCAAATTCATCACTTCTAGGGACCTCATAGCCACCCTGCCAATACACAAGTACGTTCCTATTTGCAGTTAGAAAAATTACCCAAATTACAATCTGTTTACTCCAGCATGTGTTGGAAAGTTATAGAAGGATGACTAGTGCAATAGCAATCAAACCAGAAGGAAGATTTTCGGTGATAACTCTTTCTACCCTTGGTGAATCCGGAACACTAGAAGTAGGAGTAACAGGTTCAGATACGTCAGGTTCTTCGCCTATATCACTAGCAGATGAAAAACTACCAGTAAGCTCTGAAACTGCAACAGCTTCAGGATTATAACATGTTTCTAAACCTTGGTAATCCAGATGAACTACCACTGAAGACTGTCCTTCTTCAGGTGAACCTCCTTCTTCAGGTGAACCTACTCTACTGCCACTAGGATTTACAAGGAATTTCCAACCTTCGAAATGACTCGGGACCTCTTCGGGAGGTTGGCCTCGAAGTCTATGAGACCTCCTCAACAAATCGGCCACGGTGACAACTTCAGGAGACTTGCCCCGACTGGTAGGGGACTGTCTCGGTAATTCAGCCACAGTTAAAAACTTTTAAACTACTGCACACGCAGACAAAGTAGAAACTCAAATCAAACCACCTAAAGTCTCTAAAGAACCAAACAAATTTGAATCAGACGCCTAAAGAATCTAGGGCGTCAAACCATACGCAAACAGTAACCTTCTAGACCGAAAACACTGGTTGGTGATGAAATCCAACGTCGTCGAATTCAGTGCAGAAGTGGTGGGTGAAACAGTTACCCCGACAACCTGCTTAATGAATAGACTGGACCAAGTTCCTCCACTTTTAACTGTCTCGAGTGAAGTGAACCCCCAGAAAATCCAAGTGAGTCTAGCCGACGTCTGTTCCAGGTACAGTGGGATCTTCCCTCCACCGTCACCTCGGGTAGAGCCCTAAAGATTATGGTCACTAAGGTCACCAATAGCAACAAATACACCTGGGGGAACAGTCTACGATCCGATACACACGCAAGGGCAGAGTAGCAAGCTCAATCCCCTTGCCGGCTCCTTGACAATAATCCAAGGTTTACCGACAAGTGACCCCAGGCTCCTCGACAATAATCCGAGGTTTACCGTTTGTAGTACGTGTATATCTGGCGTCGTTCCCAATGAAGGAGGATTGATCCCCTCACTGGTTCGGACACGATCTCGTGCTTCTCCTTTAAGAGGAGCTTTCCCAGAGCGTAATTGTAACAATTGGATTTATCCTACCACAAGATGAGCTACTTGTTTGGTTTTACTGTCTTGGAGAGTTAATTACTCTCCTACTCCAAGACACTAGCCTGATCTATATTGGTGTTTCAGAGCCCTAGTAAATAAAAAGTTACTACGTCAATTTTACTTTAAGCGTTAATTTTATGGTTGTTCTTTAAGTCAAAAGGTAGTGTAAATGAAACTGAATGGTGTGTAGACTCGACTCAAATCCACTAAAAAATGCACCTAGGATGATTTAAACTATTTTGCCTTTTTCAATGAATATCCTAACTAAGAGAGTTGAGAGAATGCAAAATTTATAAAATGACAACTTTCGTAGCAAAGACAATCAAAGAAACAATCTCTTTATCTTTTCCGACGCATACAACTCATGACCACTAATTATCTCACGAAAATTTCCTTTTTCTTTCAAAAACTCCAAACACTACTTAAAGCAAACTTTTTCCAAAAGAATTTTTATATTTTTCCTATACTAAGAAAACATATAAAACTATGTTATCAAAAATCAATTTTAACAAATCTATGAAAATCAAAGCAATTTTACTTGGATTATGGCCACTTACTTTTCCCCTTAATTAAGCTATGTGTGAAATGTAAAAATTTTAAAGTAAAGGCTAAGTAATTGCCCTACTAATATTGATTATTAAAACAATCCGAACTATATGGAAAAAAATTGCAGAGGTGAAGGCAATTCACTAAAGTTTGCCAGTCACCCACTAAAGAAAAATTACAATGATTGTTTTTGTTCTCTGTAAACCGTGGGGTTAGGCTCTGCACAAGCGAGCAAATGGTGTGTCAATCTGCAAGAAAATGATAATTGTTAAGCCAAATTATAGATATTAGGAGAGAGAATGATTATAAGCAATATGCATTATCAATGTTCTAAATTTAAACTTATATGATTAAAGAACAACATATTTTATAAATGATACTATACTATAAATAATTTGACTAAAATTTACAATCTCACTAAAACAAATTAGTATTGAAGAACAAAATTTATTTATACATTCAAAAATCTAATTTACCCAATAAAAAATTGCATTATAAAATTTTTGAATATAATTTAATAAAAAACCTACAATCTTATAAAAAAACAAAAATCATTAAATTTTAGGCCAAAAATAAAATAAATTAATTATTATCTTCACCCACAATTATAACTATGTACATTAACCCTTATAGGCATATCTACTACCTTCCCTCCAATACCATGGTCATTAAACTCATATTTGAGGACTCATTTTTTAGGACAGTACTCCTTTTCAACCACTGCACCTATATTATAATTTAGTTGGGTTGGGATGAAAGTTGGGGCGCTTTACCTTTGGTCTCAACTATAACCGTGTACATTAACACTTACAACCATATTTGCAACTTTCTTTGAAACACCCTGCACATTAAATTGATTTACCGAGCAAGCATTCCTTTTCAGAAACTGGAAGTAATATTATACTTTAGCTGGGATGGGCGGCTCTTGGAAAATAAAAAAGAGGGATTAGATATTATAGTTAATTTATAATTTAGATTAGTTGAGGATGAGATATATGGTTAAGATATTGTTTATAATTTTTTTTTACTAAATTTGTGTTTCACTTAGACTTATATCAAACAGATATAAACACGCCCCCCCAACACACACACACACACACACACACACATATATATATACCAAGTGCTAAAAACAAGTGTGGCATTTACAACTAAAACAAACAAAAGAAATATGTCTTATGTTTGTTCGAATTCCATTGCTGGGACGTTCGGTATCCTCGTTTTAAAAGGTGCCATATAAAAGAAAAAGTATTTATTTAGAAGGATGACATAATATTTTCCAATACCACTGTTGCGTTTATGAAGTGGCATCCACAAATCTAGTTGAGCTACGTCAGTATATTCGCGGAGGTATTGAAACTTGAATTTTATGAAGCATATTAAATTTAAATTTTAGGTAGCCTTAGATAATTGTAGGAAGGCTTGATATTGAAATTAACAGGTTTTTAATTAAGGTTAAAATTTCTCTGTATTTATCTGTAGAGTAAAAATTTATTTAACCATTACCAAAACAGTGTCAAATTTTTTTGTAATAGTCTATCAGAAATAAATCTCTCTTATTGAATTCCATAACATTATCATGATTTTGCATTATTTCTCAATCCTTGTAATTCCTATTATCTAACTTGATAATAGCTATCATGAAAATGCAGGAAATGCAATTTTTTTTTACAATCATGGCCATATAAAACTTATAGTTCTTTTTTATAATTTTATTAATATAATTTATTTTTTTCTTACAATCTTTTTATATAATGAATTATATAAATATCATTAAACTCATCATAGAATTTAGGTAAAGAATTATAAAATTATAAAAAGAAACAACTCGTAAAATTTAATAATTTTAATAATTACCTTTTTAATTTTGGACAATCTTTTACAGTATTTAACAAAGGAGGAATTGCACACTATGATTCCTTAGTATCCTATCCATGTTGTAGAGGGGAAAAAAATTGTTCAAATTTCTAGCACTGTTCTATTGATTGCTCCTACTGATGGGGATGAACAAAAATTAGTCTAATCCTATATCCAATATAATTCTATGTATAGTATTCAAAACTATCAATGTAAAAAGTGTATGTATGAATTTGGGGTAATACATTGAAAAATTGAAGGCACTGTTCTTTCTCTTGTAAACTTCACTTGATTTGTCTGTAGATCTTCCAGTGTACCATCCACCATAGTTGTAACTTTTAGTGCCAAAAGTAACCCAAAAATGTCTTTGCACCATCCACACTAGGGAAATAAGGTGGTTCAAAATATATCTGACGTAGGGCATCACAAGCACCTAGATATGATGGACCATTCATTTCAGTGCTACCCATGGTTGTTACTACCAGCTGTTGATATGAGAAGAAAAACCTTTTCACCGCGGCTTCTATTGCCTGGAAGGCCAACAGAACATGTATTGTTGCAACATGGTAAGCACCTGAAGTGTCATGTGAGCGCAGTCCATGTGAATGAAACAAATGCATAAGTGCCTCCTGGAGCCTTGGTCCACCCTTTGGATCAGCCTCAACACCGATGACTTTGGGCACCAGATGCCTTAGTTCCTTGCATGCATTTGTAAGGTCTCTAAGGGGGGCAGACCGAAGGCAATATGCGCCTGCAAGCGTACTAGTGCTGCTAATTGCCAACTGGTGTTTAAGGCAAAGGAAATCATCAGGGTCCATCACTAGAAGCAAGTTCACAATTTCTGTGAGCATGTTCCACATCCTTTCAACCATCCAACAGTCTTTGGATGCTCCTACGAAATCCCCAGAGTCTATTCTTTCATATACTCTCTGCAACAATTCTTGGCCTACAAATACCCAGGCCTCAAAGATCTGGAGGACATTGCAAAGTTTGGCATCTTCTAGATTATGGAACTGTTTATGTTGTTTTAAAGAGTGCAAATATCTTGGCTTGCAGATTCTATCATATTCAAGAAGAGGCTTACCTGACATATTTGGTTCCCCCAGACCTAAAGTGAAGGGAGTCCTCTGCATATGGCCTTCAATGGCAAGCCATATTCTAGAAACCATAGCTTCAGCGCTTTTCCATCTACCCAAACGAGGAAGTAAGCTCTCTTCACTTGTTCTGCTAACCACAGGTAAAGCACCAGGTCTCTGCCATACCTCGTGGAAAACTTTCCTAGCAAGAATACCACTACTTACTGACAACTGAAGAGTGGGAACCTGCTTGTCATTTTCACAAATCATTGAAATCAACTCAATCTGGGAACTAATTAAGGATTCAAGCCTTCTCTTCCATTCCTCTTTGTCAATGTAAGTCCTTGTGTCACAGAGGACAGACGGAACAAACCGAAAAGTAATCTCCAATGACTGTAAGGCAGCCTTTACCAACCCCTCTCTAGACCAACCAGGCCATTCCTTGAATTTCCACATGGCACTGAGCTCGGGGAGATGCACATACTGCTCGTAACCCGCACACTCCATGGGGGAGGGCTCTATAGAGTCTTCAACAAAGGAAAAATAAGATGCCATTTATTTACAGGACATATTTTTTCCCTGCAAACATAACCAAGAGAGTAAAGACACTAATTCTCTCCATATACCATAATCTAAAAAGAACAACATAATAATAGAATAAACACTAAAATCCATTTTAAACACTAAAATTTTGAAAACTGGAATAGAATAAAATGTTCTTAAATCCTTGATATATTTCAAAAGTTTTATATAATATGTTACTGGATAGAAAGCATATCTATTTGTTGCAACTCAACTTTTTCTGTATACGATAAAAACTTAACACATAAATTATCTTGCGGTTGCCGAGCCTCACTTATAAGCCTTATGGCGATGTTAATGCCGTTATGACTACACAGAGATCCGGAAATAATCCCATCACCAGAAAATAATCAATAGAAGGGTATAATCAGTTCATATCGGAACTGAGTTAATCTAATGGAAACAATGCAAAACATGGCCTATATCGATGTGAGACACAAACTACCTGTTGTGATATATGTAAGCCGTGGAATTTTCTCTAATCTAGCAGAAGGACATGGTGCATCGATCTTCAAATCGATAAAATTAGAGGTGATAGGAGGGCACTCTATTGAATGGCTGTGCCATATTGCATTTTCTATGTTTTTAGTATCGTCTTATGAAGAAGATTTTTGATACGGTAATAAATTCTGTAAGTTTTGTTTCTTTATATTCAGTGGCCCTTTTTAGACTGGTTACAGGAATAGTTCTGAACAATGTGTATGTGGATGGGAAGCTTAGTATATCTTTTTATTTTGGCAAATATGGGAGAGATATGAATAGCATGTACTATTAAAATAGGTGATGGGTCCACTTGATGTATTATGTTATTTTATTAATTCAAAAAATGATTGAATCATTGGAGCATTGTTGAGAGTTCGACGTTAGAAGAAGTAGACTGAATTGAATGAGTTAACACTTCGATCATTATTTAATGTTTAAAAAAATAATTTATATTAAAATTTTGAAAGAATGGTCAACAACTTATGCATTTTTAAAGATGTAAACTGAAGTAAATGATTTAACACTTCGATTATTATTCGATTTTTAAAAAATAAATTATATTAAAATTTTGAAATTAAATGTTAATAGTGAAACGGGTTTTTATTTAAATTTATATGTATTTTTACATTTATGTAATATTGATTTAAAAAATTAATATTATTAATAGAAAAATATTTTAAGAATTCCAATAAAAATATTTAAAATAGTTCAAATTAAAAAGGAACAGAGAAATTATGTTCCTTATATAACAATAGTTCAAATATAGGAAACTTAGGGTCTGTATACCAAATTTAGAGTTCATAGACACTAAAAATATTACATGTTAAGTAAAGTATTAAAAGAAATGTTTTAAAACAAGAACACATATTGGATAAACGAGTTATGTGCATCCATGCATCCATGAGAAAATTTACAGACTTGGAAATTTAAAATCCTTCGGCGCTGCAAACCTTTAATTGCTTCAGAGATTTAGATTTACAGATGTATCAAAACAGTTTTTGGAAAAAAAATAAAAATCACTGGGCTTTACTTTTTAAAAAATGGAGCAAGAGGGTTAACTGGGCATATAAATGTGCTGATATTTTGCAGAGGCAACCCCAAAACTTGTTCTTCAGCTGATGAATGTGAGAGGGCTTACGATTTCCCATGTCAAAAGCCATCTGCAGGTATGCACTCGTTGCTTTTTAATTCCAAGCTGCAGAGTTATTGTTTTTCCAGAACAAAAGTTTGACATTGTATTTAATGGAATATTCTATGATGTTTTCCAGATGTACCGTACTGAAAAGAACAACCAACACAACCATGGTAATTAATTTAGTTTAGTTCTTCTTTTCTACACTATTTTTTATTGAATTCTACTTTTGTCAATACAGTAACAACTTTGGGCTTACAGAATCCCAAACCCAAAACTGCCAACAACAATCTATGCCAACAAATGGCCAGAAGCAACATATCACAGATAACGATGGTGAAGAGGATCTGTGTTCTGATTTTTCAAAAACATCTACGTGCTCCTCTGCGTATTCACTTGGAACAACTCATAATAGGTAAGCACTATAACCATAAATCCTTCTTAATTTTGAAATTTTGGATTTTCAAGAATGTGTGAATTCAAGACTGCAAAATTACAGGCTTTGGATGGGAGACACAGACTCTTTTATCATGGCCAGTGAACGAAGTGCTCTCGATCATGTAAATTCAATTGAACAGCAGCCAACCTGGAGTGATTCCATACAACCTGGCACTGGTCGTCATGGTAACTTGGTTGGAAAATTTCATAATAGTTTACAATTCTAAGATATCATAGTTTGATGATGAATATATTTATTTCATTCGTTTGAAGATTCTTTTGACCTTTTCTATAAAAACCTGTTTTGTAAATGTATGTCTGAGTAACAAATACTCTAATATTTAGACATGAACCATGTTTGACATTTTGAAATAGTTAAATTGTTGGCTTGAAAGCAAAGTGTTTTCATTTCTCAGGTCATATCGCGGAAGAAACTCCAACTCCAACTGATATTTTTAACAAAGGAAACTCTGACTGCAGATCACAGACAAGTTTGAAGGTCAGCGAAAAAAACCCTAAATAATTAGTTCATTTTACTAAATTAATTAATTAGATAAATTTTCCGAGTTACTGTGCAGTGCAAGAAGCTTTTTAAATTTGATAATGTATAATTTTTTTGATGTAGATTTTTATTGTGAGATGAATTTTTGGAAAATAATTAGTTTGTTACACATTTATTGACGTGTACTGAAATGTTTGACCAACTAAGTTAGCCAACACAGTTCTTTTGCAAAAAATCATTTTACAATTAATTTGTAAGTGAAACTATGAAATTTTGTTGATCTTGTTTTTTCCTTCGTGGACAGGGGAATGAGGTCGAACATCTGGTTCACATCTTATTACTGCGACATGAACAAAGTAATGCGATGGATAAGCCCCAGGAGCCATTGAGATACCCTTTTGAACTGCAATTGACAGGAAGATTATGCCAAGGAAATGGGAAATGGGAAGATGAAAAAGATGAAAATCCATTTCATGAGACAGTTGATATTACTAATCTATCACTTAGCCTTAGTACAACATATAACAAAACAAAAACATCATGCCCAAGAGAAAGCGGTCTTCTCTCATTAAACTATAATAGCTTTCAAGATCAGAACGATATCAAGCTGGATTTGACGATATGAACCGTGGCGCTTGAAAAATCAGAGACCAGAACGAATATTAATGCTGATTTCGATGGTTCAAGATAACCAAGTTCGCTAAATTCTCTTCTCTTAGTTACAGGGTCCTCGCTATGGTTGAAGATAACCAAGTTTGCTAAATTCTCGTCTCTTAGTTTCAATAAACTTTCAGAATTTCATTCTTCAAAAGCTTAATGCCTCGTGCTTTTTCTTTTCTTCATTGTTTCTCGTTTTACTTGTAATAGATCGGTTTAACAGTGTTGGACTTGGGAGACCAACACACCAGAATATATGATCTATGCAATTTTCAAGCACACAGACAAGAATATATATATGATCTATGCAACTTTTAAGCACAGATGGCACAGCGTAAATATTTCTTCACAGAAGGGAAAAATTATGGATCGATGGCTTACTAATCAAGAAATTACCTTGAGATATATTATTGAGATCAGAGTGACAACATCCAAAACAAACCCAAAAATTAAATCTAATTCATCTAGCCATTTTAGGGCATACATCATGAAGGAATTATATAACCCTTCTATATATAATCACAAAGTATTGAACAATTATGATCGTAAAGGTTTTAATACCGTGGCAATGGAAGTCACCCGTGATCACCAATCTCTGTTCGCCGCTGCAGAGCCGTGTTCTTCTTCGCTGGTTGCAGGGGCTGCTCTGCCGTGTTCTTCTTCGCGGGTCTTAAATCTTGATAGCGTATGGAGTTTATGGATCCCAGCACCAGTAATTGCGTGGGTTGAAATCTCGATAGCGTATGGAGTTTATGGATCCCGGCACCGTTAATGCGCGGGTTGAGTTGGTAAACTACGGAGGCGCCGGCAGAATTTAAGTCCATTAATGGATAGGTTGGTGAACTGGTTATGTCCTCAAACTGGAGGCGGGCAGGGACATCGGCACCGGACGCGGGCAGGAACGGGCATTGCCACAGCTGAGTGATGAGATATGCATCCATGCATCCATGCATGTGATGGGCTCTCCGGGTGACGGCAATCTGGTGCATTAATGATGCTATAGTCCATGAAATAGCACTTGCCGGTTCATCAGTGCCTCGATGTAAAGTACGAAAAGCGTGTGCATATCCTGCCTATTAATGATACCGTCAAGGGTGTTACTGACAATCTGTTCGATGCATATTTAAAGCCCTATTTCATGGAGGGATATCACCAAGTAAGGAAAGGAGACCTTTTCCTTGTTATAGGTGGAATGCATAGTGTAGAGTTCAAAGTATTGAGACGGACCGAGGGGAATATTGTGTTGTTTCTCCTGATACTGAGATCTTTTGTGAGGGAGAGTCTGTGAAGCGGGAGGATGAAGATAGATTGGATGAAGTTGGTTATGACAATGTTAGTGATGTAAGGAGGAAATGGCCCAGATTCTGAATTGGTTGAGCTTCCACTTAGGCACTCGATAATTCAAAGGAAAGCACGTGTTATATGTGATGCTAATGGGTAAACACATTTATGAGAGCCCCGACAGGAACTACAAGGCTAACCATTCACGAAAAACATTGAATGGACACGACAATACCATTCACATTTAAAAAAAAGGAAATTTAATTAAGTGAATTTAAAAAAAAGGATTAATCAATTAATAATCATAAGTGACTTATGAAATTATAATAAAGTTACTTTATTCAATTATAAAGTCACTTTATTTATTAATTTTATTAACTTACTTTTCTTAATAACATTATATATATAAAATAAAATGATATTAAAAAATGAATAAGAATATTATATTAAAAATATATATAATTAACAAAAAAAAAGGAATTCAATAACACTTCCTACACATGCTGACGTGGGTGAGTGAAGAAATTGTCAGCGATTAAGCTTTGAGGACAAAGTTTTTTGAAGAGAGAGGCAATGTTAAGAATATAATTTAGATAAAAATAAATGTAAATAATAAATAATCAAAGTAATGATTATTTAAATAGTCATTAGTTAAATTAAAAGGCATGTCTAAAGACATGCTAAGTCATAAAGGGGCACCTACCTAGGTATATAAGTGGGCTCTCATTGTAACATTCATTCACTCTTGTACATTCATCTTATTAATACAAATATTACTTACAATACATTATGTATTTTACATATTAAAAGCACAAACAATTCTAAGTTCTGTCGCTTTAGAGAGATCTTTTTAAAGGCTTGGAGGGGTTGTTTATGAAGGGAAACAACCCCTAGTTTCCCTCAAAACCACTTGAAAAAACGTGAAACAACCTTCTGAGGGGTCTGCTACTGCCCTGACAATAAATTGGTTGGTTTATGACGAAACTGACTGGTTTCATCATAAACTAGCTGCTTTATGGCCGTTTAGGCCCAAAAACTGGGAATCTGCTCCAAAAAACCAATTTTTCAACCGGTTCAATGGCTGAGGCTAATGAACTGACGAGTTTGACCGATTTACAATTTGAATTGGATGGTTTTGAATATTATGGCTACAAATTGTTCATAAAGGCTATGAGCTCATTATGGTCATTGTGTTGATCTCGAGCTAATTTCTCTACTAACAGAGTGACATGACACAACTGAGCTTTAATAAAATCAAATGGGGGAGGAAGTTCCACTTTTCTAGGAGAATTAGCCTGCTGGTCTACCTCCTCTCTAATGTCCCATTGATCCATAGAATGCATTGTCCCATGCCTCGAGGGTCGACACCCCTACGTGCATGTCATCTTTGTCTTTGCATTTCCTTCCGCATACCCCTTTCAACTAGAATTCCTAAGGTCCCACACCCCACGATCCATTTCAAGAAACCCTCCTTGCTGGCCCAACCCTTGGATCTACGTCACAGAACTGGAAACTGACCTCTGCCTCACCTCAACCCTACACATAAAATATGCTCACCCACCCCTTGCACTGAGAACCACTAAGCATACACGACATGAATCCACCCTCTGGAGTCATTGGACCACCTCCAATATAGCTTCCCCATAGGCCTAGTATCCGTTGGTTGACAACTAATCCCTTCAAAGAAAATGTTACTAGCCACAATGAAACCCAAACCAACAACTATGGCCATGAGGGTAGTGGAGCTAGTCAAATCATAACATCAGATGAAAAAGACAAAATAGGCGAAACCATAAGAATTTACCTGCACCATAGTGAATTTGGGAAACCCCCAAACCAAGCTACAAAAATTCTCCAATCTACAAAATCTATGCCTAACTCACATTGCAACGCTTTCCCACAAACCACTTCCCGCCACAATGTCCCAGGATCCCAGGTAGCTACCTTAAGAACCAACTCCATAGCCAGTGACACACTATACCGTATGAAAATGTAACCCCTCTTGACAGTTTGCAAACAAGGAGTGTGGCATGGCTTGAGGATTAAGCCATCCTGCGCACCTAAAGAGCTAATACTTGCCATAGTCTCCACCTTCATCTCTTACGACACACAAACGAGTCCCTCGACTAGGCAAATGGTGATTAAACCCCAAACATTCTCCATAACCTTCACTAGGCTCTCGCTAGATGAGGCGTTTTCAACACACTTTCGAATCATTAATGACACTTGGTGGTGGTATTATCAGCCCATCCTGAGCCACCAATCTCCTGCCTGACACCACCATTGGGGGATGTTAAATTATCATTATTATTAATTATAAAAAGGAATATATATAACAAGACTTTCAACCATGGAGATTCACCCAATTTTATCATGGAGATTCTTAATTTGTAAACAAGATTTGTTACAATACCATGGCTTACTAATACCACATGCCCAAGAAAACCATAATTCATATTCATATGACTTATTTTTAATTAATCAATTTAATTAAAAGGTAAAAAAATGACATAACTAACTTTGAGATAAATCTCAACCTTTGATTTGTGAATAATACTAAGAATATTCTAGAATATTCTACAGAGGTTAAGTCCCTACCATCTGCCTAATAATTATTGATAATTAAAATAAAATTATGGAAGCGCTATTCCAAAATAGATACATTGAGTTACCTTTTAATTAAATTGATTAATTAAAAAATGTCATGTGAACAAGTGCCATATGAAATGAATAATGATTTTTTGGCATGTGGTATTCATAAACTATGGCATTGTAACAAATCTTACTCATAAATTAAGAATCTTCACCATAAAGTGATGGTAAATCTCCATAATTAAGAATCTTGTTACATTCTTTTAAAAAATGTAAATATGTGTAACTTATCAATTAATTATTTTTACAATAATAATAATAATAATTTAAAATCAAATTATAATTTACTTAATTTTTGTTACTTTTTATAACCGAAGATATATCAAGAATTAAATGTAGTGTTTTAAGGCCTATTGGCATTTACCAACCATTTAATTTATATGACAACCATATAAATTAAATGGTTGGTACACTTCATGATACATCTCACATGACCAAGATTAAAAAATAAAAATAAATATTAATTAGATTATAACTTTATTCTAAATTATTATCATTACTACTAAGAGAATTAATATATGAGTTAAACATATATATATTTTTAATCATGGAGATTCAATCCCACTTTATCATAGATATTTTCAATTCATAGATAGACTTTGTTACAATACTATGGGCCAATACATTCTCTTAAATTAATCAAACTATAAGTTAAATCCCCATGATCCATTTAATAATTGTTGAAAAATAAATTAAGACTTTGGAAGCCCTATTCTAAAACAACACACTTATGAGTGTGATTATCGACAATTAAATTAAAACACTGAAAATCTTATAATTAGTAATTAAATTAAAATTTTGAAAATTCGATTTCAACATAATTATTATATGAAGGAGATATCATTAATTATTAAGATGAGAAGACTCATGTCTACCTTCAATGTAATAGGGAGATATGCATGTTCCCCTTTGCATAAGTAAACCAGTGTAGATCCATCTTAATTTCTAATCTATCAAATGCATTGAGGGATCAAATCCCTCAAGGTGAAAACCTCTTTTTTGAGTGCAAAACTTGAGGGGAAGTTTTTGAGAGCTTTGATCCCTCTAGACTTTTGATAGATATGGAATTAAGATGGACATAGGCTAGTTTAAATATTAATAATTATAATTATAATTATTAATATTACTATTTAATTTAATTTAATTTAATTTTTAATTTTATGTAATTTTAGTGAGTCAAAATGTTTATACAACATAACATAATTTTACAACATTTCTTCCATACTAAATTAGAGAGTGCCTTTAAACACAAAAATAATAATTATCTACTAAATAAACTTCCTATTAATAAAATTAATTAACACAAGTAAAATTTAACATCAACTTCTTTCCACATCTCAAATAACTCTTAGATTATTCTATATATCAAGGAATTTAAAAATACTTAACTTCCATAATATAATATTTTAAATAAATTTAAAAAAACTTAACTTCCCTAATATGCTATTTTGAATAAATCTTAAAGACTTTCCATAATATAATATTTTTAATAAATCTAATATACTATTTCAAATAAATCTAAAAAAACTTTCCATAATATAATATTTTTAATATTAACCAAATAAATCTTAAATTATTCTATATGTCAAAGAATTTAAAAATACTTAACTTCCATAATATAATATTTTAAATAAATTTTAAAACACTTAACTTCCATAATATACTATTTTAAATAAATCTAAAAAACTTTCCATAATATGATATTTTTAATAAATCTAATATACAATTTTAAATAAATCTAAAAAACTTTCCATAATATAATATTTTTAATAAATCTCATATTAAAATTTATATGCAATATTTTTATAATTATTATTTAATCAAATAATAACATTGCTATACAGCTTACATAATACGTAAAATAATTTTACGAATTAAATAGAATTTGGAGAAACGGAATCTCATTCGCCAACTTTCTATTTAAAAAAAAAAAATTATAAGTAATTTAAAAATATTAATAAAATATATATTTTTAATAAAATAAAATAAATATTAAAATTTTAATATAATTAATGCAATCATAAACATAATTAATTATTTTTAAAAAATTACATTCAATTATGTTCAGTATATTATTTTTTTCCCAAAATGCCAATTTATCTCCCAATATTAATTTTTTAATATAACTAATGCAATCATAAACAAAATTAACTATTTAAAAAAAATTACATAGAATGTGCTCACTATATTGTTTCTGTAATGCCAATTTATAAACATATTAAAATCGACAAGCTTCAAATCTTCACCAATTAGGGATGTTGTCATCCTATTAATCCGATTAAATGAATGACAAGTACGACTCTCTTCTTTTTATCAAAGAGTTGTACCATGTTTTTAGCATTTTTACTTTAAAAATAATTTAATGATCATGTTTTTTTACGGGGAGTTTTAAAAATTCGAATTATATTTTGAAAAAATTTGATACGGATTTTTTTTTAAGCTTTAAATTTTATAATTTTAGGTGTTTTGAAAGTTTGATGGTGCTAAATCTATTTCCACTATCAAAAAGTAAATCTAAGTAAAAACTGTCAAACTTCATAATTTTAGATGCCCTAGAAGTTTTTGATAGTGGTTAATCCATTTCCACTATCAAAAACAATTCAAATACTCCATCTACAAATTTTTTTGTCGAACTCTTTTTAATCATGGAGCAATTCCTCCACCTCTATAGACTACTCCTTTAAAAATTACTATAAAAAAATTGGTAAATGCAATTTCCTATAATTTTATAAATATTTTTTTAGAGAAAAATCCTTATCATAAATATTATCTACACTATTATAAATATTATCTACACTATTTTGTCTTTTTCATATTTTAAAATTAAATTATTAAAATAAAGAATCGTTGCTTTATCTTGTCATGATTCATTTCCCTAGGAAGAGTGAATGTCTTGATGTAACATCTAAATGATTTAGTGCACTCAATCTATGGTTAGAAGACGAAGGCAAGCATCCTCAACCATCCGTTCTTGTGTGTATCCTTATAACGAACCAATGGATTTGTGGCCATTACCGTTCTTGTCATATATTATGAGAAATATTTACATATAAATTCTTAGTAAATCAAAATTGTTCGTCAAAATTTTATTATGATTAATTAAGTTGTTATTTAAAATTGTTTATTTTTTTATAGATGTTTATTAGGTTTTTATTTATTATTACACAAATTGCTATCTCATTGATTGTGGATTAGACTCTTTTTTTTGATAGCAATGAAATTAGTTGATATTTGTCACTAGAAAGAAACATGTTAAGGTATATCATATTGCTATATTGTTCCGTTATAACAAATATTAGCATAATGTCATCATTAGTTTTATGTCTATTGAAGAGTTATGTTTAAATTTATACTCTCCATATAAAAGAGCATCAACTTAGAAGATGCACACATGAACCTTTTGACTGGTAAGTAAGTCATAATTAACTTTTTAAGTCTACAAAAGCTTAATAGTTGTAAAACAAAAGCTTCTAGAAGCTTTCTAGTGAAAATATTTAGAATAAAAAACTTAGTCATTACATTGCACCTTGATAACCCAGTGTCATTGCTTGTTATAACCTCTAACATCTAAGTATCTATAATCCATTCCACCCTATGCACTCTTCTCCAAATCCTAGTGATTGATGCCTTTTATCATGACCTTCCTCCAATCCTAGCAATACACCTTTTATCATGACTTTCCTCAAATCCTAGCAATATATGTTGTGTCATACCATTCCTATAATATTTATATTGTGCTCTATGCAGTAACGTTTTAAAAATATTTGCAATATGCTATACAATGCACTCATCTCCAAATCAAGGCAATATGCTGTTTGTGGCACTCATCTTCAAATATGTGCAATATACAAGTTATGTACAATACATCACACAAAAGCTAAAATCATTACAAATTAATTAACTACAATGTATCACACCAAACCTAAAATCATTACAAAATGATACACCATGTGTTGCACTCATTTCTAAATCTTTGTAATATGAATTGTGTGGCGAGTGAAACAATATGGACAATATTAATTATATACTATGCTACAAAGCAATTTGGTTTCTCCAATAAAAACACTTAAACACAACATATATTTAAAAAATCTAAAATTAAAATGCACAAAATAATACATTATACAATTTAAAAAAATAATATTTAAACAAAAACTAAAATACAATTCACAACTTTAAAAAAATAACACTTAAAAATTGTAAAAGATATTAAATTATGTTAATTCAAAAATTTATTTTCATAAAATACATCTTACTTTCTCAATTTCCCAACCATAAAAAAGTTTCTATAAACAAAATATTTTGAAAACAACATATCCCAGCCAAATCTAAAATATGTACAATGGTATGATACATTCTTAAACTTTTATTAGATATATTTTTTTCAGTTCAAAACCAATTACTAATTTACTTTCTTATAAACCAAATTATCAATAAATAAATAATTTCCAATGACGTTTTTTATTATTTAAATAGTATCAATAAATTAATATACATTAACAAATTACAGTACATATGAACAACAAAATCACACAAATTTGACACAGTACACCCAGTAAAATATACAGTGAGGCGGAGAGACACAGTACACCCAGTAAAATATATTGGTGCAGTCAACGGAATCTGGCAGATCGAAGAATTGCTGAAATGACAGTTCATAGTCTCTTTTCTTCAAATTGTCATATAGAACATTTACAAATTCATAGCTTCAATTTTGAACATCGAGGCATATTCATAGCTCCACAGTTTGTGTTTGAAATTTTGAACATTTGGGCAAATCAAACCCCCGCAATTTGTGTTTTGCATTTCCCTGTTCAAAAAATTTTAAACCTTGGCGTAAATTCAAAAACCCCAACTAATTTAGAATTGTATGCTGCACTTGCTGAGGCCACAGTTTTACATCTACTTGCTGAGACCACAGTTTTACATCTACTTGATGGGATTGGGGGGCGAAACCGCGGAGAAAATGGAGCAGTTTGAGTACTGTTTATTCCATGCTGCTTGGCACGCGCCTGAAGGACTGAAAGCCCTTGTAGATTCCTGCACCCTGAGAGATCGAGGTTTCGAAGGTTTCTCAAGTACCCGAAGGAATCTGGAAGTCTTCGCAGACTCTCACAGTCTGAGAGATGTAGGTCTCGGAGGTTTGACAAGTACCCGAAGGAATCTGGAAGCCCTTGCAGACTCCCGCATCGTGAGAGATCGAGGACTTCAAGGTTTGTCAAGCTCCCGAAGGATTCTGGAAGCACTTCCAGGCGCCTGCATCCTGAGAGAACGATGTGTTCGAGTTTGCTCAAGCTCCCGAAGGAATCTGGAAGCCTTTTCAGAGACTTACAACTCGAGAGGTCGAGGTGTCTGAGGCTTAGCAAGTCCCCGAAGGAATCTGGAAGCATTTCCAGAGACTCACAACTCGAGAGACCGAGGTGTTCGAGGTTGCTCAAGTCCCCGAAGGAATCTGGAAGTATTTCCAGAGACTTACAACTCGAGAGGTTGATGTGTCTGAGGCTTGTCAAGCGTCCGAGAGAATCTGGAAGCGCTCTTAGCCTCTTGCACCCGGAGATATTGAGAAATTGGAGATTTGTCAAGCTCCCTATGGATTCTGGAAGCTCTTGCAGACTCGCGCACTCTGAGATATTGAGGGTTTCGAGGTTTGTGAAGCACTCGAGGGAATGTGAAAGCGTTTGCAGACTCCCACACCCTGAGAGATTGAGAACTCGGAGGTTTGTCAATAACCCCGAATTCTTTTGAAGTACTGGCAGACTAGTTGCATAAGTAGCTTCCTGCAAGGCGGCCTTTCTGCGGTGTTTAAGCACGCATCCCACAACCTTCTCCAACAGCTTCACCTCGTCCCTGAAAATTGACAAGAAAACAAACAAACCCCATACTCATTGTAAAATTTACTACAAAACAAACAAGGTGTGTATCAATACCAATTAGATTAATAATCCAGAGAGGGAGAGTTAAGAGTTCACACCCATTATAGGTATCGAGTTCGAAACCGACTCTGTACGAGACGACTTTGAGCGCATTTCTCCAACTTTCAAGAGTTTGGCGCTTGTATCTGCCTGTCTGTTCATGTTTAGTAAGAGCTTGAGCATAGCGTCCATCGTTGGCCCATCGAGGCTCAGAAGGCTTCACCTTATAAAATACAGGAATTATGATATCCCCAGTCTTCTTCAACATAAGAAGCAACTCATCCAAACACCATCTTGAATCGGCAAAACCAGGCGACAAAATGACGATGTGGACATAGGCGCTTTCGATGGCGCCTTCGATTTGAGGATCTATGTACTCTCCCGCCTGCAATTCTTCTCTATCGAGGAAAGGTTGCAATCCATGTGCATAAAGGTCACGGTAAAGATAGCCAGCAAATGTGTTTTTAACCTCCGGACCACGATGACTGATAAAGACATCGTAGTTGTAGTTTCGGTAATTGTTAGAGGTGGAGCGGGTATCGACTGAGGAATCAATGGTAGATATTTGCAGGTCTTCCATTGAACACAACTGCAGGTAAGAAGGTAAACACAGAGTGATAGATTAAAAACTGCAAAGTAAGAATAATTAACTAATTATTTATAGAATGAAGTGTATTTTTATGAAAAAAATATTTAGAATTATAAGCATAATTATAATGAGTTGCAGCTTTGAAGTCCATTCCATCCTCAAACTGACGGGTGAACTAAAATTGTTAACATGTGTGTTGCACAAGCACTTTGCCTCTATAATCACATAAACAGACAAGAAGATAAGAAATGAAATTAAAGCAGAGCTTAGTCTTTTTGAACTCAACATACAATTAAATTAGTGGTTGATATTTGAAAATGGAACCACGAAGTTAAATGTGATTGATTAAGCAATTAATATGGTCTTCAACATCCATCAAGAAGTAACATCACGAGTTTGTTGGTATCAACTCTCGGAAATAGCACATGTTATTCGATCAAAGGTAGTGATCGAAAAATAGTTGAAACATCATCTTATAAATATTTTCGTACAAGTTCATTATTTCATGCAAATTTTGCATTACTTCATTGCTTTTTTGTCAGGTAAATTTTTGTACAAACTAATTTTATATATTCAAAATCCTGAAAGAATAACATAAAAATTTTGATCTCAATTTCACTATCTTAAACTATCTTACACATAGCTTGCAAAATTAAATTTTCTTTTCATCTTATTTTTCATACAATCGAAAATGCAATCACTTAAATTCTGATGTTTCAATCAAAACATTGTTTGTAACTTTGTACTTCACAATCCCTCTCTTCAAAAGCAAAAAGGAACACAGTAAATCATCCTTCAACCAAGCATATAGAGCTAGAGATTACCATCTCAAAGAAGCAAATGGTGGCTGTCATTTCGTTTTTCCATACAATCAAATGGAGGATGTCATATTACACAAAATCCATGCATTAAATAGCAATCTTAAAACTCAAACAAAGGGCTGGAAATGCAATTTGAGGCTTGAAAAAAAAGCTGAAATTTTAAATTCAAGTGAGCTAGAACTCTCTATTCAAGTTTGAGAAAAAAGAAGTTATAAATTAGATTCCGACATCAAGTCAAAATAGACTGGAAAATACAGTCTCAATATTGCACGTATGGGCTAAACTTTTCATTAATAACAACCTAATGAAAAAATAAAATTGTAGTCTTCAACAAGTGTGAAATTACATCCATGGATTTACAGGAGAATTGAAAATGCACTTTTAAGCCAAACTAAAATATATTTGTTTGAGCTTGGAGAAAAAGGTTTTCATTGCCGAGCACGCCCAAAAAAACAGCAAAAACCACCTTGCTGAGACTTAGAAAAGAGAGCTGAAAATGCATTCTAAATATGCAAATAGGGCAGCAAGCAATGAAGAATATTGTACAAGGCCAAAGAGGCGAAAGAATTTCACTTAGCAAACCCAACCTAATGGGCAAAGAATCCAGTGCCCACCCGAAAATTAAGGTTTATTTTTTTATAAAATCCAGCATGCAATCATTTCACTTTTAATGTCTCAATCAAAGCATAATTGGTATTTCACAGTCCCTCTTTTCAAAAACAAAAAAGAAGACGGTAACTCATCCTTCAAGTAAGCATATAGAGCTAAATATTACCATATCAAAGAAGCAAATGGTGGTTGTAGTTTCGCTTTTATATACAATCAAATGGAAGATGTAATATTACACAAAAACTATGCATTAAATAACAATTGTAAAACTCAAACAGAGAGCTGGAAATGCAATATGAGGCTTGAAAAAGAAAGCTGTAATTTTAAATTCAAGTGAGCTGGAAACTACCTGCTCAACTTTGGGAAAATAAAGAGAGAAATTAAAAAGAAAGCTGTAGTTTTAAATTCAAGTAACCTGGAAACTACCTGCTCAAGTTTGGGAAAAAAGAGAGATAAATTAAATCTACTCAAACTCATAATATTTTCAAAAAGAGAGAAAATAAATAAAAGAAACTTATGCAAATAATTATATGTATCAACTGCAAAAGTTCATCCATTATACAACAAAGAAATTCGTCATACACCACTAAATAACAAAAAAAACAAATTTATAAAATATATTAATAATATTCCAAATATAAAGTGAATTGATTTTAGAAAATTGCTAGCTTCAGCTCTCTCTCGTGAATTTCGGGTGTTCATATAATGATAATGAAACAATAGATGTAAATCAAAATTTGACAAATTTATAAAATAAAATTAATTTTATCTTACCAAAATCACAACGGTCAAACCACCTGTATTAATTTTTTACGCGTTGAATGGTTGAAGACGATCCCGTAATCTCTCCGAAAGGTTGAGCCCGTAGAAAGGTCAATTTCAAATCAAATGGAGTATGGAACATGGCATTTTTAAATAGAGGTGTATATGTATACAGGTTTTTGAATAGAGGTGTAATGCACATGTACAAAACCAATATTAGTAACAAGAGTTGCTTTGGGATTCTCTCATGGTTACAGTTTTTTTTAAATAGAGGTGTATATGTAATACAGGTTTTTGAATAGAGGTGTGCATTGTAGAGCCATGGTTGTATTTTTTTAAATAGAGTTGTATATGTAATACAGGTTTTTGAATAGAAGTGTAATGCACATGTAGAGCGTCAAAAGAGGCCAAAGAATTTTAACTGTCAGCTTTGCTAGGCAAAAAAGACAATGATGAATAAAACTTATTATTTTCAAAGCATTAATGTCCATGTCATCTTTAACTAATGGATGGATGAAACAACACCTGAATTACCAAGTAAAATTGGATGATTCCCAAAAGAATTTATAGGAAATACATAATCCAGAGTGACCTAACAACTGTGAGATACATAATCCTGTAGAGCCAGATTCAATACCGGAGTTGTTACTTCAGAGGGAATCCTTATCCGGCTTTATGGTCTCCAATTACTTCAGAGGGAATCCTTATCCGGCTTTCAATGAAAGCAAGGTTACATTTCTGTTCTAGTTTTTTTGGGTTATAGCTTCGTAGCGTCGCTTAGAAAGTGTTGGAAATAATTAGTCTTACAACACACCGCCACCACTCCACCGAACACCGCCTCACCGCCATGACTTGTTTTGCATCGAAGAGGTGCCACCGCCATACTCAGCCACGACTCTTCCAGCCTGAAGAGGCATTAACCGACTTGATAGTTTTGTATAAATACAGTTGAGCTAAGATGGAAGAATGTAGAGTCAGGACGCACAGTCCGAGTTGTAAGGCAGCTGTAGCTGCATAGTTTGTTGTTTGACCTGTATAAATTCATGTTTCATTTTTTATGGTTTATTTCAACAGCCGTAGTTGTGTTGCTGTAGCTGCGTTTCTGCTGTTTACTCTGGATTTTTCAATTGGTATCAGAGCGCTGCCGTGTGCTCTATTTCTTTCAATTGGTATCAGAGCATTGTGTGCTCTGCCCAACCTTTCAATTGGCATCAGAGCCAGTTAGTAAGCCAAAGAGAACTTATTGGGTGAGACTCCATTGCTATGCGTGGGACTCCATCGCTATGCGTGGTCGAATCGAGTTACAGAGCTGCTGGTCGAATAGAGCCAGAGTAATTGAGTGTAATACAATTGTTGTTCACTGCCCTGGTCTGAAGGTGAAGGAAAAGCAGCTGAGTGTTTACCGATCTGTCGTGTGAAAGTATATTGTTGCCAAAACACTTTGTGTCGATTGGGACCAGAGCTGCCTCTACTCAGTCATAGTGGAGGGCAAAAATCTCTAGTGCTCCACAGAGCTACGACCTCGGCAGGTGTGAGGAAGCATGTATTTGGAGTGCGGAGGTAGAGTGGCCGATATGTGTGCGGCCAGCGTGTATGGTTAAAGGAATTGCCAGCAAGGTTGAAGCGTTTGACAGCAAGTTGAAGGTTTGAACATAGATTTAACCTTTGAATTTTTATTTGAAGAGTTTTTGGGCTTTTGTAAAAGTCAGCGAAGTTTTGTATCACATTGTTTTGGGTGAATTTTGTCGAGCATCACAGTGTTTTGGTGAAAATTGTGCCTTACGAGAGGAGCTCATTTCCTGTGGTGTGGCCGGTTGATAGAGTCGTGAGCCTGTAGAGCTATGTCCATATTGAGAAGAATGGTCAAGAATAATTTATTCAGTTTCATGATTTTTTAATTTCACACATATTAAAGCATGGAATGTTGAACTGCTAGAAGTTGGAGAACCTGTTGCAATCGGTGTCTAAGTCTGGTATGGTTGTAACCTTCAGTCCCAGTTTGTTTACAACTGAAGTTAAGTCTTAAGTTGACTTTAGTTTGCGCTGTTGAAGCAAGTTCACTATCTTCTTAATTGGAACGACATTGGAATTATTTTATATGCAATTCCAAATGGCCTGGTAATATAGTTTGGCAACAACCATATGAAGGAAGGAATTTTGAATAAAATTCTATTTACTTTGGCATTGGAATTTTGTCCAACATAGTTTTGAAGGTTGATTTCTGAAATGCTGTCTTGTGAAGAAGAAGTCCTGTGAAAAAGAACGCAACTCGTAAGCAAAGGTAGAGAAATTTTGAGTTCGTTTTGGAAGTAACGACCCAGTAAAGAGCGTTGAATTTGTAGTGTTCAACCCATTTGTGAAGCCGCCAGCATCAGCATCAAAGTTTTGCCAACTAGATAAAGAAGGCAAAGGCAGAGAAGCTTTGAGCGTGGAAGTGACAGTGTGTTAAAGAGCGAACTTGTGCTTTTTTAATGGGAAAAGCAAAAAGCAAAGAGGTGCAGTGTTCTAACGGAAAAGCAAAGAGGTTGAGAAGTCTGGAAAAAGTTAGAAAAAAAATGGAAGCTGATTGGTGTAGTTTTGATCTGCTACCACCACCTATGCTTTTTTAATGGGAAAAGCAAAAAGCAAAGAGGTGTAGTGTTCTAACGGGAAAAGCAAATAGGTGTAGTGTTCTAAAGGGAAAAGCAAAGAGGTTGAGAAGTCTGGAAAAAGTTAGAAAAAAAATGGACACTGATTGGTGTAGTTTTGATCTGCTACCACCACCTATGTTTATGGGTAAATATTTTGATTTGTGGGTTATTAGAATGCTTACTTTTCTTCGAGCAAAAGACTTAATTTAACACTGGTCTAATAACCCATACGATGAAGTATGTAATGATTTAGCATTAAATTTTATAAAACAAGGATTGGATGAGAAGTTTTTGTGCAAGGTTGCAGAAGCTACAACTTCCAATGAAGCATAGAAGATCCTCGAAGCAGAATTTGGTACAAAGGGGAGTAATCAAGTTGAAGACAGTAGTGTTGTTCAACCTGTTGTAGCAGTGCTTCAAGGTGATAATGAAGATGGATTTGTAGCAGGGAATCTACTGAGAGATGAAGGATTTTGTGAATCTCACTTGAAAGTGGATCACAATGTTGATGGTGTGTTATCAATAGACGCTAATTTTGGCATAGATAATGTTGCCAATGGAGAAGCATTCGGTTCAGTAGATCCAGCTATTGAAATCAATGAAGAAGAATTAACTCATGACGAGTGGTTGCAGATGATGCACCATAAACATCTTATTGATAGGCTGTTATTTGGTGAGAGAAACCCACTTGTGTTTGAAAACCAGGTGGAAGAAAACCTATTTGCAGAAGCAAAGGTGGAGACTCAAGATTACGAGGCATCCACAAAGTTAAAGGAAGAAGAGGAGAAAGCTCTCAGTCGAGAGCAAAATGAACATAACCAATATGGTTCTCAAAATATTTTTTCATATAAACTTAAAAATGATTTTGTGTCTTCAGATTCTAGAAGCAACTGAGATGAAGCAACAAAACATGAAGAAGAATTAAAGTTTCTTGAAGCATGGCTTGAAAAACAATGTATTGATGATGCTTGCAGAGAAGTTGCAGCTATGAATATTGAAGATAGTATGGATGATATTGAAAATGAAAATGAGGTTTTCATGTATTGGAGCCCTGAAGAGATAAAATTCTATTATAAACTTATGTTGCAGGAAATTGATAATCAAAAGATTGATGATGTAGAGAAAACTATAGAAGATGACATGTGGCAGCATTCCACATACGAACAAATTTTTGAAGATGTAGAAGACATCCATGGACAACCTGAAATGATTTTCCATGTTTTTATGATAAACAAATATTTAACGATGGATGAACTGCAACAACAAATGAAGAAACTGAAATTTGGAACCCACGCCAAAAAGACAAAAATGTAGTTCAGAGGATACAAGATCTGGAAGAAAAAGAAATCTAGCAAAAGCGTCGATGTCAAAGTTTTTGAATCATTGTAAGCTTAGCTAAGACTTAGACCAGCAGGGATGTTTAAGTTTTATTAAGTCATGGTTAAGTTGTTAGTCGTAATTAAGTTGTTAATCGTAATTAAGGGGGAGTGTTGGAAATAATTACTCTGACAACACACTGCCACCACCGCACCGAACACCGCCTCACCGCCATGACTTGTTTTGCATCGAAGAAGCGCCACCACCATACTCAGCGATGACTCTTATAGCCTGAAGAGGCCTTAACTGACTTAATAGTTTTGTATAAATACAGTGGAACTAAGATGGAAGAATGTAGAGTCAGGATGCACAGTTCAAGTTGTAAGGCAGTTGTAGCTGCATAGTTTGTTGTTTGACTTGTATAAATTCATGTTTCGTTTTTTATGGTTTATTTCAACAGCCATAGCTGTGTTGCCATAGCTGTGTTTCCGTTGTTTACTTTGGATCTTTCAATTGGTATCAAAGCACTGCCCTGTGCTCTATTTCTTTCAATTGGTATAAGAGCATTGCGTGCTCTGCCCAACCTTTCAGAAAGGATGTTCAAGTCCAGAAAAGTCTTTTTACTTGAAAAAGATGAACTTTTACGCTCTTTGGAGCATTCACAATCTGTTGTTACGCCTTTTTGGTCAAGGTTCATTAAACCAATAATTTTTTAACCAAATTATCCTAGATAGATCTCGTAACAACCGGACAACTGAAGCATTTTGTTTAAATTTATCCAAGAAAGTTTCATATCCAAGTTCATAAAAAATGCATGAAATTCTACAAAATCGATGTTTTGTAGCAACTACAATCACAATTCAGTAATAGGGCATTTTGAAGCATGCCAGTTCCGTAGTAGGTTTTGCATTTGAAATGATAAAAGAAATGCTTAAATTGGGGAATACATTATAAATTTATTATTGGAGAAGGAAAAAAGAAGAATTTGAATTTTCAACCAAAACGTTACTAATGTTCAAAGAGATTATTAAGATTAAATGGAACTGTATGGCTTAAAGGAGAATATTATTATTGATATCGATAAAAGATATGACTAAAATCCCTGATCAGGAAGCCCTCTAGTTACCCAATTCCGTAAGTTCCATATGGTGACCATATACTACTTACCCTGTTCATGTTCCAGAGCGTGAAGATGCAATCAAGCCCATACACTTGCAAACACATAAAAGAACGGGAAATCCTTTAACATATTTTTGGAATATATATGTTCAGGGTAAACAGTTGAGGGCAGGACCACAAATGATCCAATGAAGTTTGAATGGAAAGCGCCTTTATGTAACCAATTCATTATATAGTCACTGGGATAAACAGTTCTACCCTGAACTGCTAGAGAAGGGCTCCCATATGCTTCAGATTGGTTGCGACACTGAGAAAGGTTGACTGGCAATGAACCCCAATTTCATGGTGGACTTCGAAGAAGAGCCAGAAGGCCCATTACTGGCTCATGAAATGAGGTATCCGGGCCGGGATTGCACATCAGACATATGATTAGTAAATCAAATTGTTGTATTTTCTGTGTATAAGAGCAAGTGGAATTTTCTCTATCAATGAGAAAATGAAGATGCTACTCAATTTGTATGTGCAACTGTATAAGCAATGTTTGTTTCTAAAAATATGAACAAAAGAAGGGAAAACCAACTTCAACGAAAAAAGAAATTAGACCGGCGAACTTGGGGGAAAATATAAGTGGTTTGTTTGGTCTCCATAATTGGTCTCGGATCTTATTCTATTTGGAGGAAAAACCAAAATTGTATTTCAGAATCCTATTTGACCATTAGGTAGCTCTACAGAAAACCATATCATTGTTTGAAATTCTGTAATTCTTCGACCAACGGATATAAATCTCTTAACATGATCACACAGATTAGCAATTTTTTGCAAGTTTCTCTCAGTATTCTTTTACAGAATTCCGACTGATAGGTTTAGCAAGTGAAGGTTTTCTATGGGACACAAAGCAAACCCAAAAATAATGAACAGTAAAGGGTTTCTTGCGCATAGTGAAGGGAATAAAATCGAACTCACCTATCTTCTCTGCTTTCCGTGTATGAAACTTTAACTTGGGCAGCTTGCAGTGCACTCTTCTGTTTGTCGAACAGGTTACCGAAATCTGAATCTTGTGGCACTCGCGCGTCTCATTTGTAAAACAAAATGGCACTGAGGGGCCAGCGGGTAGGCACACTATGTTAGTTTCAGAAAGAACCCGTTCCTTCCTCGTATATCTCCAGTCCACCTCTACAGAAGAGTAGCTGAGAGCAGATGGATTAAGCGAGTGAAGGCGAATGAAATTATATCTAGACCAAACTGAAATCTATATTCGTACTTTTATCTCATCTCTAATCTAAACACAAAATAGCAAGGAAATGGTTTTTCCTAGGCTGAGCAAGTCGGTGCAACCTGAAACCTAATAGGACCGCAACATTGAGGGCCAGTAGGTGGGGCTCACGATCTTAACTGGTGCAACCTGGATCTGCTAGCAGTCCTTTTTTCTCTGGTCCAACAGACGTAGTTAACAATAAGGTTTGGACAAGTGGACAATAATGTTTGGCATCGAACCCTGTTTCGTGCTGAATACCCCACCTCAATTAGTGCAAGGTAAAGTTTTCAACGGATAGGCAGGCGTATTAATGGGTGCAAGCTATAAACCAAGGAGTTGTCTATAATGCGATTTTTTGAGATTTTGGTGACGGAACCCGGCGGAAGAAATTGAGGTTAAATCTTGATTTGTTGCAGTTAAAATGGTTTTTTAACTGCATATTTGGATTCAGCACCCTGAAAAACTCCTGGGATGCTTTGATTGTGCAGAAACTAACTATCAAACTTGCCATTCCAATAAATTGTTGTCGGATTTTGACCGAAAAAACCCACCTGAAAAGCTTCTAAAAAGTCGCATTATAGACAACTGCATAAACCGATACGAAACCCAATATGAGTGCAACATATAAAATATCAAATATATTTACCTAAATGCATATCTAAATGCCTCTCCAAGTGAGATACTTGGAGAGTGCCAAGTACTATTCACAATATATTATTTATCTTCAACAGCGTAGTACATATAGGCTTTCACACAATAAGGGTGGTTTCAACCACTCTCTAGATAGTAGGATATGAGATTTAAGATTAGAGTCTCAATACTATCATCATCATAAAAATAATCTAATTTTAGCTTTCTCTATTAATTTCAACACTCCCGCTTAATGGAGAAAGGGTACTGAACAATAACATATGTTTGTTGGATTAGTCTCAACTAGGCTTATAATTAAAACATGAAACAATTTGGTAACAGAGGTTTTTGTTTTTGTCTTCTTGCAACAGAGCTCATACTTGTTCATCTTGAGTTGAGGCTTCATCTTTGCTTTCCTCACTATGAGGTAGTGATATCTCTTCACCTCATTTTTTCCCCAGTGATGGAAAGCTTGAATTCTTATTCTCGCCCTTCTCAAGATTGTGATAGGCTAGATTGGAGAATTTTCCCTCTCACTATTTCTAGTGTCAACCATCTGAAAGTCAGCTATGATGTCTTCATCATTTATTGATGTAACATCTTCACATAGAAATACTAATGAGATCATAACAATTTTTTTTTTTAAATTTTCTTCAGCTTTGTCTTCTTCTGCCACGTTTTTGCAATCAGCTTCATGTGGCGCGTCCAATTGATCTTCAACACTTTGTTCCTCTTCACACCCTTCTTGAAGATCAGCGCGTGAATCTTGCACAACAGTCTGTGCCTCTTGATTCTCGTGGTTATCAACAGAACCAAATGCCCACATGAGAAAAGCATTATCATCAGAATCAAAAATATCTAAAAATATAGACATGTTGTTAAAGTCGAGCTTATCTCGCTTGGAGATTTCTTTTCGACTCCACACGGTCTTTGAACTCCAACAATGCCGTTACAACGTAGGCGGGAAACTTCTCCCTTTGGCAGCTTTTCAAGTGTAGAACCTTGTAGACTGTGGCTTCTGTGCCACGCAGGTCTTAGTGCCTTCTGCTCTAGCGACGAGCAACAAATGATCTCTCACAAGCTGGAAACGCTATAAGTATCTAATTATGATGCACATATTTCTGAAAATGGGTTCAAATCAACAAAAAAATTCGCATTTTCTATGGCATATAATAATTCAGAAGAAAATTTACCCAATTGAAACCATCGCTGATTTCAGTAGTTTTTTCAAATGGGAGGGCTAGTTCCCTTTAGAAGCATTTATGGGCCCTCTTTTTGTACATATACGTGTCAGAACAAGTTGACAGTCGTCACATCGAAACTTTCACATTACAACCACATAGAAGTGTATATATGCTATAGTGCAGCGTTACATATCGGGTTCGATCATTGGTGGGGAGCATGGAAGCCGACCGCCCCGACCAATGCTCCATGCACTTGCTGATTTCAGTAGTTAAACCCTCGATTTTGCCGAATTCAGAGTTTTTCCGCGGTAAAATGCCTCTGAGAAAGAGTGGCAGATCGGGATCGAAATGGCTGGATTTTTTTTTTTTTAAGTAAGAAGACACTATCTAATTGCGGATCTGTGACAGAAATTGAGTTTCCAAGTTAAGCCTAGCGCTGGTTAGATGGATCCACGCAAGCAGAGTTCCAGTTTAAAGATCGAATAATGCGACAGTATATTCACTAACAGCATAGGCGATATATACATTCATATATGGTACTGTATTGTTCAATGCTCCGGACAAAAAGTATTTACATGCCCGTTGTGGTGAGGTAACATTTGTTGCTTGTTAGTCCACCTAACAACAATCTCGAATCCACTTCTCCAGTTTTGATTCCCGCGCCAGCACCAACTAAAGATCACGCACCTTCGAGCTTCTTGGTAGATTCGGAGGCCAAGGCGATAAAGAAAGTACAATACAAGAAACTAGACGCCTCTGAGAGCTTCGACAAACGAGCCCTTCTAAAAAATCAATATATATACTCCGTTAAGCAGTTGAGAAGCTACGAGCAGCCGTAATTCAAACAACCGGGTCCTCCATAAACCCATTTAGTGAAAGTGGAGCAGGTAGAATTAAACGACAGTCTACTCCTCTAGAGACCCAATTTGGGGAATTGGAGCAGACACTATTCATACACCATGGTCCTCCACGACAGTTCTTAGCACTATTACTCGGGGCCCTTCACACAGCGATCCGCAGCGATACCAAGAGGTTCTCAGTTGTTTGTCTAAGCACGCGGGCTTTTCAAATTACGCGCAGTCTATTTTTTTCAGCTCAAGTTCGACGTGTCTTAGCACCTTGTACTCGCGAAGGTCTTCGCGACTGTACACTTGAAATCTGCGACGACTGACAAAATAAAAAATGTGCGTAGTTCCACAGTGGGATCAGCACGTTTAGCCCTCCAATCCAAGTGACGATTTTGCCTCAGTCGTGCTCTCCACTCGGCTTACAAGATTGACAACCTTGAAGCTCTGATACCATGATAAAATATCAAATATATTCCCTAAATGCCTATCTAAATGCCTCTCTAGGTGAGATACTTGGAGAGTGCCCAAGCACTACACATAATACATTATCTATCTTCAACAGCGTAGTACATATAAGCTTTCACACAATCAGGGTGGTTTCAACCACTCCCTAAATAGTAGGATCTGAGATCTAAGATTAGAGTCTCAATCCTATCATCATCATAACAGTGATCTAAGTTTAGCTTTCTCCATTAATTCCAACAATATCAGGATAAGATTCCATGGCAAGCCTTATTTCCAACCTTATAAGTTATTTAATACTTGTAAGTACAACTTCATCCCGGCTACGGACACAGCGCATGAATGCTCACGATATCCTTCATCCAAATATGGACAATGCCATGGATGCGCATCACAATACGGACGAGAAATTCCCTACCCCACCATCAGACCATTTGAACGCTATGCTATACGATACAAGAAATATAACATACGCATTTAATGGCACCCTCGTTTGAATTTGAAAACCTGCCTAAATGATATTTAAATTGCTATAATTATGCTCAACCGATGTTTGATGGGAAGATAAATCATTTTTCAATTACTACTAACAATGTAAACTTTGAAACGGGAACCCATATTGTTACCTGTTTTGTAGAGATAGCAAAAAAAGTGACCCGATTTCGAAAAGGGGCTATGCAGAACACACGTATTTTTTAAAGCTTAGTTTTTGGCACTATAATTTTTTTTATATACATTGCGTTTTATAATGGTAATGTTTTTTATGCGGATTTAAAAACGTGGTAATTTTGCACCAGACTCTTTTTTTAAAAGGTTTTTTTTTTTTTTTTTTCCTAATCTATAAAATGTAAATAATTATTTTGTAAACTTAATAATTTTTTAAGTGGTCTTTTTTTCATATTTTCTTGTTTTTATTTTGATTTTAATTTTTTTGTAATGAGGGTTTTATTGTTTTGCATATTTAAAAAAGAAGATTGATATTTTGAATTTTCAATATTCTACATATTTATACATTATTAATTAATTTTTCAATCCACAAGAAACAATTGTTTCTAAAAAACAAGATTTTCTAACAATTGACATAAAAATAGCCATTTTTAACATAAATATAATTAAAAAACTACACGTTTTGATAATTTTTTGCTACAATTGACATGCGAAAATCACAATTTTTATACGAAAATTTTAACTAAAAATAGTTAAATAATAGTTTTTTTATGAATTTCATATTAAAATAATAATAATAATAATAATAATTTTTTTTTTTTTTCCAAAAAATAATGGTTAACTTAAAAATTAATGCGAAAATCACATATTGCAAATATTCAACGCATAACAACTTTAATTGAGTGTATATTCTTCTTATAAAATGTCAAAGTCAAAACATTGCAAGTACATCTACTTAATAGTTACAAAAAATGAGCTTGATTTCCAAGCATAACTTAAATTTAATCAACAATGTCACGTAATCCAAACTCTTCATCCTCTAGAGTTTCATCATTATTTTCTTCCTCAATATTTTCTGCTTCCTTTTGCTCATTTTCGTTTTCTGATGGATCTTTCATGTTTGCCAATCTCCTAATGTATGTCTTTCTAGACATCCCATGTAATGGTGATTGACGTTCCTTTGCCTTTTTTGTGACACGTGATTCGCTAAAGTCCCATTTTTTCAACCCAATTTCTTGCATTGCATCTGGAAGAAATTGAAGAGCATTAATTCTTTGCTGAATGAAATTGCATTGTAATGGATCTTTTTCAATTGCAATGCAATTTCTTCCTTTTTGAAGGTAGCATGCTAGTGTTGTACTTAGTTATCAAGCACAAAAGAAATAATGAAGTAAATTAGTACAATGACATATTAATTAAAAAAATAACATATTGGAATTCAATTCTATATAATAAAACTTACCTGAGCCAGAAAATAAATCCAGAACCCAATCTTCTTCATTTGAACATATGTCTATAAGATAGTTAATCAATAATTGTGGTTTTTGATAAATGTTAACTATCTCTCATTTTGCTTCTTTGTCTTTATATGTTAGTTTTCTCACAACAGCATCATAACTCGGTATTTGGCTATGACTCTACCGTCCACCCAATTAAAAATCATAGACATACAGCGATCATCTTTTGCCCAACTATCAATATGAATAAACTCACAATCATTTATAAATACTTGATCATCATGGTTAAGAAGATTTGACTTTTGCCTGTAACATGAAATAGTAAAAGTTCAATCAACTTGTACATAAATGAATTTTTCAACATTAATCACATATACATTTTAAATGTCTTACCATGTAAGTTGCATCCTTGAATTTGTTTTCTTTTTGAAGCTTGACAACATCATTGCCAATTGTGTGTCTGAATTAAATATTACAAATCTCCATAATGGTGATGACGTGACTTCTACAAATCCTGCAACCAATTTACTAAAAGCTTGATAAGTATAAGGGTCACTATCATAGTCAATATTTGGAACATTGAAACCATGGGGAATATCTGCAATAACTAAGGCATGCTCCCTTTTAGGTATGAAGTCTTCACAGTTGCCTAGTATTACTTGATATTGAACAGTGTCTAGCCCATACCAAATGAAATGAGTAAGAGTTGGATCAAGTTCAACATTCTTAACACATTGCTTCCTCAGTCTTTCGGTCTTTATTTTTTCAATAAAGGTTTTGAAGCGGTTTTGAAGCTAGTTGACGCTCCATTATCATCCTTCTTCATATTTTATAAAATAAACATATATATGTATAAGTTATAAATTAAAAATAGTGCACAGATGAATAAAAATGAATGTGTAAATCAAGATACATTTTTAAATGCAAGATAAAAAGCTTTTAATGTTGATGTAGAACTTGAATCTGGATAGTTGTGTACGACATCATCCCAACTATCTTCATTCAACAATCTAACCATTTGTTCTTGAATTTTCATGTAAACTTTGTGACTACATAGATAAACTAACAAAAAGTCAATATAATGATATGTATAACAAATACTACCAAGAACAACATGTTTTATTTAAAAGAAAATTATAATCTAGAAATAAATAAAAATAATTCAACAAACTTACTTTTAAAATTTCTCGGACATTTCCTCCAATGATAATTCTCTTGACTTCACACGAGATAATATTGTTTTGACAATTTTTTCATCTTTCACTCCTTGCATTGCTCTCCAATGTGTGATAGTCATATCTTCTGGAAGTTGCTTCAAGTCAGGACCTAATTTACTGCCACCACATATCAATGGCTTAGACTTTTGAACCTTCTGGTTTTTAATGTCAATGTTTTCCCACATGCTAAAAATCTCATCAATCAAGTTCCAAACATCTCTAGTTCTAAATGCCAATTAGAAAATGTTGTCAACACCTCTGAATATGTCACTAGGAAGGTTGAATTTTCCACCTTTTGAATTGGGTTTCTCTTCAATTTGATAGCATATTTCTATACAACATTCCCTTCAGAAATGTGCAGTAACATTTATCCTATCTCCACCACATTTTTCTTGAAATTCACTATGAATAAATCTAACCCTTTGGATGAAAGTCATAGACATCCTATATTCATTATCTGAATTATGATCCCATGCCACTAACTTTGCTTCTATATCCGATAAACCAGCGTAAATGATACATTTCATTATTTCAAAACATGGGTTATTGGGATATTCTTCCATCAATTGTCTTTGAGCTTCTATAGAATGGCTCCCCCCAAGCACATAATAATTGTATTCAAAACATTTTGACTTATCAAATGCTTATTTGTTGGAAACTTGAACTGGATCAACAAGAAGCACATAATTAACCACATGAGCATATGGATTATACCTCATCAATGTTTTCAAGTTGTGAACATGCAGATGGTGTAGCTTTCTGACTTGATATTGACATTGTTCTTCACTTGCCTTATAAGTTTGTCTGACATTAAGTTGAAATGTACGACCACCATCAATTAAGTTTTTCTTTGTCAAATTCTGTCTAATGGCATTTTGTTTTGTTTTGATAATGTCATCCTCTAAATCAACTCCTGGTGTAATGATTTCTCTGCTTTCTTTTGAAGTTTCACTAGCATGTTCTTGACTTCTGGTAATGACTACTTCAAAATATTCAACTTTACTTTTCTTGTCATAACATTCTCAACAGATTTATTTTTTGGCGTTGTTACTTTTGGTCTTTTACGACTCTTCTCAGTTCCAATGTCATCTTCAGTAACGGCAACATATGCTTCACTGTCTGTTTCAACTTCATTTCCATCAAAAGTAACTTGTTTACCCTTGCTAGATTTGTCCGCTAGAGGCCTTTTTTTCTGATCATTTGGATGTAGTTTTGTAGCATCATCAAGTACTACATTTTGCTTGTTTTCCATATCTTTTTCTGACACTGAGTAAAAACTGCTGACAATTTTCATAATATCATGTTCTATGAAATGAATTCCTCTCAACCTAATTGAAAAACTTTCAAAAAAATTCTGCCAGATAAAATATCATATGTCAATAAAAACAAAATTAAAAAATATAGCGAGACACTTTCAAGAAAACAAAATACAAATATAAATGACAATACTTACGATGTTTTGTTTCATCTCATTTACAATTTGTTGACACAACTTTGCAGATACATCTCTCGTGTCATACAATGAATATGTTAGTTTATATTTAATCCTTTCATGTGACTTGGGAGCTTTTGTAAGTATGTAAACGACTTCAGTGTCTGGTATTGAACACATATCTGACTCTTCCCATCAGCTCAAAAATTCCATTTTCATTCAGTATATCAATATATATATATATGTTCACACTTTGACTTTCTTTTTCTTTCACACACCATATTATTGATGGGAATTTCACCTCTTTTGAATTCTTCCAGTCTGAAATCATCTTCTTATCATTTGAGGCACTTGAAAGATTTGTAGCCATGACTTCAGGTGGAGTTCGTTCACTAATGTTTTTGAAGATGCACCTTTAAGTGTCTTTGGTCTAGACATATTCACAGAAATCTTCATTGATGCCATTTTCTTGAAAAATAGGAACACAAATTAGTAAACAAAGAAAACATATTAACTTAAATCCATCCTAAATTTTTAATTTGTATAATCAGATAATTGAAATTAAAAAAATATTAACACTAAGAAATGGCAGAAGCCCACTGACACCACCCTGTCCATCCATGGAGTGGCGGGCGATTTCCCCACCACTTACCCCGCACGCCCCCTACCCCTCTTCCCCCTTAATCGACCCACGCCACCCCACCCCGCAATTGAACGACCATCCAACTGCATCCTTGCCCCCCTTCCACACCTCCCCCTACTCCCACGCCACGCCACCCCACCCCCCAACCACTTCCCCTCCACGCCCCACTCCAACCCCTAGCCCCACTACCGGCCCACAACCTCAATGCCACTCCACCCCCTTTCCGCTCTCCCCAACCCCCAACAACCTACCCCTTTCCCCCCAACGTCTACCAGCCTAGCGCACCCTTACCCACCTTCCACCTATTCCGCCTACCCACCTCGCCCCCAACTGAACCACCTCTCCCCGCAATCGAATGGCTACCCCAGCCCACATTTACCCCTCCTTCCCTCTACCCCTTAACCCCCTCCACCCCCCCCACCTCACTCCCCCCGGACTCACCCCTCATCCACCCCTCCTCCCTTCCTCTCACCGCACCCCTCATCCCTCCTCCCCCCATTACCTGCGACCACCCCTACCCCTTGTTCCCCCTCACTCTACCCGGACCCCCCTCACCCCTCACCACCTCCTCCTTCCCAACCTTCCCCCTCACCCCTCATTCCCCATCATACCCCCTCCCCCCCTCACCTCACCTACCCCACCCCCCCTCACTCTACCTCCTTCTACCCCTCATCCCTCCCCCTCACCTCACCCCTCTACCCAGGTTGCCCACCGTCCCCCTCATCGCCCTCACCCCTCGTTTCCCCTCACTCTAGCTCCTTCTAACCCCTCATCCCTCCCCTCACCTCATCCCTCTACCCAGGCCCCCTCGTTCCCCTTCATCCACCCCACTCATTCCCCCCACTCCCTCTACCCGGCCGCCCCCGAACCCTTAACTCACCCCACCCACCCTACCTCTACCTCCCTTAACACTCTCAACCCCACTCCCTCCACCTCACCCTTACCCCTCACCCACCGAACCCCCTCCATAACCCCCCCAACCGACCTCCATAACCCCCCCATCCCCTTGGCCCTCCCCCTCTACCCCTGGGACCCTACCTCACCCTCACCTTACTCCCCCTTGGGCGCCCCCCACTAAATCTACCTATCGGTACCCCCGGCGGTCCCCCCTTAATGCTACCCTTGCCCCACCCCCTTAACCCCCCTCCTAAAGCCCTTAACCCTACCCCATCCCCCCCCCAACCTACCCCCTTAACCGGCCACCCATACCTTTTGCCCCCTGTTAACCCCCTTCCCAAAACCACTCCCCATTAACCGTACCCCATCCCCCCATCCTCCGCCACCCACTTAACCCCTCCACCCAACCCATACCCAAACCACCCCCCGCCCCCCCTTAACCTTACCCCATCCCTGCCTGCACCCACCATACCCCCCTCGCCCCACATCCCCCGTGCCCCCAACCCATACCCCGCCAAACTCCCCCACCCGCCCAACCTAACCCCGCCCCCCATACCCGCCCGTCCGCCTGGCCAACCATACCCGCCCGCCTGCCCAACCCAACCCCGCCCCCCAAAACCCCCCGCCCTCCCACCCAACCCAACCCCACCTCGTCCCGGCCCCCACCCTGCCCACTCCCATCCCCGCCCGCCCCTCCCCCTCGCCCTCCCTCCTCCGCCTCGACCTCTCGACCTCCTCCCGCTCAGACAGCCACCCCGGCGCCGGGGTGGCTGTCCGAGCGGGAGGAGGTCAGGAGGCGGAGGAGGGAGTGTGAGGGGGAGGGGCGGGGCGGGGCTACGGGCGGCAGGTATTGAGGAGGGGGGCGGAGCGAGTTAAGGGGGTGGAGGGGTGAGGTTGGGGGGGCGGCAGGGGGGATGGGGTGAGGGGTGCGGTGGGGTGGGGTAGGTGGGGGCGGCAGATGGGTTAGGGTTAAGGGGGCTTGTCGGGGGTACGGGTAGGTTTAATGGGGGGCACCCAGGGGGGAAGTAGGGTGAGGGTGAGGGTAGGGTTCCAAGGGTAGAGGGGGAGGGCCGAGGGGATGGGGGGGTTATGGAGGCGGGCCAGGGGGTGAGGGGTAAGTGTGAGGTGAAGGGAGTGGGATTGTGACGGGGGGGTGGAACAGGGATGAGGGATGACGAGGGGGAGTTGGGGGTTGTAGTGGGGGGTAAGGGGGCTGTAGGGGTAGAGTGGGGAGAAACAAGGGGTGAGGTGAGGGGGAAGGGAAGGGGAGTTGGGTAGGGGCGTAGGTGGGTGGCTCCAGGGGAGTGAGGTAGGGGGCCGGGTAGGGGTAGGGGTCGTGTGGAGTAAGGAGATCGGGCGGAAGGGGGTTTGAGGGGTGAGGAGGAAAGGGATTGTTGAGTTTGGGGAGGGGCCCAGAAGGTTATGCAGATGGAGTGGGTGGCCGGCTAATTGCAGGATGGGGTTGCCATGGGCCAACCATGCTCACGTCGAAAATATTTGTTAATTTGGTTGACAAAAAATTTTAAGTTTATAAAAAAAAAAATCTAGTGGTCGGTCGATTGTAGGGTGGGGTTGCCCTCAGCCGACCATGTTCATGATTGAAATATTTCTTAATTTGGTTGACAAAAAATTTTAAGTTTAGAAAAGAAATCTACTTCGTTAAACTAATTTAATATGAGAAATTTCAAAGAAAAAAATTTAACTGACTTTTCAATTGCGGAAATTCTTCGTTGAATATGTTGTTGATCCCAATGTAACTGCTCCACAAATTCACTCCAATTCTTTTAACGAACCTCAACAAGCCTTGATGTAACGTGAGTAATAGTGATAATGGAATATATAGGTGAAACTACGAAGATGTTTTATCGTATGGTGAATGCGGGATTAATTAGTTTTAATAAATTTTAACATGTTAATTTTGTTATGGCGATGAATGAAAATATGATAAAGCGAACAATTTGGAATTGTTTTATAGCAGGATGAATGTGGGATTACCTTGTTTCTAAATGTATTATAAAAATTTAAAAAAACATTCAAATGTTTAGTAAAAATTATATACTTTGGCTATTAAAATAATTTAGGTAGAAGTTGTAGTTTACAATTTTAACTTTAATGATTTATTTCATAAAAAAATTAAGTTTACATTTTTCATTAAATTGCATAATAAAATAATGAAGTGAAATATATCTCACAAACTTTTAGGAGGGAAATATTTTCGCGAAATTTTTTGGTTGGAAAATTTTTGGAGGGAAATATTTTCGCGAAATTTTTTTGGAGAGAAATTTTTGAAGGGAAAATTTCATTCTCTAAGCTATATAATATCTTTAAGAGACTCTCTATTTGTATCATTCAACATCTTCTATTTGAAAGGGATGGATTGTCCTCATAGTGAAGTTTCGATTTATACAACATCAACATCTTCATCGCGTAACAACTCTATTCATATGGATAAATATAGTGGGAATTCTTCCACTATGAATAGAAAGTCAATTCTTCCACTTAGTCCTAATCTTAACGACTATGAGTGCAACACCGATGAAAAAGGGGATGGAGAATTTCAAATAAATAAAGAGTCACAGATTCCACTTAGTCCGAATTCGAAGGACTATGAAAGCAGTAATGATGATGAGCTTGATGAAAAATTTCAAAAGAATGGAGTCTCACGGTGTCCACTTAGTCCTAATTCTATGGACTATAAAAGCAGCGATGATGAAGAGCAAGATGGTGAAGTTCAAAAGATTGGAGTGTCACGGTGTCCACTTAGTCCTAATTCTATGGACTATGAAAGTAGCAGTGATGAAGAGCAAGATGGTGAAGTTCAAAAGAATGGAGTGTCACGGTGTCCACTTAGTCCTAATTCTATGGACTATGAAAGCAGCAGTGATGAAGAGAAAGATGGTGAAGTTCAAAAGAATGGAATGTCACGGTGTCCACTCAGTCCTAACTCTAAGGACTGTGAGAGTAGCAGTGATGAAGAGCGTGATAACGAATTTGAAAAGAATGGAGTGTCAAAGCGTCCACTTAGTCCTAATTCTAAGGACTATGAGAGCAGCAGCGATGAAGTGCATGATGATGAATTTCAAAAGTATGGAGTGTCACGATGTCCAGTTAGTCCTAATTCTAAGGACTATAAGAGTAGCTTTGATGAAGAGCAGGATGATGAATTTCAAAAGTATGGAATGCCATGGTGTCTTGTTAGTCCTAATTCTAAGGACTATGAAAGCAGCTTTGATGAAAAGTGGGACGATGAATTTCAAAAGTATGGAGTGCGACGGTGTCCAGTTAGTCATAATTCTAAGGACTATGACAGTAGCAGTGATGAAGAGGGGGATGATGAAATTCAAAATAATGGAGTGTCACGGTGTCCACTTAGTCCTAATTCTAAGGACTATGAGAACAACAGTGATGAAGAGCACGATGATGAATTTCAAAAGAATGGAGTGTCACAATGTCCTCTTAGTCCTGATTCTAAGGACTATGAGAGTAGCAGTGATGAAGGACATGATGATGCAATAGTCCTAATTCTAATGAGTATAAAGGTAGCAGTGATGAAGGACAAGATGATACACTTAGTCCTAATTCTATGGACCGTGAGAGCAGCACTGAAAATGCACATGAGGAAGAATATCCAACAAACATCGAGTCAAAATTTCCATTGAGTCCGAATTATATGGACTATGACAGTAGCAATGGAGAAGTGGAAGATGAAGAATATCCTCCAAGTCAGTATTTGAAAAGCACAGTTGATCATAGTGTGGATAACATTCCTCTTAATGATGATAAAAATCCTTATACAAATGATCTAATGATGGAGATGTTGCCAAGAAATATTGTATCGAGGAGTAGGACCAGACCTTTTCGTATCAATGCAAGATGTTCTAGTTATAGAAGGGGTAGAGTAGAATATCTGACGAGAAGAAGTTCTATCAGCGCACTCATTTCAAGTGAATGTTGCCAAAAAGATTGCTTGAAACATATGGATTTTAAATTTGCATTTGAAAGCGGGAAGAGATATTTGTCAATGAATAAGAGCATGCAAAATTCATATTTAGTCGGGTGCATGCAATCTACATTGTCAGGTTATGATTATCATATTAAGACTTTATTTATCTGTAGAAAATCTTTAAAATGTTTTATTCGATTGAGAATTTTCGTCTCTTGAGAATTCAAGAAAATTTGGAAAAGGATCCCACATTTTATTCTAAAATATGTCATAAAAGACAGTTTGGGCCATTATCAAACATTGCAATGTCATGGATGAAAGATTTATTTTCAAAGCATGGAGAGTGTATGCCAAATAGAGAGACAATACATATTCCAGATAATTTTTCGAGACGTGAAATCTACAACTTATACAAAGAATATGCAGAAGGTGCTGAGGGACATGGCTGGTTTATTACATATCAATATTTTGTGAAGATATGGAAGAAAGAATTCAATAATGTCCATATTCCTAAGAAGACAAGGATGGGGATTTGTAGTACATGTGCTTCTCTTAAATAAAAAAGGGACAAATGTGAAGGGTCAGAAAGAGGTAGGCATTCATAACTTTAATTTTTAAGATTGTATATTCATCAAGTATGAAAACATATTTCTTAATGGCTTTCTTTTATGTTGTGTAGATTCAATTGTCAAAGAACTTCAGGAGCATCGCGAACAACAAACAAATGAACGGAAAAAGTTGTACAAGCATCGAAAGAAGTGTTATGATAATCCGAATAAATATTGGGTTTGATAATTGATGGTATGGACTAGAAGAAAACACTTTTACCACATTTTGTTCGCACACCCAAAAATTTACAGGAGGAAAATTTTATTCAGTGTCACTTGGTCGGTTGTATGGTCTTCAATGGGAAAATGTTGCCAAAGGTGTACTTCACAGCTCCAAATATTCAAAATGATGCAAATTTGACCATAACCATAATTCATGATGTGCTTTCTCATTGGTCTGGTAATCTTCCCAAAGTTTTGTATCTACAATTGGACAACACTTGTCGTGAAAACAAAAATCAGGTTGTTTTTGGATATCTAACATGCTTGTTGAATTGAGAATTTTTCAGAAGGTAAAGGTTGGTCTCCTTCTTGTTGGGCACACTCATGACCATATTGATCAGATGTTCAGTCGTTTTTCAGTCACATTGAAGAGGAAGGAAGCTGGGATCTTGCCATCATTAATTGAATGTATTAATAGATCATACATGCCAGAGCCTACTTTTGATGTGTTGGAAGAAACTGTTGACATGCAAAGGTTTATTATGGGATCATATGGCGAGGGGAAATGCATTGAACAACTTAATGACATTAGCTTCCAACATCAATTTCGTATCAAAAAAATTGATGGGAAAACACTAATATGGGGCAAGAAGTATTCAACTACTATAGAATGGGCACCGTCATCAGGTTTGCAATTTTTGAAGTTCATTCCAGATCATCCAATATTTGCATCGAAAATATTGTTATTACAATCAGTTATGAAGCTCATAATGCACGCAAACAAAACAGAGATATAAATTATTCTGGTTGCCTAGAAGAAATTAAAAAATGTATTAGATATACATATGAGTACTTTGACATTGCTAATTCAGTTTGGTGGGAGTCATTTTTCAATAATCAAAGTGATATCATTTCAACAAGAACAAATGAAGATATACCTTTGAAAAATCCATTTATTTGGCCACAAAATGTGTCGAATGCACATGAGGAAATAAACATTGTTGAAAAGCGACAATCTCAAGGTATCATTAATTCTTCACAGGCAGAGGATAGAGAGATGTATATTGGTTCCAGAAGATCTCGTGCACAACGTGAAGCCATGGAAGACCTTTATAGGGGTTCAGTACAGGATATTAAGGAGGGTTGCATGATCACAATGCTAGCAGATGGAGATCTCAATGGCTATCCATTTTGGGTTGCTAAAATTATAAATGTCTTTACAGAAAATGAGGATGTTACAAGTGTTGAAGTACATTGGTATGCCACAAATACTCACCCATTCAATGGTGTATATAAGCCAGAGATGGTAGTTGACAAAAAAAAATGGCGGAAAGATAAAAAGAAAGGGTACGAATATAAATCGTCGCCGCACAGACATATTGAAATTGGAGGATGTTGACATATTTGTTTTTGACTTCAATTTAACAAAAAGGGGAACTCTTCGCTTCATAGAGATTTTGAAAAGGTTGTTACCAGAAGGAACAATATTGAGATGGGAGTCTGCTGAAACCAGTCGTAGATCTAGAAGAATTTTGAAACCTGAAATGGTGGGCATGCATGTGGACTCAGATGGGGCACTAGTTGATGAAAGAGAAGAATATGGAATATCTTCATCAGCATCCAGTGACTCATCTGAAGATGTGAATTCTGATGGCGTGCAAGAAAATATGAGTGATTTTGAATAATTGTTTAAGACAATTTATCTAACTGATGTATGCATCGTCTCTTGAAATAAAATTTTTGATTTCCATATGGTGTTAAATGAGAAGTTATGAGTCACTTTTATGTTGTTAGATCATTTTACTAGCATTTTTTTTTTTTAATTTTGAAGATTGACCCTAAAAAAAAAAACCATCGTTCCAATATAATCAATTTTTCGTTTTCAAGCTATATTTTGCACGAAAATTTTGTTTTCACTACCATTTTTAAAACATGTTCAAAATTGTCCCTAAAAAAAACCATTGTTCGAGTATACACACTTTTTGTTTTTAGCACTGTTTTTGATGTTTTTTTGGCGTTTTTTGGCTAGAGTTCCCGTTTTGAGTTTATAGTTCCTATTTCAAAGTTTACATTGTTTACTATTCCCTGAGGATGCAATGAAAGGGTTCGGCGTCGTGCTACTATTTGAATTCTTTCCATTTTCGCAAACTTAATTTCTTGCCCTGTATCATCCACATTTACTCAACCTACATAGCACGACACCACGAACAACTTGTTGGGAACTGGCGGAGCTACAAGTAAACAACTAGGGTTTAGTTTTCACCACTTCCACTATTGTTTTGAAACCGTGGGTTACCATTTCTATTGTTTTTTGGTTTGTTTTCCAAAGCAGGACGTGATTCAAATCATGTGAATGGCATAGATTAATCAATTTACAGGCAGCCGAAGGAGGTTGGACATCAAGGGTCTGTAACAAATCCCACGACAGTCTCTTTTGTTTAATTTCACAAGTGTTTGGATGAGGAATTCTCTTGCTCTTTGAATACCTCCAACGTTGCTTTGAAGGTGTTCTGGTTTTCGTTTCATACAGATCGTAATCCTCTACTTCAATTTTCACAGAAGCTTATTTAAATACCTTTTATTAAATAGGTAGATTACTTCTATAACTTTTTATTGACACGCAGATTTAATTTATTTTGCTTTATGTTCTATACATGTAGAAAAGCGAAAAATATAACATGTTATATTGAAAATCGAGTGTGGGTAAGATGTTGATGATTTAAATTATAAATGAAGGTCATGACGATTAAATTAGATTAGTGTGTATGTTGATTGAATTTCAATGGTCCATTTTGTTTAAGGGATTTAAAATATTATTATAATAGTTAATATTGAAGGTAGTTATTAATTTTTATTGAGGTTAATATTTTATGTTTTTTAAATATATTTGAAATTTAAATTGAACGTAAATGTATTTTATTTTTGAAATTTAAATTGATTAAAAAAACTACAATCTTACATAGTTGTGGGGTTTTTTGGGTCTGCATAGGCTTTTATATGTTTTTGGAATCTTGAGAAACTTTTTTTGACATTTTGATTTGTCAATGTTTCCAAATTTAAAATAATATCTCATTTCTTTACAAAATTTAATACAAACATCTTTGCAAATTTAATAAATGTATCTCCATTGTTATATTTCTGGTCATATTTGAGTTAAATTACAAATGAGATGGATTTTAAGTATGTAATAAAATAAATATTATTGAGTTATTTTTCATTTATGATTCATATATTATTTATTAGAATTAATTATTAAATATATTTTAAATGTTTAATTTTATTATAAAATATGAAAATATTGAATTAAAACAATAAATATATATATATATATATATATATATATATATATATTATTTTATCACAATAAATATGATTTTTTCTATATTTAAAAAAATTAAATGTAAAACTTTATATGGTTTTGAAATTATTTATAATTTTCAGAATTTAGGATTTGAATATTAATGCATTTGTTTTATTTATATGACTTTGAAAATGAATTATTGTAAAATTACATTAATAATAAAAATTGAGATTAAGATAATGGTGTAGGATTTGAATATTAATAAGTAGATAATAAATTTGTTATTGTTATATTATATGATTTGAAAATAAATCACTATAAATTTATATTAATAAAAGTTAGGAGTAATATAAATTTATAAAAGTTGGGAGTAATATAATGTTGGGGTTTTAACATTAATAACTTTGTTTTATCATATGATTTGTTGGGGTTTTAACATTCATAAATTTGTTTTATCATATGATTTGAACATTGAGATTAATGTTTATCATAACAAAATGTCCTCAATTATACGATTAATGAGTTTGCTTTATTATATAATTTTAAAATTGAAATTAATAAATTTAATTTGTTATAAGATTTTTTTTTTTTCCTAAGATAAAATTATATTAAGATAATATTTGAAAATATAAAAATATAAGTATTTTAAATGGTATAGTAAAATGATAATATGAACTATAAAATTGGAATGAATTTGTCTTATAATATGATTTTAAAATGAATCTAGTTAGAGATATTACATTGCATTTAGAGAGGATTTTAAAAGATAAAATTTAAAACATTTTAAAATTTTATTAGAAAATGAAATAATGTTTAATGTGAAAACTTATTAGGATATTTTATTTAATTAGTTATTAAACATTTATGAAAATATAAAAAATAAATAATTGTAAATAAAGTAAATTAAAAATGTTAAATATATATATATATATATATATATATCTTCTTTCCCATTTAATATAAATATTTTTTCCTATAGTTTAGATTCTTCTATAGTTGGGAGATCCAACTCTTTCTCTCTTCTTTTCACTTTATGTTAAATTATGAATTTGTTGTTTCCTTTTTTGTTTATATGGAATGATTTTTTTTGCTTTAATAAAATGAAAATGATGTGAAGTCACAATTTGATGGTATCGTTGGTGTATTTTTGGTGTGATTTAGTGATGCCACTAAAATGTTGTATAAAATGCAATTTGATAACATGATGTCCACAAAGATCTAGTAAAAGTGTTAGTGCAAATGCCAATATCGTAAAATTGTTAGGGCAAAGACCAATGATATTGGCATTGTATTCCTTGAGACAACTCCAAGTTTTGTTTGATCTGGTTATCAATCGTTTGTTAGTTTTTAAACTAAATTATTTATTTAAACCTACAGTTTTGCATTATAAGGACAATATCATGTTTAATTAGGGAAATCATTTGTTTAATGTTTTTTTGTTATAGATTTTGAGTTCAAAATTTAGGAGTTTGTCGAGTTATTAAGGGTTCACTAGTTGAATGTTCAATGTGGATTGAACAATAGCATTTTGTCTTCAAATATATAGTATAAAGTGTGTTTCTTTTTTTAGAAATTTCCATAAGAACACGTTTTCAGTATATCAAATGTAAATTGTATATGGATGTGACTTATAACATTGCTTCAAATGTATGTTTACATTGGCATATTGCATTATAGAAAAGTTTCTTTCCATGAGAGACATCAAACTTTTTAAAAAAATCTAACATCATGAAATAGTGCATATCACACCTAAAACAATTTTGGTTATGAAAACCACATAACTCCAAAACCTTCCTTTGTGCCACATATCATGCTGCATCAAAGACTCTATATAGGTGAGACATCAAACTTTTTTACATTGTAGTGGAATGTGTATCACACATAAAGTGTTGTTAGCCACTATGTAACACATTGCTCCAAAGTTTCCTTTGTCACAACATGTTGCATCATGGGAACATATCATTCTATGTGATATAAGAAGCTTTCAATAACCTTTGTTGTGACATATTGCATCACTTTAATATTTTCATTATGATAACATTTCACATCGGAGTTAAGATCACATTATCACAAGATTTCCTTTACTGTGACATAGTTTTTGCTCATCTGAAATGCCTTTGGTTGTGACATAGTGTATCATTCTAAATTTTATAGTGTTATAACGTAATCACTTCGAGGAAAAGTTTGTCATTGTGCAACATATTGCATGTTTCCAAACTTGTCTTCAGTGTGAGGAAGGGAAAATTTCTCCAATTTTCAAGAGTTTGGGGCTCGTATCTGCTTGTTTGTTCATGTTTAGTAAGGGATTGAGCATAGTGTCCATATTTGGCCCATCGAGGCTCATAAGGCTTCACGTTATAAAATACAGGAATTATGATATCCCCCGTCTTTTTCAACATAAGAAGCAACTCATCCAAATATTATCTTGAGTCGGAAAATCCAGGCGAGAAAATGACGATATGGACATAGGTGCTTTCGATGGCGCCTTCGATTTGAGGATCTATGTACTCTCCCACCTGCAATTCTTCTCTATCAAGGAAAGGTTGCAGTCCATGTGCATGAAGGTCACGGTAAAGATAGTCAACAAGGTGTTTTTAACATCTAGGCCACGATGACTGATAAAGACATCGTAGTTGTAGTTTGGGTAATTGTTGGAAGTGGAGTGGGTATCGACGGAGGAATTAATGGTAGAAATTTGCAGGTCTTCCATTGAACACAATTGCAGGTAAGAAGGTAAACACAGAGTGATAGATTAAAAATTGCAAAGTAACAAGGAAAAAACAGAGTGATAGATTAAGGAGGTATTTTGGTCCTTCCAAACTGAAATCTGAATCTTCCTTGTGGCTGTCGTGCATCTCGTTTGCAAGGCACTGAGGGCCAGCAGGTAGGCACACTATGATAGTTACAGAAATAACTCATTCCTTCCTCGTATATCTCGAGTCCACCTCTACAGAAGAGTAGTTGAGAGCATATATTAGTACTTTTATCTCCTATCTAATCTAAACACAAAATAGCAATGAAATGGTTTTTCCTAGGCAATGCAAGTGGGTGCAAGTTGAAACCTAATAAGAGTGCAACATTGAGGGTTGGTGGGTGGGGCTCACTATCTTAACTAGTGCACCCTGGATCTGCTAGCAGACTATTTTTCTCTGGTCCATCAGATTTAGTTAACAATAAGGTTTGGACAAGTGGACAATAAGGTTTGGCGTCCCTGTTTCTTGTTGAATACCCCATCTCAACCAAGGCTTCCAATAAATCCCATGCTATAGGATATTTAAGACTCTTAACAGAGCTTGATATTGTATCTTGACATAACACCATCACCATAAAACCATTACATTATTGCTTGCCATATATCGGATCATAACATTTCGATGTTGTGTCCTTTCTGGTGACTGTTGGAAGTAATGTTTCCATGTCATGCCTAGTTGTCAGTGTTAGTCCCTAGGTGTCAATCTAGAAGCTCTTGATTCATATGTAATGAGTTGGAGTCCTCATCTATATGTGTCAAGTTGGTGTGTTAAGTGCTATATATTGTAACTGTTGAGATCAATAATGAAAAAGGTGTCACTGCCATTGATTTGTGGAGTGTGCAACCATTATGTGGAAATTTTGAATAATTTAACACATATTCAACAAAGATTATCCTGATCATGTACTATTGCGGAATACATACACAATACATAAGCTCCCTACGTTTATCATCAATATAGCAGCATCAATAACAATAAAACATCAAGAGCATTCACACATTAACACAGTATGTAACCCGGGGAAAGCATCTCGCTAAAAATCCCACACTATCTGTATATTAATGATTGAGAACATGTAACATTACAAAGTACAATTCTTATAACAAGCAATCCAGTACCAGCTCCACCTGTTACACACAATACAGCTCAGATCTGATCTCCAAATCTATTCCACTGCTTGCCTGCCTCTCCAGCTTAATACCTGCTCAAGAACTGATGAGAATGGTTTACCAAACTCGTATTTCACCTGCAAAGAATCATTCAAACTGTGTTGGACGTTAGCACAGGCTACAATTCTTGGTATTGGCCAATTCATTGGCATACTCAATCCATCTGATTGTGCAAATCATCATGCACAGCTATAGTCACAACTGATAGCAATATGATCCTCTAACACCTGTCCCTGCTGAACTGAACATGCACTGACATGCAACTGAGTTAACTGATGTATTCTATAGTTGAATTATGAGTTAATAACTTGTGAATTAATTAATAACTAATTCACCCAACTCATCTCTAGTATATTTTCCAGTTAGACTAAATACAACCAGTTTAACAAAGCTAAACTGAACACAACTCCATCAACTACACCTCCAGTCCACTAAACTCAACTCACTTGAGTTCTAACTGAAGTCCTGCATGTAAATATCAGTCATCCCATAGGTAACCACATATTTCCTTTTGGGATCTGCATGTACCACATCCGTAGCTCATCCTGAAGTGCTCCAAGAGAATAAGACAAAGTTTATAGTCCAAATATAATTATGAGCTAATAATATTTGACTGTTCTATATTTAGACTGAGCAGTCACTCCGCTGTGATCTAAAAATAGAAGTCCATCTATTTTTCCCAACTTGACCAATCATCCATAAACAGAAACCTGCAATCCATAGAAATGATCCATATGTCTAAAAATAGACAGTCTAAAAATAGACTTGTGCCAAAAATAGCCTGCGGGCCCACTTAGTGAAAGCGACTCTTTTCACTAAGCTCCATCATCTTGTTGCAATCTCAACACTCCCTCTCAACAAGATATGGATTATCAACAACCCCTATCCTGCCTCGGTGGTATTTGAATTTGCTCCTGGTGAGAGCCTTTGTCAGAATATCAGCATCCTGATCCTCCGTTGGAATGTATGAAAGTAACATGATCCTCCGCTGCACACAATCTCTGATATGATGGTACCTGATGTCCTTGCTGCCATATACTTAGCCTCCTGAGCTCCCTGCCCAATCTGCATCCTCCTGTCTGTACCAAGATCCATATCCCGATGTGCCTCTCAAGTAGCGCAATACATGCTTGCCCGCCTTCCAGAAGAGCTTGGTAGGCTTAACCATAGCTTGTGAAAGCTGGTTAACTGCATAGCATATATCGGGTCGTGTATTGACCAAATACATCAGCGACCCCACCAACTGTCGATAAACAGTGGCATCCACTTCTTCTCTCGAAGTGGCATCCTCCTTCCTGCAACCTCTAGGAATAGGAGTATCAACAGGCTTGCAGCCATGCATGTTGAACTTCTCCAGTATCTCCCGAGCATACTTGCCCTGAGAAAAAAACAGTCCACCACTGTGCTGCCATATTTCCAATCCTAGGAAATAGTGAAGGAGGCCCAAGTCCTTCATCTCAAACTCTGTAGCAAGATCCTTCTTGCATGATAGTATCAATAGCTCATCACCCATTAGAATCAAATCATCAACATATAGTACAATGATAAGAAACTTACCCTCCACCACAATCTGGTATAGGTTCGGATCCGCCTCGCTCTTGGAGAATCCAAGTCCTGTGAAATCGCTGTCTATCCATGTGTACCAAGCACGTGGTGCTTGCTTCAACCCATACATCGCTCTCTTGAGCCTGCACACATGCGACTCACTGCTGAAGACCTCAAAGCCGTCGGGCTGCTCAATGTACACCTCCTCCTCAATGACTCCATTGAGGAACACAGTCTTCACATCCATCTGATAAATGTGCCATCCCATCTGCACTGAGAGAGAAAGAATCATCTGTATGGAAGAATACCTTGCGACAGGTGCAAAGGTCTCCTCATAATCGATCCCCTCTATCTGTGAAAAGCCTCGGGCAACAAATCTTGCCTTGTACTTCTCCACACTCCCGTCAGCTGCCTGCTTAACTTTGTAGATCCATCTCGAACCCACCACTGATTTCCCTTCTGGTCTAGGAACAATCTCCCATGCACTGTTTTTGACAATAGAATCATACTCTTCCACCATGGCATCTACCCATGCGGGATCCTCCACAGCTTCCTCGAAAGAGGATGGCTCAGTCACAACACACTTGCTCATAAGAGCCATGTATCCAGTGTACCGATCAGGTGACTGTCTCTGCCTGTGTTGGGCTGTAGGTGGTCCTACAACTTTCTCTGCAACTTGAGCCAGTCGCTCAGCTTCTGTCAAGTGCTTTTGCCCTCTGATGGTTGGCGCTGCATGAGTGGACTCTTCCACTCCATTAACCTCATCCTGTGGCTGATCCACGTCCAGAAGCTCATCCTTAGGAACTAATAGCTCCTCATCTGCATGCAAGTGTAGCTCCCTCTCAAGCGAACACTTCATGGCTTTCTCCTCCTGAAATTTTATATCCCATCGTACAACAATTTTACCGCTGTCTGGCAAATACACACGATAGTTGTGGGGTGTATCAATGTACCCCACAAATATCCCAACCTCTGTGGTCGGCTCCAACTTCTTCCTGGCATCCTTCGTCACATGCATGTAAACGTTAGCACAAAAAATCCTCAAATGAGAAAGATCAGGCTTCTTACCAGAATAAGCCTCCTCAGGTGTACTCATGCCAAGTATTCTATGAGGACAACGGTTCTGCACATAAATTGTTGTATTGCATGCTTTCGCCCACAAGTGAAGGGTAGGCCCTGATCATGCAACATCGCCCGTGCAGCACCCACGATCATTCTGTTCTTCCGCTCAGCTACCCCGTTCTGCTGTGGGTTATGGGGAGCTATGAGCTCTCTACGAATCCCTTCTGCCTTGCAGAAATCCTTGAACTCGTCCAAGATGTATTCACCACCATTATTGCTCCTAAGAGCCTTCACCTTCTTCCCCGACTCCTTCTCGACCAGTGCTTTGAATTCACAGAACTTTGAATATGTTTCACTCTTCTTCTGCATGAAGAAGATCTAGCACTTACAAGAGAAATCATCAACAAAAATCACATAATACCTGTGTTTTGCTATCGAAGCAACTGAGAAAGGTCCACACACGTCTGTGTGAATTCTCTCAAGGATCGTCGTGGCGCGACTATCCTTCTCGTGAAAGGTGGCTTTCACAAACTTCCTCAAAGTACACCCCTTGCACTGATCTGACTGCGCAAGAGTGCCTTTAGGAAGCCCTGTAGTGATCTGTTGCCGTATCTTCAAGGCTCCATGGTGAAGGCGACCCAATCTCCTATGCCACAACTCGCCATCATCCCGGCTCATCAATCCTTCTGCCTTGCCTGCCATTGCTGCGCATCCATCTACATGCAACTGATAAAGGTTCCTTACTCGAACCCCTATCTTCCGGGTCTCACCAGTTGTCTTGCTGCGCAGGAAAGCTGTTCCCTCGCTGGAAACAACATCATACCCATTGTCTTCTAACATCGCCACAGAGATGAGATTCTTCTTCAATCCTGGAACATGCATGACTTCCTTCAATACGAAGGGTTTACCAGACTCCCTCTCAAAGGAAATGGTACCGATACCGGTCGCACTGTATCTACCATCATCGCCCATCTCGATGTGCACTCCAAGATCTTTGTCCTCCAGATCAGAAAACAAATCTCTATCTCCCGTCATGTGAAAAGACGCACCACTGTCCAAGAACCACACCGATCCCATCACACTTGAAACCAAGCATGCGATCAATGAAAAATCAAGCTCAAACTACGAGGCTAGAGCCTCTCCTGCTGAAGATCCAGCAGCCTGCTTGTTCTTCTTCTTCTGCGGACAATTAGTGGCATAGTGTCCGTGCTGGTGACAGTGAAAACACTTCACCTTGGACATGTCCTGCTTCTTGCCTTTCGCACCAGACTGAGAAGCTTTCTTGCTCTTCCCTTTCTTTGCTTTGGCAGCCAAAGCGCAATTCTCTTCATCAGATACCTTTGATGAAGATCCGTCCCTGGTACTCCGCCTGATCTCCTCCTGCACAAGATCTAACCACAGTCTTTCCCATCTTGGCAATTTCTCCCGACCATTGACAGAGTCCTGATAGGAATGCCAACTCTTCGGAAGACCAAGGAGAGCCAAGCTCACCAAGTCCTCATCATCGACAGTAACCCCCACACTTCCCAGCTCATCTCGACACTGAGTGAACCTCGTGAGATACTTGGGCATACTGTCACCCTTCTCGCATTTGATGTTTCTGAGTTTATCTTTGAGTGCCAGCTTCCTCTGATCGTTCTTGCTTTGGAATAATTCTGTTAATGATTTCCACATCAAATATGGAGTAGCCTTTCCATGGACGCTGGACACAATGTGATCCCTCACGCCCTCCAACAGAATTCTTCGACATTTTGCTATCTTCTTTTGCCAAGCTTAAGCTTCAGCAGCATCAGTAGGTTTTGGGACATCCGCATCCACGAACTCCTTCAGCCCATTATCATCTAACACTGCCTCCATCTTGTCCTTCCATGCAATATAATTCGTACTACCCTCAAGGGCATACTCTAATCTCAATCCTGTAAAAGACATCTTAGTATTGACACCAAGAAAACACTGTTGCAAATTCAAATTCCACCAGCAACCAACTCAACCGCCTCAGATCTAAGATTCGTGAGAACACAATATTTCTCGTACAGAGATCGACTGTACAGGCATTTACTGGATATTTCACCTTCCAAAAGAAGGATGAATCCAGAGGCTACCTGGCCCGATTACAGACTCTGCCTGAAGAAATAGAATGTAAACACTTCCTGAATAGTAGATCAGATGATCAACAGTTCTGATACCATGTGGAAATTTTGAATAGTTTAACACATTCAACATAGATTATCCTGATCATGTACTATTGCGGAATACATACACAATACATAAGCTCCTCTACGTTGATCATCAATATAGCAACATCAATAACAATAAAACATCAAGAGCATTCACACAATAACACAGTATGTAACCCGGGGAAACCATCTCGCTAAAAACCCCACACTATCTGTATATTAATGATTGAGAACATGTAACATTACAAAGTACAATGCTTATCACAAGCAATCCGGTACCAGTTCCACCTGTTACACACAATACAACTCAGATCTAATCTCCAAATCTATTCCACTGCTTGCCTGCCTCTCCAGCTCAATACCTACTCAAGAACCGATGAGAATGGTTTACCAAACTCGTATTTCACCTGCAAAGAATCATTCACACTGTGTTGGACGTGAGCACAGGCTACAATTATTGGTATTGGCCAATTCATTGGCATACTCAATCCCTCTGATTGTGCAAATCATCATGCACAACTATAGTCACAACTGATAGCAATATGATCCTCTAACACCCGTCCCTGTTGAACTGAACATGCACTGACATGCAACTGAGTTAACTGATGTATTCTATAGTTGCATTATGAGTTAATAACTTGTGAATTACTTAATAACTAATTCACCCAACTCATCTCTAGTCTATTTGCCAGTTAGACTAAATACAACCAGTTTAACAACGCTAAACTGAACACAACTCCATCAACTGCACCTCCAGTCCATTAAACTCAACTTACTTGAGTTCTAACTGAAGTCCTGCATGTAAATATCAGTCATCCATAGGTAACCACATATTTCCTTCTGGGATCTGCATGTACCAATCCGTAGCTCATCCTGAAGTGCTCCAAGAGAATAAGACAAAGTTTATAGTCCAAATATTATTATGAGCTAATAATATTTGACTGTTCTATATTTAGACTGAGCAGTCACTCCGCTGTGATCTAAAAATAGAAGTCCATCTATTTTTCCCAACTTGACCAATCATCCATAAACAGCAACCTGCAATCCATAGACATGATCCATATATCTAAAAATAGACTTGCGCCAAAAATAGCCTGCGGGCGCACTTAGTGAAGGTGACTTTTTTCACTAAGCTCCATCATCTTGTTGCAATCTCAACACATTATCTCTCACTGCTTTATTTAAATTTCTATCATGGTATCAAAGCAGGTTATGGCTTGACTCCCTCGTGGGAGGGCCAAGAAGATGTGAGGGGGCATGACCCCTTAATGTTTATGTACATATTAGAATAGGTATGTGAGAGTTTATTTTCAATGTGTGAGGTTTTTTTGTGAGCCAATGTGTAGATCTTGTTGGGTATACGACCAAAGTCCCACATTGACTAGAAGTAGAGAGGATCATGGGTATATAAGGATGGACAAATATCTCCATTGGTATGAGACTTTTTGGGGTAAAGCCCAAAAACAAATCCATGAGAACTTAGGCCCAAAGTGGACAATATCATACCATTGTGGAGATATGTGGTGTCCAAAGTCCTTACAAGTGGTATCAGAGCCATGCCCCGAAGTTAGCCAAGTGGATGAATCCTTGGAATGCCGAACGAAGGTGGTGGGCCCCGGTAATATCACGACGGGATCCATGGATGAGCTCGGTCAGACTGGTGGTGTGCTCCGGATTCTTCATGGACGTGTCCTTGTCCCAACACGGTGAAGAGGAGTTGACCTGGGATAGAGCAAGCTCTCGAGGCAGGCTTCCATGTAAGGCGTGTGCTTGCAATGCATTGGAGCGGAGAAAACTGGTTGGTAGAGAGTGGACAGATGGATAATCGTTTGAGGGGAGGCTCGACGGTCCTTTGTTCGAGGGGAGGATTGTTGGGTATACGACCAAAGTCCCACATTAACTAGAAGTGGGGAGGATCATGGGTATATAAGGATGGACAAATATCTCCATTGGTATGAGGCCTTTTGGGGTAAAGCCCAAAAACAAATCCATGAGGGCTTAGGCCCAAAGTGGACAATATCATACCATTGTGAAGATATGTGGTGTCCAGAGTCCTTACAGATCTAAATTGTTTTGTGGAGTATGATGTTTTGCTCAAGAGTTATGCTGTGGCAGTATAGATTTGAATGGAGTATGATGTTTTGCTCAAGAGTTATGCTGTGGCGGTATAGATTTGAATGTTGTGAAGATTGTGTGAGTTGTTTGGATCGTATGATGTTTTGCTCATGAGTTATGCTGTGGCGGTATAGATTTGAATGGAGTATGATGTTTTGCTCATGAGTTATGCTGTGGCGGTATAGATTTGAATGGAGTATGATGTTTTGCTCAAGAGTTATGCTGTGGCGGTATAGATTTGAATGTTGTGAAGACTGTGTGAGTTGTTGGGATCTTCTCGTTTGGCGGAAAACTTAAAGGGAGGTTTCCTTCATTAGGAGATCTACGGCTGGTGAGATCTGGAAGGTCTGTTTAACTACTGTCTGGCTTCCCTCCAGACGTTCTGTCAAAACTTTCCCTCTGCCTGTTCTGTCAAGTCAAACGTTGTGCATCTATTGCCATATTTCCGCATAATGGATCTATGCTCGTTCTGTCAAAACAAATGGATGTTATTTTCTATGGACCGGATCCATCCGTCTGACGATTATTCATCTCAGCGTCAGCAAAGGCTTGTCATCCAGATTTATTCAGGCTTGGTTTGATCTGCGCAAACACGATAAACTCCAGCAGGAGATGAGTTCCTCATTTTTTACCTGGGCATTATGTCTAGCTGCAGTGGAGAGCATCCTGAAGGGTGATTCCGCTTCTCATGGAAGCTCCAGATCGGAATGACTTCGTTGAAGCTCCTCAATGGCAATGGCAATTAGAGCACTGCCATGATGTCATGTGGATGTCGGATCTGGGCACACAAAAGTCTACGTGAGGAGTCAACCAAAACGGTGGAGTTGAAGCACGTAGGGCATATCAGTCAGATGCTCGATGATGATTTGGCCATACGAGATCTCTACGTCACATCTCGTTTCATTTGTTGCAGATGGCGTAATAGGGTTTGGCAAATCTGAATTACTTCCATAGATCTGTATCTCGAGATGGCTCAATCTGTGTTGTGTCGCTTCCCCAGCGCTGTAAACTTTTTTATTTTTTTATGCTATCGTTATTCAGTTTTCAGATTTGCGCAGTGAATATTAAAAAGTTGAGCATCGTATCATAGGAAGAGAATTACGCTGTCAGATATTCTCTCAACTCATAGTTATCGGAGTGTCCATTCATCCATTGATTCCACCGTCTCGGCTATTGTGTTGAGGATACCTCAGAAGCCAACTGATTCTAGCACAATTCAGGAGATCAACTCAAAAGGCCGCGGACCAAGCGGATCATGTAGATCTGTCATTAAATGGGCTCATGGGAACAAACTTATGGCTGCCGGAGATTGATTCGACTCAAAATTATTCATCCATCAATTCCACTACCGACAAATCACAATGTGCCTGCTTTCTAGGGAGATCCTTGGAGAGAAGTGGTGTACATATATATTTATGTCGATTTGATATTTAGAGGTGTGTCGTTTATTATGTGGTGGGAAGAAACTCATGGCTACCGCAGATTGATTCGACTCAATATTATCCAAGGATTCACAAAGTCACTGCTTTCTAAACAGATCCTTGGAGAGATGTGGTGTTTAGATGTTGATTTGCTCAGCACTAATATATTTATGTCGATTTGATATTTAGAGGTGTGAAGTTTATTAGCTGGTGTGTTGCAACTTTATTATATTATAGTGTGTTATTGTCTAAGTGTAATGTGTGAAAAATCAAATGAAGAATCAATTATAGAACATATTAGCATATTTTCAAATTAGTGGTTCTTGATGTATACGGTGACGCAAAAACATATCATATCATTAATTTGATTATGTATAATCTGTTATAAGCTGATGGCATCGTGTGGAGCCAGGAACATCACCTTACAGGGTAATTTGATTAAGTGTTTAAGAGGACATCTTGCAAAATTGACTTCTGAATACATTCAGTATTTAAGCTACCTTCCTAGATAACTGGGGAATACTGCAGAAGACTATGTGTTCAACAGATGGAGGTATGTCAATAGGATGGTTCAGTATTGAGACTGACCCATCGTGGTCCGAGAGGTCGAGAAGCGTCAATTTTGCAAAGAACATGAAAGATTCTCTGAAGCGGTTATGTTTTAAATGGACATCAAGTCATAGCTCAAAGATGTGGTGGTGAAGAAAGAGCGGTGTTTGCGAGATTCCAGAGTGGATGTGAGTGTTGATGAAGACCAGTCTGACAAAGGTCATATTGTTGTTGTAATAGGTGTTTTTATTATTTTTAATGTAAGCATTAAGAGAGGGTGTTGGAAGTAATACTTCCATGTCATGTCTAGTTGTCAGCATGAGTCCCTAGGGGTCAATCTAGAAGTTCTTGTTTCCTATGTAATGGGTTGGGGTCCTCATCTCTATGTGTCGAAGTCAGTGTATTAAGTGCTATATATTATCACTGTTGAGATCAATAATAAAAAAGGTGTGTGATTGATTTGTGGAGTGTGCAACCATTATCTCTCACTGCTCTATTTAATTTCTATCCGTGACGATGGGCAACAAATATCGGGTCGCCACTGAGATGTGACGAGTTGACGAGCTACTTGTTTTAGGTTAATTGCCAGCCTAGATTGAGGTGACAACGATTTGGATGATGCACATACATGTAAAATTAAAGTGCTCAATTAAAATTTGAATATCAGGGTATAAAATTTGAATTTAAATTTGAAAATGAGAGGGGAATTTCTAACATTAGTTTATTATTTGAAATTTTGAATTTAAAGGGGAGCGTATTTGGACGATTTGTGAGTACACATGAGTTCTTACATGCTCTTTTGTTGCTTGGGGTAAATTTGGAGAGACGCTACAATAATCAGTGATGAAATATCTCCATGCAACTGGAAATGTCCATGTTTTTCATTGGCTTCAGAAATGATCAAATTTAGTTGTTATTTTCATGGGATTAAACCATACACTTATTTTATGAAAAACTCTTAAACAATGGGAATTTAATTAGAAATTAATATCAGACAAACAAAATGAAATGATATTCAAAGAATTATTTATATTTATATAACTTGATTTTTTCCAAGAATGTGAAATTCAAATTTATGTTATGCAAATAAATAAATAAACTCTCATTTTACATAAATAATAAAATCTAAATTAATTATAATACATTTATTTCTCTCATATGTTATAAATAAATTTATTCTCACAATTTTTAGCCGTCCAAACTTCGTTAATATAATTTTATGAAATAAAAAAATAAAAATTATAAACTATTTCTTTTTTACCTATAACCTTGAATATATCATTCCCACACATAAATTAATATCTAATATTTTCATTATTTATATTTTATTAGTTTTCTAATTTTCTATATAAAATATTTAAAAAAATTATATTTTAGCATCATGTCTTTAGTTATTTTATTTTATCCACAGAATCACATATCTGAAGTGAAGGGGTGAGTTTTAATTAAGTTTAAATAATTTTATAAACCCGTGTTTGGCAATGGAGGAAGCAAAGTTTTGAAAGCTAGTTTAATCCGAAACAAAACTCAGTGTACTATGTTCTAGTTATTTTATTACCTCATACCTGCACCCACGCTTTCAATAATTACACATATCTATTTATTAACTATTAATTATGGCTATCCCAGCACTTCACATCAAATTGCCGTCTGCTGGAAAATGAGCGCAAACCAACTTGGAAAGTTTGAGCGATCGAAAATATGGTGATGAAGTTACATGTATGCTCATGGTAGCCATGCAGTAATCCATGTGCTTCATCCTTATGGAGAGATGTAGAGGATGTAATTAGGCGCATTAAATAACGCATAGCATAGGAAATAAGGCTTGCCGTGCCCATGGCCATAACATACACCATGTCAGACATCCCTATTCTCGGCGAATTCTTGACGACTCCACCTTTCCTATTCATCTATAGTTTATTTAATGTAGTTTAAGAGTATTGGTGACAGTAGCATGTAGGTGGTTGGAGGTGATGGCATGCACCATATATCATAGTATGTTCATGTCACTCCATGTTTTGAAATTGTGCGCGGGAGAACGAAATTCAAACTTAAATCTCTATATGAAACCAACCGCATCTTCGTCTTCTTCAAAACCCCAAACATCTCTGCCAACTGCTCTAGTCACCGCCGATAGAAAAACTCAAGGGACAGATGGAGCGCCTTGAGAGCCAAGTGTCCTCCCACTTCACATGGAAGGCATGGCTGCATTCCGGGATCATGCGACATCGTTGCCCACTCTGGAAAGGCCTCAGACATACCACACACTCAATTTCTCTGCACATATATGGATGCTCTTCTCCTTCTTCTTCTCTGTGGCACCATTACCTCAGTATCCTCCACTATGCCAAATTCCCTCTACAAATTCTACAACAAAATACCTTTAATGTGATAATGCATAAGCGTTCTTTTCCTCCTCTAATCCTCGCCCTTTCAACGATATATTTAGATCATTTTTATAAGATTTGGCAAAGTAATAATCTAGACATCGTAGCCCTTGTGGATCTCTTCATTTCGGTCTTCATCAAGCTACGATTGGTTAGTTGTTCTCAATTTGATTTAAAAAAAAACGTTTTTAGTTGAATCATATGTTACGACACGAGATTTTAGTTGAAGAAAGATGCCTAATTCCTCTTTGATCTCGTTTCTCCTTTTATTATTCTGTTATTCTGCAATTGGCCGATTGATTTCAACTCTGCAGTGGAACCATTGTTTTCCAACTCAAAACTACAATGGATGAAATGATTATGATCCTCTCTTTATCGTGAAAGCTTACGAATGAGATTTTGTGCTTAATTGTTGCGGTCAAATCTATCATGGCCATAGTGGAGTCCTCATCTTTCTCTATCAAGATTTACTCATATTCAGTGGGAGCTTCTATAGTGGAACCGTCGTTTGCTAGTAGTGAGTAATGATCGTTGCCACTCTATCATGCTAGCAAATGAAGGGATTTTGAGCGATTTTTGTTCCCTTGTAGCATGCCTGCAACCAAAAACAAACAAACCAATGGTAAATGAGAGCCAAAAAAAAAAACCAAATTTCAAAATTCAGAATTTTTTTTCGGGGTTTGTAATAGTCATGGTGAAAATTCCATGTAATAAATATTAAAAACAATAACCACAGATGACTGGGACACGTATTCCAAGTTGAATGGTGGGAAGGACATCCTAGTGGGTGTTCATTTGGTTGTTTATGGTTAAGGAAATTGGCAAAGGCATTAAAGATGCAAAAAGGTATTTTGGCACATTTATTTATGAAAATAATGGAAAATAGGAGAAAAATGAGGTGAAAGGTCACAGGTTGCATGTGAGGAGGAAAATTATGAAAATTAGGAGAAAAAGGAGGTGAAATGTCACAGGTTGCATGTGAGGAGGAAAATGAAGGAAAATAATGGAAAATGAAGAAAATAGAGGTCTCGTTCATAAAAAGGCTTCTAAGGATCAGTTGTCAAGCTTCTTCCTTTTAGTGTGAACCTTTGGTCAGTTTAGCTTTGGAGCTCTCTCTTTACTCTCTCTCTCTCACATACTCTTGGTTACTTAGAGTTTTCTTGGAGCACTCTTGGAGGGTGTGGCATACTTGTATTCTTGGAGCAGGAAGGCAAAGGAAGAGCAGGAAAGCGTAAGAAGGCATTGGCATCAACAACTACATCATATTTTCTTGTAGGTACCGAGTTGCATGTATGATTTATTCATTAGTTTTGGCATGCATGGCACATGCATGTGGTTTCTTGGTTATGATCTATCATTGGCATGGAGGATGGTTGGGATTAACAGTGGATTGCTTAGCCTTGCCATTTCCTGGATAGCCATGGTGATTGTGGGTTTACTTTCATTGCTCTGTTTTGGTTGGTTCTCATTGTTCCATAGCTTGGGTTGAGTTATTGGTCCTAGAATCCCTGGTTGAACAAACGCTCTAGAAGCCCTGTAACAGCTTGGGTTGAGTTACTAGTCCTGGAAACCCTTGGCCGGTTGAGTTACTAGTCCTGGAAGCCTTGGTTGGACAAACGCTCTGGAAGCCCTGTGTAAGATGTGTGTTGAGTCACTAGTTTTGGAAGCCTTGGTTGGACAAACACTCTAGAAGCCCTGGAAGGCTTGGATGGAGACCAATCTGATGATGGCTTTTGGTGATGTCTGACCCTGAGGTGGAATCACTATTTGATGGGTTGAGATGGGTGGCCTCTAGAAGCCCTAGATGAGTTTTGATTGATGTGTTATACGAGAACCCACATTCATGCTTGGAATATGGCATGGGGCTGATTGGCTGAAGAGAGACTTGGCTCATCCAATCTATGGTCGGGTGGAACGTGGTAGTCCCATTTCTGGTTGGTTCATTGCATTCATTAATGAAAAAAAAATTCATCCCCTTGACTTTCATGTGCAAATGTACTGATGTATATATGGATTCTGATGGTTGATATGTTTATTGTACTTTTGTTCCTATTATGTTTTTTTAAATGTACATTTACCCCGGAGGTTGTTACAGAGAAGAGACTTGGTTCAGCCAATCTATGGTCGGGTGGCACGTGGTAGTCCCATCTCCGGTTGGTTCATTGCATTTGTTAATGAAAAAAAAATCATTCCCTTGACTTTCATGTGAAAATGTACTGATGTATATATGGATTTTGATGGCTGATATGTTTATTGTATTTCTGTTCCTATTATGTTATTTTTTATATGCACATTTACCCCGGAGGTTGTTACAGAGTGGTATCATAGTATGGTTCAAACACTTGGACTGGATGGGTTCTATCATAGGTGAAATGAAGAACAAAGGTTAAATTTTAGACCTTTCTGTCATATTGGTTGTAACTTTTCTTCTGTGGCATATTAGAAGTTGAAAATTTGTCCATAGTGAAGGAAAATCCCACTAATAATGTGGTAACCATTTCCAATGTTGGTTCCCAATACTTTAGGAATTATGACATAAGGAAGATGACCTTCTTGAATGCACCTTTAAACAGGTCACGTTGGCATTTCTGCAATAACTTTTCTTTTGTAGGCTTTCAGAAGCTGAAAAATTGTCCATATTGAGGGGAAATACCAATGATTATGTGGTAGAAATTTCAGATATTGGGTCGCAATATTTTAGGAGATATGAGCAGAGGGAGTCGAGCCTTCTGAATGCTCCTAAAATCAGGTCTCAAACAGGTCACGCTGACATTTTTGTTATAACTTTTATTCTGGGCACTCTCAGGAGCTGAAATTTTTTCCATAATGAGAGAAAATCCCACTTATATTGTGATAAAAATTTCAGACATTTATTCGCTATATTTTAGGAGATATGACCAGTAGAAGTTGAGCTTTCTCGATACTCCTAGAATTGTGCACCAAATATGATTGTGTTGGTATTTTTGTTATAACTTTTCATCTATTAAATCCCAAAAGTTGAAACTTGAACCATAGTGAGGGAAAATACCACTGATCATATGGTCCAGTTTCCATAACTTGTACTACTACAGTTTAGGATATATGCATTGAATCATTCACTATATTAGTTTGCATGCAAAGTGTTTGATGAAATGCTTAAATGGTTCAATGATTAATTGCATACAAATTGTTTGATAAAATGCCCAATGAGTATGTTTTTTGTGGTTGGGGATAGTATTGATGTGTAATAGTATTGTTGTAGTTGATATATGCTTACTTGTATGCAAATAGTTTTCTATATTAGTTTGCATGTAAAGTGTTTGAAGAAATGCTTACATGCAAATGTAATAGTATAATAGTTGTTTGAAGAAAATGTAAAAGTATGGTAATTGTTTGAAGAAAATGTTATTTTTTTGGATGGGATAGTATTGTAGTATGATAATATGGATGTAGCTGATCTATGCCTATTTGCATGCAAATAATTTGAAGAGTTGCATGTAAGGAATTTGAAAGGTTGCATGCAAAGAATTTGAAATTTGCCTGTAAGGAAATGGAAAAGTTGCATGTTTTTAATTATTATGTTACAAGTGGAATAAGTGCAATGTTTTGAATTAATCTCATACAAATGTATGAAAAATAAAAATCAAATTATTTTCAAGTGTGGTTAAATTTAGTAGAGCTTTGGAGATCCCATTTCCATAATTGGGCATTGGAGATCAGACCATTAGCTTCCTCCTTCTACCTTAGTGTGGACCATGGATAGTAAGGGGTTATGCTTATAGGTTGTTATTATTGGTGAAAGCTGATTTCAAATTAATAGACACGATGTCTTGATTTTTGGAACATGTGACTGACTATGTATGAATTATATGTTACTTACATGTTGATTTCATGATACCTACTTACATCCTTGTATGTTAGGTTACATTTTTTAATATTTTGATTACATGCATTAGTATTGTAGGTTGATTACAAGAACTAATCGATTATGTTCGACTACATGCAGTTATGCGTAGGTGTAGTTGATTTGGAATTGATTATGCATATTGTTGGTTGCATGTGGAAATGTGTACAATGAAGTAATGGTTGTTGTCATGCATGAGGTCATGGTTTGTGTAGTTGATATGGTCATGCATTGATCACTGGACTCTAGCTAGAATGATGTGTGTGTGTGGTTTGGTACTCATTTGTTATATGTCTATATGCAGTTGTTATGCGTGTATGGTCTTGGTTATGATTATGCATGTATAGTAGATCAAACATGCCTTGTGAAGTCATTGTATGCAATTCAGGTCATCATGGTGCTATTGGATGTTATGATGCTAATGTGTTGGCTGAGAAAGAGTAGGAGATGTAGATCATTCTAATGAGGTTGCAACATTGGACTTTGGGGTAAGAGCAGATCGCCATACATGTATTGTATGTTTGACATGAATGCATGTAAGTTAAGGATTTTTATATGCATTAGGTTTAATATATACATTAGGTTTATGTACATGTCTTTTGATGTCATGGTTACATTCATGATAGATGTTGGTCGATTAGTGTAATTATATGCACATGTGTCGGATATTCAAGAACGATAGTAACCTGTAGTTGTATGTATTGCTATTGTTGTTTTATATTAGATAACATGATGATTATGCTATATGTTGTTGATGAGTATGTTATAGGTTAACTTCTTGATTGTTATATGACAGTTAGCTTGATGATTCAGTGTTATGTTGTTGATGAGCCTGATATATAGCTTATTTTTGTTATATGCTATTAACTTGATGATTAGGGTTATTTCATTGAGACATTGATGTTATAATTTGGATTAGTCATATGCGTGATGGTTATGTTCATTTCCTTGAAGATCTTGATGTTATATGTATTGTGTTAACCTGGTTTGACCTATGCAGATGGTTATGGTTGTGATATTCAGGTATGAGCTGACATATTTTTGATATGGTGTCGTACTAATATAGACTAATCATACACATGTGATTATTATGCATGAACGAAAAATGTTTATGAGCTTGTAATATGAACATGTTAGTTAGTTACTATTATGGATATCATGATTTATGTTGACATGTTGTAAAGTTTTATCTCACTAACTAGATTGGTTATGCAGACAAGATAGCCTCTCCTCAGGTACACTAAGGTATGAGTTTACTTATGTATTATACTTAGTTTTTCATAGTTGATTATGTCCTCTATTTGGTATTTGAGTGTTTGGTGCCTATTATGTCGTCTAATTAATTTATTTAACATGGTATGTTTGCAAGTTGGTTGAATGTTCGATGAATTGCATAATATGAGTATGTGTTCCATTGATCTTGTTTTAAGATGATTGTACTAAAATATATGTGTTGAGATAGTTGATATGTACTTGAGTATAGTAGGTGATAGTTGTAGTATTATGACTGATGAATATGAGTTGACTATGGATTATGACATGATTGTTAGTCTTGGTAATGATTGATTTCAAATTAATAAATATGATTGTATTGATACTTGGAACATGTGGTTGACATGTGTGAGCATGATGCAAGGAGTTGCATGGCAAGAGAGGTTGCCATGAAATATTGAAGAAGGATCGGATTGAGCTTTCCTTGGGAACCATAGGGATTGAGTCATGGTGTTTGTTGTTAGTCTTGTTCTTTTGGTCTTTTATGAATTGTTGAGCTTGATTTGTGGCTTTGTTTATGTCTAGTGTATGGTCATACAACTTCGTTTGGGGAGTCATGTTGTTATTGGTTTTTACAGTCTTATTCTTGTTTGTTTCTTGTCTTCTATTTTATTGTTTTGAGTCTTGGGAATTGGTTGGGAAATATAAAAGTTGATGGAGCTCGGGGAGAGCTATGTGGTACCCGAAAGGTAATGTAAGATTCAGATGAAACTCGGTGCATGAGTAAGCATAGTGGAAGGTAAGGCTATGACAGTCAATTGGACTAGCTGGGTAGATTGTGGTAAATGGACAATAGCAGTATAGTCATGAGAAATGTAACCAGAAAAGGTAAAGTAAATGGATAAGAGGTGTCATATGCTTTGGCTATGTTGGGAACTGTTTCTCTCATTTCCTGTGCATGAATAAAGGAATTTCTCTTAACCTAGACCTTATGTTATCTAGTAATTCTGTTATGATCATGATTATGTTGATGTTTATATATGTATACATGAATGTATGTATGTCATGTTTGACACAGTTGTCATGGATCATGATTATTAATGCTAACATTTATATCTATACATGTATGTATGTATGTATTTCGTTGACTGACTAGATCATTAGTATTCTATGTTGATGTTTATGTATATGTATGTATGTATCCATGTATCTATGTCATTGTCTGACAGGTCATTAGGAATCATTCTCGTAGATGAATGATTTCTTATGCAGGAGAATGGCATGACAAGGTTACTGGTCTTACGAGGAATCAATTGGAAAAGTAGTCACGACAAATATATGAGGTCAGTATCATGTGAATATGAACTTATATTATATGCTTGTAATATGCCTATGCTTATGTTATGGACAGGTCATACTGAGGGATACATCAGCAAAGTGAAAGCAGTGTGGTTTGCGACATGCTAGGATAAGCATGGATGAGATATCGGAAGCAAGGTTTCTTGGTAAGGATAGTGTGGTTTTGGATGTGTGGTATTAATATTGAGCATATGTTGTATATGTTGTACATGTTGCATATATGATGTGTGCACTTGTGGTGTTCTGTATACATAGCATGTGTACATGTTACTTATGAAATGTTATGTACAGGATGGTACAAATGGGGTTATGCGAATATTGCATATAGGGTGTTGTATACATATTGTACTGTCTTCATGATGTATATGCGGTGCGTGTGCATATGGTGCTATGTACATGTTGGATATGCAGTGCTGTGTATAGATGATGCTATGTACGTGTTGGATATGTAGTGCTAGGTACAAGTGGTGTTGCGTGCATATGGTACATTGGTACTATGTACATATGGTGTGGTGTGCATGATTGTACAAGTGGTGCCATGTGCGTGTGGTGCTGTGTACACATTGTACAAGTGGCTGCTGTGTGCATGTGGTGCTGTGTACATGTCATGCATGTGATGCTATGTACATATTGTGTCGCGTACACATCGTGTGTGTGGTACTGTGTACATGTGGTATTGTGTACACATTGTACAGTGGTGTAGTGTACATGTGGCGTCGTGTACATGTGATGTTGTGCACACGTTGTGTAGATGGTGCCATGTACATGTGATGTTGTGCAAGTGGTACAGTGTACCTACGATACTGGTGTACATGTGCATGTCATCCATGATGTGTTATGGGAATGTGGTATTATGTATGTGAATTGTGTAGTCATGGTATCGTGACATATGCATTCATTGTGTTTCACCCTAGATACATATTTGTGTTAGGTTTCACATCAGGTGTAGGTGCATGTATTATGTTATACACAAGATGTAGGCGTATGTATTGGATTATGTAGTACAATGGGTGTAGGTGTATGTGTTGTATGTCAAGTGTAGATGCATGTGTTGCATGGAGTTGTATGTCATATGTGGTCGTATGTGTGTGATGCACACTATGCATATGTGCACATGGTTGAGGAGAAGGCACTGGATGTTTTTTGGGTGTGGAAACCAATCCAATGTGTGTACAGAAAGAACAAAGGCATAAGTAAGGATCGATGAAGGATAAGTATCGGTATTGTGTTTCGGTTTTAGTATGCATGTGATTTATGATTTTGGTCCATGATGATTACATGTCATCTATGGTTTTGATTTATGATGGTTACATGTCATTTATGATTTTTATGGTTAATGATTTGAGCTAACCTGATGTGATATTTTATACATGTTGATTTGGTCAAATATGTTAGTTTGACTTGTTGTGACAAGAAGCGAACAAGATTGAAAATGTACCTTATTGATGAGCTACCAATGAGGTATGATGTGAATTTATTTTAATTTATTTTAAAACTGATGGAAGCTATGTGCGTGGTACAAGAATCATGGACATGCCTGGTTAGGTAGCTAAAATCAACTACAAGAATTAGCAACTTGATATGGTGGTTTGGTGGCTGCTTATGGTGGTTTAGTATTTTCTTTATGTTGGTTTAGTATATGCTTTATGGTGATTTATATATTCTTTATGATGGTTGATATATGCTTTATGTTGGTCCATACATGATATATAATGTTAGTATATGTTTAATATATGTTTGGTATATGATATGGCATATGTTTTGGTATATATATTTTGATGATGTTTTTATGTGTACACCCGTGTATGGATGTAAATATCGTAATGAGCTGTGTTATAAAGCTCCACTATGCGATATGGGTGTTATGTTATTATGCTATCATGTGGTTATATTATCATGATGTTATGATGTCATATGAATTTTCTTGAGAAGGATGATCATTAATGAGTTATTTTATAAAGCTCCACTATGCGGTATGTTGTCATGTTTCCATAATGTTTTGATTTTGAGCAAATCTTTTATTGTAAATACTGCAACGAGCTATGTTATAAAGCTCCATGGGTAGTATGTTTTGTTTTTAGAAGTATTGTTGGTTATAGGTGTCATTGAACACCAAGGACAGTGTTACCCCAAGGGGGAGGGTTCTGTAACAACCCTGGTGAAAATTCCATGTAATAAATGTTAAAAACAATAACCACGGATGACTGGGACATGTATTTCAAGATGAATGGTGGGAAGGACATCCTAGTGGGTGTTCATTTGGTTGTTTATGGTTAAGGAAATTGGCAAAGGCAATGGCTAAGGCATTAAAGAGGCAAAAAGGTATTTTGGCACATTTATTTATGAAAATAATGGAAAATAGGAGAAAAAGGAGGTGAAAGGTCACATGTTGCATGTGAGGAGGAAAATGAAGGAAAATTATGGAAATTAGGAGAAAAATGAGGTGAAAGGTCACAGGTTGCATGTGAGGAGGAAAATGAAGGAAAATAATGGAAAATGAAGAAAATAGAGGCCTCATTCATAAAAAGGCTTCTAAGGATCAATTGGCAAGCTTCTTCCTTTCAGTGTGAACCTTTAGTCAGTTTAGATTTGGAACTCTCTCATTATTCTCTCTCTCTCTCTCTCTCATACTCTTGGTTACTTAGAGTTTTCTTGGAGCACTCTTGGAGGATGTGGCATACTTGGATTCTTGGAGCAAGAAGGCAAAGGAAGAGCAAGAAAGCGCAGGAAGGCATTCGCATCAACAACTATATCAGATTTTCTTGCAGGTATCGAGTTGCATGTATGATTTCTTCACTAGTTTTGGCATGCATGGCACATGCATGTGGTTTATTGGTTATGATCTATCATTGGCATGGAGGATTGATGGGATTGACAGTGGATTGCTTAGCCTTGCCATTTCCTGGATAACCATGGTGATTTTGGATTTACTTTCATTACTTTGTTTTGGTTGGTTCTCATTTTTCCATATCTTGGGTTGAGTTACTAGTCCTGGAAGCCCTGGTTGAACAAATGCTCTGGAAGCCCTGTAACAACTTGGGTTGAGTTACTAGTCCTAGAAGCCCTAGTTGGACAAATTCTCTGGAAGCCCTTGGCAGGTTGAGTTACTAGTCCTGGAAGCCTTGGTTGGACAAACACTCTGGAAGCCTTGTATAAGCTGTGGGTTGAGTTACTAGTTCTGGAAGCCTTGGTTGGACAAATGCTCTGGAAGCCTTGGAAGGCTTGGATGGAGACCAATCTGATGATGGTTTTTAGTGATGTCCGACCCTAAGGTGGAATCACTGTTTGATGGGTTGAGGTGGGTGGCCTCTAGAAGCCTTGGAGGAGTTTTGTTTGATGTGTTTTATGAGATCCAACATTCATGCTTGGAATATGGCACGGGGGTGATTGGATGAAGAGAGACTTGGCTTAGCCAATCTATGGCCAGGAGGAACATGGTAGTCCTATCTCTGGTTGGTTCATTGCATTCATTAATGAAAAAAAAAGTCATTCCCTTGACTTTCATGTGCAAATGTACTGATGTATATATGGATTTTGATGGTTGATATGTTTATTGTACTTCTGTTCCTATTATGTTTTTTTTTATATGCACATTTACCCCGTAGGTTGTTACAGAGTTCCTACCGTGGAATTTTTGGTTGCCACATTGAGGATAGTTGTTTTTTTAGTTTGTGTTATATTCTTTCCATGGCTAGCTTTCCTAGTTAACTAGGGGGTTAGAGGGGGGACGGAGCCCCCCCTTCGTTGCGCAGTGGGGGGGTCACAGGGGGTTTGAGGGGGTCTAATCGCCTCCCTCTACAGGGTCCGGGGCAACACCTTGGGGAAATTTGGGACTTTATATTAGGTGGGTGGACCTACCTATGGTTTTGTGCATGGTTTTCGCACATGGTTTTGGGGGTGATGGTTTTCGATCCATGGTATTAGATGCTTCGACATGTTTATATATGTATTGTAACATTGAAAGGAACATAATGAAAAATCAAGCTGGTAGTCCCGATTTTGGAATCCAGGGGAAAATCTCTATGTATATGTGTTTTATGTGTTATTCTCTCACATTATTTATTTTCTGTGTTTTAGAATTCGTATGCAGGTAAATTTTGTATGAGTTTAAAAGCTACATTTGGTATCAAAGCTGTTTTGGCTTCAAGGGGAAGCCTTTGTTGCTAACAGGTTTCTCTCGGGCCTATGGTAGACCCTGTTTAGTGGGGGATCTGCGGGATCGATTTTGGTGGTGAAAGAAGATGGCGAGCAGTGGAAAGATAGAGATTGAGAAATTTAATGGTCAAAGTTTTGAGTTGTGGAAATTCAAGATGGAGGATCTGTTCGTGGACAAAGTCAGTGAATCGTGGTAGATCCGAGTACTAAAACAATGGGAGTGCCAAAGAGCATAATACAATTGTGTGTCTCAGATTCAATATTGTTGAATGTATCAGGGGAAGCTACGACAAAGGCTTTGTGGGACAAGTTAGGGACTTTGTACCAATCTAAGTCTCTAGTGAACAAACTGTTCCTACGGAAAAAGTTGTATAACTTGTGGATGAAAGATGGAGACTCGGTGACAGAGAATCTGAACACATTTAATACTGTGGTAAGTCAGTTATTATCTGTTGATATTAAAATTTCAGATGAAGATAAGTGCATCAGTTTGTTGTGTTCTCTACCAGATTCACGGGATAGTCTGGTTATTGCAATAGGTAGCAATGCAATTGCCTTGCAGTTTGATGAAATAGTGTCATCCTTGCCAACGGAGGAGATGAGACGAAAAAATATGGAGAGAGAGAATGGTGATGCCTTGTCTATACGAGGACGGTCCCAGAACAGAAACAAAAATAAGTCATCGAGTGGGAGATCTAAATCTAGAGGGAGATATAAATCTCTAGGAAAACCTATAAAGGTGTGCTGGAAATGCAGAAAGGAAGGGAACTACAAAAGTGATTGTAAATATGAAGCTCCTAACAAAGGAAAGGGATATGATGACGCTCCTTCTGCAGAGGCGAAAACCACCTCAGATGAAGGTGGGGATGTGTACTTGACTTCTTCAAGTACATATGTAGATCATGAGGCATGGTTGATTGACTTAGGTGCATCCTTTCACTTCACTCTCCATAGGGAGTGGTTCTGTGAGTATGAGAAATACGATAGTGGTGATGTCTTCCTTGGGATGATAGAAAGGCTAGAATCATTAGTCATGGAAAAGTAAAGTTGAAGTTGCAAGGTGGAAGGGTTAGAACACTTCTAGGTGTTCTTCATATTCCTGCATTGGCCAGAAATATGGTTTCTATAAGCAAGTTGGATGATGTAGGTGTAAAAACAATGTTCGAGAAAGATACCTTCAAGATGGTTTGGGGAGCACTAGTATTGATGTGGGGAGTTCGGATTGGAACTCTGTACAAGCTGCAAGGTAGCGTTGTTATTAATGGGTGCAACAATTATGTGCTTCATGAAAGTGGAGCAGAAAATCTAGTCGTCTCTAGAGAAAAGACCATGCTATGGCATCAAAGGCTTGGACATATTGGAGAGAAGGGCCTTCGAATACTTCATGATAAAGGTACGGTAGAAGGTATGAATAACAGCTATCTGGATTTTGATTTATGTGAAAATTGTGTATATGGGAAGTAGAATCGGGTGAGTTTCCCCTTTGGTGGTAAGAGGGCGAAACAAATATTAGAGCTTGTGCACAGTGATGTGTTTGGACCTGTGAAGGTTCCATCACTGGGTATGTGTACTATGTATCATTTATAGATGACTTCTCAAGGAATACATGGATATATTTTCGTAAGAAGAAATCTGAAGTCTTTGACAGGTTTAAAGAATTTAAGGCTCTGGTGGAAAACCAGAGAGAGAAGAAGATAAAGGTGTTGAGGACAGATAATGGTAGAGAGTTTTGCAAGAAGGAATTTGAAGAATTCTGTAAGAAGTGTGGTATAGCACAGTAGAAGACTACTCCATAGACACCTGGGAAAAATGGAATTGCAGAATGAATGAAAAATACGTTGATGGAAAGGGAAAGAAGCATGCTCAGTGGTGTTGGGTTAGGACAAGAATTTTGGGCAGAGGCAGTGGAGATTGCATGTTACCTGGTCAAAAGATCACCTTCATCAACCTTGGAGGATAAGACTCCACAAGAGGTATGGAATAGTAAGAAACCCTCTCTTTCGCATCTAAGGGTATTTGAATGTGATACATATGTACATGTTCCAAAGGAGAAAAGAAAAAAGTTGGATAGTAAATATGAAAAGTGCATATTTATTGGGTATAAGGATGGTTTAAAGGGTTATGAAATTTGGAACTTAGTAACAAGGAAGGTTGTGTACATCTGAGATGTGGTGTTCAGAGAGGTGAAAGATGTTACTAAACATGAAATACCATCAAAGGAACCTGAGAAGATAGATTTTGAGCTAAAGGAGGAAGAATCAAACTCTACAGCAGAAGAGGAATCAGAAGATGAACATCCACAAACTCTGGTTGTGAGAAGATCAGTTCGAGAAAGAAGGTAGCTAGAAAGGTATAGTCCATCTTCTTTCTGTTCAAATTTTTCTTTATCTATTATTGATGATGATCCCAGATCTGTGAAGGAAGCAATAGGTTCAAAGGATGGCAAACTTTGGAAAGAGGCCATGGTTGATGAAATGACATCTTTGCACAAGAATGAGGCTTGGGACCTAGTGGAGTTGCTGGCTGGAAGGAAAACCATTGATAGAAAATGGGTGTTCAAGAAGAAGACAAATGCAAAAGGAAAGGTGGAGAAATACAAAGCTCAGTTGGTAGCAAAATGTTATTCCCAGGTGCCAGGAATTGATTTTGGTGATATTTTTTCTCTTGTTACCAAGGTAGCTTCTATTAGATTACTTTTAATCTGTTGTTGTTGCTTTTGATTTTGAGGTAGAATAGATGGATATGAAGTCAACATTTCTTCATGGGGATCTGGAAGAGGAGATAGACATGAAGCAACCTGAAGGCTTTGCGATGAAGGGTAAGAAAGAACTGGCATGAAAGTTAAAAAAGTTTCTGTATGGGTTAAAATAGTCACCAAAGATGTGGTATCAGAAATTTGATACATTTATATGGGGACTTGGATTCACCAGAAGCAAAGAAGATAACTATGTGTATTTTAAATTAATTGGTGACCATGTTATTTATCTAGTCTTGTATGTGGATGATATGTTTCTGGTTGGAAATGACAAAAAAATTATCCAGGATTTGAAGACCCAATTATCCTCCAAATTCAACATGAAAGATCTTGGTGCTGCAAATTATATTTTGGGCATGGAAATTAAAAGAGATTGGGTAAAGAGGAAGCTTTGGTTAAACCAGAGGAAGTATGTCTAGACAATAAGAGAGAGGTTTAATATGCAATATAGTAAACCGGTGAAGGTTCCTATTCCTGTAGGTGTGAAGTTATCTGCTGAACATTATCCCAAGACACAAGAGGAGGAAGAGGACCTGTCCCGTGTTCCATATGCAAGTGTAGACGGTAGAGTGATGTATACGATGGTTTGTACTAGATCAAACATTGCACATCAGTGGGAGTATTAATCAGGTTTATGTCAAAACCATGGAAGGAACACTGGACAATAGTGAAGTGGGTGTTGGAAATAATACTAAGAGGGGGTGAATTAGTATTATCAGATCAATAAATTTTCATTTCCCAAACAGATTTATATACGCTACTTCTGTGAATCAAACTAGCGTGTACACGCTACTGTGGTTAGAGAAACCAATGTATACCCAGAGAATTAGTGATAACAATTTATCATGTGTTAATCTTTAACCAGTGCATTAGTATCTTATTAAACAGTGTAGTAAAAAAACACAATAAACCATCACACATAATCAACACACATGAACACCAAGATTTAAGGTGGAAACCCAATGTGGGTGAAAACCACCTGTTGTTGTCATCTCTGTCTTCTTTTAATAATAAGAAAAGATTTTTACAGCCTTGTACTGGTGCAGACTCATACCAGTATGTAAGCACCCACCTGCAGAAGGCTACAACATTCTCTCGTTTTCCAGCTTCTACTGGAAGGGAGCTGCAACCCCCTAGCTCTTGTACTAGCCAATGTGTTTACTAGTACGTAGGCGCTAACCTACAGAAGGCTATGACCTTCTCTCTTCCTCCAGGGACCACGTTTCATAAATTTTCAGACTGGATGCTCTTGGTACACAACAATACACATGAAGGCCTCGTTTCATCAAATTTTCATACTAGACCCATCAGAACTTTCAAACTGCATCAACCAATAATCAGTTAATCTGAACAGTCAAATCACTGTCACCAGAACACTGTGCTGAACCCAGAAACCTGCATCATCATTCAGAACCAGCTGCAACCTCAAAAATCATGCATCAGAATGTATATGCTACTTTACTGAACCCAACCTGTGTGTATACAATTATTCCTTTAATAAAACCTACGTATACCTTCAAAACTACTGAAACCTAAAACATTAATTCTAAATCGAGTTTGTACCAACCAACAATATACTGAACATCTATTGTCAATTTATAGAGCTTCACACAGGCAGTAGCAGAGATCACCCTTCTCACTTATACAATCAATCAATCAGATATCAAACTCCTTATGCATTCAGTTTTACATTAAGATCTAAGAAGAATTCATTGACAGACAATAATAAAACAACATTACTGATCAAATAGATTAGTCATTTCTGAACAACATGCTTTTCTTTTGCATACGCTACTTGGAAGAATAGAACCTGCGTGTACGCGCACTTTTACCAAGACGAACCAACGTACAGATCTTAAAATATTAACTCATAACTTCGCTACTATTCCAGACTTCAGACAAACCCAGATCATGACATTTAAAGAATAAAACAGGTATACACAATTATATATGGCCCAACCAATATCATATCATTCAATGATAAGTCATTTCAGGTCTCATGATTCTCATCCAATATTGAATTCAAGGTGTACAAAAATACTTGAGATTAAATCACCAACATAGCCCTTGCCACATAGAATATACTTCAGATAGAAGTATTCCTTAGAAAACTATTCACTTGCACCCCCTGGCCTAATGATCTTCTCATCCTTATATAGTTTTAGGCCTTTCTTAATACCCAGGACCAAAACCACTTAGGACCAATACCTTAGACCAAATACCTCTTGGACCAATACCTTGGACCAAAACCTTGATTTTCCAACCTGTACGCACTTTTCCTCTTGTGAGAGTGCGTGTATACGTATATGCTCTTTTTTTTTGTGTACTAGTGTGTATACACCGTTTTGACTAAGTCGACCTACGTATACTTCTTAAACTGCTTTACATCAACTTTTTCCTTCACCTTTTTTATTATGATCAATAGACCGTAGTTCCATCTTCCTGTTATTCTGTACCACTGCCCTGTTACCTCTGAATATACCTGTTGTACTGTGAGTTGCCTTTTATCAAAATTGAATTGACCTGTGAGTGAGTTGCCATCAAGGAAAACACTTGTATCATAATGCAAACAATCTCTCCCTTTGGACTTGATGGTAATCATGATGGTGTTGATTACTGCAAGTTGTAGAAACTGTTAGAGATAACATACAAAACCAAAATATTCTCCCCCTTTGACATCAATGGCAAAGGGAGGACCAAGAAACTTTCCTCCTTTGATATACATTATGCTGTCCATGCTCCCCCTGAGTATATGCCGAGTCTGTAGAGATATGATGCAAAAGAATAACATGAATATGTAACTTAACTAAGTGAGTATGACTTCCTTATGACCAATGACTCATACATACATCAATGACCCAACCAAGTGGGGATATACCAATTGTTTATACATGACAAAAATACAACAAATATTACATCATCCATCCCATGCAAATTAGGGATAAAAATTACTTCATTTGTCCAATAGGACTCATTCAAATATATAATAAGTCATGTCATACCCTAGATCTTTACATGACTTAAACAAAAAATGATATAAATATCTGAAGCCATAGTTGAACTCAGCAACCATAATTCCAACAATGCAGAATACGTGTGAAGGCTAAGCTCCCCCTGAACCTGTGCTACTTGTTCATTGTCAACAAGTCATTCATCAAGGCATCTTTGTTAGTGCGATAAAAATCAATGAACAAAGCATATCATCAGACTGTAATCATCAACATCAGACAGATCACCCATATCAGAGTCTTACCCACTGCTTTTCTATCAGAAAAACATATACGCTCCTTCAGCCATAGAAACCTGCATGTATACACGACTATACTTCATGAAACCAGTGTATGATAACCTTCCTCTGAAAAAATGGATTTAACAACATGATGATGCAACAACTACTCCCAGAATTTTGTCTGAGATATTCAAATGTTTCTCTGGGAAGTAGTTTAGTGAATATATCAACAACCTGTTCTTTGGAGGGAACATACTCCAATTTAACCTTTTGTTCAAGCACTTGTTCTCGTATAAAATGGTACTTAATGGGTACGTGCTTGGTCTTGGAGTGCATGAATGGATTTTTTGAAATACTGATGGCACTTGTATTATCACATACAATGGAGATGGGTAGAGTACATGTGATCTGAATGTCTTTCGATTGTGCATCATCCAAAGTAGTTGTGTGCAGCAAGATGCAGCAACCACATATTCTGCTTCAGCTATAGATAAGGAAATCGAACTTTGTTTTTTGCTAAACCATGACACTAACCGAGAACCCATATAGAATGCACCTCCACTAGTGTTTTTTCGATCATCAACAGTTCCTGCCCAATCTGCATCTGTATGTTCATGAAGAGTAAGGTCTGTATCTTTAGGATACCATAGTCCAAAGTCCCGAGTTCCTTGAAGATATTTGAATATTCTTTTGACTTCCTGTAGATGTAATTCCTTTGGATTTTATTGGAACCTTCCAACAATTCCTATTGCATGCATGATATCAGGTCTAGTACCTTTTAGATAAAGCAAAATTCCAACCATATATCTGTAATTTGGTTGGTTTACTACTGGTGATTCATTGTTAGAACTAAGATTGCATCCTGTTACCATTGGAGTACATATTTGTTTAGAATCTTCCATTCCGTACTTCTTCAAGATCTTCTTGAGATATTTGGTTTGCGAAAGAAAGATACCATCTTTAGTTTGTTGAACTTGTAGACCAAGAAAATAAGCAAGTTCACCAAGTAAGGACATTTCAAATTCTTGCTGCATTACTGAAGCAAAATTCTGACTCATGGATTCTTTATTGCTACCAAAGATGATATCATCAACATAAAAAACAATAATTAGTAGTTTATCATTTTCAACCTTAGTGTATAATTTGCTATCTGTAGAACCTTTTGTGAAACCTTATTGTTGTAGATATTTGTCAAGGCGGTAATACCAAGCCCTTGGAGCCTGTTTTAGACCACATAGAGCCTTTTTGAGCTTGCATACGATTTTTTCATCATTTCCAAGAATGAATCCTTCTGGTTTTTCAATATAAACTTCTTCTCCTAAATCTCCATTAAGGAAGGCTGATTTTACGTCCATTTGATATACTTTGAATTTTCGAAAATAAGAAAGAGAAAGAAACATCCTTATGGCTTCAAGTCTGGAAACATGTGAAAAAGTTTCTTCAAAATCTATAGCTTCTTGTTGAACATACCCTTTACAAATAAGTCTGGCCTTGTTTCTAATAACTTCTCCATTTTCATTCAGCTTGTTCTTAAATATCCATTTTTTTCCTATAATATTTTTATCATGAGGTCTAGGAACTAACTCCCAAGTATCATTCTTTTCAAGTTGGTCAAGTTCTTCATCCATGGCCTTGACCCAACATTCATCTTTGCAGGCTTCATTTACATTCTTAGGTTCGGTGGAGGATAATAATGCTAGATAGCTTGAGGTCCCTGTAAGAATTCTTCTTGTTTGTATACCAGCCCCCTTTTCTCCTAGAATTTGAGATTCTGAATGATTCTTTTGAACATACTTAGATGGAGTCTTTTCCCTGTCTGTTGTATCTTCTTCTGGTGCTTCATTGATATCTTCTTCTATATCATTTTGATTTGATGCGGGAAAGAATTCCCCAACTTCCTCACTCTCATATTTCTCTGTTGATTTCATTTATTCCGGATTTCTACATGCTTCATCAATTACAACAACAATGCTTTCAACAATTTTCCGAAGTATTTTATTATAAAATTTGTACCCTTTACTTCTAGATGAATAACCAATAAGAATTCCTTCGTCTGCTCTGGGTTCGAACTTAACAAGTTTTGCATCAGTCCTTTTGATAAAACATTTGCTTCCAAAAACTCTAAAGTGTTTTACTGTAGGAGGCTTACATACCAAAGTTCATATGGAGTTTTATTGCTATTTACCCAAACATTTTCTTTGTTGAGAATAGTTACAGCAACAAATGAAGCTTCACCCCAAAAGGTTGCAGGAGTTCCAGATTCATCTAGCATAGCTCGAGCCATTTGTTGAACTATTTTTTTCATCCTTTCCACCGAACCATTTTGCTGAGGAGTTCTTGCGATGGAGAATTGCCTTTTTATTCCTTGTTGTTCACAAAAATCAAAGAATTCATCTGATATGAATTCTCCCCCTCTATTAGATCTGAGAAATTTTATTTTTTGATCTGATTCATTTTCAACTAAAGCTTTGAAGGCTTTAAACTTTTCAAATGCTTCATCTTTATGCTTTAGTAGACCTATCCAACTCATCCTGGAAAAATCATCAATAAATAAAATAAAATATTCTTCTCCACGAGGTGACTTTTTCCTTGTTGGTCCACATAAATTAGTATTGATGAGTTCAAGAGGCTTACTTGTTGATCCTTCTTTTTCAATGAAGTGAACTCTGGTTTACTTACCGATTTGGCATGGTTTGCATATGGTATTTTCTGGGATGCTGATATATGGAAGATCACGAACTGCCTTGAACCTGCATGCTTTTATTATTTGAGAAAACCTTATATGTCCCAATCTTCTATGCCATAGCCAGTTTTCATCTATTTTTCTTAGATAGCATTGTTGTTGTCCTCCTTTGAGTATGTATAAGTTGTTTGGAGTTCTTATACCTTTGATCATGGTCTTTCCTGTATCAAGCTCATGAACCACACATCCATTTGATCGAAACACCACTTCATTTCCTTGATCACACATTTGACTGACACTCAATAGGTTATGCTTTAAACCATCTACATACATGACATTTCTAGCTTTAGCCTTTTCTTTCAAGAAAACAGAGCCTTTACCTTTAATGGTAGTTGGAGTGTCATTTCCAAATGAGACATTCTTTTCTTTTTCTAAAGCATTATATGAATGAAGTTTCTCTTTGTCACCTGTCATGTGTTTGGAGCATCCACTATCGATGTACCACTGATTTTCTTGTCCTTCTGCATACAGAGCTATGCCACATCTTTCTGATTGAGATTCCTTCCTTCTCCATATCTTGGGATTTAATGGCATTTTCTCCTTTTGAAGTGTTGGCCAAAATTTTCTCCTGCATTCAGAGTCTTCATGACCAAATTTGTTACAAATCGAACATTCTATTTCAGCTTTAACAGGAGAAAATTTATTCTAAGAACTTTTCTGGATTCCTGTTACACTCCTTTGATTTCATGCTTCTCTAGTCATGATGGTTTTGTAAGCAACACATTGAGTAGCCTTGTGCCCAAAGTTATGACATGTAAAACATTTCCCATTAAAGAAATTTTTGGGATCATAGTATATTTTGGTATTGTTTACCTGTTGATTACGGCTTCTACTCATATTCATCCTTGGAGTAAATTGAGTATGATTTACCTGATGAGTAATTTTAGGCCTTTTATGACGATTGACATATTGTTCACTAGTCTTTGCTGCATCAATATAGCTTCTGGTGGAGGCTAACAGCTTCTGTGATTGACATGAATCTTCAGTATATCCAAGACTTGTCTTTATCAGAGGAGAACACTGAACATTGATGATTTCATTTAAAGTTTCTGATCCTTTAGCAAATCTAAGATTAAGAGATTTTGTCTTCTCAAGATATTTTCTTATACCCATAATTTCACATTCTAGATTTTCATTTTGTTTTTCTCTTTCAACAAGTTGGTGTGTGAAAGTATCTATGATCATATTCTTTTCTTCTACACAAATTTTGAGTTTAGTGATTTTTTCAAGAAAGTCTTCCTCTTCTAATGCATCCAAAAACTCATCATTGTCATAAGCCATGAGTAGTCTATAATCTTGTTCAGTTTCATCTTCATCACTATTAGATAAACCATCACTATCTTCATGCGTATAGTAACTCCTTCTATTCACAACCTGTTTTCTATTGCCTTTTGCATATTCCTTCCCTTTTTCATAGTTATCTTTATAAGGACATTTGGCAGCATAGTGATCGACTCTACCACAAGTAAATCATTTGAAATATAGCTTACCTTTGAATCTTCTAGAACCCCGTTGAAGCTTCTTGACAAAATTTACCTCATCTTCTTCTTCTGAAATGTGCCCTAATTCATTGTGCTCTTCCTTTTCTTTTCCCTTTGCTGATGTTTTAAATGCGGGTTCTCTCATCTTTGATGGGCCTCCTTTTCTCATCTCAAAGGCAGTTAGGATTCCATTAAGTTGAGTCACAGTGATAGTCTGAAGATCCTGTTTTTCTTCTATGGAAGACACTTTTGACTTAAATTTAGAAGAAAAAGATCTCAAAATTTTCTCAACTAAAGTAACTTCCTTTATCTCTTCACCCAGATTTTGCATACAATTAGCAATCTCATATATACGTAAAAAGTAACTAGCAATACTCTCATCACTATGCATCTTAAGAGTTTCATACTGAATTCTGAGAGTTTGAAGCTTAGCATGTTTTACCTGAGAGTCTCCTTCATAGCTCTGAATGATTTTGTCCCATATCTCTTTGGTTATCTTGAGCTGCATGACTTTGAAAAATTCTAATTCTGACAGACTTCCCAATAATGTGTTGACTGCTTTGGAATTGATTTCATATAACTTCTTACCTGCAGAGTCTATAGGAATTGCTGCTAGAAATTGATATCCTCCTTCCATAATTTCCCAAACATCTACTCCAAGCGATTGTAGATAGGCTTTGGTTCTTATTTTCCAATATACTAAGTTTCTCCCATTGAAGATTGGTGGTCTGATGGATCCCATGCCTTTGTGATTACTCATCTTAAAAATCCACCTTCAAGCGATCAAGCATATTCTGAAGGACTTGCTCTGATACCAATTGTTGGAAATAATAATGAGAGGGGGGTGAATCAATATTATCAAATCAATAATTTTTCATTTCCCAAATGGATTTATATACGCTACTTCTGAATCAAACTACCTATAGAGAAACCAGCGTATACCTATAGAACTAGTGATATACCTATAGAACTACCTATAGTGATATACTTCTGAATCAAACTACCTATAGAGAAACCAGCGTATACCTATAGAACTAGTGATATAGTCAATTTATCACGTGTTAATCTTTAACCAGTGCATCAGTATCATATTAAACTATGCAGTAAAAAAAATAAAATAAACCATCACACATAATCAACACACATGAACACCAAGATTTAAGGTGGAAAGCCAATGTGCATGAAAACCACCTGCTGCTATCATCTCTGTCTTCTTTTAATAATAAGAAAATCTGATTACAATCATGTATTGGTGCAGACTCATACCAGTATGTAGGCACCCACCTGAAGAAGGCTACAACCTTCTCTCGTTTTCTAGCTTCTACTGGAAGGGAGCTACAACCCACTAGCTCTTGTACTAGCCAATGTGTTTACTAGTACATAGGCGTTGACCTAGAGAAGGCTACAACCTTCTCTCTTCCTCCAGGGACCACATTTCATAAATTTTCAGACTGGATGCTCCTAGTACACAACAAAACACATGAAGGCCTCGTTTCATCAAATTTTCATACTGGACCCATAAAAACTTTCAAACTGCATCAACCAATAATCAGTTAATCTAATGATCTGAGTTGACTCAACTCCTGGATTTAACCAAGATCTTTCGCTTTCATGATGTGATTAGAATCACATTTAAAATAGCATAAAGGAACATATATGCATGCTGTAAAGAAGAGGGAACATAACAAGAATTAGTAGCATAAAACAAGAGACATTGATAACAGAGTTTGTCCATGAGGGACTATGTCTCCGGGCCCTGGTGTCAAGATCATATAGGCCGCTACATTAAGTGCTAGAAAGAGTGATGATGTACATGCATGTGTTTTCTCTATCATACAAGGATGATTCCCTCACGCAGGAGTGGCTCCAAGAGATGTTTCACTACAGGAACTCTCATTCAAATAAGGACTCCTATCAGCATGACATAATTTCATGAAAGTTAATAATGAGCATCCCACCAACATGGCATCAAAGGGATCTCAATTCAAACATGCATGACAACACATGAGTATCCCATCAACATGACGACCAATGGGTCTCAATCAAAACATGATAATAAGTACATCTCACATCAAGAACAAAACAAGATCCCACATCAAACATCAAACAGGGATGTATACAACACCATGCATCTCAAGCAAAGAGACAAAGAAGTACATGATCACACTACATATACCTCACATCAAGGAGTTATCTGAAGAAGAGGATGAAAAAATGTTGGATCTGGTTGCACCATTAAGCTCGTGGTGTCAAATCTCATGGAAATGATTGCTCACACATTGAATGCTAACACCTGCACTCCACTTTGAAAAGTGGCTGAAAAATAGAATGATCAAATGGGAAATTTGATTGCACCATCAAATTTGTGGCATCGAATAGTGTAAAATCAACTATCAAATTTATGAATTATGACAAAGTGAAAATCTGGGGGTATAGGAATATTTTAGATTCCCCCTAGATTCCTCAAAGATTCCCTCCTCTGGGTCATCTGGAGATCTGCTGCTCGGATCAAAATTCTGTCTGCACCATCAGGTTCGTGTCGCTGAGAGGTGTAGGATCGACATAAAGTTTGTCCAATTTGGACAATGGAAAATTTTTTCCCTCCTTACAATTTGGCTCAGTCATGGTTCCGTCTACTCTTTTCTACGATCATGGTTCCACCTACAAATCAATTAAAAAATATACGTCTCAGTTTCCATGCTGTGTTCTGCCTCTTGGAACTGCGTCATGGTTCTGTTCTCCATTCCACACCTCCATTCTCAATTCCGCTATTCAGTTCTTACCTCCTCCGTTCTGCTTGTGCAAATAATGTCGGGTTTATGTAATGTTTTGGGGGGGAGATAACAAAAGGGAGGTTGTGGCACCTTGGTGGCAGAGTAGCTTAGGAGGGCGGAGGTCGCGGTGTCAAATCCTTCGCCCCTCTAAAATTGGTCGACTGTTAATATTTTATGCCGCGTAATTTATTATGATCCCAACCATTACATTTATGGTGCATTTTGGTTGTTGTATTAATGCATTTAATGTGTGATGCATTGTGGGTTGGTTTGGAAGTACGCCACATGGGGCCGCCATGTGGGCGGAGCTGGCAGGCCCGCTGACCATGGGTTCAACTCCCACTGGCTCTATTTATACATATATGGTATGATGGGTTGGGGTGTGGGTCGGGTCCACTGGAGGTGGCCCGCCCACCCCATCTAATACATCGTTTTGTTATAATGTTTAGGAAGTTAGTTGGGAGCCGACGGGGGTCATGGCCCGTCAGCCATATTTAGATAAAACTTGTTACGTGTTGGTTGTTGGGGGGGTGGTGGGGTTGGTGGCCCGCCACCCCATAAAATAGGTGGTGGGGTTGGTGGCCTGCCACCCCATAAAATATATTTTATTTTTTATATAATAATAGATTTTTTGTTGTTGTTGTTGTCTAATAGAGGGGATATTAGACAAATTAACGACCCAACAAATTCTCCCACTTTCGGGAGCTAGGTTTCATGCCCCGAGGTCGGTCAAATTGTAGGACACTTAAACCTGGCCCACAACCCAACTTCGACCAAAACTTTTACTGGATTGTTCTCCCTCATACAATCTTGGATTTTAGTGTCGTTAGCACCGTTTGAATCAGGGCGACAAGCACTTCGATTTGGTGCTGGTTTTGGAGCAATCTGACCACTTTAAATTTTTCCCCTTTTTGAGTCCTCTGGGACTTCTGCATGGGTCTCGAGCTACCTGGATCGATCCTCCCCGCTGAGAAGCTTTTGGTCCTCCAAAAGCATGAAAAATAATCTGCAACTTCTTTGTACCCTATCTGCACTTGTAAGCATATGATATGTCACCCTTCCTTCTCCTTCACCTTTTTCCTTCAGAGCCATAAGCAATGATTCGACGCTTGCAACCTTTGCAAACTTGTAGTACGATTTTGTAGATTACATGCTGAATTTACATGACCCACTAATGACCCAAGCATCCTATACTTGCCATGAGTTTATAACACACATTTGGTGGTCAAGTTTACATCAAGATGGAAACAATACCCCAACTATGAAAACATGGCCAACATATCATGGTTTCTTCAACAAGTGATGGAAAACGCATCATCACTGCAACACATGATTTACAAAAATAAGGCCAAACACTATTGTTTCTTTAACAAGTGATGGAAAACACAACATCACTTTCACAGTTTATCATGCAACACAAAATAAGACCAAACATCATTGTTGCTTAACAAGTGATGGAAAACACCTCATCACCTTTACGTTTTAAAATGCAACAAATGATCTACAGAAGCACGACCATGGCAAGCTAACATATATAGAAACCATTTTTCACTTATCGATGTGAATGGGGCATCTCCCTGTGGTGGTTTTGCGTGTCGAACGACTGTTTCACTTGGTTCATGAACTGACGCTTTGTCTTTAAGGTGCTGCTATGGATGGAGCCTCCAACACATGGCTCTTTGATGGCCACCTCTGTCGCAGTTACCAGAATAAGTATTTTTCCTCCATATCTACTTTACCTTCTTTTTCTCCTGTTGTTGAGAGGGTATTTCATGCCTCATCCTTTTCTGTGCTGCTATTCTTTTCCGACACTTAGAAAATGTATGGTTATGTAATCCACAAAAGGTACATGTTTTTCAATGCCTTGATTTATGTTCATCTTTAACAACGTGATTATAATCGAAATGAACATTCAAATATCAAGACTGGTTATACCTTTCCTTTTTGTCTTTGGTGTAATTATGGTGATAAGAGCTTGCCTTAGCTCTTTCCCTGCAATGGGTACTGCCATGGGATGATGGTGATGTGTTCCCATCATTCTCTTTCCTCGATGATTTCGACGATGTCTCAGAAGAATTTGACACCTTCAAGCATTCTCCTTCGGTGTATCCCAAGCCTACAAATCAAGGTCTCTGCACAATCTCCAGTGGTTGAGTTATACCTTGGTTATTAACACCAAGTTATTTTTCCTCCTTGCGCCTCATCCTGGTAAGGAGCCTCATGTTTGTTCCTGTAATTGGGATCTCCAAATCTCCAACAGAAATCATACTATGTGAAGACGAAACTAAAGGGAAATCCACATCTTTTACCTCCACTGTCGATTTGGAAAGAACTGATGAGGGCTTCTCACCATCTATTGTTGGTGGTTCGCTGGCTGTCTTGGCGCATTCCCCAACTTCCTTTCTGACATACCCAAGTCTTGCCTAATGGGGTAATTCCTCTACTTTGATGGGGTTGACAATGCCTTGGCCATTAACGCCCAAGACTTTTCCTTCATACCCCATTTTCTTCAATAGTTTGGAGCCAATTCCCGTGGTATGATTTTCAAAAACAACGAAATCATCATCAGGACACATACATGAATTTAGAGAATTACTTTTTACCTCACATGGGTCACGTTGCAGCTTTTCCAAGGCCTCGTCCTTAGCTTGTAGCTGTTGTAGCAAACTCTATCTCTCCTCTTTCTCTTGTTGTAGATGCATCTTCAATTCAACGTTATTTTCTTGAAGACTCTCACTAATGTGCTTCATTTCTTCTAGGGCCTCTTTCATGGCTCGCAACTGAAGCTGCAATCGGTCCTTTTCCTCTGTCTCTTTTTGTAGAGCTTCATACATTATTCCCTCTTTTGGGAAATTATGAGCATGGTCTCGTACATTGCTTTGTCATCCTCCATCACTACACACTCCATTGTTCATGCTTGCAATTCACATCCACATAAAGACTGCTCTGATACCAAAACTTGATCTGAGTTGAATCAACTCCCCGATTTAACCAAGATCTTTCGCTTTCGTGATGTGATTAGAATTGCATTTAAAATAGCATAAAGGAACATATATGCATGTTGTAAAGAAGAGGGAACATAACAAGAATCAACAGCATAAAACAAGAGACATTGATAACGGAGTTCATCCAGGAGGTACTACGTCTCCCGACCCTGGTGTCAAGATGGTGTAGGTCACTACATTAAGTGCTGGAAAGAGTGATGATGTACATGCATGTTCTTTCTGTATCATACAAGGAATATTCCCTCACACAGGAGTGGCTCCAAGAGATGTTCCGCTACAGGAACTCATTCAAAAAAGGACTCCTATCAGCATGATAATTTCATGAATGTTAATAATGAGCATCCCGCCAACATGGCATCAAAGGGATCTCAATTCAAACGTACATGACGACACATGAGTATCTCGTCAACATGACAACCAAGGGGTCTCAATCAAAACATGATAATAAGTACATCTCAGATCAAGAACAAAACAAGATCCCACATCAAACATCAAATAGGGATCTATACAACACCATTCATCTCAAGCAAAGAGACAAAGAAGTACACAATCACACTACATATACCTCACATCAAGGAGTTATCTGAAGAAGAGGATGATAAACTGCTAGATCTGGTTGCACCATCAATCTCGTGGAGTTGAATCTCATGGAAATGACTGCTCATGCATCAAATGCTGATGCCTGCACTCCACTTTGGAAAGTGGTCGAAAAATAAAATGAACAAATAGGGAAATCTGATTGCACCATCAGATTCGTGGCGTCGAATAGTGTAAAATTGACTGTCAAATTTATGAATTTTGACAAAGTGAAAATATGGGGCTACAAAAATCTTTTAGATTCCCCTAGATTCCTCAAAGATTCCATCCTCCGCGTCTTATAGAGACCTACTGCTTGGATCAAAATTGTGTCTGTGCCATCAGTTTCATGTCGCTGAGAGGTGTAGGATCGACATAAAGTTTGTCCAATTTGGACACTAACAAAATTTTGCCCTCCTGAAAATTTGGCTCATTGATGGTTCCACCTACACTTTTCTAGGATCATGGTTCCACCTGCAAATCAATTAAAAAATATGCATTTCGGTTTTTGTGACGTGTTATGCCTCCTAGAACTGCGTCATGGTTTCGTTCTTCGTTCCACACCTCCATTCTCAATTCCGTCATTCAGTCCTTACCTCCTTCGTTTTACCCATGCAAATAATGTTGGGTTTATGTAATGTTTTGGGGTGGAGATAACAAAAGGGCGGTTGTGGCACGTTGGTGGCGAAGTAACTTGGGTGGGCGGAGGTCACGGTGTTAAATCCTCCGCCCCTCCAAAATTTTTCGACTGTTAATATTTCATGCCCCGTAATTTATTATGATCCCAACTGTTACATTTATGGCGCGTTTTGTTTGTTGTATTAATGCATTTAATGTGTGATGCGTTGTGGGTTGGTTTGGCAATGCGTCACATGGGGCTATTCGGGGCCGGTGGGCCTGCCGACCGTGGGTTCAACTCGCACTAGCTCTGTTTATACGTATATGGTATGGTGGGTTGGGGTGTGGGCCGGGTCCACTGGAGGTGGCCCGCCCACCCCATTTAATACATTGTTTTGTTATAATGTTTATGAAATTGGTTGGTGGCCGACGGGGGTCATGGCCTGTCGGCCGTATTTAAATAAAACTTGTTACGTGTTGGTCGTTGGGGGGTGGCGGGATTGGTGGCCCGCCACCCCATAAGATATATATATATATATATATATATATATATATATATATATATATATATATATATATATAATAAGAGATTTTTTTCTTTTTTGTCGAATATAAGGGATATTAGACAAATTAACAACCCAATTTTTTTTCCCATTTTCGAGAGCTAGGTTTCATGCCCTAGGGTTGGTCAAATTGTAGGACACTTAAACCTAGCCCACAGCCCAACTTTGACCAAAACTTTGACTAGCTCGTTCTCCCTCATACGAGCTCGGATTTGAGTGTCGTTCACACCGTTGGAATCAGGGCGACAAGCACTTCGATCTGGTGCTAGTTTGGGAGCAATCTAACAACTTTGAATTTTTCCCCTTTCTGAGTCCTCTGGGACTTCTGCATGTGTCTGGAGCAACCTAGATCATCTGAACAATCAGATCACTGTCACCAAAACATTGTGCTAAACCCAGAAACCTACATCATCATTCAGAACCAGTTGAAACCTAAAAAATCATGCATCAGAATGTATATGTTACTTTACTGAACCCAAACTGTGTGTATACGCTAATTCCTTTAATCAAACCTGCATATACCTTCAAAACTATTGAAACCTAAAACTTCTGAATCAAGTCTGTACCAACCAACAATATATTGAACATCTATTATCAATTTACAGAGCTTCACACATGCAATATCATAGATCACCCTTCTCACTCATACAATCAATCAATCAAATATCAAACTCCTTACACATTTAGTTTTACATTAAGATCTAACAAGACTTCATTGACGAACAACAATAAAATAATAGTACTGATCAAATAGATCAGTCACTTCTGAACAACATGATTTTCTTTTGCATATGCTACTTGGAATAATAGAACCTACATGTACATGCGCTTTTACCAAGACGAACCAACATATAGATCTGCAAATATTAACTCATAACTTCACTGCTATTCCAGACTTCAGACAAACCTAGATCATGACATTTAAAGAACAAAACAGGTGTACACAATTAGATCTGGCCCAACCAATATCAGATCATTCAATGATAAGTCATTTTAGGTCTTATGATCCTCATCCAATATTGAATTCAAGGTGCACAAAAATACTTGAGATTAAATGACCAACATAGCCCTTGCCACATAGAATATACTTCAGATAGAAGTATTCCTTAGAAAACCATTCATTTTCACCCCATGGCCTAATGATCTTCTCCACCTTATATAGTTTTAGGCCTTTCTCAATACCTCAGACCAAAACCACTTAGGACCAATACCTTGGACCAGATACCTCGGACCAATACCTCGGACCAAATACCTCTTGGACCAATACCTTGGACCAAAACCTTGATTTTCCAACCTGTATGTGCTTTTCCTCTTGTGAGAGTGCGTGCATGCGTATACGCTCTTTTTGTTCTATGTAACAGTGTGTATACATTGTTTTGACTAAGTGGACCTGCGTATACTTCTTAAACTGCTTTACATCAACCTTTTCCTTCACCTTCTTTATTCTAATTGGTAGACCTTAGTTCCATCTTCCTATTCTTCTATACCACTTCCCTGTTACCTATGAATATACCTGTTGTACTATGAGTTTCCTTTTATCAAAACTGAATTGACCTGTGAGTGAGTTGCCATCAAGGAAAACACTTGTATCATAATGCCAACAACAAGTTTTCAGGAATTTGCGTGGCACTAGTGATTATGGTTTGTGCTACCAAGGAAGACCAAGATTGGATAGAGTGTTGGATATTCGTGGCTTTGTGGATGCAGACTGGGTTGGAGATCTGGATTAGAGAAGATCTACAAGTGGGTATGTGTTTAACCTATTTGGAGGTGCAGTCAGTTGGATGAGTAAGAAACAATCTGTAGTGGCACTATCAACTACAGAGGTAGAATACATGGCAGCCACTCATGCAAGCAGGGAAGCAGTTTGGTTGCAAAAATTGTGTTCAAGTATGGGGTTAGTATAGGGAGCTATAAGGATAGGCTGTGACAACCAAATTGCAATTTTCTTGGCAAAGAACCCTACCTACCATTCAAAGACAAAGCACATTGATGTTCAATATCACTTTGTGAGGGATATGATAGAAGACAAAAAGGTGTTGCTGGTGAAGGTGGACACTTTGAAGAATACTGCAAATGCATTGAAAAAATCTGTGAGCTCTAAGAAGTTCTCTTGGTGTAGAGAAACAATGGACATTGTAGGGTTGGATAAATGACTAAGCTCTTATGTGGAAAGAAAACAACAAGTGGGAGAATGTTGGGTTATGTTATATTCTTTCCACGACTAGATTTCCTAGTTAACCAGGGGGGTAGAGCCCCCCCTTTGTTGCGCAGATTGTGCAGTGGAGGGGTGACAGGGGGTTTGAGCAGGGTGGCTAGACCCCCTCTACAGGGTCCGGGGGCAGTGCCCCGAGGAATTTTTTTAAGGACCCTATATTAGGTGGGCGGACCTACCTATGGTTTTGTGCGTGGTTTTCGCACATGGTTTTGGGCATGATGGTTTTCGGTCCATGGTATTGGATGCTTCTACATGTATATATATGTATTGTAACATTGAAAGAAACATAATGAAAAATCAAGCTGGTAGTCCTGGTTTTGGGATCTAGGGGAAAATCTCTGTGTATATGTGTTTTATGTGTTATGCTCTCGCAATGTTTATTTTAAGTGTTTTAGAATTTGTATGCAGGTAATTTCTGTACAAGGTTAAAACCTACATGTTCCCCCCTTTCTCTCATTACTCTAGTTGAACTCGTTTTTCTATTTGTAACCATTAACATGTTGAACATGTTTTTCTATTTTGTAACCATTAATGTGTTAGCTACACCAAGTGACATTCATGTTTGACATTCATCTTATTTTACTAACCATGTTGATGAGTTGGTGACAGTGGAACCTTAATTTATAAATTATTTAAGAAATTTGTAGATGCATGATAGCATGGGATGTTAGGTACTAATTTGAATATGTAGAATAATAAATGCTATATGTGGAAGTGATGTAACTTCTTTCAAAATTAATCGCTTCATGGAAGTGAATCACTCCGCTTTAATAATTTATTTATCCTCAGTTTGTCAAAGGTCTTAATAATTGACCATTTCTATTTAATGGTGATAGAAATCGACGGTAATGTTTGTAATAAAACCTCAAAGTTTTTACCCAATTAAAGCTTTTGTGAAGGATTGATGCCAGGTATGGGTTGTGATTAAAATTTTATGTTGGATTTTACTCCTTTCAAGTTTACTGCTCTTGTACAAGAGTGATTTGATTTGTTAGCTTCTCTCACAAAACAATAATAAATCCAAAATAAATAAATAAATTAAATATTCTAAGTTAGGAATTTGTGCCTAACTCTTGGGTTGTTCCTCTAAGATAGGAGTTAGTTTAGGTAACTCCTATATTGGTGTGTGTCTGGTGAGAAATTATCTCAACCAAAGGAGAAATTATCTCAACCAAAAGTGTCTAAGATAACATGCACTATCTTGAGAACACTGTCTCTCATCTATTTATTTGTAACACTATATTCAATTTTTTGAATGAAAATGTGAGAGAGAATACCTGAGGCTGAAGCCTTTTCCGCCAATATTTTGTGTCTGGTTTTTACATGTGCTTTATCTATTTGTCTGAGTTAATTTCATTTTCAATATGTGGTATCGGAGCCAATATCTGTGTGTTGGAATTGTCGCTGATTAAGAAATTGTGAGATCAGATGATGTGAGAGATACTTGACAGATGTATGCTCGTGTGAAGTCGTTATTAAGATTTCTCGCTGCATAGATGGACATGAGGTCAGAGTTAATGCGTGGAGAATACATTGTATATAGACTGCGTTGATGAAAATGTGCCATGGTCTAATTGTGAAATCGCTTAAGGGAATCACTCCACTGTGAGAAAAGTTTTGTGCCCTGTAGATGGTAGTACGTCACTGTCCATGGTGTGCTAAGCGCCAACCTTCACCCCTCATCCCAATTGCATGGCCGTCTGGAACCTGCAGAAAGATGCACGATTTTTATGAAAGCTACGGAGGGCATGCATCGTGGACATAAGCGACTCGCGTTCGGGACTGAACCAAAGAAGAGAGTTGCAAGAATGCAGCAAACTAATCTGGGTAACTGATCTGAGAGGTTAAACATGTAGAATCTATAGATGCAATGGATAGCGGGTTACATGAAAACCCTAGGCAAGATCAGGCAGTTAGAGGAACGATTAAAGGAATGTCAAATCTAACCAAGGCGTAAATCTGACGTGTTGTGGGTAGTGCCCCAGGGTTTGATGTCGTTGTTGAACTGCATTAGGAAAGCGTAGTCTAAGGAGGACAGGATTTCATATCCAGAGTGCTCTTAACCCAAGGCGTGGAGAATTTGCACGAATGCATGTAGAAACAACTGTTAAAGTAATTTGTTGGGCCCAATTGGAACACTGCCAGTTCAATTTTCGAAGCTTCTCCAAGACTTCAAAATCCAACTCCACATCCTCCTTGTTCTTACAGTTTTTCAGTAATGAATCACGCCAAGCATTCGGAGGCCTAACTTTAGCCTTCAATGAGTCTATAATTTTAAGGTACAACTCCTGTACAACTTCTGTAGGCTCTTCTTTTATAAGATTTTCTTTTAGAATCTCTGTTTCTGTGGACAAATACAACCGCTTCATTCTGCTATCTGCCGAATATTGGCAATTAACATGCCGTGTATTATTCTGTGAGACCGACGTGCTGAAGCTCTTGCAAATATTCTATCGCTTGACGTCTGAACATTTCGGGGATGGAGATGATGATGGAAAAGCTTGTACTGAATGACACATAAATGGCCTTCTGAGAGCCTTGTAGATCCTTGCTTTCTTCGGATTTCTTAGCCCCAGTTCTGCGTCTTGAAAGACCTCCAAGTTCCTCTTTTCTCTGAGAAAACCATAGTCTCGAATATGTTTGCTTGCGACTACCAGAACTTTCATTAAATATAGCGCGGTCTATCATAGGTATTACAATATCCTTGAGTTGTAGTTCTGTGTCCTCATCTGACCACTGGGTTGCGCAATTTAACTCATCTTGAGACAGATACCGTAAATCAATTGACAAGAATTTTGTGAAACTCTGGATGGCTATGGCCTTTTAAACACGACAGACCTTTGCAGGTTCAAGGAATTCCACACAGAAAGAACTAGATTTGAGTATCATAGGCTGCCACAGCTTGTGCACAAATAAGAAGCGACAACAAAATGGTAATTTTTTTTTGAGAGATAAGTGTTTAACATAAAGTTTTTTTCTTTTGGAGTGGCTAGTGATATTGAGAGTGATAAGTTGAGTTTTGTGGAGTTAAAGGTGAATTTCTGAAGTCGATAATTTTTTTTTTACTTTCTCACACTTTGAATTGGATAGTTTAAAGAAAGTAAAAGAACATATAATAATTTTTTTTAGGTTGATGGTTGTTTTTAAGAAAATTGAAAAACATATAAGTGGAGATGACTTTATGAAATGGACATAAATGTAAGTGTCCAAAACTTTTGTAATTTGGAGCAATAAGTGATTTTGTGGAGTGATAAGGATTGATTTTTCTTTCTCTCTAAGTTTGAATTGATCGGTTTTCCAAAAGAAAGCTCATTGTTGTAGGAGGTTGAGTCAGTTTTTTGAATGCATTTGCTTCTAAAATTTGCAAGCGTCAGATTCTCATTGTTTGAGAAAGCTTCAGTGGAAATGTTGTAAAAGAAGAAAGATTGATGACCTTATTACTTAATAAAGACATATTTTTTGTGGTGATTGTGTCCTAGATCCGCCCGAAATTGAATAAGGGGATCTTAGGTACACGAAGAGTGTGTTGATGATGGTGCATGCTTCATGTTGTTGCATTTTTATTTGTGTCTAGTTTTGACACATAAATGATCTCATTTAACACACATAAAGTTCAATGCAAGCAAGCACAACACTTGTAACAAAATAGTTGCAAGGAAGGATAATTAAGCTCAACACATGCATTTGTGTCACTACAACAAATAATCAAAGTTTTCAACATCAACATTCTACCTCAACAAAAAAATTCACTCAAATATAATCAAGTTCATGAATCTGCAGACTCCAGCATTTCAAAGCAATGTCTACATCACTACAATCAAGTTAATGAATCTGTAAACTTCAACGTTTCAGAGCACAGTCTACATCAACATTATTGAACTTGTAATCAAACTCAAATCACATTGAATTGTAAGGGTGCATTCTCGGTTGAAACCAACACCCAAGTCTTGAATTGAGTCAAACTGAATTCATTGTAGTGAGTCATTAAAATCATTGTAAGCTTTTTTGGATGCATTTTCGACAGTGTTCGACACCCTTCCTTTAAGAAGAATCAAGTGAATGCACGAATTTTAACTCTAAAGCAAATAAGCAACAAGTTCACATCTCCTGCAAGCGAGCGTGAGTATTCATTCAAGCAATTTGTGTCAAAACAGTACAAAGTTCAAACCTTCAAGCGAGCCAAAGTGAAGTTCATTGCAACAACCATCAAAGCAACCAAACAAGTTCAACTCTAACACCAATCAAGCAAGTTGAGATCGACATCAAGCAAGTGTAGCTATTCCTTCAAGTGAGCATCAAGTAAGGCAAGTGAGCATTCACACAAACACAATCGTCATCAAGCGAGCGTGAATTCCACAGTTTAAGAAGGAAAGTTCTACAACTCTAGCAAGTGTTCTCAGTAAGTACAATAAGCAACAAATCAAGCAAGCGTGCCATTCAAGTCCCATAGCAAGCGAGCCTGTCATCCAAGTAACAAAATCAAGTGCAACAGTTCAAAGCACGACATCTATGACAAGAGAGCTTGAGTTCAAGTGAGCAAGTTCAGATGGCACAACATATTCAGTTGTTAAACATTCTTCACATTTTGATCATCTCCAGTGATGAAGACATGGTGCACATCAACAAAGAAACTCTTGCTGATATTTCACGGCATCTACGACAAACACATGAAACAATTGAGTTCCTTCAACTAGAGTCACAACTACAAAGAGATGAGCTGCAACAGAAGAGTGCTTCTTCCAAGTCATTCAACCATACAGATGAAGATAAAGATGTTGATTCCAAATCACTCATCCAAACAACTTCAAGTGTCGAAGTTGTTCATGAACAAATTCAAATTTCTTCCAAACCCATCACCAAGCCCTGGGAAGAGATTCAACATAACAAGGATCAACGAGGCTTAGGATATGTCACTGATGACACCAACTTACATATCCCAGATTATTCCAAGCCAATTAAGTTCGTCAGTGCAGGATTTCTTGCACAACACATCTCAGCAGGTTCTGAGAAAGTTGCAGACAAACAGAACTACACGCAACCTGAAGTTGATGTCCAACCGAAATGTTCTCATTGTCAAAGAACCGGTCATATGGAAGATCAATGTTTTGATCTCCATCCTTGTCACCATTGTGGCAAGCCCAATCATTCCTCAGAAAAATGTCGCAACCAACAAAAATCAGCCAAATTGAAGATACATTATGAATGGATCGATCCTTGGGAATGGTCATCCACAGTCAAAATATTGTCTCAGTTTTACAACCGACTACAATCACACATAATGCAGCCAACAGTGAATCGATGATGGTACTCTCATGCAATTGAATGAGGGGGTACAACAGTGAAACTCTCCTACACCTAAAGGGGGGGGAGTTCAGATATATTTTGGAGAAGATTGTCTCTCCTTTCAGCTGACAAAGGGGGGAAAATATCAATGAAATTGACAAGTGGTTGTCAGACTAAAAGTCTCGACAACATCAGCGAAGCAGCCAATGGGCATCTTCATCAGCCAGTGGGCGTTTGTCATCAGCAGTGAGCATCAGCAAATTCGCCAGTGGGAGATCGACAGCCAAAGCAGCAGTGAGCAACTTTCATCATAGCAAAAGCAACATTGAGTTGTTTTTCGACATCTTCAGCCAGTGGGCAATCATCATCAGTAAATACGCCAGTGGGCGTTCATCAAATTGTGTCAGTGGACATCGGATGCTGTTTTCAAACAAAGGACAGTTGGATCCTTTTGCGGCTTGGCACGTGATGGAGTTGTCAAGCAACATTCAGAGATGAATCAGGCATGCAGCTGATTCATGTTCTCTTCAGATTTGAGTTTTTACCAGCATCCAGTTTTGGCGTTTTTTTCAGGCAATGTTTTTGAGGATCAACATGAGAACTTGGAAGATGGTTCCTTGTTCTTATTTTGGATTTATCATTGAGGGGGGGAATGTTAGCTTCTCTCACAAAACAATAATAAATCCAAAATAAATAAATAAATTAAATATTCTAAGTTAGGAATTTGTGCCTAACTCTTGGGTTGTTCCTCTAAGATAGGAGTTAGTTTAGGTAACTCCTATATTGGTGTGTGTCTGGTGAGAAATTATCTCAACCAAAGGATAAATTATCTCAACCAAAAGTGTCTAAGATAGCATGCACTATCTTGAGAACACTGTCTCTCATCTATTTATTTGTAACACTATATTCAATTTTTTGAATGAAAATGTGAGAGAGAATACCTGAGGCTGAAGCCTTTTCCTCCAATATTTTGTGTCTGGTTTTTATGTGTGTTTTATCTATTTGTCTGAGTTAATTTCATTTTCAATATGATTACTGCTAACCTATAACTATAGTTTATTTAGTTAATGTTTTGATGGTGAAGCTGGCTTGTAGACTACTTATGAAAGGTTGTAGTGTTGGATACAGTTGAAATGAGGAGCATGCTTATGTTATGGATCTTTATTTAATGTGGGTATTGGGGTTTTTTTAGATTTTTTTATGCAGTGTTGCGAATATGGAAATAAAATCTATGTAATTTTTTTTTTTTTTTATAATAAATACAAAGCATTGCAGTTTACAAAAAAAAACTTAAATCAAGATAAATACAATTAATTTTATTATTTAATTAAAATAATACATATTTTTTTTTTTTTACCTTAAACCTTAGATTTAACACAAATTTTAAAATTTAATAGGAACTAATATAGTCAAGGATGAACTCATTACTATACTCCTAGCATTAAGGTAAAGAATAATAAAAGCTTAATTATTATATTATAACTTTAAAGTAAAATCATTGAAAATTAAGTTTCAAGAGAGACACTACCCATAAAAAAAAAAAAAGGAATTCAACATATCTGTATTATATACTTCATTCATAACTAGTCCTCAAATCAATTTTATAGGTTTAGCTTAAGTTGTTAGAAAAATAGTTTGTTATCCTCTCTACCCAGATTTAATTCTCAACTTCTGCTAACTCATAAGTTAATGCTATATCTGGCTTGAGCATTGTTGGATATACTCTTGGTGCTTGAGTTTCAATGAATATACTCATGGTGTTAGACTAGTAGTTGAAAGGTTTGATCCTGGGCTTTGTCTAGTTATTCACGATGGTTATTGAATACAACGAATACATAAAATGTATTATTTACTCAAACACTGACCAAACTAAACTATAGAAAGGAAAATGGAAACACACAACATGCTCACATATTTAAATTTCTATGATGCTCCAATATATTTAGGAATTATCTTCAAGTTTAGTCAAAATAAGTCCTTGATTGCAAATTATAAATGTAGAGCACAGATGCAACATCGTTTCTTTTGGACCGACCAATTCTTTGTCTACATATAAAATGTGTTCAATAAGGTTTTCTATATGAGAAGAAAACTAAAAATTATGATAGTAAAAATAATCATAACCATTTGAGATTACATAAATCATCTGCATTTGTAAAAGGAAACATTGATTCATATGTACCTTTGCCAACCATGCTCTCAAGGGTTTCCAAAATAAGGACACATGTATCCAAAACAATATCCCAAATACTATGTAGGTCAATTAATCCCTAAACACAATTTTGTGTGTCATGAATATGATCTCCCTAGTGATGGGGATATTTTGATACCATGTACAAAATCAAAACTAATAATAATGATATAGTCTAGGAAAGATAAAAGTTTCACAAAATAATATGTATAACAAATATGATTTCTTTTATTAAAGAACTAAAATACAATGATAAATTGAAAAGGTAGGAAAATTCACAGAGATATTGACTTGCATCCCCACACTTCTCCAAAAATTCTCAAGGGATAGTAAGTTCTCTTGCAAACCAAGAGCTGATTTAGCAATTAGAATAACGTCATTTGCATACAAAATAAGCCTTATAACAAACTTTCCCAAATAGATACCATCACCCCCTTGTGAATTTAACCACTCCTCAATCTTGTCGATATATAAACCAAAAAGGGTAAGAGGCAGTGGGAAACCTTGCTTGACCCCAATATCGTTTCTAAAACTTTCAAAAATGCTTGTTGAAGTTCTAATTTTGACTTTCACCTCTTCATACAACCTATGCACAAGTTCCCTCAAATGTTTAGGAACCCCAAGTTCCTCCATTCTGTGCCAAAGCTTATCCCTAGGAACCGAGTCAAACGCTTTTCTGAAATCAACAAAGCAACATAAGACTTCTTCCTTTTTCTCCCAAACTTTTTCAATGATGTGCCTTAAAGTTATACAATGATCAACTGTGGAATGTTTAGGTCTAAAACCTGCTTTCCCTTTAGCACACTTATATCTTTCTTCTGCCCACTTGCTAATTTTGTCTTCTAGCATGCTTCTGAATATCTTTGAAAACAAAGGGTTTATCATGATGGTCCTATAATTGGAGGGATTATTGACGTCACTGCTATTGAAAAGAGGTATTGCCAGACTAGTTGTACAATTTGTGGGGAGCCCCTGTTGTATGATGTTGTTGAAGATTTCTGTAATGTGAGGTGCAAGAATCTTTGAGCCCCACTTTAGATATTCTGCTTGGAGTTCAGCTAAGTCTTTTGCTTTTCCAACACCCAACTTCTTGATACCCATCTCTACCTCTTGCACCATGAAGAGTTAGTATCAGTGTTGACCAAGGGGGAGGGTCAACCTTGGGATCCTTCTCATAGATTTGTCTTGCATATTCAAACCATTCAGAATCCATAATAGTATTTCGAGTTTGTATCTTTTTTGGTTGGAGATCCTTCCAAAATAATTAAGGATTATTTTTCCGAAGGAATATTAGTTCTTCCCTCCTTGAAACCATGAAATCAACCTTTTTCTTTCTTAATAACTACTTGTAAGCTTTGAGCTTTATGTTATCCTTGTTTAACTCTTTCCACATTCTCCTTGCCTTTTTGCATTCCTCGTCAAACCAAGCATTAATCAAAAAGCAATTTGTTTCAGACTTCTTAGTTTGTTCCCTTTTTCACTTTGCAAGTGCACATTGAATTAAATGTGTTAATTCATGACTATGAATGTTGTGAATTGTGATTTTCTCCTTCTTGAAGAGCCTCTCTAGCGTCATTTTGAAGGTATTTCAATTTTCAGGGGTTAAAAGAATTCTTCCCTGTGGGATATTTTGTTGGACATGTTGAATTTTTTACTCTAATTGTTTCTTTCCAATCTAGGAGAAACATAAATAAATAAATTAGCTTGTGATCTGATTTCAAGTCCCATAGCTGATCTCCAATCAAAGCTTCCTCCATTTTTCACACAAACCATGCGACCAAATTACATAATCTACTACACTTGCTCCATTGTATGTATTGCAAATGAAATTACCAGACTTTGCCCATCTAGTCAAGTCCTTACAAATGATTAAATAAAAGGCCCCACATAGATTAAGCAATTTTTCACCAAAGAGATTGCAACCCTTGTCCTCTGAAATTCTTTCCCACTGATGATTACTTTCTTCTGTAAGCCAAATCGGGTTGCAATCATCTTTACAACAAATAATGCAGCTTGCTCACTTGCATTCCTAGCATTGAAATCACCCACTATAAGGACTTCACCTAGTTGTGAATATGTTGCAATATTTGCTTTTAAGGATGCAAATGGATCTTTGTGGTCAAGCCGTCTACCTTTATAGATTTTGGAAACCTGCGGCGCAAAATAGCATGCTGCAATTCTGATGTGGTTTCCATTTTCTGATATTTTAAACCAAATGAACTGCTTATTTGAGTCTTCTTTTTCTCCCTTACTAAAACCATGATACCCTCGTGCCCTTTTCCATTCCCTGTTGCCTTGTTCCACACTGCCATCTTCTAGTATCCTTCAAACAGAGGTGTCTTGCACCCTTCATGCTCATGTGTTTCTATGAGGAAAATTATGTCTCTATCTTCTGCAATAGGCCCTAACCCAAGTCCTCATATCTATGGGTAACCTCTGCAGCTCCAATAAACTAATCTTAAGGAACCCTGGGTATGACTTTATTGCTATTTATTTTGACATGCATGACTCACATTTGAGTCTTTGTCCCTGCTTTCCCATACTGACCTTGCTTCTGATTTCCCGTTGAAGAGTTTATTGCCTCTTCTTTATTACCATCTTGCTGCTCTAATTATATGTAACTATGTGACAATATATAATATGTCATTATGTTTATTAATGTAATTATACTATAATGTAATGTCATTATATATTTTAAATGTTTCTAATATGATTACTTTACAAATGGTATGAAAATGTATAATATGTTTTTACAATATTACTAATGACTTATTTCTCTGATGTAGGTATATGTCAAGTAGTGTGTTGAGTAACTTGCAAAGTCTTATACATTATACAAGATGATGTGGCAACCAAATGGGCCATATCATCTTTTTATGACCCATTAGGAAAGTGTCAATTGAACGTGACATGAAGGGAAATTTGAGGCCTAAAATGGCCCTCCTAAGGAAATTATAAAATAATAGCAGAAATAATAAAATAAGATTACATTACATCATCAAATTTTAGAGGGAAAAAAGAAAAAAACTATTTTTTCAACTTATCTCCCTATGGCTTTACTCAAAGTTTGAGTGGGAACACTCATTGGATATATAATTTGATTCATCATCCAATGAGTAGCCATGTTGCATACTTTCAATGGACCCTACTACACGAAAAATGTATTTCTCATTTTTCGTGTAGCAGGGCCCATAAAAAATATGCAAGATGGGTACTCCTTGGATGGGGAATTAAATTTTCCATCCAACGAGTACTCCCACTTGAAATTTGAGTAAAACCTTTGGGAGATAAGTTGAAAATACAAGTTGAAAAAGTAGTTTTATTATTTTTTAATCTTTTTACTTTTTTAGCCCAAAAATGGTGAATCATCCCCCATGGTTGACATTATCATCTTGAATCATATTGGTTCTTAAAAAGTTTATTTTGATTGTACATTTTTCTTAGGAGGCCCATTTTAGACTTTAAAATTCCCCTATTGTATTAATACAAATTATAAACCCAAGGGAATAATAAACCCTAGGGATCAATACTAAAAACCCAAGGCATTATAAACCTAAGGGAATAATATTAAACCCTTGGAATATGAACCCTTAGATTAATAAACCCAAGGAACAATAAACCCAAGGGATAGAAATTATAATCCCAATGCATATAAACCTTAAGATAAATATTAAACCCATAAAATAAACATGGTTGACCATGGTTGATTTCCATATTGAAACAACCCTTGTCGCAATGTGATGGCTGACCATGCTTGACCATTATTGACTTTCATATCGAGACAATATTTGTCACAGTGTGACATTGAACCATGGTTGATTTTCATATTGAGAAAATGTTTGTCACAATGCGACATTTGACCATGGTTGGATATCATTGACCATGATTGATATTATAAACCCATGGGAATAATAAACCCTAAGGGATTATGAACCCAGGGGAATAATATTAAACCTAAGAGACTAATATTATAAACCCGAGGCATATAAAACCAAAGATAAATAGTATAAACACTAAAAAGAACATGGTTGACCATGGTTGATTTTCATATGAAGACAATCCTTGTCACAATGGGATGTTTGACCATGTTAACCATGCTCAACCATGGTTGACTTTCATATCAAGACAATCTTTGTCACAATGCGATGGTTGACCATGAATGATCATGGATGACCATGTTAGAGTTTATAAAACATGGTTGACCAAGGATGACCATGGTTGACCAAGGATGACCATGGTTGACCAAGGTTGACCAAGGTTGACCATGGTTGACCATGATTATCATATTGAGACAATCTTTGTCATAATGTGACGTTGGGATATGGTTAAGACAATGATTGATTTTCATATTGAGATAATCTTTGTCACAATGTGACATTGGACCATGGTTGAAAATTATTAACCATGGTTGACTACAATTGCTTTTGTAAAACATGGTTGACCATAGTTAAATAATATTAAACCCTAAGTTAAATATTATAAACAATAAAATAAACATGGCTGACCATGGTTGATTTTCATATTGAGACAATCCTTGTCACAATATGATGTTAGACCATTCTTGACCATGCTTTCCTGAAGTATCAGACGTTGAATCATTTCCTGGAATTTTAGTGCTCTCCATTGAAACATATTCCTTCGCAACTCGCTTAGTTTCTTCTCGCCTTTCCTTGCTTGCATTTTTCTTCTCCTACTTTAAAAGATACTCCCATTTTTCTTCTTGAATTCACAGAATGACAAGCCGATGAATTAAAACTCAAAAGGGAACTACACACGATGATTTAAAATTTAAAGTAATTGAAAGACAGAGATCCACACTATAGAGAATTACAAAATAGAAAGATCGCTATGATTTTAAATTTATAGTGATTGACAGACATAGTTCCACACTATGGGTTTACTATTCCCTTGGATCTATAATATTAATTCCTTGGATTTATTATTCCCTTAGGTTTATAATATCAATCATGGTCAACCATCGTCAACCATAGCCAACCATGGTCAACGATGGTCAAATGTCACATTGTGACAATGATTGTGTCAATATGAAAATCAACCATGGTCAACCGTGTTTATTTTAGTTTTTATAATATTTATCTTAGGATTTATATTCCTTGGGTTTTTAATATTAGTCCCTTGGGTTTAATATTATTCCCTTGGGTTTATAATACCAATCATGGTCAATCATAGCCAACCATTGTCAACCATGGTCGGATGTCACATTGTGGCAAAAGTTGTCTCCATATGAAAACCATGGACAATCATGGTCAACCATGGTTGATCATGGTCAACCATGTTTTATAGAATCAAACATGGTCAACCATGGTTGAACGCTGCATTGTGACAAATATTGTCTTGATATGAAAATCGACCATGGTCAAGCATGGTCCAACGTCGTATTGTGAAAATATTGTCTCGATTTAAAAAGAACCCATGGTAAACCATGGTCAATCATGGTCAACCATGGACAACCATGGTTGATCATGGTCAACCATGGACAACCATGGTTGATCATGGTCAACCATGGACAACCATGGTCGATCATGGTCAACCATGTTTTATAGAATTAGACATGGTCAACCATGGTCAATAATTATCATCCATGGTTGAACATCGTATTGTGACAAAGTTTGTCTCGATATGAAAATCGACCATGGTCAACTATGGTCCACTATCGTATTGTGACAAATATTGTATCGATATGAAAATAAGCCAAGGTCCAACATTGCATTGTGATAAGAATTGTCTCAATATGAAAATCAACCATGGTCAACCATGTTTATTTTAGTGTTTATAATATTTATCTTAGGGTTTATAGACCTTGGTTTTATAATGTTAGTCCCTTGGTTTCAATATTATTCCCTTGGGGTTTTAGTATTAATCCCTTTGATTTAACATTATTCTCTTGGGGGTTTAGTATTCCCCCAGACGAACAAGGAGTAGCAAGAAAAGATGAACGATGAGATGACGTAAGTATTAGGATGATGTATCCTAGAAAGTCAACTCAATGAAGACGTTAAAGGCCTGAGAAATTAATTGAAAGAGGCCAGGATCAGTTGATGGTGGAAAATATTTTCATTTCTCGAAGTTTGTTTTATGGGAGGTATTGAAGTGTGAACTTAAAGGCACATCGATATGACAAGGACCGGGAAAATGTGGTAGCCAACGAATAAGGAGAGTGTCGAGATGATGTGTAGAAGTAACAAGCTAATAAAAGAGCTAGGAATCAGGTCACGAGGAAAGGTCAAATGAAATTATGAAGAGTGAGTGTCGAGGACTAAATTTGGTTATTAAGTATTGTTTTGTTGTTAAAAAATGAGCCGAGTTAATAGAAGGGCTTAAGGAGGATTTATTTTGCACTAATTAAAATGTAAATTTATAATCATGCGTTCATATAGAGTTTCAGCTAGGTGGTTCTCCCCAAATCTAGGTTGTTGATGAATATTACATATGAAGAAGTTTGGTTGTGGTGGTTCTTGACAAGGGTTGCTTGAAGAAAACAGAGAAAAAGTGTTTTTGGAGGGGAATTGGATCAAAGGATTGGACCAAAAGGAATACTGTTGAGAATAATATCTTGGTACATATGTTATTAAATATGTATGATTTTTTGTGTTTACTCTGGTTATGAAGAATTGTGTTTATAGGTAGTAGTGAGGAAGATTGCTGGAAACTAGTGTAGAAGTGAAGTTGTGACAGAGGAAGAATGAAATCAAGTAGAAATCTCAAGTGGAGGAACTATGAAAAAACCTCAGTAGCAAGGTGGAATTATTGAAGAGAGGACAACATAGTTCTTAAGAGAAGAAAGAGGTGTGAAGCAGATGAAGATAAAAAATCCTGGAAACTTTGAATGTTGGGGAGAAGAAATGGTCTAGGAGAGGGAGAGGTTCCACTACAAAGAACCAGAAGAAGGTAACTTCTGAAAGTTGAGGTTACGTAGAAGTTGCAAAAGGTAGTTCCATAGTGATTTTCGATAGAATTGCCAAGAGAAAGAGAAAACAAGGATAGCAAGAGGAGAACATGGTATTGTGACAAGTGACAGACTTGTTGTAAATATGGAAAAGGCTTGTTGCAACTCACAGGTGAACAAGGAGAGTCCACAAGAAGGAAAAATAAATATGATTATTGATGATCTTGTGATGGGTTTAGAGGAAATTCATCATCAAATGAAAGGGAATAACAAGGTAATTAGCATAAAGAGGATAAGTAATGAGGAGTTTTAGAGAGATATGGTTGAGTTAAGAGAAGAACTCAATCATTTGAAACAGTTGCTACAAGAAAGCTAAGAAGACAAGAGATGTGGATAGACAATGAGGTGGAAGAAGGTAAGATGGAATCCATTACAAAGGAAACTAAGGAAAAATATGAATTATAGATTGAGGGAAGAACTTAGAGCAACTGAGTATGAAATGATTGTTTTTGAATAAATTTTATTTCTTGATGCAGAAGAAGCCCAAAATGTTGAGGAAGAATTTATAGACAGCCTGATGGACTATTGATTTAGTTCACATCAACATGAATATGAGGCAACCGAGGCATTTAAAAAAGAGCCTTATGTTTTTTAATATGACACATTATCTATGTATGCAGGTTTGAAGGTAATGATTAATACTTAAATCATGTGTTTTTGTAGGTTGATGAAGAAATAAGACTTCTAGAAGAGATGGTTATGATGGAGAAATTTTTCAAGCATGTGTTTATTGACCTTAGATTTGATAGGTAAGTTGTTATGAAAAAGGAGTTTGAACGAGTACAAACCTTAATTTTGGTTCTAGAGGAAGATGAGTTAGCATCATCTCATGAAAATTATGCAAGTGCAGAAGATGGAATAACATCAAAAGGTGGAGAATTACTTCATGAATACATGCTCAAAGAGATTTCAATACTAATTGAAAGTATCATGATAGAGGAAGAAAGCATAGATGAAGATGAGATAGAAATTTTGGAGGACTGGCTATTGAAGATCCAAGTGATGAATATTGCATGTAGGACACAGGTAATATTCTAGGTGATTTTGTTGAATTGTATAAGGAGTTGAATTTCTTGGAGGAGAGGATAGAAAGAAAAATACTACTTATTCAACTTGAAAAAACAAAGTTAGAGGAAATTGCATTAAAAAAATGAGGAGAAGACTCCAAAATGTGATCAGTGGATTGACAAGATTTTTATAAGTCTTATGATAGAAGAGGATATGTTATAGCTTTAGGATAGCGATAGTAGTGAATTTCATCCAAAGATAGAGGTTGATAAAGTGATTGATGAATTGTGGGTGCTGATGAGGAAGACATCTAGGAGAAGACACTACAAACAGAGGAGGACAAAAAACAAAGAGATGAAGTTGACCGAAGAAATTTGTATCAAAAAATGTATGGGGAAACAACTGCATAGAGTATGGAATCCTGGAGAATTAAAGGAAAGAGAGTAGCAACAAGGCAATAGAGCAGATAGGCATATAAAAACTGAACTTTGGGACCCGGGAGGATTTTCATTAGCATATGAAAGCACATGGTCAGGAGACCATGAATTTTTTCACCTTGGGAGTACGATGCAAGAGCATCTTACCTCCAAGTCAAAACACATTTTGAATAGACTTAGAGATATTTCATTTTCAAGGGAGTTGGTTCCTAATTAAATGTAATTGTTTAATTTATTGTATTTTGTACATTTTTAAGGAAAACTAGAGAAATTGCAAATATTGTAATAAGATCTACTTGTAAGAAGAGATGTCGAGAATTTTGAGTGAGTTAGAGATATTTTAGAGTTAGTTAGATCTGTTAGAGGATAGGTGGATCTAGAAGATCCTAGAATAGGGGTTTATTGAGGATTTGTGGATTTGAACCGACTATAGATCAGAATCCTCTTTAAAATAGTTATGTAAACTAAAGACAAAATGTATAAGAAGTGAGTGAGCGAGGAGTTTCGAGAGGCCCATCATAGTAAGGCCAAATATGTCCATAAGGCGAGGAGGGGAAATTAATGTAATGAAATCTCATGAGAGGTTGCACCTGGATTAAGTGCCATGAAAAGTACGTAGATGTTGTAGAACCATTGTTAAAGGCTCAAGAGGGAGAGCATATGAGAATGCATGTTAAGTATAGAGGAATTGATTGCATATAGGAGACATGCATCCCTTATAGTAAGGTTGAAGTCAGATGGACAAGCAGAGCAACGTTCCAAAGCAATCAGGGCCACGTAGAAGAAGTGACCAAAGTGGTGTAGGATAAAGAGGAGATTCATAGAAGATGATGAAAAGGCGTGACGAATTGTTCCCAAGAAAGAGGAAGAGTGAAGGCATAAGAAGGAAGACTTTGTTGGTAGCCTTGTGAACAAAGGCATAAGAAGGGGCAAGACTTAGATTTATTTAAACCTATGCGAGTAGTTGAATAATTAGGATTACAATAGTGGAGGAGAGTTCAAATAGTTAATATTAATATCTCCATCTCGTCGAGTCTTTTACTCGGGAGATTGGATAAGTGTGCAAAAAAAAGGAGCAGTTGGGATCACTAAGCACCAGCCTAGCATGTGAAGTTTGGTGGTGTGTAAGGGCCAAAGGTGAAGTGGAGCTAACACATTGGAGTGAGAAGTTTGAAACACATAGTTAATAAAAGTGCAGGGTGACGTGTCCCAGAAGTCTTACCCCCAACAAACAAGGAGTAGAATGCAAAGAAGAACATTGGGATGATGTAAGTAGAAGGATGATGTATCCTAGAAGATCAACACAATGAAGAGTTAAAATGTCAGGGACATTAATTGATGAAGGTCATGATCAGTTGATGATGGAAAATGTTTACATTTCGTAGTGCTTGTCCCTCAAGAGGCATCAAAATGTGCAGCTAAAAGCACATCAGGGTGATGAGGACTGGGTGGATGTGGAAGCCAACAAATAAGGAGAGCGTTGGGATGACATGTATAAGTGACAAGTTAATAAATGAGCTAGGACCCAAGTCACAAGGCAAGGTCACATGCGATTTTGAAGTGTAAGTACCGAGGACTAAATTTGTTTGTGAAGTGTTGTTTCGCTTTTGAAGAAGGAGCCTAGTCAATAGAAGGGTTAAGGAGGATTGGGATTGCATTAATAAAATGGCAAATTTATAACCCCTTGCTCATATATACTTTCGGCTACTTGAATTGCACATGCATATTATATATGAAGAAGCTTGGTCCTGATGAGAAAAAGGGGCTTATTCCTTCCCCTTACTTATATGTCGGATTAAATGTCACACACCTATGTATTATACATGGGCTTGAATTGAGTGGTTTTATGAAAGGGTTATACTATACCCTTGCAGATCCTTCCATTTAGTTTTTATTAAGGCGGGTTTAAATGTAGAAAATGGATTTATTTCCTAGGTTAAAATTGAGGGAAGCGCTTATTAGATTCAAAATTTTGGGATGTTGATTAGATCCTAACCACCTTTGCATTAGAGATGTTGCCACTTATATGCACTATATCGATTGGTGGGATGGCGACAATGCCTCCCCCCATGTAGCTTGCACATGTAACCCCATTTGGGTTTAGAGATTCAATTTCAAAAAATTGTAAACTCCAAATTTCCTGATCACATGTGACTAAAAAGTAGGACACATATTCATAGGTTCACTTATCCTTTTCTTATTTTGATTGAAAATATGTTCATAGGTTTAACCATCCCTTTAGAATGTTATTTTCTAAATCCAACACGACATTCACACAACATAATAATTTTCTATACTTCTTGTGAAGGATTGGAAACAAAGTCTCAAAGACTATTAATCTTCTTTCTCTTTGTAATGCCATCCTTTCAATTTAAAAGGAAGCATCAATGGAATGAGTTTTTAAATAAGATCCTATTGTAGCTAGAAGCCTTAAGGTAGAATGGTCCAAAATAACATGTTTAAGGTGATTATAATACTAATTAATTAAGTTTGTTAATTTCTTTTTACTAATTAGGTTGAGCCAAGACAGGGTTTAGCAAAATGTTGGATGGAAGAACAATATAGCCACTTGTGTGATTCCATTTGCAAGATGGGGAATCCAGAACCATGGGACATTTTTTCTCTCACTCTCAAACCCTCTCTTGATATTTAAACTAGTGACATAATGGGCACAAAATCCCACATGAACTAACTAGTCTATACCTCTTGGATAAATACGTACATCTTACATGAAGTTATATATTAAGTTATGTGTCCATATTATGCGAAGTTATGTATGAATGATGTATATTTAGGGCCATCAGTTAGAGGAATTTTAGTTGTTATACATTTACTTCGAAGGAGAACCCTTCATTTTAGTTGTTATACATTTACTTGGAAGGAGAACCATTCATTGTGTATTTACTTGTAGAAACTTCTTTTTCCCTCTCTGTGAAGTTTCCTACCTTTTCAATTTATCATTGTATTTTAGTTCTTTAATAAAAAAAATCATATTTGTTATACATCTTATTTTGTGAAACTTTTCTCTTTCCTAGACTGTATCATTATTATTAGTTTTGATTTTGTACATAGTATCAAAATATCCCCCTCATTAAGGAGATCATATTCATGACAGACAAAATTGTGTTTAGGAATTAATTGACCTACATAGTATTTGGGATATTGTTTTGGATACATGTGTCCTTATTTTGGAAAGCCTTGAGAGCATGGTTGGCAAATGTTGGGAACAAGTCCCTTAGGGGTCAATTTTGGGGCAGAAGGCCCGAATTTTGTATAAAGAATGCAAAGTCTCCACATTTTGTGGTCATGGAGCGCGAAGATATCTAAAAGGGATTTCCGCCCTTAGTCTAGATAGGTTGTGTTGGTTTTGGAGATCTGTCCTTGGTCCGCGGACCATGGGATTGTATAAAAAGGAGAGTCTTAGAGAGTCTAAGACAGTTCAATAGACATGAGTCATTGATGTAATAGGTTTGCGAGAGCTAAGAGTGAGAATATTAGCGGAGGAAGAGGCTCTGCAGCTGACTGCGCATATTCCTAGGGTAGAAGTCCGCAACTGAGTGCGCAGACCCCTGCAGCTGTGTGCGCAAGGCGATTAGAGTTTGTATTGAAAATCTGAATCATCAATAAAGAGAAGTGTTCTAAACTTATTGTGTACTTTCCATCTGTTTAGCGTTATTTTACTGTTGTTATAAATGTTGCGATTATGATACGTTGAATGCTAAGTTTTAGATATTATGCTAAGTTGATGCATGAAAACATATGTTTCCATCTACTACATGAACACAAATAATAATATATGTTTACACGAGGATGATCTTAATTGTATGGTAAAGTTGGCTAATGCCTAAGACAATTTGGGAAACAAGTCAATAACCTAGTTACAAAGGCGCGTAAGTGCCTGAATCATCATCTAGGGTTGTGTGAAGGACAATCGAATACCTTCACAAAGGTTCTGATAGATTAAAGAAGAAGTACATCGATAATCCCTAAAGGCTTATTGATCTGTGTGAAGGTAGAAGTGAGGGTATAAGATCGACATCATGACTATCTCAGGGTGTGGAAACTTGGTTCCTGCATCCCCCCATACCGCTTTGGGTGAGACTTCAGTCTGCGTTCCGCGGGTTGATGTTGAAAGGGCTAGTAGTGTAGGGATTTGCTTGGCTACTTAACGCTGAACTTGGGTTAGGGCCCATCAAGCCAACAAATGGTTCTGTTTCCAGCATCGAGATCTGCATAACAAGATGTGTGATGTCGTATCATTGGAATCCAACTAAGAAAGAGATCGAAAACTAGTTGGATAGAAAGATCCACGAATTTGTGGCGCAAGAAAATAAGAATCCACAATTGATGAAAGAACAGTGGTTAGATAGATACCTATACACAAAAATACACGAAATCTTCTTTTGTTCCTTCCCAATTGAGTTATATGAGTGGATCGTGAAGTTGGAAGATAGCCAAGGAAGGTGGAGGCTTGATAATTCGATTGTTTGGACACCGGAGTTAGTAAGGAGATTGGAAGCTTCTGAAGATAAGATCACGTGCGTTGTCGACCATTGGATCGACCACATCATAGGAGGATTTGTGATAGAGTTCATGGTCAATACCTCTGTTAGTTACAGTGAAGCAGAACACCTCTTCTTTAAAGGACCGCGAGGTAAGTATTTGAAGGCACTAAATACTTGGATTAAGATTATCTTGTGTGAACAGCGGGTCATGTGACTACCTTGATGTTTGGAGCTAACCGAAGCGGAAAGTCTTTCAAGGAAAGAGGAAGAAAAGGTCCTAAGTATAGCCCACTGATCGAGCCTCCTTTGAGTGATGATGAAGGAGCAGTGCAATATTCTCCACTAAGCACTGTTTAGCTGATAAGAAAAGGGCTCCGTGAATACCTACACCACCTCCATCTTTGTCCCATCCATCCACACTGCCTCCATCCTCACCCCCACCTCTCACCCCATCACCCACACCACCCCCACCTCCATTGTTGTTCAACATGGTGAACTCTGTAAAGCTCCCTGTATTCAAGGGCGTAGGAAATGAAGATTCGAATAAGTTTTGGTTTATCATGAAGGTTGTATGGGAAGCTCAGGGTATCACGGACGACCAGATAAAGAAATCCATGCTAGTTAGTGCTTTGCAGGACTGTGCACTGACATGGTACATTAAGTACAGTACTGATAACCCAATGTCCACATTAGCAAATATCTAGGCCGCGCTGAATAGAGAATTCAGTAGACCTAAGTCTCAAGCACAGTCGATTGTGGGATTCAAGGAGATCATGATGAAGTTGGGGGAGAAACCCTGGTATTTGGACCAAATATTGAAGTGTACGATCCATGAAGCCAAAATGAACCTAACTGATGGGAAACACCGTGAATGGTTTGTGGCCTCGCTCCTTCCCCACCTAAGGGTTGCACTATCACAACAGAAGATTGGGATCCAGACATAAGCTCTAGAAATTGTGATGAGGTTGCATGAGACAAAAATGCAGGATGCTAATCTAGGGGTTCATCAGATTCATGCGCAGTTGCAAAACCTTTGTCTCGAAATGAAAATTTTGAAGAAGGATAGAATAGCTCAGCCAGAGGCGCATTAGGACGTTTAGTGCCTAAAATGCAAGGGTCAGGGGCATGACAAGGATCACTGTCCAATATTTGTGAACTATGTTGCAGCAGGGGGACCAATACCTCTACGGCCGTAGGCTATGGCAGTGCCAAGTGCTGGACCCGTGCTATGGTGCTCTATATGCCAGGTGGCTAGGAAACATGCGACTGACAATTGCCATTTGCTGAAAAAATTCATACAGACACCACAACAACTCTTCTGCAATTTTTGTGAATTGGTAGGTCATGACAAGTGCAATTGTCGTAGTTATGAATTAATGATGGACATGACACCTGCATACATGTTGCAGGAAGAAACGCGACCTCCAGACTAAGGTGTTGGGGAAACGTGAGGTGAGTATCAGGGGCGCGGCCGAGGCTGAGGTAGAGGAGGGCCTGGTAGAGGCCAAGGACCGTTGATTTGTTACAATTGTGGAGGCCCAAGACACTATGCGAGGGACTTTCTGAATCCGATGTGATTGTCATGCCGCTAGTGTACTTAGATTGACCATGTGACTGAGGATTGCCAAATATTGTTGGCTAAGATTCGCGAAAAGGGGGCGTAGCCTCCATAGCTAATGCAAAACCTCCAAATAATGAGAGATGAGCCTCGCAAGGAATACCCTAAGGTAAACATTATGCAGTGAAGCAGAGCTACGACCGGGGAGGATATAGGCAAGTAACCTACAGAAGGCGAATGGGTCCATAAAGCACTAGAAAAGGAGATTGGGTTTGATTTGGAGCGTGCAAAAGAGACATTTATGGAAGCAAAGAAAAGCTTTGTTGAGGCCTCTACCTCAAGAAGTCAGGAGAAACCAATTGAAGAAATGGACCCATCCATGATTGCCACATTCTTGGAGACCTGCATGGAACTGCTCTGCTATAGTAAGGCTGTGAAGGGCCTGGAGGAACTGATCAATCGGTGCACTAGCAAGGATGGCGCTACTAGTGAACCATGCATAGTTAGAAAGCTTGGAAAGCATAAGGCAAGAACTGGGCGTGAGATGAGACTCACCGCACAAATATAGGAATATGAAATGGACCAAGTTATCCTGGATCTAGGGTTTGATGCGAATGTTTTGCCAAAGCAGACATGGGAAAGAATGGGGAGACCTATGATCTAGTGGTCTCCGATCCAGTTAAGGATGGCGAATCAACAAAAAATTATCCCGATGGGGAGGCTGCAAGGGGTAACAGTTGGTAATCAACCTGAAGAAGCGAGATATGATATTTAAAAAGATGTTACTCCATGTACCGGTGTTGCTGGATCCTGCAAAAGGACCATGCTATACAGAGTCAGTCTGTGATTATAAAGTGATGACGATTTGGACCAGATTTACAAGATAACAGTGTGAGACTGATCTGAAAATGGAATGTACTTGTTTAAGGGTGCAAGGTATCCATTTCCCATAATTTCAACTGTGAGCTATCCACTCCAAGTGACCTCTGAAAATGTGAAAACTTATTATTTCTTATACAGAGATAGACTGTAGGGGCATTCACCGGACATGTCACCTCTAAAAAGAGGATGAGTTCCAGAGGCTACCTGGCCCTCTACAGGCTCTGCCTAAAGAAATAACAAAGTAAACACTTAGAAGTCTTTGACATACACATACTTGAAGTTTAAGGTCTTGCGGAATAAGACAAGTAACTTTCTGCAGCTGAACAGGTGATTATGTGTGTATGCAAGTTATATTTATTTGTTGTTTAATACTTTATATCAGTTTTGTTTAGCATATCATCTGCAGCAAATAAAGACATCAAAATGATAAAGCAGTTCACCCCTTCTGGGCTACATCTGCTGGACCAAGCCTCTCCAACTAGGCTTGTCCTCTTGTATTAAAAACGCTACAAAGGCTAATACAAGAATATGGGTGTCTCAAAGGACAGATCTGACTGTAAATATAGAATCAGAAGATAGGAATTAGCTAAACATGCTCTTTCCCAAACACTAAACAGTGAAATTTGTACCTTATACAGTACTTTCCCCAATTGGCCCTGGTGGCCCTTTAAACTTGCATGGAGAATTTCGAGGTGAAGATGACCTCAATTGGTTTTGAAACCTCTGCCATTAGACTCAGAAGGTCGAAAATAGTAGACATAGCCTTTTGAATCACCAAAAACGGATGAACATAGCCTCCAAACAGCTCAAGCACTGAAATGGCCCTGGTGGCCCTGAAAGCTTCCCTGAAGCTAAACAGTGAGAAGAATGCCTCAGAAGGAAAAACGAGCTCTAGAAATGGATTTAGAATGATGAAAACCTTCAGGAATGACCTTCGTTCCACATTCAATGGCTCCACAATTCCCAATGCAGCTCCCAAACTGATTTGGCCCTGGTGGCTCCTGGAACTTCCATGAAGATAAAACACCCGAAATTGACCTCAGATGGCTGTGAAACCTGTGCCAATGACTTCATAAGGTCCAAAATACCCAAAATCAAAAACAAATTCGTCCAAAACCGCCTTTACTAGCCAAAGTTATGGCCAATTAAAGTTTCTCCAGTCTGCCCCTAGAAAAACTCCAGCTAACTGTAGTTGGAGGCCAGATAAGCCCGCCAAATATGGCGGGTCCGCCCAAATTTGGCGCTCCGCCAAAATTTCCACCAGTCTAACTGCTGTGATTAATGCGCATGTGACCAAAACATTCGGGCTGGCTGTTTGCATAGGATTCCGCGCCGGGCGGTTAAGGGTTTAGCCCACGGTTCAAGGCATAAGGTCGTATGGAATGGGGGCTGGCCCCCTTCGGGTCCCGTCCAAATTATTTTAAACTTTATAATAGATTTTCGCCAGCCATATGACAAGTGTAACCCCAGTGGCACGTTGGTAAGGTGTGGGATTGTTATGAACGAGGTCGTAGGTTCAAACCTCTCTGCCTCCACACAAATTTTAATATGCGCCCAACATTGTTGCTGATGTCATCTGGGCCACGTGGCGGCCTCCGGGCTTGCCACGTGGCAGCCGTTGATTCTCTGCCCAAAAGAAATATTCCAAGGAATATTTCGTGGAATATTCTTTTTTAATTTTTTTTTTTAAATTCAAAAATTAAGGGTTATTGGGCGATTTTATTTTTGGCATAACTTTCTCATACGACGACCGTTTTTCAAACCGTTTGCGGCGCCAGAATCAGGAAGATGAGATCTATCCAATCGTTTAGGTTCCAATCAGTTCTGAGCACTTTCATTTTTGACCATTTTACGACACTTGGTCCTATGCTCCTGATCAGAGACCGAGATTGGGTAAATACAATAGTGGACGAATGTATTGCATGGGACCGTGAGAGCTCCTACACCTCAGACTCGGATGAAGAATTAGAGCACTGAAAAAACCAACTGCATGAAGTCTCTACGTTGTGTTGTAATATGATGACCAAGTCATTGCGCTGCGTGTCATCAGAAGTAAGGGATCTGCCTCACTATGATGGGATGACTGATTTTGATCACTTTTTGGATGCATTTGAGAGAGAAGTGCCCGAGAAACATCACTTCCAGGCCTTGGACTGGTTACTGCATGCTACACCTGCAAGATGGTGGGGTACACACAAGGATGATTTTGATGATTTGTGCGACTATATGAGGATGATGAGAATACATTTTGGGTAGCCAAAAGTGCGGATCACAGACAAGTATGATGGAAGGGATGATCTGGCCAAATGGACTAAGGCTTATGGAGCGGAGCCCCATCCTCAATGGGTGCATTTGTTTTTTCATACCATGAATTGGTACTTGGAAACAGAGATCTGCCATGACACTGAAGAATGGGACATCTTGCACCAGGGGTTTATAATGATGTTCAACTTTGAGGATGGTTTTCACTGTATTGACGCGACGCTATAGGAGGCTAAATCAGTGATATTTACGATACTGCAAGATCCTTTTGACCTAGTTCAACATGATTGGACTACCCAACTGAATGACATGCTAGAATGCTATAACATAACCACTGAAGAAGACAAATATCCCATAAAGATTAATACTCCGGAAAATGAGGGTCACCGTGAGGTTGAAGGTCCATAGATAGAGGATCCAGACATAACCACGTTGTTGAAAAATTGGTAGGTAAACATTGGCACAAAGGCGGAACCAAAATTTTGAAATATTAGGGACTATTGGGATGATGCAATAGTAGACAAGGTCGTTGAGCTTCTCCACGAATATCAAGGTTTGTTCCCATAAAGTTTTCTGATTTAAAAGGGATAATAGGAGACCTGGGTGTCATGAATATCACCCTGAAACCGGATGTGAAACCTGTAAAACAAATGCCTTACCTCCTTAATCTGAAGTATAAGGAAAGGGTCCGCGCTAAGTTAGATAAGATGCTTGCAGCAAGAATTATTGAATGAGTGGAAGAATCTTTGGGTAAGCCCAATAGTGGTTCAGGAAAAGAAACAGAAAGAAGAAATAAGGATATGAGTGGATCTCCAGAAGCTAAATGACGCTGGAGTGCATGATCCTTTCCCGACCTCGTTCATTGATGAGGTCTTGGATAATGTAGGTGGCCAAGAAGCATACTCTTTCACTGATGGGTTCCTTGGGTACCATAAGATCAAAATTGCGCCTGAGGATAGAAGCAAGACTACCTTCGTGACTGAATGGGGATGTTTTCAATACACCGTAATGCCTTTTGGTCTAAAGAATGCGCCAACAATCTTTTCGCGTGTAATCATTGCAGAATTCAAAGACTTCATTCATAAGTTTCTGGAGGTATACTTTGATGATTGGACAATGTTTGGATTGGTCAAGCACCATGTGGCAAGTTTGTGCTTGATGTTAGATACATGTCGGAGACACCAAATCATGCTCAAACTAAAGAAGTGTCTATTTTTTGTCCCTTTAGGGATCCTGCTAGGTCATGTGGTATGTAGACAAGGATTGATGGTAGGCCCTGTGAAGATCACAGCGATAATCAACTTGGAGGCGCCAAGGAATGTGAAAAAACTACGCAAAACTCTAGGGCATATCAGATACTATAGGAAGTTCATCAAGAGTTATGCCCAGATCACCGCACCTATGGATAAATTGTTGAAAAAGGATGCTACATTTTGTTGGAATGATGAATGCTAGAAGAGATTGGACATGCTGAAAGAGAAAATGGTCACTATGCCAATCCTAGTATTTTCGGACTGGAAGAAGGAACTTCATGTGCATGTGGACGCCTCATGTATTGCGCCGGGGGCTGTGCTGACACAGGCCAGTGAGGGGGAATTAGACCATCCTATAACAATCATGAGCAGGAAGCTGTCCAAGGCTGAGAAGAACTATTCCACCACAGAGCACAAAGGACTAGCCATTGTGTACGCGCTCCAAAAGTTCAGGCACTATTTGTTGGGTGGACATTTTAAGATGTATATGGATCATTCTGCATTGAAATACTTGGTCAATAAGCTTGTGTTTGGGGGAGAGATCTGCAGATGGTTGTTGTTGTTCAAGGAGTAAGACTTTGAAGTTATTGTGAAGCCAAGACGATTGAACATGGGACCTAATCATCTATCGCGCATTGAAATGGGAGAGGAACCTACTAATTTGGAGGAGGGGTTGATTGACGCGTATCTCTTTGCAACGCGCATCACGGATAGTCACTTTGAAGATATCATACATTTCCTAACAATGGGAACTGATCCTGAAGAGTATACAAGCTAGTAGAAGAAGGAGTTAGTGGTGCGCATGGAAGACTTCTCTGTCATTGGAGGGCACTTGTAAAGAATGGGGTCAGACGAATTATTGTGACCTGAATTTGAACAAAGCAACTTTCCCATGGAGTCTCATGGAGGAGCTGCAAGAGGACATTATGCAGGGAAAGCAACAACGCATAAGGTTCTACGTGCTGGGTTGTGGTGGCCAACCCTGCATAAGGATGCGAAATCATATTGTAGGGCATGTGATGCATGTCAAAGGACTGGCAGGCCATCACAGAGGGATGAACTGCCTTTATTGCGACATATGATGTTACAACTATTCAATAAATGGGTGATTGACTTTGTGGGCCCGATTCAGCCTCAAGGAAAGAAGACAGGTGTGTGGTACATCATCACCATGACTGAGTACTTAATCAGGTGGGCGGAGGTGTAGCCTGTGAAGGACTGTATAACCACAATAGTAGCAAAGTTTATTTTTGAATATGTGTTGACAAGATTTGGCTATCTAAAGATCTTGATGAGCGATTGCGGTATGCACTTTCTTAATGAAACAGTCAGCGCGTTGACATAATAATTTTAGTTGTATCATCAGAAAAGTATGCCTTATCATTTGCATGCCAATGGGATGGTAGAAGAATGCAATAAGATACTGGAGAGCGCACTGACGAAGGTTTGCAATGCTCAGAGAAATGACTGGGATGTGCATGTACTTGCGATGCTATGGGCCTATAGAACGACTTGCAAGAAGATGACTGGGAAAACACCTTTTAGACTCGTGTATGGCATAGAAGCTGTGATGCCAATGGAATACATTGTACCTAGTCTGCTCATAGTAGCACTCATAGGAATAACGAACCGCGGAGCCCTGGAAGAGAGGATCATGCAGCTAGCAAAGCTTGAGGAGGAATGATTTCTAGCTAGATTTCATCAACATGTTCAAAAGGAGTGTGAAAAGGCATGGCACGATCGGCACATCAAACTATGCACCTTCAAGGTAAATGATCTGGTTTTGTTATATGACAGTAAATTTGATAAATTTCCAGGGAAATTTCGGATGCACTAGCTAGGACCATATGCCATCAAGGAGATTACCATTGGTGGAGAAGTTCAGCTGGTTAAATTGAAAGGAGTTCCCTTCCTAGGGAAGGTGAATGGCAGCTGATTGAAGCCATACATCGGTGATCCAGCTAGGTGACTATGTAAGGGAAGCACATTCTTAGTGCTCCAGGCAGCTGAAAGGAGGCGCGGGACTATAAATTACACTGCCTGGGTTGGAGATATGCATGAGGAGAGAACTACACAGAATGAGGGAATGTCACATAGTCCGCAATAACGCACAGAGAGTTGCGCTACCAGGGGAGAAACCGCGCATAGCATCTGAAAAGTGACCGTTAAAATCATTGTTCATGATTTGACGACGAAAAAACGACCAAATGGAGTAGGGGGGGCGACATTTAAGTAGGAATTTATGGGCAAGATCTTTGAAAATCTATCGCCAATCTAGCATTAATGAACCAATTTCGGGGGGAACGATCAGATTTGAATTCAAAATGGCCTATAAATTACATGTGGCCACACAACGGAAAACACTTTGCATATTGAGAAATTGTGAATTGTTTTGTGTGCTATGCATAAACCGCGAATTTTTCGAAGAGCTACTTAATTTCCTAGTGTTCGATCGATTTTCAGAAACTATCTGTAAAATCATCCATGATATTATTCTAAGGACAACAACCATGGACATTGAAGCAATGACAGCTGAGGGAGTTGTTCCGGAGGTCACTAGGGCAGCAGAAGGAGCCGTCATGGAGGTTGTGACTATAGAGATCCCAGCTAAAGTACTAAAGCTGCCACAGTTGCCTAGACCAAGGCCTACCTTGACCAAGGAGGGTCCCAAGAACAAGAAGGGCAAGTAGGCTGTGACACTACAACTAGTGGGCGCATCCCCCAAAAAACACCCATAGAAGGATAAGCCCACCGCACAAGAAAAGGGCAGGATGATTAACCCAGAGCCAGAAGAAGAAGAGATTGAGGATATCCCAATGGATGATGAGGATGTTGGGGTGGAAATAGAGGATGTTGAAATTGAGGGGTTTGACCCCATCACTAAGCTGCCTGAGCATGTTCCTCCGCACATGAGCAAGACCAAGGTGCCCAAAGACATTAATGAAAGTAAGGTCACCCTACACACACCCCTCTTGCTAGACCAAATTGTGTTCGAAGGACCGCGCTTGGGGCATGTCCCCCTTTTGAAATTAGAAGACTGGGATTTAGCAGACATAGAGTGGTTTCCTCATCTAGCAATGAACCAACTCATGCACCGCGTGTTCCATAAAACCACTAGAGTAATTGTGTTGGAGCCCAGAAGTGGCTGAGAGGTGTGGATAAGGCAGGACTGCTCAACCTGCTATGGGTGCCGCATTGTAACCACGTGCCCATGTTGGGTGTGGAGCTTGATTATCTTCTTTATTCAGAGGTATCACCGCATTGGACCCCAGTTCATAATGTAAAATAGATGTAAAATTTCCTTGTAAAATGTTGCAATTTCGTAGTCAATCTGAGTTGTTCATTAGGCAGAGATATGACTGTAGAAGTTATGTTTAATTTGGGGTTTTTTTCCCTAGAAGGCAACCCCTCGCTATATATGAGGGAATTTTATTGCGTCTATGTAGAACTGTATTCTGAGTGAGAAAGAGAGAGAAGCTTATGTGAGAGCAAAGAGGGAATTACACCGGATCTGCTATAGGTTGTATCTCTTCAATTTGTTGGATAATATAAAAGGAAGGACTGGTTGTTTCTCCGTGGACGTAGCCAAATTGAGTGAACCACGTATATCTATGTCTCTCTTATTTTATGTGTTTTCTGTGTTTGTAGTTCTGCAACATATTTTATGTGTTCCGTTGCTTTGTAATATATAATTTTCTAACAACCCATCACAATGGTGGTAATCAAGCAGCTGTTGTGCTTAGTACACAATGGGTGTTTATGGTTGGAGGACTCAATACCCATCACTAATATACTGATCCATAGGATCACACGACTATCATACACAGGGGAAAATTTGGTAATGGCATTTGGCAGGAAGGCTAATGAGTATGCCCTCGTGGAGGCCATGAAGGAAAAGTTTCAGTTGGTAAAGAAGCCACGTGGTTATTCCATTTCAACCATCTGTGACTCTTCGATCAAAGTGGCAACACAACTCTTATCAGGGAAGGTCATGCAGAAGTGTCACGTAGATGAAGTGTCGGCACCAGTCGTAGCTTTGGCGGCCCAATGCGGGAGGGAGTTCAATTTAATTGGGCGCACTACCTCTGCGGTGAGTTCCCCATGAACTACTGCGAGGCGTATGATCTCATCAAGACATTTCACTATGCATGGATCTTGCTATCCATAGTGCTGGTAGCATGGGAGCTACTCGAAAACAGTCAGTTTCCTCCGGTCGCACTGGACCTACCAGAGGCAATGAAGTACGCTTTGCTGTGGGTGACTAAGGATCCTCAGAGGATAAAATACAGCAAGAGCTTTTGGACCTTAATGGAGATGAATGTGCATATGGCCATCAACCACAAGCCATAGTTATCGCCTACTAATTTTGACAGATTGCAGGAGTATGTGGAATTCAAGGCCGACTTCCAGCACATCTCAATACGGGCACAGAAGGACCCTGAGTAGAAGTGGCATGAATCACCCTCTTTGGCAACATATGACGCAATCGACGCAGTCCTTGACCGCTGGTCGGCAAAGTAGTGCACTTCCTCAGACTTGACTACGGGATCGATCAAGTCCGCTGCACAACGCAAGAAGGAGGAGGCCAAGCTGAGGATGGAACAGGTGGTGGCAAAAAGGAAAAAGGATGCTAACGACAAGGCTAAGGCAGAGCCTGCTATCGCACAACAGTCGGGTGGGCAGGCAGGAGAAGAGGAGTGCGGCTCTGACAGAGGTCAGAAGTCATCTTCACCAGAGATAGAGGAGGAAGAGGACTAACAGACAGAACAGGGAGGAGTGGAACCAGAGATGACCCTGTTTTGTATCAAGCACACTAGAGGACCAGAAAAGGTAGGGCCATGGAAGAAGTCCAAGGGTAGAAACATGTATCTATATCCGATCACCCTAACAGAGGGGGATATGAATGATATAGGGGATGCAGTGCGGGATGCCACTTCAGAATTGCTGCAACAGTTCGAGAAGCAACAACAATAGGTGTTGGAGGCTATTCAAACGAGTCTGCGGGAGCTGCAGATCCATGCGTCACAGACTTAGACCAGCGCGACATCCACTAGTTTGGCCTTTGGCACCTTAGAAGCCGTAGGGATGTTGCATGCAAGGGACCTCTGAGACATAGTGGTGCCAGATGGAGCATTGATGACGGAGACTGAAGCTGACAGGCCCACTGTCAGTGCCCTCAAGGGAGTGGGACTTAACTTGGCTGCACTACCTAGCGAGGTGCTTCACCTTCTCCAGGATGGAGTGATTGCAGAATGTCGAGCTCGTGAATAGTGCACTTTATGTGTGATCAGCAAGCAAAAGGTCAACAACGATCAGTTGGCTTTGCAAAGAGACTTCGTTGTTTAGATTGTGACAGACCTGACAGATAAGAATCAACGAATAATCAAGGTTGTAGACGAGAAGTGCCGAATTGTCCCAGAGTTGGCCATTTTGAAGGCTTAGCCAGTAGATGTGTGGGTTCTAAAACTCACTGTGGGAGTGTTCGATGCACGCATAGAGTTAGCAAAGGTTCAGCTAGAGCTAAACCTCAAAGTTGCAGAGTTACAATTGAAGGCCCAACCTTCGACTCTGCTGGAAGTCAGGGAGTAGCGTTCGACTGCCATGACAGATGCGATTGCAGTAGTAGCGAGTGCAGTGATGGACTGCATGACCCTTTTTGAGCAGTCGCTCGAGCTACTCACTAGCCTGCAAGAAGACCCCAATGTGTAGAGGCTGGAGACAGAAGTGCAAGAACTACAGTAGCGCTACGACGAGGTTAAAGCGACAGAGTGCACTGTCGTCAGCACGTAGAGACTAGCGAAGCTGCAGGAGGCCAAGGCATTGAATGAACAGGTAGACATAGCTCAATATAAGGAAGCCGTGCTGAAGGCTTGATTGAAGCCTTGGTTTGACGAGGCCTACATAATCACGACCACCATCAAAGGCAAGTTGGCTAGTTTGTAGGAGACTTAGCAGAAACTACAGGCTGATAGTGCAGGGCCAAGGACAGAGCAGTTGGTCAAAGAGATGAAGCAAGCAACAACATAGTGCATCGCCGAGGTAGCAGTTGTCCAAGTCGAGCTGGGAGGTCTTCATGACAAGATCTTTGTACCATCCGAGTGAATCTGGTGAAAGTTACCATGTTTGTGTTGGGGTCTTGTTGGGAACAGGTCCCATGGGGGTCAATTTTGGGGTTACAAATGCAAGTTTTGGGGCAGAAGGCCCGAATTTTGTATAAATAATGTAAAGTCTTCGGATTTTGCGGTCACAGAGTGTAAGAATATCTAAAAGGGATTTCTACCCTCAGTCTAGATAGATTGTGTCGATTTTTGAGATCCGCCCTTGATCTGCGGACCATGGGATTGTATAAAAAGTAGAGTCTTAAAGAGTCTAAGGCATTTCAGTAGTGATGAGTCATTGATGTAATAGGTTTGTGAGATCTAAGAGAGACAGTCTTAGTGGAGGAAGAGGCTCTTCAGCTGAGTGTGTAGAGGCCTAGGGTAGAAGTCCACAACTGAGTGCGGACCCCTGTAGCTGTGTGCGCAGGGCAGTTAGAGTTTGTACTGAAAATTTAAATCATCAATAAAGAGAAGTGTTCTGAACTTACTGTGTACTTTCCATCTGTTTAGCATTATTTTACTGTTGTTATAAATGTTGTGATTATGATATGTTGAATGCTATGTTTAAGATATAATGCTAAGTTGATGCATGAAAATATATGTTTCCATCTGTTACATGAACGCAAATAATAATAATATATGTTTACGCAAGGATGATCTTAATTGTGTGGTAAAGTTGGCTAATACCTAAGACAATTTGGGAAACAAGCCAATAACCTAGTTACAGAAGCATGTAAGTGCTTGAATCATCATCTAGGGTTGCGTAAAGGACAATTAGATACCTTTTGATGGTTCTGAAAGACGGAATAAGAAGCACATCAATAAGCCCTAAAGGCTTATCTATATGCGTGAAGGTAGAAGTGAGGGTATAAGATCGATATCACAACTATCTTAGGGTGCGGAAACTTGGTTCCTGCATCCCTCCATATTGCTTCGGGTGAGACTTCAGTCCGCACTCCGTGGATTAATGCCGAAAGGGCCAGCAGTGTAGGGATTTTCTTGGCTTCTTAACGTTGAACCTGGGTTAGGGCCCATCAAACCAACATCAAAGGTACATATGAATCAATCTTTCCTTTTAAAAATGCAGATGATTTATGTAATTTCAAATGGTTATGATTATTTTTACTAGCATAATTTTTAGTTTTCTTCTCATATAGAAAACCTTATTGAACACAATTTCTATGTAGACAAAGAATTGGTTGGTCCAAAGGAAATGATGTTGCATCTGTGCTCTAAATTTATAATTTGCAATCAAGGATTTGTGTTGACTAAACTTGAAGATAATTCCTAAACATATTGGAGCATCGTATAAAGTTAAATATGTACGCATGTTGCGTGTTTCCATTTTCCTTTTATATTTTAGTTTGGTTCGTGTTTGAGTACATAATACATTTTTTGTATTTGTTGTATTCATTAACCATCGTGAATAATCTAGAAAAAGCCCAGGATCAAACCTTTCAACTACTAGTGTAACACCACGAGTATATTCATTGACACTCAAGCACCAAGAGTATATCCAACAACCCTCAAGCCAGATATAACAATAACTTATGAGTTAGCAGAAGTTGAGAATTAAATTTGGGTAGAGAGGATAACAAACTATTTTTCTAACAACTTAAGCTAAACCTATAAAATTGATTTGAGGACTAGTTACGAATGAAGTATATAATACAGATATGTTGAATTCCTTTTTTTGTTATGGGTAGTGTCTCTCTTGAAACTTAATTTTCAATGATTTTACTTTAAATTTATAATATAAGAATTAAGCTTTTATTATTCTTTACCTTAATGCAAGGAGTATAGTAATGAGTTCATCATTGACTATATTAGTTCCTATTAAATTTTAAAATTTTGTGTTAAATAGGTAAAAAATTGCATTATTTTAATTAAATAATAAAATTAATTGTATTTATCTTGATTTAAGTTTTTTTTTTGTAAATTGCAATGCTTTGTATTTATTATAAAAAAAATTTACATAGTTTTTATTTTCATATTCCCAACAATGCATAAAAAGCTAAAAAACCCCAATACCCACATTAAATAAAGATCCATAGCATAAACATGCTCCTCATTTCAACGGTATCCAAAACTACAGTCCTTTCATAAGTAGTTTACAAGCCAACTTCACCATCAAAACATTAACTAAATAAACTATAGTTCTAGGACAACATTGATCAAATCACTCTTGTACAAGAGCAGTAAACTTGAAAGGAGTAAAATCCAACATAAAATTTTAATCACAACCCATACCTGGAATTAGTCCTTCAAAAAATCTTCAATTGGGTAAAAACTTTGAGGTTTTATTACAAACATTACTGTCGATTTCTATCACCATTAAATAGAAATGGTCAATTATTAAGACCTTTGACAAACTGAGAATAAAGAAATTATTAAAGTGGAGTGGTTCACTTCCATGAAGTGATTCATTTTGAAAGAAGTTACATCACTTCCACATATAGCATTTATTATTCTACATATTCAAATTAGTACATAACATCCCATGCTATCATGCATCTACAAAATTATTAAATAATTTATAAATTAAGGTTCCACTGTCACCAACTCATCAACATGGTTAATAAAAAAAATATGAATCTCAAACATGAATGTAACCTGGTCTAGTCAACACGTTAATGGTTACAAAATAGAAAAACATGTTCAACACATTAGTGGTTACAAATATAAAAATGTGTTCAACTAGAGTAATGGAGAGAAAGGGGGAAACAACTATCCTCAATGTGGCAACCAAAAATTCCAACGCAGGAACCCGGAAAAAAAATTCTAAATTTTGAAATGTGGTTGTTTTTTGGCTCTGATTTATCATTGGTTTGTTTGTTTTTGGTTGCGGGCATGCTACAGGCGAACAAAAAGTGCTCAAAATCCATTCATTTGCTAGCATGATAGAGTGACAACGAGGATCATTATTCACTGCTAGTGAACGATGGTTCCACTATAGAATCTCCGGCTGAATATGAGTAAATCTTGATAGAGAAATATGAGGACTCTACTACGCCATGATAGATTTGACCACAACAATTAGGCACAAATCTCATTCGCAAGCTTTCACGATAAATAGAGGATCATAATTGTTTCATGCATTGTAGTTTTGAGTTGGAAAACAATGGTTCCACTGCAGAGTTGAAATCAATCAGCCAATTGCAGAACAACATAATAATAAAAGGAGAGATGAGATCAAAGAGGAATTAGGCATATTTCTTCAAATAAAATCTCACATCATAACATATGATTCAACCAAAACATTCTTTCTAAATCAAATTGAGAACAACTATCCAATCGTAGCTTGATGAAGACAAAAATGAAGAGATCCACAAGGGCTACAATGTCTATATTATTACTGATGAGCCTAGGTATTGCAACAAGAATGTTGCAACTCCCAGGGCTACCATCTTTACTTATCAACCCGAGGTTCGTACAAACTTGGAGGTGACAATGCTATATGCACAAGTAGAAGTGAAGGTACTACTTGTTGTCTCTTCTCATCTGGAAAGGGATCCCAAGGGTTCCAAGCCAGACTTCTATAGGGTCAGAAGAAGCTTGATTTTGATGGAAGAAGAGAAAATCTATTTTAAGGGAGAGCTACTCTACTGTAGTAATGAAGAAAACAACTTGTAATACTAACTCGCACCAGACCCTAACTAACCATCTAAACATCTATGTGAAGCAGAATTGCTAAAACGACACTAATCCAATGTTGTTATCTAAGTTTTAGGAGTAAAAAGCATCAAAACTAGACTAAGGGTAAGCAAAGGAAACTAAGCTAAGTCCGTGTTTAAGCGGAAGAGCAGTTGGAGATCAAAATTGGTCAAAAGAAGACGTAAGGGAGTGACAGTGCATAAGAATTGTTGGATCAGTCGGGTGAAAGGCAAACGAACGACTGAGATCGGATTGCAGGAGGGTACGTAGGTAGATGGGCGACCAGGGTTAACTAACAAGATGGACAGTTGAGATTATATCGTGGAGGCTAAGTCAAGAGATGGACAGACAGGTTTAATCGACAAATGAATGACAAAGATTTCATTGTGGGCAAAAAAACGTGCGGAAATGGTAGCGGGTTTGAGGAGGTGGTAAGCTGTATTTCATGCCCTCAAAACCATATGATATATTTTGAAATTTCATGCGATTAGCCTCCTCGGGTGACACGTGGCACGGGGAAACCACTTTTCTCGCGTGCCCTCGGGCGAATGACGGTTGGACAGAAATCCACGCGATATGGGGCGATAGCCATCGGATCTGGCGAGGCAGATCAACGGTGGATATTTGACCAAGTTAGTTGGTGAGCAGGTGCATGATAGCCGTTGGATCAGACAAGGCAGATCGATGGTGGGTATTTAAAATGCATAAAGTCAGCATTGAAAATGAATTGGGCAATGATTGGTCGGGTTTTGCTGTGTAAGGCAATCTACGGGTAAAAACTGATTACAACGTGAATTAACAGCTTCTACTCAGGCGTTTCATGCTGAAGAGGAATGGGAATATGAGTGAGGTCTTAGACAAAGGGTGAAGGAACAGATGACCAGGAAGTGAATGAATGACTATGAAATGAACCATGTAACTGCATCAAATAACAAACTCCAAGCAAAACTGAAACTCTGTGTTTTTGGGGTTGTTGCAGGGTTTCTTCCTCACATCATGGTCCCAGAGGGAGGAGGTGAGGCCAAGACACCTATGGACAACCTTATGAGTTTTCTCTTTCCTAACCTTCTCATTGAATGAAAGCATAAATGATCTACTATGCACTACTATAATGAAACTGCAACTATTTAAGAAAATGAAAAGTTAAACAATAAACCTCTGTAATGGAAATGCAACTACTTAAACAAATAACCAGTTAAACCATGAATCATCTACTCTATATTGTGGTGATGCAAATGAAACCACTTAAGCAAATAAACAACTAAACCCTAAATCTATGCTAGTGCTGTAATGGAAATGAACTACTTAAGCAAATGAATAGGAAACCATGAATCTGTACTGCCATTGTAATGAAAATGCATCTAATTAAGCAAATGAACAGAAAACAGGAATCTATGCTAGCATAACAATACAATAAAGAGGATATTTGACTTCTATGGTCAAGCCCTAACCCAAGAGCTTCAGCCCTCTGAGTTAACTTAGTTCTAGCTCAAAACAAAACTCATCTTCATTATAAATCAAAAACTGTTACAAGACTTGCAGCTTGAAAACAAAGTAGAGTTCTATAGTGAGAAGTCCGAATTCTTGCTAACTCTTGGTAACTAAAAAAACTGAGGTCCTAAGCCTCTCTACTTATACATCTGAAGTCTCCAACGACTTCCTTCAAAATTAGGGAGGCACAGCTCCCAATTCAATGATAAACTCGTGCTTTCCCTTTCACTAGCTCGACTGCCTTCTAGTAGGGAGGCTTGGCTCCTAACTCAAGATAAACTCGTACTTTCACTTGCTTGGCTGCCTTCTAGTACACATGATTTGGATTTTTTTTCACTCTCACTTGCTTGGCTTCCTTCTAGTACTCTTGATTTGGTTGTTTGCACCTTCACTTGCTTGGCTACCTTCTAGAAGGGGGGTTGTTTGTACTTTCAGCTGATGGAGGGATATTTGAATGGAGGGGAAGTAAATGAGGAGGATTTACCTCCTGTAATTCCTCTCCCTTGTCCCATTCGAGTTTTTACCAAGGTATTTACCATAGTTCCTTGCTTTTATCTTTTATCCCTACATTATCCTTGCTTTTATCCTTTATTCCTGCATTACATGCAAATTAGACCACAAAGGAAAATATCCAACTCTACTCATCTCATAAAAAAAACATAATCAAAAGTATGCAATAAGTTGTGAGAATAGTTGGTTTGAATAATCTAGGAGGTGAATTAAGGTCAATTAAGGCCCATATAATTACTCAATGATGAGGCTCATCATCAGCCCCCTACTGAAAGTGTTGCTCATCCTCTAAGCAACTTAGTGGCTTTGGTAGCCTCTCTAACATCTCATGCTTCTGTTGTGGTCTCTACTTCTTGTTTATAGAAGCCTGCTTTCCTTTCTACTTCTTCCCACTGATATTCTTTGATATTCAAGCTATGTGGTAGTCTTTTCCATCTCCTTATGTAGGCATGTATGTTATCATTTCTTGGCAGCCTAAACATGTCCTAAAAATGTGAAATTACTTGCCCTTGAGAAGCAAGATATCGAGGTGCCAGCTAAGGATTATTTACAATCATATTATGGGTGCTGATTAGGGCCATGGGATTTGATTTTTCAGCTGCTTCTCTGTCCCTGAAGCCACTTAGCTCTTTTGTTTCTTGCTTCATCTCCTCCTTTGTTTGAATGCCTTCTTTTTCTTCTGTTTTAGCATCATCCTCTGTATTAGTTCCTTCTTCATCCATCTCATCCCCATCTAGCTCTATATCTTCTTCTTCTTGTTTTGCCCCCTCCTTCCTGACATAAGGACTAACATCATAAATGAGGGTTTTGATGTTATCCTCTGCTGGTAAGGCTTGGAAGACTAACCATGTTATAGGGATCTTGAGGTTTTGGAGGGCATCCTCAATGAGGATTTTGGTCAACCCATGGTGAACTAACTGTTGGGAATTTCCTGTCTTTTCTTTGCTACTAGAGTCCAGGAGTGAGTGCATCAGAAAATAGGGTATGCTGAGTCTTCGGTGAATTGGTGTTTCTACCCCAAATCTTAATTCTTCAAGCTCTATAAAATGGTAGCCATAAACAACACTGTATCTACCCTCACATGAGATATACTTGATGATCATCTTGCTTGTGAGTCTTGAGGAGGAAATAAATTCTTTGAAAAAAATAGAGTTTCTTATGTATGTAATCCACTAGCTTTCTTAGAGGAATCTGGCCACCTTTACAACTTTTGATCAAATGATGCATATGAGTGAGTGAGTAGGATACTTACTTGTGGCCTTAATGCCACGCTGCAATTGTCAAAGATCAAAGGTGCTACTAATGGTCATTCTTCTTCCTCCTCTCTTGCCTGTTGATGGTTTCTTGACTGCACATCTGATGTTGTTGCTACTACTGTATGGTCATCTTTCTTCCTCCTCTATTGTCTGCTGATGGTGTCTGTGACTACAGATCTGATGTTGCTGAATGGAAAAAAAGAGTAGGAGTGTGTGTGGATGCAGGGATGATGGTAATGGATGAGGTGAGGGGTTAGATCATGTCTAGAATGAATTTTGGGGATCTAACCAATCTACCAGTCAGGGGATCCTGTAGAAAACACCTGAATTAGAGAAATGAAGTGAAAAACAATGGAATTGATGGAGGGATGCATGGTAAGGAGTGGAGGAGATGAACATATGTGAGGTAGGGCTCCCTTTGGAGCTTCTCTTTTCTCCTTGATTGTATTTCTCATCCTCCTGCAAATAACAATTATGTTTTTTTTTTTCTCTTATTATTATATTTAAAAAAAAAAAAACACACCTAGGCTGCCTTAGAGAGGTTTTCACCCTAGATATTTGTCCTGGGTGCCTAAAGGAAGGTTTTCACTAGGGATCTTCTTTTTCTTTCCATTTTTCTCATACTTGGGCCGCCTCATGGAGGTTTTCAACCCAAATATGGGACTCAGGCACTTCATGGAGGTTTTCACTTGAATCCTTATTATGTTTTCTTTCTTTTTCAGTGACTTGATGAGGGAGGAGCTGAAACTTGCTCCACCATCATCACTATCTTATTGATACTGTCAATGAAATCTTATTTAGATAAAGGCCTTGTGAGCATTTTCAATATGTGCCCATTAACTAGTAATGGAATGACTTCCTCATCTATAGTTATGATGTACACTAAACCATTGTCATGGCATCTTTCCACCACACAAGGTTTGAGCCCATCTTGTCCTTAGCTTGCCCTTGAAGTATTTATACCTAGAGTCATATAACAATGCCCAGTCTCCTTCTTCAAATTGCTTCTCCTTAATATGCGTGTCATGCCAGATTTTCCTCTAAAGTTGAACTATATCTGTATAGAGGATGGCTTGCATTCTGAATTCATCCAAGCCATTCAAATGGAACAGTCTTTCTTTCTGTGCATGACTAAGATCTAAATCTAGTTGGGCTGCCATCCTCAATGTATTTTAATCAAATACAATGGACAACAAAGCCTTTTTCCCATAGACCAGATCATAGGGTGTAAATCCAGTGGTGGTCTTCCATGTCGTATTATAGGTCCAGGTGGCCTAAAGTAGTCTTTTTACCCAATCCTTTCTGTTGTTGTTCACTACCTTCGTTAGGATGTTCTCTAGTGCTCTGTTGGTCACCTCCACTTACCCATTATCTTGTGGATGATAAGGAGTGGAGGTCCTATGCTTGATTTTATGATGCTTGAGTAGTTCTTCAATCATGCTGGAGGTAAAATGGTTGCCTTGGTCTGTGAATAACTCTCTATGGTATCCAAATTTGTAGAATATATTCTCCCTTAGGAACTCAACCACCTTCTCTTCTGTTGCTTCCTTAATTTCCTTGGTTTCAGCCCACTTAGTCAAGTAAACAGTGCACACAATAATGTGTTGTTTTTGCTTTGAAGGAGGATTGATAGGCCCAACGAAGTCCATGCCCCACTTTTCAAATGGATCGAAAGTCACTTGAGGTTGTAGGGGCATTTCATCTCTTAGAGTATTATTTCCCATCCTCTGGCACTAATCACACTGACTAATGTAATTTTTCACATATTGATGAAGAGTAGCCCAATAGTAGCCTGCTTGCAGTACTTTGAATGTTGTCCTCTTTGTTGCAAAGTGACCTCCATAAGGCCCATCATGACAGGTCAGAAGGATGTCAAAAACTTCCTCTTCCCTGACACACCTTCTCAAGATCTGATCTGGGCCAATTTTGAACAGATTGCCCCCAATCCAGGTGAAGGGGGCACCTTTCCTGATTATTTGCTCTTTTCTTTGCAGGGCAAGTTTGGTGGGAACTGTGCTGATACAAAATATTTTGCTATATCAACAAACCATGGTGAGAGCACTAAAATAGCAAACAAATGCTTGTCTGGTAACTGATCATCCACCATTCCTTCTTCACCTGCAGGAAGATTCATCCTAGATAGAAAGTCAACAACAACATTCTCCTTACCAGGCTTGTCAACAATAGTTATATCAAACTGCTGTAATAAAAGTAACCATCTTATGATTCTAGCATTTACATTTGGTTTGTTCATTAAATATTTAATTGCATCATGATTAGTATGCACAAATGTTTGATAGCTTGTAATGTAATTCCTAAACTTGTTTAATGAATGCACAACAACCAAGAGTTCTTTTTCAGTCACAGTATAATTTAGCTCAACCTTTGACAGCTTTTCACTGGTAAAATAGATAGCGTACGGCAATTTTCCCTCTACTTGACCTAAGGCTACTCCTATGGCTTTGTGTGAGGCATCAACATGAATATGAAAAGGGAGGGCCTAGTTTGGGCCTCTGAAAATTGGTGCAATGGTTAACTTCCCCTTTAGAATGTATAAGGCCTCTTGAAAGCTCTTTGACCATATAAATTCAGAATCTTTGGCCAACAACCCAAAAAAAGGAGAGACCAACTTGTTGAAGTCCTTTATGAACCTTCTGTAGTATCCAGCTAACCCTAAGAAACTCCTGACATCTCTCTGCTTTTGTGGAGGTGGGACCCTTTGGATGATGGCTATTTTTTTTGGGTCTACCTGTAGTCCTTGCTAAGATATGGAATGACCTAGCACAATCCCTTCAGTCATTAAGAATTCACATTTTTCTGGACTGAGAGACAGGTTCATTTCAATGCATTTGCATAATACTTTGCCTAGGTTAGTTAGGGATTCTTGATAATCACAATCATAAGGTGTAAAATAATCCATATAGATCTCTACAACATCATGTACTAATTCAGCAAAAATACTCAAGACTATTCTCTGGAAAGTGGAAGGAGCATTGCATAAGCCCAAAGGAAGGACCCTATAGGCAAAAGTACCCCAAGGATAGGTGAATGTGGTTTTATCCTGGTCTTCTGGACAGATTTGGATTTGGTTATACCCATTGAATCCATTTAGGAAAGAAAATAAATTCTCCCTGCCAGGCCATCTAGCACTTGATCAATGAAGGGTAGGGGAAAATTATCATTCTTTGTGGATTTTTTCAACTCCCTATAATCGACACAAATCCTTCACTTACCATTCTTCTTGGGAACTAACACTAAAGGAGAGACCCAATCACTGTCAAAGATAGGGTAAATGAACCCTGCATCTAATAGTTTTGTAGTTCTTCTTTGACTATGTCTTTAAGGGCTGGATTCATTCTCCTTTGTGGTTGCCTGAGTGGCTTGCAACCTTCCTTGATGTATATGTGGTGAGTACACACTAAGGGGTGTACTCCCTTCATTTCCTTGTCGCTCCAAGCGAAGGCTTCTAGGTTTTCTTTCAACATATTACATAACTTTTCCTCTTCAAGAGCAGACAAAGATGGGTTGATTTTAAAAGTTTTCTCTGGGCCAAATTCTATGGTTTTGACTTGGAGAGGGTTGGAATTGGCCAAGCATAAGTCAAATTGATGATTGTTCATTGTTTCCTTTACTTCTTCTTATAATGGTAATGAACTAGGAGTTGGACTTTGGAGCATGTGTTCAATTAAGTCATCCTCCTCTTGTCGTCCTCCTCCTATGATTGCTTCCAAAGCATAAAGTTGGGCAGAATAAATCTCATCTTCTTCCTTCTCCTCCAACCATAAAGGTAAATCATGTTCTAGGGAGGGTTGAGCAGGAGGGTATAAGACTAACTGTTTGGACATATGCCCATTCTTGATGGTCATATTCCCAGCTCTGCAGCTAATGTAGGCATCAGTTGTGGCCAACCATGGCCTCCCAAGGATGAGAGGGTAACTAGTAAGCTTAGCCTTAGGCTGGAGAACTAGGAAATTTGCAGGGTACTCCCAGGAGTCAATGGAGACCATCACATCCTCCACAATTCCCTCAGGGGTGACTGTGGAATGGTTTGCAAGTTGCAAAACTATTGTGGTCTTCCTTAATGACCCTTGGAGGTTAAGCTTGAGCATGGTGTCCTTGGTCATCACATTAATGGCAGCCCCAAGATCAATCAGAGTGTGTGGGACAATGGTGCCATTGATGTGCACATCTACTACAGGGCTTCCAGGGTCTAAGTATTTTGGACATATTACCTGCCCCAGCATTAAGTCAGATAACTGCCTAATGACATTAATGGTAGGGGCATCCCTTTTTCTTCTTCCTGGATGCTTGAAGCACTTCTCCTTAATCAAATTATTGTAGATAGGAACATCTTTGATTGCCTGGAGAAGGGGGATATTTACACATAGATTCTTCAACTCTCCCAGAAGTTCAGTTTCTTTTGAGGTAGGCTGGACTGGTTGGGCTAATCTTTCGTGAAAGGGTGGATTTGCTTTAAGGTTTCTTTCCTCTCTTTCTTCCTCAACCTCCCTATGTGGAGAGGGACGTTGGTTATCTGGGAGAATTCTCCTAGATCTTAGGTTGATATCCTGGATTTCTATACCATAAGCTGGATATGATGTCTCTCCACTGTATCCTTGTTGAGCCTACCTATTTTTTGGGTTTGGATTTGGCTAGGCAGGCATCTGGCATTGCTTAGGTGGAGCAGAGTGTAGGAGTTGTGGTTGGGTAGGTGGTGGAGGCAATAGGGTTGGAACATTGTTGAATTGGGGCCTCCACCACTCGGGTGGGGTATTCCACTAATGTTGTGATTGAATGTAAGGTTGAAATGACTGGATGGCTAGTTGGGAATGATACTGAGGTGCATAGGACCAAGGAGGGGGTGTAGACGAGGAAGGATGAGCAGGGTGTCCCCAAGAAGGTATAGTTGTGGTTTGGTTAGGTCTGTAATATGCATGGGATGATCCTTGCATACCTTGCTGGTATGGTCTAGGCCCAGGAGGTCTCCTTTGGTTGATGTAGCAAAGCTTCTTAGTGACCCCTTTAGCTCCTTGATATACAACTTTGAGTCCAGGTAAAGAAGGGCACTTTTCTGTGGAGTGGTTTTCTTCATAGAATGAGAAAATCTCAATACAGTTCAATGGGTCTTCATTCCTAGGATGCCTCCTGGTGCATCTAGGACAAAAGATGGCCAAGGCTCTCTCTGCTTCCTCTTGCTTCCTTTTGATATTCATGGTATCCAATTGCAAGGCAAGGGTTTGCAGCATCTCACTTTTGAAGTCCTCCAGCATATTTCCAATTTCACCCTTGATGGATGAGTTGGAAGATGATGTACTGGCCATAGGTTGACTACTCCTACCCCTTTTCCTGGTTTCCCTAGAATGGTTTCTAAAGACAATCTTGATATCCTCATAGGGTAGTTGGTAGATATCTCCTCCTGCTAACAAATTCAAGGTATCTAGGATATCCTCCCTTACTCCTCTAAGCAGGACCAGCTTCAGTGACTCAGGGTAAAGTGTGCACCTGGCCCTTTTGTAACTGAGCTGGAATCTTTCTTCATAGTCTTCTAAGGATTCATCCTGGCCTATGGTCATCCTAAAAATCTCTTATTTAGTGTCCTTTGACCTACAATAGTCCCTATATTTGTTGTTAAAGGCCTGTTGCATCTGAGCCCAAGTTATGATGCTATCTCTAGGTAAACCCATGAACCAGCGCAATGTTGCATCCTTGAGGGTAGATGGAAATAGTTTTAACTTTTTCTCATCCTCTGTATAGTCATAGGTTCGGCATATAACAACAAACTCAAATAGGAAAGTGTCAGGGTCCTCTGTGGTCAAGCCATGGAAATGAGGTAGAGCAGAGGGGCTTATATTCTTCATTTTAGTGTCCCCATTGGTTTCCCTAATGGGGAAGGCACCCTTAATTCTCTCTCTATCGCCTCTATCATCCTGGATTTTAGCCATTAGTTCAGTAGGAATGGGTTCTTCCTTTTCTTCTTCCCCTATAGGTTCTTCAAATATGTCAGGTTGCTCACCTAAAGGTTCTTCAAATTCACAGTCACCGAAGAAGAGAGAAGGTTGATTATTGGATGTAGTGGGGGTATTTGGCAAGAATTTTCCTAAATTATCCCTATTCCTACGAGTCATGAAAGGAAATGCTTTTGGGTTGGTTTTTGTAAGATTTTCTTTAAAGATGGAAAGTACTCTACAGAAAGGAAATTGCTGATTAAATGAAAAACTACTAATAGAATGGAAACTACTTGCAGAATGAAATTATTGATTGAATGGAAAGACTTCTGACAAAAAGAAAACTTCTTGCAGAATGAAATTTCTTAATTGAATGAAAAACTACTAGCAAAAGGGAAACTACTTGCTGAATTAAAATTGTTGATTGCAGATGGAAAGGAAATCAGATAAATGACAAATGAAGGAAAGGAACTAGATTAATTTTGCAGAAATAAACTAATGGAAGAAAATTGAAGACTAGAAGTAGAAGAAAAGAAAGTTAGAGAATAGAAATAGAAGAAGGAGCAGTAATTCACATCCTACTCCGACACCTCCCCAGTAACGGCACCAAAATTTATGAGGCTAGGTATTGCAGCAAGAATGCTGGAACTCCCAAGGCTACCAGCTTTACTTATCAACCCGGGGTTCGTACAAACTTGGAGGTGACAGTTGCTATATGCACAAGTAGAAGTGAAGGTACTGCTTGTTGTCACTGCTCATCTGGCAAGGGACCCCAGGGGTTCCAAGCCAGACTTCTATAGGGTCAGAAGAATCTTGATTTTGATGGAAGGAGAGCAAATATATTGTAAGGGAGAGCTACTCTACTGTAGTAATGAAGAAAACAACTTGTAATGCTAACTCACACTAGACCCTAACTAACCATCTAAACAGCTATGTGAAGCAGAATTGCTAAAACAAAACTAATCCAATGCTACTAACTAGGTTACAGAAGTAAAAAGCATCAAAACTAGACTAAGGGGTAAGCAAAGGAAACTAAGCTAAGTCTGCGTTTAAGTGGAAGAGTTGTTGGAGATCAAAATTGGTCAAAAGAGGACGTAAGGGTGCGACAACGCATAAGAACCATTGGATTAGTCGGGTGAAAGGCAAACGAATGACTGAGATCAGATCGCAGGAGGGTACATAGGTAGATGGGCGAACAGGGTTAACTAACAAGATGGACAGCTGAGATTATATTGCGGAGGCTAAGTCAAGAGATGGATGGACAAGCTTAATCGACAGATGGACAATGGAGATTTTATCGCGGGTAAAGAAACGTGCGGAAATGGTAGCGAGTTTGTAGAGGTGGTAAGCTTTATTTCGTGTGCCCTTAAAAGCATACATTGTATTTTGTATTTTCACATGATTAGCCTCCCCTGGCGACACATAGCACGGGGAAACCACTTTTCTCGTGTGCTCTTGGGTAGATAACGGTTGGACATAAATCCACACAATATGGCACGATAGCCGTCAGATCTAGCGAGGCAGATCAACGGTGGAGATTTGACCAATCTAGTTGGCGAGTGGGTGCGCAATAGCCATCGAATTAGACAAGGCAGACCAACGGTGGGTATTTAAAGTGCATAGATTTAGCGTTGAAAATGAATTGGGTAGTGATTGGTCGGTGTTATCGGGAAAAGTGTCTCTGCTCTATCCCACTAAGGTGTGACAGCTGCCTTAGAAACAAACAGAGAAAACTACTTTTGTATTTCCTTTATGAACTATAGGTAGAGAGGAATAGAAAGGACCGACCAGTGTCTTGCGCTAATCCTTTGATTCAATCTCTCTCTTCTTTGACAGCTTCCAGCTACCTGCTCTCTTACTTGCCCAGCTTCACCAAGTACCTGCAAGATCACAGAATAAGAACACTATACAAAGACATGGATCTATATTCATAAACAACTTAGGAAGATTTAAGTTAACCATACAAATATATCAAGCATCAATGATACAAAAGCATGGAGGAAAAACTCAAATAGTTTTATTGATAAACAAGAAGATCCAGGAGGAGTTACAACCGATGGTTCCTGACCCAGCATCAACCTCCCAGCAAAGAAGCCCCTCTTCACCTCCAACAAAGCATAAATCAACCAATACTCTGATATTTGTCTCAAAACCAACAGCAATTCCTTACAATGTGCAAAATTCCAGCCTCTGGATCTCTGGGATGAGGGATCCGTATATAGATGTATGCAAGGAGGATGAGTCAGCTTATGATTTGATTAGTGGCTTCTCTCTGTCAGTTCTTGCTTCCACTTGGAGGCTGAAGGCCTCTTACTCATCCTTGGTCGAATTCAGTGAGGCAAGTGTCATAGGAGAAGATTCTGGAAGCTTCCATTGTCTCTCCACCTCTCGGAATGACACTTCCATTTGTCATTTCCCGCTCAACGCACCCTGGTAGTGCATTTAGGTGCGTTGAAACGCACCTAGCCAGTGGATTTAGGTGCTATGCAACGCACTTAGCTAGTGGAGCAGCTGAAATGATCCTGTTTTGACTTATTCTGAGCAGTTTCTGGTGGAGAACTTCTGGGAGAAGCTGTAATTTGTTGACCTTGTTCCTTTAGGGGTTGGAACAACACTTTTAGGGACTTAGGAGCCCTTGGTTTATGGAAATTTCATGCTTAGAGCTGTAAGGCACAAAAATGTCTATAACGGTTGCCCCCTAAAGTATGAGGCCGTTTATCGGGTGAAATGCTTTATTAGGAGGATCCGAAGTTATTTCAATGCTGGGAGGAGACCTGTAATAAGATACAATACAATACATTATCTTCATACTGTTTTCGTGATCTAGCTGAGGCGGGCATTCCCATGCTCAGCTTTATAAATTCATTTTCATGTACATAGGACAGACAATCATCTGATGGTAGACTGATGATTCTGATAGAGCCATCATCCTTTTGGTAGGATGATTATCTGTGCTGCAATGTTGTACATTTCAATGTATTTATTTTCCTGAATATATATCACAGCCTGGATGGATGAAACTAGATCCGGGGTCTTCAATCTCATCCTATCTTCACTCGAAGTACAAGTCGATCCATGTGAGAAATGTTTTGAAGTCAAACATGGAAAGACATCGCTTGATTACCAGTCAATGATGTAAACTGTTAACAAGCGCGAGAGGAATCACCGATAATGATAATGATCCTCAAGGTACTGCAGTAGAATTCACGTGGTGTGAATAAAGGACTTGGCGTCGAACACCACACAAAATCTTTCGGTCGAAGGTCATTGATGTAAACCTGTCGCCGGAAGTGAGAAACTTGCCATTGAGGCATGCAAGCTTCAAAGTACTGAATGGGGTGTTCCTAGACCAACTTCTTGGATAATGAGCTGATGTCGACAAGAAGTGATCCATCACAGGAGGGCCTTAATGAATCCCACATCAATGACACGGAACTGAGCAAATGATTTTGATGGAGGTGAAAACAATCTGATGATATACGGTTCAGGGTGGCGGTCATGAAAGAATGGAGTATAATGTATGGTAGTGGGTGGGACACAGGTGGACTCTCTGGATGACTTCTCTTGAACATGTCGGCGACACTGATGTGATGGATTGGTAGCATTAACCCCAAATGTGGATGGTATGGCGTGACCATGGCGATGTGACCGGTGAATGAAACAACCCAACCCGACTCGGGCACGGAGTGGAAGTGTCATGTTCAAGAGCGACTTGCTACCAATAAAGATTCTTTGATTTTTCTTCCCAATTTTTCCCCAGTCATTGCTGACCAGTACCTCTTTATTTTTGTCAAGCTTGAGGAGGATAACATATGCTTGTTCTATAATTTTCCCTTCGGGCAAACCCATCGCTATGTTTTAACGAGCCTAGCGATAGTGAAACTCGTTCTCGTCTAAAGACAAGTTTGTCGCTATTATCCTTTTTAACGAGTTTAACGACAAAGATAACTCGGTCCTTTTCATTTTTAGAGAGTCTGAAAAGGTACGTAAAGGTAACTCCAAAATTCCTTTTTCGTCATCTAATCCCTTAAGTCCGAAAAAGTATAAAACAATACAGAAGGGATGAATTTTCGATAGCTTTAACAAGCCGAACAAAACAAGCGCTCGATCTTTTTGTGTAATAATCCCTTAGGTCCAAAAAGATTAAAATCTAGAGGAGGGATAGCACTTCCTGTCCCTTTAACGAGCTGGAGAGGCCAATGGCTCGGCAATCTTTTCATATTTTACGAGTCCGTTGAAAAGAGCTTAAAGAAGACTCGTCTTTTGAGGAACGAGTGATAAAATGGGTAGCAGCTGATTCCAGGTAAGGTTTGGAATTTTCCAATCACGGTAGTGTCACAAGGATGTCTAGTGAAATCACTCTTCGCAGCTGTTCCTCAAAATGGGTAAACAATCAAATGGAGGTGAATGATCGGCCAATGAAAAAGTGGAGGTGACAGTGCAAACACGACCAAGGCTTTAATGGCTGAAGTACTACATTCACGGTGGTTATTTACGGGGGAATAGTTCATTTTTTAACGAGCTTAAACGCGGGTGGAAACATTTGCTCGATGCGGGTTTATTTTTTAACGAGCTTGAACCTTGCGGTAACACTTCTCGATTGGATCAGTCATATGATAAGAATGTCTCATATAAAAATGGCAACTTTTAGAGTTTTGCCCCACATCCTTTCTTCATGCAAGTTGGGTGACGACCAATCCTACGAGTTTAAAGGGTTAGAGGTCCTAAAAATTAAAAAAAATAAATAGTCGCCCTTCGCTTGCACTCCAAAAGGTTTGCATGCCCCCAGGTATAAAACAGAGTTTCAAGGTTACCTCTACTTCTTTCCACCAAAACATTTGTTTTACCGAGAGAGGCCTACCTCTTACAGGTTACCCAAAGATTGTTCTATTCGCGGTGCAAACAAAACACTTCTTTGGCAATATCTACCGAAATAAACAAAGGTGAGCGGCGATGCCCGCCAACTCACATAACTTTGACAAAAGAATCTTGTTCCATAATAACCCCCTCTTCCAATCACGGACGGGGGTACAGACTAGTCATATTCTCCCGCGGAAACCTACCCTATACCTGAAGTTTTCCTGCCGAAGCAGACCAGGATGCATGCCCCCTGGGTTTCAGTCATATCCCTCCGAATTACTCGCGCTCATCGGGAGGACGGACTGGAGATTGAGACATTTCTTGCGCGAAAAGACCATTCAGGGATGGTATATGACTATTTGCTATGCGTGATCCGGGAAATGAAAGCTGGTCCACGAGCTTGACCACTCTTCCTTCGTGTGGAAAACACATCACTCTAAAGAGTGAGGAGACAATTGCTTCCATGCAATAAATATAGTCTCGTCCAAGGAGTAGGTTATAATCCAAGGGTCCTTGAACTACCATTACGTTCATGCGAACTGTCTTCCTTCTCAATTTTATGGGCACATCAGGAAGGATCCCTAAAGGTCTACTGGTTCCTTTATCAAAGCCTGACAGATTTCTCATCTCAGGCAAAAGCGATGGCGAACCAAGCGCTTTCCATGCAGTTGAGGAAAGGATACTCACAGAAGCCCCCTCATCTATGATGGTGCCAGCCATAACCATTCTATATATTTGAACGATAATTCGGAATGGTATGCTTGCTGGTAAACAGGGTCTTCCTAGTTGATTCCAGTCGAAGGAGACAACTAGGTTGCTTGGAGGTGGGACCGAATAGACGGCCGGGTACGACTCTGACGAACTTCCTTCCTGCGGTAAAGGAACGGGTAAATTTCCCCCATGTTCGTTGGAGTCTGTGCTTATGAAAATAATTTGGACGGTGTCATCCTTGTTCTTTTCAGTGATTGTATCATCTGAAGATGGAACCTTTGAAGGCAAGACCGGGTCAACTGCCGCCTCGACCTTTTGACTTTTGTCTGGTATGGATTCAGATGGTTCATCTTCAATGATAGACGCTTCGGCCGACCACCTGAGCGGGCCAGCCGGATTTTCGACTAGTGACGGACTCGGCAATAGTTTTTTATATCCAGGAGGAAGTCGTAACGGTGAAACCGGACGATCATCCAAAACTCTTTTAGCTTCGTCTAAGAAGGGACAATGGTGGATGGCATGATCGCCTTCGCACAGTTTACAAGGGAATCTACATTTCCCTTTTTGTCCTGCGGCTTCACTTTCACTAGTTGACGGTGTGTTTTCAACATGATCATCAGAGGTTGACGACACCGGGTTGTGCAAACGAGGAGACCAGTCCCTTAATATCCGAGGGATGCAAGGACAATCTCTGTGTAAGTGGTCTCCTTTGCAAATGACACATGGTGATTTAGGCCTGGTCGGTGTAGTGTGTGGATTTTCGTTAGACGACACTCGTTTTCCCCCATTCGCCTTTGGCTCCTTCTTCTTCTTCTCTTTCTTCTTCTTTTCCTTCTTCTCCTTAGGAACTTGACTTTTAGCTTTACCAGCCTTATCAAGCGAAGAGGAAGGAGGAGAGGAAGAATTAGAGGAAGTAGAAGGTTGGTGGGCAAATCTGGACTCGTCTAATTGCTGATTCGATTGTTCATGAATAGTGGTGTTATGAACGACAGAGGTTGAGAAGAGCCATACAGGCAAACCAATTGTCAGTCCTGGAAGCGACAATGTGACCATATGGGGCGCACCAACATCTCCCCAAGAGGAGAAGGGACTAGGATTTCCTCCAAGGGGAATTCCTTGGTTGGTAGACTCCATTTTCTCAACCCAAGATCAACGTAGGAAAGGGTAATGAATATTCCGTTTAAAATAAATTTTAGACGCTTTGACACAACTTGTTTTTTCAGTTTTTAAGAGTCGAGAAAAAAACAAAAGATGACTCTAGTCTCCTTCGATTTTTAATGAGCCTGAAGTGACAAGTGCTCAGATGGACGTTTTCCGTTAAAGAGTCTGAAAAGGAACGAAAGGGACTGCTCTGGAGGTCTAGGTAGAGGGAGTACCAAACCAATCGCAAAACTGCAGAATACTTTTTACTGTATGGCAGTCAATCTTCCCGAATGCTGTGTTCAGTGCATTGTGATCGATAGGGCGGCAGACACGACTTCCTAAGGATAAAGGATTTAAGCCTATAGGGGTCTCCCAAAATATACTCGACAGTACGTGGGAGCACAAGTCCGTACTGGCACTTATCGTCTCAAAGTGGAGGAATCACCCAACCATCAGTGAGGACAACAGTTACCAGGCTTTACGACACCGGAATACGTCTCTAGCCTAGACCTCTAAATGTTGTGCGTTAAGTTCCAAAGTGTTGTTAGATTCATTGAATTTATTTTAAGTTGATCTTGCTTATGAAGTTTTCCTTTTGGGTTCACCACGAGATGTAGATATAATTCCTAAAATGAAATCTAAAGATGATAAACAAACTTTTATCTCTTTTCAGCAATGAAAATCCTAGCTATTAGGGGAAAAGAAAGACACAATCTTTTCACAAAGAGCAAAGAGCACACCGTAAATGCACTTTCCTAAATCAAGCCAAACAGACTGTCTATATGCAAATGCACATGCATGTATTTGTTTTTCACTTTATTAGTATTGATGCTAAAAAGAAAGTTGATGTACAAATCTGAATTTGCTTTCAAGCGACAAACACAAACAAGCTTCTTTTCGAAATCAAAAGGTAGAGATGATTACGACACTTTATGATTTTGAAATAAATACTCGTTTTGACACTAGAAAGTCACAAATTCAAACCAAAGGCAATAGTAAAAGTATAATCGACCATCAACAGCAGTCAAACTTCCTCCTATGATCGAAATCGACACTTGCGACAGATCTAAATCAAAGGACGACAGTACGATTATTATACTTTTGCAATGGAAAACTGTAAACGACTCAACAAACACACAAAAACATCCACAGTTCTTTTGTACAAATGAGGTGGAATAACAGTAAGGAAAAGGGGTTTGAAACAGTCATATACTGATCACAGGCTGCAAAATTCAAGGACAAAACTGGAAAGAATGAAGTACAAGAACCTCAGCTGCACAGGGCTAGGCTGATCAGCGCACCTGTTACACAGAGAAACTGGATTGCAGCGCAGGTTTCCCTCTCGGGAACTGCACTGAAATGCAGGAACTCTTAACAGTACCTGCGCTGGGGCAGAAACGAGAATTCTATCTAGGTTCTGGATCACGGTTTGCAGTTTAATCTTTGGTTTTTGGCCGAGTAAAAGCAATCAGTAATGCACAATCAGGGGTAGATCTAAGGAGGATCTAAGAGCTATCACAAGGGCAATCAGAGAGTTTGTAAATCAATTGTTTAAATCATAAACAGATCCCGGAGGTCGACTGAAGTGGCATTTATCTATGCAAATGCAGTTCGAAAGCTACCTGGCACAGCGTCAGACTCCGTCTGTAAGTTTATGAAAAAGACAACAAAGAAGATAGACAAACAAACTAATTCTTCCCCAGCGGAGTCACCATTTTGTTATCGGGAAAAGCGTTAATTTAGAACTGATCTATCCCACTAAGGTGTGACAGCTGCCTTAGAAACAAACAGAGAAAACTACTTTTGTATTTCCTTTATGAACTATAGATAGAGAGGAATAGAAAGGACCGACCTGTGTCTTGCGCTAATCCTTTGATTCAACCTCTCTCTTCCTTGACAGCTTCCAGCTACCTGCTCTCTTACTTGCCCAGCTTCACCAAGTACCTGCAAGATCACAGAATAAGAACACTATACAAAGACATGGATCTATATTCATAAACAACTTAGGATCAGATTTAAGTTAACCATACAAATATATCAAGCATCAATGATACAAAAGCATGGAGGAAAAACTCAAATAGTTTTATTGATAAACAAGAAGATCCAGGAGGAGTTACAACCGATGGTTCCTGGCCCAGCATCAACCTCCCAGCAAAGAAGCCCCTCTTCACCTCCAACAAAGCATAAATCAACCAATACTCTGATATTTGTCTCAAAACCAACAGCAATTCCTTACAATGTGCAAAATTCCAGCCTCTGGATCTCTGGGATGAGGGATCCATATATAGATGTATGCAAGGAGGATGAGTCAGCTTATGATTTGATTAGTGGCTTCTCTCTGTCAGTTCTTGCTTCCACTTGGAGGCTGAAGGCCTCTTACTCATCCTTGGTCGAATTCAGTGAGGCAAGTGTCATAGGAGAAGATTCTGGAAGCTTCCATTGTCTTTCCACCTCGCGGAATGACACTGCCATTTGTCATTTCCCGCTCAACACACCCTGGTAGTGCATTTAGGTGTGTTGCAATGCACCTAGCCAGTGGATTTAGGTGCTATGCAACGCACTTAGCTAGTGGAGCAGCTGAAATGATCCTGTTTTGACTTATTTTGAGCAGTTTCTGGTGGAGAACTTCTGGGAGAAGCTATAATTTGTTGACCTTGTTCCTTTAGGGGTTGGAACAACACTTTTAGGGACTTAGGAGCCCTTGGTTTATGGACATTTCATGCTTAGAGCTGTAAGGCACAAAAATGTCTATAACAGTCGGGTTTTGCTGTGTAAGGCAATCTACGAGTAAAAACCGATTACAACGTGAATTAACAACTTCCACTCAGGCGTTTCATGCTGAAGGGGAATGGGCATATGAGTGAGGTCTTAGACAGAGGGTGAAGGAATAGATGACCAGGAAATGAATGAATGACCATGAAATGAACCATGTAACTGCATCAAACAACAAACTCCATGCAAAAATGAAACTTTGTGTTTTTGGGGTTGCTGCAGGGTTTCTTCCTCACGTCATGGTCCCAAAGGGAGAAGGTGAGGCCGAGACACCTGTAGACAACCTTATGAGTCTTCTCTTTTCTAACCTGCTAATTTAATGAAAGCATAAATGATCTACTCTGCACTACTGTAATGCGACTGCAACTATTTAAGCAAATGAATAGTTAAACAATAAACCTCTATAATGAAAATGCAACTACTTAAACAAATAACCAATTAAACCATGAATCATCTACTCTATACTGTGGTGATGCAAATGAAACTACTTAAGCAAATAAAAAACTTAACCCTAAAGCTATGCTAGTGCTATAATGGAAATGAACTACTTAGGCAAATGAAAAGGACACCATGAATATGTATTACTGCTGTAATGAAAATGCATCTAATTAAGAAAATGAACATAAAACAGGAATCTATGCTAGCATAACAATACAATAAAGAGGAGATTTGGCTACTAGGGTTGGGCCCTAACCTAGGAGCTTCAGCCCTTTGAGTTAACTCAGTGCTGGCTCAAAAGAAAACTCATCTTCATTATAAATAAAAAACTATTACAAGACTTACAACTTGAAAACAAAGTAGAGTTCTACAATGAGTAGTTTGAAATCTTGCTAACTCTTGGTAGCTAAAAAAACTGAGGTCCTAATCCTCTCTACTTATATATTTGAATTCTCCAACGACTTCCTTAAAAATTAGGGAGGCACAACTCCCAATTCAATGATAAACTCATGCTTTCCCTTTCACTAGCTCGGTTGCCTTCTAGTTGGGAGGCTTGGTTCCCAACTCAAGATAAACTCGTAGTTTCACTTGCTTGGATGCCTTCCAGTACACATGATTTGGCTTGTTTTGTACTCTCACTTGCTTGGCTTCCTTCTAGTACTCCTGATTTGGCAGTTTGCAGCTTCACTTTCTTGGTTGCCTTCTAGAAGGGGGGTTGTTTATAGTTTCAGTTGATGGAGGGATATTCGAATGGAGGGGAAGTAAATGAGGAGGATTTACCTCCTGTAATTCCTCTCCCTGGTCCCATTCAAGTTTTTACCATGGTCTTTACCATAGTTCCTTTATTTTATCTTTTATCCCTGCATTTTCCTTGCTTTTATCCTTTATTCCTGCATTACATGCACATTAGACCACAAAGCAAAATATCCAACTCTACTTATCTCATAAACAAAATATAATCAAAAGTATGCAATAAGTTGTGAGAATAGTTGGTTTGACTATGCTAGGAGGTGAATTAAGGTCAATTAAGGCCCAGATAATTACTCAATGACGAGGCTCATCAATTACTCTAACACATATTATAAAAATGATTTGAAGATATCGCTGAAAGGGCGGGGATTAGAGGAGGAAAAGAACGCTTATGCATTATCACATTAAAGGTATTTTGTTGTATAATTTGAGGATACTGAGGCAATGATGCCACGAAGAAGAATAAGAAGAAGAAGAGAACTCATATATGTGCAAAGAAGCTGTGTGTGTGGTATGCCTGAGGCCTTTCTAGAGTGGGAAACGGTGCCGCATGATCCCAGAATGTAGCCATGCCTTCCATGTGAAGTGCGGGGACGCCTGGCTCTTGAGGCTCTCCATCTATCCCTTGAGTTCTTCTACCAACGGTGACTGGAGCGGTTGGAAAAGATTTTTTGGGTTTTGAAGAACACGAAGATGTGACTGGTTTCATATAGAGATTTCAAGTTTAAATTTCGTTCTCCCGCACAGAATTTCAAAACATGGAGTGACAGGAACATAATATGATGTATGGTGCATGCCATCGCCTCTGAGCACAGCCATATGGTGCATGCCATCACCTGCAACCGACTCGCATGCTACTGTCACTAGTACTAAGAAACTGCATTAAATAAACTATAGCTGAATAGGAAAGGTGGAGTCGTCGGGAATTTGTCGGGAAACGGGATGTCCGAAAGGGTGTATCTTATGGCCATGGGAACAGTGGCATCTTGAAAAACATTCCAAGAGGGTGCGGTTGAAAATAGTGAGGGTTCCCCTTTGCCTGTCTACTCACAACAGGATTCCCACCAGTCCTTGACATGGGGGTGATTTTGAGGAGTGGAAAAGTAATATTTTCCCTAGGAAAAATCATGAACCAAAAAATATTCTTCCAACATATTTAACCATTTATCTATGAAATATACATTTATTGTACCTTAAAAGGAGTGGTGCCTCCAGAGTGGTTGTTGGATGAAGATGCGTCGTCTGCGGGTAATTTCCGAAGGATCTTCTGCTCCCTTGTATTTATTTTCTTCCGCCATGGGATTCCATCGGGGTTTGTGAGGCTAGCCTTTAAAAGGTTCAACCAGTTTGAGCCCTAACTCCTTATACCCCAACCTCGTTGGGGATATGCAAATAAAAACAAAGAAAGAGAAGATCTCTTAGACACCACTGATTCGAAATTATGAAGGAACGAAATGAGATACATATATTAATAGAAACATATAGATGCAGAAAAAAACATAACTTCAATTCATTAATGACAAAGTACTTAAATGTTTTTACATGCAGAATGGAAATAAACTAGCTCAGGCGATGGTAGCATATCTCTGAGAAGATATGTCGCGGCTACATGTCTTTTGAATTGTGTTACGATAAGGATCAAGGGCCTTTTTATTATTGAACAACAAAGGGAAACCATAAACAACCAAAAAGCTAACCCTAGGAGATGGAACAACAGACGTTTGTGGGCCCTGTTGGGGTTAGTTGGGCAACCAACTTCTTAGGGTCATAAATTGGTCATATGATCTTCTTTTGGCACATATGATACCTTGTTAGAAATATATCTCTGAGTACTACAAGATTTGTGAAATACCCCTACTTATGGTTGTGGCTTGCCGCGGACCTCAAGAAACGTCATTTAGGGGGTCAAAATAGCTCTAGAAGTTCAGGACCCGAAAAAATACTAAAAATAGTAAATTGTTCTATAATCAGGGAAACGTATGAAACTGACTGGAGGACCAAGTGGAATAGGTAAGTGGCCATCGATATCCACCTGGATCAAAATCTAGAAAAGTTATGCAGACTAATAGAGAAATTAGAAAGAGTTTCAAGTGGGATAACATGTTTATCTTTGTATTAAGACAGTAAAGATCATTAAAATGGGATCTTTCACGAGCCTTGGTATTGCACCAAGAATGTTGCAACTCCCAAGGGCTCCTTGACTTCAATTATCAACCTGGGGTTTATACGAACTTAGAGGTGGCAGTGTTCTATGCACAATAGGTTAGGTTCTACTCATGTCACTCCTATTCATGAAATCAGATCAAGGTGTTGAGAGACCACTCCTCCAACTATTTACAATGAAGAATTCTTATGAAATCATAAATGAACATGATTCTAACTATAGAGGTGAAAATTCCATTCATCAAATGTAAATGCTAATTGAAATTTCATGAGGAGAAAAAGAGCTAATCTAATTGCATATAAATCATGCTACTCTACTTGCACACTTGATTTGAATCAATAACCTACGTTGCCTGTATCATTTATTTACTCACACTTTGCTTATAAATGAGGAATCCAATCTTTAACATATCTATGAAGAAAAATACTAATTCTAACTTTGTTTTGCTATCTAATGGTTGCAGTGATGAAAATATGAGGATTGAGTGGTCCTAGAATCTTCCCTAAGCATAAAATCACAGTGTGGGGGCCATTATTCAACCTAACTATGCCAGGGTCAAAGTATGGAGCAAAACTAGTTGGAGAAATCAATGCTACAGGGCTGCTACAGGAGGCGTTACAGGAGGTCTTGTATTGCTATAGGAGGCCCTGTTTAGCTACAGGAGGAGGTCTAAGAACTATTTAAGGGCAGAAATGGTGTCTTGGAGGTATAGGAAGGTGGATTAAGGTAGAAGGAGGTGGATTAATGGTGTGGGATCCCCTTGGCCAAGCTTAGTGCCTCTTGGAGGCCTGTCTTGCACCAAACTTGATGCCCACAGTGCCCTTCCTTTACCCTAATAGAATGAATTCAGAGACAAAATTCGGAAGTAAGGTAAGGTGCTTAGGAGGAAGATGAGAGGATCCATGTGGATGTGGAAAGGTGTTCCTACCCCTGCAAACCAACACAGTCCCTGCAGCTAGCCAAATACATGCATCAAATGACCAATAACACAGTGAGATAAATTATCATGGAAAATATGAGTTGAATTTTATTAAGATCTATTCTATCCTACAACACTACCCTAATTTCCAAACTAATGATACCAACTTCTAAGTTGCAGAAACTAGGCATGCAAAAAGATTACAACTGACATTTATCAATTTCCAAGAAATCATAAACAAATATTTTTGAGTTGTTATTGTGGAACTTTCCAATCACTATTCCCACAAGAGAGGTGATAGGCAAGCCTGCAATCATAATTTTTCTTGATATAAAATCTATTGAAACAAGGAAAGAATTACAATGATTTGAAACAAGAACAATGAAGAAATATAAGAGAGGGACTAAAGCCTATGGGTTGGGCCCAAACCCAAGGGTTTCAACCCTCCAAAACTAACTCAGATGCAGATCAATATTAAACTTCTCATTAACAGAAAATGATAGTCAATACATCATGAAAAATAAGAATGACAATGTCAAGCACTAGGCTCTCAGTAGATACTCCTAGCTGCAACAAAAATTCAAATCCTAATGAGCCTTTTAGTTGGTTTATGTATACAAAAACATTTGAGGAGTAATTTCCTTGAAAGGAGGAATTCTCCCCTCCAAATTCTCTAGATTTGTGGATCTATTTCCCTTTGTCCTTGTCATGCACGTGGAGTTCCTCAGCTCCTAGTGAATTCGAGTTGTTGGAAAGGATTTTGTGATCTCAAGCTGAGTTAGGGAGTTAACAAGGTGGACAAGCTCCCTATATTATCTCTAGGTGTCTCCATCAAGCCCCTGCATGGTAAATATATCAAACAATGCTTCTTTGACATATATATTAATCACATTAGGCCATACAATATGAAAAACACCCTTTAGTCTTCCTACTAAGAATATTATGGCTAAAAATGTGAATTAATTTGAGAAAAGGAGAGTTTTAAGGGTTGGACGATAGCACAATGAAATTAAAAAGATACATATTGATGGGCCCATCACTCATGTTCCAATTTGGCACCCAGATATAGCATACCAATTCAAATTTTGAAAGGAGCAGGGACAATGGCCTATAGATTGGCCTTGCCACCCATAATGAAATCTCACAATGTTTTTCAGATTTCCTTGCTTACGAAATATGTTAATGATGCTAATCATGTTGTTGACTAGTTAGTTTTACATGTGGAACTAGAGGGAGATTTCCAACTAGAACCATTGTGCATCCTAGATCAAACACAAGCCACACTCTAGAATAGAACAATATAGCAAGTCAATTTGCAATGAAAGCACTTTGAACCTATTGAATCCACTTGAGAGATGGCTAAACAAATAAGGGTGTGGCACCCATGTTTTGTTTTTTGAATAAAGAAAATATAAGAGTGTGCATAAAGCTAAATTTTTGTTTTCTTTCATGTTAATAAGAACACCGATGATGGTGTTCCCTTTAAGGAGTGGGGTTTGTGACGCCCCTAGTACATTTCCCCTAATTTATGTAATGTAATGATGCAATTGCATGAAGTGTGGGACCATGGATCCATGATTTAAGAGGGAAGAGGAAAGATAAACCAAGTGGGGTTAGTTTGAAACTTAAATTAATTTTATGTTGCAAATAATGTGAAAAAGAAGAGTAATATGAAGATACCTCTAAGTGAATGATAAAAAGGGATATGCAAAACAATGTAGGGTGGGACCTCTTCTTAGTGAAGCTTATAAGTAATGCTAGAATGAGCTATGAGATGAGGGAATGGGATTCCATGAAAAAGATAATTATGACTAGAAGAGAAAGAGGATGAAAAGGAAATAGCATGGGTGCTTGTTGTGGGCCTATAAACCACTCATTGAGTGCTTAACACAACTGATAAACCAAACAAGGTGATTTCTAGGGTTGATAAGCCACATGTAGAAGGGTGCTTGTTGTGGGCTGATAAACCACTCATTGAGTGCTTAACACAACTGATAAACTACCTAGGGTGCTTTCTGGGGGCTGAAAAATGACTCCTATAGTTCTTAACCCAACTGCTAAACCATCCATTACTATGAATTTTGTTGTACTTGACCATTTGACAAACCACCCACTGTCATATGTATTTATGTTGGGAACAGGATCCCTCAAGGAAAGTTTTGGGGCTAAAAGCCCATGTTTTGGGTTGAATATTGTAATAAAATTGTAAAGTCTCTGCATTTTGTGGCCGTGGAGCACGAAGGTGTCATGAGTCATAAAGGGTTGTCCACCCTTATTTTTGTAAAGTAAAGTTGGTTGTAAAAGATCTACCCATGGTTTATGGACCATGGGATTGTATAAAAAGAGCTAAGTAAGTAAGCTCTAAGTAGTTTTAGAGTCAAGCGAGAGAGTGAGATAGTCATAGCTTTGAAGAAAGAAGTCTAAGTTTCGGGTCATAGCATAGGTAGAGGCTTTGCAGTTGAGTGTGCAGAGGCCTAGGGTGGAAGTCCGCAGTTGAGTGCACGAACCCCTGTAGTTGTGTGCGCAGGGTGGATAGAATCTGTAATCATCTGAAGATATCAATAAAGAGAAGCATTCTACGAATTATGTGTCTTTGTTTCCTATTAATGCATCTTGACATGTTATATATGAATTTCATTTATAATGCTTATATGATGCGCTAATGTATGTAATTACATTGGTTAGGTGAACAAAAGTAAGAACATCTATTTACACAGTGCTAACTGCGATTGTTTAATAAGATAAGTAAGACACTTAAACTAGTTTGGGAATCTACGTGGTACGCTGCCCTAGCAACAAAAAAGTACATAAGCCATAGGTTAGGGTTGCATGAAGGTCAATCGTAACTTTTTGCGGAGGAATTGAGGCTGAAATAAAGGGATAGATTGGCAAGCCTTAGAACTGGGTGACCTATGCGGAAGCAGGAATAGAAGGAATAAACCAACATCACGACCATCTTAGGGTGTGGAAGCTTGGTTCCAACATCCCCCCATACTGCTTTGGGTGAGACTTTGATTTGCGCTCTACGGGCTGATGTCGAAAGGTCCAGTAGTGTAGGGATTTGTTTGGCTACCTAACGTTGAACCTGGTTCAGGCCCCACCAAGCCAACAAATGTTTTTGTTGCCGGGACCGGAATCTGCATAAGATATGTGTGATGTCGTATCATTGGAATCCAACTAAGAAAGAGATCGGAGACTAGTTGGATAAGAAGATCCACGAATTAGCAGCGTAGGAAAAAAAAACCTGCGGCTGACAAAGGAACAGTGGCTGGATAGGTACCTATATACAGAGATCCACAAGATCTTTTTCTATTCTTTTCTGGTTCAGCTGTACGAGTGGATCGTGAAGCTAGCAGATAGCCAAGGAAGGTGGAGACTTGACGGTCCTATTGTTTGGACCCCGAAGCTAGTACAGAAATTGGAAGCATCTGAGGATAATATCACTCGCGCTGTCGATCATTGGCTCGATCGCGTCATAGGAGGATTTGTGATAGAGTTCGCGGTCGACACCTGAGTTAGCTATAGCGAGGCGGAGCGGCACTTTTTCAAAGGATCGTGAGGTAAGTACTTGAAATCTTTGAATACATGGATTAAAATGTTATTATGTGAAAAGCGGGTTATGCAGCTACCTTGATGTTTGGAGCTACACGAAGCGAAAAAACTTACAAGAACAAAGGGAGAAAATGTCTTGAATATAGTCCATTAATTTCACCTTCGCGAGGTGACGAAGAGGGAGTCGCGGGCTTCTCCATGAAGTGATATTTAGTTAATAACATAAGGATTCCTGCGACTGCCACCTCCACCCACACCACATCCAACTTCACCACCATCGCCTATGACTTCACCCGTACTGCCTCCACCTCCACCGCAGTTCAGTATGGAAAATTCAGTGAAGTTTCCTTTGTTGAAAGGCTTGGGAAATGAGGACCCAGACCAGTTCTGGTTCATTGTGAAAGATGTATGGGAATTTCATGGTGTTATAGATGATCACATGGAGAAGGAAATAGTGGTTAGTGCTCTGCATGATCACGCGCTAACCTAGTACATCAAGTACTCTAATGATAACCCAAATGTTGGAGTGACAGACATCGAGAGTGCGTTGAACAAATAATTCAGTATGCCTAAATCTGAAGCACAGTCAATTGTGGGGTTCAAAGAGATAGTGATGCAACCAGGTGAGACCCCTTGGGAACTCGATCAGAGGTTGAAGTGTAAAATCCATGAAGCTAACATGAACTTAACAGACGGACATCATCGTGAATGGTTTGTGGCTTCGCTCCTGCCACACCTAAGGGTTGCGCTGTCGCAATAGAAGATAACGACTCAAGCAGAGGCCTTGGAGATTGCAATGAGACTGCATGAAACACCAATGCAAGATCCAAATCTAGGGGTTCAACAGATCCATGTGCAGTTGAAAAATATTTGCCTTGAGATGCAAAGTTTGAAGCAGGACAGAACAGTTCAACCAAAGGTGCGCGAAGAGGTATGGTGCTTGAAATGCAAGTTTCAGGGGAATGAAAAAGACCATTTCCTAGTCTTTGCGAACTACATTGTAGGAGGGGGACTGATGCCTTTGAGACCAGAAGCTCAAGTAGGACTGAGCGTGGGGCCTGCATTGTGGTGTGCTATATGTCAGGTAGTAGGAAAACATGCCACAGATAACTATCATTTGTTGCAGAAGTTTGTACAGACACCACAACAACTATTCTGCAAATTCTATAGGTCAGTAGGGAATGATGAGTGTAATTGCAGAAGCTATGAGTTGATGATCGATAGAACACCCGTCTATATGGCACAAGCAGAAATGTGGCCCTATGGATAGAGCATGGGGATGGTGCAGACAAGCTTTCAACTAGGGCACGGACAAGGCCGAGGTGGAGGAGGACCTAGCAGATATTGGGGACATCTGATTTTCTACAATTGCGGAGGATTGGGACACTATGCTTGTGATTGCACTAACCCAACACGTCCGTTGGGCAAGTATTGCACTCTATTTGATCATGAAACAAAAGACTGTCCTATGCTGATAGCAAGGATACATGACAAAGGGGCGCTACCACCTCAGCCGACTCAGAACCTGAAAATGATGAGGTCTGAGCCATGCGAAGAGGATTCGAACATGAATATAGTACTCCGAAGTGGAATCACAATAGGAGATGACAAGGGGAAATAGCCCGAGGACAGTACATGGGTTCGCAAAGCTCTGGCGAAGGAGGCTAAATTTGATTTGGAGTGCACACGTGAAATATTCATGGAAGCGAAGAAGAGCTTCGCTGAGGCCTCCACCTCAGGGAGCAAGGATAAGCCTGATTAGGAGATGGACCCTTCTATGCTTACAACCTTCCTGGAGACCTACATGAAGTTACTGCATGATAGCAAGGCTATGAAGGGGTTACAGGATCTCATAAATAGATGCACCAAAAACACTTTGGAGAGCCACGAGTAGTATGAAAGATCGGTAAGTAGAAAACAAGGATGGAACGAGAGATGAGGTTGACTATGTAGATAGGAGAGTATGAAATGGATCAGGTTATTTTGGACCTGGGGTCAGATGCAAACGTCCTACCAAAGCAGACTTGGGAGTGGATGGGGAGACCCATGCTGCAATGGTCTTTGATTCAGCTAAGGATGGTGAACCAGCAAAAGATCATCCCCATGGGCCGGCTACAAGGGGTGACTGTAGATATTGAAGGTGCGAGCACATTGGCTGAATTTGAAGTAATAGAAATTGTGGATGATAGAAACCCCTACCCTATGCTCCTTGGCATTGATCGAGCTACTGATATGAATGGGGTAATCAACCTAAAGAAGCAAAAGATGATATTTGAGAAGAAATCGCTCCGCGTAATAGTGCCCCTAGATCCTGCTGAACGATCACGCTATGCTGAACCAGTCCGTGATTATGAGAGTGATGACTATCTGGACTGATAACAACATGAAACCAATATTGGGTGAATCCAACAACGGATGGATGAATTACATGGGATCGAAAAATTTCCTACACCTCAGACTCTGATGAAGAATTAGAGTGTTGACAGAGTCAGTTACATGAAGTAACTACATTGAGCTGCAACATGATGACCCGGTTGCTGCGCTGTGTCGTTAGAGGTAAGAAATTTGCCTACTTATGATGGCCTGAATGATGTAAATACCATTTTGGATGCATTTGAGAGGGAGGTATTAGAAAAACAACGCTTCCAGGCATTGGATTGGGCACTGCGCGCTATGCTTGCAAGATGGTGGGGTACGCACAAGGGAAGCTTTGATGATTGGCACGAATGTAGGAGGATGATGAGAACACACTTTGGGAAGCATAGGGTACGAATGACAGACAAGTATGATGGGCAGGATGACCCGAGCGCGCACTTGGCCAAATGGGGTCAGGCTTGTGGGGAAAATCCCAACCTGAATGGGTGCACTTGTTCTATCACACCTTGGACATCGTCCCGATGAACTGGTACATAGAAATAGAGCTCTGCCATGGTATAGGTGAATGGGATATTCTGCATGAGGGATTCATAATGACATTTAGCTTTGAAGACGAGTTTGAATGTATTGACGAGGCGCTACAAGAGGTGAAAGCAGTAATCTTTAGGATATTGCAGGATCCTTTGGACCTGATTCAGCCTGATTGGGCTACTCAGCTGAGTCATGCGCTAGAATGCTATAATGTAACCGCTGAAGAAGAAGATGAGGATCCGCAAAAAATTAACATCCCTGAAACAGAAGGTCACCACGAGGTTGAAGGACTGCAAATTGAGAATCCTGATATAATTGCGACGCTGAAAACAAAATAGGTAAACATTGGTACAGATTCAGAGCTCAAATTCGCGAATATTGGAGATTACTGGGATGATGTGATGGTAGATAAGGTCACTGAATTGCTCCGCGAATATCAAGATTTATTCCCTACCAATTTTACGGATCTAAAGGGGATAATAGGAGTCCTAGGTGTTATGAAAATCACATTGAAGCCCGACGCTAAGAAGAGACCTTACTGTCTCAATTCGAAGTATAAGAAGAAGGTCCGCTTAGAGCTAGAAAAGATGCTTGTGGTAGGCATCATTGAGCCTATGGAAGAATTTGATTGGATAAGCCCAATGATGGTATAAGAGAAGAAGAAGAAGGATGAAATAAGGATATGCATGGTTCTCAGAAAGTTGAATGACACTTATGTACATGATCCTTTCCTGACTCCGTTCACTGATGAAGTGTTGGACAATGTAGGTGGCCAGGAAGCATATTCCTTCACTGATGGGTTCTCTAGGTAACATCAGATCAAAATCACGCCGGAGGATAGGAGCAAGACAACCTTCGTAACTAAGTGGGGTTGTTTTCAATACATAGTAATGCCATTCAGATTAAAGAATGTGCCTACGATTTTCTCGCGTGTAGTCGCTGTTGCGCTCAAGGAATTTATTCATAAGTTCCTGGAAGTATACTTTGATGACTAAACTGTGTTTGGGCTAGTGAAACGCCATGTCGCAAGTGTACGCTTGATGCTGGATACTTGTCGAAGATACCAGATCGCACTCAACCTGAAGAAATGCATGTTTTTTGTTCCTTTTGGGACCCTATTGGGTCATGTTGTTTGCAGAAAGGGACTGGTGGTAGATTGTTGGGCATGGAATCCCCCCAAGGCAAGTTTTGGGGCTTAAAGCCTAAGTTTTGACCGAATCTTTTTGTAAAAGCTCCGTGAATTGCAGGTGCGAGACGCAAAATTATAATAGAGTCACAGGGTTGTGTGCCTTGGTTTTTGTAATGTAATGTTGGCTGGATAGACCTACCCATGGTCCATGGACCATGGGATTGTATAAATAGACTGATGCTCTAAGTGTATAAGATAACTAATAGAGAATATAGAATAGAAGAAAATGAGAAGTCTAAGGGAATGAGTCGAAGTGAAAAGTGTGTCTTTGGGTTTTAGAGTAGGAGAAGGCTCTACAGTTGAATGCGTAGAGGCATAGTAGTTCGCAGCTAAGTGCACGGACCCCTGTAGTGTAGGTTTAACCCCGTATAGAAATTACCTGCATACGAATTCTAAAACACAGAAAATAAACAATGTGAGAGCATAACACATAAACACATATACACTGAGATTTTCCCTTGGATCCCAAAACCAAGACTACCAGCTTGATTTTTTATTATATTCTTTCAATTTTATAATACATATTTATACATGCCGAATCATCCAGTACGATGGACCGAAAACCATCACGTCCAAAACCATGGACCGAAAACCATCGCGTCCAAAACCATGTGCGAAATCATGCACAAAACCATAGTTAGGTTCGCCCAACCTAATATAGGGTCCAAAAAACAAAATTTTCCGGGGCGTTTCCCCAAAACCCATAGAGGGGGGTTACCTGTACCATTCAAACCCCCTATGACCCCCTCGCTATTAAATCGGCACAATGAAGGTGGTGCTCCACCCCCCCTCTAACCCCCTGGTTAACTACATGGGCTAGTCGTGGAAAGAATATAACACAACCCAAAATTCTCCCACTTGTTGTTTCTTTCCACAGGGGGCCACAAGAGAGCTTAGTCATTTATCTAGCCATGCAACGCACATTGTTTCTCTACACCAAGAGAACTTCTCAGAGCTCACATATTTTGTCAATGCATCTGCAGTATTCTTCAAAGTGTCCACCTTTACCAACAACACCTTTTTGTCTTCTATCACATCCCTCACAAAGTGATACTAAACATCAATGTGCTTTGTCTTTGAATGATATGTAGGGTTCTTTGTCAAGAAAATTTCACTTTGGCTATCATAGTCTATCCTTATAGCTCCTTGTACTAACCCCATACTTGTATTCTGCCTCTGTAGTTGCTAGTGCCACTACAGATTGTTTCTTACTCATCCAACTAACTGCACCTCCAAATAGGTTAAACACATACCCACTTGTAGATATTCTCTGATCTAGATCTCCAGCCCAGTCTACATCAACAAAGCCACGAATATCCAACACTCTGTCCAATCCTGGTCTTCCTTGGTAGCACAAACCATAATCACTAGTGCCACACAAATACCTGAAAACCCACTTCACTGCTGTCTAGTGCTCCTTCCCTGGCTTTGACATAAACTTGCTCAATACTCCCACTGCATGTGCAATGTTTGTTCTAGCACAGACCATCGCATACATCAGGCTACCAACTGCACTTGCATATGGAACATGGGACATGTCCTCTTCCTCTTCTTGTGTCTTGGGACACTGTTCAGTAGATAACTTTACACCTACATGAATAGGAACCTTCACTAGTTTACTATCTTGTATATTAAACCTCTGCAATATTGTCTCGACATACTTCCTCTGGTTTAACCAAAGCTTCCTCTTTGTCCAATCTCTTTTAATCTCCATGCCAAAAATATAGTTTGCAGCACCAAGATCTTTCATGTCGAACTTGGAGGACAAATGGGTCTTCAAATCGTAGATAATTTCTTTGTCATTTCCAACCAGCAACATATCATCCACATCCAAGACCAGATAAATAACATGGTAACCAATTAATTTAAAATACACACAATGATCTGCTTTGCTTCTTGTGAAGCCAAGTCCCTGTATAAAGGTATCAAATTTCTGATACCACATCCTTGGTGACTATTTTAACCCATACAAAGACTTCTTTAACTTGCATACCAATTCTTTCTTACCCTTCACCGCAAAGCCTTCAGGTTGCTTCATGTAGATCTCCTCTTCTAGATCCCCGTGAAGAAATGTTGTCTTCACATCCATCTGTTCTACTTCAAAAGAAAAAGCAGCAGCAACAGATAAAGTAATCTAGTAGAAGTTACCTTGGCAACACGAGAAAAAATATCACCAAAATGAATTCCCGGCACCTGGGAATAACCTTTTGCTACCAACCAAGCTTTGTATTTCTCCACCTTTCCTTCTACATTTGTCTTCTTGAACACCCATTTGCTACCAATGGGTTTCCTTCCAGCCGACAACCCCACCAGATCCCAAGCCTCATTTTTGTGCAAAGATGCCATTTCATCAACCATGGCCTCTTTCCAGAGTTTTCCATCCTTTGAATCTACTGTTTCCTTCACAGTTCTGGGATCATCATCAGTAATAGATAAAGGAAAATTTGAACAGAAAGCAAATGGACGATACCTTTCTAGCTACCTTCTTTCTCGAACTGATCTTCTCACACCCGAATTTTGTGGCTCTTCATCTTCTGGTTCCTCCTCTGATATAGAGTCTAATTCTTCCTCCTTTAGCTCAAACTCTATCTTCTCAGGTTCCTTTGGTTGGGCTTCACGTTTAATAACATCTTTCACCTCTCTGAACACCACATCTCAGCTGTACACAACCTTCCTTGTTATTGGGTTCTAGAGCTTATAACCCTTTAAACCATCCTTATACCCAATAAAGATGCACTTTTCAGATTTACTATCCAACTTGGTTCTTTTATCCTTTGGAACATGTACATATGCATCACATCCAAATACCTTCAGATGTGAAAGAGAGGGTTTCTTACCAGTCCATACCTCTTGTGGAGTCTTATCCGCCAACGTTGATGAAGGTGATCTGTTGACAAGGTAACATGCTGTCTCCACCGCCTCTGCCCAGAATTCCTGTCCTAATGCAACACCATTGAGCATGCTTCTTTCCCTTTCCATCAACGTCTTGTTCATTCTTTCTACAACTCCATTTTTCTCAAGTGTGTAGTTTTCTGTTGTGCTATACCACACTTCTTACAGAATTCTTCAAGTTCCTTGCCGCAAAACTCTCCACTGTTATCTGTCCTCAACACCTTTATCTTCTTCTCTGTCTGGTTTTCCACCAGAGCCTTAAATTCTTTAAACCTGTCAAAGACTTCAGATTTCTTCTTAAGGAAATATACCCATGTATTCCTTGAGAAATCATATATAAATGATACATAGTACATAGAATTACCTAGTGATGGAACCTTCATGGGTCCAAACACATCACTATGCACAAGCTCTAATATTTGTTTCGCCCTCTTACCACCAGAGGGGAAACTCACCTGATTCTACTTCCCATATACACAATTTTCACAGAAATCAAAATCCAGAGAGCTATTACTCATACCTTCTACCATACCTTTACCATGAATTATTCGAAGGCCCTTCTCTCCAATATGTCCAAGCCTTTTATGCCACAACATGGTCTTCTCTCGAGAGACCACTAGATTTTCTACTCCACTTTCAGGAACCATGGAACTGTTGCACCCATCAACAACAATGCTACCTTGCAGCTTGTACAGAGTTTCAATTCTAACTCCCCGCATCAATACCAATTTCCCCCAAACCATCTTGCAGGTATCCTTCTCGAACACTATTTTTACACCCGCATCATCCAGCTTGCTTACAAAAATCAGATTTTTGGCCAATGCAGGAATATGCAGAACACCCGGAAGTGTTTTAACCCTTCCACCTTGCAACTTCAACTTTACTTTTCCACGACCAAGAATTCTATCCTTCCTATCATCCCCTAAGAAGACATCAACACCATCGTATTTCTCATACTCACAGAACCACTCTCTATGGGAAGTGAAGTGAAAGGATGCACCTGAGTCAATCAACCATGCCTCATGATCGACATGTGTACTTGAAGAAGCCAAGTTCACATCCCCACCTTCATCTGAGGTGGTTTTTGCCTCTGTAGAAGGAGCATCATCAGATACCTTTCCTTTGTCAGGAGATTTAGATTTACAATCCATTTTGTAGTGCCCTTCCTTTCCGCATTTCCAGCACACCACCTTTACAGGTTTTCTTGGAGATTTATATCTCCCTCTATATTTAGATCTCCCACTCGATGACTTATTTTTGTTTCTTTTCTAGGACCGTCTTCGTATGGACAAGGCATCACCATTCTGGCTCTCCATATTTTTCTGTCTTATCTCCTCCGTCAGCAAGGATGAGACTATTTCATCAAACAACAAAGCAGTTGCATTGCTATCTATTGCAATAACCAGACTATCCTATGAATCTGGTAGTGAACAAAACAAACTTATGCACTTATCTTCATATGAAATTTTGATATCAACAGACAATAACTAACTTACCACAGTATTAAACGAATTCAGATGCTCTGTCACCGAGTCTCCATCTTTCATCCTCAGGTTATACAAATTTTTTCGTAGGAACAGTTTATTCACCAGAGACTTAGATTCGTACAAAGTCCCTAACTTGTCCCACAAAGCCTTCGCTGTAGCTTCCCCTGATACATTCTGCAATACTGAATCTGAGGCACACAATCATATTGTGCTCTTTTCCTTCCAATCCAACTTCTTCCATTCTTCATCAGACACTCCCGTTGGTTTAGTACATGGATCTACCATGATGCACTGATCTTTATCCACCAACAGATCCTCCATCTTGAGTTTCTACAACTCAAAACTCTGACCATTAAATTTATCGATCTCTATCTTTCCACTGCTCACCATCTTCTTTCACTACTAAAATTGACCCCGCAGATCTCCCACTGAACAGGGTCTACCACAGGCCCGAGCGAAACCCCTCAGCAACAAAGGCGTCCCCTTGAAGCCACAACAGCTCTGATACCAAATGTAGGTTTTAACCCCATACACAAATTACCTGCATACGAATTCTAAAACACAAAAATTAAACAATGCGAGAGCATAACACATAAAACACATATACACAGATATTTTCCCCTCGATCCCAAAATCGGGACTACGAGCTTGATTTTTCATTATATTCCTTTCAATGTTAAAATACATATTTATACATGTCGAAGCATCCAATACCATGGACCAAAAACCATCGCGTCCAAAACCATGGACCAAAAACTATCACGTCCAAAACCATGTGCAAAAAGCATGCACAAAACCATAGGTAGGTTTGCCCAACCTAATATAGGGTCCAAAAAACAAAATTTTCCAGGGCGCTACTTTGGACCCCATAGAGGGGGGTTACCTGTACCCCTCAAACCCCCTGTGACCCCCCCGCTATGCAATCGACGCAATGAAGGGGGGGATCCCCCCCCCCACCCTCTAACCCCCCGGTTAACTACGTGGGCTAGTCATGGAAAGAATATAACACAACCCAACATGTAGCAAAGCAAGAAAGGTCAAGTCTGTAACCATTGGGAGAATAAATAAAGAGAAGTTTTAGTATATTTCTATGTATCTTGCAAGTATACTGTTTATTTACTGCTCGAACTTGTATGAACTTTTTGTATAACTAATTATAACATAAGACATTCAAGTAGGAGAAGGTAATTAAATAGTACTAGAAGATAAGTAAGATCTCAGGTAATAGTGCAGAGCATGGTGCGGGAGCTCCACAGCCTCTAGTTAGGGCTGCGAGAAGGTAGTGCATTAGCCCGTGAGGAACAAGGAAGTGCACGAAGTGACCTGCGCGCAGGAACAAATAGTGGACCAGTCAAACCTCTCAGACATCTCAAAGGTGTGGAAACCTGGTTCTAACACCCTTGCATACTATTTCAGGTGAGACCTCAGTCCGCACTCCACGAACTGTTGCCGAAAGGGCCAGTAGTACAGGGATTTGTTTGGCTAATTAACTCTGAACCTGGGTCAAGCCCCAACAAGCCAACAAATGATTCCGATGTTGGGACCAGGATCTGCATAGAGATGTCTGATGTCGTATCATTGGAATATGACAAAGAAAGGAATTGAAGATTGGTTGGACAAAAAAATTCACGAGTTCACGGTGCAAAAAAACCGTAATCTGCGACTATTAAAGCAAGAGTGGTTATACTGCTACTTATATACTGAGATCTATGAAATTTTCTTTGCATCCTTTCCCACTGAGTTGTACGAGTGGATTGCGAAGATAGCAGATAGCCAAGGAAGGTGTAAACTCGACAAACCTATTGTGTGGACTCCAGAATTGGTGCAAAGACTGGAAGCATTGAAAGATAAGATCACGCGCCATGTCGATCACTAGCTCGATCTAATCATAAGAGGATTCATCATTGAATTCACGGTAGATACTTTAGTCAGTTATAGCGAGGCAAAACGACTCTTCCTCAAGCGACCGTGAGGTAAGTACACTAAATATCTGAACACTTGGATTAAAATGCTACTGTGTGAAAAGCGGCTTATGTGAATAAATTGATGTTTGGGGCTACGCGGATTGGGAGAATCTACAGAAACATAGGTAGCATAGAACTAGAAACTAGCCCCTTGATTTCACCTCCATGAGGGGATGAAGAAGAGATCGCGAAGGTCTCGCTAGGTAATGCGATCAATCTGATAAGGCAGAGAATTCTGTGCATACCACCCCCACCCACACCACCACCAGTTTCACCATCTTCACCCCCGTCTTCACCCATACCACCTCCGCCACCATCGTGAAGCAGTATGGAAAGCGCGATAAAGCTACCAATATTCAAGGGAGTAGGTAATGAAGATCTGAACCAGTTTTGGTTCATGATAAAAGCTGTATGGGAAGCACAGGGAGTCACAGACAATAATATAAAGAAGGAAACGTTGGTTAGTGCTCTTCAGGATCACGTGTTGACATAGTACATTAAGAATTCCAATGACAATTCGAATGTGGGGATCGCAGACATCCAAGCTACGCAAAACAAATAATTTAGCAGGCCAAAGTCAGGGCACAATCGATCATTGGATTCAAGGAAATCACAATCCTACCAGGCGACACCTCGTGGGAGTTGGATCAAAGACTGAAGTGCACAATTCATGAAGAGAAGATGACATTAATAGATGGGCAACATCGCGAATGGTTTGTAGCATCATTAACACCGCATCTATGGAACGTGCTGTCGCAACAAAGGATAGCCACTCAGGCTGAGGATTTGGAGGCCACGATGAGATTGCACGAGACTTCGATACAAGATCCCAACCTCGGAGTTCAGCAGATTCACGTGCAGTTGAAAAACTTGTGCCTGGAGATGCAAAGTTTGAAACAAGACAGGACAACCCGACCAGAGATGCACGATGAGGTATGGTGCATAAAATGCAAGGGCCAAGGGCACGAAAAGGACCACTGCCCAGTGTTCACGAATTACCTTGTGGGACGAGGGTCAATGCCACTAAGACCGGAGGCACAAGCAGAACCAAGCGTGGCACCTGCACTATGGTGCATGATTTTTCAGATAGGAGGAAAGCATGCTACAGATAACTGCCATCTATTACAGAAGTATACGCAGAATTCACAACAATTGTTATGTAATTTCTGCAGGTCAATAGGACATGATGAGTGCATCTGTAGAAGTTATGAGATGATGATGGATCAAACTCCTACCTATAGAGTTTAGGCCGAAACTCGGCCCCTCGATCAAAATGCAGGAATGGCGCGTGTTATCACTCAGGTTTTCCCAAAAGTTGTAAGAAATGGAAGGATGCCGAGGTAACCACAGACCAATCTTTTAGATATGAATATAGCCAATCTGTATCCAGAGAGGGCTCACTCTTTATGATTTAGCTTTATTTTTAAAGGTATTAGGCTAGTTGTGAAGTTCAAGGATTTTGTTTAAGTTTGGGTGGTGAGATTCAATAGAACAGAGAGGTAAAACATAGAAGTTCAGTCCATTGGGCTACTAGAGTCAAAGAAGATGGCTTTCTGGATTTGGTTTCTTAACAGAGGATGGCTTCACAGAGCAAGGTAGTCAAACAGGGAACAAATAGAGACTTGAAGCAGATGGAATGGGCTCAAATGGGTGAAGGGCAGTTAAGAATCCTTCAACCTATTGAAAGAGGGAAAATGGATGATTACTGATAAGGAGCAGTTAAGAATTCTTTAGCAAATAATCAACATGAAAGAATCAGGAAACAAGAGCAACTAATATTTCACTGTTTATACTAATTCTAAAGAAAACACAGAGAACAATAAACACTGAAAACAGAGTGCAATCAAGAAAATTTTGAAATTAACCTTTTCTTTATCATTCAAATTATGAAACACAGATGATATAATAAACAAGAAAACTATAAAACACAAGATATAGAGGACTTATTGATCCAGTGGTTGATTCAAGAAATCTGTGACAAGTCCTCTGCTTCATTTCTTCATCCAGTAGGCCATACAGCAGTTGATTCCAACAGCTCTTTATTCCAAAAGTTTAGTATTACAGCAGAGTCTAGGAATCCACAATCCACCCCTCAATACTCCAATGGAGGGGGTATTTATGCAACAAATTACAAAACAAAATATCTCATAACAGCTGTGAGATAATATCTAGGATGACTAATAACAATTTACAAGTAAAATAGAAACAGTTAGAGAAAGATAACTGATGTTGTGCCGGTGGCAAGCCCTTTAATTTGGTTGGCAGCTGTCTTTTGATAGTCTTTAATTCTGATCTGATGCATTCAGTTCGGAACTACTATTTTTTAATGCTGATTTGATACACTTTAATGCTATTGTTGATCCCAGTTCATCTCCGTCTCATATTTAGCCCAAAATTTCCCTTTTTCCAAGGGTAACAACGTAGCTATGGATAAACACCTGTTGTTGGGACACTGGAGGTTGTTCTGCGCCTTCCAATTAAATTCCTTTAGACCTTTTTGTGGCTGGTATGCTAGCTTCCTGCGGATTGCTGAGAAGTCCTGGCAATTGATGCACTAATAGCCATTTATTGAGAAAGTTTAAAGGTACTTGTGACAAAAGAGGAGGAAACTGTAAAATGGCAGGTCGGTTGAGTCTGCGAGCTCATCGATGTTGCCTTTCTGGTCAGAAACTGGAAATGCGACCTCAGTCATTGTTATGCCCGGAGCACAATTTGCAGCGAAACTACAACAAAAATGATATTTTTACCCTTTTATTTGACAAAATGAAGTTTTGGCGCGATTTTTTGATTTGAACGGCAGATGACGTAAGCAATATGGATGATGATGTGGTGGGTGACATCAACAAAGGACAGATGATGTCAGCAGGGGGTGGTATGCGGTTTATCCCCGCACCGCTTTTGGGGCTGGGTGGTTTTGGGCCGGAGGCAAGCAATCAGGCTGAGAGCGCGACGCGTGGCGGAGGTACAGCGGAAAACCGCCGAGCGATCGCATGTTAAAAGGCGGAGGTTAGGGGGGTGCGAAATGGTTATCAACCGTTGGATGAGAACGGGTTGATCGGACGGTTGTCGCTCATTGAAGGTTGCGAGAGTTTAAGCCGCGGGGCCGATCATAATAAAACAATGTTTTAATGTATCGGGGCTGTTTTCGTTAGTTCACGGGACTTTGGTTATTAATTAACCCAGGGGGTTAATTAACCCTTTATGTGCGAGGGGGTTCTTAACAAGTTCTAGATAAACTTATTAATCCACGTTTGTATAGTGACTATGGTCGTATTCAATTGGGGGAGGGATATGTAGTGATGCGGGGGTTTTTTATGTATTTACATAATATGGGGTTGGGCAAAAAATGTTTATAAGGGAGTTTATATAATAAAAGTTAGCGATTAATATGAATTCGAAATAAAAAGTGCTAAGTTTATAATGTTAGGAATTTACATTTAAAACTTAGGCTAAGAGAAAAAGGGGTTTATACAAGAAATATGGCCATTTTCCTAAGTAAAATAGGAATTTACATAGGAAATTGATGAAATGGAAAGAGTGGCTTTTTGATGATATTAAGAACAGATTCTTAATATTTTTGGGGGGGAATTAGTAAATGATTTAGGGAAAAATATGAAGGGGAGTTAGTTATGAAACCTTGCCTCGCTTGAGCTGCTCCAAGTATAATGTCCTCCATTGCACTTGTGATAGAAGTGAAAGTTAACACATTTTTAGAAACATAATCCATCACAGGTATCATTCTGCAACACCAATCTACCTACCCTGCCTACTTTGCTTAGCATTTTTTCCTTTCTTTACTCGGGTGCATTTGGACTAGCAAACCCTCGCTAACTTTTCTTTTCTTTGCATGGCAAGCCTACCTGAGTCTGCACTTATTACATCCAAGGGCTCAGATTAAATTGTTGAGCTCCTTTGCTTCTCTACCTATCTACTTATCTGCCAAGATTAAACAGTTTGGTCAGATTTTTATTCTCTATCTCTAAAACAGGAAATTCAAACATGAACTAGCCAAGATTAAGTTGTTTGGCCATTCATCAATTGTGGCATGAATTTTACAAGCTGCACACAATGCTTATTACAGAAAATAAAAAGTAGTGGCATTTTGGACTTGCACACTTTCCTGGTCTATTTTTGTTTGGGGTTCATTTCTTTCACTTTTTTTGACCATTTTATTCTTTTTACCCTTTGATTTTTCTTTTAGGGCATACCCTCTTTACATTTTTTGATTTTTTGATAATATGGAAAACCTTTGCAAGAAGGGAAGGGATGAACATATTACAGAGCTCAACAAGTCAATCATGAAATATGACACCTATTGGTATAGGAGCATAACAGTGGCTCCACTTGGGGATGACTTTCCCTGGTGGAAAGTCAAGAACAGCAGGTCAGATGGCCTTCTGAATAACTTAGACTGTGTTCTAAAATCTCCTTTTGCTAGTTGCTTCATTGTACATATGACAGTAAGGTTTCTAGGGCTTAGGGTTTTCACTTCGGTCTTCAACTCCAACAAGTTACTATCCAATCAACACTTAAACATCTACTCTTCCTCCTTGAATCCTACTTGAGCATCTTGTCACTTGGGTAGGAACTTTTAGCCTTGGTCTTTTTATCAGAAATCTTTTTAACCTTCTCCTGCACAACCTGAGATCTGACCTGAAACAAAAAGGTGCTTTGTTGCTTGTGCTTGTTGGTGTTCAAAATTGAGATCTTGCAATCAAATATAGCTTTGACAACCTTTGAGAAGATAAGGAAATTCCTAATCTCCTTTGCTGAATCTAGAAACTGTACAAAAGGATCTTGTAAAATATATACATTATTCTTGAGCTGTTTCAAAATAACTATATAAATGTTCTAGATAGCCTATCTGCCATGAAATTGAAATATCACTTTTATCTTTATCACCCAACATGTTTTCAACTGCTCTCTGCGATGATATTTGTACTGATTGTAATGTCTGTCTTGTAAAACCATTATCATCTTGATTTTTACCCTCATAGTTTGGATTATTTGATCATATGTTCTTGCTTTCAAGTCTTCTTCTGCAACCTGACATTCAATGGCATTTTGGGGCTGCAAATCTAGATATGATAAGTTTTGAACAAAGATTTGATTGCCCTCTAGATAGTTAACACCAAGACTTGTTGACATTTGTTTTCTAATTGATGATAGTTATCTCTGATAAATTGAACTGAAGCAAAAAAAAATGGTAAAATCCCTTCACTGATTTCAAAATTTCCTGCACTTTCCTCCTCATTCGCATAGCTAAAATGAACAAGCTGATCACTTATTTCAAGCTGTTGAACCTGAATTTCCTTATTCCCCAAATTAGCTTCTGATTGCTCTGTAAGTTTAGTTTGGATTTGAAGAACATAATTATCATCATACTGATCATATCTGGGCAAATCATCAAAAGAAGCAATGTCATCAAACACACACATTAGATCAGGAGCTTTCTCCTCCACATATTGCTTTATAAATCTGTCTTATGATCTATGGTAGTTTGAATTAGCAGAAATTTGTTCATGATTCTTAATCTCTTCTTGCACTGATGCTTGCAATATATTGGCCAAAGGATAATGGTAATCCTTCCATATAAGATCTTCTGGATCATTTGTATCAGGAAAACAAACCTCATTCCAAACTGCTTCTTGATTTAAGTGATTGGTCAATCGTTTCTCCTCTTTATTCTCCACTGTATCCAAGTGCTTTGAATACTCTTCATCTTTACTAAATATAACAACCTTATCACATACAACAGGAAAATCCTCATCATTGTCTTTGTCATATAGAAGTTTTCATGGGAGTTGCAAACTCTCATTAATTTTGGATGAAAGATCATGATCTATCAAAGTATGTTGTCTCATTTCATTTGCATGCAAGGAACGAAAATTTGTGACATGGTTTTCATCAAATAATTTTGACTGTTCTTTAATCTCCGAAGAAACCACCATTTGTTGAAGATGGTCTTGTTTAAGCTCTATTGCCTCTACCTCCAGATCCCTGGACTGTTGCTGCTTTCCATTGCTATTTTCTATTTGAGCAATTTCAAGGAAGTGCATTTCTTCCTTATTCTGATCAGTTTGTAGTGCTGCAAGAATTTTTTCCTGTGGGGAAACTTCATGGGTTTCTGAACAGCATACATCATCTTTTTCTTTCGGAGGGGAAGATAATTCAAGCAAGGCTTCCACTTTTTGAAAAGGCTTCAACTGCAGCAAGTTACTATCCAATCCAAACTATGATATTAATTAAGGATATAGTATGTACATGTTAGAGTCAGAATACTATAAAAAACTGGGTCAAAGTAATGTTTCAACATTCGACCATTCACTGGTCCTTCTTCTATTTCTGTTCCATCCAGGCTCTTCAGAAAATAAGTATTGTTCCCTTGCAATGCTTGGATGATAAATGGCCCTTTCCACAAGAAGTCAAACTTCCCATGTTTTCCTTTGTCTTCTCTCCTTGAATCCCACCTTAGAACTTTGTCTCCAAGGTAGAAGTCTTCTGCTTTGGTCCTTTTATCAAATATTTTCTTGAGTTTTTCTTGTAACACTTGGGATATTTGGTGCACTTCTTCTCTGGTCTGCTGCAAATGGATGGTCTGATTTATTCTCCTTTGAATGTCATTGGGTTCTACCTGAGCTTCTTGTAGTAATTTCATTACAAGAACTCCTAAATATGAAGGAAACACAACCTCCATGCCATAAACTAAATCTAAGGGCTAGTTCCAATAGATCTCTTTGTAGTAACTCTGTCTGCCCATAGTGCATTTGTGAGTTTCTTGTGCCAGTTTTTCTTGTTCTCTCCCAACAATTTCTTAATAATATTAATCAGGATTTTATTGGAAGATTCAGCTAGACCATTGCCTTGAGGGTAATAGGCTGTGGAATGGCCTAAAGTGATATGGTATTTGTTACAAAAATTTATCATTTTCTTGGACTTGAAGGCAGTGGCATTATCGGTTATGATCTTTTCAGGACAGCCAAATCTAGACAATATGTTGGTTTGTAAGAATCCTATAATCACTGTATCATTGGCTTGTCTAGAAGGAATGGCTTCTATCCATTTGGTGAAATAGTCTGTGGCAGTGAGGATCCATTTATGTTGGCCAGAAGAGGGAGGGTGTATTTCTCCAATGAAGTCCAAACCCCATTGTTGAAAGGGATTTTCAGTGGAAATTGGTCTCAAGGGTAAGGGTAACAGTTTCCTTTTGCCTTCAAAAATTTGGCATTTGTGGCAAGCAGTGAAAAACTTCTTTACATCAGTGAACAAGGTTGGCCAGTAAAATCCAGCCCATAGGATTTTGTCTACAGTTGATTTCCAGTAGAGGTGTCCACCGCAGTCCCCTGCATGAAATTCTTTGAGAACCTTGTCAGCTTCTTCTTTTATTAAACAATTCAATAGAATACCTTCATGATTTTTCTAAAAAAGAGCATTATCTAAAATACAAAATTTTGAAGCTTTCATCTTTTAAAACCTTTTCTTTGTTCTGGATAACCCTGGAGGAGCTTGCAGGTTTAATAATACATGAGTTATATCAGCATACCAAGGTTATTCTAAGAAGGCCTGGATGATTTGTGGAGTCGCCATCTCCTGTTCATTATCCAGTTCATTAATATCCAAGGCTTGAAAGTTTGTTTTAGTCATGAGTTTAGCCAATCCCTGTCCTTTTATAAGCTTTGTAGGTTTTATCTCAATATCGTACTCCAATATATTAGCTATCCATTTACCTCGTTTTCCTTCAATTTCATCCTAAGTCAGGATGTCTTTGACAATAGCATTTGGTACATAAGCTACTACATGGAGTACAATATATAGAATCTGAAGTCTTTAATGGCTTTCACAAGCGCAAAAGCATGTTTTTCCATGATTTTGTAATTTAGAGGTGCATCTCTAAGTGCTTTACTGAAAAAGGCTATGGGTTTTTCACATCCTTGATCATCTTTTTGCAGTAAAACAACTGCTATAGTGTGTTTTGATGCAAATGAAAAAATTATGAAGTCTCTATCGAACTTTGGACTTGTAAGGACTAGTGTTCTGGTCAAAGCCATTTTAATTTCTTCAAATGCTTGTTTGGCTTCTACTGTCCATTTAACCTTTGAATCCTTTTTTAACATATTGTTCAGCAATCTAATTAATTCAACCAAATTAGATATGAATCTTCTTAAAAAGTTAATCTTTCCTAGGAAAGCTTGAAGCTCTTTGACATTTCTGAAATGGGGTATTTGCAGAATAGCTTCTATTCTAGCAGGATCAATCCTGATACCATCTTTGGAGATGATATGGCCTAACAGTTTGCCTTCTTCTAGACCAAACAAAGACTTTTTAGGATTTAGTGAAATACCATACTTTCTGCATTTTAAAAACACTTGTCTCAAATGATCTAAATGTTGCTGATCTGATTTGGAAAATACAGTCAGGTCATCTAGATATATAACCAGAAAATCATGAATTTCTTTTGCAAAAGCTATGTCCATTGCTCGTTGAAAGTTTGACCCTGCATTCTTAAGTCCGAATGGCATTTTAACATATTTGAATGTACCCCATGGTGTTGTAAATGCAATCTTTTCTTAGTCATCAGGATGAACCAGAATCTGATTAAAACCTGAAAACCCATCCAAAAGTGAAATCCTAAAAGCACCTACTACTCTCTGTAAGATATGATCCATCTTAGGTAAAGGGTAATTGTCTTTAAAAGAAACCTTGTTTATATTTCTTAAGTCAACACATAATCTGATTTCTCTTGTTTTCTTCCTGGTAGGCACTAAATTAGACACCCACTCTAAAAATCTGATTGGACCAATTCTCCTTGCATCATGCATTCGTTTGATCTCTTTTTCAATTAAAGGAAGCAGTACATGGTTGATTCTTCTGAGCTTTTGTTTGAATGGTTTTTGATTTTCCTTGAGGGGTATTGTATGTTGAATCACAGAGGTGTCATAAGATTTCAGGTCCTCATAGCTAACGGCAAAAACATCCTGGAATTCTTTGATCAGTTCAACATACTTAAGTTTTCGATCAGGGGGCAAAGATTTGGATAATTTTACCATTTTTGGATTTTCTTTAGTTCCTATGTTGTAGTCTTCAATGTCTGCTTTTAGAGGTTCCATCTGGGGTTTCTTTGGAATATCGTTGAAATCAAAGAGATCTTCCAAAGGAGTTAATCCTTTGGGAAAATGATTGTCTTTCAAATTGATAACTTCAGACTCTTCTTCAATAATCTCATCAACATCTATTCCTTTAAGATCCTGTATTTCCTTTTTGGTAAATTTAGTTGGATGAAGCATTTGAGTTGCATTTTCTGCTGAAATCTCTGTTTCTATCTAATTTGTTGGATCAAACTCACTAACTGTATCTCCATCTACGTTAGTGCTAGAAAATTCTTCTTCTAGGGTTAAAAAATTGTTGATCTGATTATCACTGTCAAACACTTACCAGTTCTTTACATTATCAGGTATGGCTGGCCTGTGTCTAATTTCAGCTATGAATTGATGATTTGGTTCAAATGGCAATTTACAGGTGCTGGCAAATGTTGCCAGGCTATGAGCTTGCAAGTTATGTTCTCTCGGGATTTTGGCAAGCTGAGTTTCTAGAAATGTATTAAGGATCCCTATAGCTGACCCTCTGTACTCCCTTAATCTGGGATCTTTTGTTAAGAACTTCCCTTTTATCTGTTGAATGATTAAATCAGAATCTCCTAGAACTGACACTTTGGTTGCTCCCAATTTCTTGACCAGTTTAAGACCTAGCAATAGAGCTTCATATTCAGCCATATTATTAGTGCATCTAAAGTTTAATCTGTAAGCATGGCCTTCAGCATGATTGTTTTCAAGATTGTGCAGCCAGACTCTTGCTCCTGCTCCTAATTTGTTCACAAAACCATCAAATTCTAAGTACCAAAGGATTTCATGTTCACAATTAGTATCTGGAGTTTCAGGGACCTGTTCAATAGGGAGATCTGGTTTTTCAGTTTCTTCTGGTTTATCTGATGTTTCATGATTTTCAAAAATTTCTTGGATTCGAACACTAGACCTTTCACTTGCAATTTTTTCTGTTTCATATGCTAGGACTTTTATTTCATGTGGGGGGTCAATTTCAGCATTGTAAAGGATAAAAGAATCCATATCTGAATGTACTAAGTAGATAGGGAAATTTTGAGGTTTCTCTTGACTACTTACTACATACTTCATTAAGGTTTCTCTGTATAGTCTCTTGGGTTGACCAAACACTGAAATTGTAGCGTAAGACATGTATAACTGTAGAGATCCTTGAAGCTTTTCACCCCAAGATCTAGACAATAACATGCCATACTTTGGTGGAATATCAACTACTACTATGTCCATTAAGATGGTTTTGGCGGGATATTGGACTAGTGACACACCTAAGTCTTTGATTAAAGCCAAACAGTCGACCTGACATGAATCAAAAGAGAAAAGGTCTTTATATGGCCTGGTGATGTCAAGTTCTAGCCTCTCCATTATAGATTTAGGCATTAAGTTATGGGAAGCACCAGAATCAAACATGGTATTATGAAGTATTTTATCATGTATGTTTAAATCTATATAGAAGGGAGGAACTTCTCCCTCTACTGTTTTTCCTCCACGGCCAAATATCAATTCAGGCTGGTCATCAAAAACATTTACTGAATCTTCGTTCATGGAAATTTTGAGTGATCTGCTGATTTGACTTCTGTAGACATCATGCCTAGCTAATTCTGATAATGGAACAACTATCTTTAGTTTGCCTACTTCTGTCTCAAGATTAAAAGGTTTTTCGGTCTGAGTTCTTGTATTTCGGACAGCTGGATTTTCTGCGTTTCTCTACTCTTCAGGAGTGGGATTATGGGCTGAAGCTGCTTCCAAATCAAGTTCTAGAGGCTCTCCTACATTTCCTATAGCAGGAATAGAAGTGGAAGGTTGTCTTTTAGGTGGTTGATTATCTGATACATCTTCAACAATTGGGTTATTAGGGTTAGGATCTGTTTTAGAAAGAATATGTACAATGGGGGCACTGATCTTACCTTTGTTAGGCTGCTTGGTACCTTTCCGTTTATTTGTTTCAGGGACATCTATTCTTCTGCTCCTCAGATTGTATTGTTTGTGGACTTCACAAATGGTTGTATCATATCCCTCCCTAAAGTCAAATGTTTCACTTGACTGAGTTTGGAATTGTTTAAGGAGGTGAGCTTCTTGATCCTCTTGGGTCAAAAAAACTTGTTGTTCATTGTTGAGTCCCATCAGATTAATTTGAGCGTCTTCTATTGGCTCATCAGAAGTTGAGGCTTCAGCATAATTTTCTTGAAATGGGGGCCTAATATTTAGGTCAGGCCCGGTCTTTCCAGTGTTAGGATTTTGGTTCTTCCTGAAATTTGGATTTCTCCCAGTATTTCTTGGTTGACCATCCCAAGGGGATTTTCTATCGATTGTTTCTACTCTATCTCCAAGTCTATCCATTCCTTTAATAATCACATCTAATTTCTATTCAAAGGCAGAAGGTTCTTCTTTGAAAGGTGTCCTCCTTTCATCTCTAGCTCTAGATCGTTTAGATATCAGGTTGGCCTCAACACTGACAACTATACTCTGCATCTCTTCTAAGTTTTGAGGAGCTCTTTCCCTAAGTTGGTATGCCATATCAGAATCAAATGCATCAGGGAATTTGATCAAGGCCAAATCTGGAGGAGGTCTGAGATTTTGAGGAATAACATTGTAGACATTATTGAATCTGGTACAGTAATCTTGGACAGTTTCTTGTGTGCCTCTTCTTAGGTTTTCATATTCTGATAAAATGTGGAGAGGATCTTTCTTCTTTTCCCATCTGTTCAAGAAGGTCTGATAAAGAGCTTGTGAGTCATTGATATTGTTTGCAGGGAGGGCTCTAAACCAGGTTCTAACATCTCCAGTTAAACTTTGAACAAATACTTTCATTCTAACATCATCATCATCAACCTCATATCTTTCAAAATAGTCAGTCATTTTATTGGTATGTCGTTGAACTGTAAGTGTCAATACCTTCAAAAGAAGGGATTTTACTTTGATAGCCTTGGGGCATAACCCCTGGATTCGCAGGTAAGTTTAGGGGAGTATATCGGTTTGCCATGGTTGCAGAAATAGATGTGACAACTGGAGGAGTAGGGATAACAATGGGAATGTGTGTTGTAGATGGATGAGTGGAAAGGGTAGTTTGAGGTGCTAATGGTGAACTTGGAGAAGCTGTAGTAATCACAGAAAGGCTTGGGTTTCTTTCAGAGGTAAGCTCAGATTGAATGGAGTTCTGCAAATGTCTGTCAAGGTGTGAAGTAACAACTTCAATCTGCAAATTTTCAATGAATATTGGATTTTGAACTGTGTGGGTTAACCCAGATTCTGAAAAGGTCTCAAATAAAGAGTTTTTAGAATACTTATCAAAAGGTTCGTCCTCAAGGTAGATCCACCTCACAGGACAGGATCTTGATCTGTACAGAGGCCGTGAACTAGCAGAATTTTCTTGGCTCTCTTGTCTTCTAAGAATCCTAGGAATCAGATTAGGATTTTCAAACACAGGTGGGGGATTAGGATCAGGATTTGATATGGTGTAACGAATCTTTTCTGAAGCTAGTTTTCTAGGTGTGTTTTTGGTTTTTTCTTGAAATAGTTTTGACAATACAACTTTAATAGTCTCTTCTAGGAGGTTTTAGATGTGAGAGTTTTGAACCTTCTTAAAGACTTTTTTGAAAAGAGGGACTGATCAAGTATTTGAAACCAACTGTCCAATCCATAAGCTAGACCGGAGATAGACTGAAGCAACATTCATTTACTTCTACAATTGCAAAGCAAAAGCATTTCAAAGGCTACCTGGATAACTTCAGGCTCCGTCTGTAGTTTATGAAATAAACAATAGTAACAAAAAATTATTCAATTCCCCAATGGAGTCGCCAATGATGTTATCACTCAGGTTTTCCCAAAAGTTGTAAGAAAGGGAAGGATGCCGAGGTAACCACAGACCAATCTTTTAGATACAGAATCTAGCCAATCTGTATCCAAAGAGGGCTCTCTCTTTATGATTTAGCTTTGTTTTTAAATGTATTAGGCTAGTTGTGAAGCTCAAGAATTTTGTTTGAGTTTGGGTGGTGAGATTCAATAGAACAAAGAGGTAAAACAGAGAAGTTCAGTCCATTGAGCTAATGGATTCAAAGAAGATGGCTTTTTGGATTTGGTTTCTTAACAGAGGATGGCTTCATAGAGCAAGGTAGTCAAACAGGGAACAAATAGAGACTTGAAGCAGATGGAATGGGCTCAAATGGGTGAAGGGAAGTTAAGAATCCTTCAACCTATTGAAAGAGGAAAACTGGATGATTATTGATAAGAATCAGTTAAGAATTCTTTAGCAAATAATAAACATGAAAGAATCAGGAAACATGAGCAATTAATATTTCACTGTTTATACTAATTCTGAAGAAAACACAAAGAACAATAAAGACTGAAAACAGAGTGCAATCAAGCATATTCTGAAATTAACCTTTTCTTTATTATTCAGATTATGAAACACAGATGATATAATAAACAAGAAAACTGTAAAACACAAGATATAGAGGACTTATTGATCTAGTGGTTGATTCAAGAAATCTGTGACAAGTCCTCTGCTTCAATTCTTCATCCAGTAGGCCATACAACAGTTGATTCCAACAACTCTTTATTCCAAAAGTTTAGTATTACAGCAGAGTCTAGGAATCCACAATCCACCCCTCAATACTCCAATGGAGGGGGTATTTATGCAACAAATTACAAAACAAAATATCTCATAACAGCTGTGAGATAATATCTAGGATGACTAATAACAGTTTACAAGTAAAATAGAAACAACTAGAGAAAGATAACTGATGTTGTGCCGATGGCAGGCCCTTTAATTCGACTGGTCTTCTGATAGTCTTTAATTCTGGTCTGCTTCATTTAATTCTGATCTGCTTCATTTAATTCTGATCTGATGCATTCAATTCTGAACTGTTGTTTTTTAACGCTGATCTGATACACTTTAATGCTGATGTTGATCCCTGTTCATCTTCGTCTGATATTTAGCCCAAAATTTCCCTTTTTCCAAGGGTAACAGCATAGCTATGGATAAACACCTATTGTTGGGACACTGGAGGTTTTTCTGCGCCTTCCAATTTCTTTCCTTTAGACCTTTTTGTGGCTGGTATGCTAGCTTCTTGCGGAGATTGCTGAGAAGTCCTGGAAATTGATGCACTAACAACCATTTATTGAGAAATTTTCAAGGTACCTGTGTCAAAAGAGGAGGAAACTATAAAATGGCAGGTCGGTTGAGTCTGCGAGCTTGTCGATGTTGCCTTTCTGGTCGGAAACGGGAAATGTGACCTCAGTCATTGTTATGCCCGGAGCACAGTTTGCAGCAAAACTACAACTAAAATGATATTTTTACCTCTTATTTGACAAAATGAAGTTTTTGCGGGATTTTTTGATTTGAAGGGTGGACGATGTAAGCAGTATGGATGATTACGTGGCGGGTGATGTCAGCAAAGGATAGATGACGTCATCGGGGGGTGGTAAGCGATTTTTCCCCGCACCGCTTTTGGGGCTGGGTGGTTTTGGGCCGAAGGCGGGCGATCAGGCTGAGAGCGCGACACGTGGCAGAGGTACGGCGGAAAACCGTCGAGCGATCGCATGTTAAAAGGTGGAGGTTAGGGGGGGCGCGAAATGGTTATCAACCGTCGGATGAGAACGGGTTGATCAGACGGCTGTCGCTCGTTGAAGGTGGTGGGAGTTTAAGCCGCGGGGACAATCATAATAAAACAATGTTTTAATGTATCGAGGCTGTTTTCATTGGTTCGCGGGACTTTGGTTATTAATTAATCCAGGGGTTAATTAACCCTTTATGCGTGGGGAGGTTCTTAACAAGTTCCAAATAAACTTATTAATCCACGTTTGTACAGTGACTATGGTTGTATTCGACCGGGAGAGGGATATGTAGTGATGCGGGGTTTTTTTGTGTATTTACATAATACGGGGTTGGGCAAAAAATGTTTATAAGGGAGTTTATATAATAAAAGTTAGTGATTAATATGAATTTGAAATAAAAAGTGCTAAATTTATAATGTTAGGAATTTACATTTAAAACTTAGGCTAAAAGAAAAAGGGGTTTATACAAGAAATATGGCCATTTTCCTAAGTAAAATAGGAATTTACTTAGGGAATTGATGAAATGGAAGGAGTGGATTTTTAATGATATTAAGAACAGATTCTTAATATTTTAGGGGGGGAATTAGTAAATGATTTAGGGAAAAATATGAAGGGGAGTTAGTTATGAAACCTTGCCTCGCTTGAGATACTCCAAGTATCATGTCCGCCATTGCACTTGTGATAGAAGTGAAAGTTAACACATTTTTAGAAACATAATCCATCACAGGTATCATTTTGCAACACCAATCTACCTACCCTGCCTACTTTGCCTAGCATTTTTTCCTTTCTTTACTCGGGTGCATTTGGACTAGAAAACCCTCACTAACTTTTCTTTTCTTTGCATGGAAAGCCTACCTGAGTCTGCACTTATTACATCCAAGGGCTAAGATTAAACTGTTGAGCTCCTTTGCTTCTCTACCTATCTACTTATCTGCCAAGATTAAACAGTTTGGTCAGATTTTTATTCTCTATCTCTAAAACAGGAAATTCAAACATGAACTAGCCAAGATTAAGCTGTTTGGCCATTCATCAGTTGTGACATGAATTTAACAAGCTGCACACAATGCTTATTACAGAAAATAAAAAGTAGTGGCATCTTGGACTTGCACACTTTCCTGGTCTATTTTTGTTTGGGATTCATTTCTTTCACTTTTTTGACCATTTTATTCTTTTTACCCTTTGATTTTTCTTTTAGGGCTAACCCTCTTTACATTTTTTACATTTTTTGATTTTTTGATAATATGGAAAACCTTTGCAAGAAGGGAAGGGATGAACATATTACAAAGATCAATAAGTCAATCATGAAATATGACACCTATTGGTATAGGAGCATAATAGCACGCACTGAATTTCAGGGGCGCGGACGAGGCCGAGGTGGAGGAGGATCAGGAAGAGGTCGCCGACAGCTGATATGTTACAATTGCGGAGGGCCGGGGAATTATTACCACAATTGTATGAATCCAACACGACCATCATGCTTGTATTGTATGTTGTTTGATCATGAGATGGAGGATTGTCCCACACTGATAGCAAGGTTGGCGATAAAGGAGTACTCCAACCTCCCCCAACTCAGAACTTACAAATGATGAGACCTGAGCCGCACGAGGAAGACCCTGATGTAAATATTGTGCTCCAGACTAGAATTACGACAAGGGATGACAAAGGCAAGCAGCCTGAAGAAAGTACATTGGTTCGCAAGGCTCCAACAAAGGAACTAGAATTTGATTTGGAGTGCGCTAAAGAGACCTTAATGGAAGAAAAGAGGAGCTTCGCTAATGCCTCCACTTTAGGAAGTAAAGACAAACTGGAGCTGGAAATGGACCCATCAATGCTCACTACGTTCTTGGAGACATGCATGAAGCTGTTGCGTGACATCAAGGATGTAAAGGGACTGCAAGCTCATAACGAGATGCGCTGGGACCACGCTAGGAGAATCGCGTGTAGTCCAGAAGCTAGGAAAGCACACGATGCAAACAGGAAGGAAAATGAGATTGACCGCGCAGATTGGGGAATATGAGGTGGACCAAGTGATTCTGGATCTAGGATCGAACGTGAACGTCCTGCTAAAGCAAACATGGGAGTCCATGGGCAGGCCTATGCTGCAATGGTCTCCTATCCAACTGCGGATGGCGAACTAGCAAAAGATCCTACCTATGGGGAGATTTTAGGGAATCATAGTAGATATCGAAGGAGAAAGCACGCTAGCAGATTTCGAAGTAATAAAGATTGTTGATGACAGCAATCCCTACCCTGCACTATTAGGAATAGATTGGGCCACTGACATGAATGGAGTGATAAATCTGAAGAAGTGTAAGATGATCTTTGAGAAAAAGTCATTGCCCCTAGTGGTACCTTCAAACCCTACAGAAGGGTTGCGCTACACGGAGCCAATGCGCAACTATGACAGCGACAATGATCTGGACCACATCTAGAAGATAACCGCATGGGGGCAAGACTGGGTAAATCCAACTACGGATGGTCGAATCTCATGGGAGTGCGAAAGCTCCTGCACATCAGATTCTGATGACGAGATAGAACGATGGCAGAACTAGTTACACGAGGTAACCACGCTCAACTGTGAGATGATGACAAGGTCGCTGCGCTGCGTAGAAATAGAGGCAAGAGATCTGCCTATGTATGACAGGTTAAGCGAGGTGGATGACTTCCTGAACAAATTTGAAAGAGAAGTACCAGAACAACAGTGTTTTGACGCTCTGAAATAGGTACTACGAGCTATGCTAGCAAGATGGTGGGGTAGCCACCAAAGAAGTTTTGAGGACTGGAACGAATGCAGAAGGATGATGCACATGTGGTTTGGGAAGCCTCCAATGTAATTAAAAGACAAGATTGTTAGAAGAACTGGACCGCGCACCCACCTATCCAGGTGGATACAAGCATATGGTGCGAAACCTGCACAAATGCACACCGTCCTCACAGTAGGATACATGATCAATAGGTAGGTGTGGGTAAGCCAATGGCGCGAACGACCCCTCTGGTTGGGACCACGAAGTATGGAAAAACCAAGTACGTAAAAGAATATCCAAGCAAAATCCTTTAACAAAGTACGCGAAGCGCTGAACAAGGTCAACAATGCGAAGAGGATTCACTGGGACCTGTGCGTACCAGTGGTTCTATGGGCTTAAAGGACTGCGTGCAATAACCTGACTGCGTAGGCACCACCAAGGTTGGAGTATGAAGTAAATGTTGTAATCCCTATAGTACCTAGAAAGCTTAGACCGCGCATGATAGCACTAGTAGATACGACGGTTCACGGAACCTGGGAAGCAAAAATCCAACATGGAAATTCTAGGCTCCAAGAACATGAAGAAGAAAGGGTACAATTAAGGAAGAAAAGCGTTTTGGTAGACGCGGAAGTCAAGAAACTGGAGGAAGAGATAAAGGAAGATTTTCTCGGTACAAAGACTAGGGTGATAAGATAGGATGTGCACGATCACAATGACAAGATTGAGGCCTATCGTCGTGAACTGATCAATCTAATGCCATGGCTTGGAATGCACATTACTAAGCAAATTGACCACGGTAGCGCTTTGCATATGGTAAAGTGCGCAATGCCAACCATAACAATAAAAGGTGGGTATTTTCCAGGAAACATGATGGATGATAGGATGAAACTTCACATGGGTGGTGCGACCACCTAACTAGCCGAAGGAAGTACAGTCTTAGCACTCCAGGCAATTGAAAGGAAGTGCGAGACTATAAACTATTCTGCCCGGAAACTTCGCGATGTTGGAACTAGGCGCAGAAGCAAAGATTCACAAGGTCCGCGACCACGCACGGGGGGCTGTGTTGTCGCACAGGTTTGCCAGAAAGTGACCGTTGAAGTCACTATTCACGATGGGATGCTTGACTTAAGACCAAATGGAGCAGGCGATAGGCATTTAAGGCGCGATTTATGGGGAAGATTTAGGAAAATCTACTGCCAAGGGAGCATTAATGAACAAGATTTGGGGGGAACGGTCGAATTCAAATTCAAAAAGTGCTATAAATTACATGGGGCTGCCCAACAAACAACACTTAGTCATTTGTAAATTGAGCTATTGAGCAGAGCCCTGATTGTTGTGTGCCAAGTGCTAATTGAGCCCCTGAGTTTGCGAGTGCTAGATTTCTGGATGGACACGATGGAAATAGCTAAGGAAGTTATGGAGATTATAGAAATGACCACCGAAGAGGCTGCGCAGGCCTTGACTGTGGGGGATGCTCCCGAGGGTGTCGGGATTATGGCAGTAATCCTGAAATCACCGCGCACGCCAAGACCCAAGAAGTAAAAATAAGTGATGTTTCCCATACGTGTGTCCTCGTGGAACCTGCTGTGCACCAAGCTTTCAATGGAGGAGAAGGGGAAAGCCATCCCCATAGAAACCGATGAAGAAGAAGAAGAGTTGGAGGATCTTCGCATCACAGAGGACGAGGACAAAGGCATGGAGGAGGAAACTAAGCCTACGAACCCCTCGAAAAAGCTGCTCGCCTATGTCCCCTCGCGAAAAGGAAAGGCTAAAGTACCCAAGGACCTTGACAAGACTAAGAGCTCGCTCTAGACCCCGCTCCTCCCCTACAACATTATTTTTGAGGGCACGCACCTGGGACGGGTGCCAAGCTTAAAATTTGAAGATTGGGACCTCGCTAACCATGGGAAATTCCCTCACCTTGAGACCTCGCACCTCATGAAGTCCAATCAGAACACCGTGGTGGGGGTTATAGAATTAGAGCTGTGAAAGTGGTTGCACGGAGTGGAAAAGGTCGGGCTACTGAACCTGCTCTAGGTGCCGCATTTCCACCGCGCCCCAATAACCATTTTTGTCATCACGCATCTGCTCTGCCTGGTGCATGATGGTTTTTTTGTGTCTGAAGGAGCCCATCGCCATCACGAAAAGCTTGATTCACTGCATTTCTCGGCTTCCATGCAAAGGAGAGGACCCCACGGACATCTCGGAAGGGAAGAGCAGTGACTAGGCCATCACAAAGGCCATGAAGAAGAAGTACAAGATGGAAAAGAAGAAAAGGGGCTATGCCATATCCAACATCAGTGACAAAGCAGTGAAAGTGGCGACCCAAATACTGGACGGTAAGGTTATGCGCAAGTTCTGCACGGATGAGGTACCCGCACCGGTGGTAGCACTTGCTGAACAGTGTGCGGAGGGGGTCCAGTTTAATTGGTTTGAGTTCCTCTACAAGGAATCCTTGGATAATTGCCGTGAAGCTCATGAATAAGGAAAAATGTTCCACTATGCATGGCTTCTACTGTCCATAGTCCTCGTGGTAGGGGAATTAGCAGAAGATAGTCAATTCCCCTCAATTGACAGGGATCTGCCAGACGCCGCGAAGTAGGCTTTGCTCTGGGCCACAAAGAATGCCATGAGGATTCGCGACAATAAAATATTCTGGGTGCTCATGGAGATGAACCTTAAAATGGGGATCAACCGCAAGCCGCGGTTGTCGCCCACTGTCTACAACAGCCTTCAGAGTTTTGCGGAATTTAAAGCAGACATCCATAGCATTTACATTAGAGCGTGCAAGGACCCAACCAAACAATGGAGAAAGCTACCCTTTGTAGCCACGGGCGACATCATTTTTAACGTACTGGAGACATGGCCGCCGGAGTGTCGTGCTCCAGACATTGCGGAGATAGAAAAGTTGGCGGCACAGAGGAAGAAAGATGAGGCTAAGCTGCGCATCGCACAGTTGGTAGAAAAGAGAAGGAAGGAGACAATGACAGCAGAAGTGCAGGTGGAGCGGGATGCTGCAAAGACGACAACTGATTAGGACAAGGCCGCAGCAGCAGCAGTAGTGCAGGAGGCAACTGTGAAGGCACGTGAAGGCCAAACGTCGTCTTCGCATGGGCAGGAAGCAGAGGAAGAAGAGGGAAGCGTGGAACCACAAACCGTGTCAACAAAGTTGAAGCGCCAACACCCCACCGAGCAGATAGGGTCGCACAAGAAGGTCAAGGAATCAAAGTTGTCTATTGACCCGATCACCTTAACCGAGGGTGATCTGCATGACATTGGCGAGACATTATGCGATGTCACCTCCGAGGCCCTCCAAAATTTCATGCAGGAGAACCAGCTTGTGTTGGGGGCCCTCAGAGTGCAGCTGTAGGAGTTGCAGGTGCGCCCTCCTCAAGCTAGTACCCTTTCAACTAGCTTTGCAGCCGAAACAACGGAAGCAGGACAAATGTTGCATGCTCGAGTGACGAATACCATAGTGTTGCCGAAAGGGGCACTAGTGACAACAAATGAGGCCGACAAGCCTATGATTAGTGCACTAAAGGGTCTCAGTATCAATATGGTTACAATCCCACGAGAGACCTTATACGTTTTGCAGGATGGAATAACTGCAGAGCTGTGAGCTAGGGAGAGTCGCACACTGCAAGTCCTCAACAAGCAGAAAATCAATATGGAACAATTGAGCTTGCAGCACAATGAAGTGGTGTCACAGAGTCGACATCTGGTACAGGTAATATATGAAGCTTGCCAAAGCATCCCGGAGTTGGCCATCCTAGCAGACATACTAGTAGAGGCGCACATCCATAGGTTAGTAGCAGGGGTGCATGATGTGTGGGAGGAAATGGAAAATTTTCAGCTGGAGCTGAACCTTCAGATCGTCGAGCTGCGGCTAAAGGCACAACCGTCCACCCCTTTGGAAGTCAGATAACAACGTGCTAGCACTATTATAGCAGGACTAGACGAGATTGGCAATGCAGTACGAGACTGCACCAACATGCTGGAAGAATCATTTGAGGTCCGCACAAATCTACAGGAGGACCCCAACATCTAGCACTTAGAGACAGAGGTAGGAGAACTCCAATAGCAGTATGACAACGTCAAAGGAACTACGCAAACGGTGGCCCTCACTTAGAGACTTGCGTGGATGAAAAAGGCCAAAGCACTCAAAGAACAGGTGGATGTGGCACGACATAAGGAAGTAGTCCTGAAGGCGCGCGTTCAGCCTTGGATCAACGAGGCCTTCACCATCACAACAGAAATTGATGGCAAGATCGCACACATGCAGGGGATACACGCACTGAGGTCGAGAAGCACTTCTGACACAGTGGTCTCGGAACAACGCATGCAATAGATCCAGAAAGTAGTAGCTCAGTGCATTGCCGACCTTGCTACAATTCGAGCACAGCTGGAGGGACTCTGCACAAAGATCTCCACGCCGACAGAGTGACTCTAGGGTGAGTCACGATGTTTTTTTTGGGGGCCTGTTGGGCATGGAATCCCTCCAAGGCAGGTTTTGGGGCTTAAAGCCCAAGTTTTGACCGAATATTTTTGTAAAAGCTCTGCGAATTGCAGGCGCAGGGCGCGGAATTATAATAGAGTCACAAGGTTGTCCACCCTAGTTTTTGCAATGTAATGTCGACTAGATAGACCTACCCATGGTCCGCGGACCATCAGATTATATAAATAGAGTGAGGCTCTAAGAGTATAAGATAACTAATAGAGAAGATAGAATAGAAGAAGATGAGAAGTCTAAGGGATTGAATTGAAGTGAAAAGTGTGCCTTTGGGTCGTAGAGTAGGGGAAGGCTTTGCAGCTGAGTGTGCAGAGGCCTAGTAGTCTGCAGCAAAGTGCGCAGACCGCTGCAGCTGAGTGCACAGGACATGTCGAGTCTGTAACCGTTTGGAGAATCAATAAAGAGAAGTTTTACGATATTTCTGTGTATCTTTTCCTGGTTTAATGCATGATTGGATATAATTTGCAAGTATAATGTTTATTTACTACGTGAACTTGTATGAACGTTTTGTATAACTAATTATAACATACGACATTCAAGTAGGCGAAGGTAATTAACTAGTACTCGAAAATAAGTAAGATCTCGGGTAATAGCGCAAAGCGCAATGTGGAAGCTCCACAACCCTTGGTTACGGCTGCGCGAAGGCAGTGCATTAGCCCGTGAGGAACAAGGAAGTGCATGAAGCAACCTGCGCACAGGAACAAACAGTGGACTAGTCGAACCTCTTAGACATCTCAAGGGTGCGAAAGCTTGGTTCTAGCACCCTCCCATACTACTTCGGGTGAGACCTCAGTCCGCGCTCCGAGGATTGTTGCTGAAAGGGCTAGTAGTACAAGGATTTTTTTGGCTAATTAACTCCGAACCTGGGTCAGGCCCCAACAAGCCAACATAAATCCCGCGAAGATCGCGGTGATACTGAACTTGGAAGCACCAAGGAGTGTGAAATAGTTGCACGCTACCCTAGGACATACAAGATATTATAGAAAGTTTATCAAAGGTTATGCCCAGATGACTGCGCCTATGGAGAAGTTGTTGAAGAAAGATGTCACATTCTACTAGAACGAGGACTGTAAGAAGAGCTTGGATGTATTGAAAGAAAATATGGTCACTGCGCCGATTCTAGTCTTCCTGGATTGGAAGAAGGAGTTTCATGTACATGTCAACGCGTCATGTGTCACAGTGGGAGCAGTACTAACAAAAGCTGGCAGAGGATACTTGGACCATCCTTTAGCGTTCGCAAGTAGAAGGTTATCCAAGGCAGAGAAGAACTATTCCACCACTAAGCACGAAGGGTTAGCCATGGTATACACACTTGAGAAGTTTAGACAATACTTGTTTGGTGGCCATTTTAAGATGTATACAGATCATTCCGCACAGAAATACCTGGTCAATAAGCTTGTGTTTGGGGGGAGAACCTGCAGGTGGCTGTTATTGTTCTAGGAATATGATTTTGAAGTTATTGTGAAGCCTGGACGACTGAACGTGGGACCAGACCATCTGTCACGCATCGAAAAAGCGGAAGAACCCACTAATTTAGAAGAAGGATTGCCTGACACATAGCTATTTGTAGTTTGTATTGCGGATGGTCATTTTGAGGATATCATGCAATTCGTAATGATAGGAACTACCCCGAAAGGATACACCATCCAGCAGAAGAAGGAGTTAGTGGTGCACACGACATATTTTTCTATCATTATTGGGCATCTGTACAAAATGGGGTCTGATGAGATATTGCGATGATATGTACTAGAGTTTGAGAGGAGAAGAATCCTCGTGAACGCTCATGGGGGTGCCGCGAGAGGAAATTATGCAGGGAGAGTGACCGTGCAGAAGATTCTTCACGTTGGGTTGTGGTGGCCAACCTTCCATCAGGACTCAAAAGCATATTGCAAGGTGTGTGATGTGTTTCAAAGGACTGGCAGACCATCACGGAGGGATGAGATGCCTCTAAATCCATAGCTGACATTACAACCCTTTGAGAAATGGGCGATAGATTTTGTGGGACCTATTCAACCCCAAGGCAAGACAGGAGCGAGGTACATTATCACTGCGACAGAATATTTAATTCAATGGGTAGAGGCATAGCCTGTGAAGGATTACACAGGCGCGACTGTTGTGAAGTTCTTCTTTGAGTGTGTATTGACGTGATTTGGGTATCCAAATATTTTGATGAGTGATCGCAATACGCACTTTCTGAACGAAACGATCAACAAGATGACGGAGGAATTTCAGGAATATCACTAGAAGAGCATGCCTTACCACCCACAGGCTAACAGGATGCTGGAAGCATTCAATAAAGTGCTGAAGAATGCACTGACCAAGGTTTGCTACACTTAGCAAAGTGATTGGGACCTATGCATACCCGCGGTACTATGGGCCTATCAGACGACATGAAAGAAGTTGACTGGACAAACACCCTTTAGGCTTGTCTATGGTGTTGAAGCAGTAATGTCCATGGAATACATTGTGCTTAGTCTATTCATAGCTGCACTCACAGGTATGATAGATCATGAAGCCCTAGAGGAGAGGCTCGCGCAGCTGGCTGAGCTTGAGGAAGAGAGATTTATGGCTAGATTTCACCAACAGGTCCAAAAGAAACGCGAAAAGGCCTAGAATGATCGACACATTAAGCTGCACACCTTTAAGGTAAGTGACCTAGTTTTTTATATGACAAAAAGTTTGATAAATTTCCAGGGAAGTTCAAGATGCACTGGTTAGGACCCTATGTCATTAAGAAGATTACTGTCAGAGGAGCAGTTCAGTTGGTCAAACTGAATGGAGATCCCTTCACAGGAAAGGTGAATGGAAGTCGCTTGAAGCCATACACCGGCAGTCCGGCCATGTGACTACATGAAGGTAGCATAGTCTTAGTGTTCCAAGTAGCTGAAAGGAGGCGCAAGATTATAAACTACATTTCCCGAGTTGGGGAGCTATGCGATTGGAGGATTTTGTTAAGCAAGGAAGTGTCACAGGGTTCGTGGTAGCACGAAGGGAGTTGCGCTACCCAAGGATAAATCATGCAGGTCAGCCGAAAAGTGACAGTTAAAGTCACCATTCATGATTTGACAATAGAAATGTGGCCAAATGGAGCAGGCGACTGGTATTTAAGATGAAATTTATGGGTCAGATCCTTGAAGATCTGCCGCCAATCCAGCATTAATGAACCACATTGGGGGGGAACGATTGGATTTGAATTCAAAATGCCCTATCAATTACAAGTGGTTGTCCAAACAAAAACACTTGGCATTTTGATTTTGAACTCTTAGACGCACATGAATCAAAAGCACTATGAACTTTTGATAGCCAGTAAAGTATTTGAGACATTGCCGAAGGAGACATAGGAGTTCTTACAGAAAATCACGTCGGCGCTCACAGAAGCTATAGATACTGAAGCAAAAGAATTGGTGCCGGAAATGGAGATGGAGGCAGAATTAGCTGCTCTAGAGGTTTCCGAAGTCCCTAAATTGCCAAGAACACCAAGACGAAAGCCCACCCCAACCAAGGAGAGCACGAGGAATAAGAAGGGCAAGCAACTTGCAATACTAGTGCACACATTTCCAAGAAGAAACATATCGAAGCCCACCGCACAGGAGAAGGGCAAAGCCATCAACTTAGAGCTAGAGGAGGAAGAACTCGAAGACATCCCGATGCATGATGAGGATGTGGGAGTTGATGTGGATGAAGTTGAAGCCTAGGGTGTTGACCCTATCACTCGGTTGCCTGACTATGTCCCTCCGCACAAGGGCAAGACCAAGGTGCCGAAATACATCGATGAGAGCAAGACCCCCTTGCAAACCCCTCTGCTACTAGATGAGATTGTTTTCAAAGGACCGCACTTGGCGCGGGTGCCGCTGCTAAAACTTGAGGACTGGGACTTGGCTGATCATGAGAAGTTCCCACACCTGGCGACCGAGCAGCTGATGCGCTGCATCATTGATACGAACACTAGAATGACTGTGTTGGAGCCATGGAGGTGGCTCAGAGGAGTAGACAAGGCAGGGTTGCTCAACCTGCTTTGGGTTTCGCACTACAATTTCACCCCGGTTACAGTAATGGTCTTCAATCAGTTGTTGTGCTCGGTGCATGATGGGTGTCTGTGGCTGGAGGAGCCAATACCCATCACTGATAGGTTGATCCACAAGATCACGCGATTTCCTTACACAAGAGAGAATCTGGCCATTATATTTGGCAGAAAAGGTGGTGAGTAGGCCCTCGCGGAATCCATGAAAGAAAAGTTTAAGCTGGTGAAGAAGCCACACGGATATGCCATATCCAGCATCTACGACCCTGCTGTAAAGGTAGCTACACATATTTTAGTAGGGAAAGTGATGAGGAAGTGTCATGCCGATGAGGTGTTGGTGCCTGTCATCACGCTAGCAGCCCAGAGTGTTGAAGGAGTCTAGTTCAACTGGTTAGACTATCTTGAGAGTTCCAAGTAAACTACTGCGAAGCACAAGAGTTCAACAAGATGTTCCACTACGTGTGGCTCTTGCTGTTGATTGTGCTGATAGCATGGGAGCTTCAAGAGGACAGTTAATTCCCTTCGGTCATGCCAGACCTACTAGAAGCAGTGAAGTACACTTGACTATGGGTGACCAAGGACACAGAGCGAGTCAAGGATAGAAAGATATTCTGGATCTTTATGGAGATGAACATCCGCATGGCCATCAATCATAAACCATGATTGTCACCTACAGTGTATGCCAACCTGTAGCACTACACAGAATTCAAAGTGGACTTTCATCATGTATCCAACAGGGCACGGAAGGACCATGCGCAGAAATGGTATGACTTGCCTTACCTGGCAACAGATGACGCCATTAATGCAATACTTGATCAATGGCTAGTATAGTGGCACACCACAACAGACTTGGCAGTGGGAGGAAGCAAGTCTGTTGTGCAGAGAAAGAAGGAGGAGGCCAAGCTAAAGATGACTCAGTTGGATGAAAAGAGAAAGGAGGCAGCTGACAAGGCCCAGGTGGAGCGCAAGGCCGCGCAGCAGACAACGAAATAGACAGGTGGGATAGAGCGAGGCTTTGACATAGGCGTGAGGTCACCTTCAATTGAGACAAAGGAGGATATGGATGAGCAGATAGAACAACACGGCACAGACCCACAGGCGACGTCTGCCTGTATCAAGCATACAAGGGAGCAGGAGAGAGGAGGATCTAGGAAGAAATCAAAATGCTACTAAGGCATCATTGGAACCAATCATGCTAACAGAGGGTGATTTGTACGACATCGGTGACACGGTGTAGGATGTCACCACGGAGGCCCTACAATAGTTTGAGCAAAATCAGTAGATAATCTTGGGGGCTATCCAGACAGGTTTACAGGAGCTGTAGACCCACGCGTCACAGGATAGCATGGTGTCCACCACCCTGGCTATCGGCACTTCAGAGGCTGCCGAGATGCTGTGCGCGAAGGCCTCCAGTTCGATAGTGCTACCTGATGGAGCACTTACCATGAAGAACGAGGTTGATGGGCCCACTATCAGTGCCCTAAAGGGAGTAGGGTTGAATATGGTAGCGCTCCTAGGTGAAGCACTCCACCTCTTGCAAGATGGAGTGATTGCAGAACAAAGGGCCCGTGAGCATAAAGCCCTCAAGGTGATCAGTGAATAGCGGATCAACAATGAGAAAATGGCACTACAGCGAGATTCTTCCATCATCTCTATGACTGAGGTGACCAATCAGAACAAGTGCATTATGCTGGTCATTGAGGAGGCATGTCGAATGGTCCCAGAGTTGCCATTCCTAAGGAGGAGCAAGTCAAGGTGCGCATCTATAAGCTGGCTATGGGGGTGCGCGACACTCGTACTGAGATGGTGAGGGTTCAGTTGGAGTTGAACCTACAGATCACAGAGTTACAGTTGAAGGCCCAGCCTTCAACTCCACTAGAAGTGAAGGAGCAATGGGCAACCACTGTCACAGAAGCAGTAGCAGTGGTGGCTAGTGCAAGCGCAGACTGCACGCAAACTTTTTAATAGTCGTTTGAGGTCCTAACAAGCTTGCAGGAGGACCCCAATGTACAATGACTAGAGAAAAAAGCGCACGATCTACAACAACACTATGATGAGGTGAAGGGCACAACGCGAACCGTCGTGCTGACACAACGACTAGCAAAGCTGTAGGAGGCCAAGCAGCTGAAAGAATAGGTGGGTGCAACACCGCACAAGGAAGCAGTGCTGAAGGCACGACTGAAGCCCTGGTTGGATGAGGCTTACACGATGACAAGCTCTATTGAAGGAAAGCTTGCGACCCTGCAAGAAACTCAACAAAAGCTTCAAGCCGACAGTTCAGGAGCAGTGACCACAGATGGTCAAAGACGCAAAGCAGATGACTGCACAGTGCACTATTGAGTTTGCGGTCATACAAGTCAATCTGGAAGGTCTTCGTGCTAAGATCCCCTTGCTTACTGAGTGACTTGAGGGTGAGTCACAATGTTTGCATTGGGGGCCTATTGGGAATGGGATCCCCCAAGGATAGTTTTGGGGCTAAAAGCCCATGTTTTGGGTCAAATTTTGTAATAAAATTGTAAAGTATCCACATTTTGTGGTCGCGGGGCGCGAAGGTGTCATGAGTCATAAAGGGTTGTCTGCCCTTATTTTTTTAAAGTAAATGGACTGTAAAAGATCTACCCATGGTCCGTGGACCATGGGATTGTATAAAAAGAGCAAAGTAAGTAAGCTCTAAGTAGTTTTAGAGTCAAGCGAGAGAGTTAGATAGTCATAGCTTTGAAGTAAGAAGTCTAAGTTTCAAGTCATAGCATAGGTAGAGGCTCTGCAGCTGAGTGCGCAAAGACCTAGGGTGGAAGTCTACAGCTAAGTGCATGGAACCCTGCAACTGTGTGCGCAGGGTGGATAGAGTATGTAACCATATGAAGATATCAATAAAGAGAAGCATTCTACAAATTCTGTGTCTTTATTTCCTGTTAATGCATCTTTACATGTTATGTATGAATTTCATTTATAATGCTTATATGATGCACGAATGTATGTAATTACATTGGTTAGGTAAACGCAAGTAAGAACATTTATTTACGCGGTCCTAACTGTGATTGTTTAATAAGATAAGTAAGACACTTAAACTAGTTTGAGAATCTACATGGTACACTGCCCTAGCAGCGCGAAAGAACCCAAGCCACAGGTTAGGGATGCGCGAAGGTCAATCATACCTTTTCATGGAGGTATTGAGGCCGGAATAAAGGGTTAGACTAGCGATCCCTAGAACTTGGTGACCTGCATGGAAGAAAGAATAGAAGGAATAAACCGACATCAAAACCATCTTAGGGTGCGGAAACTTGGTTCCATTATCCCCCCATATTGCTTCCAGTGAGACTTCGGTCCGCACTCTGCGGGCTGATGCCGAAAGGGCCAGTAGTGTAGGGATTTGTTTGTCTAACTAATGTTGAACCTGGGTCAGGCCCCACAAGCCAACAAATGGTTCCTATTTCTAGTACCGGAATCTGCATAAGAGACATGTGATGTCATACCATTGGAATCCAACTAAGAAAGAGATGGCAGACTGGTTGGATAGGAAGATCCATGAATTCGCGGCACAGGAAAACAGAAAATTTTGACTGACAAAGGAACAGTAGCTGGATAGGTACCTATATAAAGAGATCCACGAGATCTTTTTCTGTTCCTTTCCGGTTGAGATATATGATTATTCCTTTCCAGTTGAGCTATATGACTGTTCCTTTCCGATTGAAATCTTCTTTTGTTCCTTGGTTCCGGATTGCGTTGAGAGATGATCTAAGCACATGTAAGTTCATTTAGCTGAAAGTTGTGATATTAAGGATTATGCCTTGCCAAAGTTAATATATAGCTCTTTGGATTATTGCAATGTTTTAGAAATTGGTACATGAAATTAATTGGTTGAATTTGCCTTGAAATTAACTATGGATCTCATAAATCTCTGCTAGTGAGATGTGAGTTAAATGATTTGATTATCTACATAATTTTATTGTGTTATATGTAGTCACATAGGTTTCGTGACTCATATTTTTTTCATACTCAATTTGAATGTCAAATACAAGACTATTAGTCTCGTTAAATGTTGAATGCGTAGGGAATAAATATGGTTTGAATCTTAGTGGACTTGCAGGCTTTAGTTATAAGCCTGCTGAGACTGTTAAATGTTAATGTTTTAGCAAAATCATTTACTTGTGTGTAAATGGTATTTTCATGCCCTTTTTTCTTTATTTTATTGATCAGACTAGCCAAATTGAATCCATACCTTGAGTTTTTATTTTAAGTCCTTAAGCTTTGAATAAAATTAGGGTTGAACTAGACAAATCGTGAGAAAGTAGAAGAATGGTCAAAATCATAAAATTGACTAATTGTAGATATTTTGAGACTTTTGGGGTCAAGATCCTTCGAGGTTATGTTATAGATGGAAGTTCCTGACTGGTGGGCCAAGCCCGACCTTACTTGGGGTAGGGAAAGCAGGAAAACCATATAAAATTGCTCCTAGACCAATGTCTCAACTCGTGGGTCAAGCCCGACCTTAGTCAAGGGTAGGGATCTCGACGATATTGGAGGTTGGGACCCAAGCCAGGTTGAGGATCAGAACCTTGGAGGTGTGTTGAAAAATCAATGTATTTGCATATTAGAGTTGATTCTCCTAACTTGATAATTACTTGTGATATTAGTTGGCCTTTTATTACTTTATTATTTGTTCTTCATCAAGCAATTATCAAACATAAAATACATGAAGATCACAAGAACACAAATAACACAAGATATAGGCTCCAAGCTAGGGAAAAACCCCTCCAAGGGGAAAAACTAGAAATAATTCTTCTCTTTTCATAGAATCAGATCAACTTGAGTCCTCCAAGACACAAAGACCAAACCTCCTCCAAGCACCAAATCATCTCTTCCAAAAGTCTTTCTCAATCAATTCAGAGTTCATCAAATCAAATATGGTCAACATCCACAAATTTTGTTCCAAGACAGAATCTCATCCTTCTTCCTCAAGTCTATAATTTGCCTTGCAATTTGCACAAAAACCCTAGATCCTTCACATGTTTGAGAAAATCAGTCAAAAATTTAGATCTTCTTCTTCTTGCTTAGGATTTCTTCTTCTTTCTTGTTCTTCACTTTTCTTTTCTCCTTCTGCAATATATAAATAAAACTTGTTGATTATTTTTGAAAATGAGAATGAGGTCTTCTCTATATATATTCATCCAAGAGAGTAAAAAGGTGCCTAACAGGGCTGACTTGGTCTTGGAGGACAAAATTACTCTTCTAAACTTAACAAAATAAATTTTGTTTTGTTATAAAGAGTTTAAATGGGACTATAATACATGACAAATGTTCTTCTTTGAATCAAAAAATCCTAGTAGAATGAAGAACATGCTTTGACCTAGATTTGATCATGAAACCCATGCTACAATAAATAAAAATTATTTTTCTTTATACAAATTCATGATTACAAATTTCATTATGAAGACCAAATCTAGTTACATTCTCCAACAAGATGTGTGTTATGGATTTCATTGCAGGGAGGTTGACCTTGACATCCTCGATGGTGGGCCCTAGGCTCAAGTGGTGTGGAAATGGCCACATGGCAGGTGACATGGACCATCGAATGAGATGGAGTGCCATACAAGTGCCATGTGGTAGCACTTATGCTGACATGGCTAGAGTTTTGTTGGGGAAAACTTTAAATGGCCATAATCTATGATCTGGGAGTGAAATTTGAATAAAACTTATTTTGCCAAAAATTTCATGACAAGTTGGTCATGATGGTAATGTTTGTTTACGGTTTCAAAGAAGTTGAAATTTGAGGGATTTTATGACCCCATTTCCATAATTGAACATTGGAGGTTGGGTAATCATAGTAACTACTTCCTTATATCCTTAGTGTGGGCTATGGGTGGTAAGGGGGTATGTTACACTATTTATTCTCCTCATGCCACCCATTCACATCATCTCAAAGCTTTTATGAATTTCAATTCTCTATTTAAATAGTTCTAATTCACTATTTTTTCTAATTCTTTTTTATTTTTATTTTTTTATTTCTAAGTAAAACTATTCTATTAATATGAGACAAAATATAATTACAATGAGGCTCGGGCCTCAGTAGTGCTGAGCATCGTTCATAAAAAAAATGACTGTCTAACCTTGACTGCCCCAACAATGGGGAAACCAGTCCATGAAAGAAAAAAAACCCACACAGGGGTTATCAGTTTTGACCAAAAACATATCAGACATTGCATAAACATAACCGGAAAACACAGACATAACCGAAATTGCCCAGTCATCAAAAAAGCATCCACCTGGCAGAAGGGCGACACCTGGCTGCCAAGTGTCGAAACTAGAGATTGTCTGGGGCCGGTTCTTCCTCGATTAGACACGCGTATTGATACCAATCCTCCTCTTCTGCTGATGTGCCACTGCCTCGAGCTGGATTGGTGCTCGCGGAGCTACCCGCAGCTGCATGTGGTTCGGACGTGTCTCCCGGTCTACTTCCTGAAGCCTGCATGTCGCCAATTCTGCCTTCAGCAGCCTGCTGACTTCCAACCAACTCTTTGCCATGCGGGGTGGCAACATCTTCATTGAGTTGTTGTTTTCCTGGGTTGCGATTGCATCTGTTTCTTTGTGCTGCCCTCTGCTGCTCAGCATTGTGCTCAGGCGGAGCTGCCGGCGGGTCGATTTCTTCAGAGAATGTGATAGTGATGGTGGCAGTGATAACAGGTCGATGCAGGGTGCTGTGGAAATGGAATTGTGTTGTGTGGGGAGCTAGGTGTGGAGGAAGGGGAAATTGGTTTTATGGACATCGACATCCCTCCTCCCTACACCTTGGAGCTGAGCTCTTCCCCTTCCGCTGCAGGTGTCAGGATACCGGCCAGAGAAGGAGCCATAAGGATTGGGAATGTCAGTTGAAGTGGAGGGGGAGACAGAGTCTGGGCTGGGCGTTGCAGGAGGGCAGATGCTCCCGCCACGAGTGCCCCCTCTCCTGCTCCGCATTCGGTGGTGGATGCGAGCCATGGCAGGATTCAAAGCAAGGCTATCAGTGGGGAGATTGGTGGAATGACTTCGCAGAGAGTGAGTGAAGGAGGTCTGAGCGGGAGCTAAATTGTAGAGCCTGGTGTGGGAGAAGTGAAACCCATTGCCAAGGTCTATACATCTAAGCAGCCAACAACGGCTTCCCGTGACTGTGCGTGAGCAGGGCTCTGCAGCTTGAGGAGGGAAAACGTAGTGGAGCAGAGGAGGAGGAATAGCATTATGGTCTGCGGTCGCCATTGCTATGAGCATTATGGTGATGTCTCAGCCAGAGCACTCAATTAATGACACCTGCAAGGTGCCCTGAATACCCGTCAGGTTGGCATGGGGGAAGACGCAGGCATCCATGTGGCCAATCCTCCCGCCGCGCAACCGTCTAATCGCCTTAAATGACTTGATTATCACCCGCATCTGGGTATTTTTTTTTTAATTAATTAAAAGCTTAATTTTTAATATTTATAAGTCTCTTTAAAAATCTTACTTTTAGGACCTTTTATCCCACCCTATCATATTTTTAATATTTTCTTCTCCTATAACTCTTGACCAATCCCTTTCTCCCCTTCCTTTGATTTTGTTCCTCCTTTTTCAAGAAATTTGACTCATTTTTATTAATTTTTTTTCCTAACTACTAAGTTCCTCTACAATCTATTTATTCTCCTCGTGGAACTTGTTCGCGACATCTCAACGATTTTGTGTCCTTAATGATGGGTGGAGTGCCACCCACATGTTAGAAACACTAATTCGAAAACACAGTTCTTTACCAAAAAATCATCTTACAATAATTATAATTTGCATGTCACTTACACAATGAACAATAATTTATGGATCCAAAAATCTAAAGAGAAATAAACCCTCATAGTGTATATTTCAGATTTTTTGGCATAGTTCTATCAAATCCATTGTGACTAACCGTCTAGTGGAATATCCATGGCAGATTACAAACAAGTGATGCTAGTGGATTTATGCAAGAAATTCTCTTGCATATGAGATGAGCCGAGTCTTCTTGTAACTCAAGGGAAATGTAGTGTCAAGGATTGGATATGAGCCCATTGGTGCATCAAGGTACTATGTATTTTTTTTTATCATTTTTATTAATGAAAATAAATCATGTCTCTCTTGCATGCCATGTTATTTTATGTATGAATGTGATCTAGTTGTTTCTAATGCATGCTAACATGCCTTTGGTGGAGGAAAACACCATCATTTTTAGCAGGGCATGTCTATAGGGGATCAGATTGGGAATATTGGAGTGGGATCTTCCGATTGAAGCAGGATCTCCGACACTTATGCAAGGTTTTCAAACCTCATCAACCTACGTGGGATACAAGTATGACCCTCTTGTTTTCTTTGATGAGATGAATCGACCATGGTTGCACCAATTTTTGAGAGTTCAATTTCATCTGTCACACTGTATAGACAATCTTGAGGCGAGATTGGTGGAGCAACAACTCCTTAACTTCTGAGTGAAATTCAAGCTAACACCTTGAGAATATTTGGTTCGTAACCAAGGCATTGATGAAGTTAGCTTTGTTGCATAGAATGGAATGCAATGCTCTAACATCCCTATCACTGGATGACCTCTATAGGGATCACAATTCAATTTTTGTTGGATGCAATTAAAGGATTTCTCACTAAGGTTGGAATTTTGGGTCACACATACATTTGCAAACTCCAATGCATTCCACCAACAAGATCAAAAGAATCAATCTCTGTGGGTGCTCAATACAAATTTCAAAGGGTTCTCTGCAATCAGCCTATGTACTAATCTACAATTTTTGTATCTAAATTTTACTTTCGTAAGTGGTGCCAATATGCCATATGAGCTTGCTTTGATGTAGAAATATTAATTATATAAAAGGGTATCAGAATATCAAGATGTTACCAATTGTGATTTTTAATATTTTCTATTAATAAATAACCTTCAACCATTATAAGTTTAAGTTTCAAACTTCTCCCTGATCACCATAGTTTTGCTAAGTTAAAAGGTCAAGAAGGTTAGTAGTGTGACAAATATTTTGAAAATTAAGTCGAATGTGAGTATAATATGAATAGTATATGAGAAAGTGTTTTTATTCTTCAACCTTTTAGCATTGCACAAGTGATAAACTCTTTCATTCCATGGTGTTTTGGGAATTGACCAATGCTAAGATTAACTATGAAGCTCATGAGAATTAGTTATAATCTTGTAAATGTTCATTTTTTTCTTAATATTAGTCAAGACAAAGATAATTTTGGTTTTCAAGATTATGGTTGATCACCTCCTTATAATATTACAATGTATTTTTTCTCTTTAGCTCTTTATTTGCTGACAATTTCTCCTTAAATTTGGAAGAAATAATATTTTTAATATTATTTGGATTATGCAAAATGATCTCCTCCTTTATTCCCTAATGGTCTAACCAAGATTAGGCATCCTTATTCCAACCTCACTTGAGCCAAATGTGGGGGCTTGGGTTAGAGTTAAAAACAATTTTATGGAACCTCTTGGTGTCCATGTTGTATAACTCCATATTATACATAAAGTACCTAGTCATATCTAAGTTTTGAATGGGGGAATGACTTGCTTAATCAAAAGGATAGGGTAGGGATTATTTCCTTTCATATTGGGGTTGTAGGTTATAAGCTAATTTTGGGTTTGTTCAATATTCCTCCATGATTCTCTGGATATACTGCAACCTGAAACCTCACATCCATATAAAATAACAGGAGTGACGAGAGTCTCGCAAAGGAGCATTTCTCTGTCCCAAATCTAAAGATTTGTCGACTTACAATTGTTTTGAAGCCCATGGTAAGCTTTCCAACCTCCATTTATCATTTTCTCAATGCTATAATTTCAATTGAGCTTATGATGGATGTTGATTCCTAGATATTTGTACGAAGGAAAATCCTCTAAGGAGTTGTTATTATAAATGAAAGTATCATAGGTGATATTTTTTTATTTAATTATCATGACTTTAGTTTTGTCGATATTTATAGTCATATCCATCTTGGAGCATAAATCTTGGAGGATTATAAGTTTCTTGCTAAGATCATAATGGATCCTTGCCAAAAGAACAATATCATCAACATAAAGGAGAAGAGTTATAACCATACTATTGAACATGGGGTCAATACAATATTCATCTTCCAAACTCTATTCTAACTTATCAATATATGCGCCAAAAAGGGTAGGGGAAAAGGACACCCTTTCTTGATTCCAATATTGCATTTAATTTTCTTTTACCAATGCTTAGAGGTGCTAAACTTGGCAATAAAAATTTCTTATAGCCTTGTGACAACAACCCTCAACTCAAGAGGAACCACTATCTCTTCTATCTTCTTCCATATCTTTGTTCTAGGAATGGTGTTAAATGCTTTTCTAAAGTCAACAAAACAACAAAATAAATATGTTTTATTATTCCAACATTCCTTTGCAATTATCCTAAGAGAAACAAGATGGTCTATGGTTGAATTATATATTCTAAGCCCACCTCGAGCTTTAGCCCTTTTACCATGGCTTTCAAGCCAAAGGTTAATCTTCTTTTCCAAAATAAGTTTGTACAACATAACTATTGGTCCTGAAATTAGAGGGAATGATTTTATCTCAACTTCGAATGATAGGCACAATAAGGCTTTGCGTCCAAGGCTTAGGAAGCCTTGCTTTACTGCAAAATTAAAGAGCTTGTGTATGTGCGGGATGAGGATAGGCTATCCCATTTTAAAAATTTCATTTTGGTGTCCTTCAATGTCCTTAGTTTTCCCATTAAAGATATCATCCTCTATAGAGGCATTCAAAATGGTATCTACGGTGTTAGGGGATTCATAGATATTTTTAAGGTAAATATTCTAGTTCTTCAAGGGAATAAAATGGTTTTCTTTAGCCTTACAAACCATAATTTTTCTCCAAAACATTTCTAGGATCAAACTTAAAGAGGTGAAATAATTGCTCTTGCGTTTTTCTTATATAGTATCTTTTCTTTCTTTTAATAAGGGGTTTGTATGTATTTAGCTTATCAAGTTTTAATGTTTCGTTAGCAGCATCCCTAATTGATTTTCTAGCAAGTTTGCAATCAATATCATACCAAGGGTTGAAAGTTGTATTGTTCTTTCTATTATGACACCTTAATAGAGGACTTTTGTGAAAGATTGTTTCTTAAAAGTTAACTCAAAAGAATTTAAGTTATTGGTATCATTTTCTTTTATTTGCGACATATGACCTTTTAAAATATATATTTCAAGATTGCATTTATATATATTATTGTGAAATATTGTTTTCAAAAGTGAATTTAAAAAGCCTCCGAGAGGGTACCTCATTTGGCAAGCTCGTGATATATAAATGTATGTGAGTGATGAAGGCCCAGTCTCGCGATATATAGAGGTATGTGAGTGATGAAGGCCCCATGTTCAATTCCCCACCATCCTAGGGGAAGTGATGAAGATTCCATATTCATTTCCCCACCCTAAGGGGGCTCCCTAGATAAATCTAAAGGTTATAGTGGTGATAGTACTGAGAAAAAAAATCGATTTAAAACAATTTAAGTTAATATATATAAAAAATTAAGAATAAAACATTTATTTTGTTTATAGTGAAGAGTATTGTAAAGTATCTTGAAAATATTAATTATGAAAATTAAATTTGGATGGAAAAAATAATAATTACTCTGCCCAACCATTTAAGATAAATTTAATTAAAGTTTCCTCAAATTTTACCCTCTAAAAAAAGTTTTACATTGCAAGATTTTGTTTCATTGTCTTTTATATAAATACTTCTATTCACTTTCGCATTTGAGTTGTCTTTAGTGCCATTTTTTGGAAGCTTTTCCCAATGGGTTTTTCTGGTCTAATTTCTCTAAAATCCAAAAAGAATTTATTTAAATCACAAGTTTGATGAGTAACCTTGCACAATCGAAGTGCCCTAGGGGTTTTTCAGGGTGTTGAATCCATATATATAGTCAAAAAAACAAATTTAAATAACACAAATCAAGATTTCACCTCAAAATTTTCCTCAAGGATCCAGCACGAAAACTCTAGAAAATCACACTAAAGACAAGTCCCTTTGACATTCTCATTCCTACATTGAATAAGTATGTTAGTTCTAGTAATTGAATTCAAATTATCCTTTTTACAAACAAAATAAGCTGCCAACGAAAGAAAAAGTTGTAGAGCTATACAACAACTAATGAAAGTTGAGGCGGGTTTGGTGGGAGGTGTAATCTTATCTTGATGTTGCACTCATATTGAGTTTTGTATTGGGTTTAGATTGCACCAATTAATGTGCGTGCCCATTCGTTGAAAACTTTACCTTGCAGTCGTTGATGGCAAGCCTTATTTCCTATGCTATGCGTTATTTAATGCCCCTAAGTACATCCTCTGCATCTCTCCATAAGGACAAAGCACATGGATTACGGCTTCCAATAAATCATATGCTATATAATATTTAAGACTCTTAACAGAGCCTGATGCTATACCATGACATAACACCATCACCATAAAATCATCACATTATTGCTTGCCATATATCAGATCATAACATTCCGGTGTTGTGTCCTTTCTGGTGACGATGGGCAGCAAATACCGGGTCGTCGCTAAGATGTGACGAGCTGATGAGCTGCTAGGTTTTAGGTTAATTGCCAGGTTAGGTTGAGGTGACAACGATTAGGATGATGCACGTACACGTAAAATTAAAGCGCTCAATTAAAATTTGAATACCAGGCTATAAAATTTGAATTTGAATTTGAAAATGAGAGGGGAATTTTTAACATTAGTTTATTATTTGAAATTTTGAATTTAAGGGGGAGCGTATTTGGACGATTTGTGAGTACATAGCAGTTCTTACATGTTATTTTGTTTCTTGGGGTACTTGCTTAATAAATTTGAAGAGACGCTACAATAATCGGTAATTAAATATCTCCATGGAACTGGAAATGTCCATGTTCTTCATTGGCTTAAGAAATTATCAAATTTAGTTGTTATTTTCATGGGATTAAACCATACACTTATTTTCAAAAAAAATCTTAAAAAATGAGAATTTAAGTAGAAATTAATCTCAGACAAACAAAATGACATTAAGAGAACTATTTATATCTATATAACTTGATTTTTTTCAAGAATGTGAAATTCAAATTTATGTTATGCAAATAAATAAAAAACTATCATTTTACATAAATAATAAAATCTAAATTAATTATAATACATTTATTTCTCTCATATGTTATAAATCAATTTATTCTCACAATTTTTAGTCGTCCTTATGGAGAGATGCAGAGGATGTACTTAGGGGCATTAAATAATGCATAGCATAGGAAATAAGGCTTGTCGTCAACCTAGGCTGGCAATTAACCTAAAACCTAACAGCGCTTTAGCTCATCACATCTCAGCGACAACCCGATATTTGTTGCCCATCTTCACTAGAAAGAACACAACACCGGAATATTATGATCCGATATATGGAAAGAAATAATGTGATGGTATTATGGTGATGGTGTTATGTCAAGGTATAGTATCAGGCTTTGTAAGAGTCTTAAATATCCTATAGCATAGGATTTATTGGAAGCCATCACATTGCACTTGTGTCGTCGAATGGGGAAGGTAGAAGGACGGAATGTCGTTTCACCCATAATTGTGTGATTCGAAATAATAACCCATTACATATTGTTATTATGTATTTAAATTATTATTTTTTTGAAGAATTTTACTATACGGTAATAACAATTTTGTTTTAGTTAAATAATATTTGGTAATTAAAGGACAAATCTACCGAGGCAGAGGAATTGTCGAGATGGCTACATTTAGATAGAATTTAGGCAAAAAAAAATTCAACAAATCTTGCAAAAGCAGTGTTTAAATCATGTTTTTGAATATGGCAATGGATTCAACACCATCAAAAATCTTTGGGGCACCCAAAATCTTAAAATGTAACAACTTTAACCTAGATTTACAAAAATCTCTATCAAAATTTTCATAATTTTTAGGGCAACGACCACATAATTAAATACGTATTTTAAATTTTAACACAAATGTTTAAATAATTAAAGTAAATAATTATTCATATTGAATGTTAAATTTGGTTGAATTGTGATAATAAGTAATAAATACAAAATAAATTCCTTAACTGAATAACTACTTTGCTTGTCAAATAAATTGTTTATTGATATAAATTTAAAAAAAATGGAAATATCTCAACAATATAGTGAGAAGGTGGAAGTTCATGTGGGAGAATATTTTGGAATTAAGTCAATTATATATTCAAAAGTTGTTTTTTATATAATTTAGTTGGATTTTTTTAATATAATTTAATCAAACTGTTGGGCTTTATTCATTGGGAGTTATTATCTAATACTTTAAAAACATAAAACTATTTGAGTAGAAATATATAACAAGTTTAAAGATACTCATAAAAACATTGAAAATGGATTAGGGAAGTTTGTACTTCACTTCCTTGAGATTGTCAAAGCATTTTGCAATCGAAAGAGGTGTGATGTCAAAGGGTTTTGCAATTGAAGGAGGTGTGGTTTTAAGGTGTAGTGTTTATGGCCGGCAAACAGTTTTGGCAGATGGATGTGGTATTTCTCTTGTTCAAGAATATTATTAAGATAATCATATTTAAATTTTATTGAAATGGCCTAAATCACTTAACCTTTTTTGAATAAACAATTTGCATGTTCCTTTATATTTTTATTTTTGAATAAATTGTTAGGAAATTCTCATCACTTTTTAATATTTATATATTAAAAACTACGACTATTAATTCATAAGCAATAAAAGGTATTATCAATTTATTTTAAGCCTAAATGTAGATTGAATGCCAATATCAAAATAATTATTTTTCTTTTTTATAATTAAGTTAAATTTTATATATAAATAATGGTTTAAAAAAAAATTAAATAATAAGTTTTAGATTATTTTTAAAACAAATTTATAATATTAAAAATTTAATTAATATTATTTAGTTTGAAATAAATTTCACGATATTTGAAAATTAAATTGTTTTATTTTTTTATTATTATTATTAATCATAAATAATTATAAAAATTTCAAATAATACCTAGCTATAATCAATTATTCTTATCTTTTAATAAAATCATAAATGATTATTCTTATTTTTTAATAAAATCATAAATAAAAATATTTTGCTCAAGTTAAAATAATTATAAATTAAAATATAATAAGTTTTCAAATTACTATAAAATAATAATATATAAATATAAAGTGAAATTAATCACAATATTTTGTTTTATTTATAATTCATGAAATAAGATATTATATTTTAATTTTGTTTGCTTTCCTTGATAATAGTTAATTTTTAAACATTTTTTAATATGTGTTTAAGCATAATAATTAACCTAATTTATATTACTTATATTAAAACAATCTAGATTAGAATTGTCCCAACAAAATTTTGGGCAATAATGTCATAGATTATGCGATTTTAGATATCCCCATTTACAAACAAATAATAAATTTTCACATTTTAAATGACTGTGAACCTGAATTTCATCATTCCATGATATACCTTTATCCCTAACCCTAAAAATTTTCTTGCACAAAAAATCTATTGAGGAAAAATGGAGTAACCCAAGATACTTTCTTTTTGATAAAAATAAAGTTAATATTTTCTCAAAGACTTGACCTAAATATCCTATCCTATAAGAACTGACAAATCTCTCTACTTCCATTAACAAATTCTATATGGAAGTGCTAAGGAAAAATAAAAATAGGATAGTCGACTCATGGTATGACAACATATCTCAAATTGGTAGAAAATCCATCATGATACTACCATTGACTGCTTAAAATTGGATAAGATAAAAAGATAAAAAATCATTATTAAAAGGAAAAGGGGCACTACATTGATAGATATCAAGAGAAGCTTATCCACCTATCAAAGATCAATCCTAAGAGATTGTGGAGGTGAGTTTTGATTTATAAAACTAAAGAAAATAATGCAATCCTCTAAATCAATGAAATTTCTACTTCAAAAATCTTTATGAATCTCCTATTATTGTGGACAACATTCCAAATGTTTGTATACATGATGAAGTGGTTTTTATAGAAGACTTAAAGTTTGGGGCTAAGAAACTTACAAAGCGGAAATCTAAGGACATCCAAGATACAATGATGAAATATTGAAAATTTGAGGGCCTATCCTCACCCATGATATACACAAGTTCTTCAATTTAGCAATTAACTAGGGCTTTTGTAACCCATACTCAAAAAATCATTATTCTTATCATTAAAATTACAGATATAAATGATCCCTCTAATTATAAGACTACTATGATTATCCTCGTCTTAGCCAAGCTTTAAGTAATTATTTTGGGAAAAAAGATAAGCATATGGCTTGAAAGTCACATAAAAAAGTTAAAGGACAAGTTGGATTTAGGGGATATCATTTGATTTGGACCATCTTGTTCCATTGAGGATCATTATGGAAGAATATTGCAATAATAAAACCAATCTTCTTGGTTGTTTCTTCAATTTTAGAATTTTTTTGGATAATATTCCTAGGACTAACTTTTTGGATAGGTTAAAAGAGCTAAAAGTTCCTAGTGAGCTAAGAGCTATTATTATAGGGCTATATGAAAGTGTCATTCCCAAGTTTAGGACATCGAGGGGTTTTTAGAAGAAATTAATTATAATATAGGATTCAAACAAGGATGTCCCTAATCCTCTTGTAATATTCCTAATTAGCCATGGCTAATTGGGATATTCAATTTTGCCCAATTTTTGCCTTCTATAGTTATTTGTAAATAAAAAAAGTGAGGATGGGGGACATAACTCACTTTAAGAAAAAAAAGTCACTTCCTAGTAGCACAACGTTGTGACTTAAAGAGGAGCCAAGAGGGCCAAAGGGGGACACAGAAATGGGACCCACGCAGACACATGGAGGGACTGCGCAGGAGGAAAGAACACGTGGCAAGAGGAGAATCACGCAGGAGGAAGTGAGCCTAGGGATTGTGAGAGGTAGAGGCTATAAAATAGAGAGGAGCCCCCTCATTTTGGATCATTCAGTTATGTGCATTTTGAGCTAGTCGTTTCGACTTCTGAGCACGCTGGTTGTTTAGCTAGTCTGCAGCACTGTTTAGTGCATTGAGTGTCTCCGTTCGGAGATCTCACCCTTAGCCCTGGGGGACTTCGAGTGCCTACTCGGGCAAGGTATTTCCATCGGTATTTCAGCAGTAGTTTTATCAGCATTTCAGTAGCAGTTTCATCGGCATTTTGGAGGACTGCGCAACACTTGGAGAGGGACACAGTTCTTTTTGGTTGTAGTGCTGGATTGGGGTTTGTAGGTGGATTTATGCTGGGAGATTGAGCAGGGGTCCAGCTCTTGTCTCATTGGAGGATTTTTGGCAAGGTTTCAGGAAGTGTTTTAGGCAGAGTTTAGTGGGGTTTTCTTCAGTGGCAGCGCAGGGCATTGAAGAACTGCGCAGAACCCCAAGAGGGTGTTTTTCGGGGGTCAGCCATTCCAGGAAAGCTTCCTGGGTTTTTCTGGGTTTCTTGAGTAGAGCCCGAATCCATAGTTTCAACTTTTTCCGAGGAGGGGAGCAGCCCCAAATCATCAGCAGTAGCATCCACGCAGAGAGGACATTTTTGTCATTCTGAGAGTATTTCTTCGCTTGCCTTGTGCAAGTCAAGGTGCCATCTGTGTAATCACCTCTTGTACTCATTTTATTGCTCAGTATAATAAAATGGCTTAGCATTTCTCACTGTATTTCTTGTGTATCTGCTTATATTTCCGGTTTACATTATTATATGTTGTTCCACTGTTATTTTATCACTTCTGGGTTATTATATCATTTGCACATATTTGGTTGGAGTTTTGCTAGGGTTTGAGGAATATTCCGGGTTAGGAATATTACAGTGGTATCAGAGCATAGATCTGGCTCAGCCTGTGGAGCTAACAATATATGACATCGGGGAAAAACCCTACATTTGTTACAGAGGTAGGAGATACAGAGACACTGGACGTAGGTTGGAGAATACTTACGGAGAGGGAGATTGTGTTCCTATGGCAGACGCAGAACAAGAGGAACCTGTGGTAGACGCAGAACAGAGAGAGCCAGTAGTGGACGCAGAGCAGATGGTAGATGAGGACGGGAAGAGATTTGCGGATATGCTTCTCAAATCAGTGCAGGATCTGTCGAGGCAAATTGAGGTGATGGGGTAGGGATTCACGACAGTAGATGCCAGACAGCGTGAGAGCCCACAAGTTTTTCAGATTGGTGAGGGATCAAGTGCATCCCATCATTTTCCAGAGCAACATGATATTGCGCAACAGGTGGCCTCACATGCCCTTACACGCTCTACCATGCCCATGTTCTTAGGAGCAGACACGGGGGTCGAAGCCCAACAGGAGGCAGAGCCCGGGCCATATGGGCGATTATTTTGCAAAGTACCAGGCATATGGGCAGGAGTTCAAGGATGCTCTCTCATTTAGAGACTTTGTTCAGCTCCAGCGGGATAGTAGGTCCTGCAATCATCACAGAGGAAACTGTCATTACCATGATGGTGACACCCACCGTGTAGTGAGTAGATTCCAATTGCCTACATTTGATGGTTCATCAAACAGTTCGGCGAAGTCTTGGGTGGAGAAGCTGGATATTTATTTCCAGCTTAACCAGATGTTGGAGGCAGAGGCCATCAAGGTGGCAACATTGCATTTGGATGGCGAGGCCCAGGATTGGTGGTTACACGGGATGGTTACACTCGGGCACTCTACAGTGACGACATAGGTGGAGTTTACCAGGAGGTTGATGGAGCGATTTGATCGGAGGGATCCAGAGCAACATTTTGTCGATCTGACGAGGCTCAAACAAACAGGGAGCCTAGAGACCTACATTGCAGATTTCTTGAGGGTCTCCGTGATGGTGCCAGACCTATCCACGACACGAAGGGTCTATATGTACATTGAGGGGTTAGCAGAGCCACTTCAGGGTCTAGTCCGATCCACTAGACCAGCCACGCTCCAAGATGCTATCAGCAGGACCCGGGACTTATAGGATGTCTTACCCAGGACCCGGACACCTTACCCCCAAAGACAGCCTTTTCAGTCTAAGGGGAAGGATGTGAGGATTCCACCTCCAAAGGGGAATCCAGGACGAGTACAGATCGAGGACGATGTCAAGAGGGAGCTGAAGAAGAAGTAGTTGTGCTTCACATGTCAGGAGTCGTGGGCACCAGGACATAGATGTGCTGCTGGTAAAGCACATTTTATTGAGGTCTTCTCTGAGAGCAGTGGAGAAGAGGATGACGAGGATGATGTGGAGGCAGGAGATAGCCATGCCATACAGGGACCTTTTCCACCTCCACTGCCAGTAGCGGGTGGTGCATCTTTTGCACCTACCGCAGGGGCCCTTTCAGCATTGCGAGGAGTTCCCAAGTATCTGACGCTACGCGTACGAGGGACAGTACGTGGCCAACGGGTATCAGTTTTGGTTGACAGTGGGGCAACCCACAACTTCATCGATGCACAGATGGTTGAGCGGAGAGGTATTCAGACATAGAGCTTCGATGGGTTTTCAGCCTTGGTCCTAGGAGATCAGACCATGATGTGTGCTCGATATGTTTTAGAGCTTTCAGTGACGATGGGCACCTACACATTGACTGACCACTTTTCCGTGGCTGATATCCTGCCACCAACATGATACTGGGTGTCCAATGGCTTATAACTCTAGGGAAGGTCACGACGGATTGGAAGACCCTAGAGATGGAGTGGGATGATGAGAAGATAGGGAGGCATGAGAAGATAGGGGGACAACACACATATCCGCCTCAAACTGTGTCGGCTCATCGGATGGAGGCAGTCTTCTAGAAGGGAGACATAGAGTGGGCAGTGGAGCTACGGGCATCAGAGGCAGGGACTACAGGGCAGATGGTACATCCAGAGATACAGTCCATCCTTGATCGGTATGCCATCGTGTTTGGGGAGATTCCACCAGGACAACCACCAGATCGGGGGTTTGGGCACACCATCGAGCTTGAGCAGGGCATACAGGTAGTGATCACCACCCCCTATAGGCACCCCAAGGTCTATCAGGACGATATTGAGTGGGCTATCCAGGAGTTGTTGGCTCTTGGGCACATTCGACCGAGCACGAGTCCTTTTGCTTCTTCTGTGGTGTTGGTGAAGAAGAAGGACGGTACATTGAGAGTGTGCATTGACTACAGGGCCCTAAACAAGAAGACCCTAAAGAACAGGTACCCCATACCCAGGATCGATGAGTTGATGGACGAGTTGAGGGGAGCATGATTCTTCTCAAAGATTGATTTGAGATCTGGGTACCATCAGATTCGCGTGAGGGAGCAGGACATTCCCAAGACCGCCTTCAGGTGTCACTATGGGCACTTTGAGTTCTTGGTGATGCCTTTTGGGCTAACCAACGCCCCCGCTACATTTCAGTCCTGCATGAATCACATCTTTCGTAGTCACTTGAGGAAGTTTGTGTTGGTGTTCTTTGATGACATTCTCATTTACAGCAAGACTTGGGAGGAGCATCTCCAGCACATTGAGACAGTACTGCATATCTTACAGGAGCAACAGTTCTATGCCAAACTCTCCAAGTGTGAGTTTGGGTTGACGGAGATGTTGTATCTGGGACACATAATAGGAGTGGATGGAGTGAGAGTCCACAAGGAGAAGATCAGGGCCATCAGAGAATGGCCGGAGCTGAGAAATGTGATGGAACTTACGGGATTCATTGGCATTTGTACTTACTACCGGAAGTTCGTCAAAGGTTTCTCGCAGCTTGCTGCACCCCTGACAGATTTGACAAGGAAGGGGGCATTCAGTTGGTCAGATACGACGCAGCGAGCCTTTGACAGGCTCAAGGAGGTCATGAGTAGTTGCCCAGTGTTTGCATTGCCAGATTTTACGCAGCCATTTGTTTTGGAGTGTGATGCATCGAGAGAGGGGATCGGCGCAGTGTTGATGCAGGGAGGTCACCCTATAGCCTTTGGGAGCCGGAAGCTCCTTTCACACGAGAGGTTGTATTCTAGATATGACAAGGAGAGGTTGGCCATCATGCATGCATTGGCTAAGTACTGGCATTATTTGGTGGGTAACAGGTCAGGGTGAGGACTGATCACAATAGCCTCAAGTTTGTTTTGGAGCAGAAGCAGCTACAAGAGAGGCAGCAGAAGTGGATAAACAAGATCCAAGCATATGAATTTGACATTGAGTATGTCAAGGGTAAGAACAACGTGGTAGCAAATGCCCTTTCACGTAGACCAGCCACGTTGTCTCTTATGAGCTTGGATACAGATTGGAGGGCTCGACTCTTAGTAGAGTACTCCAAGGACAGGTTTGCATGTGAGGTTCTGGATGGGCAGGTGGCAGATGACAGGTACAAGGTGGTCGATGAGATCATCTATTACAGGGACCGGATCTTCTTGAATGAGGGGTCTCAGCTCAAGAAGAAGATACTCCAGGCATCACATGATTCACCTTTGGCAGGACATCAGGGGTTTAAAAAATCCTACAGGGTCATTAGGGAGAGGTTCTCATGGAAGGGCTTCAAGGAGGATGTAATCCAGCACATCCGGGAGTGTGATGTTTGCCAGAGGAACAAGGGAGAGATGAGCCATCCCGTGGGATTATTGCAGCCTCTTCCCATTCTGGAGGGGAAATGGGAGAGTATTTCGATGGACTTCATCACAAGGTTGCCTATGGTACAGGGCAAGGATTGCATCTTTGTCGTCGTTGACCAACTGACGAAGTACGCACATTTTGTTTCCATATCCACACACTATACAGCAGCACAGGTGGCCAAGCTGTTCTTTAGAGAGATCTTCATGCTACATGGTCTTCCTAAGACCATCGTCAGTGATAGGGACAACCGTTTCATGGGTGGATTTTTGGAGGAGATTTTTCGGTTGGTGGGGACGGAGTTGAAATCGAGTACCAGTTATCACCCACAGATGGATGGGTAGACAAAGATAGTTAACAAGTGGCTAGAGGGCTACTTGCGTAACTATGTCAGTGGGTAGTAGCGAGAATGGTTGAGGTGGCTACATCTAGGGGAGTACTGCGAAAATACTTCACTTCACATGTCCATTGGTATGTCACCATTCTATGCCTTATATGGGTATCATCCTTTATCTTTTGCTGATGTGATGTTTGGTGATAGCAAGGCTCCCATAGCCAAGATTTGGATCCAAGAGAGTTAGGATATTCTCCGAGCTCTCAAGGATAACATGGCTACAACACAGAACCAGCAGAAGCTGTATGCCGACAGGGGTCGGGTGGAGAGACAGTTCGAGGTAGGGGACATGGTCTACCTACGATTACAGCCATACTGATAGTCGTCACTAAAGCAGAAGGGGGATGAGAAGCTCAAGCCCCGCTTTTATGGGCCGTACAGGGTGATACGCAGGGTTGAACAGGTTTCATATGAGTTGGAGCTGCCCCAAGGCAACAAGATTCATAACGTTTTTCATGTATCATGCCTGAAAAAGGCATTGGGGCAGCAGGTGATAGTGACAGATGAGCTACCACCCATGGATGACGAGGGGCATTTGGTATTGCAGCCGAAGGCTATCATTGATACCAGGGAGAGGCAGCTGCGGAGCAGGACAGTCCGGGAATTCTTGGTGAGGTGGAGGAATTTACCGGATGAGGATGCCACTTGGGAGAGTGAGAAGATCTTGTAGCATCCGTCACTTCAATTACTTGAGGAAAAGCAACATTTTGCTGGGGGAGACAGTAATATTCCTAATTAGCCATGGCTAATTGGAATATTTGATTTTGCCCAATTTTTGCCTTCTATAGTTATTTGTAAATAAAAAAAGTGTGGACAGGGGACATAACTCACTTTAAGAATAAAAAGTCACTTCCTAGTAGCACAACGTTGTGACTTAAAGAGGAGCCAAGGGGGCCAAAGGGGGACGAAGAAATGGGACCCACGCAGACACATGGAGGGACTGCGCAGGAGGAAAGAACATGTGGCAAGAGGAGAATCACACATGAGGAAGTGAGCCTAGGGATTGTGAGAGGCAGAGGCTATAAAATAGAGAGGAGCCCCCTCAAATTTGGATCATTCAGTTATGTGCATTTTGAGCTAGTCGTTTCGACTTCTAAGCACGCTGGCTGTTTAGCTAGTCTGCGGCACTGTTTAGTGCATTAAGTGTCTTCGTTCGGAGATCTCACCCTTAGCGCTGGGGGACTTCGAGTGCCTGCTCGGGCAAGGTATTTCCATTGGTATTTCAGCAGTAGCATTTCAGTAGTAGTTTCATCGGCATTTTGGAGGACTGCGCAGCACTTGGAGAGGGACGCAGTTCTTTTTTGTTATAGTGCTGGATTGGGCTTTGCAGGTGGATTTATGCTGGGAGATTGAGCAAGGGTCCAACTCTTGTCTCATTGGAGGATTTTTGGCAGCGTTTCAGGTAGTGTTTCAAGTAGAGTTTAGTGGGGTTTTCTTCAGTGGCAGCGCAGGGCATTGAGGAACTGCGCAGAACCCCAAGAGGGTGTTTTTTTGGGGTCTGCCATTCCAGGAAAGCTTCCTGGATTTTTCTGGGTTTCTTGAGTAGAACCCGAATCCATAGTTTCAGCTTTTTCCGAGGAGGGGAGCAGCCCCAAATCATCATTTGTTTTCTAGCAGCACAGCAGTAGCATCCACGCAGAGAGGCCATTTTTGTCATTCTGAGAGTATTTCTTCACTTGCCTTGTGCAAGTCGAGGTGCCATCTATCTAATCACCTATTGTACTCATTTTATTGCTCAGTATAATAAAATGGATTAGCATTTCTCGCTGCATTTTTTTGTGTATTTGCTTATATTTCCGGTTTACATTATTATATGCTATTCCACTGTTATTTTATCACTTCTGGGTTATTATATCATTTTCACATATTTGGTTGGAGTTTTGCTGGGGTTTGAGGAATATTCCGGGTTAGAAATATTACACCTCTACTCTCTTCGTATTTACATTGATAAGCTAGAATGTTGGTTGGAAGAAGTTAGGTGTACTAGCTTGAATATTGGTAGCATAGTAATCATCTTTCTTCACTAGAACTAAATGTTATCAAAATGTCATAATGTTTATTGAATGCGATAAATTTATACTTGTCTTTGAGAATGTGGTGCACTTTATATGCATTTGTATAATAAGTTAATGTTTTTTTTTTCAAGGTTAATCCAAAGGGATGGATATGGAGTCCAAATTTATGAATTCCCTTACTCAAGTGTAGTTCAGTTGGGGAAATGAACATGCTCTACTCTCTTGATGGTATTAGTGTTATTATGAATAATTCAATGGGTTATCATTATTCCCCCCCTGAGCCTCTTGCTCAAGGTGGGAACCCCAACTTTTTGTGGGAATCAACAACACAATAACACCATCTTCCTCTTTGACTCCTTCTTGCAAAGGTAATAGTGTGTGCTTCTTACCATCTTTTTCAATTGTATATGTATTCCTTCTACCATCATGGATAACTCTTCTATTATACTGTCATGGCCTTCCCAATAAAATATATTATACATCGATGGGAATTATATTATCTAATATTTCATCCATATACCTCCCAATCAGAAATTCTGCCTTACATTGTTTATTTACTAGAATTTGATGCCGTTTTTGCAGCGTGGACACTTTATAAGGGGTGGGATTTCTTGTTCTTTTCAAATCAAGTTTCTTTACCAACTCTATAGAAACAAGATTGTTTATACTACCACTATCAATTACAACCTTGCTACACTTACCTCTTAACTTGCACATAGTCATTAACAAAATTGAACAAGCTTTTCCTTTGAGATGATTCCTTAGCTTCTTTCTTTGATTTGATTAAGAATCTTTTCATGAGCAAGAACATTCCTCTCTCATAATTTTTATAAGTGGATTCACATTTTATTCTTTTTTTTCTTTCACGTGGGCACTCCTTTAACCTGCTAGATTGTTTTTTGGCCATTCAGGTGATGTATGCCCAATGTTCCACATGTGCATCATCTAGGTTGGTAATCTCTACCTCTACCTCTAAGAAACCGTCTTTACCTCTAAAATCACTACCTCTCGATGATTGATTACTAGAAATTGCAATTTGTTCTATGGGAGGTTGGGATCTTCATTTGTTGTGCTTTCCCTTGTACATGACTATTTTCCTGGCTATCTTCTCACTCTATTTTCTATTGATCCTTTCTTTAGCCTTTAAAGCACCTTGTTTTAAAATATCCATGAAAAGCCTTCACAGGTTTTATTATATTTTAATATACTAGTTGCAGACATAATTATTGGACTCTTTGTCCATGTTCCATTCGATTAGATTTCCCCTCTACTACATCATTCAATAATAATAAAATAATGATATATTTGTAAATTATCAGATAGACTCATAGTACACTGAGAACCCACGTTGAGTCTCACTACACGACTATCCCTCCTCATTCACCATCTTTATTTTCTTTAATTAGGTATGAATATTTCCATTTCATGCAAGGACTTTTAGGTCTGTCGAAACCCTTCGTATATGGGAATCCCTTATCCTGATTGAAGATTATTTAAATGTGCTAGCATGGCTATTTAGACCTACCTGTATGTCTCATTTATGAAATTATTTATCACGGAAAATTGATGTAGCGAGAATCTATCACGTCTCAAAACTGGTATTGTCCTTATGATCTCGAGTGCGAAGCTGGAGGTATAATATGTTCACGTGCCTTTGCGTCGGAAGGTTTGGGAAGGTAGGTGGGTGTTGCATTCCCTATTCATGGATTGCAAAGATCCTTATTTATTTAATACGAAATTGTGATTTTTTTAAATAACCTGTTTTATTTTGTTTAGTTATAAGGGAGAATTTCTTCCCCTATATATATATAAAATTGGTTTTTTAAATATCTGTAAAATGTGATTAAATAATTTATAAATATTTAATGTTAAATAAATTTTAATTAGTTTGATTTTATTTTAAGCTTTTATTATTATTATTACTATAAATGGATGTATAGGATATAGTTTATTATGAATTTTGAATTATCAAAAAGAATATGTTTTTTAATTAAAATAAAAAATTTCATAATCATATGAACTTTTAATTCTTCATGTGGGATCATTATTTAGGATCTTTTTTTAAGCAAGCTAACTTTCATTATATTTTTAAAAGTTTACATAGAATACATGCATGGATAAACATGAGTAGACTAAGTCTCAAATGTGTTCATTTTGTGTGCAAAAGGCTTCCTGACCTAAAGCATGTTTAGAAAGAATCATCTTCCCTTAAGTGGAAAACCATATGGTCTCCCTAAGAGTTTAAAAACCAATGTTTGACATAATAGGACCAAAGCAAAAACATGTGTAGCGAAAAAACGGTGGATTGAAACAATAAAATACCAAAGAAAAACAATAAAATAGAGGTTGAGAGAGTCTTTCCTGGAGATGGTTAACGAGCTTGCTCATGTTGAGCGAGATACTAGAAGGGAGCATCATAGCGTTCAGGTAACCAATGAGGTTGTTCCCCTTCAAAAAAACACACCACCTATGCTAGTGTTGGCCTCATACTGATAAATATAAATCTTCGGATGGATTGCATCTGCAATCTTGTTGGTAGAAGAGAATTCCTTCTCCTCATGACCAGAAGAGTCGAGATTGTCTGGTTGCTAGTCCTTCCTTTTTTGGGACCCTAGATGTTTATGGCTTGGAGGATTAGTACCTTAATAAATTGAGTCTGCATTTTCCAAGTTAGCAAGAAAGTTAGATGAAGGCCACAAAGGGAGAGGATGAGGGAATTGAATTCCCAGAGTGTCTTACAGGGCCATCAGATTCAATCGAGTTTTGAATGGATAGAGATGTATGTCCACAATTCTAGTTTCCACGACACATAAGACTTCCTCTTAATCTCTCGGATGACGACCAAGAAAGTTCTTGACTACCTAGTGACACTTAGTATTGTTTTTTAGCTCTTGTGATTCCATTATTATGACTGGGTGTCTGATGTCCAGTGGAAAATCCTCATCAAATTATTCCATTCCTTGTTCGTGCTAGGGGGGGGGGGGGTTATGGCCTCTTCCACACCCTCCTCTTTTGGCACGCCCTTGTTCATGGACCACAATTTTAAGGTAGGAAAATTCTTTTCCTTTAGCGTCGAGCTCCCTGATCGTCGTTGCTTTGCAAATGCAATGGAGGCCAACCACTTGCAAAGCAGTTTGAATGTGAGAATGAATGTCCCTTGGTGTAATAATGCCTTATTTCATGTCCTGAGTAGGGTATGAGTGCCCTGTCCTCATTTGTTCACCACCTTCCCTTCTGCATTGAATGTTATCTGCAGGGCTGACAGAGGAGAGTCACCACCCATCCCTGTGCATTAATGTGCTAGATCGCACTAGCATGAGGAGCTTGATGGGCACCAGAGTTTGGGAGGACACTAAATTTGGGCTGTTGAAGTTATGCAACATAGTTTCATATTTCTAATAAATAAAAAAATACAATTATCATATTGATCTAAAAATTGATATCAAAATATCATCAATATCCCATGTTGTTCCTTAATATGTTCCTGACTATATAGGAACTATTTCAAGGCATCTTGGACCCACTTTTAACCTCAAGTTGGTTCTTGGGCTAGAGGGGGCTCCCTCAACTATTGATAATAGATAAGTTCTTATTATTAATAAGAAGTGGTCTATTCTTTAATATCATAACGTCATATTCAAAATAGAATGAGATGATAAATAAGGTTAAGAATAAATGGCAGTAGGCACCAATAAAACATTGTAAACCTTTTAGATCAAAATCTTATCCATTAGACATAGAATCTCAAAGTGCATAGCACAATAACTAAAAGTGAAAGGTGGAATAAGCTTAAAGAAAATAATAAACCTCAGGTGTGGTAGTGAGTAATGTAGTCATAAGAAACCTAAGATGAAGAAAAGTGAATTGTTGGGTATTAAAATTAATCCAACTAATAAACATTTGTTTGATGATTTTAATGATCATCTTAAATGCATATACACAAAGGCATGGAAAATAGTGAAAACTAATCTAAATTCTTTGACCATGTTTTGTTTATTGTATAAAAATTTCATACAAACCATAAATATAAATAAATAAGAAAATCAAATTGTCTCTATAAATGTTGAATATATATAGAGATGAAAAGTGAGAAGCTGAAACCCAAAAACTGACATAGTAACAAGTCTCTACTATCCTTGAGACATGAATCCAATAAACAATTCACTTAGATATAAGAAGTTTACAATTAGCCTTAAGAGATGAATTACAAAGAAAACTCACCTCTCTCATTGTTGCCAAATTATCTCTCCCTTGTTTTCTAATAAAAGTTATTATAGATTAAGCCCTTAGTTTTAAATTTTCATTTTAAATAACAATAATTTATTTTTTGGATTTTTAACTTGGATCTAAGTAATAGTGGGATTAGATAATAGAACAAGGACTTGGTGAAGAAAGGGTAGTTTCTAACCAATATATAATCTTAATGGCAGAAGTTTCCTCAGACACGTAATTTTATTAATCAGAAAAAATAAAAATAAAATAAAATAAATAAAATAAAAATAAATAAATAAATAAATAAATATAAATAAAATAAAAATAAAAATAAAAATAAAAATAAAAATAAAAACAAAAAAATAAAAAATAAAAAATAAAATAAAAATAAAATAAAAATAAAATAAATAAATAAATAAAAAATAAAAAATAAAAAATAAAAAATAAAAAATAAAAAAAAAAATAAAAAAAAAAAAAATAAAAAATAAAAAATAAAAAATTACATATTTGATTTTGCAATAGTTTACACCCGAACAACCAAACACTCTTGCAATGAGCTATTTACAAGCTCAATGTCCTAACTACCTCTAATTATGGATCACTTATTAAATAACAAGTGTCCATTTACAATAAATGCTATTCAAAACAACTAGCTAACTAATCTCCTAAAATAGAGCCTAAGATACAACACATTTGGAGAGTCATATCTTGTTACAACAATATACTAATCCTAAATGTCTCCATTAAATATTTAAACATTCTAGAATAATAATTATTAATTTAATATCTTAAATTAATAATTATTTTATTCCAACTTTATAACCTATGATAATATTTTATTTTTGGATCATCTAACATTCCCCCCTATGATCCAAAGATACATTACAATAGATACCAAGTTCATCCCTGAACTTAGTAAATTTTATTCTGCCAAGTGGTTTCATGAAAATGTCGGAGATCTGATCTTCGGAAGGACAATAAACTGGCTTGAGGACATCTTTGGCAATGAGAGATCTGATATGATGATACTTGGTGTCCACATGCTTTGTCTTTGAATGAAAAACTGGGTTCTTGGCAAGTTTGATGGCTGACTCGCTATCAATGAATAATGATGTAGTTTCTGCCTGAGAAATGTCCAAGTCCTGCAAAATTATGCGCAACCAAACAATTTCACATGCTGCTTCCCATGCTAAAATGTACTTTGCTTCTGCTGAAGAAGTGGCCACTATAGCCTGTTTCTTACAACTCCAAGATACTGCTACTGACGCCATGTTCATTAAATAACTTGACGTTGATCCTCGATCATTAATACTTCCAGCAAAGTCGGCATCGGAATATCCACCAAGTACAAAGTTTTTAGTCTTTGTGTAAAGAAGAACAAAATCTTTTGTTCCTTGGATATATCGAAGAACTCTTTTGGCTGCATTCCAATGGTTGTCTGGTGGTTCCTACATAAAACGTGAAATAACACTGACTGCATAAGATATATCAGGGCAAGTATTTGTCAAATAAATCAAGCTGCCAATCAACTGTCTGTAAGTTGTACTGTCCACCTTTCCCCCCCTTCAAATTTTGAGAGTTTCAAGTTTTGCTCCATGGGGGTGAGAACGGGCTTGCAATCCTGCATGCCAAATCGTTGAAGAACCTCTGCTGCATACTTACTCTGAGAAATGAAAATATGATGTGGACGTTGGAAGACTTCAACTCCAAGATAGTAGTGAAGTAATCCCAAATATGTCATCTTAAAACCTGCATGTAACTCCTTTTTCACCTGGGCAATATGATCATCATGGTTGCCAGTATTGATCAAATCATCTACATACATAACAAGAATTACCGGATATTTTCCTTGTTGTCGCACATACAAAGTGTCATCAAATTCACTTCGTTGAAAACCAACTTTCTTAAGGTATTCATCCATCTTTGCATACCAAGCTAGGGGAGCTTGTTTTAATCCATATAAAGCCTTGATCAATTTGTAGACTTTATGTTCTTGCCCTTCAATTTCAAAACCTGGTGGTTGTGTCATATACGCTTCTTCCTGTAAATCCCCGTTGAGAAAAGCACTCTTCACATCCATTTGAAGAACTTTCCATCCTTTCTGAGCAGCCAATGCAAGGGTTAATCAGATGGTGTTCCATTTAGCCGTAAGAGCAAAAGTTTCCTCATAATCAATGCCTTCCTGCTGCGCAAAACCTTTTGCGACAAGTCGTGCTTTATACTTTTCAAGTTCTCCCTTTTGATTATACTTAATTCTGTAAACCCATTTGCATCCTATGGGTTTAACGTTTTGTGGACAATCAACAAGTTTCCAAGTGTTGTTATCAATTACTGCTTGATATTCTTCAACTATAGCTTGTTGCCATTCTTTACTGCTTCTTTGTATTTGGAAGGTTCAGTGAAATCATTTGCTATCAAGGCAAAATTGCCTTCACTTCTATGTGACCTTCTGGTGCCTGTTTTATTCTGCTCATCAGGGTTTACATCTTTCAAAAGTTGAACTGCCCATTTTGGTAGTTGATGCTCAGTTGTTTGAGATTCTGAAAAGTCTCCATCATTGTAAAGAGGATTAATATAAACTGATGTTCTTCGTTCAGGTGAAGAGTCTAGAGAATCACTGTCAGAAGAACTATTGCTACTTGGAGATGCGGATGAACTGCTAGAAGACCTAGATGATGTTGTTGAAGTAGATGGACTGGATGACTCATCTTCAGAGGAAGGAAAATCAAGTTCATACCAATTTGGTGAAGTTGGTTGACTTTGCATTTTTCCTTTTCTTTTACTGCCCTTAGTTTCTAACTTTTGAAGAAGACTTTCGATTTCTTCAACACTCTTATGTTCCGCTTCATCAAATATTACATCCCTGCTCACAATAAATTTTCCATTGGTCAAAAGATGGTACCCTTTATTCTCATCAGAATAGCCGATCATTGTGCATTTTAAACTTCTTGAGTCAAGCTTAGTTCGTTTTTTCTTTCGGAACTAAGGCATAACATACTAATCCAAAAACTCAAAGATGTCTAACTCGAGGTTTGAAACCAAACCAAGCTTCATAAGGTGTGATTCCGTCTAACGAAGCAGTTTGAGATCTATTTCTTAAGTAGACAGCTGTATCTATTGCTTCTACCCAATATGTTGGACTTAACCTCTTGAAAGTTAACATGGATCTCGCCATTCCTAACAAAGTGTGATTCATTCTTTCGACTACTCCATTTTGCGGTGGAGTGTAAACATTTGTAAGGTGTCATCTTATGCCATTTTCACTGCAATAAGTTTTGAATTCATTTGAAGTGAATTCTCCCCCATTATCTGTCCTGAGAGTACCTATCTTTACTTTGACTTCATTTTCAACAAGTTGGCGAAAAATTTTAAACTTCTTAAATGCTTCTGACTTGTTCTTCAAGAAGTAAACCCAAGTCATTCTACTGAAATCATCAATGAATAGTAAGAAATATTTGCAACCACCAAAGGAAGTTTGTAGTGGTCCACAAACATCACTTTGAACTAGTTGTAGGCGCCTGTTTGCATGCCATGAACTTGTTGGAAAACTTTCTCGACTTTGTTTTCCATAAATGCAAGCTTCACATTTTGCATTTTCCTTTTTGAAAGTTGGCAATCCCTTAACCATCCTAAATGTCTCCATTAAATATTTAAACATTCTAGAATAATAATTATTAATTTAATATCTTAAATTAATAATTATTTTATTCCAACTTTATAACCTATGATAATATTTTATTTTTGGATCATCTAACCAATCTTTGATAAATAGGATAAATTGGTTTAGGGGGCAAGGGTGAGATCAATGAATAAGCCTAACTTATGCGAATTCAATAATTTTGGTGGAGTCATTTTATGTTACAACATTGGCTCCAATTGGGCATAGTATCTCTTTGTGAGGCACAAAGAACATGTAAACCACATTCCTTTGCCTTTGGTCAGTAAATATATCCTTGTACCTACTCATCTATGATCCATGAAATCATTTCTTTGCTTCTCTCTATCGGCTTATTCAACATTGAAACTATTGTATGTGCAAATTAAAAATAAAAAGTGTTCTACAAATTGAAAACCAAATTCTCATTTGGAAATATTATTTATGCACAACCAACTCCTATACTAATATGGTCAACTCTTTTAGTTAAATAAAAGTAAATTTTCAGTGCAATTGTGAAAATATTTGATTGAGTGAGTGAACCTTACTTTCATCCTTTTGCAGGAATAGGATAGAAAACACTAAATTGTGTTTAATAAAAAAAAACTTGAAGCTAATAGTTAAAATTTTGAAACTCTACTCTTATGGAAGTGAAATATTTTGATATCTTAAGCAATATTGACTCCATCCATATTTCCACTAAATCTTGAAAGTTGTGGAAAAAACTCTTTTGATAAGGAGAAAATACCCTTTCTTTATCAACATGATTAACGTAGTTTTGCAATATTTATGCCTTCTCCACTTCTTGGATAATACCAAGTTGTTTCTGTTTTTGCGATTCTAATGAAGAAAATGAAAAAGACAAGAAATTACCTTCAATTTATTTGAAAACTTTGATTTGGTTTTTCTCATCAACTTCTTCTTCGTTTCCTTCCTCAGATTTAGTATCAAGTTCTTTATAAACAACTTGATTCTGAAAAAATATTGAAACAACAATATACCTCTCTTGATTGCTTGATTCAATCCTCTTTTGAAAAAGTAATTTATAGATGTAGAAATATTAATTTTAAAAGTTGTATTGTCACATACCACCTTTGGTGAGCTTCTTGAAAGGATGGTTACAAGTGTTCTTCATAAATGAATTGTATTTTTCATTATCATTACTCTGATAACCTTCCATTTCATTCTATCTCACAAAAATATTTGAAAAGAAGGCCAATTGAACACATGGTTTTGTAATAAGAATTAAACAGATTGCATGATAATCCTTCAATGAAGAAATACTAGAAAAATGCGAGATTTTATACCATTTTCTTTCATCTCTTTCTAAAGATATCATGAACATCTTCATGAGAGCATCCATGTCAAAACTTTCAAGTTGATGCATAAGACTAGGAAAATCTTGCAAATGTCAAGCAACGATTCCTTCATCATTTCCTCTAAATTTTGGAAGGATGCATTCATATTTATTTCTATTAAGCAGTGGATTTGGAAAACCATCTAAATTTGAAAAATCGAGAGGAGCATATTTTGTAACTTTAGTGCAAAAAACGAAAATGCCATTAGATAAGAATGGAATCACCAAAATGTAGTGTCATCAGGTGAAACTGTACAACCTGTGTTTGATATTTGTAATTTTGTAGGGAAATAATTTTTTCAATTATGTTTCTTGGTAATGACACCAAAATATGTCATTCCTTGAGATGTTCTTGAATGTTTAGGAACTATGCCAAAGCATCTTGGACCCACTTTTGGCATCAAGCTAGATTTTGGGCCAAATGAGTCTCCCTTTAGCTATTGCTAACAACTCGTTACTTATTATTAGTAAGAACAACATGTATTTTAAGCTCATAAAGCTAGATTTAGAAAAGAAAGGGGTGATAAATAGGGTTTAGAATAAATAACAATAGACAACACTGCAAACTTCTTAGATCAAAAGCCTACCATTTGGAATGGAGTCTTAAAGTGCAGAGCACAATAATAAAAATGAAAAGGTGAAATTAGCTTAAGGAATACAGTAAACCTCAAGTGTGGTAGTGAGTAAGGTAGTCACAACAAACATAAGATGAAGAAAAGTGAACTATTGCACATCAAAATGAATTCAGTTGATAAACATGTCTTTTGTGACTTTAACGATCAACTTAAGTGCATATATTCAAGGCATGGAAAATAGCGGAAGAGAAATTGAAATTTTGTAGCCATACTTTGTTTAGTTTATAAGCATTTAATACAAACCAAAAATTATAAAGAAATATGAAACTCAAATTTTCTTTATAAATTCTTGAATATATGAGGGTCCTCATTCGAAAGTTGCAATAATTACATTCATAATAGGAAAAAAAAGGTGAAAAGTGAAAAGCTTAAAACTGAAAACGACATAGAAAAAGACTTTACTGTCTTAGAGATACAAATCCAATAAATAGTTCACTTAGATTTAAGAAGTTTAAAAATAGCCCTAAGGGTTGAATTACAAAGAAATCTCCCCTTTCTTGGGACTACCAAAATCTTTTCTATCCCTTTTTTATATAAAAATTATTATAGAATGATCTCTTAATTTTGAAAACTTATTTTAAATCAAATATCTTATTTTTTGGTTTTTTTTTTTTTAACTTGGATCCAAATATTGGATAATAAAACTAGGACTTAGTGAAAAAGTCTAGGCTCTAACCAAGAAAATATCTTTGATGAATAGGGGAAATTAGTTTAGGAGATGAAGGTGAGATTAATGAATAAGTGAAACTTGTGCGAAGTCTATAAATTTTGGTCAAGCTGTTACATTCTTTGGTGAAAAAGGCTAGGCTCTAACCAAGAAAAAATCTTTGATAAATAGGGGAAATTGGTTTAGGAGATGAAGATGAGATCAATGAATAAGTGAAACTTGTGTGAAGTCTAGAAAATTTGGTCAAGTTGTTACATTCTCTTGATCATTGTGATTGATTCTAATGAACTCAAATTAAAGTATGCTCGATGCATTTTCTAAAAAGGACATGAATCTCTAGTTGAAGTTTCAATTGTGATATATTTTAAAATATATTCATGTAACCACATGATGGTTGATGCTTCTAAATGTTTAGAGTGTAAATTGTTTAATCGTAACTATTTAATACAATGAAAAACACTTTTTATAGTATTTAGTAATATTTGTAGTTTTTCTTAATTAAATTACACAAGATGATTTCATTAAAATATAGATTATAGTTTCAAGCATTAACTATTTATTTTCAATCAAAAGGTTTTGAGATATATTTGATAGTAATATGATTTGAAAAATGTGGTTATAATGATATCTTACATTAAAAAAAAAAAAAAAAAACTACTTATGTGTTAATGTGATATGCATATTGTGATTTATTCTATGGTAGAAATGTTGTAATTTTTTATTCTATCATGTTTAACATTTTGACTTGGTCAAATTACATAAAAATAAAAATAAAACAAATAAAAAATTATAGTCAATTTGTCGCAAATTTTGAATATTGAATATTTTATTTTTTTAATATAATTTTTATTTTTTATATTTAAAAAAATAAATACTAAGGATTAAGGATTTCATGGAAAAACAATTATTTACATTTTTTATATTTATTTTCTATTATCATATTTCTTTCCTTATTAGTTTTCAAATCAACATATTATTAGGGTGATACTAAATTTTGGAGTCTATGAGGTGTAAGGTGTGAAGTCTTTTTATTGGTAATTAATTTTTTTAATTTTTGTCATATGAGAACACAAGAGAATGGTGACTTGACATGTATTTTGAAAGCATGATCACATGATTTATAAATAATATTACGCATTCTGTTTATTGTTAAATAAATAATTGTGTCTAGAGGGGCTTTATGGTAGAGATGTTGTAATGTCTTATTTAATATTTTATTATGGCAAAATAGTATAAAAATAAAAATTAAATTACATTAAAAAAACATAAAATTAATAATTACACGATAAGACGTTCCCTCTGAAAACAACTCCCCTGGTTACCACTCTGTACATGTTTGCCGCGTCAGATCAAATGTTAGACGATTTGATCAATAAGTGTGAAGTTATATCGTCACATGGAGGCATCCTGTTCTTGTTCCTATTAATGTTTATGCGTTCATTATCTTTAACCTACGCGAGTCAGGACTCACTCCACTATGTGTACTATGTCTTTTTCATTAATTTTCTGGTAAAAGACAAAAATATTTGGAGGATCTATCAGTTGCAACTTCTGTATTACATTGACATTTCATGGTTACATGACGATCTTATTTTACTCAGTCATATTTAAAATTATTTAATTTCCAATATTTTGTTTTAAAAAGTATATATATATATTTTATTTAAATAAAAACCAATAATATATATTTATCCAGACTGATATATATAATGCTTAGGGCACATTATTATAAATAAACTTAATCTAAAAATAAACAATATTTTTTAAATATTAATTTTAAAATGTTTTCTTATTACACATAAATTCCTAGTTTTTTGCTAACTTCTTTTGATCTTCTCACTTGAAACATCTCCGTATAAGAATTACAATTTCATTGTGTATTATGCTGGGATATTTTTTTCAAAATAATTTTTTTACATATTCATATTCCAAATGTCTTTGTACGGTACATTAATGTGATTAATTTACCATTTGTTATTATCAGATTTATTAATTTTTTCATAAATTTATTAATTTTTTTTTAGGTTTGTAACGGATTCTGTTTGGTAGGTCTTTAAATATACATTAACTTATTATTATTTATTTAAGTATCTATTAACTTATTATTATTTATTTATTTTATTACAGATTCTTTGCTCCAAATATATGTCTATTATATATATATATATATTTCTGCTAGTAGATTCTTTCTTTTAAATTTCTTTATACCGTGAATTTTTTGAATTTCTCTATTTAACAGATTCTTTGTTGTAAATGTTTTTTTATATTGTGCAGTGATTATAGTTCCATTAATTTAATTTGCATTTTTTATTAATTAAATTAGCACAATACCATGGGTTCTCTCAGAAATTTTCATAGGTTTCTATCTATCTATATATATATATATATATTAACACAGGGGGTTGCTTTTTATTTATTGCAAAAAAGAGGGAAAGGAAACTGGTTCATTGTACAATAGTAGAAGGCAAGTTCAAAAGTAGTGTGCAAACGGGAGCGCAGTCCCCACAACTACTTTTGCTGCCCTGAATCCATAAACTTCAAAACTAAAGTACTGGTATCGTGGATCTGAGATGTGGGTTAACTTTCCAAAAAATGACTTGAACTCCTTTAGCTTCGCGCGGGGACCAGACCCGTACTTAACATTGGAAAAGGCGGATATAGCCAAAAACCATTATCCTTGAAAAGTCGGAATATACACAAACACACGGTAAATAACGATTTCCGCTTTTCCGAAGCCTTGGCGCAATTTTCAATGCTTGCCTTTATTAGGCTCGATCTCCACCGTAGAAAATCCTCCGTCAGATCTGACCAGTCAAACAACTTGCACGTCACACCACCACCGTCGATCCACCCGCGATAGATCCAACGACTGGCAGGGATTTCGGGTGGGAAAATTGCGCGGAGAATACCCACCTGAAAAAGTGGTATTCTCACTCCACCCTCATGATACGTGTCCATCAGTGAGTGGAATCGGGTGGTTCCCTCCTGAAACCACTTACCGCTTAAGCTCTGCCCGAAATACCATTCCTGCTTAAAATCTCGCCTTTTCTCTTTGACTAACTCTCGTGCAAGAAAGCACCCGATGGTCGTAGATCTGCCACCATCGACGGCTGCGACGACATTTCCGGGGTCCTCTTTTGCTGCATATGAAGTCAATCCTTGACTGTTGATCTCCGAGATCCAACGATACCTGTGCGATGATTCTTCATCTGTCTCCTCACTCTTACTTTGCAGCATTTCTTCATTGTTTTGTGGTTTCTGGTCCTGAATTATTGGTCCTAGTTAAGGAGAGGCTTGCTGTTGTTGATTGCCGAACTGTCTCGGGTCACCTGGGAGCTTGCGCATGTGCATGTGGATCATGGTATACTTTCTCGATCCTCATATTGGGTGAGGGGTTCAAGGGATACTTCATAAAATTCATTGGTCTCTTTGACTATCCCAATTGGTCTGTCAATTGCTTTGTTAGCATGGCTATCAGCGTCCTTATTTTGGTTTCTCAGGACGTGCTTTAAGGTTATATTTCCCAGACTTTCAAAACTTGTTCTGATCCTTTGATAGATTTTATTGATGGCTATGCTTTTGAAGTCCCTTTTGGCATCCAAAGCGGCTATTATGATAGTTGAGTCCCCTATTATTATAGGGTTCTTGAATGCATTTTTGTTTAAAAGCCTTGTGCCTAGGAGAAGGTTGTATGCTTCAGCCCTGTTGTTTGTCATTTCTCCCAGGCTCCATTCATAGGTTATTATTTTGTTTCCATTTGGATCTAGAATAACTTCGCCTGCCCCTGCTTTACCTGGGTTATTTTTTGCAGCTCCGTAAAAAAAAAGAATGTGTCTCTTCTGTTCTTTTATCCATTCTGCAAATTCTTTATCCTCCAATCTTAATTTCCATTTCTTGTTTGTGTGAAATTCTTTATTTTTTGCTATAGCTTCTACTTTTGCTTTGTTTTCTAACATTGCTTTGTTGTACCAGTCTTTCTCTTCTTGCTGTAAATTGTTCTAGTCCATTTTTGAGATTCCATTTGTACTTATTATCTCTGCAACTTGGCTTCAAGTTTTTGCTAGGATCTTGCCTATATTTGGCTTTTGTTCTTTGAAAATGCATTTGTTTCGGGCTAACCAAATTTGCCAACACAGGATTGAAGGGAAACATTTCCATATCCTATTTATTGTTGCCTTTTTTCCTTTGTATATGGGTAGCTTTTATCCATGTTTTTATGAAGAGTTGTCAACTGAATTGTTGGGTTTATGTTTATTTCCAAAGGGCTTGTTGCCTGATTCCAGCACTTTCTCGCCACCATACAGTTTATGAAGAGGTGTTGGATTGTTTCTTCCTCCTTTTGACACATGACACATTTTGAGGGCCCTTGTATTCCTTTTTTTTTTTAATTTTCAGAGGTAAGAATTTTTCCTTTAAGAAGGGTCCAGATGAAGAGAATTTTTCCTTTAAGAAGGGTCCAGATGAAGACTTTAATTTTGGGCAGACTCTTTGATTTCCAAGTTGCCTTCCATGGACTCCAATCATTTTGACTGTGAAGTTTTTGGAGGAGGTTGTACCCCGATTTCACTGTGTAATCCCCTCCATTTGGGTCTCAAACAAAATCATCCTGCTTTTCTTTGTTGATGGGCGTGGCCCCTGCCAGATGAACTTTTAAAGTTTCCCACTTACTTTTTAGCCTTGGTGGGGTAGCCAGATTTTTCCATCTTACCCAGTTATTCTGATCCCAATCCGAAATAGAATAAAGAGTGTTAAAACTTTGCTCTTCCATCCATCTCTGGAGTCCTCCTAAATTTTGTTTCTGATTTAAGGGGTTTTTCCCCATTATTCTATCCTCCCAGATAGAAATTGTTTTTCCATTCCCTGGATTTTTGGATATTTGATCTCTAATAAGATGAATTATCCTTTTAACCAATTTCCAGATTTGGGTGTATGGCTGGTTTGGAATAGTATCAGTGAACAGCTTTTTTCTATGGAAATTTAAGTATTTCATTGTTAGAACTTTTTCCCACCAGTGACTATTCCCGTTTATCATTCTCCAGATAATTTTTGTCCCTATGGCAATGTTCATTAGTCCTGGCAGGCGAATTGCTATACCTTCCTTTTCATAGGGAAGCGTAACTTGCTCCCATCTTACAAGGCTGAATTTTTTATTATCTTGTTTTCCTCCTTGCCAGAGGAAGCTTCTTATTATCAGTTCCATTTGCTTGTGGGCACTTGCCGAAGCCATAATGATTGCATACTGATATATTGGCAAGGTCAAGAGAAGTTCTTTAATCAATGTCACTCTTCCTATCAGGTTGAGCCACATCACTCCCCAGTTCTGAATTTTTTCCCTCATTCTCTCCACTTACTTGTTCCAAACTTCTGATTTTACCACTTCCTTTGCTAAGGGTAGCCAAGATAAGTGAAATGGCTCCAATTTATTTATAAAGGTATTTCCATTATTTGTGAGATACGTTGCATTGTTTTTGTTGAGGTATTCCAACAATAAATTCTGCATTTGGAGTTGTTCAAAATTCCTCCTGAAGCTAGGAGAAATTCATCCAAGACTTTTTTGAATCGTCTTCCTAAAATGCATGATGCCCCGCCTATGAGAAGGGTATCATCTGCAAATAAAGAGTGATTTATAGCTTTGACTCCTCTCGATATTTGGATCCCTGTTATTTTTTCCTCTTTTCTCTAATTTTCTAGCATAGCGCTCAGCGATTCAGCCATGATGATGTACAAGAATGGAGAAAGCGGACAACCTTGCCTCAGCCCTCGTGTGCTTTGGAAAAATTTACTGGGCCATCCATTGATTAATGGAGCAATCCATGGATTTGATATACATTCCTGGATAATCTCTATGAAATTTATTGAGAAGCCAAACTTTTTGAGAGCTGCTGCAAGAAAGTTATGATTAACTCTATCAAAAGCATTAGCCATATCTAACTTAACAATAATTCCTCTCTCCTTTCTTTGGATACTACTGTGAATAGCCTCCTGAACAATTATCACATTGTCAGTGATTTGCCTCTTGGGGACAAATCCTCCTTGGTTTTCTGAAATTATTTCCGGAAGTAATTTTTTCATTTTGTTTGCTAAAATTTTGGTGAGAATCTTATAAGACAAGTTGCAAAGGGAGATTGGCCTATATCTGTGAAAAGTTGTAGGATTAGGTTCTTTAGGAATGAGAGCTAGGAAGGAGGATTTTGTATTTCCTCTAATCTTTTTTTTTTGGAAAGCATTTTTTAGCATTCTCATTAGATCTTTTTTGATAATTTCTCAATGTTGTCTGTAAAAGGCCATTATAAACCCATATGGACCTGGTGCCTTATCAGGGTGGAGATTCCACACAGCTTCTCTGACTTCTTCCTCAGTAATTTTTTTGTCTAATTACCTGTTTTGCTGGTCGTTTTTTTTTTTTTATATGCTGCAAAATTTCTTCATTAGTTGTTTGCTGGTCACTTCTTGAGAGGAGTTCTTTAAAGTGTTTATAGGCTACATTTTTTATTGCTTCAACTCCTTTTATTTCTTGACCATTTACTTGAATTTGTTTAATCTGATTTTTTGACCTCCTTAGTTTCACTGTATTATGAAAGAAGGTTGTATTTTTGTCACTGGATTGTAGCTAGAGGCATCTTGATTTCAGTCTTCTTTCCTCTTCTTCTTGCCTAGTTTGCTTATATATTCCCAGATATATTTCCTTTTCTTGAATATGATCTTGATTACTTTCTTCCTTGTTCTCTTTTTCCTTGCAAAGATTATCCTTTTTTTTTTGCAAATCGATTTTCCTAGCTTTGACCCGAAGATCATTTTCTCTTTCCCATGTTTTTAAGTGCATCCTTAGGTTCTTTAGCTTAGTTTCCCAAACATACTGGGGAGATCCTGTGACACTTTTTTTCCAGCTTTCCTTGATTTGTTTGCCAAAATCTTCCTTGTTGTCCCAAATTGAATTATATCTGAAGGGAAAGGGTCCTTGATTTTCCAGCTTTCCCAAGGTTAGCACCACCGGCTTGTGATATGAAGTTGAGTTGTGAACAATTTTACTTTTCACAAGAGTATAAGCAGCTGCTATGATTTCATGAATAAGAATTTTGTCCAACCTTTCTTTTATGTTGTTTTTCCCTATTCTTTTGTTGTTCCAAGTGTATTTTCCATTGCTTGGCGGAATGTCTATTAATTTGTGCTCTTCTATTATTCCTTCAAGAGCTTCTCTTGACGGATCGTTTTGGAAGATTCCGCCAAATTTTTCTTCTATATTCCTTATCAGATTTAAGTCTCCTCCCAGGATTAAGTTCCCACTTTGTCTCTCTGCAATTTCTTCTTTAACTGATTTCCAGCATTGTTCTTTCTCTCTATAGTGATTTGGGGAGTACACATTTATAGTGTTGTACTGTTCTTTTGTATTGAGATTTCTCAATTATGTTTGAATCCAGTATCTGTTGATTTTTTGGGTCATTAATTCCCATTTTCTTTTATCCCAAATGGTGTTGATTCCTCTTGATGCTCCTGTGGCTTCTAACGCTAGTCCTTCATAATTTTTAAGTTTTTGAAACATTTTTTCATTTTCTTGCTTGTTTATTTTGGTCTCTTGGATCATATATATGTCTGGTTGTTCCTTGGCTAAAATGTCTCGAGCTACGTTGACTTTAAAGGAGGTACCAAGGCTGCGACAATTCCAAGAGACCACTATCATTATTTATTGTTGTGTTGGTGTGGTCTTCCCTTTCCTTTCTGCTAAGTTTTTTCATGACTTTCTGTTTGTTTCCCAAGGAATGAGTCCATTGGTTGTTGCGTTACTAGGGCCATTTCTTTTGCTGCTACCTCATCTCTGATTTCTTTATTGGATTTCCTTCCCACTTTTTTTGCTGGTCCTAGGCTTGGGGGATTTCTTTGGCTTTGTTTCTTGTTAGAATGTGGTCCACTGAGGGAGGAGGTGGAGAGGATATGGGGTTGGGGGAGGATATGAAAGCTAAAGAGGTGGGCTTTAAAGGTGGGGATCTGGGAGAGGGAAAATCAAAGGATTTTTATAATGGCTCAAAAGGATTCAAAGTTGTGTGATCAGGAGGAGTAACCTTCGTTGGAAGCTGAGAGATTGTTTGGTTTTCTTCTTGGGACTGATAGATATTTGATGCGGTCTGCTTATTGGTAGGTTTTTTCCTTTTCACTTGTTCCCATGTGGGTTCTTGCTCTTCTACATTTTCATGCTTTGTTTTTTTAAGACACCTATTTGCAAAATGACCATACTCGTGACATACCTTGCATTTAAATGGTATTTTCTTGTAGTCCAGCTATTGAATGTGAGTCCACTAGTCAACCTTGATCTTTATTGCCTCTGGGAGGCCTTTTCCGAGATCTACTTCTACACATATTCTTGCGCACGCATGCATGTTGTCTTTTGGCTCACATCTGTCAATATATTTGCCCACTGCATTTCTTATAGCCTTTACAGATTCGTCTCCCCAGCTGTGAAGAGGAAGATGTGGGAGCCTCACCCACACCGGCACTGCATTTGGGACATCCATCTCCGGATCAAAGTCTAGCATCTACCTGTTTAGGTATAAACCTCTGGAGTCCACGAAGTAAGGTCCATTTCTAAATATTAGGTCTTTATCCTCCTTTGTTTCAAAGAGAAAGGTGTAGTAACCTCTTCCACAGAATTGTATTGCTATCTTCCCCTGTGTGGTTGCATTCTAGTTTCTTTCCACCCATTTTTTCATTGATTTGGGTGAAGGCCATAGCCCAGTGAACTGTCCAACAAGTTCGCGTTCTACCAGAGAGATGGCCGCTCTTCTTGGAAGTGCTGGAGGAAGAGAAATCTCTGGGATACTTTCAAGTTTCTTTACAAATTTATTGACTGATAGCCTATTCTTTGGAGCTCCATTCTCTGTGATCAGAGATGCGAAGGCTTCTGCGTTTTCTTCATTCCCTGGTTGTGAGGAAGGGTGACGTTCTCCCTCCTAAGAGGGTTTGCATATTCTGGTTGGCCTCAACAACAGGAGGGTGCTGAGAGAGGGATCTGCAGGGGTAGCAACGGCTAGGTCAGCGCAAGCTTGGGCTGGGTTGTTGCATGTGCAGTCACTTGGAGAAATTTTTCTATATTTATTATTATAATAACAAAGGTACAGTTAAATTACTACATGAATAAGTGTATTAGAATGTTTGAGCCATCAATAGCGGTGTAACCGTTAATATTCTTGATCTGAAGACATGTCAGCCAACTGGTTATTGCTAGACATTAATATTAGTATTAACTTTAATTCGTTTTTAAATCATAAACGTACTAAATGTTCATTTAGAGTTTCATTATGGAGACTGATTATAAATGTGAGGGAGCAATTGTTAAAGTGCTTAGGGTTTCATTATGCCTTGTTTTTATGAGATGGAATTGTTAAAGTTCTTAGGGTTTCATTATGCCTTGTTTTTATGAGATGGAAAGAAACATGGAAGGGACATTTAAACGAATCCAACTTAGTGTACACATGTATGATGAATTACTTGAAATTTTTGTTGGTTTAGATTATGCACATGAAAGGGACTTTTTTTGGAAGTGTGAACTTTGTTGCTTCTTAAATTAGGAAAGAACTATAGCATAATCCTTTTACAATTAAACTATGGCATAATTCATCTTTTACAATCATCAATGAGAGATTAATGGATTAGCATATAAGAGAAGTATTCAGTTAAAATGAGGCATCTTAAAGCAATGTAGTTGTTTATCAATAGCTTGTTGAAAGAGAGCAAGGTTGTTAATATACTGTGAAACAAGCTTTTTCTTTATTCACTCTTTGTGGAATCTATATCTCACTCTGCTATTATTGGGTGAGTGGAGTTGGAACATGTAGTTCTTGATCTCTATATTCTTGTTTGTTTACAATTACCATCATGCTTTATATGTTTGACTTTGGATAATTTTCTTACAATTTTTTTTAGCGTTAAATTAAAATTCTCACTTCCCGCTTATAAAGATTGTAAAATTTGTGATTCAGTGATCATCGCTTGACCGTATTTTTTGAGGCTACTTAATTTCTTTCAATTAGGCACCAATTGAAGAATTGAAACTTTATTTTTTGAGGCTACTAAATTTCTTACTGAAGGAAGCATGATCCATCTCTTGACTGTATTTTTTTAGGCTACTAAATTTCTTTCAATTAGGAACCAATTGAAGAATTGAAACTTTATTTTTTGAGGCTACTAAATTTCTTTCAATTAGGAACCAATTGAAGAATTGAAACTTAGGTACTGAAGGAAGCGTGATCCATCTCTTGACTGTATTTTTTGAGGCTACTTCCTACAATAATTTTCAAGCCACTTTTTTGTGCATCCAAAACTCTCTTTATGTTTCACAAAGATAATATGTAAATTAAGTAAAAATATCGGAAAATTCACAATATTTGTTACCTTGAGAATTTGGCATAAATAGGTATAAAGATATACAATGAGATTGGGAGATCTATAAAATTTTAAAAACATCAAAACAATACACTAAAAAACTTAAATTTAATATATCAATTATTAGTAACTTAATTATGAAAACAAAGTACAATTTTTTCAATATAAAAGTCCTATTGGCCTCTCTTTGAACCTTTTGGGGCAATTTCTAGTTCTATTCTTTTTATCTCCGAGTTTGGTAGTTCCTGTCTTTCTATAACCTAGTTTCAATATCTATGAATAACATGAACCTCGAAAGAGGAGGAACAAGCATATGGCACCTTCATATGGGAATTGTAGAAGCAAGAGAAGAAATGGATGACCTTGACATGAAAGGGTCGGTGGCCATTATGTGGAACATAGAAAATTGCTCTATACCGATGGGAGAGCCTTGAATGGATTCCTTAGGAAACATTTGCAACTAATTGTTTATGGTAGAGTGAAGAGAGCGATCATTACCTTCTCCGCCTATGGAGACTACAGTCATATGTCAAAGGAAATCAACTGTATGTCCTCCTACTCTGATTCTTTTGAATTTTAGCGATGTGGAATTTTCTTTCGCTTTGCATAAGTTGCAAAAGAGGGGTTACACTATCGTGGTTGTGCTCCCTATTTTGCGCTCTCAAACACCAGAAGATTTGTGTGGGATTGGAAACACCCCATTTCTCTCTCATCATCCCTGGCATTTGAACCCTAACAAATTAACTCGATACTCTTCTGTTAGTTTGTGATCTTGTTCGATTTTTTATTTTTTTAACTCCTTCCTATCATTTTCTAAACGAATATGGCTACCTATAATACATCCTTAGGGTTTTTCAACCATTTTCTTAGGGTTTTGAAGCATTCGCTCAGTGTTGTTTACTCCTGGATATTTTGTGTCCCTTAAAGGCAAATCCTACAATTGAACATAAGCTTTGGAAAATTGGTTTGGTGTAAACTTGTGCGAAATCCAAACACCTATGCAAGTGTCATTGGAAATACCTGGGCTCTGATTTCATACAAGCATGATTTAAAGATTTTTTCTTAATGTCTTCTTCTTATGGTATAGACTAGGGTTGGTGAAACAACGTTGTTGTTGTTTTATGTATTTATTTAGCATGATCTCATTCTACTTTTCTAAATAAGTATACAAACAAAATAAAGTGAATGGTTGTCCATAGAAAATGGATTTGGGAATAGGTAACTTAATTTGTCTAAATGTATCCTAATTATTTAATTTTATGTTTTTTTTTTTTGTATTAGCATGGTTATGCAAGGCTCTAGGTGGTGGTGGGCTCTAGGAAACAATATTAACATGGTTATGCAAGGCTCTGGGTGGTGGTATCAGCAAAAGCAAGGGTAGGAATAGCAAAGCATCATCCTAAATGGTTTGTGGGATTTCCATTTTGATTTAATTTCAAGCCCTTTAATTGAAGTTTTTTGAACGAAATTGTATATACTCACTCTTCTGAGATAACCCTTGCGGTATTTCCACTTGAGATTTTCAAATAGGTGTGCCCACCATTAGCTCCGGAAGGTTTTCATTTTAAGGTCATGTCTTTGTTTCCAGACAGTGGAGAAGAAACTGAACAACCCCATGAAGCCATATGTTTTAGTGGATGTGATGTTCAAAACTTATCTGATAATAAGGTAAGATTTTGTTATTATTTATGTTTGTTTTTAACAAAAACATGTTTGTATGTATTTTTTTAATATAAAATTAAATGGGAGGAGAAGCCATATATTTTAGTGGATGTGATGTTGAAACTTATCAGATAATAAAGATTCTGTTATTATTTATGTTTGTTTTTAAGAAAAGCATGTTTGTATGTGTTTTTTTAATATAAAATTCAAATATAATTAGGTTGATAGCTATGGTTTATTTTGGAATAAGGTTTTTAGGTTATAATTAAATTATAAAAAATAGTTAGTTGTATTTTATAATTAGTCATAATAAAATAATGGTTACCTTAGCTTGTTCATCTAAGTTGGATGGAAACTTCATCATCTTGCGATTTCCTTGATCAATTTGTGTTGGAGCTTGAACACTTGTGAATCTTAGAAGCATCTTTTACCATAGTTTTGGATGTGGGGTACAAGCCCCCAGGATTTGAAGATGTTTGTACTCTTAGGGTTAAGATGCCCATCTCAAACGTCGATAATTAAATAAAAATGCATAAAAAAATTACTTCCATCATCTAAGCTACTATTTCCTAGGCTCCTGCCTTACGATGTTTTGATTGCAACTTGTGATGCAATTGCTAGTTATAATTACATCGTAAGGCATTTTCCTTTGAAAACAACTCCCGTAGCTACAACAGTGTACCTATTTGCACCGTTAGATCCAATGTTAGATGAATGAAATATTTTAAGCCATTGGATCATTCCATCCACCGCCTCTAACTGCTTAACTAAATTTGCTAGGTTTGATCGGTTTCGTAGGTTCATTGATGGCTCTGGTAGCGGTTTCTTGGTCACAAGAGCTCCACCGCAGCAGCAAGCTGGTCATGACTATGGTGAATCTAGTAGGATCTAGTAGGAGGATACTATGATGTTGGCGACAATGTTAAATTCAGCCTCCCAATGGCATTTACACTCACCATGCTCTCATGGAGTGTTGTTGAATATAGCAAAAAAAAATTCCAACAGTGGTGAGTTGGGTTTCAACCATGCCAAGTAGATTAGTTTCTACTTTCATTTTTCAGTTTTTCCCTTGGATGCTGCCATTATTTATAATTGTATATGCGTTATTTCGCTAACAAATATGCAGTGTGAACTCTGCATCTTTTCTCATTTGCTGACAGGTAGAGAGGCAAATATGTCAGCAACATTATTGTTTCATATTAGTATTATGCCTCTAAGAGTGGATATGTGGTAATCTTGACTACTTAAACCCTAGTTCTACTGTGGCTTTGTTGTTTTGGAATGTCTTGAAGTTGTTCTGTTTGGGTCATTTAGATATGGAGGTTATCTGGAATGGTACTTGTTTGTGGTTATTCATCTTCCTCTTCTTGCTGATGATTTGTAGGATGAGCTTCTTTGGGCAGCGACATGGCTTCATGAGGGGAAACAACAGCTGCAATGGTTGTTGCTTCAATTGTTTTCAGGCACTATGATCCCGCTTACTCAAATGAGATTCTCAACCATGCCAAGTAGGTTAGTTACTTCTTTCATTTTTCATTTTTCCTCCTCGATGCTGCCATTATTTATAATTGTATCTGTGTTATTTTGCTAACAAATGTGTCGTGTGAACTCTGCAACTTTTCTCATTTTCTAACAAGTACAAAGGTAGATATGACAACAATATTACTATTGAACAAAAGTACTATGCCTTGAACTAGAGATCTGTCTTAAATGAACTATGTGATTGACAATGCTGCTTCTCTAGGTGGAACAGGATGGAAAATGACTGAATTCAGTTGGGATGTGAAGTATGATGGAGTTCAGGTCCTGGCCTCCAAGGTGGGTAATGATGAAATCTTTGTATTTATATTGGACACTATGTTTCCGTTGAGCCAGTGTCACTGTCTTTCTCTTTAATTCAGAATATGTTACTTGTTTCTCTGATCCAGTGATATTGTCTGCATGATTGAATGATTTTCACTAGACTGAATGTTCATTTAAATTGTTGTAGTTCCTCATGCAAGGCAGAGGTGGGAAGAGTAATGTTTTTCTACAAAACTATTAGGAAAATGCAGATGTGAAATATTTTGGAGTTTAGGTGCTGGCCTCCAAGGTGGGCAATGATGAAAGCTTTGTGTTTATATTGGACACTATGTTTCCGTTGAGCCAAAGCCAAAACAACCAAAATATTTTGCATGTAAAAGACTGACTTCTAACTCTGGTGTCAGTTTAGCTATACTTGGAATTTCTTTTCACAATGTTTTGGAATGAGATACCTTAGCTAGTCGCAAAAATCAGGATTCTCAGTTTTGGTATGGTGAAAATTGGTATGGTTATGCTCCACAAAAAACAGAATATGAATCTCAAATTTCAGGTGCTTCAAGGTGTTATTATATGCTTGAAAAGACAGGACCCAACAATTTCTCAGGTGATTTTTTCTATAATGGTTTTTTACCTGAAGGTTTTGGATATGGTGAGGATTATCAAATTTCAGTTGGGTCACAAGGACCTCCAAGAGTTTCTCCAAGAGATATGCCACTGGAAATGGATACTTTCAAGGATTTAATAGCTCACATGAAACTGTTTCTTATGATTTAAGACAACTGAAAATGTTTGGGATGTTGAATTGAGGGTTTTGGGTTATAGGATCCTGCTGGACGATTCATTATAAAGTTTGACTTGCTTCTTGTAAATGATTTTCAGAAGAGCCTGCTGAATTATTCATAATAAAGTTTGACTTGCTTCTTGGAAATAGTTTTGAGATTATTGCACATGCAGTTTCTTTTGCATCTTTCATTTTTGTACTTGTGAGTGCATTTAAGCACCAATGTGTTATGAGAATGCTACACAACTGTCTACCACAGGCTATAAGAAAATTTGTATTCACAAGGGAAGCTTTATAATCTATAGCAGATTCTTTTGCCAAAGGTTCTTTGATGATGCACCATATTGCTTGTACTAATTAAAAGTTTCTCCTCTTATCTTATGCTCCATGTTTCAAGGATAAGCTCCATAACAATGATTTTATCTGTTGCACTTGGACAAGAGGGTTGTTGTTTGTCAGAGATGGTGCAAATACACAATATGCAACATCATTCTTCATGTCAGTCTATAGTGACTTATTGTCAATATATAAGCAATACCTGCAATGTGGCGATCAAACATATGAACCAAGCATTCTTATTGCATTTGCCAAACAACAAGTACACATACATATTATAATTTTTTAAGTGTTGCAAAATATTTAATTAATGAGGAGAAGAATTGAGCACACTTGTATATCCATTCCAGCTTTCTCAGAGTATAAGAGATTCAGAGTTAAATAAATTTGATTTTTTGTTTTTTCATATCATAATTTGAAAAAGCAAGCAAAGTAGTAGCTAACAAATCCACTTTGTATATGTAAATTGCAGGTGGATTACATTTTGGGAAAGAATCCTGCTGGTATGTCTTTCATGGTGGGTTTTGGTGACAAATATCCACAGCAAGCTCACCACAGAGGGTCCTCCATAGTTTCGATATACGAGGATTCCAGAAAGATATCATGTACCGAAGGTTTCACTTTGTGGTTCAACAGAGAAGCACCAAACCCAAATGAATTAACAGGTGCAGTTGTGGGAGGGCCTGATCGCTATGACGGGTTTGAGGATAGCAGGGCTGATTCCACCAAGCTTGAGCCCACAACTTATATCAATGCTCCTCTCGTGGGAGTCCTGGCTAAGCTCCATAGCAACAACAACAAGGTCGATTCCACCAAGCTTGATCCCACGATGTTTATCAATTCTCCTCTCATGGGAGTCTTGGCTAAGCTCCATAGAAACAACATGGAATCACTGTTTTAATTCAAAAAGTTATGATAGTTTTCATAATGAAAATAACGAACTTAATGATGCTCATTTTTTGAAGTTGTCTCAAATTTTGAGATTTTTGTAGCCATTTATTGATCAATTGCAGCAGAAATGGGTTATAGGTCTACTGTTGAAAGGTTTGTGTGTATAATTCTTGCTACTGTGTTGCCTGTTGATCATTAGTTTGTGTTGTGTGAGTTTGTTTGCAAAGATTCTCTCCATAAATCTATTCTGTTTCTGGAGGCTCAACGTTTAGGAAAATTTTTCAGCAATAGAAAGAGGATAAGGCGGACAGGAGATTATGCTCTCACAGATGGACAAATCCAAAATGTAATAACAATATTTTTTCATTTTGGTATTTCCATCTATTTCTGAATGTTTTAAAAACGTTGTTTCCTGACTAGATCCCGCAAATCCTTATGCTTCACACATATTTTAAGGAGGGTCATCAAATAGTAGAGAGCAACCCAGTCAAAAGTTGCTTGTATTTCTACAATGGCATGCATTTCTTACAAGCTCGGGCTGCAAGCCCTCTTTCTGTTATGGATTTTCACATCCTTCCCCTTGTTTGCTGCAGGTAAGTGGGCTTGTATTCTTCTGTTCTTAATTTCTTGCTTTTGATGTATCCCTCAAGAATCAGGGTGCTCTGCCCCTAGGGTGTAAGCAGATTGGTAAAGTGTTGTTTAGTCCTGGGCTATGTCACTAGGTAGGAACCCAGAGGATAGGGTGGGTATGTTCCTGTAAGGCTTTCTAACCATTAACTTAATCATTAGGGTATTTTGAGGTCTAAAATGGGCCTCCTAAGCAAATAATAAAATAATAGTGGAAATAATAAAATAAGATTAGATTACATCATCAAATTTTAGAGGGAAAAAAGAAAAAAATATTTTTTCAACTCGTATTTTCAACTTATCTCTCTATGGGTTTACTCAAATTTTGAGCAACAACACTCATTGGATGCATAATTTGGTTCCTCGTCCATGGAGTACCCACATTGCATAATTTCGATGAGCACTGCTACATGAAAAATGAGAAATACATGAAAAACGTGATTGCAGTCACGTTTTTTTTCTTGTATTTCTCTTTTTTCATGTAGTAGGGTACATCAAAAGTATGCAACATGGGTACTCCTTGAATGAGGAATCAAATTTTACATCCAACGAGTACTCCCGTTCGAAATTTGAGTAAAACCTTAGGGAGATAAGTTGAAAAAGTAGTTTTATTATTTTATTATTTTTTAAACTTTTTACTTTTAAACTTCCAAAATGGTGAATCATCCCTCATGGTTGACATCATCATATTGAATCCTATTGGTTCTTATAAATTTTATTTTGGTTGTACATTTTTCTTAGGAGGGCCATTTTAGACCTCAAAATTCCCCTAATGTGGATTACTATGGAATTTTTTCTGCAAGAGCAAGGTATGCTAGGATCCTCAAATCACAGGTTCAAATTCTTGTCATGGCAGCCTGATCTATGTGTTTATGTAAGGTTTTTTGAAGAGTAAAACTCTATGAAATGTTGTTGTGGTTGCGGAGGGCAAAGGCTATGGTGTATAACTAAAGCTTTAGCTTATGAGAGTGACTTGCTAGTGAATATCAACTATCCATGTTCACAGTCTGGAGTAGACTGCTCAGTGCTACAGAATGGAAATCCATGCAATTACCCCAATACTCTAGTATCACATGCAACTATTGCAATGAATTTGTACTTCCAACACTATGGATGCAATTACTATAATTGTTACTTCAAAAACACTGAACTTATGGTACTCACTAGTCCAAGTAAGTATTATTCTTTAATGCCAAAAGCCATGCCAGTTTTTCTTTGAATAACTTACCATAGATTTTTCCTCTGTAAGGATCTGCAGATCTCTACCACACAGATTGTAGAGCACTGTGTCTCTTGCCATAATCATTCTACATATATACATTCATAATTCTTGGTAGCTACAACAGAAGATATTCTATCAATACTGGCCAGTTTCTTTGTTGAGTAGGGTAACTGATTGAGAGTAGGTTTTTTGTGTGTGCAGGTTATGGAAACTCTAAATATATATCACAGTGAGTGATGAGTGAGAGATTGTTACAGAAGCTAAGATTGGTTATATCCAACATCTCCAAAAAATAAATATCAACAGATTGGGATTCCAAATTAAAAAATTCAACAATAGTGATTTTAATGTGTTTACAAAGATAAACCAGAGATTTTTTTTCCAAAAATATTGAAGTGCATTATCAAGATTTAGCATCTCTAGTAAGGAAATCCAATGATAATGCTATTGATATGTTTACAAAGAAATACAATATTTCTATATGGGTCGTTTGGTGAGTATTATTGTATGTGACTACATAAATTATGTAAAGCAGAGTTACTTATGTAATTGAATATGTCATTTAGTACAGCTCTTTCGTTTCGCTGACCAGTACCGGGGAACATATCATGGAGAATGCCCTTTCTATTGCTCTGTCTCGGGCTATGATGTATCTTTCCTTAACATTATTAATTTTACTTCCTTTTTTACTTCACACTATTATTTATTTAAACTACAGAGTGAGTAACTTCTTGAAGTCTTCTTATTATTCCTCTACTAACTAACTTACAGGACGAGCTTGCATGGGCAGCGGTGTGGCTATATAGAGCAACTGGATTGCCATATTATACCAAATACATACTCCACCAAAATTTTTGTACTTCCAATGAGTATGAGTTCAATTGGGATCTCAAATGTGCAGGAGTTCAAATCCACCTGTCTAGTGTAAGTCCATATTCACATAAACATATGAATCACCAAATGTTCAATGTAGAAAAAGTTTAAGACTGACCACTTGACCCTCAACTGACCACATCTTCATAAAAATTAATAAACCTGGCAGCTATATCTCTCCGGAGAAACCAACCTGGAAGTTTTCAGAGGCCAAGCAGAAGTGTTCCTCTGCTCAGTTCTTCCACAAAGTCCTCAATTCAAAAATTCCATCACACCAGGTAAATGGAAGTTTCTCCCTGTCATGCTCCGAGTTTCAAAATTAAGCTCATCAACAGTGTTTGTATCTGTTGAACTTGTACAGGAGGTTTGTTGTTTGTCAGAGATGGTGCAAATACACAATATGCGACATCATTCGTAATGTCAGTCTATAGTGACTTACTATGAAGGTAAAGCAATGCCTACGATGTGGTGATCAAACCTATGAACCAAGAATATTCTTATTTCATTTTCCAAACAAGAAATACATATACATATTATAATTTTTTAAGTGTTGCAAAATATTTAATTAATGAGGAGAAGAATTGAGCACACTTGTATATCCATTCCAGCTTTCTCAGAGTATAAGAGATTCAAAGTTAAATAAATTTGATTTGTTTTTTCATATCATAATTTGAAAAAACCAGCAAAGTAGTAGCTAACAAATCCACTTTGTATATGTAAATTGCAGGTGGATTACATTTTGGGCAAGAATCCTGCTGGTATGTCTTTCATGGTGGGTTTTGGTGACAAATATCCACAACAAGCTCACCACAGAGGGTCCTCCATAGTTTCGATATACGAGGATTCCAGAAAGATATCATGTACCGAAGGTTTCACTTTGTGGTTCAACAGAGAAGCACCAAACCCAAATGAATTAACAGGTGCAGTTGTGGGAGGGCCTGATCGCTATGACGGGTTTGAGGATAGCAGGGCTGATTCCACCAAGCTTGAGCCCACGACGTATATCAATGCTCCTCTCGTGGGAGTCCTGGCTAAGCTCCACAGCAACATCATGGAATCACCGTTTGAATTCAAAAAGTTACGATAGTTTTCATAATGAAAATAACGCACTTAATGATGCTAATCTTTGGAAGTTGTCTCAAATTTTGAGGTTTTTTTCCTGGCTCAACTATGCCAATACAATTGGACTTTTTTTTTATGGGATACTTGTAACTGTATAATAGATTTTTCATGCATTTACTCTCCTCAAATTATTTGTTTATCGTGAAAACATGGTTGTGTCAATATTTTTATTCAGACAATTTCATCTAATATATTTTATATGGTACAAAACCTCTATCTTCTCATGTCAACTTCTTTAGTTTATTTTTAATTCAAATTAGCATACAATATCACCCATATAGAATCAAATTCGACTAGTTTCCTCTTCATCATAAATGATTTAAAGAGAAATAGTGTTCATCTATGACATGCACTTGGGATAAATATGCTTTGTACACTTTCTGGGCAACTAATGAACTTCAATAGTGTGTTTTTGTATTTAGAATTATGCTATAAGATTACTATTGGTTTCAATTATAAGATCACTATTGGTTTCAATTATAGGCAAACATATATGTGGTTTTTTTCCATTTGGAATTCTTGCACATTCAAAGTAGCAAATAATTTACTTCTATCTGGAAACAAAATTATCACCTTTTTCTATCTGGAAACAAAATTATCACCTTTTTATGAGAAACTTTATGAACAATATTTCTTTGAACGAGTAAGATATTTACAATTTCCCATGCAACAAAATATGAGATATTTACAATTTTCCATGTAGCAAAATATGTAATGTGATGATGTCCCTCCTTGATAGGGGGACTTAAACCTCAAAGAGTCAAACTATAACAACCCACTATATGAAAGAGGACTTCATTTGGGACCCACCACAAGAGCTAGGCCAAACCCACAATTTTAATATGCATTGAAATCAAAAGGCTGAATTTGATGATTGTGATGTAACTCCATTGAAATTTCTAAGGAGACAAAAATCCATATTTACAAACTAACATTCCTTAAGAATGTTTCCATGTGAATTAATGTATAGATTCCCTTAGAATGCAAGGATATGTTTTGCATTAGTTAAAACTTGATTAAAGAATCCTTAATAATTATAAGGATCTAAAAAGAATCGTAACATATAAAAATGTATTATTGTGATTATAATTCTATAAACTTATTTAAGAATATTCTATTAATTATAATCATAATTTAATAGGTTTATTGTATAAATATTTTATTCAATATTATAGAGTAATGTGAAATGTTTGACATTTTGGAAAGCGAAAATCTCTTAATATATATAGTGATTGTTGTACCTTTTTCTGAGTTTCATTATAAATGTCAATCAATCAAGGCACAGTTACACTCAATATGAAAATTATGATTCCAATTATATGATTTTACATTTTTATCCTTCTTCTACATAGAGAATTCTACCGAAAATGGAACTGGGATATTGTTTGATATTTTGGAAAATGAAAATCATTATTTTTATTATATATAGTGATTGTTGCACATATTCTAAATTTCATTATCAATGCCAATAAATTTATTGCAAGAATATTTTATTAATTGTTATCATAATTTTATAAATTTATTGCATAAATGTTCTATATTCTATTTATAATGAATATTTGATATTTTGGAAAGTGATAATAATTTACTATAAATAGTCATTGTTGTACTCTTTTTTGAAATTCATTATAAATGCTAATCAATCAAGAGATAGTTACACCCAATATGGAAATGAAGAATTGAATCATATGATTTTACATTTATACCCTTCTTCCACATAGATAATTGCAACCATTTACTATATATAGTGATTGTTGTACCTTTTTCTGATTTTCATTATAAATGTTAATCAATAAGAGATAGTTACACCAAATATAGAAATGAAGATTCCAATCACATGATTTTACATTTATACCCTTCCACATAGAGAATTACACTAAATATGGAAATGTGATATTGTTTGATATTTTGGAAAATGAAATCATTAATTTTATTATAAATAGTGACCATTGCTTTCAACATCCTTAAGTTCAAAAGATGCATATTTTGGCTTCAACTTGATCTTCTTATAATCTATCCCACTATGATCATGTCCATAGAGTGATAAAAAGCATAATGATACAAATGTTTTGCTAGAGTTTGAATTGGGAGAACAATGTAAATGGATCTGAATGAAACCAAAGAGAGTTATATCTATTGCAAGAAATCTTGAATCTCAAATAAAGTTGGCATATTCAAATAAGGTGTGGATAAATTCCAACCATTCAAGTAGGAAAATATTTCAAACACAAGTGTTACCTGGGTAAATACATATGGATGTTTAACCAAAAGACCAAATTAACATCTTCTGGTCAATAATTACTAAGGATAGAAATCTTTGTTATCTTTGCAATGCATTCTTTGGCAACTACTCTAAATAACCAAAAAGAGAGAGCCTCATAGTGTGGATACTCCTATCATATTAATGATGTAATTTTTGGGACCTCCCTCTTTAATTAAGATCCAAAATTCTACTTACACTCTTTGGCAACATCTGGTCACACTTTCACTGTCATCATGGAATAGTAATAATTTAATGGTGACACTTTCACTGTCATCATGGAATAGTAACAATTTAATGCTACTCTTTCCTACTATGGCCTTTTCTTTCCAACATCTTAATGGTGACACTTTCGCTGTCATCATGGAATAGTAACAATTTAATGCTCCTATTTCCCACTACGGAGTTTTCTTTCCAGTGCAATTGCTAGTCATAATTAATAATTAATCAACTTAAATCCATCTTAACTAGAGATCCACCAACCCCTAAAAGGATCAAATCTTTTGAAATACAAAACTTCTTTTAAAGTGAAAATATATTTAATTCCTCTTACGAACTTACAGATTCAAAATTAAGGTAAGTTTAAATTGATTTATAAACACTATAACATCTCTGGGATAATAAACTACAAAACTCATTCTTAATATAATTACATTTTAAAATTAAATAATCTAAATATATTTTAATATCTTAATTTTCTAAATTTAAGAATAATGTAATTACATTTTAAAATTACATAATCTATTTTTTTTAATTTAATAATAATATAACCTTTATATAAATAATTTTTTTGCATTAACAATATTTGTAATATATAATTAATATAATAAAAATATAATTTGTAAAATTGGGAGAAATGTGACAACAAATTTTGCAAAAAAATTTGTTTTCCGTGAATTGCATATCATTTTATTCAATCCGGAATAACACTTTAAATACAACCAATCTTTTAATGCCATTTATATATTTACTTTTATTTTAAAACACAACCCATCTTTTAATGACATCTATATATTTATTTTTATTTTTATTTAAGAAATTAAATTATATCAAATAACATTTTGATTTTACCATGTAATGTTATTTTACCAAGTCTCATCATCATAGAAATAAATAATCCACTTCTATCCCATAAATGAACTAGCTCCCTTCCAAAAAAAAAATGAACCTATAGTCTCAATCAGCTCAGCTCAGCGAAAGCACCAAAACTTAGCTGGGAGGCTTAATCACCCAAAACACATTGAAAGCTTGCCTGATAATCGCCGCAGCTGTTGACGGCGAATCTTAACAATTGCAAGTGAGTTTGTTCGATTTTAAACTCTGGGTTATTATTATTATTTGTAAAGGAGAACCTACAACGCACAAAACTGTAGAGAAGCCCTACCACATACTTCAGAATTCAATTTAAGAGTAAAGGTAACGACAAAATTCTACTCGCCAGATTTGCTTATGCCGTTATTAACTCTGCAAATACTCGGCCACAAGGAATGGGATAAATTACAATATGGATGAGAATATTTTAACTCGATTTTAAATATTAACATTTTAGAAATTCAAGTTGGCTATGGACTTGCTTTCATATTGTTTATATCTTTTTACACTACAAATAAATGAATGACACTTCCAAAAATTTAAACACAAATAAAAAAACAAAATTCAATTTTTATGATACATGCAACTGTAATAGAAATGATATTGCTTCTTCAATGTCACCAATAGAAAATAACATATCACAAGGCTTACCTCAGGGATAAGTAGTGTAAGTCAAAACTAAACCCTAATGATGGGTTGGCTACCTGCTGACTTGGGTGAGAATAATTTCACTACAGAATAATATAATAGTAGTTGTCTACCGAGGTGGAGGAATTGCCTTGACAGCCAAAAGTCACTGGAATTAGGGCAAAAAAATTTCAAAAAATCTTGTAGAGGCAGTTTTTGAATCGTGTTTTTGATGGTGGAAATGGATTCAGCACCATCAAAAACGTCTAGAACACCTAATATTTTGAAGTTTAACAACTATAACTTGGATTTACAAAAATCTAAATATGACTAGAATTTCCATAACTTTCCGAGCAATTCCTCCCGCTAATTAAACTATAGCAATATAATAACAACATTTAAATATAAATGCACCTACATAAAAACACATATTTGAACTTAGACAAAATCCTTTACAATAGAAATCTACAATTACCTATTAATTGATATAGGAGTTAAATACAGATACAACTAGGTATCTGCCCAGGTTACTATCGTGGTCGTGCAATCCGAAACAGTTCTTGCTGTTGACCTCCACAAATTTCTTGTTCTGACCCCAACTAACGTTTCCACCATTTTCAGTGCCATGCTTTTATTGCCGTGAACAAGCAATGTCCATGAATATTTGTTTCTCCTCTTCATGAGGAGCGGCTAACAATATTTTTAAACGAGTTAGGATATGTTGCCCATTCATTTCATTTGCATTTCTTACTACCGCAAATTTTCACATTCAAGATGTCTCCCTAACATTACATGAGTTAGTTTCACTCCCATTTTTATTACTGAGTTCATAGAAATTGTAGAAATGGTGACCATGTACTGAACTGAGTTCACCAAGATTGTAAAAATGGTGAAGTACAATGATAAATAAAAACTAACATCTGAACTCAAGAAAATTCCCATTCAAAGCCCCTGCAAGAATTAAGCTCTCCATTTTGTGCATATGTGGACAATTATGCACAAATTTGTATTAGGATAACTGTTAGCTCTGTGCAATTTCCAATCTACAGTGATGGAGTTTTATAAAATGAATTCCACATAGCCTGAATTTTTCTGAGGAAGACATGCATTTTCCTACGAACTGTTGAAGTACATCATCATCATTCCACTATGCAATATTACAAAACATTAGAAATTCAAAAACCAATGAATACTAGTAACATCAGAAAAACTGAAGCTTCACGAATGTTTAACAACAAACATAGAACTCGCACATCCACTTAACTTCAAATCCAGGGGAATGAAATATATGATCATATGTCGAACTGGTTCGTCTAAGTGCAGATCTTGGCTTATGCATTTCATTTTGCTGACAACCTTAGACTCAGAGCATTTCAATTTTTTTTAAATGGGTAGAGGGAAACTACATGATCTGCATAGAGCTTTTGAACTTGAAAACCAAGCAAAGCCGGAGTGTCAAAATTTTGAAAATGAAATTCAAATTGAAATTTCAAATGAGAAGTACTGTTCGGAAAGGACCTGGCGAAGGTACGTATACAAGCTGTGAAGTACAGTGAAAAGACAGAAGGCAACCGCAGGCTCCGTATTGTAAATTCTGGCCAGTTTTCAAGCTCGGGGTCAAATAGCTAAAGGAACTTGAAAATGAGGTTAGAGTCATGATTGCCGTTACACCAAAACCTATAGGTGTTAGTAGACACATCGCTAGATTTAACCACATGCCACGAAACGCACTGGGAGCATTGGATTATCCTTCTACACTCCCATTAACGGGAGCGCAACAATCTCCTTCTACACTGCCGTTAACGGGGAGCGCAACAATCTCCCCCCAATGCGAGCTAGGTGTGTTTAGAACTCAAGACCTTTGGCTCTGATACTACAACAATCTCCCCCCAATAGGGGCCAGGTGTGTTTCGAACTCGACCTTTGGCTCTGATACCACTTACTCTAATACCACTTTTTCGAGTCACCCAGACACATCGCTAGATTGCACATGCCACGAAACATACGGGGAGCGTTGGATTATCCTTCTACACCACCATTAACAGGGAGTGCAACAATCTCCCCCCAACGCGAGTCAAGTGTGTTTCGAACTCAAGACCTTTGGCTTTAATACCACTTGTTGGAGTCACCATTGTAGTTACACCAAAACCCTCAGGTGTTAGTAAATAGAGACATCGTTAGATTTAAGACCTTTGGCTTTAATACCACTTGTTGGAGTCACGATTGTAGTTACACCAATACCCTCAGGGGTTAGTAAACAGAGACATCGTTAGATTTATCTAAAACCTTTGGCTTTAATACCACTTGTTGGAGTCACGATTGTAATTACACCAAAATCCTCAGGTGTTAGTAAATAGAGACATCGTTAGATTTAAGCACATGCCACGAAACACAAAGGGAGCATTGAATTATCCTTCTACACCTCCATTAACGGGGAGTGCAACAAATGACAAAGTGAAATCGAGTTCTTGCAGATTTGTCAAACACCCGAAGGAATCTGGAAGTGCTTGTAGACTCCAACACGCTGCACCCTAAGAGATCAAGAGATCAAGTTTTTGGAGGTTTGTCAAATACCCAAAGGAATCTGGAAGTGCTTGCAATCTCGTGCGATGGTAGAGATGAGTTTTTGGAGGTTTGTCAAACACCCAAAGGACTCTGGAAGTGCTTGCAGACTTTTGCACCCTGAGAGATCGAGTTCTTGGAAGTTTGTCAAACACCCAAAGGAATCTGGCAGTAACTTCAGCCTTGCAGGGGTGCCATTGTAGACAAGTGCAATTAAGAAGAAAAAGACAGAGTGATAGATTAAGAACTGCAAACGAAAACACAGAGTTATAGATATTGAAAGAAAACACAGAGTGATAGAAAACAGAGGTATTTTGGTCCTTCCAAATTGAGATCTAAATCTTGCTTATTGCACTCGAGCATGAAATATATAAAACAAGATGGCAATAAGCCGCTGGACACAGTGGTAATGGGTGCAAGCTGGAAGCCAATGGGCGGTCACCCGATGCTAATTAGTGGATGTGGATGCCCAACGTAGAGATAAGATTCCTTCTCCCACCGATCCCTCCGGTTCCTTAAGCTGGTTTAGACCGTGAAAGTGCATGATGTTTTCTTTGTGAAGTGGGTGAGAGTGCTTAGTCTCTTCTTGGTAAAGCGATTCTGTTCTGTAACCCTAACTTAAAACTACTTTAAAGGTGGGTATTTATCAATTATTTAATCTATTTTTTTTTATTATTTAAATAATAATTTTAAATGTAAAAATTAATTAATATTTAAAACAATTTTAAAATATCTAAATTATATATATCACTTCAGAATTTAAGTTACAATTTTTTTTTTCATTATTTTTTATTTTTAAAATAAAAATAATTAAAAATATAAATCTTCTCATAAAACAAATGCTTAGACGTATTTTTAATCAAATTTCTTGATTTTCATTGATTTTTTTTTTAAATTAATTAAAAGCATAATTTATTTAAAAATAAAAATAAAATTTCGATAAACTAATGCTTGGACGCATTTTTAGTTTTTTAGTCTATTTGTCTTTGCAGTGAGTCAATTTTACCTAAAGTAAAATTGATTAAAAGTATAAATCTTTTTTTGAAAAAGATAAAATCATTTCGATAAACTAATGCTTGGACCTATTTTTAATTTTTTAGTATAGTTGTCTTTGCAGTGAGTCACTTTTACGTAAATAAAATATCGTTATTGGTAAATAGGAATTTTATATAATGAATCCATACAGGATAGTTTTAGATAGAGGAGGAATGACCTGTTATAGAGTTTTGTGAATCCAACGTTTCTGACTACCAAGTAAGTCCATCATCAAGGGATGCATTAATAGATATTCTTTATATCTAATTATTAAACATAGAAATACAAATTATTAAACATAGAAATACAGATAATTAAGAACATGAAAATTAAGGTGGTGAATTTAATTATCAACATTATTTAATAATTATATTTATTAAAAATTTTAATAATAATATTTTGTAATTAAATAAATTATTTTTTATTTAATATATACATTAAATTCATTTTAAAATTACAAAAAATTAATTATTAAAAAAATAAAATAATTTTAGAAAATCAAAATATTAAATATATAAAAATAAATATAAATTTAAAACTAAAAATATAATTATTAAGTAATAACTAATAAGTATAAAATAATTTTAAAAATTTAAAATATGAGATATATAAAAAATAAAATATTAAACATATGCAAAGCTAAAAATTAATAATATAATCACTATTAATTTTCATTTGTTTTGTCTAGGGAAAACAATGAACCAAAGGTTGAGAAAACTCTATCACCTCCTCTTCTTTTCTATTGCTACAGCTACCCAATCAAAGGGATGTGTATTAAAGCGCAATTATGGTGGAAGTGCTTGAAGAATGATGGGACTAGGAAAAATGAAGTTTTATTTATATTTTTGTTCTGGTTAGAAATTATTAGAGGGGAGCATGGGAGGTCTTTTCACGAGGAATATGGAGAGAGTTTTAATTTTTCTCCTTTGTTTTTATGTATTTTTGGTGAATAATTCAATAAATGTCTTTTTATGTATTTTTGGTGAATAATTCAATAAATGTCAAATCACTAAAAGTGGAGGTCCTTTTTATGAGGTAAATTTATAAGATAAAAATCAATTCGAAAATTTGTTTTTTCTCTTTTATTTATTTTTTTGTTAAATAATTTAATAAAAGTAAAATCACAAAAGTTGAGGAAAAGTAAATAAATTATGAATTAAAAAAGTAAATAAATTATGAATTAAAAATCAATGGTGAAGAAATAAATTTAGGTAAATAAATTTATGAATTAAAAATCAATGGCAAGAAATAAATCTTCATTTTTAGAGTAGCAAAGTAAATTTATGAAAGAAAAATATGTAGGGAAGAAAAGAATATTTACTTTAGATTGGATAATATAATTGTTGGGTTTTATTTATACTAATTATTATAATATTGCAATTATTTTTAAGTTATATGTGCTTTAAAGATATCACATTTTTATTTTTTCCAAGTATATTGATAAAAAGATAAAGATTTTTTTCTCTTTATGTTAATTTTTGCATGTTTGGGGATAGATTCAACATGTCTTCAAGTCCCTTTTGCATATTTTTCTTTGTAAGTTTGGCAGGACTACATCTTCTTCATGTTCATTATATCACTTTGAAGAGTAATGACTATACCAACGAGCTTGGTCCTTCACAACCAACAACTTCTAAGCATTCCTCAAGCTTATCAATGTAAATTCCAAAAAGGGTAGGGGATAGGCTACTCCCTTTCTTAACATGATGTTGCATTTAATATCAGCGGACCAACACTCGGTGGTCTTAAGCTTAGCAATAACATTCTCTTATAATCTAATAACAATGACCCTTAACTCGAGATGAACCATTATCTCATTGAGCCTTTTCCATAACTTCTCTCAAGGAACCATGTCGAAAGCTTTTCTAAAGTCAACAATACAACAAAAGAGATTAGTCTTACTATTGCGATAATCCTCAACAATGGTCCTAAGAGTAACAAGGTGGTTGATCATAGAGTGATGCCTTCCAAAACCAGCTTACCCAATGCCTCTTTTACCATAGATTTCAAGCTAGGTGCTAATCTTCTTTTCTAGAATGAGCCCATATAGCTTCGCTAAAATGTGGCTAATCATGATAGTCCTATAGTTAGAGTAATTTTTTTATCCCCAATTTTAAATATAGGCATGATAAGGATTTGTGTCCACAACTTGGGGAAGTCATGTTTAACTAACAAGTTGAGGAGATTGTGCAAGTGCAGCGTGAGGATGTACCTTCCAATTTTGATAATTTCAGCTTGGTACCCTTCAATATCCTTTGCTTTCCCGTTAGAAAACTTCTTAATCCCAAGTTCCACGTCATCCAAAGAAAATGTATCTCCCTCTATATGAGTGCTTCTGATGTGGCCCACGGTGTCTAAGGAGTCATACATATTCCTAAGATAGTAATCTCATTCCTTTAAGGGGACCAAATTATTTTCTTTCAATTTATGGACAAGAATGTTCCTCCAAAACTTTCTAGGCTCAACTTTAGAGAGGTTAAGGAGATGATATATAAAAAAGGAAATATTAAACCTATGCAAAGAAAAACCTACGAAAAAATAAATCTATATTTATCATTCATTTTCATTTGTTTTGTCTACTGAAAACAATGGACCAATGGTGGATACAACTTTATCACCTCCTCTTCTTTTATATTCCTACGTGTACCAAAATATCAAAGGGATGAGTATTAAAGGACTTATTGGTGAAAGTATTTGAAGAACGATTCGGACTAAGAAGGAAAAAGTTTTATTTTTATTTTTATTTATTTTTTATTCTGGTTAAAAATTATTAAAGGGGAAGGGGGGAGGTCTTTCACTGGGAATCTTGATTGAGAGAAAAATATATTTTCCCTTCTTTGTTTTTATTTATTTTTGTTGAATAACTTAATAAATATCAAATCACTAAAAGTGGAGGTGTTTTTATGAGGCATCTTAACTTTAAGAGTCCTAAAGTAAATTTATGAAATAAAAATCAATAGAAAAATCTATTTTTCCTCCTCCTTTCCATTCTTTTATTTATTCTAGTTGAATAACTCAATAAACTTAAAATCACTAAAGTGGGGATCTTTTTATGAGGAATCTTAATTTTTAATAGTTGTAAATTAAATTTATGAAATGAAAATCAATGGTGAAGAAGTAAATCTTCATTTTAAGAGTGGCAAAATAAATTTATGAAAGAAAAATAAGTAGTGAAGAAAAGAGCATTTACTTTAGATTAGATTGTATAATTGTTGGATTTTATTTATATCAATTATTATAATATGGCAATGAATATTTGTTAAGTTATATGTGTTTTAAAGATATTACATTTTTATCTTTTCCAAGTTTATTGATAAAAAGACAAAAACAAAAATAATCTTTATGTTAATCTTTGCATGTTTGGGGGATTGATTCAACATGTCTTCAAGCCGCTTTTGCATATTTGGTTAACTTTACAAATTTAATTAGTTATTAGTAATTAATATATTATTTTTTCCAAAGATAAGGAGCTCTGATAAAACTTTGATCTTTGCATTGACATTGACAATGTTAAGTAATAAGGTGTTATGTTCTTAACTTGCAAAACGATACCCAAATACAGAATATGCGAAGAGAAGATACCCAGAACACAGAACAGCAATGATTTTATTATTCAGAGAGTAATGTTCACTTGCCTATTCGAGGGGGCAACCTCTGATAGAGCAGAGCTCGATTACAAAATAAGACACGATGCTCCTCGCAGGGAGTCTCTATCCTTTATATATGACTCATACATGCAATACCACGGACCAATACCGTGGGTTTTATTAATACCATCTATCTAATACTACGGCCCATTTGCAACTAACTGTGGTTCCGTCATTAATTGCGGATTAACCACTTACAATTATTAATATGGGCTTTATTGACTCTTGACTATGACGTGATCCCATTACATAAATAAGGGGGTTAGGATGGGACCCTAACATGCCCTCCCCCTTAAGACTAGCCTTGTCCTCAAGGCTGAAGCTGCGGAAACTGCTGAAGAATAGTGGCTGGTTCCCAAGTTGCATCTTCCGGAGAGGTGTCTTTCCATTTGACGAGGACTTCCTTAATCATGCGGCCACGCAGTTGCTTGTCTCGTGTGTCTAGGACCTGTTCGGGTTGAAGCCAGATGGACCCTTCTTCGTCCAATTCAGGTAGACTGGTCTGAATTCTGCAATTGTTCCCAATCACTTTCTTGAGGCATGAGACATGGAAAACTGGATGGATTTTTGCAGTAGGTGGCAAGGCCAACTTGTAAGCCACTTCTCCAATGCGCTGAAGTACTTGATATGGTCCGTAGAATTTGGGAGATAGTTTCTGACACCCCTTGTCTTTGAGTGATGTTTGCTTATATGGTTGTAGCTGTAAAAAGACCTGATCCCCTTCTTGAAATTGGCGTTCTGAGCGATGCTGGTCTACCTGTTGCTTCATGCGGTTCTGAGCTTGATGAAAATTCTCTCAAAGATGGGCGAGCATGGTTGCGCGGTGTTGTAGGAGTTGATCCACTGCTTGTACTTTTAAGCACCCCTTGAGATACGAAGTAGATGAAGGCAGGAGTTGACCATATATTGCTTCATAGGGATTCATTTTGGTGGTGGCATGATAGTTGGTGTTATACCACCATTCAGCCAGAGGTAACCACTATACCCAAAGGTGTTGCTTTTCTGAAGTGAAACACCTAAGGTAGGTTTCTAGACATTTGTTGACGGCTTTGGTTTGACCATCTGTTTGCGGATGATAGGAAGTACTGAGTTTTAGTTGAGTGCCTTGTATCCTGAAGAGTTCCTGCCAAAAATTACTGGTGAAGATCGGGTCGTGGTCGGACACAATAGAAGTGGGCATGCCATGCAATTTGAAGATCTGATCCATGAAAGATTGAGCGACCAAAGTTGGTGTAAACGGGTGGGGTAGGGCGCAGAAATGAGCATACTTCGATAGTCGGTCCACAACCACCATGATGACTGACTTGTTCCCTAACTTTGGAAGACCTGTAATGAAATCCATAGAAACCTCCGTCCAAATTGATGCCGGAATGGGCAATGGTTGTAATGTGCCTGGTGTGTTGACAGTTTCCCCTTTGTGGCGTTGACAGACATCGCATTCTGCTACGAAAGTAAGGATGTCCTTTTTCATGCCTGTCAAAAAAAAAGATCTTCTGGTGCGAGCATACGTCTTCTGAAAGCCCGAATGTCCTGCAATGGGAGATGAGTGCAATTTTGCCAAAATGCGACTTTTGAGGGTGGATGTTGGTGATATTACAACTTTGTCCTTGTAGCGAAGAATATCATCCTGCCACGAGTAGCCCTTGGTGGAATTTGGATCTACCTGCAATTGAGAAATGAGTTGGGAGAGCCCGGGGTGTGAAAACCATTCCCTGCAAGCCTCTTCAATCCATTCTGGAATGGGGAGGGAAATTGCTAACAGAGTACTTTCCTCCTCAAATTGGCGAGATAATGCATCTGCTACACTATTGTCTTTCCCTTTCTTGTAAATGATCTCATAATCATATACCAGCATTTTGACGAGCCATTTATTTTGTTGTGGGGAGGATAGGTGTTGCTCCAAAAAATATTTAAGACTGTGATGATTTGTGTGGATTTGGAAACGTCGCCCCAATAAGTAAGGTCGCCAAGTCTTGACTGCATGTAAGATGGCCATCATTTCCTTCTCGTAGGTAGATTGGCCCAGATTCCTCCCACTTAGTTGTTGGCTTGTGAACGCCAACGGTCACCCTTCCTGCATTAACACCGCCCCAATACCTGTACCCGAAGCATCACATTCAATGACAAAAGATTTGGTGAAGTCAGGTAGTGCTAAGACTGGAGTGGAACACATGGCATTTTTTAGAGCTGTAAAGGCCTGTTGTGCTTCCTCATTCCAGAAGAATGAATTTTTCTTTAGGAGTTGGGTGAGGGGCTTCGCTATGCGACCATAGTTGCAGAAAATTTTACGATAATAGCCTGTGAGACCCAAAAATCCTCTCAAGCTCTTCAAGGTCTTAGGTTGAGGCCATTCCTGCATTGCCTGGATCTTTTTGGGGTCCACCTTGACACCTTCACGCCCCATAATGTGGCCCAAATACTCTACTTCTGCCATGCCAAACGAACACTTGGACATCTTGACAAATAATTTATGCTTGCGGAGTAGTTGCAAGAGTAGATCTACATGCTGAAGATGTGCGGCCCAAGTGCAACTATAGATGAGGATGTCATCGAAGAAGACAAGGACAAATTTCCTGAGATATGGTTTGAAAATGTGGTTCATAAGGCTCTGAAAAGTAGAGGGGGCATTACAAAGACCAAATGGCATGACCAGGAATTCATAACGACCTTCATGAGTTCTGAAAGCAGTCTTGGGAATGTCGACTTCCTTCATGCGAATTTGGTGGTAGCCTGAGCGAAGATCCAGCTTAGTGAAGAATTGAGCCCCATTGAGTTCATCTAGCAAATCATCAACCACCGGGATGGGAAATTTATCTTTGACTATCAACTTATTGAGGGCCCTGATGTCAGGACACATCCGCCACTCCCCATCTTTCTTGAGCACCATGACCACTGGGGATGAATAAGGACTAATGCTGGGACGAATGACACCTGCTTCCAAAAGTTCCTTGATGATTTTTTCTATTTCATTCTTTTGGGTGAACGGATATCTGTATGGGCGCACATTTGGGGGTTGGGCCCCTGGAACCAAGGTGATGCTATGATCATGTTCCCCTCGCGAGGGTGGAAGCTCATGAGGCTTGTCAAAGACCGGCAGATGGTTATTTAAAATCTGTTGCATCTCAGGATGAATTGGCAGAGGCTTGGTTTCGACTACCTGGATGGCATTAAATTGAGCTACAACTCCATGATTGCCCTTTTTTAACAATTTTTCCATCCTATGCGAGCTGATGATAGAGGGGGCTCCCGCCTGGAGTCCACGGAGGGTATGTGTGTAGTTGTTCTGCTTAAAACTCATATATAACTCCTGGAAATCCATTGTGATTGGCCCAAGAGTGTGGAGCCATTCAGCGTCGAGGACAATGTCGCAACCCCCCATGTGTATGGCAAACATGTGGGTTTTCAACTGATAATCCCCCATTTGAAGTTTGACATTTTCACAGCAGCCTTCACATTTCATTGTGCCTCCATCTGCAATTTGAACTTGGAAGTTAGAAACTGCTCGTACAAAACAATGCACTGCTTCTGCGACTTTTTGATGGATGAAATTATGTGTACTTCCACTATCAATCAAGACTACTACTAGGTGATGTTTAATAAAACCTCTGATTTTGAGAGTTTGAGGGGAAGAAATCCCTGCCAAAGCATGCAACGAAATAACTGGTTCGTCAGAGACATTGTCCTTTTGGTTGTCTTCTTCTAGCGGCTCATGTTCCTCAAGTGGTGGATCTTCCTCTGTTGAGCTGTAGTCAATGCCATCAATTTGAAAAAATTTGGGCTCCTTGCATTTATGACCTGGGGAGTATTTTTCATCACAGTAGTAACAGAGGCCTTGCTTTCTTCTTTCGGCCATTTCCGCAGGTGACACCTTTTGGACCTTAAGTGTTTGAGTCGTGTTGTGAGCCTGTGGGGGGCGACTTTTAGTGGAGAAATTTGGGCGACTGCATTGGGCTGCTAATGCACGTTCTACGTTACGAGCTACCTTGCAAGCCTCCGTCCATGTGGGAGGGTGGTGCAGTAGGACTTGGGCTTTGATAGCTTCTTTAAGACCGCTGATAAAACATTCCATGTAGAACACATCTGAGAGACCCCAAGTGCGGAAGGCTAAGGCTTCAAAAGCTGTAATATATTCATCCACTGTACCAGTCTGTCGGAGCTTAGTAAGACGACCCAAAAAAGAAGATTCCTGGTCAAAGCGGTCTTGAAGAGCTTTTGTGAATTTGGGCCAAGTCCTAAAAGGTCCATTGCAACGTTGATGCCATTCCCACCATTGCCACCTTTCATTGTCCAAGTACATGCTCCCCACCATAAGCTGAGTCTCATCATCTAAGATGTGATTCAGAGTGAAATACTGCTCCATTTGGGCTATCCATGCCGACGGGTGAGAACCGTCAAATTTATGCATATCCAACTTGGGAGGTCGCTGACGGGGTTGTTGGTGGGTGTGCCAGACGTGAGGAGAGTGGCTAGACTCACCCTCATTGTGTCCATTGCCATTATACACCTCCTCGTGGGCTTGCTCCTTGCCCTTCTGGATCATGCCCTCGACCAGGTTACTTAGTCGGTTAAGCTGAACGTTGACGGTTTGCATGGATTCTTCAAGTTTGTCCATCCTTTCATTGGCCATCGCTTGAGCTCTAGTTTCTACCATACACCAACCTGATTTTTTTTAAAGTTGGGACCGCCTAAATTTTTTTCACTAAGAATTGAATGGTACCACTGTGCTCAGCTCGTCGTCCTGATTCTGATGGGCTAGATCACCAATAAGCGCCCCGGAAGATCTCAGACTCTTTTTTTTTTTTGAAAACTCCTAACAGAGTTTTACTCCTTCCTTATCAATACTGCAGTTGCCAATTCCTCAAAATGTCAATGCGGCCAAAAGTCCTGCGAAAATTATACCCCGGTATAGGAACCCTTCACAACGATTCCGATCTGGTGGATCTGAGATATCTGAATGGCGGATCGGATAGCTCTGGGCGGCGGAACAGACTGCTGCTGCTGATCTGATGGATCTAATAGATCGGAATGGTTGATCTGCGAACTCGAGACTGCGGGACTGATGTCTGCTGCTGCTGCACCCCTTTGCACAAGCGGATCGGGAAGAGATGATGTGTGATCCCCTGATAGAAAAGGGAACTATGGTCTTGAGGAGTTTCAGGTGCTACAGATCGCAATATACATAAGGGTCTGGTAGTAGTACTCGGCCCAATGTTTCAGGGCTCTAACTAAGGAGGATCGACCGTACCCTTAGCCGTACAACCCGACTACCCTATCGTACGGGCGAGTAATCTCTCCGAGTGCTGTTCTCGGTGTACTGTAGCCGCAAGACGGCCGACGGTTTATCTATGGCGAGGTTTCAAGGGAGCCTAGGGGGCTTCCGATATACCCAGAGGGTACGTGGAAGACAGTTCGTGCACGATTCTGTCTAATGCGCTACTACTCGAAGGGGTACCCACAGGGGTTACAAGGGAGTCCAACAGACGTGACCACCTCTTGTATTTCCTGCGTGCATGCCTCCCCAAATTCGCAGGTTTATGCGCTTAACGACAGATCCCGTGGTTTAAAGACGCCGGAACACGTCTCTAGCTAAAAAAAAAAAAAATTGCTAAGAAATGGAGATCCCACCGGCCCTGGAAAGTGCTCTGATACCACTTGTTATGCTCTCAACCTGCAAAACGATACCCAAATACAGAATATGCGAAGAGAAGATACCCATAACACATAACAACAATGATTTTATTATTCAGAGAGTAATGTTCACTTGCCTCTTCGAGGGGGAAACCTCCGATAGAGTAGAGCTCGATTACAAAATAAGACACGATGCTCCTCGCAGGGAGTCTCTATCCTTTATATATGACTCATACATGCAATACCATGAACCAATACCGTGGGTTTTATTAATACCATCTATCTAATACTACGACCCATTTGCAACTAACTGTGGTTCCGTCATTAATTGTGGATTAACCACTTACAATTATTAATATGGGCTTTATTGACTCTTGACTATGACGTGATCCCATTACATAAATAAGGGGGTTAGGGTGGGACCCTAACATAAGGTTTTACTATGAAAACGTGGGTTTGAATTTAATGATTGAGGTATGTGGTTTCCTATGTGTTGTTCAAACAAATTTTAGAGTACGGAAATTGAAGATGTTTAGAAGAAAGAGGTTTAAATGAGATGAAGTTTAACCTTCATAAATAACAAAGTTTCTTTGTTTTAGTGTAGGGACAACACAATATTCTTGTGGAAACCATGGTTGGTCAAGAGATAGTTGTCGTGGACAAATCCTAGAGTACTTATAAGATAATCTATGAAGGTAGCAACAATGATATTAATATTTGTATCTATGTTTTGCATATCCTTATCTCCTAATCAAGTTTATGTTTTAATTGCATGGTTTTCAATGAAAACAATAGCTAAAGAAAGCTTAAATGACCATATTAATGGAAACATATTACTTCAAGATTAACTTAGAAACACTAGCTTAAGTTATTATTGGTATCATCCAAGCCCAAATTTTAGCAAGGGGCAGTCATCAATTTTACTAGAATACAAAAGATGATGCTATGTGGAATAATGGAGAAACAATTGTTGCATCGCTCAAACCTTGATTAAGCAATTGAGAGTTCCTATTGGTACTACATCGACCACCACCTCCACATCCTTTTATCTTATAAGAGCAATGCAAAGGCAGTATATTCTAGTGGAATCTTGTTTAGAAGACATGTGACCATGGCTCTCCTTGTGTCATTTTCAAGTTCCATAATTCAAGACATGTCACACTAAACCAATGGTGCTAAGATTTTGTATTATTTATATTGTGCATGATTTTGTATCATTTACATTATGAACGCAAATAATTTCTTGTTTCATAAGGTGACAATGCGATTTCAAATCTATATCAACGATTTCATTTTTAGAGTTTCAAATAAACAAGATTGGGGCAACAACTATCTAAGTTAGTTCCAAAAACAATCATGGAGATGGTGCCATAAGAGCTCCTAAAATATCTATTTGATATCATGGAGATCAAATGGGATGTATTCTAGAATGTGCTTAAGTTTAATTTGTTGTTATTCTTTTCGATCATCTTAATGACTTCAAAAAAGGAGAACTAAAATGTGTGGACTAAAAATTTGAGCATTTATGTAATTTTAAAAAATAGAAAGTTTATGTGTGCAATTGACACCAATCCAAAGAATCAAATGAATATTGGGCTAGCTCTTGGATTAATTCATGGTGATAAGCATATAAAATGGCTTAATCATAATGATGAAGAGAGATATTGTTGGAAAATAAATAGCAATAGGGTAAGACCCTAGGTTCGGGCATAGGAGCCAACAAGGCTCCGCTATAGTTTAGCACAACGCTAAAATTTTCACCTTACCCGGGATGGGTAAGGAGTCTCACTTGAGGCGTGCCGCAACCTAAGTTAGAGGAGGTTTAGAATATAATATCATGGAAACCATATCAAAGGATAAATAGCAAGAAACATTAACTTAATATTCAAAGCAACCAAATCACAACAGTCTATACATGTTGTAACAAAAAGACTACCTAAACATGTGCATACTTCAATTTTTTGAATAACCAGATTAGAACACAATGAATACACTATGATTAAATAAGAGTATTCTTCATTATTATCAAAATAGGTACATTACATTAGGTTCATGCCCTGTTCCTCAACATCAAAACTATTAGATATGAGATACAAAATCATATAAAGATAGTCACAAAGTTGTTTTCATAGCTCCGTAACACAGGACGCATAGTATTACCAAGAACAACCATGACCAGCCCCTTCTCGGTTCTCCTTTATGTTTTTTATCTTCTTCTTTCTTTTCCTACATGCTAACTCAAACTACCATTCCTTCTCCCTTGCTTGGTTGTCTTCATCCTAGGCTTCTCTTGCTCTTTTCCCACTCGGTTGTGTTTGCTTCTTCCTGCCACTCCTCCTCAACTTCCAGTCTTCCGCTAGCCTCTTGTCCTTCCTCAGCTGTCAGCTCCGTAACTTCGCAACGGTCATTTCTGCCACTTGTCACTAGCCTCTTTCTACATAAAATATCACAAAAACAAAGGCCCCAACTGGCCCCAACCACAGTTCATTGAATCGTCCCTGATTCAATCTTCCTTTGGCACTTTCGGTGTTGTTAAAACTTCTGTTGGTGTTGCTGCAGGTGCTTCTGCTGGTCCCACTATTTTGGAGAATTTAGTATATACAGATAAATACTAATTCCCTAGATAAGTAGTTGTATCTAGAACAACAGTTTAAAGTGTTTTAATCTTTTCCTATAAGCAATAGATAAGACGAGGAGGTAAGAAGACCTGCTTGTAGCTCCGCTTTCCTCTTCTCTCCCTTGTATCGATCCTATCGCTCCTTCATGTACTTAATATGGTTGAGAAGTACCTGTAAACAAAACAAAAAACAAAGAACCGATCAAAGCACACAATCTATTGAATATAAGTGAAAGGAATCAGATACAATTCACACATATAAGCATTATGAAACAACACAAACATATGGGAGAAAGGTTCAAACACTTTATTAAATAGAAGAAGGAATTACAACCATTGGTGTTTAATTCAAAGCCATTCCTCCAGCTTGGATCCCATCCACATCACATCAAAAGCATGACAAAATTGTAGCATTACAATACTTGCTTCAAAGCCAAATCTCATATCAACATTATCTTTTTACAATTCAACGCAATCTAGCCCCTGATCACTTAGATGAGTGGTCAATTTATAGGAAGATGGAGGAGGTTTTGTCATAAATGATGGCATTGAATGGCCTTCCATACTTAGAATTAGTTCCATGGAGGAAGGGATGAGAGGATAGGATGCACCTTAACTCATTCCTCATCCATTTTTGAGCTCATAGGAGTTGATAAATGAGGGAACCTTCTAGATGACTCCAAAAAATAAGAATATTCCCAAAACCCTATGTGAATTTCGCTCAGTCTCGCCCAACACAGGTGAAAGGAAGCCTAAGTGCTCTGCAGAGCACCATGGTAGTGGATTCAACTGCTCTGCAGCGCACCTTTACAAGGGCTTACCTGTGCTAGTCCCTCTAGAGGCTATTTCTGGATGTCTTCAAGTCATGAAACTGTCTGGGAAGGAGGCATTCAAAGGGGTGGCTTGTTTAGGGCATGAAGCAACTAAAATTAGGGTTTGATGAGCCCTAAAACACTGATCTATATGATGGGATTGGTGTGCCCAAATGGATATGTAACATCTGCCCCCTAAAGCATGAAGTATCTGCCCCCTAAAGCATGAAGTTGGAAAAATTCCAATGTCGAATGAAATGCTTTACGATGTGATGAGGAGGTATCGAAGTGGAAGGTGACCTGCATCAATTACAATACATGTATCATGATATTTGATTTTACATGAATTGCTAAGGGAAGGCATACCCATGCTCAACATATAAACTTTCATTACATGTACATAAACAGTCGTCTACAGATATAGACCCATGATTGGAATGACTGTTAATGTAAAGCCATTGTACATATGATTTAGTACTCCTGAAATCGCAACCTGGATGGATGAAACTAGATCCGGGGTCTTCTATCTCATTCAATCGTTCACTCAAGTACGAGTCTAACCATGTGAATATGTGATCTGAAGTCGAACATAGGAAGACACCATCTGATTACCAGCCAATGATGTAAGTTGTTAACAGATGCGAGAGAAATAACCGATAATGATAATGATCCTCAAGGTACTATAGTAAATTCTTCACGGTGTGAATGGATGATTTGCTGTCAAATGCCATACAAAGTATTTCAGTTGAAGGCCATTGATGTATGCCTATTGCCGGAAGCGAGAAACCTACCATTGATGCATGCAAGCCTCAAGGTACTTGAAGGGTGTTTCTAAGTCAACTTCTTAGATAATGAGTTGATGCTGACAAGAAGCAACTCGTCACAGGAGGGCCTTGATATATCCCACATCAACGACTCGAAAAGAGTGTAGTGATTTTGGAGATGGAATTTGACTGACGACACAAGGTTTAGGAATGGTGGTCATGAAAATGAAGGTTTTATGGTATTACAAAGGATGAATTTTGACTGAATGACTTCTCTTGAAAATGTCGGCGACACTGAAATGAATTGGTAGAATTGACCCAAAAAAAAGTGATGGATGGTATGATAGACCAACGGTTTGATAACCATCAACCTAATAACCCAACCCAAATAGTCACGGTGATGGAGTGAAAGTGTCATGTTCAAGAGCGACCTGCTACCATAAAGTGGTTTTCCCCTTTTTCCAATTTCCCCAGTCATTGTTGACCAGTACCTCTTTATTTTTATCAAGCTTGAGGAGGATAACATATGCTTGTTGTATAAGTTCACCCTTCAGGTGAATCCATCGCTATTTGATGTTTTAACGAGTCTAGCAAAGGTGAAACTCGGTCTTGTCTAGATGGACAAGTTTTTCACTATTTGATGTTTTAACAACGACAAAGATAACTCGGTCCTTTTCATGTTTAGAGTGTTTGAAAAGGGACGAAAAGAAAACTCCACAATTTCTTTTTTGTAGATTTGTCTCTCAGGCCTGAAAAAGCATAAAACAATACAAGAGAGAACCTACTGACCATGTTCAGTCAACGTATTCCTTTTTCGTAAATAATCTATCTCGGTCTGAAAAAGGGTTAAATTTATACTAAGTAGATGTCATTTCCAATCTGTTAATGAGATGAAAAGGATAAGCGCTCGACAATCTTTTCATATTTCGGGAGTCTGAAAAGAGCTTAAAGAGGACTCCACTATGAGGAACGAGTGGTGTCTATGGTAGCAACTGGTTCTGGTGATGTTGGAACTTCTGAAAACATGTTGATTTATGTGAAGAGGCTAGCTAATAAGACTACTCATTGCAATTGTTCCTCAACAAGGGTAAAACAACCAAGTGAAAGTGTATGATCAGCCAAGCAGATAGTGACGATGGAAGGAGAAAACCTAAGGCTCATTTGATGGAAGAGGCTGATAGAATGGCAAGCACGAGGGACAAAATGGAAATGGGTTCATTTCTACACAAGCTTGAACCATAGGGAACAATGCTTGGATTTAGTTTCATGTTTACACAAGCTTGAAATGAAAAACTATGCTTGGATTCAGTTTCATGTTTACACAAACTTAAAATGAAAAACTATGCTTGGATTCAGTTTCATGTTTACACAAGCTTAAAACGAAAAACTATGCTTGGATTCAGTTTCATTTTTACACAAGCTTAAAACGAAAAAACTATGCTTGAGATTGGTTTACATGCCCCCATCATGATGAAAGGGAGAGTCTCCTGTAACCAGATGGAAGTCGCTGCGGTGAAGTAGGACGATTATCCAACACCCTTTTGGCTTCATCCAGATAGGGACAAAGGTGAATGGGTTGATTCCCTTCACATAACCTACAGGGAAACTTAACTTTATGATTAGGTGCATGCCCCCCAAGCTTCATTACATTCACCTAAGTAGATCAAATTAAAGACTCGACTGGGATTTTACAAGATCTAATCAAAGACTCGAATTTGATCTTTGCTCCAGGGGACCTTGTTTCATTTTTTAATGAGCTTGACACAAGACAAGGAACTCTGCTTAGATTCCTTGTTTCATTTTTTAACAAGCTTGACACAAGACAAGGAACTATGCTCATATTCCTTGTTTCATTTTTTAATGACGTTGACACAAGACAAGGAACTATCCTCATATTCCTTGTTTAATTTTTTTAATGAGGTTAACACAAGACCAAGAACTATCCTCGTTGGCATGTTTCATTTTTTAACGAGGTTGACACAGTAAAAGAACTATCCTCATGTCTTTTATTTCATTTTTTAATGAGGTTGACACAAGACCAGGAATTGTCCTCGTATCCTTGGTTTCATTTTTTAATGAGGTTGACACAAGAAAAGGAACTATCCTCATTGGCCTGTTTCATTTTTTAACGAGGTTGACACAAGACCAAGAACTATCCTCATAAGAGATGTTTCATTTTTTAATGAGGTTGACATAGTAAAAGAACTATCCTCATATTCCTTGTTTCACGACCCATAAGAGGTCATGAATTTCAATAGGTTCTCATCAGATGGGAGAACAATGATTTGGAAGGGATCCATAGCAAGGAAACCGAGATCTAGTTCCAATGCCCCTAGTACATAATGTACTACATCACTGAATTGATCGTTAGTTGATGTAGGCATGGAACGGGTTGCCACATAATTAACCTGTGGCCGGGATGATACCATTGGTATACAAGGACCATTTAGGGAAGATGGTTGACTGGAAGCCATATTTGGACCGGGAAATGAAAGCTGGTCAATGGTGACAATTCTACCTTCATGTGGGAAACACATCACTCGAAAGAGTGTTGAAACAATAGCTTCCATGTCATAAACATAGTCGCACCCAAGAAGTAAATTGTAATCTAAAGGGCCTGGGACTACCATCACATTCAGATAAACGATTTTTCCTTCCAAAGTAATAGGCAACTGAGAAAGGATCCCTTATGGTTGACTGGTTCCTCTGTTAAAAGCCAATAGATTTTGGGTAACAGGCACAAGTGGCAGTGAATTGAGTGCTTGCCAAGCAGTAGAGGAAAGGATACTCATTGATGCACCTTCATCTATAATAGCGCTAGATACAATAATATTACAAACCTGTACTATGATCTGGAAAGGAACATAAGAAGGAACACGGAATCCTGCCAGTCAATTGCAATCAAAGGAAGTGACCAGACTACTTATAGGAGGTACTGTAAAAACGAGAGAATTATCCCCTTGAGGTACTAGAACAAGAGGATTTTCCTCCTGTCTTGATGGAATAGGAGGGTTTCCTCCAAGCTCATTGGAATCTGAAGAAATGAATAGAACCTGAGTGGTATCATATTCACTCTCTATGGGAAAGGTATGGTTAACTGAAGGTGAAATCGGGTCAACTATTTCCTTGACCTATTGATTTGGATCAGGTATAGACTCATAGGATTCACTTTCAGAGAGAGTGGGTTTGACCGATAGTTGATTTGGGTCAGTCAATTTATCAACTAGTGAAGGATTAAGGGAGAGTTTCCTATAACCAGATGGAAGTCATTGCTGAGAAGCAGGACAATTATCCAACACTTTTTTGGCTTCGTCTAGATAGGGACAAAGGTGAATGGGGTGATTCCCTTCACATAACCTACAGGGAATCTTAACTTTACCCTTCTTTCCATGAACTTTACTACCACTAGTTGATGGTGTGTCACCAACATGATCTCCAAAAGTTGATGACACAGGATGATGTGAACAGGAAGACCATTCTTCTAAGATCTGAGGAATATCAAGACAATTTCGAAGAAGATGGTCTCCCACACAAAGTTTGCATGGATATCGAACTTTGTGAGGCTTGATGAATGGTTTCTCATCAAATGTTGCATTCAAAGCAATGGTTGCTTGGTTGCCCCTCTGCTGAATTTGCTTCTTATTCTTCTTCTTCCCTTTCTTCTTCTTCTTATCCACTTGGTTACTAGTACCAATACTTTCACCAGGAGAAGAGGAAGAAGGGGAGGAAGAAACAACTGAGGAAGAAGGCAAAGGGTCAACTTTAGGATCAATTGGAGGTTGATTTTGTCGAGTTGGAGGAATACTCGATTGCAGAGAAATCACGACATTTTGAACCAAGGAGGTTGAAAACAACCATACTGGCAAGCCAATGGTAAGTCCCGGAAGGGACAATGTAGCCATATAAGGAGCGTCAATATTTCCAAAAGGAGGAAAAGGACTAGGATTCCCATCAAAAGGAATTCCTTGATCGGTGGATTCCGGATTTGTCACCATATGTCTCAACCTAAGATCAACTATGGAGCAAGCATGGAGGATGTTATCCGAGGTCAATTAAATTTATTTAATCAAAGAAACATAACAAAACAAAAGAGGGATAATATAGGCAAAAGGTTTACCAAGCAACTGTGAACTGCAGAATACCTCCCGGTGAACACTTAGAACCAAACTGCAAATAGAGCAACTCTACCATCTTGGCTTCATACTCTGAGGAATTCGGCATTGCCATGCAAATTAAGTAGACCATCTTGACACAATGTTTCTGACGAGACCCCCTAACTAATTACTACGAAAAATTTCCCTATGTAGACTCGATCGTGTTAATCTTGTTGTCGGCTAAGCTGGACCTGACTTGGTTGACACAATTCTGAAAAAAAGAAATCTGGAGTCGATGGGTAATTATGTTATCGTAATGGAATACATTTAGGAATTAATTATTTCTATAATGGGAAAGATTTTACGAGAATTTGGGCTGACACCAGAATTATTGTTAAATTATTACGAAAGGATGCTTAACACATGTGACTTCCCCTTGAGCACAAACAACTGTGGTGTGGTGGAATGACATCCGTAACTAGGATTGATTTAGTAGATCCTTATTTGGAAACATCAAGGACAAACTATCAGAGAGAAAGAAAGAAAAAAGATGGCTGACACGAAGAATGATGACGCAAGTAAATGACTGCTACTAATTCTTCTTATTCCTACCTATGATCCCCTTTCAAAGATCCAATCAATTCTAAGTAACATTGTTTGATGTGTGGAAGGGTTTCAAGCATGCATCGTTCACCCAACTTGGTAGAAATACCCCGTCCATTTGCGTGATCTTGACAACTCTAGACTCCCTTACCTCCGCAACAATGAACAGTCCTAACCAGTGCATTTGTAGCTTCCCAAGAAACTTCAGGAACTTATTTTCATATAACATAACATGCCCACCGGCTATGGATTAATTGCTCTTGATATGTCGGTCATGCCATGCCTTCTGCCTTTTCTTCTAAACCATTTGGTGGAAATCTGCCATAAATCTTGCCTCATCAAGCTTTGAGAGTTTGTCTAATCACTTCTGAAGTGATTCCTCCTCTGTCATCTTAGTGGCTTGGGAGATGAAAAGGCCCAGGATAGCGAACTTTGTTGGCACCATGACTTCTCATCCACACATAAGTTGGAAAGGTGTATTCTTGTGTAGTCGATTGACAGCTGTGCGGTATGCCAATAGGTTCGTTGGTACCCTCTCATCCAAATCATCTTGGTTGATTGAACATATCTTAGTTAAACCCTTTTCTACTATCTTGTTGAAGGCCTCTACGGTACCATTGGCCTGTGAGTGGTACAAATTGATTTTGTGGTGCTGTATCATGAAATTTTGAAGTAGGGAAGCAACTGTCTCATTTATGAAGTAGGTCCCCTAATCGTTGGTGAGACTCCTGGGGCACTCGAATCTAGATATGATGTTCTCAAACATGAATCTAGTGGTGGTGTCTGATGTACAATCCTTTATAGATGTTTCTTCGACCCATCTGGTGAGGTACTCTATTGTGGTGATTATATACCTAGAATGAGAGTGATGCGCCTGTGGATTGATTGTCCCTATGAAATCAACCATCCATTTCTAAAATATTTGCAGTGCATGTACCGGTTGCAATGATAGTTCATCTTGATGTGGTGACTTTCCAACCCTTTGGCACACATCATATCCTCTGGCATATTCTTTCGCAGCTTTGAAAATCGTCAGCCACCTGTTGCAGCTTCAAATTTCTACTGCCCCAACATGGGGGATAACCACCCGGTTCAGACCTTAAGACAACTCCTTTTCCGTTTAAAGTGGTGGCTCCGACTGGGGATAATGGGACCGGTTTCCCAGTGTGGGTTTTAAGATGAGAGTGGGTGGTTCATGAGTGATTGCAATAGAAAAATGATAATCTAAAAGATTTATTCTATTATGCAAATCTCTAACTAACTTATTCTAATATAAACTCGGGTATTTATGTACGGTATGTGATCTAAAAAGATATCTGCTTAACATGTGATAATAAATATCAATCACGCATAAACAGAGATGATAACGTATAAGATAATTTCTTTGACAAAATAGTTAGTCAAATAAATTTATAAAATACATCGCATATATGATGAATTATATATGAAAATCAACAATTTCAACTAGGCATCATACAATAGTGCAATTAATGCTTAATCAAAAAGAATAAATCTCACATACAATTCATGAAAGTAAAGAGTTGTCACTAATTAAATAAAAACAGGATCAATCATACAAGATAATAGTACCATATGTGCAAAGTTCTACTCATTTGACTAATGACATGGATCAACTTCTTTCTTCTAATCAAATTATATCCCAAGAACACAATAATGCATCAACAAAGGAAAGTAGTCTAATATCTAAAAGAAATGATCGTGTTCCATAATTTCACCAAAGCATTCACAAACTTACAATAATACATTCTTTGCAAATTCTTTTGATAAAATTCTGGACCCTTCTCTAAATGCATGAGAAGGGTATAAATATTATTCTAACTAATGTGAAAAAATAGATTATACAAAATTTGAGGAGGTTTCAAACAACCTTCCTCCTATCTAGTTAAGTAACTCTAAAAATAAAAAGTTGCTTGATGAGTAGAAGTAAGAAGGTGATTTGCTGTCTGCCAGCTTGTCCTTCAAATCGTGTATATCGATCATTGGTTTGAGTTGAGGAGGTGCCCCAAAATGTGTCCTGAGCTATCCTGCAAAAATCGCATCGGTGAGAGGTGGCAACATTCGCCGAGTCAAATGAATTGAGAAGTTAAGAGTCATGCTTTGGCTATGCGGCTTCACGAGGTAATGCCAATACGAATCCCAATTGGTCTTGGTCAATTTTTCAATTGCTTGCTTTTGAGCCTCTGCCTTTTCTTGCCAGATTTTATGTAAAGCACCTATATCAGGAACTTCTTTTAGATTGCGTTCTTTTACCAGGTTAGTGGCAAACAGATTACGGTTCACTACCTTGATTATATTCTTTGACACCCCAGCTTCCCTTGCCACCGATAGCTTAGCTTGATTGGTTCTTGTGTCCCAATCTGTGAAGAGAATGTCTTTGTGTGTCTCTTCTATCTAAGGCAGATTTCGTTTCCTTCCATCCTCTGTCTCTTGCCATTCAATGAATTCTGAGATTCTGATGTTTAGATCAGTGAACTCAGTTATATGGTCAATTACCTTATCTATTAGTTGATCGTTAGTAGCCAGATAAGGAGTAATATGTGACATCTTTTGGTAGAAGTGTTCTTGTTGTTTCATCAGGAGGGAATTTAGTTCCAATGCCTCTTTAACGAACTCCTCAGTAGTAGGGACATCCTTATATCTTTCCATGGCTTGCTGTAATTCTTGGAGTTGCATGTTTTTAGCTGATATATCAGCTTCATGGCTTATTTTTAGGACCTCCATGCTCTGTTGCAATTGGACAAGCTGCTCAGCTGCTTGCCTATTCACACTTTCCTTCTCTGCTTCAAGTTGTTTCTCGAGCTGTGCAATCCTCTCCTCCTTTTCCCTCAACAAAGTAGAGACTTTAGTAGCTTTGTCCATGGTGGTTGTTGCATATGCTCCTGTGAACTGTGACAATCTAGTCAAGTTCTCAACTGGGTTGAAAGGAATGTCCCTCCAAACTATGTCCATTGGCTCGTTTCCAGGTGGGAGCTCTGGTGTTTCTACTCTTTTCCTTTTTCTATGTCTTCTTACCATAACCTTGTGGAGCGGGCTATAGAATACATCAAGTGGAGGGATTTCAGTCACCTTCAAGACAATCTCTAATGTCAGCAGAGCAAGGATAATCTTGGTCTGCTGGGATGTTGTTGCCTGATCATCCATAGGCTGGGACTAATCGTCCATGAGCTTGGATTGTTTGTCCATAGACTTGGGCTTTGTATCCTCCTGAACATGCAGAGGAGTTTTACACTCCACTGTTTCTTGGGTATTTTTCATTTTTGGAGTGGCTTGCAGTTTCTGATTAAACTAATGCCACTCCTGCTCCAAACTACTGCCTTTGACCTCTAGACTGATTTCTTTAGACGAGGTGCTCATAACCTGTTTTTTAGCCGACATCCTGCTGGACTCAGCTATATTATCTGTGTCTCGGGCCTTCCCTGTATCTGGTGTTTTATCAATATTTATCTGAGAATCTACCCGAGAACTAGGTCCTTCACTATTAATAGTCACATTGGGTGTGGGCTTATCTTCAATTTTCAACAAGTGCATTGGGATTACTTCGAGCCTTTCATTTCTGAATTCCTGAAATTTATCAAAACCTTCAGGACTTAGGTTCACTTTAGCCCATTCGAACGCTTGTTCAAAGGATTCGACCGACTGTAACAAGTCTTCAAAATCGTTATCATCATGGTTGTATGGCTTGAGCTTTACTATAGTAGTGATGTTATATGCCACCTTGTCTGGATCAAATTGCCTTTTCGGCAATGTATGAAGCCTGAGGGCTTCCATGTTTGTTGACTCCTTAGTAGCATGAAAAAAAATTTCTAAAGCAAAAGAACAGCACTTGACAGGAAAAGAGGGCCATAATAACTTATTTCTGTCTTTGAGAACTTTAGTTAGGCCTTCTCCCACGATCTGGTAGGCAATCTCTCTTGCCAATAATTTATCAGAAACATATAAAGGAAGGACACGTGGGTCAGTTTTACTACCAAAAACCCTAATGTAGGTGAACCATTCTTCAATAAAATATTTGTCAACAGCTAGTAGGTCTGTTGTGACTTCTTGGGAAAACCTGGGGAATTTCTTGTTGAAAATGATTTGATGCAGGGGTAGAATAACAACATGACATATTTGATAGAAGTGGGGTATATAATGCGATTCCCATATTTGCTTATAACTGAGATGAATTGGGTAGGGGTCCTGTAAGGTCCATTTCCAACACATGGTTGGAAATGTAGTGCAAAACCAGATGGCATCCACAATGTAGGCACTAAAATAGAATGGAGGAAGGTTGTCTGGAGACAAGGATCTCTTATGTCGATATTCGGTAATGGTGGTGGCTAGGTTATTAGATATGATGGAGGCCCAATTCATGATGTGGGAATTAATGTAGGCATCAATCAGAGGGATCCATTCTATGGAAAACTTAGTATTATTGGGTAGCCCATATAATCTACATAACATAGCTGCTGCATAGTTGTAAGGGTTTTCCAAAGAGGCTATAACATACATATCTGATTTGTCATATTTGAATTTGTTGTCCAATACTCTCCAACCTTGAATCATCTTGAAGGGGTCTGGGTTCTTCTTTGCGAAGTTGGCCACGAATGTCTTGTCATAGATATCCTAAGGGTCAGGTATGTGGTAAATTTTCTTCAAGTCCCGTTATTTGAATGACCCTATGAGCTCCATTCTTGAATTCCTGAGTTTCCTATCTTCAATGATGAGGTTTTCGATCACCCACCTGATCATATCCATGTATGGGAAGATTTTAGCCCTTGATCCTATCCTATGAAGGAAAGAACAGGCAACATCCCTGAATTGAAGTTCTAAAGGCTTGTTGAGTTAGTTGTTGCTCTTGTGATAGTGATTTTAGGACGTTCATCCTCAAGCCTATTCTATATGACCTCCCAAGCTATTGCACCTCTGATAGCGTTGCATACTGTATGAGAGAAAATAGGAGCCATCTCTATAAATTCGGATTAAACAATGCTCTACTTTCTCTGTTTCTACATCACCTTCCTTAGTGACATGTCTTTGGTAGTTTGCCTGAAATGGACAAGATATATCCATGCAGACGATACCGGGTAATTAAGACTGAAAGCTTCTTTGAAATGACTTTGGATCATGAGAAATGTTTAATGAGATACTCAACATTAACTACCCATAACTTGGAAAATCATTATCTTTTATCGGGCCACTAAATATTTATTAACCTCTCAAATCATTCAGTTTGATATTAAAACATAATTATTTCACACGCTTTATCGCTCTTAATCGCACGTCGCAATCTTTAAATGGATATAAAATATCGCGCTACCAGATCTATAAAGCGAAATGCGATTGCGAATATCGCAATATCACATTTTGCGAATCGCTAATGAACATTGTAAGGGCATATTTGAATTACTTGCGAAGTTTGCAAAATGCGAAGTGCGATTTGCAAAATGACAAGTTGTTATTGATCGGGATATAATAGTGGGAGACTTGATCGCTCATCGTAATTCTTTAAAGGTGTTCTATGACAGTCACATGGAAAAGTACGATTTGCGATTTTCGATGAGGATTTCATCCTTAGGTCGTTTTGCAAGGTTTTTCTAGGTATTTTCTTAGAGTTAGGTATTATTATCCTAAGCCTAAAAATTTAAAAAGGGTCCCCATTTATATCTCTATCCTTAGTTATTGTTATTCATAAATGGGGGGTTGTTTCGTAGTACAACAATTGGTGATTCACTTGGGAGAACCAGTTATCTCTGAGTAGTTTTCTGAAATTTCTAAGACTTTCAAAGTAATTAAAGTTATAGGAATAATAATTACATGAGTTATAAAGTAAACAACATTTCTCTAGAATCATCATTACTTACTCAATCTACTTATTGAATTACTTTACTCTTGTAATGATAAAAATATAAATGTTCGCATCAACCAATAATAAGATATAAAGTGATATAGCAGGTGTTTTCTACATATTAGTTTTTTGGTGTTTACTCATTTATCATAGATAGAGCCTCTGCTGCCAGCAGGCGTTCATAGCCTCGACAAGGTTATCTTTTAACCAACAATGATTCATTGTCCCATCTAAAGCGATTTTCAAATTTCAAAATGATATTCACTTTCTTTGAATCTCACTTGGATCTTGTCCCTTTTTCCTTTTTTAATATAATCTTTCTTTTAGGTTTCTTAAAAGACATTGTCTAGGCTTGGTAACCTAATAATGACAATGCCATTCACTGGTTGTAACTAAACTGAACAAGTTGGCTCTTGATGAGACCCCTTGTCTTCTGATCGATGAGATCATTGGCTATTACCCTGTTTTGATATGCAGTATTGGTAATATCAGTTTAATTATTTCCCTATGACCATGGTAAACAAGCTCGTAATGAGACTTTTTATCTTCTAAGTTTTGTATATTTTAGAATTACATTCTGAAAAAAGGAAAATTGATCAGATGGGGTGAATCATTGGCTCTTTTGGGAGTTTTGGATGATAATGATAGAGTTTTTAAGATACTCATCTACAGAAAGTCCTTACTAGGTTAAAGATTCTTTTCTTGATTGATAACAAAATATTCATATTCTAAAAAGATAAGAGTTTGTTCATAGAATAAATGTTTTTTAGCAAGACCAAGTTTTTTTTCCAAAGAAATCAGGGTTATTTTAGTACTCAAATGTCCTAATTATTTCTTTTAACTCTTGTTTACTTATAGAAGGGAAAAATTAGAAATATTATCAAAGATGTTATTTTGAAAAGCCAAAAGTAAATACTACTTAACCTTTATTTTCCTACGAATCTTAAAGGTGTTATGTTACAAAATTGGAAGAGGTTATATTCTAAGAAAAGTATTTTTTTTTTTCAGAATTTTCCCATTAACGGGCAAAGAATCCTTCATACGTGATAAGTCTTGTAAAAGAAATGTTGATTGTCCAATTTTCTCAATGATTTGAAAAGGGCCAAGTGATAGTCTTTGGAATTTGGTATGTTTACCTTTTCCTCTTGTGCTTTGTCCCATTTCGAAACCAAATCACTTACTTCAAAATTTATTTGACTGGCAGAGGTTGTATCAAAAGAGGCTTTGACTAATTTTTGATGATGGAAGTGGGTTGTTTTGACCTTTTCTCGATCTTCTTCAAGTTTAAGAATATGAAAATGCCTAGCTTGGAGAGAAGAAGAAGGGTTTTCATCTATGAATTGTACTAGGGCAAGAGATGGGATTGCTATGTTTGTGGGAAGAACAACTTCTTTTCCATAAACTAAAGCAAAAGGAGAAGAACCAATAGAGGCCTTTTGTGTAATTCTGTCTTCCCATAGAGAAAATGTCAATGCTTTGTGCCAATTCCTATGATTTTGGTCAATAGTCCTTTTGATAATTCTGATGAGGTTTTTGTTTGTTGATTCTGCTAATCCATTACCTTGTGGATAATAGTTGGCTAAATATTTTAACTTAAAACCTTGCTTTAGAGAAAATTCTACCATTGCATTTCTAGAAAAGTAAGATGCATTGTCAAACATTAAAGCTGAGGGTAAGCCAAATCTGGTAATTATGTACTGATTAATGAAGTCCGTAATGCTTTCTGTATTGGCTACCTTCAAGGGGATAGATTCTACCCATTTTGTAAAATAATCAGTAGTTGTAAGGATGAATCTATGCAGTTTGGAAGAGTTAGGAACAATCTCACCAATTATGTCTAGTCCCCATTGTTCGAATGGTTGTTGGATGTTTATTGGTTGCAAAGGGAATGCTGGCTTCCTTTCTCTTCCAGCTGTGGTTTAACAAGTTCTACACTTTCTTGCATATTAATGTGCATCCTTAAATATCGTTGGCCAATAATATCCTGCATGTAGGATTTTGCGAGCAGTGGTATTTCCTCTAAAATGTCCTCTAGCTGGTCCATCATGTAATTCTTGCATGACCTTTTCAGCTTCAGGTTTCTCCAAACATCTTAGCAATACCGAATCATAATTTTTTCTAAACATTACATCATTGACTAGTTCACACTGATTTGATTTCAACCTTAAGGCACATTTCGTTTTATAATTAAGATGCATAGGAGCATATCCATTTTTCAGATAAAATTTCAAATCGGAATATTGTGATTGTGTATCATTGAGGATTACCTCTGATATTTGTACTTCATTACCTTGATATTCTTCAAGTGGTAACTGGGAATCTCTTGATATAATCCTGCAAAAACCTTGGCCCCTGACAATTTTAGCTGGCTAGATTTCTACATCATATTCTTGAAGTGCAGTAACCCAATTGGCTCTTTTCTCCCCTACTTCTCTTTGGATTAGTAATTGTCTTACTGCAAGGTAGGGTACTACTATATTTGTATGGGTTTTAAGAAGAAAAGGTTTTAAAGACAACAAATGCTTGTTTTTCGACAGCTGAATAATTTAACTCGACACCTTGCAATTTAGAACTAAAAAAAGAGATGGGTGCCTCGATATTTTCATCGTTTAGCTGTGTTAAAACTGCTGCATATGATGTATCAAATGAAAAAGTATATAATACAAAAGGTTTGAGAAATTCAGGAGTTGTTAGCGAAAGAGCATTAATAATGGCTTTTTTAATCAACTCAAATGACTCCCTCTCATGTTTTCCCCATTTGAAAACTGCGTTTTTTTATCATTGTTTGAAGGGGTAGGACAATCTGTGAAAAATCTGGAATAAATCTTCTCACAAAATTAATTTGGCTTAGGAACGATTGCATTGTCTTTTTGTTATGTGGGAGAGGGATATTTTCAATATCTTGGACTCTATCGAGATCAATGTAAATCCCTTTCTTGGACTCTATAAACCCAAGAAGTTTGCCTTCTGGTAAAGCAAAATAATATTTTTTGGATTTAAGGAAATGCCATATTTCTTGCATATTTCAAAAATGTTCTTCAGGTCACTCAGATGATTGTTCCTATCTTTAGAAAATACTGTGATGTCATCTAAGTAAATAACAACTGATTTATCAATCAGACCTTTAAAAGAAATATCCATAACATGTTGAGATGTAGCACTTGCGTTAATGAATCCAAAAGGAATCTTCTGATAGGCTTATGTTCCCCACTTGGTCTTGAATTTTGTTTTTAATATGTCATCTGGATGCACAAGAATTTGATTATATCCTGAGAATCCATCTAGAAAAGACATCAATTCAGAACCTGCAACTGATTGCAATATTTGTTCCATGGTAGGCAAATGAAAGTTATCCTTTTGAGAAGCTTTATTCAAGTTCCTAAATTCAATATAAATCCTAGTATCGTCGTTCTTTTTCCTTACAGGCACCATATTTGATACCCACTTAGAGTGTCTACCAGGTAAGATTATTTTGGCCTTAAGACGCTTGTTCAATTCAGATTTGATTTGACTCTCAGGGTTTGGGTGAATTTTGCGAAGCTTCTGTTGGACTGACTTTTTGTTCGGAGTCATATGTATGGTATGTTGAATTATAGAGGTATCATAGGTTTTGAGATCTGCATAATCCCAGGCAAAGACACCTTTGTATGTTTTCAACAATCTAATGAATGATAGGCAAAGGAAAGTTATCCTTTGATAAGCTTTATTTAAGTTCCTAAAGTCAATACAAATCCTAATATCACCGTTCTTTTTCCTTACAGGTGCCATATTCGATACCCACTTAGAGTGTCTAACAGGGAAGATTATTTTGGCCTTCAAAAGCTTGTTCAATTTAGATTTGATTTGACTCTCAAGGTTTGGGTGAATTTTGCGAAGCTTCTGTTGGACTGGATTTTCATTCGAAGTCATAGGTATGGTATGTTGAATTATAGAGGTATCATAGGTTTTGAGATCTGTGTAATCCCAGGAAAAGACACCTTTGTATGTTTTCAACAATCTAATGAATGATAAGCAAAGGAAAGTTATCCTTTTGACAAGATTTATTCAAGTTCCTAAAGTCAATACAAATCCAAATATCACCGTTGTTTTTCCTTATAGGCACCATATTCGATACCCACTTACAGTGTCTAACAGGGAAGATTATTTTGGCCGTTAGAAGCTTATTCAATTTAGATTTGATTTGAGTCTCGAGGTTTGGGTGAATTTTGCAAAGCTTCTGTTGGACTAGATTTTTGTTCGAAGTCATAGGTATGGTATGTCGAATTATAGAGGTATCATAGGTATTGAGATCTCCGTAATCCCAGGAAAATACACCTTTGTATGTTTTCAGCAATCTAGTGAATGTATCAAAGTCGAACATGGTAGAAACCACTTGATTACCGGTCAATGATGTGAATTGTTAATAAGTGCAAGATAAACCACCAATAATGACAATGGTTCTCAAGGTACTTTTATTATAATTTATGAAGTGTGAAAATATGTCTTGAAATCAGACACTCATAGAATCATTCGATCGAAGGTCAATTATGAGAACTTGCCATCGAAGGTGAGAAACCTGTCATTAAGGAATGCCGACTCCAAGGTACTGAAGAAGGTTTCTAGATCAACTTCCTAGATAATGAGTTGAATTCAATAGGAGTGACCCGTCACAAGAGGTCCTACGACACGAAACTCATGTCAAGTTTTGAAGAGAAAATTTGGAGTGATCCATGACTAACTCAGGGATGGTAGACATGATTGAAGGCTACAAATTGCAAGGTAATTTTGATTGAGGTTTGAATTCTCTTGAACATATTTGCGACACGACATTTTGACTTAGCAGCACTTGACTCAAAATTAATATGCAAAACCAACTAACAACTTTCAATGAGGTATCATTAGCTATGATACAAATGGATTTCCCAACCTGAACACAAAGGTGATGGAGTGTCATGTTCAAGAGCGACATATTGCCTTTGTAATATAAAAACAAACATTTCTTCCCAATTTTCCCCCATCATTATTGGTATGTACCTCTTTATTTTTGTGCAAGCTTGAGAAGGATAACAGATGCTTGTCCTCTAATATCATCCTTTGAATGAGTTCTTAAGAGTATTTATAACGAACCCTAGGAAGGAGTGGTTCGGTCTCATCATGACAGACAAGTCCTCCATTGTTTATGTTTTACGAGTCCAGTGAAGGGATAACTCAATGTTGTTTTTGTATTTAAAGGGTTTGAAATTACACGAAAATAAGACTCATTCATCTCTTTCATCGTAAATTCTAGCGAGCCTGGAGAAAGTAATGCTCAGTGTTTTTAATTTTTAGGGAGTCAGGAGAAAAACATAAGTAGACTCCAAAATTTCCTTTTTCGTAAACTTAGCCTCTCAAGCCCAGAAAAGGGTAAAATAATGCAGGAGAGAACTATATTGACCATGATTAATCAACTATACTTTTTTTGTAAATATTCCATAGGATCTGTAAAAAGTGTAAACTTATATCGAGTAGACGTTTTTCGTATAGTTTAATGAGTTCGAAACAAATAAGCATACTCGGAAATATTTTCAAATTTCGAGAGTCAGAAAAGAGCTTAAAGGTAACTCCAGTATTTCACTTTTTTCATAAGTTTTAACGAGTCCAAAAAAGTGATAAAAATGTACTCATATCCAAAATGATTCATTTTTCATCTAGCTACTCAAGAAACATAGTAAAAACATTAAAATTTTAAATTTTAAGAAGCTAAAATCAAAAACTAATATTTTAATTGGCCTAAAATGCTTATAAAAGTCCAAAAAGTAAAAAACTTTTACCATTTGTGTTTTTACCATTTGAGAGCCATTGAGAGTGCATTTTTACCAAAAACTTTAGAGGTGGATTCTGACCAAACTGGTGGACCAAATCACGAACCACTTTCTCCAGGTAAGAGATATTTCCATTATCTTCATTTTGATTGCTTAAATTTTTCATTTCATTATAGATTTAGTGTTTTGGTGGACTTTTATTCAATTAAAATTTTTCCCTCAGCGTGTGCAGTTACTCCTCATCGAGTCCACGCACACCAACCCTTTTTGTTATACTAAAAATCACGATTTGCATAGGTTTTCACATGGGAACCGTGCAAATTCGCTCTATTTATAAGATAGAGTGGCACATAGCACCAAGGGTTTTGAAAAAAACAATAAAACTCCCAAATAGTTTTGCAAACTTTATCACATTATTTTCTAATCATCCTCTATGGTTATTTTCAGGGTTTTCATTTGCAAAAATGGAATGGAGGGAGAGAGAACAAGAAAGTCAATATGCAGCAAATTTAAATAACCCAAGAACACTACATTCCTTGAGAGATTGTGGTCTATACAAATTTTTCATGATCCCAGGTGTGAAAGCTCGGTTAGATTTGCTGACATGGATGGTAAGAACATGGAATTTTTAGGAAAAATGTTTCCAGATTTGAGACCAAATACTTACCATAGATGCAGATGAAATTTATTTCCTGATTGGGATTTCACACCATGTGGTTGATATTTCATTATATGGGCACAGACCGGGTGGAGAAACAACAACTTACCTATGGAAATGTTGTTTTAGAGGATCCCAACTCAAAGATGGATGGATTGACATAAAAACTATTGAGAGGCTTCTGTTGAGGACCATTACTTTCACTGTTGCATGATTATGTGGAAATGAAACACTTCGTTTACTCACTATGGACCAAATGCAAATTTATGTGGAGTGTTCACAACCTACCATTTTCAATTGGTGTGAGGGGGTTGTTTCCAATATCAAAGGGCAACTGACTAGAGTAAATACTGAAAAAATCAAAAGATTTGGTATGGTGCCATTGTAATCTCATTTGATATAGAGAGGATTCCTCTTCTTTCCCCAAATGTGTCTATAGATGCAAGAGGGTTTCGATATCCTCGTATGCTACAATGGGTTTCATTGATGGCATGCAATGGAGGTGGTGGTGGCCCAATGGTGAGATACACTCCTAATTTTTTTGGGTGGTTGGAACGCCAAATCATCATGATCAATGAATTCCAATATGCAAGCATGGATTACACTGATGATCCAAATATCTCACTTCCTACAGGAATGCAGTGGGGTGACATAGGTAAAAATTTCACATTTTAGTTGTTTTGTGTTTTTTGAATTTTTTTTGCTATTTATCATCCAAAACTAACTATCTAAGATAATCATACAGGTATGGGCCCAATCAGACCAGCAAAATTATGTCGATTTGACAGACGTGGTGAGGTTCCAACACCTCTTATGGTACCAAGCCCTGATGTAGCAAAGCCCTTAACTGAGCTTGAGCACAATCTGGAAAGGTTGACTCTGGATATCCCAGATGTTGGGATCGATGGTTTACCTCTCCATTACCATAGGCATACCGTGGGAGGTCTTGGGCTGATCAGTCACTTGCTACGATGATTAGTTCACACCATTGTCTCTTACCATGATCACCATGGTTAACTACTAGTCTTAGGGCTAAATTTTGTTTTTTGATATATCGACATTTTTAGATAACAAAGGCCATGGGGCCTCATATGTCTTGGACAACATTTTCTAAAGCCAAATTTTTTACAAACATTTTAATTAATGGAGACTGTTACTATTATCTCAGTTTATCTTGTACAATATGTGGATGAATATTGTTTTTATTTCTTACAGATGTTTCAAATGTCGATTTAACACATAATTTCAATGCATCAGTTAATGTATTTAAATACCTTGGAATGTGTTGATATTCAATGTAATCAAATTCTCTCTCCAAGATATGAACCCAAAAAAGCATCCTTAGCATTGTGGAACTTCTTACTGAATAGAAACCATTTAAATGTAATACTATGAGTTGAGAATCTAACCTAATGATCAATCGATGAATACCAAATGAAATGGCATCAAACAATAGCTCAATAACTGCACTATATTTTTTGATGTTATTCATTGTTCGACCAAGGGATATTTCATGAATATTAAGTAACTAATTAGTGGGTGAATAAATATCCCAAGTTGCAGAAGACAAATTCTAAGTACTACGACTAGCACCATTGACAAAGGCAATGTAAGTTTGAGGGAGTGTCGACATCTGCAAATTAAGTGTAACAAAAGAAAAGCAAGAGAAGTAGCAGAAAATTGTAAAAAGGTGCTAAAATTTCCACACACACATAAAAAAATATGATACAACAATGTACAAAGTCTTCATGGAATGAATTAAGCATAGTATTTCTTTGGGTAAACACCATTTCTGGGCTTTCCTAAAGAAATGTCATCATAATCAACTAGATCATAAGCCCCTTTTACTGGTACACGTTTTACAATACAAGGATCATGCCACATGGGCTCGAATTTACCGGAACCTAATTTATCACGCTCTTGATCATAAACCAAGACAGGTAGTCTTCCGAATATGTGCAAGGATTTACATTTTGATCAAAATATCCCTTAACTTGTTTCTTATGAGTCTCACTAGCTATTGCAGCATCATGGCGAGTCTCAGATAATCGTGCTAAGTATAAAAAACATTCCTCCTCCTCAGAAGTGGTTGGTAATAATTTGATTTCCAGTTTTAATGACGGGATTTCACATTCAATAGGAAAGACTACTTCCAGACTATAAACCAGATGGAAGGGAGTAAAACTAGTTGAAATTTTTGCTGAGGTACGATATTCCCACAAGGATGGAAAAGGAATCAGATGCCAATTTCATTTATGAATTTAGACAATCCGTTTAATCATGGTATTTAAAACCTTGTTGACAGCTTCTACTTGGCCATTCGCTTGCAAGTAATATGGAGTTGAACTATCATGATGCAAGCCTAGCTTTGCAGTGAGTTTGACCATCATAAAATTTTGAAAATGGATACCATGGTCTGTGATGATGGATTGTGGAACACCACACCTAGAAATCACATGATTGAATATCAAAATAGTTGCATTTTCTCCATCATCATTATATGTACGCATCACCTGAACCCATTTTGTAAAATAATCCATAGCTATGATAATATACCCATGCCCCCCGACTGAGTGAGGGTTACATGTAATGAAATCAATGCCCCACTTTGCAAAATGACCGACAATAATTATTGGGTGAAGAGGAGTTGGAGGTGCACGCATCTTGTGATGGTAAATTTGGTAATTATAACATTTATGGATTATATTTATACAATCTTTAAACATCAAAGTCTAGAAATACCCAACATGCAAGATTTTTTGGGCAGTGGAAAACCCTGACATATGACTGCCACAAGCTTCAGAATGACATTCATTCAATTATTTTTCGCTTATTCATGAGTCAAACATCTTCTAAAGATGGAATCAACACCACAACGATAAAGTGTATCGCCAACAATAGTGTATTGTTGGGATTTGTATCGAATACGACGGTATTTGGTTCGAGTTAATTCTGGCTGAAAAGTTCGAGTTTGAATATATACAATAATATTCCCATTCCAAGGGTCTAATGCACTGACAAAAAATAGTGTTTCATCTTGAAGAGAATCCTCTACCACGGTTTTTGCCTCGTTATAGGGAAAGTCACATAAAAATTCGACAAACACCAATGGTTTCTTGGACTTAGATTTTGTGAATTCTAATTCAAATTATTTCTAGATAACTATCCATTTAGAATATTTCCCCCCTAGTTATTGTCTCATAAGCATGTAAATCATAGGGTTACAGTCTAAAATCACTGTTGTTTGACTTAAGAGAATGTAGTGACAAAATATTTGTATAACTTGAATGGATTCCAAGGCCACTATTTCCACATGTTCATATTTCATCTGAGTTTTCATAAGATTTCTACTCAAATAATATATCACATGTTCATTGTTCAACTCATCTTCTTAAATTAAAACTATGCCAATGGTGACATCGGATGCAACTAAATACAAAAATTAATCTTGATGATAATCAGGCGGATGCAACAATGGTGGATGAGTTAACGAGTGTTTGAGTGCATCAAAATATTTTTGAGCAGCTTCAGCCCATATAAATGAGATGCCCTTTTTCAGCAGTCGTTTAAAACCTTTAGAAATCTCAACATATTTGAGGATGAATCGATGTAAAAAGGTCGCTTTCCCTTGCAATCTTTGGAGTTGGCATAAGTTCAAAGGAGGAGGAAAATTTAGAATAGCCTCTACCCTAAGAGGATTGACATGAATGCCTTCTTTTGATACGAAAAATCCCAGTAATCGACTGAATTGTACACAAAAAACACATTTGTGAGGATTCAAGTGTATATTGTAATGTCAACACCTGATAAAAATAGCTCTCAAATGCATTGGATGATCTTCCCATTTTAGTGAATGAGCTGGTAAATCATCCAAATAGGGTTGTACAATATGCTTGATATCGTGAAAAGCGTAAGACATGGCCCATTGAAAGGTCGCACCAACATTATTTAATCCAAATGGGAGTTTCTGATAAGAAAAATTTCCCCATGGACAAATGAACATGGTTTTATGTTGATCAACAGGGAGTATGTTGATTTGGTTGTATCCAGAAAATCCATCCATGAAAGAAAATATTTCGTTACCGGCACAATCATCAATGATTTGGTCGATATAGGGGGTAGGATAGTTGTCTTTGGGACAAGCCTTATTAATATCCCTATAATATACACATACTTTGATGGTCCCTTGATTTTTTTTAACATGAACAATATTGGAAACCCAATCAGTCAAGCAAGCATGATAGATAAAAACAGCTTTAAGTAGTTTTTCAACCTCAACTTTGATAGCAAAAACCTTTTATGGATGCACTGGACATAATATTTTCCTAATAGGTTTAGCATCTGGTTAAGTCTTAATTTCATGAACAAAAATACTCTAGTCAATTCCTGGCATTCCCTCATAAGACCAAGCTAAAATGTCATGGAATTCTTGAAATAGGGCTTTGTAAGTTTGAATTTCTTCAAGTGAGCATGAAGCACCTATGCGTATGTTCTCGATAATTACATATTTGAGTGAGATATTAATTGGGATAGTTGTAGATATATTTCCTAATTTATTTTCAGAGTGAGGTTGAAGAATTGACATAAGGCATTCAGAATTATCTACAATCTCAAGTAAAAATATGGTAGAAAAATCATTCTCGCTTTTATCAAGGTTAGGAAGACATGATGAATGATGATGATAATTTTCCCATGGAATTTCATAAAAGGTCATAATTTCCATGATACTTTCATCTATTGGAAACATATTATCTAAAGGATCAAGGAATGATATTTGTTCTAACCAAGATAATTGAGAATAACCATCAGTGATCACTTTCACTCAATCAATTTCAGAGGGTGGTGGAACAAAAAATGTTTGAACTCCCCAATAAGCTAATTCAAATGGGCTTAAAGGAATATAATTTCCATATGAGGTTAATTCATATTCTAAACACACAATCCAAGGATCAAAATATTCCATAGTGCTTGATGAGATCATGTTAGGCTGGGAAATATTAGAAGGAAAGTTTGGTGGAGGGAGTGAAAAAGTTCCCATCAGTGATGAATCCTTAAGCAAAACAACACCAAATCCTCATAGGGAGTAATCATTTTCACTACAAAAGGTACACTACTTGTAGAGTTAGGATCATAACTATAATAAGATGATTGTTCTAATTTTACTATTTTCCCTTGATGAGGAATGGTATCATGTGGAAAAATGATGAGACCACTGCAGACATAGCATAAGTCCAACTTCAACCTAGTAAAATTTTGTAACCGAGTTGGGCATTAATGACTTCAACCTCAATTGTGATCGTCTTACCTTCTTAATCTATTAATAGATCATTTAAGATCCCGTAAGGATGAAAACATCTTCCATCAAAGGCTTTCAAAGTGGTAGTATATTGATTGATAGTTGGAGAACCCAAAACTTTCCAATAAGTAATAGACATGATACACATAGAGGATCCTTCGTCAATTCCTCTACGAAACACTCATTTGGTTTTGACAAAAACTAGTATTTAGAATGCTAGTTGATGTTGGAGTCTAGGTATATGAATTTCAAGATCAAAGATGATCGGATTAGAATCTTGAGGATAATATCTCCAATAGATGACAAAAGTAACTTTCTTTGTGCTGGACATGTTTTCAACACTTCAAGAGCCGAAATTGTTGAAGGAGACATCGCCAGATTTTCAACAATTTTGTAGTTTTGAGCAGCTCTAGCATGTGGGTTGAAAGATGATTTTTGAACAACACCTTTGGGAGGTGGTCGAATCACCATTTTAGAGTTTGGTTTCTCAATCCGTAATGATTTAGAAGGAGAAGGAATTGAAGTGGAAGGTTGACTAGATGGGCTACCATCATTTCCATTTACTATAGGATCATTAGATCTATATCTTTAGATCTTGTTGCTACCCTATCTTGTGAATACATCGTCATGATATCTATCGATGTGGAAGAAGAGGATGGATTATGTGAAACCATTTTACTGCCTTGAGAAGGAAAAGGATATTTCATAACAGCAAGAGTAGGAGAACCTTTTATAAATTTACTAACCTATACTTGATGTGGGCATTCCTTTGTATAATGATCTTCATTATAGTTTAGGTAAGGATAACGAGGTTTCTTTTTCTCATCAGAAGGTTCATTTTTGGTTGGTTTCTCCTTTTGAGAAGAATTTTTTTTTGTTTACCTTTCCCTTTATTTTTACCTCTGGATGGTTGATTCTTTCCAGTAAATGATTCTACGACCTTAATTTTAGAAGTAATTTCTAGAGAAAGGTTTTCACTCGGTGAACCTTGTATAGCCAAAGTATGAGTATTGGTAGACTTTTTATTTTTACCCTTAGGCTCATAGTTGAAGAAACCAATTACATCATTAACAATGTGAGATCCTATAGGATTTGAGTCTGGTTGATCTGAAATTGTTGGGCGAGGTAGATTTGGGATTTTCTTGTACAAAGTGCCTGATTATGTATAGAAAAGGTCTAGGTATTGGGCACAAACAATTACCTGCACTTACTTTACAACACCTCCCTTAGCAAAATCCTCGGTAATATCAAGAAGTAATGATTTTGTAAGCCATTCAAACAATATTTGATTTGGAATATAAACTTTGACTAAACGATGCCAACATCTTCATTCATGTATATGATCTAAAATGTAAGTATATGTCGATTTCTTTAGAGAAGTCAAAAGTTCAGTACGAGTGTCATATCGAATTGGTAGTTGAAAATGTGTCAAAAATGTTGTTGTTAAAGAGATGATATTATTGAAAGAGGCACGCGGTAACTCAATTTACCATTTTGTTGTTGAATAAGTTAAAGTTCATTGGAAAATGTGTAATCTAATAGAATCATAAATCAATGAATTCAACACACACCAAAGATGATATGTCATAACATTATTTGATGGTTCCTCTCCTAATTTACCTTCAGAATTTGGTATGTCACTTGGAAACTTAGTAGGAATTGTCAGCCAAAATGGATAATAATAGATAAGGTCATTCATCTGCCAGGATAAATATGGAAAATATAAGGTTGCGATGAATGGTAACTATCGGTTGAAGTATTATTGTGGATTTTGATAACCCTAAGGGTTAAGCCCAACCCCTGGAAGGGGATACCCATGATATCCTAGAATAGCTTGTGTGATTGGTATTTGCATTCCTCTAGGGTAACAAGGTGAGACATACCAGGTTGCATTTGAAATGGAATTTGAAAAGTATGACTATGGTATGGTTGACTCTAAAAAGGTGGACTTTGAACCATTTGACCCAAGTTGTATTTCCCATGTGTAGGTTGAATTTGCAAAGGTTGACCTTGAACAAATTTACTTTGAAAAGGATGACCTTGGAAAAATTGACCTTGTAAAGGTTGGCTTTGAAAATATTGACCTTGAGACAATGTTTTCATTATCCCTATACTAGGTTGTCTTATAGGAATCTATGTTGTAGAATGGAAAGCAGGATCAGTTTGATAAGCATATGCTTGATGGATAGTCTGTGTAGGTTGTTGAACCTTTATTTCAGGCGTAACTTGGATAGTCATTTGTGATACTCCCGGGATAGGTGTTTCACGTGAACTTGGAATCGGTTGTTGAACAAATGTTTGAAAAATAGACTAAACATGTGTTTGAGGACTACCCTAAATAGGTTGTTGAATGGGTTGTTGCAGAGGTGTTGTTGGATTCATTTGGACATGTTGTTGAACATGTGTTTGTGTAATTCCCTGAACATGTTTTTGGATAGGTACTGAAAAAAATTGAATAGGTATTTGTGGAAGAGATTGTCGAGTAGGCTGAACGGGTTGATAAATTGGCACTTGTGGAGAAACTTGAATAGGCTATTGAGAAAAATCAGGATTCCAAATCATATTTACCCTAGGGTAAGGAGCACCAATCAAGGGTTGAGACACAACAGGTTGAATTGGACTGACCTAAGGTAACTAAATTTTTTTGCATAAGTTCTGGCATAAGGTTGTCCTCCAACCATATGATATGAATTAATAACATGTTGTCCTCTAGGTGGAGGATAAGGTTTTTGTACCCCAGGTGGATAATAAACACCAGTTGGGGTTATTTGAGGATTACCTAAATTACCAAATACCATGTTAACTTATTGGTCTGATGCTAAAGGTAATTTAGGTATGGAAGTCATGCTCTGAATAGTAGAGGTAGATAAACTAGATGACCAAGTAGAAACTTGAGGGGAAGGAGTGGTGATGAGCCCCAAAAATGGATAATTATATGGGCTCATTTAGCCTCCTAATTCAACTTAATCCACCATTCTCATTATTTTATTGCATGTATTTTATTATATTTATGCTAATAGAGTGAATTGGGTTAGTCATTATGCCAACAAGTCTAATGGGTGCTTTGTGCAGTTTTTTGGTCAATTTTGAGACAAAATCAAAGGTTTTAATGAGCACTTGGCAGCCAAATTCGTGGAAGAACAAGGGAGAGGATTTGTAGGAAGGTGTCCCCTTCATTTATGGGCCCTTACCTCGAATTCTCCACCATCATCTCGGAGTTCAAGGGCCACCAAATCAATTATCACAAGGGCAGCCGAGCAAGGGCTAGTAAAGGTGCTGTTAACTACAAGTTTTGGCAGCCGAGTTCCTAAAGTTTAGGAGGGTTGTTGGGGTCCTCAATTTGTATAAATAAGAAGGCTTAGGGCCTCATTTCAGTTAGTCACTTTGTAGGCAGAAGTTAGCTAGTTTGTAGTTCGATTTTAGTCATTCTTTTAGTCATTTTTTAGGTAGTAGATTAGCTCTGCATTTCAGCACACCTTCAAGCTTTCTCTTGTGAACAGTTTTTGATGTAACTATTATTTCTTGCTCAATAAAGATGAATCCAGCTTTGCACCAGATCTAATCTCTCTTAGGAGGCTATAGCTCTTGGGGTTGGGCCCAACCCAAGTGCCCAGTACCTCCTTTGTTTACTTGTATGTGTTTTTTCTGCATTCTTAGAATAAACTCTGCTATTTAGATGTAAATCTTGTTTTGTTATTTAGGTTGCTTGTGATGATTAAAAAGGCTTTTCATGTTCAGATTTAGTTGATAGGTTAATAACAGGGAAGATCTTCAGAAAAAGGCCATCAAGCACCTCTGATCTCACCTCTCCCTCAGTGGGATCGTGAGCTGGGACAAAGGTGACATTGCTGCCAACAAAAACACTGTCTTTGCTTCACCATGCAATCATTAGTGTTAGATTTTCATTTGCAGAGATTGATACCAGTTGTGGTTACGTGTTCAGGTTCCTGATTGCTCAGTTTGCATAGCTATTTCACGTGTTTCATTGCAAATAAACTTCTGTTCCATTTCTTTGCTGTTATCTAGGTCAGATTAGGTCAAAGTAATTAGCTTCTTGATTTTCCAAGTCTTCATTTGTCTAATTCGAAAGATAACTTGCAGAGCACCTGTAATACCTCTCCATCTACCTGTACTCCATCAATCCCATCTGCTCCATCCTCCACTTGGATTCTTGCCTCACGTTTTCCATTTGCTCACTTTGCCCTAATCCCCATATTTTTGTGCAACATTGCTCCACTCCTCCTTGAACAAATCCAGCCATCCTTGCCACTCCTCAGCTCCATTCCCCAAGTCCTGGACCTCCTCACACCCCTATCTCACCTCCATACCCACTCCTTCATCTTTATTCCTCCATCCATCCTCCAAAATCCCATTTCTGAACATCTTGTAGAAAATTACAGACATCCTGTAAAAATTCCAGAACATCCTGTAGAACCCCTGCAGACTTCCTGTAGAAGCTCACGAATGAGGTTCTTGATAGCCAAACTTTGTGAAACTCTCTGGAAGGGTGTTAGGGACTCCTTAGGCCCTCTCTAAACCTTCCCGACCTCTTCCAAGCATTTCCTCTCACCAATCCACCTCTGCACAGTAAAAAACAGTTAAATCGCATGCATGATAATTCTGACAACTTATTCAAAAATACAAAAGGATGTTTTTTTTTTTTTTTTTCAGATTTTACCATAGAAGTAGCTTAGACACACACATTTTACCTTCTTAGAAGACAATGGCATCTCTCCCAGTAGCTTGTATCCTCTTTCTTGCATCAGTAGGGCTAGCTGGTAAAATTAGGGTTTGCTAGGGTTTATGTTTCCTTTCGGCTTTTCAGTTTCTTTCCGCAAGCAGATTAGCTTCCTTCAAGTTAGCTTCCATCCATCGGTTAAAAAGCTTCTTCTCAGAGCTCATAAAAGTTGGCTTGAGCCCCTAGCAGACTTGTGCCAGCTGACCAAGTGACAGCTGCGGCAAGAGCTAGTACTTGTGCATACATCACCGTCGCTTCCAAGTTTGTTACGAACTACCGGGTTGATAAAAGTAAAGAAGGGAGTCCCAGGAGTTGCAGCATTATTGCTGCAATACTGGAGCTCACCAAGTGGCTCTTGAAAAAGTTCCAATAAATGATTGGTACCTAGTTGGAACCAAAGGACCACCATATAATAATGACTCCGGAGAGCTCGTATACATAGAGATATCAGTGGGTTGACTCTTAGGAGGAATTTATAACATGTTTTGTCTTGGTGAAAAGTAGAAAGGAGTGTGATAACATGGAATACCTTCACCTAAATAGTTCAAGGGGGTGAAATACCAAGGATCTGGTTGAAAAGGATCAAAAGGAAGTCTTGGAAAAATTGTTGGTTCACTAGTAGTAATAGGAGTACGTGGTGATTCTTCCTCCTCTTCTCTAGTAATATCTTCAATACTTATAATACCATGAGGTAGAAAAAATGTAATTATAAGCCTCCTTCAAGGTGAAGGTGGTGTAGGAGTAGGGGCTATAACAACTGAAGGTGATTCAAGTTCAGAAATATTAGATTCAAGTTCTTCAATGTCTGGTTCAGTTAGTTTTGTGTCTGAAATTTCTTCGATATCAAATTCACTTTTAATAACTTCAGTAACTTTTGGCCCTGATTGAATCAAGCCTGATTCTAGTTCGTGAGATTGAATCACTTCAGTGTCTACTTTCTCAAATTCTACAATTTTAGATGTCTTAGGTTTTTCTGAGGTGCCAGATTCTGTTGATTTCGACTTTTCAGCTTTAATATTCTCCAATTGATTAGGGTATATTCAGGGGGTAAACTTTACATTCTACAAGAATGCCTTGGTGAATCAGCCACGATGATTTTTTATTAGGATTTTAAATACTATTCACAATCCACGCCTAAGGTCTATAAAAAGTAAAAACAATCAAATAACACACGCTAGTAAATCTAAGGACCCAAACCATTCAAACAAACTTTTCACAACTAAATCATTAGTTGGTGATGAAATCCAACATCGTGGAGATCAATGTGAAAAGTGAATAAAGATAGAGCGCGTGGAACTAGTTACATTGGCAACTTGCTTAATGAACACGATATGGTGCAAGTAACTTCACTTCTGCCATTTTGAGTGAATAATACCCTCCAAAAATTTCCAAGTGAGTCGTTTAATCCTAGTACAACATAGACTTCCCCTGCGTCGTCACCTTGGGTAATAGCCCTAAGATTAGGGTCTCTAAGGTTACCACTTATGACAATTTAACTTGGGGAACATTCACATATCAGACATACATGCAAGGGCAGAGTAACAAAGCTCAATCCCCTTGAAAGTTCCTCAACATGGTTAATCTAGGGTTTACCTTCAAGTGACTCCCAAGAACCTTTTGGTACCATTTTTAATACATGTAAATAACTCTACCATAACCAATGAAGTGGGGTTGATCACTCCACTTGGTCTGATATGATCTTGTGCTTAACTCCTTTGCTAAGAGAGCTTCCCAGAGTCAAACTATAATAAATGGATTTACTCTCTATCGCAAGATTCTAGTGTTTGTTTGTAGCTTTGGAAAGTTAACTCACTTCCCTATTCCAAATTCCTACAACCTAATCCAATGTAGGTTAAAAAAACTCTAAAATAATAAAATTCTAATTGAATTTATTAGCATTTTTATTTTAAAGTTCTTACTTACTCAATGGTAATTGGATGTGAAATTGATGGTGTTATGACCTGACCCAAAACTTTAATGCAATCAAACATGATATTGTGATCTTTTCATTTCGATGAATTTCTAATTATGGTAAAGAGAGAGTATTTTCAAATTTTCAAAGAAAATGAAAAAACTCCTAATTTCACCATATCCCTTTTCATAAATGCAAATTTTCAGTTTTGAATGATCCAAATGTAGAAATTAGCCTTTAATATTTCAATTCACCCAAACTCAAAACCATGAAACTTTCCTTTAACATACAATCACTCAAAATTTTCAAAATGCATAAGGAAACAAATCAAATCCTTAAAATGAATTTCTTTAAATAAATTCTATGAATTTAATGTTGTCTAAAGTACAATTTTGAAAAAATTCAGCACTAAAAGAAGAATAGCTTTTCGTTTCAAGTTCATCAAAAGAAGCATTTTCCTAAAAAAATACTTATTCTTGAAAAAACATTACTTTTCATTAACGTAATAATCTTTCACAATCAAGTAAAATAAACACTAAATATGATTTGTTTGAGAGAAGAAAGAGAGGAAGACATAAAATCAAGAACAAACAATCCTTCTTTTTATAGATCTACAAAACACCAAATGAAGCTTTTACCCTAATTCATGAAAACAATAAATTTTCAAGAAGACTCTTTCACAACACTAAATTGAACTAACAAGGCCTTTTTGAAAGTGTAGACAAGTGTAATCAAGCATAAAAATAAAATTTCCTGGACTTGGTGAAACGAAACTCAAATTTTAAAAACTTTCAGGTATGTGTACAGGTAAACAGTTTGATCCAGTGCACATATGAACTATTTTTAAAGGTTATGTGTGCAAATATACACTCTGTTGCTAAAGATAAAATGCGCAGTCCAATAAAATTTTAGAAAAATAATAATGAAGTGAAACAATTCACAAAATCCAAAGTTTCAATATCTTTCAGACACTCAGATAAGGCAATGATAAAAGGTTCAAAAGTCAAAAAAAGGATATGATGAAGAACGAGACGTTCCCCACCAGATTCACCAATTTCTTATAGAGGACTAATCACTTCTTGTAGACAAGAAGCATCTCCCTCAATTTCCAACAAAACCTAGTAACGAACATCAAAGAATTACCTACCTTTCCTTAGCTTATAACTAAAACATGAAACATGTAGTATGCGAAGAATCACTTACCTATTAGCGATGTGCTTGTAGAAGTCCTTTCAGTGCTTTCCACAACCAACTTTTCCTCAATGCCTTAGAGGCTTTCCCAATGCTTTCCACAACTTCTCCATGATGCTCCAAAAGAGATCTGCATAGAAAAAAACATTCAAAGGGATCAAAGAATCTCACATATAAAATCAAAGATAAATGAAATTATTAACTTAAATTATAGCATATAGTTGAATCAATAATTAATTATAAACCATGTGAGTGATAAAAGAATCTCTCAAATAACATCAAAATAGATGTGATTAGGAAAAAACATTTTTTTTGAATTGAATTCAAAGGAGAACAAGCTTACAACCTAGTTGCCTTGATGTCACAAGCCTCTTCCAATGGTCCCCAATATTCTCCTTGGATGATAGGCCTTCTAGACCTATTTCAGCAACATAGGTTTATCTTTAGTGATCCTCCCTAACCGTCTGGTTTGTGTTTTATCTATAGGCTAAGAGGAGGAGGTTTGAGATCCTCTTCCTAAGGGATGAGATCCTTAAAAGGTGGGACTAGGGCTCCACAAAGAGAGGGAATTATCTCCATGAACATATGGATCAGGATTGAGTAAGCATCAACTCAAATCTTTTAGTTAGGAAAGATTCGCTCAAAAAAGCTGTTAGAATTTACTTTTTTATTTTTACTTCCGGTGAGTCATGTGCGAACTTCATAGTGGAAGACAAAGTGAAAATTTGTGCTAGATATAATGGTCAAATACGCGTCTGCGCAGAATTTGGCTAAGGAATCGTGCAAGTATTGAAAAATAGGTGTTGGACCTTGTAATCCAGAAATTTCGTTCCCTTTGGGATTGTTTAGCTTCTATCCTTGTAGGGGAATGATTTGGAATACTTTGATGGATAGAAAAAGATCTGGATTGATGGTCATTTCCCTAATGGTGGAAAAATGACATGTGACAATTTGTATTATTATGGATTGCCATCATAATTCATTGACAATATTTCTAAGGTCACAAATAATTTGTATGTGAGGATCGATTTACCTAACTTGAAGGTGTAAGGAGGCCAACTAGGTTTTTCTGTGAAGTATTTATAAAGGATAACAAGCATTCTTATTTTAAATTCATAAAACATTATTAGGTTGTTTGTGATTTTACATCGTGAAGCACCTGGTGGCATTCAACACTTTTTTCACTCACTTGGAAACATACTCCTCTATAATGCAATTAATTAAGAATTTCATTGCTACTAGCTATTGTAAATTAAGATGCATAAGATCACATAGATTGTCATCAGTGCTATCTAAAGGCTTATGAATTTTTCCCTAATGCATGGGGTTTAAATAGGTTGGATAATTGGGAGAATTTCTGATCATCTTAATGGGAATGTGGTCATTATTCTGCACATTAATTTCAACCACAAGGATATAACTTCACTAAACAGGTCATGTGCTAAGGACTTCGGTGAATCATCATGTTGGGCACGGGATTCCCCAAGGGTAGTTTTGGGGCTTAAAGCCCATATTTTGGTCCAATTTTTGTAATCCTAATGTAAAGACTCCACATTTTGTGGGCGTGGAGCACGTAGATGTCAAAGAGTAATAGTGTTATTTTCCCTAATTTTGATAATGTAATGTTGGCTGTAAAAGATCCACCCATGGTCCGTGGACCATGGGATGGTATAAATAGAGTGAAGCTCTTAGTAATTAAAGGCATGAAATCAATGATGAAGAATTGAGACATATTTTTGGAGTAGAAGTCTAATTTTGGGTCGTAGCATAGGTAGAGGATCTACAGTTGAGTGCATAGAGGCCTAGAAGTCTGCAGCTAAGTGCGTGGACCCCTGCAGCTGAGTGTGCAGGGTGAGTCAAGTCTATAACCACTTGGAATTATCAATAAAGAGAAGTATTCTATAATTTCTGTGTCTTTATTCCCTGTTTACAAATCTGTTATATTGGGTATGAATTTCACTTTTAATGCTTATATGCTGTGCGAATGTGTATAACTGTATTGGTTAAGTGAACGCAAGTAAGAACAACTGTTTACGCGAAGCTAACTAAAATCTGTTAATAAGATAAATAAGATACTTAGCGTAGTTTGGGAAATATCACAGTTCGCTACCCTAGCAACGCGAAAGAAGAACAACCCCTGGTTAGGGCTGCACGAAAGCCAATTGTAACAGTTCGCGGAGGTACTGAAGGGTAGAACAGAGGGATAAGCAACCTGCGTGAAGTCAGGTATAGTTGAAATAAATCGACATCACATCTATCTAAAGGGTGCAAAAACTTGGTTCCAGTTGTTATCACTCAGGTTGTTCCCCAAAGCTCCTAGGAAAGGGAATACGGCCGAGGTAACCACAGACCAGTCTTTTAGATGCATATTCTAGCCAATCTACATCCAGAGAGGGCTCTCTCTTTATAATTTAGCTTTGTTTTGAGTTATATTAGGCTAGTTATGAAGTACAAGGGTTTGTTTGATTTTTGGATGATGATTTTCAATAGAACAGGGGTGTAAATCTGAGAAGTTCAGTCCATTGGGCTAATGGAGTCTATGAGGATGAACTGTTGGACGTGGTTTCTTTGACAGAAGGTGGTACTACAGAGCAAGATAATTAACCATGGAACAAATTGTAAGCTGGAATCAAGTGAGATGGAGTAAGGGGATGAAGGGCAACTAAGAATCCTTCATCATGATGACAGGGGGAAAGTGGGTGAATATTGCTAGGGAGCAGTTAAGAATTCCTTAGTTGTATTCAAGATGCAAGAACCACGGGAAACAGGAGCAATTAAGAATTCCTGGTTATGCTAATTCTGAAGAAAACATAAATAATAACAGAAATTGAACACAGAGTACAGTTAAGTAAGTTCTGGGTTATTCTTTTTTCCCGTTATTAAGATTATGAACATAGATGATATATAAAAACATAGAAACAATAAAACATGAGTTAAAAAGACTTATTGATCCATGAAATAATTTGAGAATTCTGCAACATAGTCCTCTATCATCAATTCCACAACCAGTGAGTTCAGCAACAACGCATTCCAACAACTTTTTATTCAGAAGAGTTTTTCAGAGTTACAGCGCAGTTCCAGAAATGTATCACCAACCCCTAATACTTAGCTTGGGGAGGTATTAGTACAAAATGTTTACAAAATATCTCAATGAGATAATATCTAGCAATAACCTCTTCTACCTACTCAGAAACAGAAATAAATGATCTTGGGAACAGGAATAAATAAATGCATAAATAAATGCTATTGTGCTGGCTGCTCAGTTGGTGAGATGCATTGATTGTTTGCTCAGCAAGTCGGCCGGTGGATGCTTCCTTTGATATTCCGCACTTTAATTTTTCTTTAATAGACCACTGCCCAATGCGATTTTTATCTGCTCTTTTTCTCCACTTTATGATACCTATCGTGTTCTGGGAAAAACAAACAAAACTTTGAAATCCGCCTACAAAATTTATAGCATACTCTGCCACCACTGGTCATCTGGTAATTGGTGTCTACGCATTTTTATTATAGTTTCATCAGCATCTGTGTACCTGAAGAGAGTAGGCTGGATTGTGAAAAGATGTCTCACTTCATGCTCAATAAAAAACAGAATTTCCAAATTGTCATACAAATTTGTCCAGATGGGAGTGTCTTCTCTCCTGCAAAACTTGATGATGACGTGATTTGATCAGCCACATATGTATTTAACCTGTGAGCATAGTTTGCATGTGTCATCAGTCTATAGTCATTGGTTAATAAACTGGGCAGACCCTTTTCCTGCAAAGTTGTAAACTTTTGTGTGAAAGCATTTATCTCCACTTGCATGTCCTCGCACATCCTCTCTAGATTTTGTATGAAGTTCTTCATGGTCAGAACTCTTTTGACTGTTAAAACGGTGCCTGTCCTGTCCTTGATATCCAGTGCTACCAGTTCTTCCTTGGTGTGGGTGTTCAAAAAGTGTATTAGCCTATTGGCCTGTTCGGGCATGTGTCCCAATAATTTCCTGGCCTTTTGAATTTCCCCTTGAGCTGCTGTTACCAAATCAATTTGCTCATGAATTATCTGTATTGATTTCCATACATCAGTGAGTGATTGACCAATGTTGGTCCATAAAATTGTTTTGATTTCTGCCAAGGGTTTATGCAGGGAGAGATCCTTTTCTAAGGCTCTTACTTTATTTTCCAATGCCTTTACCTCCCTTGTTCTTTTTGCTACAGTCATCTTGGATTTATCATAGCTCATTTCCAACTTGGCCAATTTCTCTTTAGCATCTTTTAATTCTGAAACTTGGAGTTTTAAATCATCCATAGCTTTGATTAACTCCTCTGTATTCATGGTAGTGATGCTGCCTGTTGCTGTTGATGTTGAAGTACCTGCTGCTGTTGATGCCGGGACAATGGGAGGGACTGCTGTTGTGGCTATAGGAGGAGCAGTTGTAACTGTTGGAGCTGTTTGAGATGGCTGGGAGGTCGACACTCCCTGCTTTTCCTGCAATGCCTTCTCCAATTCCTGCTCGGTCTCATTTAACCTTTGATTCATTTTCATTAGCAAGTCCATCATGTCTTCTTCTGCTTTTTCTTGCACAACCTCTGTGGTTTGTGGATGCATTGTGATTGGCAGCTTCAATTGTTTCTTGAGGGCAGCTATGTCATCCTCCTTTTTCTTTATCAAGGCTTTTATTCCCTTGGCATCCTTGGGATCATGTCCCAACTCAATGATAATTTCTTCTAAGGATTTTATCCTGTTGTCCTTGGCCAAAGAAGATGCCTTTTCCAAATCTAGTTGGGCAGATGTGTTGTTCAATGAGTTCTGCAATTGTTGAGTTAGCATTGCTTTGTTTGCCAATGTGGAGTATACCATCTCTCCGGTCTGCTTGTGCAACTCAATCTAGTCCAAAGGGTGAATATCTTTGGCAAGGGCCTCCAAATTTGTTCTAATATAATCAGCAGCTGATTGTGGCTGCTACACTTTAGGCTTGAAGTGGCTCAAGATCATCTTTCCTTCCTTAATGTCATATGCAAACATTAACCTTTTTTGTTTGGCGGGCGTCATCTTGAGAAACTGATCATATAGCTGCAGTCTTATTGGCTCATTCTGTGCCTTGATGTCCATAAATGTTCTTTTAATATTTGAACCTTGCTTTCTTTGCGGCCTTGTGGAGGAAATTTCCACACTATGCTGTTTCTCCAATTGCTGCCTATGCGAGCTGGTGGAAGTTTCTACCACTGGAGATGTCTGTGGGCTGGCAGCCCTCTCACTTATTGGACTTTCTATGATCTCCTCTATAATTTCCTCTTCAGGTAGAGGATCTATTCTTTGCCTTTTTTCCCCTGGTTGCTCTGCTGGCCCACTTACAGGTGTAGCCTCTTCTCGGTCCCTTTTCCTGCCCTTTTCCTCATTTAGAGGAGTCTGTAATGCTGGTGTTTCTGGTGCTTTGGTCTGGACAGGAGGAATTTGCCCTTGGCCTTGTTCTTTTGATGATGCTGGCTGATCTGTCATTATGTGCTGCTCTGAGTCCAGCACTTCTTTGCCCTTTGATGACCTTGCAGCTGGTGTAGTGCTCTCTTGTGTAGGCTGTTGAGAAGTTGCAGCAGTTGATGTGCCCACTCCGGTTTGCTGAGGCAATTTGAAAGACACCTGTCCAAAAGAGTCCAGGTCAAGAGTCTTTTCAAGATTTTTCATTGCTTGTTCCATCTTTTCTACCTCAGTGATTTCTTCTATCAATGTGCCTTCTACCCATTCATCTTGATTAGCATACTGATCTATTTCAGGGATCCTACAATGACTATAGGCTGATAGCCTATTTTTTACCTTTCTATCACAGATGAATCCTTTTGGATCATAGGGTACCCACCAAAAGCTCCTTTTTAATTTGAGTTGTTCACCCAATATCTTTTCAGCATCTTGCCATCCTTCCTTTCTGTTAATGACAAAAGGGCCTAATTGGTTTCTTAATTTCAGCTGAGCCTTTTTCTTGGCAGCATAAAAATGAGTCAAATCTGAGCTGATAAATTGCCTGAAGTATTCAAGAGCAAAGAATCTCATAGGCACATATTTTGGTAGTTTATAAGGGCACAGCTCACAGCCATATATCCTGATCTCAGTGTGATTCTGGTAGAAGTACCAGTCACCTATTTTGTAGTTTTTGGAGAGCTATAAGATTTTCTGCATGTCACCAGAGAGTCTAGGAGGAGGAGTGGTCATCAGCAGAGAGGAGACTGGATGTATAAACAGATCAATGAACTCACAGTAAGTGTAAGGAGAGTTATAGACTTCATGGAAGACTGAGGTCCAAAAGATCACAGACCTACTTTCTCCTTTAGTATCCAGCTTTCTGATAGGAAACTGAAAACTGTCTATTTGATAGTACAAGAACTGATGATATATATAAGAGGTATACTTGAAGACTCCTTCTCTTTCTAGACTCATGAATTGGTCATGGATCTTGTTGGCAATGAAAGTAGCAAAATCAAATTTGATAGCAGGAGGATGTCCTGGAATAAATATGGACATGAAAGCTAAGATGGTCTCATCAACAATTTCACTTGTCTTAAATCCCAGGACATAGGATATCATATCAATAATGAGTCTTCCAGCTTCATCGAACCAGGCATGGTGATAGGGATGTGAGAATCTGGAAGGGCAATCTGAACTCATAAACAACTTGGCAATCTGGCCTATTTCTGCAATGGTTAGTTTAGAGCCTTGCTCCAACAAATATCCCATGGAAAGAGGAGCCAGAGGCTAAGTAGGTTTGAAGTGCAGCATCTCATTGATTGTTTCAGGAGTTATCTTAAAAAGGACAATTCCAGTTGGAGACATGACTGCTCTTTGAGTAGGTTCATAATTGGCACAGCACAGGCGAATGATATCTAGGAATACATTTACAAAGGGGAGATAGTATCTGGGCAGATTGGATTCCCATATCCCAAAGAGATAAGTTTTATTTAGGTGACTGTTCCTGATTTCACAGAATGCTTGGAGGTGGTTTTTGTCGCCACTTAAGTCTTGAATTTGAAAATCCCTATAAGCCAAGGGCAAGTAGTCCAAGTCCTTATGAGGAGCATTAAGGGGAGCAACATTGAGGGCCACTGGAGCCTCCATTACTCAATCTCCTGTGATTTTTCAATTTGAAATTTGAGTTTTTTGCAGCGACAGTAGGTAAAATAACAGTTTCTAGGGTTTTCTTAGAGAATTGCGGGCCGAAACCAACTTGAATTTAGCTTAGTGGGAAAAATTTGCAGAGGGAGACAACGTTTGCGGGATTTCTTGGAAAAATAGGCAAAAAAGTGGTTATAGTGCGCATGTTTGAAGGCAGCACGATGTTTTTTAATTCAAATTTGGGTTCTCTAGGCAATTTTACAGAGAAAACTAGAAAAACGGGGTTTGGGAGCAAAATTCGGGTAAATACCTATTTCAATGAGCACCCTGTGCGAAATTCAGGTGGTAGACCGAGCTAGAAGATTGGTTTGCGGGCCTGATTTGGCCTGGAAGCGGACTGTATGGTCGAATGACTGCTTTCGAACGTAAATTGGCATGCACAGGTCGCATAGAACAAACAAACAGAAATGAACAAAAACGACCATTTCACGCCTTTTTGACAAAAATTTGATTTTGGCGGGTTTTGGCGTGCTTTGGTCGGGTGACGTCAGCATGACGCAACATTTGTCGTGTAGCGGGGGTATGGAGGCTGACTTGGCGGTGACGTGGCGGATGACACGGCGGATGATGCAGAGGAGAGGTGGCAGATGACGTGTCGGATGATGTCAGCGAGGGGGGAGCATGGGTGGTAAGTGGTTTGGCCCCCGCATCGCCTTTCGGCAATGGTGGTACTAGAGGGGGGGGGGGGGGGGGGCAGTGGGGGAAGCGGGAGGCTGACACCTGTCCCAGCGTACGGCAGAAAAACCACCGTTCCCCAGGCGCTATCCATCGGCACAAAAGGGCGCGCGATATTGCTGTGGTCCGTTGGATCTACAGGTTGTGATCTAATGGCTGGCGACGAAAGAAACAAGCGGAGGGCTACGGCGTGAGGACCCACCATATAATTCAACGTTTTATAATGTTTTGCGGGGTTTTTTGCCTTTGGTTGGGTCCGCAAGTTGGTTATTTATTTAACCAAATGTTAAATAAATTCCAATGTTTTTATGCACAGAGGGTTATTATATGGCTCCAAGAGAACCCATAATTCCCGAAGTACAATGATTTATGGCTATAATTTCTGGGGGTCGAGATATTTAAACCTTTTTGGGATTTTTAATGTATTTTATATAAAAGGGGCGGGGAAAACATTATATAGGAGCTATATAATAAAGTTAGCATGTTAATATGAAAGGTAGGTTTGATCAAGACACTAAGTTTAAAAGGTAAAACTTAGGCTTAGGGAAATAAAAAGGGATCCAACTCATGAATTTTGGAAACGTAGCATAATGGAAGAAAATCATTTTTACACAAGAAATGTGGCTTAGTTCTCTTAAGTAAAACCAAAATTTCACTTAGTCTTTTTCATGAAATGAAGTGAACTAGGAACACTGAGCAGATCTCAATGTCCTTGTGAGGAGGTTAGTAAATGTTCTTGGAGAAATGAGAAGGGAAATTAGTCATGCTCCATCTGTTTTGTAGCCACCTTGCCATGGCACTTATGATATCCATGAGATAAATCATTTTCAAAGGACAAAATTGCTCACAAACCTGCTTCTGCAACATCAAAACTGCCTACCCAGCCTATTACACCTAACATTTTTTCTTCTTTTTTGATTGGGTGCATTTGAACTAGCAAACCCTTACTCTCTTCTTTTCTTTTAGCTGCAATCCTATCTAAGTCTGCCCTTATTTCTTCCAGGGGCTTAGATTTAACTGTTGAGCACCCTTGCTTCTCTACCTAACTACTGATCTGCCAAGCTTGAACTATTTGGACAAATTTTATTCTCTAACTCTAAAACAGGAAATTTAAACATGGACTGGCCAAGATTAGGCTGTTTGGCCATCCATCAAATGTGGCAAGAGCCAACTGATTACACACAAGTGAGATTCTTTTGCATAATAGGACAGTAGTGGCATTTTGGATTAGCACACTTTCCCGGTCTTTTCTTTGGGGTTCATTTTCTTTCTTTTTGACCAATTCATTCTTTTTGCCCTTTGATTTTTCTTTTAGGGCATACCCTCTTTTCATTTTTTAGTTTTTTTATTTTTTCAAAATATGGAACTTTTGCAGCATGGAAAGGATGAACATATTTGGCATTTTATCAGTCAATCATGAAATATGACACCTATTGGTATAGGAGCATAAAACCAGTATCCCCCCATACTGCTTCAAGTGATACTTCAGTCCGCGCTCCGCGGGCTGATGCTGACAGGGCCAGTAGTGTAGGGATTTGTTTGGCTAACTAACACTGAACTTGGGTCAGGCCCCCATAAGCCAACAAATGGTTTCGTTGCCGGGACCAGAATCTGCATGAGAGATGTGTGATGTCGTATCACTAGAATCCAACTAAGAAAGAAATGTAAGGCTGGTTGGACAGAATAATTCACGAGTTCACGATGCGGCAAAACAAAAACCCATGACTGTCAAAAGAATAGTGGCTAGACAACTACCTATATACGGAGATCCACGAAAACTTTTTCGCTTCCTTCCCTGCTAAGTTATATGAGTGGATCGTGAAGCTAGCAGATAGCCAAGGAAGGTGGAAGCTTGACAGTCTTATTGTGTGGACCCCAGAGCTAGTGTGAAAGTTGGAAGCATCAGAGGATAAGATCACGTGCACTGTTGATCATTGGCTTGATCGCATTATAGCTGAGTTCGTGGTCGAAACCTCAGTCAGCTATAATGAGGCAGAGCAACACTTTCTCAAAGGACCGCGAGGTAAGTACGTAAAATCTTTGAATACTTGGATTAAAATATTGTTGTGTGAAAAACGAGTTATGCAGCTACCTTGATGTTCGGGTCTACGCAAAGCGGAAGAATTTACAGAAATGAAGGAAATAAGGGTCCAAAGCATAGCCCCTTGATTTCACCTCTGCAAGAAGACAAAGAAGGGATCGCAAAGGTCTCTCTGTGAAGTGTTATTCAATTGATAAGACAGGGATTTCCAAGAATACCACCTGCGCCCACACCACCTCCATCTTCATTGCCATCACCTCCAACTTCACCCGTACCACCTCCACCACCACCGCAATTAAGTCTGGAAAATACAGTGAAGTTTCCTATGTTCAAAGGTTTGGGAAATGAGGATCCAGACCAATTCTTGTTCATTGTAAGGGCTGTATGGGAAGTGCAAGGTGTTACAGATGACCATATAAAGAAAGCGACACTGGTTAGCACTCTGCAGGATCGTGCGCTGACCTGGTATATTAAGTACTCCAAAAATAACCCAAATGCGAGAGTCACGGACATCCAAACAGCACTAAATAGGGAATTTAACAAGCCTAAATCTGAAGCGCAGTCGATTGTGGGATTCAAAGAGATCACGATGCTACCAGGCGAGACGCCTTGGGATCTATATCAGAGGCTGAAATGTATGATCCATGAAGCCAATATGAATTTGACAGATGGACAACATCGTGAGTGGTTTGTAGCCTCCCTACTACCACATTTAAGTACACTATCATAGCAGAAGATAACAACTCAGGCAGAGGCCTTAGAGATCGCTATGAGGCTACATGAGACCTTGATGTAAGATCCTAACCTAGGAGTTCAGCAGATCCACGCATAGCTGAAGAATTTGTGCCTTGGGATGCAAAGCTTGATGTAGGAAAGGACGGTTCGACCAGAGGTACGCGAAGAAGTATGGTGCATGAAATGCAAGATTCAGGGTCATGACAAAGACCACTGCTTGATTTTTACAAATTACCTTGCAGGAGGACGACCGATGCCTTTAAGGCCGGAAGCTCAAGCAAGACCTAGCGCAACACCTGCTCTGTTGTGCGTGATTTGTCAAATAGCCAGAAAAAATGCCACGGATAACTGCCACTTGTTACAAAAGTATACGCAAACTCCACTACAGTTGTTCTACAACTTTTACAGGTCAGTGGGACATGACGATCATACTTGTAGAAGTTATGAATTGATGATGGATAGAACGGCCGCCTACAGGGTTCAGGCCAAAATGCGACACCTTGATCAGAATGCAGGGATGGGGCAGACAGAATTTGAGGGGCGCCGATGAGGCCGAGGCGGAGGAGAACCTGATAGAGGTCACGGACAGTTGATTTGCTACAATTGCGAAGGGCCGGGACACTATGCCCGCGATTACACTAATCCAAGGTGCCTTTCGTGCAAGTATTGCACATTGGTTGATAATGAAATCGAAGATTTCCCTACATTGATAGCCAGGATATGTGAAAAAGGAGCGCTATCACCTCCCTCGACCCAAACCTATAGATGATGAAGTCTGATCTGCACGAGGAAGATCCGAACGTAAATATAGTGCTCCGAAGTGGAATCGTGATGGGAGATGACAAGAGGAAATAGTTGCAAGACAATCCACGTATTTGCAAAGCCCCGGTGAAGGAGGCTGAGTTTGATTTGGAGCGCGATTGAAAAACCTTCATGGAAGTTAAGAAGAGCTTCGCTGAGGCCTCCACTTCAGGAAGCAAGGATAAACTAGAGTTGGAGATGGACCCCTATATGCTGACAACTTTCCTCAAAACTTGTATGAAGGTACTGCACGACATGAAGACTATGAAAGGGTTATAGGAACTTATCAATAGATGTGCTGGGACCATGCCAAGTGAACTGCACATAGTCCTCAAGATTGGAAAGCATAAAACAAGGACGAGGCATGAAACGAGACTCACCGTGCAGATTGGAGAATACAAAATGGATAAAGTCATCCTGGATTTGGGATCAGATGCGAATGTTCTACTGAAATAGACATGGGAGCGAATGGGGAGACCTGCCCTCTAATGGTCTCCAATTCAGATAAGGATGGTGAATCAGTAGAAAATAACACCCATGGGGCAGTTGTATGGAGTAACCTGGATATTGAAGGAGCGCGATGGCAGGTTTCGAAGTACTAGAGATTGTTGAGGATAGCAAACCCTACCCCATGCTATTGGAAATTGGTTGGGCTACTGATATGAATGGGGTAATCAATATGAAGAAGCGAAAGATGATTTGTGAGAAGAAGTCACTACGCATAATAATACACCTCGATCCTGCTGAAGGATCGCGCTATACGGAGCTGTTCCGTGACTATGAGAGCGACGATGAGCTAGACTGCATCTATAAGATAACACTGCGAGACCAAGACTGGGTGAATCCCACCGTGGATGGGAAGATTACATGGGAGCGTGAGAGCTCCTGCACTTCAGATTCTGATGAAGAGATAGAATACTGGCAGAATCGGTTACACGAAGTAACTACACTGAATTGCAACATGATGAATCGGTCGATGTACTACGTATTGTCAGAGATAAGAAATCTACCTATTTATGATGGTCTAAATGAGGTAGATGTATTTTTGGATGCATTTGAAAGGGAAGTGCCAGAAAAACAACGATTCCGGGCATTGTACTGGGTACTGTGCACTACACCCGCAAGATGGTGGGGTAAGCACAAGGAAAGTTTCGATGATTGGCGCGAATGTAGGAAAATGATGCGAACACGATTTGGGAAGCCTAAAATGCGATTGACAAACAAGTATGATGGGCATAATGATCCGTGCACATGGATGCAGGCCTATGGAGAAAATCCCCAACTTGAGTAGGTGCACCTGTACTCTGTGCTAAAGTACCTGGTCAATAAGCCTGTGTTGGCGGGGCGCATCTGTAGATGGCTCTTATTGTTCCAGGAATATGATTTTGAAGTTGTTGTGAAGCTTGGACTATTGAACACAGGACCTAACCACCTGTCGCGCATCAAGACAGGGGAGGAACCTACTAATTTGTAGGAAGGATTACCTGACACGTAGCTTTTTACTGTGCACGTCACGAATAGACATTTCGAGGACATAACACATTTCCTAACAATAGGAATTACGCTGGAAGGATACTTTGTCCATAAAAAGAAGGAATAAGTGGTGCACGCAACATACTTCTTTGTCATTGCTGGGCATATATACATGATGGGGAATGATGAGATACTACGAAGTTATGGACCTGAGTTTGAACGAAGCAACATCCTCGCAGACGCTCATGGGGGCTCCGCGGGAGGACATTATGCAAGGAGAGAAACTGCGTAGAAGATTCTACGTGCAGGGTTGTGGTGGCCAACCCTTCATCAGGATTCAAAATCATATTGCAAGGCTTGCAGCGTATGTCAGAGAAAAAGTAGGCCATCGCGGAGGGATGAAATGCCTTTTTATCCACAAATGACATTGCAACCCTTCGAGAGGTGGGAAATAGCTTTTGTAGGACCAATTCAGCCCCAGGGAAAGACAGGCACGAGGTATATTATCACTACAATGGAGTACTTGACTCATTGGGCAGAAGCGTAGCTGGTGAAGGATTGCATGAGCGTGACTGCTGCAAAGTTTCTATTTGAGCACATACTAATGTGATTTGGCTATTCGAAGATCTTGATGAGTGATCGTGGTATGCACTCTCTCAAAGAAATGATCAGTGCACTAACGGAGGAATTTCAGGTGTACCATCAAAAGAGCACACCTTATCACCCATAGGGTAACGGGACAGTGGAAGCATTGAAAAAAGTACTAGACTGTGTTGACCAGGGATGCAATGCTCAGCTAAATGATTGGGACCTATGCATACCTGCAGTATTATGGGCTTATCGGATGACATGAAAAAAGCTAACGGGACAAACACTCTTTAGGTTGGTCTACGGGGTTAAAGCCGGAATGCCTATGGAATACATTGCGCCTAGTCTGCGCATAGCAGTGCTCAAACGTATGACGGATTGTGGAGCTCTGGAAGAGAGGCTCGCACAGTTGGATGAGCTAGAAGAAGAGAGATTCTTGGCTGGATTTCACTAGTAGGTCCAAAAGTAGCGTGAAAAGGCTTGGCATGATCGACATATTAAGTTGCACACCTTTAAGGTGAATGACTTGGTATTGTTGTATGACAGTAAGTTTGACAAATTTCCAGGGAAACTTAGAATGCATTGGATGGGGCCATATGTTATTAAGGAGATTACCGACGGTGGCGCGGTCCAGTTGGTTAAGTTGAATGGAGATCCCTTCCCAAGAAAAGTGAATGAAAGTTATTTGAAGCCAAACACAAGTGGCTTGACCATTTGACTAGTAGGTCGAAGCACAGTCTTAGCACTTCAGGAAGCTGAAAGGAGGCGCGGGACTATAAACTACACTGCCTGGGAGCTTCCCGATGTCAGGACTGCACGAAGTGTCACAAGGTCTGCGACAATGCGAAGATAGTTGCGTTGGCGTGTAGGTTTGTTGGAAAGTGACCGTTAAAGTCACTATTCATGATTTGATGGTTAGTTTTAGGCCAAATGGAGCGGGCAATAGGTAATTAAGGTGAACTTTATGGGCTAGCTTCTTGAAAATATGCCGCCAATATAGCATTAATGGACTGAATGTGGGAGGAACAGTTGAATTCAAATTTAAAAGGCCCTATAAATTACAAATGGTTGTCCAATGAAAAACACTTGGCATTTTGAGAACTGATTTGTTGCACTATCAAGTGTGTATGGACCTTTCGAACTTTGAGGCTTTGAGAGCAAGTTCAGTGTTTGAAACATTGCCAAAGGAGACACAGGACCTTCTGACTAGCATGATTTCGACACCCCAGGAAGGCGTGCAGGAAATTACGGAGGTAGAAGCCCCAAAGAGCGTCAGAATAATAGTTGAGGTCCCTAAATCACTGCGAACAACGAGACGTAAGAACGATAAGCAGGCCATGATCCTGTTGTGCGTCTCACCTAGAAATCCACTGAGGACCAAGTTCACATGCAGGAAAAGGGGAAGGCCATTAATCTAGAGGCTGAGGAGGAAGAATTTGAAGAAATCCTAGTAGAGGAGGAGGATGTAGAGATGGAAGTTGAAACCCAGGGTGCGGACCCTATCACCAGGCTGTCGGAATATGTTCCTCCATGCAAGGGTAAAGTCAAGGTGCCAAAGGATATAGATGAGAGCAAGAGTTCTCTGCAAACTCCGCTGCACCCAAACGATATTACTTTTTAGGGACCACACTTGGGGCAGGTTCCCGTGTTGAAATTTGAATATTGGGACCTCACAGACCACGAGAAGTTCCCTCATTTAGTGACTACGAAGCTAATGTGCCAAAGGATCGACAAGACCACTGGAAAAATTTAATTGGAGCCGCGCAAATGGCTTAGAGGTGTAGATAAAGCAGGATTGCTAAACCTACTCTGGTGCCGCATTACCACCGCACCCCAGTGACCATTTTTGCCATCAGGCAGCTGCTCTGCTTGGTGCATGATGGGTGCTTGTGGTTGGAGGAGCCCATCCTTGTCACAGACCATTTGAATCATCAAATTACATGGCTGCCCTACTCAAGAGAGGATCCAACTAACATTTCAGAGGGAAAAGGTGGCAAGTTGGCCCTTGCGGAAGCATTGACGAAGAGGTTCAAGTTGGAGAAGAACAAGTGAGGATACTCAATCTCCAGCATTAACAAACCTGTCGTCAAGGTCGCGACACAAATCCTAGCAGGGAAGGTGATGCGGAAGTTCCGTGCGGATGAGGTGCCTGTGCCCATGGTTGCACTCATGGCCCAATGTGCAGAAGGGGTCCAGTTCACCTAGGCAAACTATCTATGTGGTGAGCTCCTTGCGAACTGTCGTGAGGCACAAGAATAGGGCAAAATGTTTCATTACGTGTGGCTCCTATTACCGATAGTACTGGTGGCATGGGAGTTGCCCGAAGATAGCTAGTTCCCTTCGGTCGTGCAGGACCTTCTAGAGGCAAAGAAGTACACTTCGCTGTGGCCGACCGGGGACATGCAAAGGATAAAGGAGAGCAAGATCGTTTCGATATTAATGGAGATGAATATCCGGATGGGGATCAATCGCAAGTCACTGTTTTCGCCCACAATATACAACAATTTACAAAGCTTTGTAGAGTTCAAAGCAGATTTCGACCATGTCTTCATCAGGGCAAGGAAGGAACCTACAAAGATGTGGGATGATTTACCATACCTGGCGACTGACGATGTGATATTCATAGTCCTTGAGTCTTGGCCGCCGGAGTGGTGCGCTCCAGCTAGCTCACGGTGGAAACGGACAAGTCTGCCGCACTGCACAAGAAGGAAGAGACAAAGCATTAAATGGCACAGCTCGGAGAGAAGCGCAGGAAAGAGGAAGTAGAGGCTAAGGCTCAGGTAACACGTGACGCCGCGAAGCTGGCGGAACAACAGAAAACAGGAGAAGAAGAGCGCAAAGGACAAAAGTCACCTTCCCCTGAACTAGAAACAAACACAGAACAAGGTGGCGCAGACTCGCAGATGACTTCCACCCAGCTCAACCGTTCGCGGCCATGAGAGCAGACAGTGCCGCAAAAGAAAACCAAGGCATCCAAAACTTCCTTCGACCTAATCACCCTCATTGAGGGGGATTTGTATGACATCGGCGAAACAGTGAGGGATGTCATCGCGGAGGCCCTCCAACAATTTGAAGAACAACAGCAGTAGGTATTGGGGACTCTTAGGACAGAGTTGCAAGAGTTGTAGGTACACACTCCATGTAGAATTTTCTATACAAATCAGCTAGCTCACTGATATCATGTAGAAATTTCACCTGCAGTTCAAACTGATATATGCAATGTACTAAAGCATAATACTAGATCTACATATACCATAAACTTTGTGGAAGCTTAATTGAACATGAGCAACATCAAACATGAACAGATATAATTGAGATGAGAAGTAATCAACGATAACACAGAAGATATAACTTGGGGAAAGCACTAGCCTAAAACCCCATCTCTGTATTATCAATCAAGTGGAAATCCTCTTCAATTTACAAAAAGAATCAGCTCAAAAGCTATCCTTCTCTCTCTGTAATCAGAAGATGAAGATCATAGACTACCTAGGCCTGAATATATAGGCTACACAAGTCCTCCAAGCCCCTATTTCCTTGTGCAATTTTGATTGGGGTCCAATTACATAACATGTGTGAATTGGCTCCATCATACCTGTTGTCAACCTTAGGTCCAACTATGAAATCCATGAGGAATAATATTCCTCCTGCATGCAAGGAATATTCACAAGGAATATCCTAGCAACTGATAGTACACTATCCCTCCATCTGATCTCAACTGGGTCTCTATCTGAACTGACATGCATGAGTTATCCATGAGTAAATACTCAGTTATTTGAAATACAGTAGTTACATGCATGCAAGCATTAACTAACTGAACTCTCATTAATTTAACAAATTGTTAAATTAATCTAACTGGACTTGACTAAGTTAAACTAAATCAACTGATATACTCAATATAGATCTCATCCTTATCTCCTTTAATCAAGGGAGAAACTATTGCATGTTCTCACATAGACTTCAAGTTCATAATTCCTTAACTAATTAACTCAAACTGAATTAATTAATTAATTTACAAACTGCTGTTAATATCAAATTCCTTTTTACTTCCTATTTTTAGTCTAGGGATTGACTAAAATAGGAATCCATCTTGAACTGCTAAAAATAGAACTTCTATTTTTAGCACTTCCATTTTTCATTCCCTATTGCCCAATCCAGCACTGGTACCCAAACTTCTATTTTTAGCACTTCCATTTTTCATTCTCTGTTGCCCAATCCAGCACTGGTACCCAAACTTCTATTTTTAGCAGTGCTATTTTTAGCACTTCTACTTTTAGCATTTCTTGTTGCCGTTTTTCAACACTCCCTCTCAACAAGAAAGGCTTCAACTCGAACCCGATCCTATACCTTCATAATGTTCTGCATGCAATACATCTACCAAGTGTGGTTGCTCCAGCAACTCTTGGAACAAAAAAAACTCCCAACTGACCTCTTTGTTGGGCTAGAAACATACTCTAATGTTGAAGCTCTACCTGCTATTGACAAGTGATCCCTCTCTGACCTCTGCGCTACTGCAACATCTCCATGCATCTCGCACCATTGCACCCTTCTCTGTGCTACCCTGCATTGTGCAACACACTTGTGCCTCTCGCATCGCTGCAGCCTGCATGCTCTGCCCTGTCCTAGGATTCCCTACACTGTAGCTCTCTCTACCACTCCATCCGCAGCTGTCTCTACCCAATCAGTTAGTTCCACTACTCCTCATCAGGGATCCCGTAGCAAAGTCGAATCAAAGAGGTTGGGTACCTCAAGGATCCTGCCCCTCCTCCTTGGGACGATCATTCCACATCGCCCCACCTCCTACCTGGAGGTATGGCTGCATGTGATCCCTCTGCCCACCTGGCTCAAAGTTTCCCCCTATTGGAGGTATCTTCATGAGTGGATGCCTCCACTATGTCTCCTCTCGGCTTCCATAGTTGTGGCTACTCCACAACCTCCTGAATCTGCTGCACCAATTGTGGCTCTTCCACAATCGTCTGAGACTTCTTTTGGCACTGCATGTTGAGAGGTAATATACCCTCTCTCTCAACCACCAAGTCTCCATCAGTTCCGTTGTTGCTCAAGGCTTTGCATGCATCTTGAACCTCAAGAGCATACATGTTCTTGACCTGTGAACCAATCTGCTTCACCTGTCTAGTGATGATGTGTCTAAGGAAAACCTTTCCCTTACTAAAGACTACATCATAGCCTCTGTCTTCCAACATCGTGATTGACACCAAGATTCTCTTCAGTCCTGGTACATACTTGACATTGGTCAAGGTAAGGTGAGCTCCATGCGCCCTCTGAAAAATAACTGTGCCTACACCTATGACACTATACTTTTCATCATTACCCATTGCTATGAGTATCTGGAGATCTTTCTCCTCCAAAGTACTGAACAAACTCTTGTCGTCGATCATGTGGAAAGAAGCTCCACTGTCAAGAAACCAACCACTTCCCACCATGGATGAAACCATGCATGCGAAGAGTGTGAAATCCAACTTGAACTGTGAAGCAAGTGCCTCACCTTCAGATCCTTCCCCGGATCCCTTCTTGGATTTCCTCAGTGGACAATTTGTAACAAAATGGCCCACCTCATGACAATGAAAGCATCGCACTTTCGATTTTTCAAACTTCTTCCCACCATGGGAAGAACTAGATTCGGAAAGAGAAACCTTCTCCTTCCCCTTCTTCACCTTACTTGCTAACACACAGTTTTCTTCATTGTCCATGGATGAAGAACCATCTCTGGTGCTTCTTCTTATCTCCTCTTGCATCAAATCCAACCAAAGTCATTCCCAATTTGGCAGTTTCTCTCTTCCATTAACCGAGTCCTAGTAGTTATGCCAGCTCTTAGGAAGACTGAGGAGTGCAAGACTCACCATGTCATCATCAGCTGTCATGATCCCTACACTTCCAAGCTCATCCCTACATGAGGTGAGCTTGTTCAGATACATAGAGATCGTGTCATCCTTTTCACACTTGATCTTTCAAAGTTTGTTCTTCAGTGCCAGCTTCCTTTGATCACTGCTATTCTGATAAAGATCTTTCAATTTCTTCCACGTTGAAAACTTAGTCTGCTTTCCATGGGGGCTCGAGACAATGTGATCTTGAACTCCCTCCAAGAGGATTCTCCTAGCTCTAGCCACACACTTCTTCCATTCCACCAGTTGAGTAGCATCAGTCGGCTTCGGGACTTCTTGATCAATGAAGTCCTTAAGGCCATTATCTTCTAATACTGCCTCCATGTGATCCTTCCAGGCTATATAATTCGAACAGCCATCAAGGGCATATTTGAGTCTCAAACCATAGAATGCCATCGGTGAAATAGATGTGATAAGAACTCAATTCAATATTCAGAAACCACAAACTTCAACTTATCCCTTCTTGTATACTGTTCTTCCTTGATCACCTGTGCTCTGATACCATGTAGAATTTTCTCTACAAATCAGCTAGTTCACTGATATCATTTAGAAATTTCACCTGCAAGTCAAACTGATATATACAATGTACTAAAGCAAATACTAGATCTACATATACCATAAACTTTGCGGAAGCTTAATTGAACATGAGCAACATCAAGCATGAACAAATATAACTGAGAATGAGAAGTAATCAACCATAACACAGAATATATAACCTGGGGAAAGCACCAGCCTAAAACCCCATCTCTGTATTATAAATCAAGTGGAAATCCTCTTCAATTTACAAGAATAATCAGCTCAAAAGCTATCTTGCTCTCTCTGTAATCAGAATATGAAGCTCACAGACTACCTAGGCCTGAATATATAGGCTACACAAGTCCTCCAAGCCTCTATTTCATTGCGCAATTTTGATTGGGGTCCAATTACATAACATGTGTGAATTGGCCCCATCATACTTGCTGTCAACCTCAAGTCCAACTACGCAATCCATGAGGAATAATATTCCTCCTGCATGCAAGGAATATTCACAAGGAATATCCTAGCAACTGATAGTACACTATCCCTCCATCTGATCTCAACTGGGTCTCTATCTGAACTAACATGCATGAGTTATCCATGAGTAAATACTCAGTTATCTGAAATATAGTAATTACATGCATGCAAGCATTAACTAACTAAACTATCATTAATTTAACAAACTGCTAAATTAATCTAACTGGACTTGACTAAGTTAAACTGAGTCAATTGATATACTCAATATAGAACTCATCCTTATCTCCTTTAATCAAGGGAGAAACTATTGCATGTTCTCACATAGACTTCAAGTTCATAGTTCCTTAACTAATTAACTCAAACTGAATTAATTAATTAATTTACAAACTGTTGTTAACATCAAATTCGTTTTTACTTCCTATTTTTAGTCCAGGGATTGACTAAAATAGGAATCCATCCTGAACTGCTAAAAATAAAACTTATTTTTTTAGCACTACCATTTTTCATTCCCTGTTGCCCAATCTAGCACAGGTACCCAAACTGCTATTTTTAGCACTTCTATTTTTAGCATTTCTTGTTGCCATTTTTCAACACTCCACAGGCTGGCATAGTGTCCACTAGCCTCGCGATCGGAACTTCGGCTGCCAAGGAAATGTTGCTTACAAGGGTGACCAACATGATAGTGCTACTAGATGAGGTACTTACTACAGAGAAGCAGGCCGACATGACCATGGTCAACAGTTTGAAAGGGTTCAGATTAAATATGGTTGTGCTCCCTCGAGAGACACTTTATCTTTCGAAGGATGGAGTCACCGCAGAACTTCGAGCCAGGGAGAGTCGCACACTGCAGGTGATGAGAGAGCAACACATCAACATTGAGAAGTTCGGCCTACAGTGCAATGAGGCAGTAGAGAAGAATAGGTAGATAATGCAGGTTATAGAGAAAGCTTGACAAATGGTCCTAGAGTTGGACATCCAGGCAGAAGAACTGGTGGAGGCGCACGTTCGCAAATTGGCCACAGGGGTACGTGACGCTAGAGCAGAGATGGCCAGGGTTCAGCTAGAGCTGAACTTACAAATCGCAAAACTGCAATTGAAGGCTTAGCCTTCAAATCTGTCGGAGATCAGGGGATAGCGAACCACTGCTGTTACAACAGAAACAACGATGGTTTACAGTGCAGTGGCAGACTGCATGTAGCTGTTCAAACAATCATTCGAGGTCCTAACCACTCTGCAGGAGGACCCGAATGTAGAGTGCCTAGAGATAGAGGTGAGCAAGCTACAACAAAAGTACGACGAGGTAAAAGGGACTGCACAAACGGCTGGCCTTATACAGAGGCTTGCAAGGATGCAGGAGGTGAAGGCACTCAAGGAACAGATGGATGCCGCTTGGCATAAGGAAGTAGTCTTAAAAGTGAGGCTTATACAATTACAGCCTCCATTGAAGGAAATCTCACGCAACTACAAGAAACTCAACAGAGGATTTAGGGCAGTAGTTCAGCAGCAACAGTCACCAAATAGCGCGTGGAGGAAGTTTAGCAGGCAGCCACTCAGTGCACTACCGAAGTTGCAGCGATCCAAACAGATCTAGGAGGTCTTCACACTAAGATCTCTCCACCTACAGAGTGGCTTGAGGGTGAGTCACGGTGTTTTTGTTGGGGGCTGGTTGGGCATGAGATCCCTAAAGGGCAGTTTTGGGGCTTAAAGCCCATATTTTGGTCCAATTTTTGTAATCCTCATGTAAAGACTCCGCATTTTGTGGGCGCGGAGTGCGTAGATGTTAAAGAGTCATAGGGTTGTCCATCCTTATTTTGATAATGTAATGTCAGTTGTAAAAGATCTGCCCATGGTCTGCAGACCATGGGATTGTATAAATAGAGTGAAGATCTAAGTAGTTAAAGGCATGAAATCAATGATGAAGATTTGAGTCATATCTTTGGAGTAGAAGTCTAAGTTTGGGTCGTAATGTAGGTAGAGGCTCTGCCGCTGAGTGCGCAGAGGCCTAGAAGTCCGCATCTGAGTGCACGGACCCCTGTAGTTGAGTGCGCAGGGCGAGTCGAGTCTGTAGCCATCTGGAATTATCAATAAAGAGAAGTATTCTATAATTTCTACGTCTTTATTTCCTGTTTACGTATCTATTACATTGGGTATGAATTTCACTTCTAATGCTTATATGATGTGCGAATCTGTATAATTGTATTGGTTAAGTGAACGCAAGTAAGAACAATTGTTTACGCGAAGCTAACTAACATTTATTAATAAGATAAGTAAGATACTTAGCGTAGTTTGGGAAATATCACAGTTCGCTGCCCTAGCAGCGCGAAAGCAAATCAACCCCTGGTTAGGGCTGCGTGAAAGCTGATTGTAATAGTTCGTGAAGGTACTGAAGGGTAGAACAGAGGGATAAGAAACCTGCATGAAGGCAGGTACAGTTGGAATAAACTGACATCACATCCATCTCAAGGGTGCGGAAACTTGGTTCCAGCATCCCCCCATACTGCTTCGGGTGAGACTTCAGTCCGCACTCCGCGGGCTGATGCTGAAAGGGCCAGTAGTGTAGGGATTTGTTTGGCTAACTAACGTTGAACCTAGGTTAGGCCCCCATAAGCCAACACATCATATGACAATGATTTCAACCTGAATTTTGATAACGATTTTTCCTCTAAAATCCATGCAAAAAAAAAGATCAAAAGAAAGGGGGGATATTTAACTTGTTAAACCAAATAAAAGAAGACTAATATCTTGCACCTAGACAATTCCCTCAACTAGTTAATGATGAGGGATGGTGGACTTATAGTTTATGCCCACATTTTGTTGAAGCGATATTTAAAGGGATGGATCATGGTAAGGTATTTTCCTTTGTTGTTGATATCCAACCAGCAATCACTTTGAAGGAAACCGAATGAGTATAAGACTCAATACCAAGACTGTTATGAAACGAGCTCAAGAAAAGATAGAAAAGATAGATCAACGCCTTAGAATTTAGCCTCTTCGAGGGGGAAACCTCCTTTACATTACATAAATGAAAAATTCTTCGATGATACAAATGAAAAGACCTCCTTTCTATATATAGGAGTCTAAGGGGTCATAACATAATCATAGCCGACATAACAATAATAATGTAAGGGCACAATAATAACAATAGTGGGCTTCTATGGGGCACAATAGTAACAATATGGGCACTACATGGGTACATCAATATAATAAGTGGGTTATACTAATAACAATAAGGGGTTACACTAGTAGTATAGGGGCCTAACATGCCCCTCTCCTTCAAAAAGAATTGTCCTCAACGCTTGAGTAGTTCTTGATGCTTCTGTATAAAATTCTTGTCCTCCCATGTGGAATATTCAGCAGGTAAGTTCTTCCACTTGATGAGATACTCTGAAATTGATCGATTTCATAGCTGTCGGGTTCTTGTTTCTATCACTGCTCCAGGTTCCAATATGATTTTTCCTTCCTCTTCAATTTCTGGCAATATTGTTTGAATTGGGATCTTTTGCAACTTTTGAATAAGTGGCCATACTTCTTCGTCCTTCTTCCATTCATCCCTTGCTTCGTTTATCCAATCTGGTTGGATAATATAAATAGCACAAAACAATGCTTCCACATCCTCATCCTTTAAGAGTCTTCCCATTCGGTAAGGTCGCCATTTTTTAAGGCATGTAGTATTGCCAACATTCCCTTCTCATAAATAGCTTGCTTGAGATGTAGCAGTAAAAATACCCAATCAACTACATCAAAACATTTTTCACTACGATGTTTATCTATCTGTTGTTTCATTTGATTTTGCATCGAAGTGGCATTATCCTTTAAAAGTTGGAGAACTTGTTGTTGATGCTCGATGTGATCTTTCACTGCTTGAACCTTTTTCTTCTTGATATGTCCTTCTATCTCTAGAGTTTGAGGAGTGGTAATTTATTCCAATCCTTTACAAGATATGGTCGGATTCATTTCTTGATGCTCGATGTGATCTTTCACTTCTTCAACATTTTTCTTCTTGATATGTCCTTCTATCTTGATAGTTTGAGGAGTGGTAATTTCAAACAATGAATTACAAGATATGGTTGGATTCATTTCTTCTTTCTCGATGTGATCTTTCACTTCTTGCACATTTTTCTTCTTGATATGTCCTTCTATCTTGAGAGTTTGAGGAGTGGTAATTCTTGCCAATGCTTTACAAGATATGGTCTGATTCATTTCTTCTTTCTCTGGGGTGGGGTCCTGGCGTATATCTTCTTCTTTTGATGTTTCTTGATCCTTTTCTTCCTCCTCTTCATATTCTATGTAAAATAATTTCTTCTCAGCACACTTATGACCTTTAGTGCATTTGCTATCACAATTGTAACAGAGCCCTTTTTCTCTTTTTTCTTCCAATTGTTGTGGTGTAACCCTTGTAGGTTGTGGAAGGCTAGGAGAAACAACACTTCCATCTTTATAGTTGTGAGGGGTACGCTTCCTGGTTTCCATAATTTTTCTTTCCACTATGTCACAAATCCCTTTTACTCTTTCCAATTTTTGTGGTGTTGCTCTAAAGAAGGTGTTTATCTTTGTATGCTCATAATGTGCTATCATTTCCTCCGTGAAAATTGACCACGTAACAAGTTGTTTACGAGAACAAAGCCCTTCGTACCATAAAAATTGATCTGGTTCTAAATATGAAGATGCAATACATACCTTTTGTAACAGTTGTACACCATGTAGATCAAAATATTGCTCCATCTGAAGTATCCAATTTACCGGATCCTTGCCATCAAACTTCCTCATCTTGCTTTTTCTTGATTTTAGGAGCTCGACCTTGAAACGACTATAACTCTGTACTTTCAGATCTTTAAGTTCTGAAATTGAGACCTATAGTAGGCCTCTGTGTTCTCTTTCCAATGCCACCAGTCTGATCCAAATTGGATTCTCTACTAAAGAGTTATGCACAATCTCCCAAGATGACCTGATTATAGACCTTTCGAGAAGAGCGAACTTGTATGAAGTGCCACGTGTCACTGTTTCAACCTTTAGATCTGAAAAATATATAGAAAAACTACAGTCCGTTCTCTTTTTGTACCTTCTTATGAAATTTCAATCTGATCCCCAGAGAGAAAGTTATTACGATTTTCCCCAGGTCACCTGTTTGGAATGTAATTCAGGAGTCTGCAAAAAGACCAACTTCCTCAGATCATATCTCCGCAAATATAGCGTGAAAAGCTCTGAAATTCGGACCCAAGGTTCAGCGCGATTTCTTCTCAAATGGGTTTTTTTTGCAACTTCTGAAACATCGCAGAAAAAAAAGTTATAGCGAAAATGCCATGATGACCTGTTTGGAGCAGCGAAACCCTAGAATCCAAAGCTCTGATACCAAATGTTATGAAACCAGCTCAAGAAAAGATAGAAAAGATAGATCAACGCCTTAGAATTCAGCCTCTTCGAGGGTGAAACCTCCTTTACATTACATAAATGAACAATTCTTCGATGATACAAATGAAAAGACCTCCTTTCTATATATAGGAGTCTAAGGGGTCATAACATAATCAGAGCCGACATAAAAATAATAATGTAAGGGCACAATAATAACAATAGTGGGCTTCTATGGGGCACAATAGTAACAATATGGGCACTACATGGGTACATCAATATAATAAGTGGGTTATACTAATAACAATAAGGGGTTACACTAGTAGTATAGGGGCCTAACAAAGACCATCATATTATACCATGTTACTCATCAATTTACTAATATACAATGTAGGTTATCTAGTGTTGGAATGAAAGGATTGCATATTGCAGCACACCTGGTGTAGAAATGCCTCCTAACTGTGATTACCAACTTGTTTTTGACACATTGAGATAGAGTTTGCGTCCTATATCATCCTAGTGTTGAACATTAAACGATAACCATTGGTTTTTTTCCTATAATTAAATGCATGTAGCTTCTTGCTATTTCACAATTGCATTATTCTCACTGTTGAAACAAGGTTGCCTAATTTAGGTGATCTCACACCCAACTCACGTGGAGTTGAATGGCACCTTCATTCTTAACAACATGCCCAATCCACAACTTGTGGCAGCTTAATCAAAAAGTTTTCTTAACTAAAGAATAAGTTCATGAAACCTTGTGGAGAAACAATTGAAGGAGGTATAGTCTATGCACAGGGATTTACCCAAAAACATATACCTACATTTCTAATTATATGTGGAGAATACTTTGTTAAATTTGGCTTGGGTTTGTATTTTTATTGTCAGCTAGAAATGATACCATTGTTGGGAAGCCCTAGTGACCTTGCTTATGGTTTGGTAGGAAGGGCAATGGTGAAAGGATGTTTCCCAAAAGGAGTAGATTAGAAAAACATTTTTAAACTTGGCTATATAAAATATACATGTCCTTTGATCGAGGGTTGGCTTAAAATTTGTAGCATATTCATGTCCTTTGATCAAGGATATGGAGTTAGATTTTTATTATGACAATACAACGAAACTAATACACATAATTATCATGTACAACAACATCATATTGATGAGTGTACTTAACATAAGCAAACATTACATGAACTAAAATTATTGTGATAACAACACCTCACAATTATTAAAAATACTTTCGTAACAACACTTTATGCATAACATTATAATACCTTATGAGTATGTAGAAAGCATAATTGGAAGCCACAGATACTGCTTACAAAATGTTGTTTATGTAAAGAGGAAGCCAACCATAGGTAGAATAGCTAAACTATTACTAACTCTTCTCCATTGTGTACATAAGAAGCTAACAGATACTATTAGAATTCGATGCAGAGTTTATACCGACCCAAGCATCTACTAGGAACCTTCCAAGGATAAAGTTATGGAGACTCTAGTTAATATGCTAGCCAATGAATTGAGATGTAAGAAGTAATATGGCAAAATATTATATGGATTTTAGGCCAAAATCCATTTACCTAACTTCTAGGCAGAAACAATCCATAAATCAGGAGATTGACCCAATAATGTACCCGGACACGCAATGGTCCTTTATCAAAGTTATATCATATTACCTGTGGACTTAGGATTTGAGATTTTTATTGATCATATAACAGGAAGGAGATGTTATCAATGAAAACTTGTAACCATGTACAAATGGGTAAGATAGAATCATGCAAATGCAATTGAACAAATGTGGAGATTCATACACTTGACAATGAAACCTGATTCACAAATCTCCTCCCATCCATTGATAGACTATCAATAATGCTTCTTTGCTAGCCAGTGTCATCCCTCGGCACAATTAGCCTATTCCAATGGTTGATTCACCATATACATTAGGGTGTCCAAAGGCATTTACTCACCTCCACCTTTCTTGTTTAAGGATATTCAGATGTCCCCGATACATTATGGAGTCCATAGATGTTCCACACCTCCACCCTGCTTGCTTGAGCATATTTAGTTGCAAAAGGTGCACCAGGTGCACTAGGGAGTTTAGATTTGTTCCACACCTCCACCCTCCTTGATTGAGAATATTCAGTATTAACAGGTGCACTAGGAAGTCCAGAGGTGTTCCACACCTCCACCCTTCTTGCTTGAGAATATTCAGCTTGGGAGTCTAGAGATGTTCCACACCTCGACCCTTCTAACTTAAGAGTATTAAGTGGAGGTAATATTCCTCCTAACAACCATGGGGGATTCCAGAGACAACATTCTTCACCCTCTCTAGTCCCAGGGAGTCCAGAGGTGTGCATCCACCCTAAAATCAAAATCTTGCCCTAAGCTTGGAAGCTAGAGTTTTCCACATGATAGTGAATCTAGGACAACCTAAGACCTCCACCCCCTGTTGGTGAAAGATTCCAACGATACAATCCTATACCCTCAAACAACCCATAACTCCCAGTGAGTCAGATAGCCACTTTGTTTTCACTATAAGTCAAAGGTTAAGTTTATTGTGCAGTATTGTGTAGAATGAAAACCTTTCCATATACACAAAAAAGGCTACAATGTTCCTAAATTTTGGAAGGTAAAACCATCCAAGCACTAATGAGTTTAAGAGAACATGATTATAAGGTCCTTACCCTCTGAAGGGTAAGGAAATTCAAGCTCTCAACACTACTAAATGGTTTAACATCACTATTTCCACATCATTTTTAAAATAATGCATATGTTTGAAACAAACCAACCCATATCAAGTACATAGCCATAATCAGATACCTAATTCAATGATAAATCAACTAATTGATTGATGCTTGCAACATAATCCCCTTTCAATATAGAGGCACGGGTGTTGAACCCTAGAATTGCTTCTTTTTGACACTTCTTTTTCACCTTAATCATTCCTTTTTTACTTTCATAAGGTACAATCTGGGTATCAATTTACAATTTTGTTATAACAGGTATATAATCATCATTCATTTCATAAGTTTCATTTGTCTTTATTATCTTACTTAATATCTACCTAAGCTACCGAATTATAGTAATTCTGCAGCTGATAAAAGTTTATGCAACTAGATCCAAGGTTTGATATGTTGCAGAGCTCCATCCAAGAAACAGGGCACATGGGTAGCTAGAAAATAATGAGGAAAATGATTCATTCCTATTCATAGAAGCTAGATCGATGAAAAAGGCACCCTACCAGTCCGGTCAAAGGATAAGTCAAACGATGCAGAAGGCAGATCAAGTGAGCAAGATGCAGATTTTTCGTTTTATGATTTGCTACATTGTTAGAAAATCATGGATGAGGTCACGATATTTTATCTCTTAGGATAATTATAGTTAATTTTGATTCGCATAGGGATAAATCTTTGAAAACATTTATTGCGTAAGGGTTTTATAAATATGCCTCTCGGCATAGCTGAACAGGATGAGAATTGTATTTGTGAAGTACTTTGTTGTGATATAAAAATTATATTTCAACTCCATCGCTTGTTGTGCATCCTAATGTGTGAATAGTCATCTCGTGAAAGCGTTATAGCGTTTCCTTCTTCTCGTAGGAGGGACCCCTCGAGACAATAAGGATTTCGTTTATTTAGAGTTAATACTTCCACATAGTTTTCTTTTAGGTTTTGTCAATTCATTCAAGTGTTCGAGTTTTGATTTTAGATACATATTTGAAATCATTTTACTAATCATTTTATTGATCAAGAAAGGAGAGATCTCAGATGCATATGGATAGAGCATAGTTCAAAATAGCAGTAGGAATTTAAGTTTCATATTGCAGTAGTTCTAATCACAATTTTCATAGAAATAGATTCATTTATGAGTACGATTTAAAGTGTGATTTTATTACAGGTGTGAGTTATGATTTTTATTTTTATTTAAGCAAGTATGATTTCCATTTGAATGTAATTTTCAAGAATGAATTTCATTTAAGGAAGTGTGTTTGATTTTCATTAAAGCAGATGTGATTTTATCTTAAGCAAGTGTGTGAGTGATTTTACTTCAAGCAAGTGTGAGTGTGATCTGATGAAGCAAGTTTGAAGATTCTTTTAAGAAGGATGAAATTTTTATTTAAGAAAAGAGAGTAGAATTGATTTCATTTGATATTTGTAGTTTCTTTACTTATATAGCTGTAGAAAACATGTGCATCTTGACAACTCAAATTGACTTAGGAATTTAATAAGTAATAAAGACTTCTAGCACATACAATGCATATACATTTCATCAGTTTACTAGCCTTGGTTGATAATTTTATGTAAGTAATTTAATATCAATTAGATTACCAAACAACAGGCTATAAGACTTCAAACCACTCTACAATATTCTAAAAAGTTAGACAATGTTGAATTGCTAGAAGAAAGCCATGCACTTAGTTTAGCATTGATCTTTTTTGGAACCATGACAATTAATATAACCAACTCCAAAATATTGGAGGTTTAAGGACCACACATCAGGGTTTGGGTGGTACAACAAACAATTCCCACACCTATATTGGAAGTTTGATAACCCATAGGCCACACCAGGTACCGGGGAAGGACATTTATCCTAGGCATGTGGGAATTGATTAGCTTGTTTAGTCTATCTTCACCAATATACTATGCCTTAGAATACAACCATTAACTGGATGAAAAGATAGTGGAAATCTATTGTAGTAAATACTAAGAGTGCAACTAGTAATGTATTGATCACTCACCTTGACCCTGCGCTCGATCTATCATCCTCATGTGTAGACCCCGCGAATTTCAGGTGTGATTTCCTCCTTGTAGTTATGTCCTTCATATTTACCACCAAATGATCTCCTTGTCATTGTTTTTCCTCTCCCTTGTATTGCCTTATCCTCTATTTCCATTTCCTGAGTTCTCACTATACGCTCCTTCTCATTATCCATTCTCTCTCTCTCTCTCTCTATATATATATATATATATATATATATATATATATATATATATATATATATATATATATATATATATAGAGAGAGAGAGAGAGAGAGAGAGAGAGAGAGAGAGAGAGAGAGAGAGAGAGAGAGAGGGAGTATGTTTGGTGGTGATATAGAATGACAAAGAAGGAATCTAGATGGAGAGAAGGGGGAGAGAGAATGAGAGAGGGTGGGAGATAGTAAACAGAGTTGCATGACGAAGCTTGAGAGAGAGAGAGACAGAGAGAGAGAGAGAGTGAGTGAGTGACTTGGAGGAGAGACATAGGGAGTTGGGAGAGAAAGGAAGAGAGAGAGGACTTGAGAGAGAGGGAAAGAGATTGGTGGATTTGGAGGGGGAGAGAGAGGGAGGTAAGAAGAAAGACATATATAGAGAGAAAAGTAGAGAGAGAGAGAGGGAGGTAAGAAGAAAGACATATATAGATATAAAGGTAGAGAGAGAGAGAGGGAGAGGGAATGGCAAGGGAAATGGAGAGAGAGAGAGAGGGAATGACAATGGGGATTAAGACAGAGGGAGAGAGGAGAGTAGGATGGAAGAGAGATAGAAGGGGAGACAATGGGAGAGAAGGGGAAGAGAGATAAAAGGGGAGACAAGGGAGAGAAGGGGAAGAGAGAAGGAGGGAGAGGGATAGGGAGGGAGATATAGATAGATATGGAGAAACATTGTGTATGTTTGTGGGGTGATATAGAGATATGAAGGAGAGACAAATGGAGATAGAGATATAGATGGAAGGGGGAGATATGGAAGAAGAGAAATTTCTATCATATTTGAGTTTTTAAAAATTGAATAAAACTTAAATTTCTATCATAAGGAATTGATTGAAATACTTGGGTAACTACTTGTAAATTTAGGAAAGTTGATAACAATAAATAAAATTATAGAATATGAAGCATGATTGGAATTATTTTCATGTTCAACATTAAACTGATATATGATATATTTTAGTTTATTTTAGTATAAAAGTGACTAACATCATAAATTTTAAGATTGTACTTATTTTCTTAGTCTGTGAAACTAGAAATCAAAATTGAACATATATTTTACTAATAAAAGTTATAGTATATAGAAAACTTATTAAATTAGCAAAACAATTTTAACAGATCCATTTAAACTTCAAAAACTAATGAGCATCCAATAACAAGATTAATACAAATCCATAAATTGAAATAGTGAAGACATGTATCAATAAACTATCCATATGAAAATATAAAAATTACAAATTGCACATGAACATCAATAAATTGAAGTAATAAGCATCCTTAAACTAAAATAATGTCCATGGTGTACATCCATAAAATTTCCATGTATGAAAATATAAAAAGTTTGTATGACACATGTGAATATGCCCTATGAAATTTTCCTGAAAAGATACAAACTATGACACTCTAAGTACCATCAGAAATCCTATGTGAGTTTTGTCGTGTAAGGTAAGTGTCCATAAGATGGTACTACAATATAACACATTCAAATTCAAACTAATTAGATCATTATTTGTAGAAAATAAACAATATGGAAATAAATTATATTGAACCACATTTTTAGTTACATATATACATGATTCTACTAACCTTAGTCGAGTCCAAATGCAAGTCTGATAGGATTGGGGTATGATCATGAATATAGGTTCAATTCTCCCCTACCTGTGGCTCAATGATTGGAGCTTGCATCAACGGACTTGCATCATCAATGCCTCTAAACCCAGCATCCCACTCATGTCTCCACATAATAGTGGAATCAACGACACTCTACATATGGGCCTATGTTAACAATTGCAAGGACAAATAATAATTAGTCTACAAAATAATTAGCATATTTATGTAACTTGAAAAATGAAAATGTTGAAATATTAGGAATAAATAAGTTTACCTCAACTATTGGTCCATGTGGTTGTACATATTGACTCTCCTCCACATTAGTGAACATATAAGGTGGAGGTGGCGGAGAATCCATGGAAATGTGCTCTCGTCGAGGATGCCCTGGCTGATAAACTACCTCCTTGGATGACCTTGTAAGCTCAACCATGTAGTTGGGATGTGTCTACATGTTACCATGAACTTATTAATATAAATTAGAATACAAACTACAAATTTAACTATAAATAATTATGCATAATTTGACAATAAGAGTCAAAATTTTCGTATATATATGTACCTGGTATCTGTCATGCAGGCCATGCACCCTCAAAGTCTCACGAATGGCATCACGATACTGCATGTATGTATTAAAATTTGATTGAATGGTAAACTCGTGAAACATCCATCATCATATAAGGGCACTAGTCAGTCACAAGGCAGTGGTGGTGGTCTCCTCATCTCTCCTTGCAATGCAACATGTACACCAGCCAATGACGCCTACATGTTCTTTTCAATAGTCTCCCACGTCTCACCACCGAGTTGCGAAAACTCCTCTAGCTCTCCAGGTAGTACCAAGCTCCGAAACGTTAGTGGTAAGAATCTTGAAGGTGGTGGTACATGCCCAGGGTCCCTACAATCCCCCACACGCTCATAGATATGTCCCACGTTGGTACCATAAAAATGAGATTCAATATCAGTGTAATCTAGGCTCATATGTAACACAAACTTTGCATATAAATGCTTAGAAAAATAAATGGCAACCTGGTCATGGTTGGGGAACTTGCTCCAAGCTCCAATGAATCTATCATACATGAAAGGGGTTGCATGAAAATTACTAAAATATTTCAGTGGGATCATACCTTTACGTCTAGCAGGGAGATTTAGAGGGATTTTGAACAACTCCCCACAAACATCAATGTCCTTGGTGGCCTCTTGCACCACCTCCCAAGAATCTGGGCCTCTAACCTCATGCCTCTTAATCCTATGTATGAACTATAATATGTGGCTATGTGGGCCCGATCTCTAGTGTTGGGCATGGAATCCCCCGAAGGCATGTTTTAGGGCGTAAAGCCCAAGTTTTGACCAAATCATTTGTAAAATCTCTGCTAATTGTGGGTGCGGAGTGCGAAGTCATAATAGAGTCACAGGGTTGTCGGCCCTAGTTTTTGTAATGTAACGTTGGCTTGATAGACCTACTTATGGTCTGCAGACCATGGGATTGTATAGATAGAGTGAGGCTCTAAGTAACGAAGATAAGGTGACTAAGAATGGAAGCATGATGAGTCTAAGTGATTGAGTCAAAGTGTAAAGAGTGTCTTTGGGTTGTAGAGTAGGAGAAGGCTCTGCAGCTGAGTGCGCAGAGGCCTAGTCATCTGCAGCTGAGTGCGCGGACCCCTACAACTGATTGCGCAAGGCAGGTCGTGTCTGTAACTGTGGAGAGAATTAATAAAAAGAAGTTTACCATATTTCTGTGTACCTTTTCCTGTTTTGATGTATGATTGGGTATAAATTGCAAGTGTACTATTTATTTGTTGCACAAACTCATATGATTGTATTGTATAACTAAATATAATGTAAGACATCCATTTACGTGAAGATAATTAACTGGTATAGGAAGATAAGTAAGACCTCGGGTGTGTCTTAGGGGAATAGTACAGAGCATTGCTCCAGTAGTGCGGAAGCTCCACAGCCCCTGGTTAGGGTTGTGTGAAGGTAGTGTATCAGGGTGCAAGGATCAGGGAAGTGCGTGAAGCAGCTTGCATGCAAGGAAAAACAGTTGGATTGAACCAAACCCTCAGACATCTCAAGGGTGCGAAAACCTAGTTCCAGCACCCCCCCATACTACTTCGGGTGAGACCTCAGTCCGCACTCTGCAGACTATTGCTAAAAGGCTAGTAGTACAGGGATTTGTTTGGCTAATTAACTCTGAACCTGGGTTAGGCCCCAACAAGCCAACAAATGGTTCCGTTGTTGGGACCGGGATTTGCATAGAGATGTCTGATGTTGTATCACTAGAATCCAGTAAAGAAATGAATTGAAGATTGGTTGGATAGGAAGATTCACGAGTTCGAGGCGTAGGAGAACATGAATTTGTGACTATCAAAGGAAAAGTGGTTAGGCTGCTACTTATGTACCGAGATCCATGAAAGTTTCTTCGCATCTTTCCCTACTGAGCTATACGAGTGGATCGTGAAGCTAGAAGATAGCCAAGGAAGGTGGAAACTTGATAATCCTATTGTGTGGACTCCAGAATTGGTGCGCAGATTGGAAGCATCAAAGGATAAGATCGTTTGCACTGTTGATCACTAACTCGATTGAATTATAGGAGGATTCATTACTGAGTTCGTGGTAGATACTTCAATCAGATATAGCGAGGCAGAGCAATGCTTCCTCAAAGGACCACGAGGTAGGTAAGTTAAGTCTCTGAACACTTGGATTAAAATGCTACTGTGTGAAAAACCACGAGGTAGGTAAGTTAAGTCTCTGAACACTTGGATTAAAATGCTACTGTGTGAAAAATGTATTATACGAATACATTGATGTTTGGGGCTACGCAAAGTGGAAGAATTTACAGAAACGAAGGGGGTACAAAACTAGAAACTAGCCCCTTGATTTCACCTCCACGAGGGGGCAAAGAAAAGCTCGCGAAGCTCTCACTAAGAAGTGTGATCAATTTGATAAGGCAGAGGATTCTGCTCACACCACCCTCATCCACCCCACCACCAGTTTCACAGTATTCACCCCCGTCTTCACCCATACAACCTTCGCTACCACCACGATTTAATATGGCGAGCTTAATAAAGTTGCCAGTATTCAATGGAATAGGAAATGAAGATCCGGACCAGTTTTGGTTCATTGTAAAAGTTGTATAGGAAGCACAGGGAGTAACAGATGATGCTATCAAGGAAGACACATTGGTTAGTGCTCTGCAGGATTGTGCACTAACCTGGCACATTAAGCACTCGAGTGATAATCTGAATGCAGGAATCACGGATGTCCAAGCCGCGTTAACTAGGGAGTTTAGCAGGCCAAAGTCAGAAGCACAATCGATCATTGGGTTCAAATAAATCATGATGCTACTAGGCGAGACCCCTTGGGAGTTAGATCAAAGGCTAAAATGCATGATTCACAAAGCCAACATGACTTTGACAGATGGACAGCACCACGAATGGTTTGTAGCATCACTATCGCTGCATTTGAGGAACGTGCTGTCACAACAAAGATTGACAACTCAGGGTGAAGATTTAGAGACTACAATGAGGCTGCATGAGACCCGATATAGGATCCTAACCTGGGATTTCAGCAGATCCATGTGTAGTTGAAAAAATTATGCTTGAGATGCAGAGTCTGAAACAAGACAGGACAACTCGCCCAAAAGTGCACAAAGAAGTATGGTGCGTAAAGTGCAAAGGTCAGGGACATGACAAGGACCACTGCCCAATGTTCGCGAATTACCTCATGCGAGGAGGACTGATGCCGTTGAGACCGGAGGTACAAGTATGACCTAGCGCGGTGCCTGCATTTTGGTGCGCGATTTGTTAGATAGGAGGAAAGCATGCCACGGACAATTGCCATTTATTGCAAAAGTACACGCAGAATTCACAACAGTTGTTCTATAATTTATGTAGATCAGTGGGACATCATGGGTGCACCTGTAGAAGTTATGAACTGATGATGGATCGAACTCCTACCTACAGAGTTCAGGCCGAAATGCGGCCCCTTGCCCAGAACACAGGGATGGCGCGAACCAGATTTCAGGGGCGCGGATGAGGTCGAGGTGGAGGAGGACTGGACAAGGTCGTGGACAGTTGATATGTTACAATTGTAGAGGGCCAAGACATTATGCCCGCGATTGTACAAATCCAACGTGTCCATCATGTCTATATTGTACATTGTTTTATCATGAGACGAAGGACTGTCCCACACTAGTAGCGAGGTTGCGCAATAAAGGAGCGCTCCAACCTCCCCCAACTCAAAACCTGCAAATGATGAGGTCTAAGCCACGCGAGGAGGACCCTAATGTAAATATTGTGCTCCGAAGTGGAATTACAATAGGGGATGACAAGGGAAAGCAGCCCGAAGAAAGTACTTGGGTTTCCAAGGCTCCAACGAAGGAACCAAAGTTTGATTTGGAGTGCACTAAGGAAACCTTCCTAGAGGCCAAGAAGAGCTTCACTGATGCCTCCACTTCAGGAAGCAAAGACAGATTGGAGACGGAAATGGACCCATCCATGCTCACAACGTTCCTGGAAACATGCATGAAGCTGTTGTGTGACAACAAGGTGGTAAAGGGACTGCAGGAACTCATAAATAGATGCACTGGGACCACACAAGGAGAACCACGTGTAGTCTGGAAACTCGGGAACCACACGATGTGAACGGGAAGGGAAATGAGATTGACCGCGCAGATTGGAGAATATGAGATGGATCAAGTGATTGTGGATCTAGGATCGGATGCAAACGTTCTGCTGAAGCAGACATGGGAGTGCATGGGAAGGCTAACATTGCAATGGTCTGCTATCCAACTGCGAATGTCGAACCAGAAAAAGATCCTATCGATGGGAAGATTACAGGAAACTACAGTGGATATCGAAGGAGAAAGCACACTAACATACTTCGAAGTGATAGAGATTGTTGATGACAGCAATCTCTACCCCATGCTATTAGGAATAGACTAAGGCACTGACATGAATGGGGTGATAAATCTTAAGAAGCGCAAGATGATCTTTGAGAAAATGTCTCCATGCATAGTTGTACCTTTAGACCCTGTAGAAGGATCACGCTACACAGAGCTAGTGTGCGACTATGACAGCGACGATGATTTGGATTGCATCTACAATATAACCTCGTGGGAGAAATATTGGGTAAATCCAACCGCGGAGGGACAAATCTCATGGGAGCACGAAAGCTCCTGCACATCGGATTCTGATGAAGAGATAGAATGATGGCAGAATCGGTTACACGATGTAACCACGTTGAACTATAACATGATGACAAGATTGTTGCGCTGCATATCAACGGAGCTAAGAGATTTGCCTACATATGATGGGTTAAGTAAGGTGGATGACTTCCTGAACATATTTGAAATAGAGGTGTCAGAACAACAACATTTCGAGGCTTTGAAATGGGCATTGCGCACTACACCCGCGAGATGGTGGGGTATGTACCAAAGAAGCTTGGGGGACTGGCGTGAATGCAGGAGAACGATGCACATACAACTTGGGAAACCTCAGACGTGATTGACAGACAAGATTGTTGGACGAAACAGTCCGCGTGCACACCTGTCCAAATGGGTACAGGTATATGGTCTGAAACCTGTGTGGATGAACACAATCTCTATGTTAGGAGACCCGATCCCTATGCGGGCAAGGTAATGGCATGAACGACCCCTCTGGTTGGAACCACAGAGTATGGAAAGACCTAGTGTGCAGACGATTATCCACGCACAAGCCTTTAATGAAGTATGTGAAGCACTGAACAAGGTCCACAATGCACAGCAAAATGATTGGGACTTGAGCATACCTGTGATTCTGTGGGCTTATAGGACTACGTGCAAGAAATTGACAGTGTTGGCGCCTCCGAGGCTAGAGTATGATGCAAACGTTGTACTCCCTCTAGAACACAAAATTCCTAGTCCGCTCATGGTAGCACCGGTAGATACGATGGTTTGCAGAACCTTGGAAGAAGGGGTGGTGCAGCTGAATGAAGCAGAATACTTGGGACCTGACGAGGAAATCTGATAGGGTGACCTTAGGCTCCAAGAACTTATGAAGGATAGGGTGCGATTAAGGGAGAAAAGCGCTCGGCTGGATGCGGAAGCTAGGAAGCTGGAGGACAGAATCAAGAAGGATTTTCTCGAAAAAAAAAAACCTAGGATGAAAAAGCAAGGTGTGCACAATCACATGGATGGAATTGGGGACTATTTCCAAGAATTAATCAGCCTGATGCCTTGGATTGGACCACATATTACTAAACAGATCAACCAGGGTGGCGCGATTGTAATGATCAAGTGCGCAACGCAGCCAGTTACGATGAAAGAGGGGTATGTTCCAACAAAACTGATGGATGACCAGGTGAGACCATATACAAGTAGCGTGGCCACCTAACTAATCATGGGCGATACAGACTTAGCACTCCAGGCAGTTGAAAGCAGGTACGGGACTATAACTACTCTGCCCGGGAGCTGCGCGATGTTGGAGCTGCGCACGGGAGTAAAGTGTCACAAGATCTGTGACCGCATAAGGGGGGCTGTGCTGCTGTGCAGGTTGGCCAAAAAGTGATCATTGGAATCAATATTCACGATGTGATGCTCAACTTGAGACCAAATGGAGTGGGCGGCAGGCATTTAAGATGCGATTTATGGGCAAGGTTTGGGAAAATCTTCCGCCAAGGGAGCATTAATGAATTGGATCTGGAGGGAACGGTTGAATTCAAATTCAAAAGGCGCTATAAATTACAAAGGGTTGCCCAGCACACAACACTTGGCCATTTGCGAATTGAGCTATTGAGAAGAGCCCTGTTTGTTTTGTGTTGAGCGTTGATTGAGCCCCTGGGTTCGTGAGTGCTAAATTTATGGATGGACATGATGGCAGCATCTGAGGAAGTTATGGAAATTACAGAGATGACCGTCGAAGAGGCTGCGCAGGCCCTGACTGTGGGGGATGCCCCGGAAGGTGCCGGGATTGTAGTAGAAATCCCTAAATCACTGCGCACACCGAGGCCAAAGAAGGACAAACAGGCGATAGTTCCATACGTGTGTACTCGCGAAACCCACTGCGCACTGGACTGATAATGGAGGAAAAGGGGAAAGCCGTTACCATAGAAATAAATGAGGAAGAGGAATACCTGGAGGACCTTATCATCGAAGAAGACGAGGACGGAGGCATGGAGGAGGAAACTGAGCCTGCACACCCTTCAACAAAGCTACCCACCTATATCCCCCCGCAGAAGGGGAAGGCTAAAGTGCCCAGGGATCTCGACGAGAGAAAGAGCTTGCTCCAGAGCCCACTCCTCCCAGACAACATCATTTTTTAGAGCATGCACCTGGGACAGGTGCCTAGCTTAAAATTTGAAGATTGAGACCTCACTGACCACGAGAAGTTCCCTCATCTTAAGACCGCACAACTCATGAAGCCTAAGAATCACACCGCAGCGGGGGTTACTGAATTAGAGCCACAAAGGTGGTTGCGCAAAATGGAAAAGGAAGGGCTACTAAAATTTCTTTAGGTGTCGCATTTCCACCGCGTCCCAATAATAATCTTTGTCATCAGGAAACTGCTCTTCCTGGTGCATGGTGGGTGTTTGTGGCTAGAGGAGCCCATTCCCATCACGAAACACTTGATTCACTATATCACCTGGCTACCATGCAAAGGAGAGGACCCCACAGATATCTCAGACGGGAAAAGCAGTGACCTGGCCATCGTGGATGCCATGAAGAAGAAGTATAAACTGGAAAACAAGAAGAGGGGCTAAGCCATATCTAGCTTCAACGACAAAGCAGTAAAAGTGGTGACCCAAATACTGGCAGGTAAGGTTATGTGCAAGTGCCATGCGGAGGGGGTCCAGTTTAACTGGTCCAAGTTCCTCTACAAGGATTTCCTGGAAAATTGTCACGAGGCCTAGGAACAAGGCAAAACATTCCACTATGCATGGCTTCTGCTTTCCATATTTCTCATGGCAGGAGAATTGCTGGAGGATCGTCAGTTCCCCATAATTGACAGGGATATGCCAGAGGTCGCGAAGTATGCTTCGCTTTGGGCCACAAACAATGAAAACCAGATTTGCGACAACAAGATATTTTGGGTGTTCATGTAAATGAATCTCAGAATAGGGGTTAACCACAAGCTGCGATTATCACCCATTATCTACAACAGCCTGTAATGTTTTGCAAAGTTTAAAGCAGACATCCACAGCATATACATTGGAGTGCGCAAGGACCCAACCAAGAAATGGAGAGAGCTACCCTTTGTAGCCACAGACGATGTCATCTCTAATGTACTGGAGACATGGCTGCCAGAGTGGTGCGCTCCAAACATCGCAGAAATAGAGAAGTCTGTAATGCAGGGGAAGAAAAAGGAGGCCAAACTACGCATGGCACAGTTGGCAAAGAAGAGAAGGAAGGAGGCAGTGACAGCAGAAGTACAGGAGGCGCAGGACACTTCCTAGACAGCAACTGAACTGAAAAAGGCCACATCAGTGCAGGAGGTAGCTCAGAAGGCACGCGAGGGCCCAAAGTCACCTTTGCATGAGCAGGAGAAGGAAAGGAAAACAGAGGAAGAAGAAGGTGACGCGAACCCACGAACCACGTCAACACAGTTGAAGCGCCAACACCCAACCGAGCGAACAAGGACGCGCAAGAAGGTCAAGGCATCAAAGTTGTCTATTGAGCCAATCACCCTTACCGAGGGTGATCTGGACGACATCGGTGAGACAGTGCGCGATGTCACCTCTGAGGCCCTCTAGAATTTTATGCAGGAGAACCAGATTGTGTTGGGGGCCCTTAGAACACAACTGCATCAGTTGTAAGTGCGCACTCCTCAGGATGGTACCCTTTTGACTAGCCTTGCAGTAGGAACAACTGCAGTAGAGCAGATGTTGTGTGCTCGAGTCACAAACATGGTAGTGCTGCCAGAAGGGGCACTAGTGACAACAAATGGGGCCATAGGCCTACGATTAGCGCACTGAAGGGTATCGACGTCAACATGGCTGCACTCCCGTGAGAGACATTATATGTTCTACAGGATGGGATTACTGTAGAACTGCGGGCTAGGGAGAACCACACACTACAAGTAATAAGCGAGTGGAAGATCAACATGGAACAATTGAGATTGCAACGCGATGAAGTGGTGTCACAGAACAGACAGTTGGTACAGGTACTGAACGAAGCCTGTCAAATGGTCCCTAAGCTGGCCATCCCATCAAACGCACCAGCTGAAGCATGCATCCACAGGCTAGCAATAGGGGTGCACGAGGCGCAAGAAGAAATGACTAAGGTTCAGCTGGAGCTGAACCTTCAGATAACAAAGAGTCGGTTAAAGGCGTAGCTGTCCACTCCTCCGGAAGTAAGAGAATAGCACGCTAGCACTTTTACAGTGGGACTGGACGAGATCAACAATGCAGTGAGGGACAACACTAGAATATTGGAGGAGTCATTTGAGGTCCTCACGAATCTGTAGGAGGACCCCATCATCTATCACTTAGAGACAGAGGCACGTGAACTCCAGTAGCAGTATGACAACGTTAAAGGAACTGCGCAGATGGTGGCCCTCACTCAGAGGCTCATGCGGGTGCAACAGGCCAAAGCGCTGAAAGAACAGGTGGACATGGCACGACACAAGGAAGCAATCCTGAAGGCGCACGTTCAACCTTGGATTGATGAGGCCTTCACCATCACAGCAGCAATTGAAGGCAAGCTCGCACAAATGCAGGGGACACAGGCATATATGTAGGGTAGTAGTTTCAACACCGTGGTCTTGGAACAACGCGTACAGGAGATCCAGCAGGAAAAAGCTCAGTGCGATGCCGACCTTGCAGCAATTCGAGCAGAATTGAAGGGACTCCGCGCGAAGATCTCCGCGCCGACAGAGTGACTCAAGGGTGAGTCACGATGTTTGTGTTGGGGGCCTGTTGGGCATGGAATCCCCCAAGGCATGTTTTGGGGCTTAAACCCAAGTTTTGGCCAAATCCTTTGTAAAAGCTCCATGAATTGTGGGTGCGGGACGCGAAGTCATAATAGAGTCACAGGGTTGTCCGCACTAGTTTTTGTAATGTAATGTCATCTTGATATATGTACCCATGGCTCGCGAACCATGGGATTGTATAAATAGAGCGAGGCTCTAAGTAGCGAAGATAGGATGACTAAGAATCGAAGCATAATGAGTCTAAGTGATTGAGTCGAAGTGTAAAGGGTTTCTTTGGTTCGTAGAGTAGGAGAAGGCTCTGCAGCTGAGTGCGCAGAGGCCTAGTCATCCGCAAATGAGTGCGCAGACCCCTATAGCTGAGTGCGCAGGGAAGTTCAGGTTTCTAACTGTGGAAAGAATTAATAAAGAGAAGTTTATCATATTTCTGTGTATATTTTCCTATTTTGATGTATGATTGGGTATAAATTGCAAGTGTACTATTTACTTGTTGCATGAACTCATATGATTGTATTGTATAACTAAATATAACGTAAGGCATCCATTTACGTGAAGATAATTAACTGGTATAGGAAGATAAGTAAGACCTTGGGTGTGTCTTAGGGGAATAGTGCAGAGCGCTTCTCCAGCAGCGCAGAAGCTCCACAACCCCTAGTTAGGGCTACGCGAAGGTAGTGTATCAGGGTGTGAGGATCAGGGAAGTGCGTGAAGCAGCTTGCGCATAGCGACAAACAGTTGGATCGAACCAGACCCTCTGACATCTCAAGGGTACGAAAACCTAGTTCCAACACTCCCCCATACTACTTCGGGTGAGACATCAGTCCGCACTCCGCGGACTGTTGTTGAAAGGGCCAATAGTACAGAGATTTTTTTTGCTAATTAACTCCGAACCTGAGTCAGGGCCCAACAAGCCAACATCTGGTATGTCTCGATCAACACTAGCAATGTTATCCAGCATCAAAGACAAGGCAAGATGAGTACGTGAATTAGCAGCGATATTCTTTATCTCTATTGTGATTAGTGTATGACGTGTCGTAACATCCTCTAATGTGATATGAGATGTAGCATCATCCCACTAAGGGATCAATGTTGCACTCTGATCCTCAGCTCTAACCTGTTGAAGACCTGTAAATGATAAAAATAATTTAACATATATATAATTGACAAACTATAAGAATAATAACATATATATTAAATTCAAACACATCAGTTGAAGACAATTTAAAAATTAAAAACAATTTCAAGACATAAACACGTAAAGTTTAAAGAGGATTTAAAATGGAAGAGTTGTACCTCAAATAGGTAAAGAAGGTCCATTGGATGTAGCATGGTCATCAACAAAGACAAAAACACTACCTCGGACAGTCTGACTGACGTTGGAGGCAGGATCTACGATGGGAACATGAACTCTTAATCGGCTACGTGATCTATCACGAGCTCGACCACGTATAACAAAACCTCTTGCACTACGATGACCTGAGGTTGGGGCATGTATATGGGATGCCTTAGCATGTTACATATAATACATATAAACTAATCCAAGAAAAAAGGTTGACAAAAAAACCATTTCTAAACTCAAGTAGAATAATCTTGCCTGAAGTGCTAAAATTTAGAGTCCATTTTTTTGATAATTTATCAATCAAAGTACATTGTGTTCTATGTAAACATAATCGACAGAAGTGATCAAATCAAAACTCACAGTTTTTTCTCATTTCTAAATAATGCATTTTATTCATAGCACATAAATATGTAAATATATATGTAAAAAATTGAAATAAACCTATTTACAAAACTGATAAAATTTCATGCCAATCAAATACTACAATAGACTTTACGTTATTCATGTTTGACTTTGACACATGATATGTACTAGGTGCAAGCACATGAAAACAATATTTCTTGTACAACACACTACATAATGAAACAATATGATACAAATTAGAAACTTGAGTCTAAATGCTTCTATTTACTAGACCAAATACACTTTTCATGATGGATTTAATATATATTTCAGTGATGCATTGCTGAAACATATATATATATATATATATATATATATATATATATATATATATATATATATATATATATATATATATATTTATATATATTTATGTATGTATAATTATATATCTAGTTATATAATTATGTTATGAATTTTCTAGTTATAGTTATGTTACCTGTTATGTTATATCTATATATATACTATGTTAAATAATAATAAAATTATGTTATGGTCACTAATTTTATGTTATGTTTTAAATGCTAAATAATAAGTTATGCTATAAACAATATATATAGAATTATAATATATTTAGCTACATGTGATATGTTATAACTTTATAATCTAGTTAAATATATATAATTATATTTAAATAATTATATCATTACATAGTTATGAGATAGTTATAATTATGTTACATGTTATGTTATATGTATGTGTTAAATAATTTTATGTTATACATAAATAATTATAGAGTTCTATGTTATAACTTTATGTTATGAATTAAATAGTTATAGAACTATGTTATGTTATAAACTATATATATGTGTGTGTGAGAGACGTTATATAAGTTATGATGTCGTTATATATATATATATATATATATATATATATATATATATATATATTTGTTAGGTTAAATAGTTGTAAAACTATGTTATGTTATATATTTTATATATAGAATTATATGGTTATGTGATGTTACAGTTAAATAATATATATATATATATATATATATATATAGAGAGAGAGAGAGAGAGAGTGTGACATGATGTTATATATATATATATATATATATATATATATGAAAAAAAATCTTTTTAGATTTTTAACTTTAAAGATTAATAAAAAATTTTACAACTAGAATCGTACTATATTTATTATTAAAAAGTTATTTAAATTATAAAATAATTTAAATTTACAATAAAGTAAAATATCTTATTTTATAAATAGAGGTTCATTATGAGCAATCATATTCATCATGTCAATCTTAAGTTCCTAATTTACTTATTTATTGGTTATAGTTTCATTGTTTTCTGTTTTGGAATTTTTTGGGGTATACTTTTTGTCAAATTTTCTAGAAATTTAAAATGCATTTTAAATAATAAATAATTAACAAAAAAGAAAAAGAAATTCACAAAATTCCTAAAGAAAAACTTTAAAACCTAAAATAATTAGAAAAAATGTTTAAATTACCATTCAAAATAAGAAAATATGCATTTAATACACAACACATTGCAAGTAAAAAACAAATTTAAAACCTAAATTATAGTTTTTTTGTGGTTTCAAAGTGTTTTCTAGGTTGTTTTGAAGGGTTTTATTTTTTTTTATTGGTTTTCTAAGTTGGCTTTGTGACTTTCTAAGTTGTTTTGAAGGGGTTCTTTTTTTTTCTTTCTTTCTTGGTTGGTTTTGTGTTTTTCTAAGCTTTTTCAAGGGTGTTTTTGTGGTTTTCATAGTTTTTGTATGGTTGTTCTTTTGCTTTAAATTAATTTGTTACATTTTGCAAAGAAATCAAAAAACAAAGACAAAGGATAGAGTAGCTACCTTTGTTTGAGCCTTTGCGATGTTGGTGGGGTGGTTGTTGAGATTGATTTGAATGCTCCATCACTCGATCGATCTCCAATAACCTCGTTCAAGCTACTCTTAAACTCTCGGTCGAGCTCCCATGGTTTGTGAAAATGGTGTACACAGAGCGCAAGACCGGTATATATTAAAAAAAGGGCTCGATCGAGCCCTAATGCTCAATTGAGCTATATCCTTAAAGCTCAATCGAGCACTATAGCTCGATTGAGCATTATAGCTCGATCAAGGGTTAGTTTTTAACACTCGATAGAGTACTTAAAAAAGGCTTGATTGAGCCATTGATTTTTCCACCCAAACGTGCCCTCTTTCACCAAGAAATGTAACCCAACTCCTTTCTTTCACCCTTGAGAAACTAAATATTTTTGTGCATGGGTAAGCTCTGCATAACATATCAAAACTCTACTCACCATCATTGTGGTGGACTTACCTATAGCATATGGTGTTGTATTAGGATGAGGATGGATTTGTCTGCTTGATGGATATTTAATGAACAATGGAAGTTGTACAATGCTACCAAATAAAAATGGAAGTTTCACCAAGGTACGTTGTGAACAACATAAATTTGTTCCTTTGGAGAAAAAGGAAAATGAAAGAATGCAAGATTACATTGATAACTTCAAAATTTATTTGAAAATTAAGAGAAGCTCCTTTAAGACACCATAGAGGAGTTTTTCAATGGTGTAGATTATATAGAATTTTTTTAAACCGCAAAATAAATCCAATTTTCAGGTTTGGAAGAAAAATTACTAGGCCACATTGTAAGCAAAGAAGAGATTTACATACATTTAGACCATGTCCAAGCTTTGATTGAATTAAAACCACTAACAAGTTTTAAAGCCTTATAATCCTTTTTGGTAAGATAACTTTTATTCAAATAATTTTTCCCAATTATTCCTCGAATGTGAGGTCAATGAATAAATTGTTAAATAAAGATCGAGTGTCTAAATAGACTCCTGATGCACAATTTTTTTTCTCAAATATAAAATTAGCCATTTCATTTGCTTCAATTTTGGTCAATCTTGATATTGAAAAAGATTTCATTTTATATTCCTTGTCTTCAGATGAAAATATTGATGTTATATTAACTTGAAGTTGAGGTAGGAAGGAACAACATCCCATTTCTTTTATAAGGTTTGCAACATGAATTAAAATATTCATCTATGGAAAAACAAGCATGTTCCCTTATGAAAGTTGTGACTTATTTCAGAATGCACATATTATCATCGCACGCAATTATCTATCTACCATATCAACCCATGAAAATAATCTTATCCCAACAACTGAAAGAAGGTAGATGGACTAATTGGTTGGTGAAATTGAAACAATATGATATAGGAATAAAACCATCAAAAGTTGTGAAGGGACAAGGTTTACATATGTTGGCTGGTGTAATTGAAGCATAATTGAACCAGTAAACATAGATTCATTTATTTTGAATAAAGACTCTTCTAACAAAGATGTCGTAGTTTCAAGAACTAAATAACATAAAAACATCATTTTCTACTCAAAGATTAAGCAATTTCCTATTTGAATGAATGGAAACAAAAGGAGATCTTTAAAGTTGAAATCAAATCATTATGTATTGATTTCTAGAATCTTATTCCAAAGAAATTTTGAGGGTATGCTGTTAATATTTCTAAACCATTCAAAATTTGTTGAGATATTAAAGGAAGTGCATGAAGGTGTATGTGGTGGAATTATTTCTCTAATGGTAACCATACATAGAAACATTAGAGAAATATTTTATTGTCCTTCTTTATTCACATATGTGCATACATTTACAAGGAAATGTCTACCTTGTCATAAGTCCTCTAGAAAAAAAACAAAAGAGTAGTTATGCTCATGAGTACCATTTTGATTAAAAGCCCTTTTACAAAATGGGAATTGGATTTTATTGGCCCAAAAAATCCAAAATATACCCTGAAGCACTCTTATTTATTGACACAATTGACAAATGGTTGGAAGTAGTAGCACTAAAAGTCATTGAATTATAGAAACTCATACTATTTTTACTAGAAATATCCTATCTAGGTTCAACATTCTAGAGAAATTCATCACTGGTAGTAATTTCATTTTCATTAGATCTAAATTCACATATTTTTGTGGAAAATTTGGGATAACAATGTGTCAATCTTCAAATTATTACCCAAGGGAAATGGGCTAGTAGAGTTAACTAATAAATATTTAATACATATTATTAAGAATATGATGTCCACAAACCAATGGAATTGGCACAAGAAACTAGCTAATGCTCTAGGCCAATAAAACCACTCCAAAAAGATGTAGGAAACATTCCCTATATTCTCTTGTCTATGGAAATGTTGTGAGATTACCAATACACTCAAGGATGAATGATTCTTCCATAGCCATTGGAATAGAAGACAAAAGGGGTCACACCTTTGCAAACTCATTATTATTAGTTGATGTGGCTAGAAGAGCAAAGAGCGCAAGTTGTAATGAATATACAAAAGAAACATGAAGCAATGAAGAGATATTTTGACCAAACTTCTATGATGAAAGAATTTAATAAGGTTCAAATCATTTTATTGTGGAACAAAGAAGAAAAAACATCCTTTCATTCAAAGTTTGATATTTCATGGATTTGTCCCTACCAAATACATAAAGTTTGTGGTTTTAATTCTTATATGCTCAAAATTATAGATGGAGTAAATGGGTAACACTTAAAAAAATTATTTTCATGAACATTTTTAGGAACTATATGATCGATATATTGTAGTTTGTTTTGCTCTATCATTGTTTACACTACTTCATATTTAAATGGCCTAATCATTAGTAATTTCCTTGCCTTTTCTTATTTCTCTTTTTTTGATTCATGCCCAAATGTGTCGAAAGGGAAGAACCTTCTGGATTCTCAACAACTCACAGGGATCTCTATCACATGATTGGAGCTGAAATGTCAATTCCCTTTCATGCTGAGCCTTTTTGCTACATCCTTTATTGCTTGTGGGTGCATCTCTATCACATGATTGGAGCTCAAATGTCAATTCCCTTTCACGTTGAAAATTTTTGCTACATCCTTTATTGCTTGTGGGTGTAGAAGGAAGAATGTTTTTTTCCTCATCTTACTACCCTCCACACTAGACATGCACATCATACTCATTTTTGCGCCATTTATTAACAATTATACAATTAGTCATTTTTATGACTCCAACACTCCTTGAGATGGAGTACTTGGAGGTTTGTCAAATAGCCAAAGGAACCTGGTAGTGGCAAGAATCTCGAAGGTGGTGGTATATTCCCAGGGTCCCTACGATCCCCCTAGCGCTCATAGATACATTCCATGTCGGTACCATAAAAATGAGATTCAATATCAGTGTAATCCAAGCTCATATTTAACACAAAATTTGCATATAAGTTCTTAGAAAAATAAATGGTGACCTGGTCATGGTTGGGGTACTTTCCCCAAGCTCCAATGAATCTATCATACATGAAAGGGGTTGCATGAACATTACTAAAATATTTCAATGGGATCAGACCTTTACGTCTAGCAGGGAGATTTAGAGGGATGTTGAACAACTCCCCACGAACATCAATGTCCTTGGTGGCCTCTTGCACCGCCTCCCAAGAATTTGGACCTCTAACGTCATGCCACCTAACCCTATGTATGAACTGTAATATGTGGCTATGTGGGTCCGACCTCTAGTATGTCTCGATAAACCTAGTCATGCTATCCAGCATCAAAGACAATGCAAGACGAGTCAGTGAATTGGTAGGTATATTCTTTATCTCTGTTGTGATCGGTGTATGACATGTTGTAACATCCTCTAATGTGATATGAGATGTAGCATCATCCCACTGAGGGATTGATGTTGCACTCTCAGCTTCAGCCTGTTGAGGACTTGTAAATCATAAAAATGATTTAACATATATATAATTGACAAACTAGAAGAATAATATCATATACACTAAATTCAAACACATCAGTTGAAGAAAATTTAAAATTTAAAAACAATTTCAAGACATAAACACAGAAAGTTAAAGAGGATTTAAAATGGAAGAGGTGTACCTCAAATAGGTGAAGAAGGTCCACTGGATATAGCATGGTCATCAGAAAAGACAAAAACTCTACCTCTGACAGCCTGACTGGTGTTGGAGGTGGGATCTACGATGGGAACATGAACTCTCAATGGGCTACGTGATCTATCACGAGCTCGGCCACGTATAACAAAACCTATTGCACTACGATGGCCTGCAATTGGGGCATGTATATGGGATGCCTTAGCATGTTACATATAATACATATAAACTAATCCAAGAAAAAAATGTTGACAAAAGAACCTTTTCTAAACTCAAGCAGAATAATCTTCCTTGAGGTCCTAAAATTTAGAGTCCGTTTTTTTGATAATTTATTAACCAAAGTACATTGAGTTCTATGTAAACACAATTGACAGAAGTGATCAAATCTACCCTCACACTTTTTCTCATTTCTAATTAATGCATTTTATTCATAGTGCATAAATATGTAAATATATATGTAAAAATTTGAAATAAACCTATTTACAAAACGGATAAAATTTCATGCCAATCAAATACTACAATAGACTTTACGTTCTTCACGTTTGACTTTGACACATGACATGTACTAGGTGCAAGTACATGAAGACGATATTGCTCATGCAACACACTACATAATGAAACAATATGGTACCAATTAGAAACTTGAGTCTAAGTGCTTCTATTTACTAGACCAAATACACTTTTCATGATGGATTTAATGTATCTTTCAATGTTTCATTATTGAAACATGAAGTTATATATATATATAGATATATAATTATGTTATGAACTATCTAGTTATAGTTATATTTACAATTATATATATATATATATATGAGTTATAGTTATAGTTATGCTACCTACGATGTTATATCTATATATATTATGTTAAATAATTATAGAATTATGTTATGTTCACTAATTTTATGTTATAAACAATATATATAGAACTATAATATATTTTAGCTATGTGATATGTTATAACCTTATAATCTAGTTAAATATATATAGTTATATTTAAATTATTATATAGTTACATAGTTATGAGATAGTTATAATTATGTTACATGTTAGGTTATATGTGTGTTAAATAATTTTATGTTATATATAAATAATTATAGAGTTCTATGTTATAACTTTATGTTATGAATTAAATAGTTATAGAATTATGTTATGTTATAAACTATATATATGTGTGAGAGATGTTATATAAGTTATATTTTGTTCAATATATATATAATTATATTATGAATTATAGTTATGGTTATATATATATATAATTTTTTGTTAGGTTAAATAGTTGTAAAATATATATTTTATATATATAACTATAATATATATAGTTATGTGATGTTATAGTTAAATAATAATTAAATATGTTACATAGTTATATATATTATGTAAAATGTTATAATTATATATAGAGTGACATGATGTTATATATATATATATATATATATATATATATATATATATATATACAACTAGAATCCTACTATATTTATTATTAAAAAGTTATTTAAAATATAAATTAAAAATAAAGTAAAATTTCTTATTTTATAAATAAAGATTCATTATGAGCAATTATATTCATCATGTCAATCTTAAGTTCCTAATTTACTTATTTATTTGTTATAGTTTTATTGTTTTCTGTTTTGGATTTTTTTGGGGTATATTTTTTGTCAAATTTGCTAGAAATTTAAGATAATAAATTTTATATATATATATATATATATATATATATATATATATATATATATATATATATATCATAAAACTCCTAAAGAAAAACTTTAAAACCTAAATAATTAGAAAAAATGTTAAAATTACCATTCAAAATCAGAAAATATGCATTTAATATACTAAACATTGTAAAAAACAAATTTAAAACCTGAATTATAGTTTTTTTTTGTGGTTTCAAAGTGTTTTATAGGTTGTTTTGAAGGGTTTTTTTTAATGGTTTTCTAGGTTTGTTTTGTGGTTTTCTAAGTTGTTTTGAAGGTTTTTTTTTTTTTTTCTTGGTTGGTTTTGTGATTTTCTAAGCTTTTTCAAAGGGTGCTTTTGTGGTTTTTGTATGGTTGTTGTTTTTTTAATTAATTGGGTTTCATGATTTTTTGTACATGGTTGTTTTTTTCTTTAAATTAATTTGTTACATTTTGCAAAAAAATAAAAAAACAAAGACAAAGGATAGAGTACCTAACTTCGTTTGAGCCTTTGCGATGTTGGCGGGGTGGTTGGTGACATTGATTTGAATGCTCCATTACTTGATCGAGCTCCAATAACCTCTGTCGAGCTACTGTTAAACTCTCGGTCGAGCTCCCGTGATCTATGCAAATGGTACGCACAAACTGTGAGACCATTATATATTAAAAAATGGCTTGATCAAGCCCTAAAGCTCAATCGAGCACAATAGATCAATCGAGCATTATAGCTCGATCAAGGGTTAGTTTTTAACCCTCGATCGAGCCATTGATTTTTCCACCCAAACGTGCCCTCTTTCGCCACAAAGTGTAACCCAACTCCATGCTTTCACCCTTGAGAAACTAAAGATTTTTGTGCATGTGTAATCTTTGCGTAACATGTCGAAACTCTACTCATAATCATTGTGGTGGACTTACCTATAGCATACAGTGTTGTATTAGGATGAGAATGGATTTGTCTGCTTGATGGATATTTAATGAACAATGGAAGTTGTATCATGCTACGAGATAAAAATGAAAGTTTCACCAAGGTACGTTGTGAATAATAGAAATTTGTTCCTTTGGAGAAAAAGGAAAATGAAAGAATACAAGATTACATTGATAACTTAAAAATTTATTTGAAAATTAAAAGAAGCTCCTTTAAGACACCATAGAGGAGTTTTTAAACGATACAGATTATATATAATTTTTTTAAATCACAAAATAAATCTAATTTTCAGGTTTGGAAGAAAAATTACTAGGCACATGGTAAGCAAAGAAGGGATTTACATACATTTAGAGCATGTCCAAGCTTCCATTGAATTAAAACCATTAACAAGTTTTAAAGCCTTATAATCCTTTTTGGTATGATAAATTTTATTCAAATATTTTTTCCCAATTATTCCTCGATTGTGAAGTCAATGAATAAATTGTTAAATAAAGATCGAGTGTCTGAATAGACTCTTGATGCCCAAATTTTTTTCCCAAATATAAAATTAGCCATTTTATTTGCTTCAATTTTGGTCAATCTTGACATTGAAAAAGATTTCATTTTATATTCCTTGTCTTCAAACGAAACTATTGATGTTATATTAACTTGAAGTTGAGGTAGGAAGGAAAAACATCCCATTTCTTTTATAAGGTTTGCAAGAACATGACTTATAATATTCATCTATGGAAAAACAAGCATGTTCCCTTATGAAAGTTGTGACTTATTTTAGAACACACATTGTCATCGCATGTAATTGTCTATCTTCCATATCAACCCATGAATATGATCTTATCTCAACCACTGAAAGAAGCTATATGGACTAATTGGTTGGCGAAATTGCAAGAATATGATATAGAAATAAAACCATTAAAAGTTGTGAAGGGACAAGGTTTATTTATATTGGTTGGTGGAATTGAAGCACAATTGAACCAGTAAACATAGATTCACTTATTTTGAATAAAGACTCCTCTAACAAAGATTCCATAGTTTCAAGAACTAAATAACATAAAAAACATAATTTCCTACTCGAAGTTTAAGAAATTAAGAAATTTCCTATTTGAATGAATGGAAAAGAAAGGAGATCTTTAACGTTGAAATCAAATCATTATGTATTGATTTCTAGAATCTTATTCCAAATAAATTTTGAGGGTGTGTTGTTAATATTTCTAAATCATTCAAAATATGTTGAGATATTAAAGGAAGTGCATGAAGGTGTATGTGGTGGAAATATTTGTCTAATGGTAACCATACATAGAAACATTAGAGAAATATTTTATTCTCCTTATTTATTCACATATGAGCATGCATTTACAAGGAAATGTCTACCTTGTCATAAGTCCTCTAGAAAAAAAAACAAAAGAGTAGTTATGCTCATGAGGACCATTTTGATTAAAATCCCTTTTACAAAATCGGAATTCAATTTTATTGGCCCCAGAAATCCAAAATATACTATGGAGCACTCTTATTTATTGACAAAAATTGACTACTTCATCAAATGGTTGGAAGTAGTAGCACTAAAGGTGATTGATTTAGAGCAACTCATACTATTTTTACAAGAAATATCCTATTTAGTTTCAATATTTTAGTGAAATTCATCACTGGTAGTAATTCCATTTTCATTAGATCTAAATTCACATGTATTTGTGGAACATTTGGGATAACAATGTGTCAGTCTTCAAATTAGCTAGTAGAATCAAATAATAAATATTTAATACACATTCTTAAGAAGATGATGTCCACAAACCAATGGAATTGGCACAAGAAACTAACTAATGCTCTGGGCCAATAAAATCACGTCAAAAAGAAATAGTAAACATTCCCTATATTCTCTTGTCTATAGAAAGGTTGTGAGATTACCAATACACTTAAGGATGAATGATTATGCCATAGCCATTGGAATAGAAGACAAAAGGGGTCACAACTTTGCAAACTCAATATTATTAGTTGATGTAGCTAGAAGAGCAAAGAGTGCAAGTTGTAATAAACATACAAAAGAAACATGAAGCAATGAAGAGATATTTTGACCAAAATTCTATGATGAAAGAATTTAATAAGGTTCAAACCATTTTATTGTGGAACAAAGAAAAAAAACATCCTTTCATTCCAAGTTTGATATTTCATGGATTGGCCCCTACCAAATACATAAAAATTGTGGTTTTAATTCTTATATGCTCAAAAGTATAGATGGAGTAAATGGGTAGCACTTAAAAAAATTATTTTCATGAACATTTTTAGGAACTATATAATCAATATATTGTAGTGTGTTTTGCTCTATCATTGTTTATACTACTTCATATTTAAATAGCCTAATCATTAATAATTTCCTTGTATTTTCTTATTTCTCTTTCATTGATTTCATGCCCAAAGGGAAGAGCCTTTTGGATTCTCAACAACTCATAGGGATCTCTATCACATTATTGGAGCTGAAATGTCAATTCCCTTTCACGTTGAGCCTTTTTGATACATCCTTTATTGTTTGTGGGTGCATCTCTATCACATGATTGGAGCTGAAATGTCAATTCCCTTTCACGTTGAGCATTTTTGCTACATCTTTTATTGCTTGTGGGTGCAGAAGGAAGAATATTTTTTTCCTCATCTTACTACCCTCCAAACTAGACATGCACATCATTCTCATTTTTGCACCATTTATTAACAATTATAAAATTAGTCATTTTTATGACTCCAGCACTCCTTGAGACGGAGTACTTCGAGGTTTGTCAAACAACCAAAGGAACCTGGAAGTTCTTGCAGCCTCCCACACTCTTTGAGACGGAGTACTTGGAGGTTTTTAAAACACCCAAAGGTATCTGGAAGTGCTAGCAGACTTGTGCACAATGAGATATCGATTTTTTGGAGGTTTTTCAAACACCCAAAGGAATCTAGAAGTGCATGCAGACTCCAGCACCCTGAGAGACAGAGTATTTGGAGGTTTGTCAAACACCCAAAGGAATCTGGAAGTGCATGCAGACTCTTGCACGCTGAGAGACGAAGTACTTGGAGGTTTGTCAAACACCCAAAGGAATCTGGAAGTGCTTGCAGACTCCTGCAGTCGTAGAGACGGAGTTCTTGGAGGTTTGTCAAACACCCAAAGGAATCTAGAAGTGCATGCAGACTCCAGTACCCTGAGAGATGGAGTACTTGGAGGTTTGTCAAACACCCAAAGGAATTTGGAAGTGCTTGCAGACTCCTGTGATATGAGAGATCAAGACAATCTGAGAGACGGAGTACTTGGGTGTTTGTCAAACAACAAAAGGAATCTATAAGTGGAAGTGCTTGCACACACATGCTCCATGAGAGATCGAGTTCTTGGAGGTTTGTCAAAGACCCGAAAGAATCTGGCAGCGACGTCAAGTTTCCTGGGTCATTCAAGATTAGGTGTTTTAACGACCGAAGATTACAAAATTCTTCTGGTAATGATTTGAGATTACTACTGTGAACCACAATCTTCTCGATGTGCATCAATAGTCCAATGGACTTTGGAAACTTGGAAAGAGGAGCATAAATCTTTAACTCCCGTAACTCCAGAGGTGCCTGAAACACGGCATTATATTTGAATTTAAGATATGATCATTTTTCATCTACAAAATGCTCGGTATACTAATAGAAACAGTAATCTACCATAAATCAGAGCAGAGAACAAATAAAGAACGAGCTTTGACCTAAGACTATGCTCGCGAGAGTGTTTTCAATTTGTTTCCCATCACTTCTAAAACTCTTATATTCTTCATAGGAATCAAACAAGGCAGGCAAGAGTAGGGACAGTAGTTCCAGCGTAACCATTTCAAGTTTGGCGAATCAACCCTCCTCAAGATTTTTTTTAGATTACCGTCTTCAGTGGAAAAAAGTTGTAAGTTCCTTAAACAATATGGTGCACCATCGATCAACTTCCTCAGACAGTTTCCCAATAACTCATCACACCAACTTTTGAACCATGACCATTCTTCTTCTAATCCTAGGACCTCATAGTATTCAAAGAGGCAAGGAACCATCCTAATACCGTACACCTCTGTTGTTACCTGCTCGTTACAAACAAACAATAAACAAATGAAGATTACCTGCTTCTGTTGAATAGAGAAACCTTAAAGTTGTATGAAAAATTCAAGTACTTACAGAAGATTGCTGCCACAAATCATCAATGTGGTCGGTTGGTCACCAAAGATGACACAACTACTTTTCATCATCCACAATTTCTCTTCCCAAATCTCATAGTTGATCGTGCATTTTTATGGTATTTCCATCCACTTCGACAAGGCACTTTCCCTGCAGATTTAGAAAAGCCCATCAAACCATTCCAACCTGATCCATCCCATATTCGGATGGTCATATGCCTGTCTTCTCCAATGAAATAACAAGTTTGGATGAAAAGTCACATCTTTCATCAGAAATTTCTCCATTGGTATATTTATCTGTGCATAACCCTTTATAAACTTCCTGTAATAGCGAGTGTGTCCAAGCATTGTGCACAATTGTCTCACTATTTTTGGTGCTGGCAATTTTACAATCACTGTTATCTTCACAAGATACACCATCAATCCTTGTTTGTACACAATATGCCCCAAGAGTATGCCACAAGACTAACAAAATATATTATTCTTCAAGTTAAGAGAAGTTTAATGTTGCCTACATGTATCCAGCATAAGCCTCAAACTCGCAATATGCTTCTTGAATAGCCCAAAGACTATCCAAAAATTTGTGCATGTATTCCTTAAATGATGTGACTACAACTCTAGAGAATATGGAAGGCACATTCTTCAAGCCAAAAGGCATCACCTTGTACTGAAATGAGCCTCACTCAATTTCCAAAGTTGTCTTATGTCTACCTTTTGGTGCAATTCTAATCTGATGGTAACCTGAAAAGCCATATGTCAAAGAATAGGCCTCATGACCTCCTACATTCTCCAATACTTCGTCTGTAAATGGTGTGGGGAAGCAGTCATCTACACATGCATCATTTAGTTTCCTCAAGTCAACACAAATTTTTATATCTCCTTTAGCCTTCTTTTCCTGAACTGTCATGGGACTTACCCATTCAGACTCTTCAACGGGCTCGATGATCCCTGATGTGAGAATTTTGTCTAATTCTTCTCGCACCTTTTTGTTGTATTTCAGATTTAACCTATAGGGTCTTTGCTTCACATGATTCGTGTAAGGTTTCAAAGGGATCCTCATAACTTGTATATCCCCTAATATGCCCTTCATTTCTCAAAAATTCGTAGGGAATAGCTCTTGATATTCATGTAGAAACTCAGTGAGTTTACTAACTATATCTACATCCCAATAGTCTCCAATCGTCGCGAACTTCAAATCTTCTTTTGTCCCAATATTCACTTTCTATGTTTTTACACGCTGCATTATGTCTGGTATTTTTGGTTCTGGTCCCACAACTTCGCGATGTCCTTTTGATTCTGGTATATCAATTTTGCGCGGATCCTCATCTTTTTCAGCAGTGATATCATAACATTCAATGCACTTTGTAACTGAGCAGCCCAATCATGTTGCCAAGTTAGTGGAGCTTCATTCTAAAAAATATTTTCTCTAATTACTTGACGAGTCGAGTCTATGCACGAACAATCATCTTCAAAGTTGAATCTTAGTATGAATCCTTCAACCAAATCTGTCTAGTTCATAGTTCCATGTCGCAGTTCTGTTTCAAGGTACCAATTCATAGGAATTGTTTCTAGTGTGTGGATGAACCCATGTACCCACTCTTGTTCTCAAATTTCTTTCCAAACTGAAGTGCAATGGTCAATATGCTCCCAAGGATCATCTTGACCATTATACTTTACTTCTATTTCTATGTTTATTGAGCCAAACCTGATCCACATTAATCTTTGACATTGCTGCCAATCTGCTATATTTCTTTTATGAGTACCCCACCATCTAGCAAGTGTGGCCTTTAGGGCTACATCCAAAGCTTGCAGCCTATGTTATTCTGGTATTTTTCCTTCATATTCATTCAAAACATCTTCCATCAAATCATACTAAGGCATATCACATACTTCAGAAGTTATGAAGCAAAGTGATTTTGTGGTAGAGACTTCATATAACTCGTTCTACCAATTTTCTAGTTCTTCCTTGGAATCTGAAGTACAAGAATTGTCTTGTTCCCAGCCTAATTTTCCATCTGCAATGGGATTAATCCAATCTTCCTCCTTAGTTGTTAATTGATAGATATTGTCAACATTTTCATCACAGTACTCATTATGGACAGGATCTGTATAGTGCACTCCTTCTGAGGGGTCTAGAAGAACAATAACCCTCATATTGTCTTTATCGAACATCATTTTTCTGTTCTTCAAATTGATTATCACCAAGTTATCAAAAGCCCAATCCAATTCAAGTAGTGCCAGATAGGGGTTTCTATCATCTATAATCTCAATCACTACAAAGTTTGTAACAGTAAGAACTCCTTAAATATCTACAACAACGTTTGGTAGCCTTCCCATAAGGAGGATCTTCTATTGATTGGCCATCCTTAGCTGGATTGGTGACCACTGCAAATTTAGTCTTCCCATTAGCTCCCAAATTTTCTTAGGTAACATATTGGCATCGGATCCTAAATCTAGGATTTCCTTCTCCATATCATATTCCCCGATCTGCGAGGTTAATCTCATTTCCTTCCCCATTCTCTTCTTATGTCAATGCAACTTGTTTACTACATGCAAATCACTTTGCAGTACTTCTTTACCAATGCAAGAGTCTATCAACTCCTGGAGTCCTTCAACATCCTTCTAATTTCTCAACAAATTCATGCAAGTTTGTAAAAATGACTTCAAAATACTTGGATCTAGATATTGCGTCGAAGTAGCCACTTTGTTGTAGTCCTCCTTCCGCATTAACTTTTGTTTCTCACTAGATGTTGAATCTACATCATCCATGAAGCTTCGCTTCACTCCCATAAACGTTTCATTTTCCTATTGAATATTGAACCTAGGGGCCTTTTCTACGGTCTTTCTTAACCACATCTCTTCTACTTTCTTCTTACCTTTATTATGATGCGCAATTCATCTTCCCTTGGCTCAATGGTCATCATTTGAATATTTGTTGTAGGTTTTTTATTCCTTTTCTATTGCATCGTCATGATAAGGATGGGACATTATTCTATCACGTGGTCAAAATATTTATAGTAACTACAATTCATAGTAGGGTTCTGACAATCTCTTGTAAAGTGGCCTGCTTGTCCACAGTTATAACTAATAATCTGGCCTCGTCCTCGACCAACTCCTCCTCCTCTTCCTCGTCCTTGTCCTTGGAATCCTCCTCGACCAGCATGCTAGCCTAGCTCCTCGTGTCCATGTCCTTGAACTTGTAGTTTATAAGCATCAATAGTGCTCTCCATCATCAAGTCATAACTTCAACAATTCCTTTCATCATGGCCTACTGACTTACAAAAATTTCACAACAACTCATTCGGTGTCTGCACATACTTCTGTAATAAATAGAAATATTCATATCGATGTTGGCCTCTCAATCTACAAATATTGCACCACAAACTTGATCCTGGGTTTACTGGATTAGGTACTCCACTTGCCAATTAATCTCTAGATACAGGGCATTGATCCTTATAATGGCCCTCTGCTTTGAATTTTGTACACCACACTTCTGATCTAGTTTCTTTACCCTTCTTTAGATCTTGCAATTCCAAGGTTAGATTCGCTAACTGATTATGAATATGTTGTACTCCTGCATGAGTATCTTTGATCGGAAAAGCTTCTAGATTCATTAAAATTTCCAATGCTTCAGCGCGAGTCACAATCTTCTGCTACATTAAGGGTAACTTGATATGTGGCAACAACGTAGTTATAAACAATTCTTTATGATGTTATTGGGGTATATTGAAGCTTATTTTTCCCATTAATGCCTTGAATCATTGATCCAACTCCCAAATAGTTTCAATAGCTATCTGCTTGACTTCCTTCAGCTCCGTAATGCATTTTGATTTTGATTTCGGCTTCTTGTATTATGATACCATTTATTTCTTAATGTCCAGCGAAGCAACCTAATTAGTCATAGAATAATTCATGTACCATGTGAGCACTTGTTCTCGTAGCGTAGTGATGAGATGCACCTTTTTTACATCTTCGACAATGATCTGTCTTGCCTTCCATAGTGCATCAGCTACAAACCAAAACTAGTCAGGATCCTCTCATCCTAGTCCTCTAAAGATAGGTAGGTTAATGTCATCGCCCGTTTTTCTTCTTGGGGGGTTAGGGGGAGGGGTAGGGCGTGAAGGGGAATTATGGGGAGGGGGATGAGGGGTGAGGGGAGTAGAGGGATGGGGAAACCCAATGATGCCATGACTCTTCTCAACTCCTAGATTCAATGTACCTTTAAGTTGGGAGGGGGAGTACTACGGGGTTGTGGGGTTACATCCTTCTTCTTCACTTTCAGATCCACCTAACAAGGGACCATAGTAAGTCTCAATAAAGTTCTCATGATCTAATATGTATCTCTTTCCACTTCGTGTAGACCTAGGTCTTTGTTCATACTTATTCCCTCTTCATCCGAACATTAATCTAACTGCATATGTAGTATGCCCTTTTCACACAAAAGAATTTTAATCCATAGCTTTGAACAAATCAGGTACTTACCTCGTAGACCATTGAAGAATATTCGCTCAGCTTCATTGTAAGATACAATCATGTTTATTGCAAATTCAGTGATAAATCCTCCCAGGATACTGTCAATCCAAAAATCAACCGCTCTTGAGATACTATTGTTAGTATTCTTGAGACGTTGTATCAACTCAGGGCTCCAAGTGGTAGCCTCTTCATTCTTGAAACAAGTCTTATGCTCGGTCAACCTTGATACCCATTCATATAGTTCATTAGGAAACGTCGCAAAGATGATCTTGTGTTGTTATGCAAAGAGATATTTCTGCAACCAAGCCTTAGTCGACAATCGCAGATTCCTGTTTTCCTGTGCTACGAATTCTCGCTCTTTCTACTCAACCCACTCATGGATTTCCTTCTTCGATGGATGCCAAAATGTATCCCTCAAATAGATCGGTCTCAGCAACAGAACCATTTGTTGGCTCAAGGGGCTTGTACTTAGGTTCAAAGTGTATTGCGCACCAACAAAACACAACCATTGGCCCTTTTGGCAACGACCTGCAAGAAGGTCGCAGTCTCACCCGAAGCAGTTATGGAAGGTGCTATAGGGATTAATGCGAGGGTGGTTGTGGTTGGAATACCCTCAAGGATCTTTTCGAGATATTTGGAAAATAGATCATATTAGCTGCAGTTGGCACAAAGGGACATGTACATATCCATATCAATGATATGATAATCAAAGCATGAGGGAAGAGATTACCTCAGATCTTGCTACAGTCTTGCTGGAAAACCCAATATAGAAGAGCAAAAGACCTCTCTGCTAGCTCCTATATCAACATCTACATATACAAAAGATAAGAAGTAATACTACAACATATAACCTTGATAATCAAAACAATAATACATAAGGATATCGAACAACATGCATCTAAGCTACTCATAAACTATGACATTATCAACATGTAACTGAATCACAACATAAACACCATAGAGTAGACAATACAATGCAATTTTATATTAATAATAGGAAAGGATGATTACAACTATTTGATGAATCAAGCTTCCTTTACTCCTCCAACTCCTCTCTCTCTCTCCTTTCTTAACTTCTTGGTAAACCAATATGTCTCATGCAAAGTTTCGACAATAAGTAGGCAATCCTTCAACCTTTCGACCTCTTTCACAATGCCCCAAGCCTCCAATATATAGAATGAGAGGCTAATCCTTTCCAACTCTCTCATGAGTTCCCATTGGCAAAAGCTAGGATGTTTCCTTGCTTTATTTCTCTTTCCCTTTCTATTAGACTCTATTAGGAATACAAATATCCTCAAACAGGTCAAAGATGGATGTTTCCTGCTTTTCAGGCTGACATATGATTAAAACATGGGATATTATTTAGTCAATCCACTCTTTTGACCTCCGAAAACTCACCAAAGTTGACTAATTCTACCCCTAAGGCAACACAAAGAATTATCCTAGGGACTAACGCTTACGATTCATACCTGAGGAGCGTTATAACTCTTCTTTCTAGTTCCTGGGGAGCGCTACCCTAGCAAATAGGACTGTGAACTTGGTCAATATTTCAGTCATACTGTATTTCTCCTTTTAGATGATGAGGAGGTCATTTTCCTGTATAACAGATGCCCCCTAAAGTGTGAGATCAGATACAAATATGATGGCTAAAATAATTTAGAATTATCGTGTCTGAAAATAGAAAGAGGGGATCGAAGCTTTGGGACTACGAGAAACCTAATACTACCACACATGTTAAAATCTAAAATCATGTCCCGAGTCAGGCATTCCCACGCTTAGTATCTATGTCAGATTGATTTCTCAACAAAGAGGTATGACAATCGTGTCCACCGATAAGCAAAATGTGGAACTTGTGTAATAATAGGATCATCTTGACGGGCAGTCTTTGAAAAACAATATACGTGGCTTGGGAGAGGAAACAAGGCTGAGTGATGTAAGCCTCTACCCAAGGTCTTGATCGTCGTTTCATCTTAACAGCATATTTCGACACATGTGAATAAAGGCGTTGAGGTAAAACATGTACGAAATCATCTTATTACCAGTCAATAATGAAAACTATTAACAGACACGAGGATTTCCACCGATAATGATGATGGTCTTCAAGATGCGTAGTACAATCTAGTGAGTGTGAATAATGATGTTGTCATTGAACACTCGTAGAATCATTCAACCGTGAGCCAATAATGAAACCCCTGATCAAACATAAAGTAACCTGCCACTAATTTCTACAAGTTCCAAGGCACTGATATGTCTCTAGATCTGATTCCTAGATAGAGTGTTGAAGTCGATAGGAAGAGACTTGTCAAAAGGTAGGCAATGACGTGTCCTACATCAGTTGACATGAAACGAGAAAAGAATGATTGTTTTTGAAGATAAATTTTGAGCACTGGGTCAAATCGACGAAGGGCATGATGGAAGTATATGATTGATGGTTGATATAGGAAGCAGAGGATAAAGGGATCCCTTGAACAATAGAAGGAATGACACAAAGGTTTAACCAAGCAACATCATTAAGAAGAAGCTCCCTTCTAGTGTTCCTTAGAAATCATGCGCGAATACTAGTAGAAAGCTACTTCTCAAGTTCACTTTCACTGCAATGTTTATTGACTGCTTTATGTGGGAAATCAAAATGGTAGTAAATGAACTCTTAAATGGTACAGGTTAGAACTTGGCACTACCAATTTTTTAATATTTGCAAACAATTATATTTTTGGTTGTCTCTGGTCTTAGCACAAGGTTTCAAAAGGATTGAAAATGGAAAGATACTTGAAAAAATTAATTAATTTCTTGGAGCATACCTCTCTAGATCATGATAAAATGAATCTGAAACATCTCCACTATTGTGATACAATGGCAGTCGTAATGTTTCAATTCCTATGAAATAGAATAATAACAGAAAATGCAGAACTAACAGAAAGAATATATGTCTTGTGTTTAATTACAAGATATCATCTATATTTATAATACAGTGAGAGGGGCATGGAATTAAATATAAGTGGTTGGCTTGTTCATCTACCAATCAGTGATAAGTCAAATATGCACAGGATTAGACACTGTAATCTAAATAAACTTAACTACATGATGTATGTACACCAATGCGCCATCATAAGTGCAACTTAGGGACATAGGGAAAATACATTAAATCTAAAAATGGCTTCTGGCTACAAGGTCATGATAGGTACCATATGCAAAGTGTTCAAAACAAAAAAATCAGAGAGGAGTGAGATTACCCCCACCTTAGGGACAATTTCCTTCACCCCAAGCAAGGTATGAAGTTGAACATAATGAGACTTTGTCAAGGGTTAGTGAAGATGTTAGCAACCTGCATCTCAGTGTGTGACAATACTGCAAATCAATAATCCTATCATTAATCAATTGTTCGATGTAATGCATATGGAATTCTACAGGTTTGGGAAGTTGATGCTCTACTGGCTGCCTGATAACATGGATAGTACTCTGATTATTTCCCCATATTAGAGTAGGTTTCTCTTGCTGAAAACCAGTGTTGCGAACATCTCGACAACATCCCGATTTTATCTCGAAATCATGATTTTTTGGCCTAGCCGATGTTTGCTGATTTTTAAAGATATTTTTATGGTATCTTAATTTTGTTGATTTTTACGATTTATTTTTTATTTATTTTATTTTATTTTATTATTTTTTAATTAATTAATTAATTTATTTATTTATTTGGACCCTTGCCGATTTTATCCTGATGTCAATGTTCGCAACACTGAAAACTAGACTTGGTCAAAATATGTTCAAACCAAATAGACTTAGTGGTAGCGCTATCAACACCTTGGTGTTTTGCATCCACACGAGGAAGGGCATTGACAACTTGCTCTGAAATTTTCTCCACGACCCTTCAAATTGATCATATTTGGGGTGATCTTTGATATTGTTGGTAAAGAAAATCTATCGAGGAATGTTAGATTGCATGAGTCAATTTTATGTTATTGTTCCTTTATGATGTGCTCATTATCTTCTACCCATTTACAAAGAAGAGGAATCCCAACTACTGTGGGAGTAGAACTTACTCGTAAAGGAGGAAGCCCTTGGAAGGGATCATCCTTCTTTGGAAGTGCCCCTTCAGAACCCAACAACATCTTATGCTTTATTGAGAAAATTTGAGAGTCCAAATATATTCTTAGGAAGAGTCTAAGAATAATTTCAGCTAGCTTGGTTCCTAATGCTCCAGAGATTTCATTTCCTATGCTGAGTCTTGCAACAACTTTATATCATCTAGGGAGGCATAGGGAAGTAGAGGATTTAGCTCAGGAAGCCTTGAGGATACATGAAGCATCCTTTGATAAAAAAAGTCCTGCAGTTGGTGAGTTGTGTTTTCTTCTTGGTAATTTACATATGTCTTTTCAATTCTATGTCATGAGATCCACACTCTAGGTTACAAAGTCCATTTTTTTGTTTGATTCTGAGCTTATTTCTTGAAACTTCTTTTCTTTACAAGAGAGGCTTGTGATTGTTTAGATTTGATACAACATGCTCTGGGTAAGGATGATAAAGTCGACCCCCTCATGCGGAGGGGCTTACAGATCCAAGAAAAGGAGTTTGGCTATGACAGTCTAGAAGTGAAGTCTACATTAGAAATGCTTATTTTCTTTCTTGGAAACTTGGGAAAAAAACAGAGAAATCACTTCTTTGTCAAAGATTAATGAAGCTGCAAACAAAATACAAAGATTGATTTTCAATCTCGGCACCATTATAATCATGTTTGTTTTACCTATTCATAAAAGTATGTACTTGTTTTACCTGTTAATAGAAATATTACCTGTTTGCTTTGATGTCTTGAACTGTTAATAGAAATATGTAATTTTTACCTGAATTGAACATTCCTTTGAGATTGGTGGTTTTTCTCCATGAGTAAAATCTACAATAATTTTTTTTGTTGTGTAAGCTTAAAATATCTCACTCGCATCGTCTTTTTCCCTGGAGAACTCTTCTTTCTACTCATCCAAACAAGTGAAACATTACACAATATAACTTCGTAAATTCACTTGATATGACTTTTCAAGTTTAACAAATTCTTTAGAATTTGAATTCCATAATATATGCACAATGGAACTAATAAATATGAGTTTTTTGGATGATTTAATTATGCAAATTCCCAAGGATATTATATACCTTTTATAATACAATAAGACCAACATTGGGCATGGCCACCCTATCCAATTGGGTTGGATGAAAAGTAAGGAAGTTTGGGCACATATCATAGTTATAGCAACAACTAGAACGACATAGAGTGGAGGTCAATGTTGTTGGCATTGTGGTGTTGGTGTTGTGGAGGCAACCTCTGTGAAACAATTATTCCATGGTAAGAGATCAGATTGTAATAATTTCCTTGTTTTGTTTGTTGTAAGAGATCTAATAGTAATGCAGTGGGTGTAGAGGCTTCATGGTGAACCAATTGTGGCTAGCCGCTACCCACTGAGCTAGAAGCCTAGAACTAGTGTTTCAATTGTTATTCTTTTATCAGTGCAGGTAATAGTTCTATAATTATCATTATTATTTTTAATTACATAAATAAGGAGAAAGATATGCTTAGATATTGAGTCTTTGATCACGGGAGAAGACACCAGTAAGGCCATAATAATATGGTATGACAAGGATAAGGCTATGATAACTTCAAGGGTCTACATAGCATATAAAGCTAGTGCCTTCTAGAGGTCCATATCAAAAATTGTATCAGAGTGCAGAATTACATCAAACCTTTAGGAAAAATTGTATTTCAACCATGTTTATGTGTTTGGATCTGTATCCATTTATATCGTATTCTCAAGGCAGGAAAAACTGTATTTCAATCATGTTTATGTGTTTGGATCTGTATCCATTTATATCATATTCTCAAGGCATATTTGTATTCCAATCATGTTCCATTTATATCATGTTCTCAAACTTACTCTGGAATAATTGTTTTTCAAGTTGCACATTTTTAAACATTTAAGGATGTCAATCACGTTTCTGACTTTTTTTTTTTTGGCCAAATTTTCCCTAACTTGTGTTCAACAATTTCTCTGTTGATATGGGTGGTTGTGGGAAATTGTTTCTTGATTTGGAAGTGACTGTTTTGGGAAGTATATCTAACATATTTAGATTGGCCACAAACCCTAGCTAAGTAAGGATTCTTTAAATAACCTTCTAGCTTGGTTCCTTTTTGTTCCATCTAAGCTTGGAAAAGTGTCATGAATTTACATTAAACAATGTAAGAATCTAGTCTTTTCCAGAAACAATCAAGAAAACTCTTTCATTTTGCAAATTACCTACCAGTTTTGGACATATTCTTTGAAATTTCTATGCTAAAGGTGTTGGATTTAGGTAAGTGATGCAGAATGCACACCTACAGTTCTATTGTTCACCTATTATACCAGTGAAAATTATAGGCAAACTTGGAAGGGTTGGACATGACTGTTCCAACAATACTCTTATTGGCCTGCAATACATATATTCATAACACATACCTACAACATTATTGCTCACTTATTCGACTAGTGCATATTGTAGGCAAACTGTTAAATGTTGGACTTCGTTGTCTCAAGTTCACACACCGGCACTAAAGATGCAATGTATTATGTGCATCCTTAGAAATGTTTGAGATTGCAAGCTAACTGTTTAAATAAAGGCATGTATAAAACTTCTATATTAGAAAAATAACCATCAATATTGTTTTCTAGCATTTTGGGCTGAATTCACAATAGTATGCTAAAAAGTGTCATTTCAATGTCTAAAAATTAGGATATATAAATGTGAGATATATACTCTACATCTTTGGGTTATCTCCTTTTCAAACCTAAGCTTTTTTAGGTTACATGTTAATTGTTTGAACTTTGAACTTTGAAGAAATTCTTGAATGGACTTCGTAAATACTCGAATGAATGGACTCTGTAAGACAGTGGTACCATAAATTGTGTTATTCCAAAGATTTGAGTTCCATATTTTCACAAAATACAATATCCTCAATAAACACTTATATGTATAGATACTTATGTTTAGGATTATATATGTGTTGGAGTGGTTCCTTTATGTTCTACTATAATCTTGATGTTTACAAGCTTTAGCTAACTTTTTTCATCAATTATTCATAGAATATGCAAAAGATTTCATTGTCAAAATGTGGCAAAATTTACTTTTCTCTTTACTTATTTTTTAATTGTTCATGACAAGATAATCATGTTGCAGGAATGAGGTATCCTACAGTCTATTTCAATTTGTGGATATTTTTTTTGGTCCCATTTTTTTAGAAGGATGTAGATTTCATTTTTATGTTGATGGTTTTTGCATGTATCTTATCTAGCCCCAAATGCTGGTAATGGAGCGGAGCTTGAGAAGTAGTCATGGACACAAACTATCAGAGGTTAATGTTACAATACCACTTCCACCTGGTATCAGAAATTTTTTAATGGTTTGTGACATAAAGAAGAGTTATTTAACGATAGAGTTGAAAGGGAAACCTCATGTCTTAGTTCTAAGTCATTTATTTGTGTTTCTCAGTTGTAATTCATCAGTTTGATTTTGAGCTTTATCAGATCAATTATTTCACTAATCCAATATGCATGGCTTGTATTTCTCACTCCATATTAGTTACTTGACATGGTTGATATAACATTCAATTCTAGGCCACTTTTATTTTAAGTCATAGATTTTATTGATTAAAAATATGTTCATATTTTGATTGGTTTACTTAGAGCTTGATTTTAAAAAGTTTTGTAAATTCCACGCGAATGTTATTTTTTCAGGGTGAGTTTTTTGCACCAGTAAGGTCATATGAGTCCTAGAACATAGGTATACAACAAGAACATATTTGGCCTTTGTTGCATTTCTGTTATTCTTTATATCATTGATGGATGGTTATTGATGATGTAAAACAAAGGATGGGAAGGTCCTGCCAATTCTCTTGACAAACCAAAATAGAATGGAGTGGTAGAATTGTGTTTTAAAGGGTGAGCCAGAAATCAATACTTGAAAGGTAGAACTTGAGAATGCCAAGCTATCTAATCTAGATCTAGAGACACAACAGACCGTGGAAAAAAATGATGGTATTGACGAGTCTTCTCGAAAAATAAGCTCTAATTGTTAGACCACTGCCCAAATTTTAGTTATCTGCAATGGCAATAGTGACTCTAGCTTTATTTGTATGAATAGCGACTTTGGCCAGTGTCCTGTTTGTTTCCTATGAATGATTTTTATTTTCAAACTCCAACTAGTTTGTTGTTAAACTAATTAAAGCTTTGATGACAAACTTATAGTTTTCAAAGCTCTTTTCTAAATCTATTTTCTTGAGAAAATTTGTCTTTTTTACTTTAGGTACAGTATATTTTTACTGTGTGACATATGCTATGATATAATTGCCTGGATAAATAGATAGAAGCATTGTACAACATAATCTTTTTTAAATATAAAGAAACAGTATTTCCAAATACAAAAGCTTATTAATTAAGAACATCTTTTGGACTTCTTAGATAAGTTATGATTACATTTCAGTAGGGGATTTGTGTACGTTGATATTGTGTTGTCTCTTTGGTTTTTTTCAGGTAACAAAGGTTAATAAGGAATGTGTTCTTGAGAAACATGCACACATCTTATTCTTCTATTGACATGAAACTCCATGGTTTTCAGGCATGGCAACAAAAATGCAAATCTTAGTGGGATATCCAAAATCCGTGTTGGATGAATTTAATACTAGTGATGATTTTGATTCCTTGTCAGATAAATAATGTCACAAATTCAAATAAACAAAAGCAGCTCAAGAATGAAGGTGAAGCTATTGCTTTCTGTCCAAGTCAATTTTTTTTGTTTGTTGTTTGTTGTCATGTTTTGGGTGCAGACTTGTAAAATTCCAAATTGCATGTTGGTTTATGTAAAGGGGATATATATATATAATTTTTTTTAATCATATGTCATTCATGTTTTCCAGAGATCCGTGTTACATCTTCACAAAAGTTGAGATATTATTCAAATATCTAAACACCAAACAACAACAACATTGAGATTTTTTTCACTTAACCTATAACATATTGCATTTGCTTTCATCAATGCTCTTCTTCTATATGCTATCCACTTAGGACATTTCCTTTGCAATATTTGGTGCATTTGCTAGTTATAGGTCATTTATAAGTTATATATGTCTTCAGTGTTTCACTTCTAATTGAGTATTCAACTAAACATATGTATTCTCTTATACATAACTATTTTTCCTTCCACCCACTTTTCATAACTTCCATAATCATCAGATAGGGACCTGCAACTTCGATGCTGCTTTGCTTGTTTAGTAAAATATTTCCAAGACTTTAATTTATTGAAAGTTGTAGAATTTACAATTTATGAAATTTCAAGGTCTAATTTTTAAAAGTATAATTATTTAAAGGGTGCTAGCTCAATGGAAGAGCACCTGCTTTACAAGTAGCTAGTTGGTGGTTCGATTCCATCGTGCCCTAACACCCTTATGGAATGGCCATGATCAATTTTTGGTGACGGAGTTTCTTTTGACCATCACCAATGAGCTTTGGTGACATTTTTCAACCCTCACCAAAAATATGAAATAGTGACTGTCAATGAATGCCACCATATATGCACATCAATAGTTACAACCCTCAAAGGTCCATAAAGATAAATCATTGTTGTTGATATTAAATGGTAACAATCATTGTCCGTCATTATAGTCATTATTCGTGACGTACCTTGAATGTCACCACAACACCTATACTTCTGGCAATGCGGCTTTTGGTGACGGTCAATGAACGTCACCATATATATGCACCAATAGTGACGACCATGAAATATCCATCACAATAAATCGTTGTTGTTCATATGAAATAGTGACGGTCACTATCTGTCATTATAATCAATATTCATGATGGACCTTGAATGTCACCATAACACCTATACTTTTGGCGAAGCCACCTTTGGTGACATTCAATTTTTGGTGACCGAGGCTATGGTCCATCAACATTGCTCATATGAAATGGTGATGGTCATTATTCTTCATTATAAATCATTATTGGTGACAGATTTGAATGTCACTACAACACCTATACTTTTGGTAATGCCACCTTTGGTGACGTTCAGTTTTTTGTGACAAAGGCTATGGTCTGTCACCATTGCTCATATGAAATGGTGATGGTCGCTATCCATCATTATAAATCATTGTTAGTGATGGACTTTGAATGTCACTACAACACCTATACTTTTGGCAACGCCACCTTTGGTGACATTCAATTTTTTGTGACGAAGGCTCCTTTGACCGTCACCAATGAGCTTATGGTGACATTTTTTGCCCCTCACCAATGTCCTTTCTTCTTGTAGTGCCTAGTGCTCCCTTATGTTTTTCTGGCACTCCATAACACTCCTTAGCACGCATTGGCACACTGTAGAGTCCAATAACTGCTTTACTTGACACCATTTTTGTCCATGTTACTTCCTTTTTCCTATCGTTATCATCCAGATAAATGCAATAAATATAAGTTTTTGTTAAGGTAAGCATTCATATGTCCTCTTTTTCATATTTTGTCAATATGCCTTATTGTTTCATTAAAGTTTACATGCAACTACATAATTGACCTGATTATGCAACTAATCCACAGATCCGCAACTACTTCCATTGTTGACAAGGTTCTAGTGTGCCAGCTCAGAAACGGAGAATATGGGTAGATAGGGAATGATCCTCTCATGGATTTCTTCCTATTTACTCGAGTGAATCCATCAATATATTCTCACTACAACATGGTCAACCATGATAGTCAACCGCAAGATAACGTGTTGGAATAAAGTCTGAGTTTCAAGAGACATTATCAATTTGCTTTTTCAATAGAAAATTGACGAATAAGCGATATGATTTGGTTTTGATAAGGATTGTAGAGAAGACTTGTAGGCTTGAATTTCTCATGTTGTTAATTAAAAACTCTATAAAAACAATGACAGCTCTGTGTTAAGGGTGCTCCACTCTATGTAATTTTGAAGCATCCTATTGAAACTCTTTTCCAATTAATGCAAAGATCTTGGTTCATACATTTTATGTGTTGTTGATTAAAGCTACTAACTACCTCGTGGAGGGCCCCTGAGTGTAAATCAGGTATTTGATTTACTGCAATTAGATTTTCTTTTATTTCATAGATTTAATTTATGGATGCTCTGTTTTTATATTTTTAGGATGCAATTCAATGGAGTTCGCGACTAGGTTCACTTGATTGATCTCTGTATTAGTAATCTCGTTTGCTTTATACCTATCATAACTCAATAATATCTTTTTCTTTACATCTAGCATAACTCAATTATCTCGTTTGCTTTATACCCAGTATAACTCAGTCATGTCATTTCATTCACAGTTTAGTTATTTCATAGCTTAGTAATCTTGTTTCTTCTTTAATTTTGCATTGAATGAAGTTGCAATAGATAAGAGTGACAGTCTTTCTCAACATCTGAACTCAAGCACATTTCACCTTTTAAGTTGATAAAATAGGATCTCCTTTATATCATTTCATGCTTTCGTAATTAGCTTTGTTTAGCTTCAGCATAAAAATCCAAAAACAATTAATAAGTTGAAAAGTAGATTAACTTAATAAAACCTAAACAATTTCAATTGGAAGACATGAAGTGCTTTATGTATCTTTGATGGAGGTATTTGGAACATTAATAGTTTGGAAAATTTAGATAATATTTCCATGGAAAATTATCATTTTCCCACCAGGTGAATGTACAACACACATTTGAAACCTTGCATTTTAAATATGTATTACATAAAATAAAATAAAAAATTGCCACAAAACATCAAAATGATATATATATATATATCAATTGTCAAAGTATTTTTAAATTTGTGAAGTATAGAGTGAGAGAGAGTGGGAGGGAAAGGTAAGAGAGAGAAAGAGGGACACGAAGATGGAGAGACAGAGAGGAGTAGAGAGTCTTCGAGAAAGAGAGGGAGCTCGAGAGATGGAGTTGGAGGAAAATATAGGGAAGGAAGAATTTCAAGAAATATAGAGAGAGAAAGAGAGTGAGTGAGTGAGTGACGTGGGGGAGAGACATAGGGAGGTGGGAGAGAAAGGAAGAGAGAGATGACTTGAGAGGGAGGGAGAGAGATTGATGGAATTGGAGGGGGAGAGAGAGGGAGGTAAGAAGAAAGACATATAGAGAGAGAAAGGTGGAGAGAGAGAGAGGGAGTGGCAAGGGAGATGGAGAGAGAGAGAGAATGACAAGGGGGGTTGAGAGAGAGGGAGAGAGGAGAGTAGGAGGGAAGAGAGATAGAAGGTGAGGCAGAGGGAGAGAAGGGTAATAGAGATAAAAGGAGAGACAAGGGAGAGAAGGGGAAGAGAGGAGGGACAGCGGGAGAGGGAGGGAGATATAGATAGATATGGAGAAACAATGTGTATGTTTGTGGGGTGATATAGAGATATGAAGAAGGAGAGACAAAAGGAGATAGAGATATATATGGAAGGGGGAGAGAGGGAAGAAGAGAAATTTCCGTCATATTTGAGTATTTAAAAATTGAATAAAACTTAAATTTCCATCATAAGGAATTGATTGAAACACTTGGATAACTACTTGTAAATTTAGGAAAGTTGATAACATTATATAAGATTATAGAATATGAAGCATGATTAGAATTATTTCCATGTTCAATATTAAATTGATACATGATATATTTTAGTTTATTTTAAGTATAAAGGTGACTAACATCATAAATTTTAAGATTGTACTTGTTTTCTTAGTTTGTGAAACTAGAAATCAAAATTGAACATAAACAATATTAATACAAATCCATAAATTGAAATAGTGAATACATATCAATAAACTATCCATATGAAAATATATAAAAATTACAAATATCACATGAACATCCATAAACTGAAATAATAAGTATCCATAAACTAAAATAATGTCGATGATGTACATCCATAAACTTTCCATGTATGAAAATATACAAATTTTGTATCACACATGTGAATATGCCCTATGAAATTATCCTGAAAATATACAAACTATGACACTCTAAGTACCATCAAAACTCCTATGTGGGTCCTGTCGCACAAGGTAAGTGTCCATAAGATGGTACTGGAATATAACACATTCAAATTTAAACTAATTAGATTGTTATTAGTATAAAATAAACAATATGTAAATAAATTATATTGAGCCACATTTTTAATTACATATATACATGAATCTACTAACCTCAGTCGAGTCCAAATGCAAGTCCGATAGGATGGGGGTATGATCATGAATATAGGTCTAATTCTCCCCTACCAGTGGCTCAATGAATGGGGCCTGCATCGATGGACTTGCATCATCAATGCCTCTAAACCCAACATCCCACTCATGTCTCCACATAACAGTGGCATCAATGACACTCTACATATGGGCTTGTGTAGATAATGACAATGACAAATTATAATTAGTCTACAAATTAATTAGCATATTTATGTAACTTGAAAAAAGAAAATGTTGAAATATAGGAATAAATAAGTTTACCTCAACTATTGGTCCATGTGGTTGTACATAGTGACACTCCTCCACATTAGTGAACATATAAGGTGGAGGTGGAGGTGGAGGAGAATCCATGGAAATGTGCTCTAGTCGAGGATGCCCTGAATGATCAACCACCCCTTTGGATGACCTTCTAAGCTCAACCATGTAGTTGGGATGTATCTACATGTTATCATGAACTTATTAATATAAATTATGCAATCTAATACAAACTAGAAATTTTAATATAAATAATTATGCATAATTTGACAATAAGATTCAAATTTTTTGTATATATTGTTGGCATTATGATTCAGGTGTTGTCCTTGATGGCAACCCATTCAGGTGGTAGATCACTATTCTTGATGATCAACTCTCTATTTTTAAGAAGGACGCAGGCAATCTGTTCAGAAAGTGCGACCCCGCAGGTATACCATGCAGAACCCGCGTCCAGGGACGCAGGCCAGCCGTTCAGGGGGTGCGTCCACCCAGTGCACACATTTCAAGACAGAGAAAAGCACGTGGGGGTTTCTTGTGTGGTATCTAGCCGACGGTTTTGTGTTTCTATGGTGTCGGCTCGTGGTATTGTTCCATGTTTTGGGGAGGAGCTTGCCTATATAAAGCAAAGGAGTTCATTTGGATTAAGCATGGTCTTTGGTTGAATATCTTTTGGTGAGATCTAGTCCAGATCTATGAGGGCGAATCTTCTAATGGACTGTGGTCTCTATGGCGCATGATCAGATCTGCAGATCTGAATGTTTGGGCTAGTTCTGAAGTCTTCATATCTTTTATATCTGAAGGGACGCAGGTTCAGTGAAGGGCAAGTGCGCCGAGACGCAGTACAGTAAGGGCTCAGGTGCGTCTCTGAAGCGAAAGACACGGCATGATAGTATTGTTGGGTGCGCCGGTACGCAGAGCAGTTTAAAGGAACAGTGCGTCGGCACGCAGAGCAGCAGAAGGTAAACTGCGTCCAGTCGCAGGCCACAGAAAGAAAAATTGCGTCCCTGTCTTAAGATGATCTGTTGACTGTATTTTTCTGTTCATAAGGTGTTCTGGGTTAGTTCTGTGATTACTGATCTGATAACTGTAGTGGACTGTAACTGTTGTATGCTTGTTGATCATTTGATTCTTCATGAAAAGAAGTAGGGGGTTGTAGCTCCCTTCCAGGAGAGACTGGAAAACGAGAGAGAGTTGTAGCTCTCTGCAGGTTGCAGCCTGCGTATTGGTAAAGGACTGCACCAGTACAAAATCATTGTAAAAGAATTTCTAAATTGAAAGAAGATAGAGACATATTGCAGCAGGTGGTTTTCTCCCACATTGGGTTTCCACCTTACATCTTGTGTTCTTTGGTGTGACTGTCTATTTTCTTTGTTCATGCTCATTATTTTATGGTACTGATATGCAAGAATAATTCAAAAGATCAAATAAGGAAGATTTGTTAAATTGCTAGATAATACTGATTCACCCCCCCCCTCTCAGTATTATTTCCAACAATTGGTATCAGAGCAGGTCCTTCAGAAAAGCTTGATCGCTTGAAGGTAGATCGTTCATCATGAGCAACTACGAGAGAGAAGCATCAATCAGGCCACCGGTTTTTGATGGGACAAACTTCAATTATTGGAAGGTAAGAGTTACTGCATATCTTCAATCTCTTAGTACAGAAGTTTGGGACATTGTAGAAACAGGCTATGCTTTTCCTTCAGCTACTCCTACAGATCCAGCTGAGAAAAAGAAGTATGAAACAAATGCAAAAGCAGTCAGTACTCTATTAGGAAGTATATCCCAAACAGAATTCATGAAGGTAATGCACTTCAAATCAGCAAAAGAAATATGGGACAAAATGATCACGAGCTATGAAGGAGATGAACAGGTAAAACAAGCTAAACTTCAAACTCTCAGGATTCAATATGAGACTCTCAAGATGTATAATGATGAAAGTGTGGCTAATTATTTTCTTCGGGTAGATGAGATTGTTAATTGTATGAAAAATTTGGGTGAAGAAATAAAAGAGTCTATAGTAGTTCAAAAGATTCTAAGATCATTATCTCCCAAGTTTGAATCTAAAGTATCTGCAATAGAAGAAAAAGAAAATCTCCGTGTTCTCACTATGTCTCAGCTACATGGAATTCTAACTGCTTATGAAATGAGAAAGGGAGGTCCATCAGACAGAAGGGAGGCTGCTTTTAAGGCATCAGGCAAAGAAGATCACTATGAAGCAAGCCATGTTCCAGAAGAAGAGGAAGAAGAATCAAATTTTGTCAGAAATCTTCAAAGGGGTTCTGGAAGGTTCAGAGGTAAGCTACCTTTCAAATGCTTTGCTTGTGGAAGAGTAGGTCATTATGCTGCGAAATGTCCTTATAAGGATAAGGAAAGGAACCAGCTAGATGGAACAAGAAACAAAGTGCAAATAAGAAAAGCTACTACACCCATGAAGATAGTGATGGCTTATCAAACAGTGATGAAGATGAACAAGGTAATAAATATAGGTTGTTAATGGCATTTGAAGATGATGATTATGAGGATGCTGTAGATGTGGATAACCTTTATGATGAAATTACTAGACTCAAGAGATGTATAGAAGAAAAGAACATGATCATTGATACTCTACAATTTCAAATTGATGAAAAGGAAAAACATCTTGAAAAATTAGAAGGTGAAATTGTTGGTCTTAGAAAAGAAATTGAGAAAACAAAAGCTATTAATCTCAAGTTTGTCAAAGGATCTGAAACTTTGGATGAGATTATCAGTGTGCAGCGGTCTCCACTAAATAAGACAGGTCTGGGCTATAATGGAGAAACTTCTCAAGCATCCACTTCAAAAAGTTATCTTGATGCAGCAAGAAGAAATGAGCAAAAGCACAATGAAGATCATCAGGTAAAGCAGGGACAAACTTCAAACAGAAACTATCAGGGGCAATCCAGCTTAAGGGTGAACAAAAGCCACAACCAGCCACAGGTAAAATCTTCCCAGTTTGGTTCAAGAATAGATGAAAATAGAAATTACAATCAGTTGGCTGGTAGATTCAATAACCGCAGAAGCTTCTTCAATGGACAATGCTTTTCTTGCCATAACTTTGGTCACAAAGCAGCTCAATGTGTTGCGTATAAAACAATCATGACTAGGGAAGCTCAAAAACAAAGAAGTATGACAGGGATTACAAAAAGGACCTATAACAACTTTTCGGCTCTTGAAAATGAAGTTGAATGTTCTATTTGCAATAATTTTGGTCATGAAGACTTTGAATGCAGAAGCAGGTTTCAGGAAAGAAAGGAACAAGAGCGGAAAAAGGAACAAGCCTCAGGCACCAAAACATGGAGAATAAAGGAACCTCAAACAGAAAGATGTGGGATAGCATTTTATGCAGAAGGACAAGAAAATCTATGGTACATTGACAGTGGATGTTCGAAGCATATGACAGGTGATAAAGAAAAACTTGAGTCTTATTCTATTTTAGAAAAGGGAAAGAAAGTCTCTTTTGGAAATGATACTCCTGCAACTATAAAAGGAAAAGGTATTGCTCCTTTAAAAGAAGATGTTAAGGCTGGAAATGTTTTGTATGTTGATGGATTAAAGCATAATCTACTAAGTGTCAGCCAGATGTGTGATCAAAGAACCGAGGTTATATTCAGATCAAATGGATGTCTTGTTCGTGATCTTGATACAGGTAAAACAGTTCTCAAAGGGAAAAGAACTCCAAATAATCTATACATATTTGAAGAAGGACAACAACAATGCTATCTAAGCAAGGATGAAGAGCACTGGTTATGGCATCGAAGGTTGGGACATCTAAGCTTCTCACAAATAAGGAAAGCATGCAAATATCAGGCAGTTCGCGATCTTCCAGATATCAAAATTCCTGACAACACCATATGCAGATCATGTCAGTTTGGAAAACAAACCAGGACTAACTTTCCAGAGAAAGAAGGATCAGCTAGCATGCCTCTTGAGCTAGTACATACAGATGTATGTGGACCATTCAGGAAAAGAACACCTAGAGGAGAGGAATACTTGATATTATTTATTGACGATTTCTCCAGGTTTGTTTGGTTAGGACTTATGAAGCACAAAGATGAAGCATTCGAAAAATTCAAATCCTTCAAAGCCTTGGTTGAAAATGAATCAGGTCACAAAATTAAGTGCCTCAGATCCGACAGAGGTGGGGAATTTACTTCAAATGAATTTTTCGATTTCTGTGATGAACATGGGATAAGGAGAGAATTCTCTACAGCTAGAACTCCTCAGCAAAATGGAGTTGTTGAAAGAATGAACAGAACAATCCAACAAATGGCTCGTGCTATGCTTGATGAATCAGGAACTCCCGCAACTTTCTGGGGTGAAGCTGCACATGCTGCGGTTATTATTCTCAACAAGACAAATGTCCGGGTGAACAGCACTCAAACTCCTCATGAGCTCTGGAGTGGTAAAACTCCTTCGGTAAAGCACTTCAAAATCTTTGGGAGCAAATGCTATATCAAGAATACTGAGGAGCAGCTTGGCAAACTTGATCCTAGAGCAGATGAAGGCATTCTTCTTGGCTATTCTCCACATAGCAAAGCATACAAATGCTACAATAAAAGACTTGGCAGAATTGTTGACAGCATTGATGTAGTGGTTGATGAGAAGGGATACATTCCTAGGCAAATACATCGTGAAGACATCGAAGAAGATGAAAGCTACCCTCAAAGACAGAATAATGAAGAAGAAGAACCTCAAGAAGAACCTCACGAAGACGCAGAAGAACGAACAAGAATAGAAGAAAAGACTCCATCCAGATATGTTCAGAAGAACCATCCAGAATCTCAGATCATGGGACAGAAAGAAGCAGGTATACAAACTAGAAGAACAGTTGCAGAAGCTTCAAGCTATTTGGCATTACTCTCCTCTACTGAACCACAAAATGTGAAAGAGGCATGCAAAGATGAATGTTGGGTGAAAGCAATGGATGAAGAACTTGAGCAAATCGAAAAGAACAACACTTGGGAGCTGGTTCCTAGACCAAAGGATAAGAATGTTATTGGAACAAAATGGGTCTTCAAAAATAAATTGAATGAAAATGGAGAAGTAATTAGAAACAAAGCCAGACTTGTTTGTAAAGGGTATGCGCAGCAAGAAGGAATAGACTTTGAAGAAACTTTTGCTCCTGTTGCAAGACTTGAGGCCATCCGAATGTTCCTTGCTCTCTCAAGTTTTCAGAACTTCAAAGTATTTCAAATGGACGTGAAATCAGCCTTTCTGAATGGAGACTTGGAAGAAGAAGTGTACATTGAACAGCCAGATGGGTTCATTCTTGGAAATGATCCAAATCTTGTATGCCGATTGAAAAAGGCTCTCTATGGTCTCAAACAAGCTCCAAGGGCTTGGTACTACCGGTTGGACAAATATCTTCATCAACAAGGTTTTTCAAAAGGTTCAGCAGATAGCAATCTGTATATAAAAGTTGAAAATGACAAATTGCTAATACTTGTTGTGTATGTAGATGACATTATTTTTGGCAGCAATGAAGAAGCTATGAGTCAAAGCTTTGCCTCGGTCATGCAGAAAGAATTTGAAATGTCCTTGCTAGGAGAACTGACATACTTCCTTGGTTTGCAAATCCAACAAAAGGAAGGAGGAATCCTTTTATCTCAAACCAAGTATCTCAAGCAGATTTTGAAGAAATATGGCATGGAAGATGCAAAACCAGTATGTACACCCATGGTCACAGGATGTAGTCTCAGTGCAAATGATGAATCTGCAGCAGTACATCAACCAACCTACAGATCTATGATTGGAAGTTTACTATATTTGACAGGTACCCGACCGGACATCATGCATGCAGTTGGAATAGTTGGAAGATTTCAGGCAAATCCGAAGGAGACTCATCTTCAGGCAGTGAAGAGAATTTTCAAATATCTTCAAGGGACTCAAAATTATGGCTTATGGTATCCTAGAGATACAGATCTCACTCTTCATGCTTATACAGATGCAGATTGGGCCGGAAGCGTGGATGACAGGAAAAGCACAAGTGGTGGTGCGTTCTTTATGGGTTCCAGACTGGTATCTTGGTTCAGCAAGAAACAGAGTTCAATTGCCTTGTCTACAGCTGAAGCGGAATATGTTGCTGCTGCATCTTGTTGCACCCAACTCCTTTGGATGATGCAGACTTTGCAGGATTATCAAATCACTTGTACACCTCCAATCCCTATCTTATGTGACAACACAAGTGCAATCAGCATCTCAAAGAATCCGGTTATGCATTCAAAAACCAAGCACATACCAATCAAGTACCATTTTCTCCGGGAACAAGTACTTGAACAGAAGGTCAAGTTGGAGTATGTTCCTTCTAAGGAACAAGTTGCTGATATTTTCACCAAACCGTTGCCAAGGGACACTTTTGAATACCTCAGGCAAAAGCTGGGGGTTGTTGATGCATCATCTTATTGTTGAACATCTTCTTATTGGTGATATAGGCTCAGGGGGAGCACATAATGCATTGTTGGCATTATGGAGAAGGAGATCTTGGAAATAGCTGCAATATGTCTCTATCTCTTTCATGGTGGATTTCTGGTTATTCGTTGCAGATCTGGAGGAGCATGAGCGTAGGGGGAGCATACCCTTTGCCCTTGATGTCAAAGGGGGAGAATGAAGCTGAAGATCATGAGGTTGCCATCAAGTCCAAAGGGGGAGATTGTTGGCATTATGATTCAGGTGTTGTCCTTGATGGCAACCCATTCAGGTGGTAGATCACTATTCTTGATGATCAACTCTCTATTTTTAAGAAGGACGCAGGCAATCTGTTCAGAAAGTGCGACCCCGCAGGTATACCATGCAGAACCCGCGTCCAGGGACGCAGGCCAGCCGTTCAGGGGGTGCGTCCACCCAGTGCACACATTTCAAGACAGAGAAAAGCACGTGGGGGTTTCTTGTGTGGTATCTAGCCGACGGTTTTGTGTTTCTATGGTGTCGGCTCGTGGTATTGTTCCATGTTTTGGGGAGGAGCTTGCCTATATAAAGCAAAGGAGTTCATTTGGATTAAGCATGGTCTTTGGTTGAATATCTTTTGGTGAGATCTAGTCCAGATCTATGAGGGCGAATCTTCTAATGGACTGTGATCTCTATGGCGCATGATCAGATCTGCAGATCTGAATGTTTGGGCTAGTTCTGAAGTCTTCATATCTTTTATATCTGAAGGGACGCAGGTTCAGTGAAGGGCAAGTGCGCCGAGACGCAGTACAGTAAGGGCTCAGGTGCGTCTCTGAAGCGAAAGACGCGGCGCGATAGTATTGTTGGGTGCGCCGGTACGCAGAGCAGTTTAAAGGAACAGTGCGTCGGCACGCAGAGCAGCAGAAGGTAAACTGCGTCCAGTCGCAGGCCACAGAAAGAAAAATTGCGTCCCTGTCTTAAGATGATCTGTTGACTGTATTTTTCTGTTCATAAGGTGTTCTGGGTTAGTTCTGTGATTACTGATCTGATAACTGTAGTGGACTGTAACTGTTGTATGCTTGTTGATCATTTGATTCTTCATGAAAAGAAGTAGGGGGTTGTAGCTCCCTTCCAGGAGAGACTAGAAAACGAGAGAGAGTTGTAGCTCTCTGCAGGTTGCAGCCTACGTACTGGTAAAGGACTGCACCAGTACAAAATCATTGTAAAAGAATTTCTAAATTGAAAGAAGATAGAGACATATTGCAGCAGGTGGTTTTCTCCCACATTGGGTTTCCACCTTACATCTTGTGTTCTTTGGTGTGACTATCTATTTTCTTTGTTCATGCTCATTATTTTATGGTACTGATATGCAAGAATAATTCAAAAGATCAAATAAGGAAGATTTGTTAAATTGCTAGATAATACTGATTCACCCCCCCCCTCTCAGTATTATTTCCAACATATATATGTACCTGGTCTATGTCACACAGGCCATACACCCTCCAAGTCTCATGAATGACATCATGATACATACATGTAAGTGTCAAAATTTGATCGAATGGTAAACTCATGAAACATGCATCATCATATAAGGGCGTTGGTCGGTCACAAGGCAGTAGTGGTGGTCTCCTAATCTCTCCATGCAATGAAACACGCACACTAGACAATGAAGCTTACGTGTTGTCTGCAATAGTCTCCCACGTCTCACCATCTAGCTGTGACAACTCTAGCTCTCCAAGTAGTACCGAGATCCGAGACGGTAGTGGCAAGAATATCAAACGTGGTGGTACATGCCTAGGGCCCCTACGATCCCCCTCGCGCTCATAGATACGTCCCATGTTGATACCATAAAAATGAGATTCAATATTAGTGTAATCCAGGCTCATATGTAACACAAACTTTGCATATAAATGCTTAGAAAAATAAATGGTGACCTGGTCATGGTTGGGGAACTTGCCCCAAGCTCCTATGAATCTATCATACATAAAAGGGGCTTCATGAACATCACAAAAATATTTCAGTGGGATCAGACCTTTACATCTAGCAAGGATATTCGAAGGGATGTTGAACAACTCCCCATGAACATCAATGTCCTTGGTGGCCTCTTGCACCACCTCCCAAGAATCTGGGCCTCTAACCTCATGCCTCCTAACCCTATGTATGAACTGTAATATGTGGCTATGTGGGCCCGACCTCTGGTATGTCTCGATTAACCTAGTCATGTTATCTAGCATCAAATACAATGCAAGAAGAGTCGGTGAATTGGCAGGGATATTATTTATCTCTGTTATGATCTGTGTATGACGTGTCGTAACATCCTCTAATGTGATCTAAGATGTGGCATCATCCCACTAAGGGATCGATCTTGCACTCTGATCCTCAGCTTCAACCTGTTGAGGACCTGTAAATCATAAAAATAATTTAACATTTATATAATTGACAAACTAGAAGAATAATAACATATACATTAAATTCAAACACATCAGTTGAAGACAATTTAAAAAATTAAAAACAATTTCAAGACATAAACACATAAAGTTTAAAGAGGATTTAAAATGGAAGAGGTGTACCTCAAATAGGTGAAGAAGGTCCATTCGATGTAGCATGGTCATAAACAAAGACAGAAACGCTACCTCTAACAATTTGACTGGCGTTGGAGGCAGGATCTACGATGGGAACATGAACTCTTAGTGGGCTACATGATCTATCACGAGCCCGACCACGTATAACATAACCTCTCACACTACGACGGCCTGCAGTTGGGGCATGTATATGGGATTCCTTAGCATGTTACATATAATACATATAAACTAATCTAAGAAAAAAATGTCGACAAAAAAACCATTTCTAAACTCAAGCAGAATAATCTTGCCTAAAGTCCTAAAACTTAGAGTCCATTTTTTAGATAATTTTTCAACCAAAGTACATTGAGTTCCATGTAAACACAATCGACAGAAGTGATAAAATCTACCCTCACACTTTTTCTCATTTCTAAATAATGCATTTTACTCATAGTCCATAAATATGTAAATATATATGTAAAAAATTGAAATAAACCTATTTACAAAACTGATAAAATGTCATGCCAATCAAATACTAAAATAGGCTTTATGTTCTTCATGTTTGACTTTGACACATGACATGTACTAGGTGCAAGCACATGAAGACAATATTTCTTATACAACACACTACATAATGAAACAATATGGTACAAATTAGAAACTTGAGTGTAAATGCTTCTATTTACTAGACCAAATACACTTTTTCTGATGGATTTAATGTATCTTTCAATGATGCATTGTTGAAATATATATATATATATATATATATATATATATATATATAGAGTTGTAGTTATAGTTATGCTACTTGCTATGTTATATCTATATATATACTATGTTAAATAATTATAAAATTATGTTATGTTCACTAATTTTATGTTATGTTTTAAATGTTAATTAATAAGTTATGTTATAAACAATATATATAGAACTATAATATATTTAACTATGTGATATGTTATAACCTTATAATCTAGTTAAATATATATAGTTATATTTAAATAATTATATAGTTATGAGATAATTATATTATGTTCCCTGTTATGTTATATGTATGTGTTAAATAATTTTATGTTATACATAAATAATTATAAAGTTCTATGTTATAACTTTACGTTATAAATTAAATAGTTATAGAACTATGTTATGTTATAAATTATATATGTGTGTGAGATGTTATATAAGTTATAATTTCGTTAAATATATATAATTATATAATAATTATGTTATGAATTATATATATGTGTGTGTGTGTGTATGTGTGTGTGTGTTAAATAGTTGTAAAACTATGTTATGTTATATATTTTATATATAAAACTATAATATATAATTATGTGATGTTATAGTTAAATAATAATTAAATATGTTATATAGTTATATATATTATGTAAAATGGTATAATTATATATACAGTGACATATTATATAGTTATATATATAGAGAGAGAGGGGGAGAGAGAGATTAATATTTTTTTTTACAACTAGAATCACACTATATTTATTATTAAAAAGTTGTTTAAAATATAAATTAATTTAAATTTAAAATAAAGTAATTTTTTTTATTTTATAAATAAAGGTTCATTATGAGCAATCACATTCATCATGTCAATCTTCAGTTCCTAATTTACTTATTTATTGGTTATAGTTTCATTGTTTTATGTTTTGGATTTTTTGGGGTATATTTTTTGTCAAATTTGTTAGAAATTTAAAATGCATTTTAAATAACAAATAATTAAAAAAAAATCACAAAATTCCTAAAGAAAAACTTTAAAACCTAAAATAATTAGAAAACATGTTTAAATTACCATTCAAAAAAAAAAAAAACCAAACAAATTTAAAACCTAAATTATAGTTTTTTTGTGGTTTCAAAGTGTTTTCTAGATATTTTTGAAGGGTTTTTTTTTATGATTTTCTAGGTTGGTTTTGTGCTTTTCTAAGTTGTTTTGAAGGATTTTTTTTTTTTTGGTTTTGTGATTTTATAAGCTTTTTCAAAGGTGTTTTTGTGGTTTTCGTAGTTTTTGTATGGTTGTTTTTTCTTAATTAATTTGGTTTTATGGTTTTTGTACATGGTTGTTTTTTTTCTTTAAATTAATTTGTTACATTTTGCAAAAAAATAAAAAAAAACAAAGACAAATGATAGAGTACCTACCTTCGTTTGAGCCTTTGCAATGTTGGCGGGGTGGTTGGTGAGATTGTTTTGATTGCCCCATTGCTCGATCGAGCTCCAATAACCTCGGTCGAGATACTCTTAAACTCTCGGTGGAGCTCCCGCGATTTGTGCAAATGGCGCGCACAGACTGCGAGACCGGTATATATTAAAAAAAAGGGCTCAATCGATCCCTAAAGCTCAATCGAGCATTACATCTTGATCGAGCCATTGATTTTTCCACCCAAACATGCCCTCTTTCACCAAAAAGTGTAACCCAACTCCATGCTTTCACCCTTGAGAAACTAAAGATTTTTGTGCATGGGTAAGCTCTGCATAACATATCAAAACTCTACTCACCATCATTGTGGTGGACTTACCTATAGCATATGGTGTGTATTAGGATGAGAATGGATTTGTCTGCTTGATGGATATTTAATGAACAATGGAAGTTGTATGATGCTACCAGATAAAAATGGAAGTTTCACTAAGGTACGTTGTGAACAATAGAAATTTTTTCCTTTTGAGAAAAAGGAAAATGAAAGAATACAAGATTACATTGATAACATAAAAATTTATTTGAAAATTAAGAGAAGCTCCTTTAAGACACCATAGAGGAGTTTTTCAATGATGCAGATTATATAAAAAAAAATTAATCACAAAATAAATCTAATTTTCAAGTTTGGAAGAAAAATTACTACGCCACATTGTAAGAAAAGAAGGGTTTTACATACATTTAGAGCATGTCCAAGGTTTGATTGAATTAAAACCACTAACAAGTTTTAAAGCCTTATAATCTTTTTGATAAGATAAATTTTATTCAAATAATTTTTCCAATTATTCCTCGATTGTGATGTCAATGAATAAATTGTTGAATAAAGATCGAGTGTCTGAATAGACTCTTGATGCACAATTTTTTTCTCAAATATAAAATTAGCCATTTCATTTGCTTCAATTGTGGTCAATCTTGACATTGAAAAAGATTTCATTTTATATTCCTTGTCTTCAAATGAAACTATTGATGTTATATTAACTTGAAGTTGAGGTAGGAAGGAACAACATCCCATTTCTTTTATAAGGTTTGCAAGAACATGAATTAAAATATTCATCTATGGAAAAACAAGCATGTTCCCTCATGAAAGTTGTTACTTATTTCAGAACACACACATTGTCATTGCATGCAATTGTCTATTTGTCATATCAACGCATGAAAATGATCTTATCTCAACAACTGAAAGAAGGTAGATGGACTAATTAGTTGGCGAAATTGCAAGAATATGATATAGAAATAAAACCATTAAAATTTGTGAAGCGACAAGGTTTATATATGTTGGTTGGTGGAAATGAAGCACAATTCAACCAGTAAACATAGATTCACTTATTTTGAATAAAGAATCCTCTAACAAATATTCCATAGTTTCAAGAACTAAATAACTTAAAAACATCATTTTCTACTCAAAGTTTAACCAATTTCCTATTTGAATGAAAGGAAAAGAAAGGAGATATTTAAAGTTGAAATCAAATCATTATGTATTGATTTCTAGAATCTTACCCCAAAGAAATTTTGAGGGTATGTTGTTAATATCTCTAAATCATTCAAAATTTGTTGAGATATTGAAGGAAGTGCACGAAGGTGTATGTGGTGGCACTCTTTCTCTAATAGTAACCATACATAGAAACATTAGAGAAATATTTTATTGCCCTTCTTTATTCACATATGTGCATACATTTACAAGGAAATGTCTACCTTGTCATAAGTCCTCTAGAAAAAAACAAAAGAGTAGTTATGCTCGTGAGGACCATTTTGATTAAAAGCCCTTTTACAAAATGGGAATTGGATTTTATTGGTCCCAGAAATCCAAAATATACCATGGAGCACTCTTATTTATTGACAAAAATTGATTACTTCATCAAATGGTTGGAAGTAGTAGCACTAAAGGTCATTGATTTAGAGAAACTCATACTATTTTTACAAGAAATATCCTATCCAGGTCCAACATATTTGTTGGAATGTATCTCCTCGACTTCCATACACATGGACATTACAATGTGTTTTTTAAGATTACAATGCCCCTCTCAGTAGAGTACAAACAAACACTAAATCTCACTGGCAGTCCTCACCTGATCGTTGCGACTTATGATGAAGATACGTTGCTGGCCGGGACAATAACGATAATTTAAGTCGAATATTTATTTTCCCCACACAGCCTTGTGTATTCAAGTCGAATTAAATTCCTGAAGCTGCTGGAGGTTTGTCGAGCACCGAAAGGACTGTGTAAGCGCTTGAAGAGTGCCACACTCTCAGAAATCGGCATTTTGGAGATTTGTACGCACTTGCAGACGTATACATTCTGACATATGGAGGTTTGTCGAGCACCAGATGGAATGGTTCGTCAAATGCTTTCTGACTGCCTCACCCTGGCAGATAGAGATCTCGGAGATTTGTTAAGAACTGGAGGGAATCTGGAAGAGCTTGCAGACTGCTACATTCTCTGAGATCGAGTACTTGCAGGTTTGTCAAACACCCAAAGGAATCTGGAAGTGCTTGCAGACTCTCGCAGTCAAAGAGACTGAGTTTTTGGAGGTTTGTCAAACACCCAAAGGAATCTGGAAGTGCTTGCAGACTCTTGCAAAATGCGAGATCGAGTGTTTGGAGGTTTTTCAAACACCCAAAGGAATCTGGAAGTGCTTGCAGACTGTGGGACTCTGTGAGATAGAGTTCTTGGAGGTTTGTCAAACACCCAAAGGAATCTGGAAGTGCTTGCAGACTGGAGGACTCTGTGAGATCGAGTTCTTGGAGGTTTGTCAAACACCCAAAGGAATCTGGAAGTGCTTGCAGACTGTAGGACTCTGTGAGATAGAGTTCTTGGAGGTTTGTCAAACACCCAAAGGAATCTGGAAGTGCTTGCAGACGGTCGCACTTTTTGAGAGAGAGTTCTTGGAGGTTTGTCAAACACCCAAAGGAATCTGGAAGTGCTTGCAGCCTGTCGCACTCTGCGAGACTGAGTTTTTGGAGGTTTGTCAAACACGCAAAGGAATCTGGAAGTGCTTACAGACTGTTGCAATTTGCGAGTTCTTGGAGGTTTGTCAAACACCAAGAGGAATCTGGAAGTGCTTGCAGACTGTAGCACTCTGTGAGATAGAGTTCTTGGAGGTTTGTCAAACACCCAAGGGAACCTAGAAGTGCTTGCAGACCGATGCACCCTGAGAGATCGAGTTTTTGGAGGTTTGTCAAACACCCAAAGGAATCTGGAAGTGCTTGCAGACTGCCGCACCCTGAGAGATCGAGTTTTTGGAGGTTTGTCAAACACCCAAAGGAATCTGGAAGTACTTGCAGACTGCCGCACCCTGAGAGATCGAGTTCTTGGAGGTTTGTCAAAGACCCGAAAGCATCTGGCAGCGATTCGAGTTTACGACTGTAAACCACAGTCTTTTCGATGTGCATCATCCGCCCAATGAACTTTGGAAACTTGGAAAGAGGAGCAGAAATCCGTAACTCCCGCAACTCCAGAGGTGCCTGAAACCCAACGTTTTTATTTGAATTTAAGATATGATCACTTTTCATCTACAAAATGCTCGGTATACTAATAGCAACAGTAATCTACCATAAATCAGAGCAGAGAAAAAACAAAGAACGAGCTTTGACCTGAGACTCTGCTTGCCAGAGTGTTTTCAATTTCTTTCCCCTCACTTCTAAAACTCTTAGATTCTTCATCGGAACCCAGGAAGGCAGGCAAGAGTAGGGACAGTCGTTCCAGCGTAACCATTTCAAGAATGGCGACTCAACCCTCCTCAATATGTTTTTTAGATTGCCGTCTTCAGTCGCAACAAGTTGCAAGTTCCTGAAACTATATGGTGCACGGTCGATCAGCTTCCTCAGACAGTTTCCCAACAACTCATCGCACCAACTTTTGAACCATGACCATTCTTCTTCTGATTCTGGGATCTCATCGTATTCAACGAGGCCAGGAACCGTCCTAATACCGCGCACCTCCGTTATTACCTGCTTGTTACAAACAAAAAACAAACAAATGAAAGAGAGTAACAGGATCTTTCTCTGCTGCTTCTGTTGAACAGAGAAACCTTAAAGTTTAATGAAAAATTCAAGCACTTACAGAAGATTGCTGCCACAAATCATCAATGTCGTTGGTTGGTCGCCAAAGATGACGCAACTGCCTTTCCTCATCCGCAATTTCTCTTCCCAAATCTCGCAGCTGATCGTGCATTTTTATGGTATTTCCATCCACTTCGACAAGGCACTTTCCCTGCAGATTTAGAAAGCCCGTCAAACCATCCCAACCTGATCCATCCCATATTCGGACGGCCATATGTCTGTCTTCTCCAATGAAATAACAGGCAATGTCTATGAATATTTGTTTTTCTTCTGCCTCCAGTGCATCGTAACTTATCTTAAGCCTCTCTCGAATCTCACTGGGAAGTTTGACTTGACGAAGTTTATCCAATTGGCGTTCCCAATAAGATATGTCATTCCTTCCACAAACAAGTGCCCCAAGCACTCTCAAAGACAAAGGCAATCCATCGCAGGCCTTGCAAAACTCATCTACTAGACATTCAAAACCTTGTGCCGGATAAGGCTGAAAGAAGGCATGCGAACAAAAGAGCTGTCTGGAGTGTTGTTCATCGAGACCTGTTAAGTGATATATTGATGACTCCTCTATTCCTGAATGTGTGAGAACATCCTTGGAGCGAGATGTAATCAAAATCAAGCTATCGGAATGCAAAAATTTTTGTATGTTCATAAAAAGATAAAGATTTTTCAATCTTTATGTTAATTTTTGTATGTTTGGGGATAGATCCAACATGTCTTCAAGCCCCTTTTGCATATTTTTTTTGTTTGTAAGTTTGACAAGACTATATTTTCTTCATGTTCATTATATCACCTCGAAGAGTAATGATTATACCAGCGAGCTTGGCTCTTCACAACCAACAACTTCTAAGCATTCCTCAAGCTTATCAATGTAAATGCCAAAAAGGGTAGGGGATAGGGGACTCCCTTGCTTAACACAATGTTGCATTTAATATCAGTAGACCAACATTCAGTAGTCTTAAGCTTAGCAATAACATTCTCTTATAATCTAATAACAACGACCCTTAACTCGGGATGAACCATTATCTAATCGAGCCTTTGCCATAACTTCTCTCGAGGAACCATGTCAAAAGTTTTTCTAAAGTCAACAATACAACAAAAGAGATTAGTCTTACTGTTGCGACAATCCTCGGTAATGGTCCTAAGATTGACAAGGTGGTTGATCGTAGAGTGATGCCTTCCAAAACCAGCGTGCCCAATGGCTCTTTTACCATAGATTTCAAGCCAGGTGCTAATCTTCTTTTCTAGAATGAGCCCATACAACTTGGCTAAATTGTGGCTGATCATGATAGTCCTACAGTTAGAGTGAACCTTTTTTATCCCCACTTTTAAATATAGGCATCATAAGGCTTTGCGTCCACAACTTGGGGAAGTCATGTTTAACTAACAAGTTGAGGAGATTGTGCAAGTGTGGGGCAAGGATGGACCTTCCAATTTTGATAATTTCAGCTTGGTACCCTTCAATATCCTTAGCTTTCCCGTTAGAAAGTTTCTTAATCCCAGGTTCCACGTCATCCAAAGAAAAGGTATCTCCCTCTATAGGAGTGCTTTCGATGTAGCCCATGGTGTCTAAGGAGTCATACATATTCCTAAGATAGACATCCCATTCCTTTAAGGGGCTCAGATTATTTTCTTTCGATTTACGAACAAGAATATTTGTCCAAAACTTTCTAGGCTCAACTTTAGAAAGTTTAAGAAGAGGATATATAAAAAAGAAAATATTAAACCTATGCAAAGGAAAACCTATCGAAAAAATAAATCTATAATTATCATTCATTTTCATTTATTTTGTCTATTGAAAATGATGGACCAATGGTGGATAAAACTTTATCACCTCCTCTTCTTTTATATTCCTATGAGTACCAAAAGATCAAAGGGATGAGTATTAAAGGACGATTATTGGTGGAAGTAGTTGAAGAATGATGGGATGGGACTAAGAAGGAATTTTTTATTTTTATTCCGGTTAGAAATTATTAAAGGGGGAGGTCTTCACGGGGAAGATTGAGAGAAAAATATATTTTCCCTTCTTTGTTTTTATTATTTTTGTTGAAAACTTAATAAATGTCAAATCACTAAAAGTGGAGGTCTTTTTATGAGGGATCTTAACTTTAAGAGTCTTAAAGTAAATTTATGAAATAAAAATCAATAGAGAAATCTATTTTTCCTCCTTTCCTTTTTTCTATTTATTCTCGTTGAATAACTCAATAAACGTAAAATCACTAAAGTGGAGATCTTTTCATGAGGAATCTTAATATATAAGAGTGGTAAATTAAATTTATGAAATGAAAATCAATGGTGAAGAAACAAATATTCATTGTAAGAGTGACAAAATAAATTTATGAAAGAAAAATAAGTACTAAAGAAAAGAGCATTTACTTTAGATTAGATTGTATAATTGTATCAATTATTATAATATTTTAATAAGGCATCTTAACTTTTAGAGTTTTAAAGTAAATTTATAAAATAAAAATTGATAGGAAATTTTATTTTTTCTTTATTTATTTTTGTTAAATAATTTAATAAATGTCAAATCACAAAAATGGAGCTGTTAAATAATTCAATAAATGTCAAATCACAAAAGTGGAGGTATTTTAATGAGGAAAGGTAAATAAATTTAATAAATTTATGAATTAAAAATCAACGGCGAATAAATAAATCTTCATTTTTAGAATAGCAAAGTAAATTTATGAAAGAAAAATAAGTAGGGAAGAAAAGAATAATTACTTTAGATTATATAACTGTTAAGTTTTGCTTATATAAATTGTTTTAATATTACAATGATTTTTAAGTTATATTAGTTTTAAAGATATTATATTTTTTTTCGAAGTATATTCATAAAAAGATAAAGATTTTTCAATCTTTATGTTAATTTTTATATGTTTGGGATAGATCCAACATGTCTTCAAGCCCCTTTTGCATATTTTTTTTGTTTGTAAGTTTGGCAAGACTATATTTTCTTCATGTTCATTGTATCACCTCGAAGAGTAATGATTATACCAGCGAGCTTGGCTCTTCACAACTAACAACTTCTAAGCATTCCTCAAGCTTATCAATGTAAATGCCAAGTGACAAGGTGGTTGATCGTAGAGTGATGCCTTCCAAAACCAGCTTGCCCAATGGCTCTTTTACCATAGATTTCAAGCCAGGTGCTAATCTTCTTTTCTAGAATGAGACCATACAACTTGGCTAAAATGTGGCTGATCATGATAGTCCTATAGTTAGAGTGAACTTTTTTTATCCCCACTTTTAAATATAGGCATCATAAGGCTTTACGTCCACAACTTGGGGAAGTCATGTTTAACTAACAAATTGAGGAGATTGTGCAAGTGTGGGGTGAGGATGGACCTTCCAATTTTGATAATTTCAGCTTGGTACCCTTCAATATCCCTAGCTTTCTCGTTAGAAAGTTTCTTAATCCCAGGTTCCACGTCATCCAAAGAAAAGGTATCTCCCTCTATAGGAGTGCTTCTGATGTAGCCCATGGTGTCTAAGGAGTCATACAGATTCCTAAGATAGACATCCCATTCCTTTAAGGGGCTCAAATTATTTTCTTTTTAGAAAATTATATATTACAGAGCAATGGAATACATAAAATATTGCAGAAATATAAACACAAAAAACGCATAAAACAAGAGAGACACAGATATATGTGATTCACCCAATTTGGGCTACGTCCACGGAGAAACAGCCAGTCCTTCTTTTATTATATTATCCATCAAACTGAAGAGATACAACCTACAGCAGATTCGGTGTAACACCCTCTTCGCTCTCAATCTCCTCTCTCTTCCTCACTCAGAATACAGAGATACATAGACACAATACAATTCCCTCATATATAGTGAGGGGTTGCCTTCTAGGGCAAAAAACCCTAAACTAAACATAACTTCTACCGTCAGATCATCTGCCTAATAAATGGCCCAGATTGACTAGAAATTACTATACCTTTACAAGGCAATTTTACATCTGTTTTTAGCTTTCGGGGCGCTGCCCCTGCTGGCCCCCGGCTGGGATTAGCCCCCCCGAACCCCCACGGGGGAGACAAGTCCCCCCGCACCCCCCCCCCACCCCGCGTGGAGGGGTGTACAGTCTTCTTAGGGTATACATCCGGTTGAGACCTTTGAATACAGAAAATAATTAGGCCCCACACCCAACAATCTCCCACTTGGAGACTGATTATAGCAACTCCACCGTTGCTTCATTTTCTAGACAATAACTCCACTTTGGACCTGGTTATTTCTCATCTTCTCCATCATACTTGAAGACCAATTGAAACTGAGCAGATTCTCAGTTTCTCCCTGGTTACAACTTTTGTTAGCATATCTGCAGGATTCTGGCTAGTGTGTATCTTTTCTAGCTTCAACTGTCCATCTTCCAATGCTGACCATATGAAATGGTACTTGAGCTGTATATGTTTAGTCTTGGAATGAAATGCAGAGTTCTTTGCAAGATGTATGGCACTCTGGTTGTCACTGTATAACCTGCCCAACTCCTGCTTCTTACCTAATTCATCCAGAAACCTTTGTAACCAAATCATTTCTTTACTAGCCTCTATAGCAGCAACATACTCTGCTTCTGTTGTTGAAAGTGTAACAACACTTTGGATTTTTGAAACCCAACTGACAGTTGTTCCACCTACAATAAATACATATCCTGTAGTGCTCCTCCTGTTATCTCTGTCACCTGCCATATCTACATCAACATATCCCTGTAGAGCAATGTTTGAACCACCAAAGCATAATGTTTGATTTGTGGTACCTCTCAAATACCTGAGAATCCACTTCACTGCCATCCAATGTTCTTTTCCTGGATTGTTCATGTACCTGCTTACAACTCCCACTGCATGTGCAATATCAAGCCTTGTGCAGACCATTGCATACATTAAGCTTCCAACTGCTGATGTATATGTAACTTTAGACATATGAGCCATTTCTTCCTGAGTCTTGGGACACACCTCCTTTCTTAATTTGAAATGGCTAGCCAAAGGTATACTAACTAGTTTTTCATTCTGCATATTAAACCTTTTCAACACCTTTTCTATGTACTCACTTTGAGACAATGTTAATTTGCAATTCTTCCCGTCTCTAGTTATTCTCATACCAAGGATTTGTTTTGCAGCACCCAAATCCTTCATTGCAAATGAGTTTGCCAATTTCCTTTTAAGCACATTTATTTCCTGTATGTTAGAACCTGCAACAAGCATGTCATCTACATATAATAACAATATAATATAGCTGCCGTCATTTTTCCTTTTGAGATAAACACAATGATCAGAGTGACACCTAGTATAACCTTGTTCAGACATAAACCTATCAAATTTTATATACCACTCCCTTGGAGCCTGTTTTAAGCCATACAAGCTCTTCTTCAACCTGCACACTAGTTTCTCCTTCCCTTTTACCTCATATCCTTGTGGTTGCTACATATATATCTCTTCCTCCAAATCCCCATGGAGAAAGGCTATCTTTACATCTAACTGCTCAAGATGCAAATCTTCAGCTGCTACTAAACTTAGAATAGTTCTGATTGAAATCATTTTCACAACAAGAGAAAATATCTCATTAAAGTCTATACCCTTTTTCTGTGCAAACCCTTTCACCACAAATCTAGATTTATACCTTTTTCTACCTTCATCTTCTTCCTTTAGCCTATAAACTCATTTATTCTATAATGTTGTTTTACCTGCAGGCAACCTGACCAAGTCCCAAGTCTGGTTATGTGCTAAGGAGTCATTCTCTTCTTTCATGGCTTGCTCCCACTTCTTCCTGGTTTCTACCTGCATTGCTTCTTCATAACATTCTAGTTCACCAGAATCAGTCAACAATACATAATATAATGAAGGAGAGTATCGTTCAGGGGGTCTACTTATCCTAGTAGATCTTCTAACACCACTTTCAGGTGTTTGAGGTGCTTGTTGCTATTGTGGTTGTTGTTCTAGCTGTTGATCATTATGATTTTCAGGCGCCATCACTTTTCCTGTGATATCAATTTCCTTAATTGTAGCACAACTTACTATTTTTAGCAGTTTTTCGGATCCTGAACTTTTGGAGCCGTTTTGAGGCCCTAAACGACGTTTTTTGGGAAAACTAGGAGCAACATGGGTCCATGAACCTATGTTGCTCTTCCCAAAGTTGTAGTTCTAGGATAGATCTTTCTAACGAGATATTGTGCGCGTCAAATGGAGATCATATGCCAAAGTTACGACCCTGGGAAGTTGATGTACCAATTTACCCAAACGGGGCCCACAGTTTGGTGTTTCATCTTCTAGGTTAGGTTTTTGGATGTTTAGGGTTTTCCATTGTTTCTCAACAATAAATAGGCCTTCGAGCCTCATTGTAAGACAGTTCAGAGGCATGTAGTTGCCACATCTCTTCTAAGAGATAAACTACCATTGCCCTAGCTGGTTTATTTCCATTACTGTTTGTAAGCATATTTAAGTATTTTACATTAATGAAATGAAGTATTATTTCCGTTGCATGTCTGTGTTTATGGTTATCTCTGTAATTTGTTGTGTTCCTATTTAAATCCGGATCAGTAGGCCAAGAAGAAACAAACTTGTTATTTGGATGGGTCTTAGTGCACTTTGGAATCCCAAGAAGCATTTTTTTAAACAAGGACACAAGATTTCTTAGTGCATTTTGGACTACATTGTGGGAGAAGCTAAACATGAAGTTGAAGAGGTCTAAAACATTCCATCCATAAGAAAATGAGAAAACATAAGTAATCTATAGGACTTTGGTGTAGCTTGCGAGGAGTTACAATATGAAGCATAAAAAAGACTTAGAATGAAAATCTAGTATATATACATCACTCTTATAACAGAGCAATCCACATGTCTATTGGTAAGTCCCTATTTGAAGCTTGTTTTGGATATTTTCCACCTTCTCTAGATATTGCATATGGGAAATAAGGAGGAGTGAGGGAGGATCTTACAAGAGATGTCTCAAAGGTAGAAAAAATTGTTGAGAAGATTAGATAGATCCATCTACAAGTGCAAGAGACACTAAAAAAGTCACAAGAAAAATACAAGCATAATCAACACAAGACAAAGAAGTCACTCAAAGTGGGAGGCAAAATATGGTTATAGTTGAACAATGTGAAGCTAAATATTCTTAGTAATGTTTAAGATACTGAAAAGGGTGGGAGATAATGCCTATACTCTAAGTCTACCCCCATACATGTGCATTTACTTTGTGGTTAATGTGCAAAATCTGAAACTCTATGACCCTTCCATGTGAGATTAGTAAGAGAAACAAGTCTTACCTTTTGTAGAGCTTTTAACAATATATGCTCAGGAAAAGTTGACAGAGGATATGGTTTTGCATAAGTGATCTAGAACTATAAGACAAAGGAAATATAACCTTTGGTAGATTAGGTTGAAAGGACAACTTCCATGCAAGGTTAAATGGTATTCCAAGGAGAAGGTAGAGGATAAATTTCCTCACCTCCTTCAATAAAAGATTTTGGGGACCAAAAGCCTCCCAAAATGGGAAAGTATGATCTAGATTAGATCATCATATTATTTTCCATCCATCTTGATGTTTTCAGAGTGGAAAAATTGGAGGAATCAACTCATAGGACCATTTTTACTAGCAAGTCCCACTCTGGCAAATTAGGGTTTTAAAATTTACATAGGTAGTTTGAGGCATTCCTAAATCTTTTTTGGGTCCAAAAAATCTCGCTTAGGTAGACCCCCTGTCATTGTTCTATGCTTAAATACCTTCCCAACGACATAATAAAGACCTAAAATGGAGTCCATATGCAAACATTTTCCTAGCCAGAAGTAAACCTTCTTATTTTGATCACCATGATGCAAAAGGAGGCCACGTTAGCCCCATTACACATTGAAAATGGGCTAGCCATGTGAACATGATGAAGAAGACTCTAGAAGAGTCAATATTGTAACTCGAGTTAAGGGTTGAAAGAGTCAAACTTAACAACTAGTAGGTTATTGAGCTATGTTATAATTGGGCTATTAGGAGGAAAAAGGCTTCCATTCTATTCGAGTGTATTTGGTGCCTTAGATGAGTAGAGTTGTTGAGATTGGATAGGGAGAGAGAAAACATAGTGGCCACATGTCTCACTCTTTTAGATTTGCACCATTTCCATTCTAAGAAAGAGAGAGCATAACAACATCACCTCCTAACTAATTTTTATCTTGTAAAAGTTTCTTAGAGTATATATTGTATCATTGTGATTTGGGAGTGTTCACTTTTTACTATTCTCTATTTTTCCTATTTCATATATTACATTTATCATTAAAATAATAATTTAACAAATCTAGAAATCTAAACAAAAATTAACCCTCGTAATAAAATTTCAAATTTTCAATAAATTTTATATCAAACAATAAAATATCCACCATAATTTATAAATCAATCATCACAAATCCTAAATCCATTTTATTTAACACAAATGTTAGAGTCATACATTTTCAAATATATAAAATAACTCACCAAATTTTATTTTAACCTTATGTTTGAAAAATAACTAATATAATTTTATTTTAATCTAATATTTAAAATACTTAAAAATGAAAATTTCTTATCAACATTGAAAAGTTCAAAAATATTTTTACAAATTTTAAAATTATATGAGATAAATTTAAACTAGTTTATAAATCATTTTAATAAATATTGAAAGGTTCAACAAATACTTGTTATTGCTTAGCTGGGCTTCATCTCGCCATTTTTGTTGGGTAAAGTTAGGCGCACTGTATTTTGTTTGTTTATTCTATTTTCGAGTCAACAATTACATGGTTTTTAACCATGTATGAAAATAATTACCTAAACATATTATTTGTTACATACCAATAATTGCTTATTCACTTTTCTAGTCAACAGCTACATATTTATGAAAAGAAATGAAAACTCATGTAAGAAAATAAATATTATTTGTTACATACCAATAATTGCTTATTCACTTTTCTAGTCAACAGCTACATATTTATGAAAAGAAATGAAAACTCATGTAAGAAAATAAATAGGAATTACCTCTAACATGTTTGTTAGGAATTAGCAAATCTAAACTTTGACTCCGAAAATAAATAAGAATTACCTCAACATGTTTGGAGGTTAGTCATTCAAATGCACCATGATGATGTTGTTTGGAGGCTAATAATTCAAATGCAGATATTGTATAAATAATTAGCAAATCTAAACTTTGACTCCATAAAGTTGAAAAAGAGATTAATAAATTACTAATTTAAATGAATATGTTTATAATTTATTTTAATTTATATTAATTATGTTATTAATTTTTTTTATTATTTTTATAAGTGAAGTTTTCTATCTGAATTTTTTTTAAATAATATGAGTAAAGTTTTATTTTAATTTATATTAAATTTCTAATTAGTTTTATAAATAAAGTTTTTTATATGTGAAAATTTTCATTAGAGTTATAATATCAAATTCATCGTATTATTTATAAAAAATAAATTTGAATAGAAAATATTTATCATATTTTTTAATTACAGGAAATAAATGTAAAACTTATATATATATATATATATATAAATGAATATTTTATATGTAAATCATAAATATTATAGGAGTATTTAGCTATTACATATTTTAGAAATTGTGATTAGAATTTTGTATATTTTTTTGGATCAAATTTTAATTTTTTGTTATTCAAATCAGATTTTTAAATATATATATAAATTCAACATCTTACAAATAAACTACACCAATATTATTGTCTATCTTACAAATAAACTACACCAATATTATAGTCTATATACCATAATTAGATCATCGTACTAATTTTTAAATATTTAATAATAACAATAAATAGATAATAACACACAAAACATACCAGACAGCAGCCGCTCATTATAATATATTTTAAAACATTTGATAATAGCAATAAGCATATGCTAACATATAATTTTATAAAACATACTAGATACTATGTTTAGAAATTAAAAATAGGCTGTAGTGACCCAATTAACTTAATTCACATGATTATAAGGATACATTTATCTTAATTTAATTCAAGTGGTTGCAGATTTCTCAGAGTCACGGACTCAAAATAAAATATCCATATTTGCGTGTACCCCCGCCACACGAATTCAAATGATCTCTCTCTCTTTTGAATTTTCTTTCACATACCTTTCAAGCCTGGACTTCTATGGAGATTCAATTATCTGTATGTTACGTAAGTGTTCAAAACATCGTTAGAATAGCTTGGGCGTCAGCGCCATCACAAATGACCGGGAGAAACGCTACGACCAAATCATAATGATTTTAGAATAAAATAATATTAGTTTTATATGGCTGGAAAATTTATTATAATTTAATTGCTATATTAGTAATAATTTAATTGCTATATTAGTAATGAAGAATGTCATTGTTGATTGTTATTTTTTTTCCAGTGAGGAATTTTTTTTTCCAGTAAGAAAAAACTTTTTGTTTTATATTATGTTAAAACAGTACATAATTATGAAGGACAAATCGTCTTCATAAGCCCTGTGGAATCCACAACATGATTACATGGGTAGAAAATATTCTACATACATACAACTGAATTGTAAATTACAAATTGCGACAATTGTGGAACTACGATTTCTCTGCCATAATTACAAATATATCACAGAATTATCAAAGAGATGCTAGGCTCTAGATATGTCACAGGACATTTACATATTCTGTAATTCAGTATACAGTTGGCATTCCTCATGTGTTTTCTTTATAGTTGCTGAACCAAAATTTGTACAAAATTTTAAACAAAAACAAAAAGAAACATGTTTTTTTTTTAACTTATCTGTATTGAAGTTTTGCCTTTTTTATATAGTCTTCGGTGTCCTATCCTAGCAGCTTTAGACTTACATAGTCTTTGGTGTCCTATCCTCACAGCTTTAGACTTTCTACTTCTGTCTCGTCTTCTCCCATTTTGATCATGATATACATTTCTTCTTGTGTGGCTATTCATCCTTTCTTCAATAAATCATCGATTGTTTGTTATGTGTCCTGTTAATGTGCTAAATGGATGGTTTCTCAAAGGAGTTCCATATGTTTTTTAATCTCTGTCTCATCCAGCCTCGTAGGGAGACATGTTGGATATTGTTCTTTCCATTTATATGATCTATTAAGCATTTGGAATCCCCAAAAATTTGTACTCGAGGGATATCCAAAAACTTAATAAACCATAATAAACCCCAAAGAGCAACAACCTCTGCCTTCATGCTTGTTCCTTCTCCCCCATACCAATGTACTCGGAACTCTTGTTCTTTTGTTATTTATCAATATAAGTTGATTCATCGTTATTATTGAATTATATACTATGTGGAATTATCTTGTTAGTGGTTGGTCTTCACTGGGACAAGCTTTCCCTTCTACCAAATGCTTCTAAATATGAGATATTTCCTTATGTCCAAAAGAAACGAACTAGTTTTAGGGTAAATACTATTAACCCATTTGAATAAAATATATGATATCCGTACTCGAAAACCTATCTTTCGAAAACCTATATCCGTATTGAATAAAATATAAAATATATTTCTTCTTCCGCTTCTTTGTGTACTGCTTTCAAGCTAGGAAGTGAGGGACAACTTTATGTAGAGTGGTCTTTTGTACAAATGGCGCAAACTTGAACCGCATCTAATGGGCACTCTTTGTGGCTGTGTTTCTTTTTGCATCTGGGACAGAATATTGCCAGATTTTGCTCTGCCTCTGCTTGTTTCTGTTTGGCTTGCATAATATTGAGCTGCGTTGTCAGAGTTCCCAATATATCGGTTTTGAGATTTTCCAATTTCCGCGCGAGTTACTCCTTCTGCAGAGGTCTTGTTGTCCCTTGTAAACATGTCATGTTCCATTGGTTTTAGCCTTGTGCTTCCTCATGAGCTCCTGATACATAAATCAATGATGTTAGCAAAATCTTCTTGATAGATGTCTCCTTTTCCCATAATATTCAATGTTTCAATCCATTGTTCCTTCATACCTTTAATTAATGTTGTTTTTAATACATTATCAGGTAAGGGTAATGATGCATAAGGAGATATTTGAAGATTATATTGAAAACGTTCAACATATTCTTCTAATGTTTCATTAGGTCTAGCTACCATATGAAATATTTCATCTTTTAACTCTCTGGATCTACAATAATCCTGATATTTCTTCAGGAAAGCACCTTTCATCTGATCCCAGTCATTGATAACACCCCCACCCAACCCCATAAACCATCGTAAAGCAGCCCTTTTAAGGTAGAGGGAAATAGTTTCAGCTTTTGGGGGTCGGTGGTATAGTCATATCCTCTGCACAACACATCGAATTCAAACAAAAATGCATCTGGGTCTTCCGATGTTAGGCCATGAAATGTAGGGATATGCTGGAGAGGAATTGCCTTCATAGGTGCATTGACTGCAGTATCTACAATGGGATATTGCAATGTGGAGGTTTGGGTGTTTGGCTGGTTCTGGGCCATTTGGTCAAATATGTACCAATATCCTTCCAGGATTTCTAGGAGGGTCTTCTTAGGATGATTAGACGGAGCAGGGATGGCCTTAACAGGAATGGCCTTAACAGCACTCCCTTTGTCTGGGATGATGAGAGTTCCTAATTTCTAAGGGGATTTTAGCTCTTCAGGTTCTTCAACTTCGTTATGAATGATTTTTGCAGCACTTCCCTTATCTGGGCTGCTTAATGGATGAATTAATCCAAGAGGAGATCTTGGTTCTTTAGTTTCCCCTGTTTCTCCTCTCCCTTCACGGAGATACTAATGTTCCCTTCTTGCAATGATTTTGGGCTAGAATTCTCAATTTCTTGAAAATCTTGCTCCTCAGTTTGGCTGTGACCTCAGCAAAGGCTACAAATGGTGATCATGTGACCTGAATGGAACTAGTAGGTTGTCTAGAAGCAACTTTTCTAAGTCCCACTAAAGGTTGAGATTCTGCTTTCTTAAGGATTTTGTCTAGAAAGGTCAATCGGCCAAGGGTCACAGGCCCCTTAGCTTTATCAGGCTTGGGTAGTGGTTTAGGATTTTTTTCAGGCTTTTTCTTCTTAGTCATGCACACAAATCAAATATTGATTTCTACCCAAAACAACAACAAATCTGCGAGAAAGCGGGCAGGGGAGGAGGGTTGTTACATGCTCCGTATGCAGGTTCTTACCTTCTGTTTTTAAAACCCAATTCTCTCCTAGTAGTTACTTACACCACTCTGAAAAGAAACAAATGGCTACACTCTTTCCCGGCAATGGCGCCAAAATGTCGAGCAGTAAAAATGGTCTTTTTCACCTCTATTTACCCTACATTAATTATCAATCTAGGTACGATTTGTTATCTCAATGAGTGTACTCAATCTGAGACGGTCATTTGTCAGAGTAATGCTAGTAGTATAGTGCTTTTGCAAAAGTAACTAAATGATGAAAACAATCTCTAAATATAACGGCAAGAACTGGAAATGCCTGTAACTAAATCATTCATTTAAGGAACTGCAACACTTATCAATCAAGGGTGCAGTAATAATAACTCCTCCCTTTGTAAACTGATGTAATTGAGAAGCAATTAAGGAAAAGATCATCAACCTGGGAACTGGACAACGATTGTGAATGTTCACTATAGTTTCAAATCGTTCTGTGCACACCAAAGCAATGATAATTCAAATAACAGGAAAAGGAACAACAACGAATCTATTTAGCAAGATTGAACAGCAAAGCCTTATCCTACATGAATGAATGAAGCAGTAATTGTAATCTACAGGAATCAAGCAACAATCTTTACTTTAGAAATGATTTGAACAGCAAACGGAAATGGGACAGCAACTTAAAGGGAGTTATGAAATATTGAACAGCAACCTAAACCAAATGTAAACGCACAACAAACCAAATCGAATATTGCACACAGCACATCTATATCAAAAGAAACAGTAATCTGAGTTTCATAACAATTATTGATCACGGTTATGAAGAAATAGTAATTGTGGTCACTATGGAACAGTAATCCCAAATGAACAGCAATCACACTTGGAAGTAAACCGTAGATGAATAGACAATAATACCGATTTAGAAATACACAACACTGTTACTCTGTAATCGAACAGTAACAGTAATCTGTAAGGAACAACAATGTTATACAATAATATCAATCTGTTAAAGGAACAAGAATATGATATAACTTTAGAACGAGTAGCATAACAATCCTGTTACAGAGAACAACCTTACTATTCAAATAGGAACGAGATATAACAGAGCTGATACATGAAATAATTAGGAACAATAGATTACTGAACAAAGCGAATAAGAGAAATCAAACCACACACGAACTTGGAATTGGAAAATAGTGGTACAGGAAGCAAGTGATCCACGAGGGTCAAGCCCTTAGCCTCTAGGGACGCATTGCTTATGATTACTCCAGAATCAAAGATGGAATGGCCATAGGATTTATGTATTAAGCATAAAAATAGAGTTACAGTAATCACTCTTTTAAAGAGAGTCAATGATCAAAGTTTAAGTTACACAGTGAATTTCATAAAAACAACAATAGTCCGCCCCTTGGGCTAGCACTGTTGTACCTTCTTATAGCAGCCGAGCGGAGATATCAACGATACAAATAATCGTTAAAGTAGCGATCTGATTCGCCATATTGTTAGCTCTCAGTTATCTTCTTGTTCTCTTGCGCCGATTTGGTATCTCCTCTTCCTTTTCTTGGCTTGTACGCTCCAATCTGGATTGCCTCACTTGGATGCGGTTCCTTGTCAAGGGACAGTAGTTAATTTCATCTTGTCTTTTCCTTTGGAATGGCGATTTTTCGTTTTCCTCTTTTTCTGCATAGGAAAAGGGTCATTATTAGTCATTTTACGTTGCACACAAATATTCTAAACTTTATCATAATCTTTCACCATATACCTATTTCATAATGTAAAGAAGTTATGAATTTAAGGAAAGGATGACAAAATAAGTGGTAATTACATACCTTCTTTAGCGCTCAACACGACCATGTATAACATAACCTCTCACACTACGACGGTCTACAGTTGGGGCATGTATATGGGATGCCTTAGCATGTTACTTATAATACATATAAACTAATCTAAGAAAACAATGTTGACAAAAAAACCATTTCTAAACTCAAGCAGAAAAATCTTGCCCGAAGCCCTAAAACTTAGAGTCCATTTTTTTGATAATTTATCAACCAAAGTACATTGAGTCCCATGTAAACACAATCGACAGAAGTGATCAAATCTACCCTCACACTTTTTCTCATTTCTAAATAATGCATTTTATTCATAGTGCATAAATATGTAAATATATATGTAAAAAATTGAAATAAACCTATTTACAAAACTAATAAAATGTCATGCCAATCAAATACTACAATAGACTTTATGTTCTTGATGTTTGACTTTGACACATAACATGTACTAAGTGCAAGCCCATGAGGACAATATTTTTTGTACAACACACTACATAATGAAACAATATGGTACAAATTAGAAACTTGAGTCTAAATGCTTCTGTAAATGATGCATTGTTGACATACATACATATATATATGAGTTGTAGTTATAGTTATGTTACTTCCTATGTTATATATATATCTATATATATATATATATATATATACTATGTTAAATAATTATAAAATTATGTTATGTTCACTAATTTTATGCTGTGTTTTAAATGTTAAATAATAAGTTATGTTATAAACAATATATATAGAACTATAATATATTTAGCTATGTGATATGTTATAACCTTATAATCTAGTTAAATATATATAGTTATATTTAAATAATTATATAGTTATGAGATAATTATATTATGTTTCCTGTTATGTTATATGTATGTGTTAAATAATTTTATGTTATACGTAAATAATTATAGAGTTCTAGGTTATAACTTTATGTTATGAATTAAATAGTTATAGAACTATGTTATGTTATAAATTATATATGTGTGTGTGTGTTAAATAGTTGTAAAACTCTGTTATGCTATATATTTTATATATAGAACTATAATATATAGTTATGTGATGTTATAGTTAAATAATAATTAAATATGTTATATAGTTATATATATTATATAAAATGGTATAATTATATATACAGTGATATTATATATATATATATATATATAAGTTTTTCAGAATTTTAACTTTAAAGATTAATATTTTTTTTACAACTAGAATCGTACTATATTTATTTATTAAGTAAAATCTTTTATTTTATAAATAGAGGTTCATTATGAGAAATCACATTCATCATGTCAATCTTCAGCCCCTAATTTACTTATTTATTGGTTATAGTTTCATTGTTTTATGTTTTGGACTTTTTTGGGGTATATTTTTTGTCAAATTTGCTAGAAATTTAAAATGCATTTTAAATAACAAATAATAAAAAAAATCACAAAATTCCTAAAGAAAAACTTTAAAACCTAAAATAATTAGAAAACATGTTTAAATTACCATTCCAAATCAGAGACTCTGCATTCAATACACAAAATATTGCAAGTAAAAAACAAATTTAAAACCTAAATTATAGTTTTTTTGTGGTTTCAAAGTGTTTTCTAGATTTTTTATAAGGGTTTTTTTTATGATTTTCTAGGTTGGTTTTGCGGTTTTCTAAGTTGCTTTGAAATTTTTTTTTGGGTGGTTTTGTGATTTTCTAAGCTTTTTCAAAGGTGTTTTTGTGGTTTTTGTGGTTTTCGTAGTTTTTGTATGGTTGTTTTTTTCTTAATTAATTGGGTTTCATGGGTTTTGTACATGGTTGTTTTTTTTCTTTAAATTAATTTGTTACATTTTGCAAAAAAAATCAAAAAACAAAGACAAAGGATAGAGTACCTACCTTCGTTTGAGCCTTTGCGATGTTGGCGGGGTGGTTGGTGAGATTGTTTTGAATGCCCCATTGCTCGATTAAGCTCCAAAAACCTCGGTCGAGCTACTCTTAAACTCACAGTGGAGCTCCCGTGATTTGTGCAAATGGCGCGCACAGACTACAAGACTGGTATATATTAAAAAAAAGAAGGCTCGATCGATCCCTAAAGCTCAATCGAGTTCTATATCTTGATCGAGCCATTTATTTTTCCACCCAAACGTGCCCTCTTTCACGAAAAAGTGTAACCCAACTCCAGGCTTTCACCCTTGAGAAACTAAAGATTTTTGTGCATGGGTAAGCTCTGCATAACATATCAAAACTCTACTCACCATCATTGTGGTTCACTTACCTATAGCATATGGTGTTGTATTGGGATGTGAATGGATTTTTCTGCTTGATGAATATTTAATGAACAATGGAAGTTGTATGGTGCTACGAGATAAAAATGGAAGTTTCACTAAGATGCGTTGTGAACAATAGAAATTAGTTCCTTTGGAGAAAAAGGAAAATGAAAGAATACAATATTACATTGATAACTTAAAAATTTATTTGAAAATTAAGAGAAGCTCCTTTAAGACACCATAGAGGAGTTTTTCAATGATGCAGATTATACAGATTTTTTTAAATCACAAAATAAATCTAATTTTCAGGTTTGGAAGAAAAATTACTACGCCACATTGTAAGAAAAGAAGGGATTTACATACATTTAGAGCATGTCCAAGCTTTGATTGAATTAAAACAACTAATAAGTTTTAAAGCCTTATAATCCTTTTTGGTAAGATAAATTTTATTCAAATAATTTTTCCCAATTATTCCTCGATTGTGATGTCAATGAATAAATTGTTGAATAAAGATCGAGTGTTTGAATAGACTCTTGATGCACAATTTTTTTCTCAAATATAAAATTAGCCATTCCATTTGCTTCAATTGTGGTCAATTTTGACATTGAAAAAGATTTCCTTTTATATTCCTTGTCTTCAAATGAAACTATTGATGTTATATTAACTTGAAGTTGAGGTAGGAAGGAACAACATCCCATTTCTTTTATAAGGTTTGCAAGAACATGAATTAAAATATTCATCTATGGAAAAACAAGCATGTTCCCTTATGAAAGTTGTTATTTCAGAACACACACATTGTCATTGCATGCAATTGTCTATCTGTCATATCATCCCATTAAAATGATCTTATATCAACAACTGAAAGAAGGTAGATGGACTAATTGGTTGGCGAAATTGCAAGAATATGATATAGAAATAAAACCATTAAAAGTTGTGAAGCGACAAGGTTTATATAGGTTGGTTGGAGGAAATGAAGCACAATTGAACTAGTAAACATAGATTCACTTATTTTGAATAAAGAATCCTCTAACAAAGATTCCATAGTTTCAAGAACTAAATAACATAAAAACATCATTTTCTACTCGAAGTTTAAGCAATTTCCTATTTGAATGAAAGGAAAAGAAAGGAGATATTTAAAGTTGAAATCAAATCATTATGTATTGATTTCTAGAATCTTACTCCAAAGAAATTTTGAGGGTATGTTGTTAATATCTCTAAATCATTCAAAATTTGTTGAGATATTGAAGGAAGTGCATGAAGGTGTATGTGGTGGAAATCTTTCTCTAATGGTAACCATGCATAGAAACATTAGAGAAATATTTTATTGTCCTTCTTTATTCACATATGTGCATACATTTACAAGGAAATGTCTACCTTGTCATAAGTCCTCTAGGAAAAAAACAAAAGAGTAGTTATGCTCGTGAGGACCATTTTGATTAAAAGCACTTTTACAAATGGGAATTGGATTTTATTTGTCCCAGAAATCCAAAATATACCATGGAGCACTCTTATTTATTGACAAAAATTGACTACTTCATCAAATGGTTGGAAGTAGTAGCACTAAAGGTGATTGATTTAGAGCAACTCATACTATTTTTACAAGAAATATCCTATCTAGGTTCAACATTCTTAAGAAATTCATCATGGTAGTAATTTCATTTTCATTAGATCTAAATTCACATATTTTTGTGGAAAATTTGGGATAACAATGTGTCAATCTTCAAATTATTACCCAAGGGGAATGGGCTAGTAGAATCAACTAATAAATATTGAATAAATATTCTTAAGAAGATGATGTCCACAAACCAATGGAATTGGCACAAGAAACTAACTAATGTTTTGGGCCAATAGAATCACTCCAAAAAGAAGTAGGAAACATTCCCTATATTCTCTTGTCTATGGAAAGGTTGTGAGATTACCAATACACTCAATGATGAATGATTCTGACATAGCCACTGGAATAGAAGACAAAAGGGGTCACACCTTTGCAAACTCATTATTACTAGTTGATGTAGCTAGAAGAGCAAAGAGCACAAGTTGTAATAAACATACAAAAGAAAAATGAAGCAATGAAGAGATATTTTGACCAAACTTCTATAATGAAATAATTTAATGAGGTTCAAATCATTTTATTGTGGAACAAAGAAAAAAAACATCCTTTCATTCCAAGTTTGATATTTTATGGATTGACCCTACCAAATACATAAATAACATAAAACCATCATTTTCTACTCGAAGTTTAAGCAATTTACTATTTGAATGAAAGGAAAAGAAAGGAGATATTTAAAGTTGAAATCAAATCATTATGTATTGATTTCTAGAATCTTACTCCAAAGAAATTTTGAGGGTATGTTGTTAATATCTCTAAATCATTCAAAATTTGTTGAGATATTGAAGGAAGTGCATGAAGGTGCATGTGGTGGAAATCTTTCTCTAATGGTAACCATACATAGAAACATTAGAGAAATATTTTATTTCCCTTCTTTAATCACATATGTGCATACATTTACAAGGAAATGTCTACCTTGTCACAAGTCCTCTAGAAAAAAACAAAAGAGTAGTTATGCTCGTGAGCACCATTTTGATTAAAAGCCCTTTTATAAAATGGGAATTGGATTTTATTTGTCCCAGAAATCCAAAATATACCATGGAGCACTCTTATTTATTGACAAAAATTGACTACTTCATCAAATGGTTGGAAGTAGTAGCACTAAAGGTGATTGATTTAGAGCAACTCATACTATTTTTACAAGAAATATCCTATCTAGGTTCAACATTCATCACGGTAGTAATTTCATTTTCATTAGATCTAAATTCACATATTTTTGTGAAAATTTTGGGATAACAATGTGTCAATCTTCAAATTATTACCCAAGGGGAATGGGCTAGTAGAATCAACTAATACATATTTAATACATATTCTTAAGAAGATGATGTCCACAAACCAATGGAATTGGCACAAGAAACTAACTAATGCTCTGGGCCAATAGAATCACTCCAAAAAGAAGTAGGAAACATTCCCTATATTCTCTTGTCTATGGAAAGGTTGTGAGATTACCAATACACTCAAGGATGAATGATTCCGACATAGCCATTGGAATAGAAGACAAAAGGGGTCACACCTTTGCAAACTCATTATTATTAGTTGATGTAGCTAGAAGAGCAAAGAGCGCAAGTTGTAATAAACATACAAAAGAAACATGAAGCAATGAAGAGATATTTTGACCAAACTTCTATGATGAAATAATTTAATAAGGTTCAAATCATTTTATTGTGGAACAAAGAAAAAAAACATCCTTTCATTCCAAGTTTGATATTTTATGGATTGACCCCTACCAAATACATAAAGTTTGTGGTTTTAATTCTTATACACTCAAAAGTATAGTTGGAGTAAATGGGTAACACTTAAAAAAATTATTTTCATGAACATTTTTAGGAACTATATAATCAATATATTGTAGTTTGTTTTTCTCTATCATTGTTTATACTACTTCATATTTAAATGGTTTAATAGTAATTTCTTTGCCTTTTCTTATTTCTCTTTCTTTGATTTCATGCCCAAAGGGAAGAGCCTTCTGGATTCTCAACAACTCATAGGGATCTCTATCACATGATTGGAGCTGAAATGTCAATTCCCTTTCACGTTGAGCCTTTTTGCTACATCCTTTATTGCTTGTGGGTGCAGAAGGAAGAATGTTTTTTCCTCATCTTACTACCCTCCACACTAGACATGCACATCATACTCCTTTTTGCACCATTTATTAACAATTATACAATTATTCATTTTTATGACTCTGTTCTTACAATATGCAGAAAACTCCACACTCTGCATAACATATGATTTTCTTGTCGGTATCATACATAGAGGACCCCAAGGCAAGGGTACGCTTATTTTATTTCTCATTCTCATTTACTTACGATGCATATGAACCACATTAGCTTTCCTCTAAATTAACTTATCTTCACAGAGTCTCTTCTGCACATAGATTCTAAAGGTGATTTGTTGGAATTGCATGTTTAAGTTATGTAGTTTGTTTAATATGAATGTTGCAATGATTTTTCAGGGTGTTGAATCCGTTTATACAATAAAAAATATAATTAAACAATGAGAAGTTACATTCTCGTGAATAATTGTATCTTCAAATTCTCATGAAAAAGACAAAATGTAGACTGGTTAGACTACACCTAATCTAATGAACCTAGCATTAGTGTGTTTAATGATTTATATGATGAGATGTATATTGGTCCATCTAAAACACTTTTAAACAAGGCCGGCTGCGAAGCAGTGAGTCCCTGCGAATGCAAAAAATAGCAAAAACTGTTGCAGAAATGAAAGCAAAAACTGTTGCAGAAACGAAGGGAACGGTTCAGCTTCATCTGCCATCTCCAGCAACTTCTTGAGCAATGATACCAACGGACATCTCCAGCAGCAACTTCTTGAGCAATGATACCCGCTGCTGCCACCAAAGAATCAGTGAGAGTGGATTTTCCTGCGACACAAAAAAGCACCAAGCTCATAGTCAGACATTTTGAAAAATAAAATGATACCAAAGAATCAGTGAGTCTGCAGATACAGTGAATTTTCAGGTGCTCAATACAGATCCTATTAACGTTATATATTGAAAGTAATGACTGTGAGGGCTCTAAATCTTCATTAGGTCCCTGCTGTTGAGCGAAGAAAAAACACGATAGCCAGAGACTAGCAAGTCCCTTCCGCTGAGTGAAAAGTTAGTATTGCTTTCATTACTTGCTTTGTTGCTTGCCGTCGGTTCGGGGGAGCACCAAACTGCCTACTTTGAACGATCGCCAGATTCAAGAGATTGCCCATGTTCCCAACAGATGAGATTAAGCCATTGGGGCATGCTTGTTTACTTATGAGCACATCGATAAACCAGTCCAATTTAAAAAAACATTTTATTTTCGATGATCAAGCAGAAAGTCGATCACTACATGTACATGTATAATTTTAGTAGTTTGTTGTTAAATACAAAATATCTTTATATTATAATTATAACTAAACCTGTTAAATTTGACAAATTGTCCAGTTTTGAAAGTCCAATCTTAATGTTTAATCATTATTAACTCGGAAAAATTAACCTAAAAAGGCTCAACTGATAAGACTCAATCTTTAGACTCAATTGATAAGACAAAATGTAAAGATCATAGCATCGAACTTTTTCCACTTTGATGCCACCTGTACATCAAGTCAGTCCAGGAGCACTCAATCACAAAGACATATCATAAGATATGTTGCAGAAAGAAAACAAATGGAAATAGGTCCAATGAGATCGCAAGAACCTGGATCTGTCTTCGCCGAACCTGGATCCGAGTGAATGGAATTATTAATCAGAATGATACGTTGATGTTATATGAAAAATAAAACATAACCAGTAACCTAAGCAAGAGATATAACAATACATTGATAAATTAATGTAGGCCCAAAAATTTATTTAATTGTTTTGTAATAGCGAGCATGGAGCACCAAGACGCATGTACCACATGTGGAGAGCATGGCGCATGTATTACACGTGTTATAGGAGAAAGATTGTGTTCTAGCTGGCTTCTATCCGATAGTACCCGCCTGTGGTCTACTCAAAGGTTGCCCAAGGATAGTTAGATTGATTCAAAGCTTGCAAGGGACTAAAGATCTATTTCAGAAGGCAATGGGATAGGCCACTTGAACCAGCAGTGGCCATCTCACAAAGTACCAGCGGTATACCAAACAACCTGGCAAACAACCTGGCATTTCAGGTGCAAAATCAAAGCGAGTAGTTCCACCAGATGCAGCAAGTTCCAGAAGCAGGAGCAATGCCACCACAGAGGTTACAGACGCTGGGACAGAAGCAAAGGTAGCTCGTAAAGTAAGACATTCATGGACGACACAGAATTTGTACTTGGTGAAACTTTCTAGAGCCCTAACAAGCGTTAGTCGCACTCGACTGACAAATGGTCTGCTCTCGATCGCAAGATGAAGGTTTAGTGGATGGTTCAGATCTATCCCTCTACGATTAGGGCAACTGACATACCCCACCGTCTGTCCAAACCCTCATTCCATTATTTCGTCGACTGTGAAGTCGCTCTACAATTTGGTGATTTGTCTCTAACTTCAGCGATTTCCCACTTCTCCTACAAGGAGGTAAGTGCTCCTCTAAATGGCAAAGATCCATCTTCTTACATTTATTTCATGGCTGCAGTGCTTTATACTTGCATACAAGGAGAAGCAAGGGTTTTCTGACTGTGCTTTAAGTCAATAATGAATTCAAGGGTTGTTCTGAGTTTTCCAATTGTACCTAAAGTTAATAGATTTGTTGTTGTTGTATTCATTTCTCCCTTTTCTTTTACTACAGGTCAGGTGAATCTGCGTGCCCAATGTTGGCTTATGTCTGAAATTCGATTTGGTCCTCAATGGCATAATTTTTTTGTTTTCAAGGTTTGCGGACCCTTATGTTCCAGCTCACGTGAGGGTTGCCGAAATCTTGTTTCTGAGTTCAGGTCCTTTCACCCGACTCTTGAGCTTTTCTGGTTTTTTCCCATTCCTCTGGACATTGTTTTTAGGAAATCTCTCACAGAAAAGTGTGCTAAGTTTATGTACAAGGTTCCAGTGAATTTTGTTTTTAGTTATAAGCAAGGGTTTTCTGACTGTGCTTTAAGTCAATAATGAATTCAAGGGTTGTTCTGAGTTTTCCAATTTTACCTAAAGTTAATAGATTTGTTGTTGTTGTATTCATTTCTCCCTTTTCTTTTACTACAGGTCAGGTGAATCTGCGTGCCCAGTTGGCTTATGTCTGAAATTCGATTTGGTCCTCAATGGCATAATTTCTTTGTTTTCAAGGTTTGCGGACCCTTATGGCCCAACTGGGTATCTGTTCCAGCTCACGTGAGGGTTGCCGAAATCTTGTTTCTGAGTTCAGGTCATTTCACCCGACTCTTGAGCTTTTCTGGTTTTTTCCCATTCCTGTCGACATTGTTTTTAGGAAATCTCTCACAGAAAAGTGTGCTAAGTTTATGTACGAGGTTCCAGTGAATTTTGTTTTTAGTTATATTAAGGGTTTCTAAGTTTTTTTTTGAAAATACTGCAAAATGTTTTTCTATACCCTACAGTTCTAAAGCCAGTGAACTAAACGGGTGAAAAGCTGCCGCTGCTATTGATGTTCAATTTAGTTCCCGCATGTTTTTTGTATAAAGAATTCTAATAGTAAGTGGATTTCATGTTCTTAAATAAAATATGTTGTTGACAGATCTTGTTTTTTACTGAAATTCATCTTATATCAAAATTTAACATCATAAGATCAACCTCGGATTCATGGATTTACTTTGCTGAACCATTATGTTTTGGCAGGCAGGTTAGGACTTACCACATGCTATTCAGGCTGGCCGCAACTATTCAGGCAGCGGCTACTGCTGTTGAGGAGCAGAAATCTGCTGCTCAGAAGCAGATGGACCATGCAGTTATAATGAAACTACTATTCGATTTGCCGCTCGTCAGGCAGCGGCTACTGCTGTTCAGGAGCAGAAATCTGCTGCTCAGAAGCAGATGGACCAAGCAGTTATAAAGAAAAAGAAGAAAACCCTTCCACTGGGCAGAAGAGCCTGAGCCTCTATACGGCCAAGCCTCTTAGCGACAAGCAAGCGGAACTGGACGTTGTCTGGGCGGAAAATGAAGGCTGAGGAGTTCCTTAGAAGCTACAATGAATATAAAGCAAAGCACAGCTGCGCTGCATCATCCACCTGTAACACATGCAAAGACACTTGTAATTACCTGCGATTGCTAATGAACGAACTTATGATTGCTAATGAACGAACTTATGATATGTTGCTTGTAACTACCTGCCAATCTCACACATTTAACGTTTCAAACTAATGTTAGCATTAAAACAAAACCGTTTACAGTTAGCCAAAATGCAGCAGGCGTAGAACTGATATAAGCCATGGTCGGGCCTCTTCCGCCTCGGGAAGAGGCCAAATAAGATAGCAGTCCTTCGGCATCCTGGCGGGGAGGGCAGACAGCCTTGAAACTTTGATCTAACCTTGATCTAACCGCGATCTAACCGCCGTATAACAGACAAGGAAAGGGGTGAAGTAATGCTAAGTAGGGGTCATATCGATTACTATAGTCCCTGCCGGATGCCAGATGGTAGGGACTAATAAGGTGGTATATATTCCAACATATAAAACATTAAATTCACTATTAAGAAATACTTATTAATAATTAAATACACTATTAAGAAATACATATTAATAAATGAACATATTTGTTAGAAAGAGTATATAAAAATGATCTACCAATAGTGAAATATTCTATAGAATTTAGCTAGAAAAGATACTTATAATTATGAAAAAATATTAATAGCCCCAAAAAAACCAAACCAATCTATATATAAATAGGAAAGAGATATATATTTAAAAATGTATTAATTTAAAAAAATAAGTTAATTATATTAAGAGATATATATTTAAAAATGTATTAGTATTAAAAAGATAATTCAATTAGCCCATGGGGCTTTGAATTGACAGTGAATGGGTGCATTGTTAAGACACTTCTTGCGATAGGTCACTGGTTCAAATCCCCGTGGGTGTTTACTTACCAAAAAATAAAAAATAAAAAGATAATTCAATTAAATCAAGTAAAATATTAACCGTGTATAATATCCTTTTCAAGAGAAGAATCTGAGCTCACTACTGGTTTGAATAAACTAAATTATAAGAATTTTTCTCAGTTTTCACTGTGTGAAGAAAAACAAACCACTCACTGCGGGTTTGAATAAACTAAATTATAAGAATTTTTCTCGATTTTCACTGTTGAAGAAAAACAAACCACTCAAATGCTTTTTCAAAAAATCACCACAGAGCCATATACACTTGTGCTTCAACGCTCATTTCAATAAATGGGGCAGTTTGGTACAGTTAGCAATAAGCTTCTGGAACGAACTCAAATCGTGCTTAGCTGCGTCAGGCCATGTATTCTTTTTCAACTCATAACAACCATCATAACCATCCTAAGTCAGAATGAATCTCCTCGACTTCCATACACATGCAAATGTTTAGATCCTCAAGTTTTTTAAGATTACAATGCCCCTCTTAGTAGAGTACAAACAAATACTAAATCTCGCTGGCAGTTCTCACCTGATCATTGCGACTTATGATGGAGATACGTTGCTGGCCGGGACAATGACCATAATTTAACTCGAATATTTATGTTTCCCACACAGCCTTATGTATTCAAGTCGAATTAAATTCCTGAAGCTCCTGGAGGTTTGTCGAGCACCGAAAGGACTGTGGAAGGAAGCGCTTGAAGAGTGCCACACTCTCAGAAATCGGCATTTTGGAGATTTGTACGCACTTGCAGACGTATACATTCTGACATATGGAGGTTTGTCGAGCACCAGATGGAATGGTTTGTCAAATGCTTTCTGACTGCCTCACCCTGGCAGATAGAGATCTCGGAGAATTGTTAAGAACTGGAGGGAATCTGGAAGAGCTTGCATTCTGCTACACCCTCTGAGATCGAGTACTTGCAGGTTTGTCAAACACCCAAAGGAATCTGGAAGTGCTCGCATCTCGCACCATGAGAGATCGAGTTTTTGGAGGTTTGTCAAACACCCAAAGGAACCTGGAAGTGCTCGCAGACGGTTGCACCCTGAGAGATCGAGTTCTAGGAGGTTTGTCAAACACCCAAAGGAATCTGGAAGTGCTTGCAGACTGTGGCACTCTGTGAGATAGAATTCTTGGAGGTTTGTCAAACACCCAAAGGAATCTGGAAGTGCTTCCAGACTCGAGGAACCTTTTAGAGAGAGTTTTTGGAGGTTTGTCAAACACCCAAAGGAATCTGGAAGTGCTTGCAGATTGTGGAACCGCGTGAGATAGAATTCTCGGAGGTTTGTCAAACACCCAAAGGAATCTGGAAGTGATTGCAGATCCCTGCACAGTGTCAGACGGAGTTCTTGGAGGTTTGTCAAGCAACCAAAGGAATCTGGAAGTGCTTGCAGACCTCTGCAGCCTGTGAGACAGAGTACTTGGAGGTTTGTCAAACACCCAAAGGAATCTGGAAGTGCTTGCAGACCTCCGCAGCGTGGAAGACAGAGTACTTGGAGGTTTGTCAAACACCCAAAGGAATCTGGAAGTGCTTGCAGACTGTCGCACCAGAGATCGAGTTCTTGGAGGTTTGTCAAAGACCCGAAAGCATCTGGCAGCGATTTGAGGTTATGACTCGTAACCACAATCTTTTCGATGTGCATCAGCCGCCCAATGGACTTTGGAAACTTGAAAAGAGGAGCAGAAATCCGTAACTCCCGCAACTCCAGAGGTGCCTGAAACCCGACGTTTTTATTTGAATTTAAGATATGATCACTTTTCATCTACAAAATGCTCGGTATACTAATAGCAACAGTAATCTACTATAAATCAGAGCAGAGAAAAAACAAAGAACGAGCTTTGACCTGAGACTCTGCTTGCCAGAGTTTTTTCAATTCGTATCCCGCCACTTCTAAAACTCTTAGATTCTTCATCGGAATCCAGGGAGGCAGGCAAGAGTAGGGACAGTTGTTCCAGCGTAACCATTTCAAGTTTGGCGACTCAACCCTCCTCAATATGTTTTTTAGATTACCTTCTTCAGTTGCAACAAGTTGCAAGTTCCTGAAACTATATGGTGCACGGTCGATCAGCTTCCTCAGACTTTTGAAACATGACCATTTTTCTTCTGATTCTGGGCTCTTATAGTATTCAACAAGGCGAGGAACCGTCCTAATACCGCGCACCTCCGTTATTACCTGTGCGTAACAAAGAAACAACATACAAATGAAAGAGAGTAACAGGATCTCTTCTTGCTTCTGTTGAACAGAGAAACCTTAAAGTTTAATGAAAAATTCAAGCACTTACAGAAGATTGCTGCCACAAATCACCAATGTGCTTGGTTGGTCGCCAAAGATGACGCAACGGCCTTTCCTCATCCGCAATTTCTCTTCCCAAATCTCGCAGCTGATCGTGCATTTTTATGGTATTTCCATCCACTTCGACAAGGCACTTTCCCTTCAGATTTAGAAAGCCCATCAAACCATTCCAACCTGATCCATCCCATATTCGGACGGCCATATGCCTGTCTTCTCCATTGAAATAACAGGCAATGTCTATGAATATTTGTTTTTCTTCTGCCTCCAGTGCATCGTAACTTATCTTAAGCCTCTCTCGAATCTCACTGGGAAGTTTGACTTGACGAAGTGCATCCAATTGGCGTTCCCAATAAGATATGTCATTCTTTCCATAAACAAGTGCCCCAAGCACTCTCAAAGACAAAGGCAATCCATTGCAGGCCTTGCAAAACTCATCTACTAGACATTCAAAACCTTGTGCTGGATAAGGCTGAAAGAAGGCATGCGAACAAAAGAGCTGTCTGGAGTGTTGTTCATCGAGACCTGTTAAGTAATATATTGATGACTCCTCTATTCCTGAATGTGTGAGAACATCCTTGGAGCGAGATGTAATCAAAATCAAGCTATCGGAATGCAAAAATTCCTTTACTGGCAAAAGTGCTTTCAACTGATGTGCATCATCTACATCGTCTATAAATATTATAGCATGTAAAGATGAAAGGTGCCTTTTGAGTATTTGTATACCTTCTTCAATGCCATATATTTTTTCAGTGATGTTAGTCAAGCCCTTGAGAAGTTGGCTCTGCAAGAAAATTAAAGATTCTCGAGCTGCAACCTCTCTGACATCATATAAGACGCAGGATTGCTTGAAATTGCAACTCTTCCTGTTGAAGAGTTCTTTGGCAAGCGTTGTCTTGCCAACTCCACCCAACCCAACAATCCCCAGAACCCGAGCCTTGTCATTCTTCTGATGCTGCTGCTGCAATAGCATCTTGTTTTCAAAATCTTCTACTTTTAATTGTAGACCAGTTGGGTGATCAGTCACATACAAGGCCTTCTTTCCCCGGTTTCTGCTGTTTTTGAGCACGCATTCCACGACTTTCTCCAACAGCTTCACCTCGTCACTGGAAATTGGCAACCAAACAAAACAAAACAAAACAAACAAAACCGCCTCTTTATTGTAAAATTTAATACAAAACGTGAAGTGTATATCAATGCCAATTAGATTAATTAATAATAGGGAAGGGAGAGTTAAGAGTTCCAACCCATTATAGGCGTCGAGTTCGAAACCGACTCTGTTTGAGACGTCGTGGAGCGCATTTCTCCAGTTTTCAAGAGTTTGGCCGTCGTATCTGCCTGTCTGCTCATGTTTAGCAAGGGCTTGAGCATACCTTCCATCTTTGGCCCATCGAGGCTCAGAAGGCTTCACTTTATAAAATACAGGGATTATGATATCCTCGGACTTTTTCCATATAAGAAGCAACTCATTCAAACACCAAGTTGAGTCGGCATATCCAGGCGAGAAAATGATTATTTGGACATAGGCGCTTCTGATGGCGTCTTCAATTTGAGGATTTATGCTCTTGCCCGCCTGCAATTCTTCCCTGTCGAGGAAAGGTTGCAATCCATGTGCATGAAGGTCACGGTAGAGATGGCCAGCAAAGGAGTTTTTAACATCGGGACCCCGATGACTGATAAAGACATCGAAGTTGTAGTTTGGGTAAGTATTGGAGGTGGAGGGGGTATCAACTGCTGAAGTAACGGTGGGCGTTTGCAGGTCCGCCATTGAAGACAAGTGCAAGTAAGAAGGAAAACACAGAGTGATAGATTAAGAACTGCAAACGAAAACACAGAGTTATAGATATTGAAAGAAAACACAGAGTTCAGGAGCTGTTAAATAATTCAATAAATGTCAAATCATAAAAGTGGAGGTATTCTAATGAGGAAAGGTAAATAAATTTAATAAATTTATGAATTAAAAATCAACGGTGAAGAAATAAGAACAAAAATAAATAAATGTCAAATCACAAAAGTGGAGCTGTTAAATAATTCAATAAATGTCAAATCACAAAAGTAGAGCTGTTAAATAATTCAATAAATGTCAAATCACAAAAGTGGAGGTATTCTAATGAGGAAAGGTAAATAAATTTAATAAATTTATGAATTAAAAAGCAACGGTGAAGAAATAAGAACAAAAATAAATAAAGGTCAAATCACAAAAGTGGAGCTGTTAAATAATTCAATAAATGTCAAATCACAAAAGTGGCGCTGTTAAATAATTCAATAAATGTCAAATCACAAAAGTGGAGGTATTCTAATGAGGAAAGGTAAATAAATTTAATAAATTTATGAATTAAAAATCAACGGTGAAGAAATAAGAACAAAAATAAATAAATGTCAAATCACAAAAGTGGAGCTGTTAAATAATTCAATAAATGTCAAATCACAAAAGTGGAGCTGTTAAATAATTCAATAAATGTCAAATCACAAAAGTGGAGGTATTCTAATGAGGAAAGGTAAATAAATTTATGAATTAAAAATCAACGGTGAAGAAATAAGAACAAAAATAAATAAATGTCAAATCACAAAAGTGGAGCTGTTAAATAATTCAATAAATGTCAAATCACAAAAGTGGAGGTATTCTAATGAGGAAAGGTAAATAAATTTATGAATTAAAAATCAACGGTGAAGAAATAAGAACAAAAATAAATAAATGTCAAATCACAAAAGTGGAGCTGTTAAATAATTCAATAAATGTCAAATCACAAAAGTAGAGCTGTTAAATAATTCAATAAATGTCAAATCACAAAAGTGGAGGTATTCTAATGAGGAAAGGTAAATAAATTTATGAATTAAAAATCAACGGTGAAGAAATAAGAACAAAAATAAATAAATGTCAAATCACAAAAGTGGAGCTGTTAAATAATTCAATAAATGTCAAATCACAAAAGTAGAGCTGTTAAATAATTCAATAAATGTCAAATCACAAAAGTGGAGGTATTCTAATGAGGAAAGGTAAATAAATTTAATAAATTTATGAATTAAAAAGCAACGGTGAAGAAATAAGAACAAAAATAAATAAATGTCAAATCACAAAAGTGGAGCTGTTAAATAATTCAATAAATGTCAAATCACAAAAGTGGAGGTATTCTAATGAGGAAAGGTAAATAAATTTAATAAATTTATGAATTAAAAATCAACGTTGAAGAAATAAATCTTCATTTTCAGAATAGCAAAGTAAATTTATGAAAGAAAAATAAGTAGGAAAGAAAAGAATATTTACTTTAGATTATATAATTGTTGAGTTTTGCTTATATTAATTGTTATAATATTACAATGATTTTTAAGTTATATTGGTTTTAAAGATATTATATTTTTTTTTTCAAAGTATATTCATGAAAAGATAAAGATTTTTCAATCTTTATGTTAATTTTTGTATGTTTGGGGATAGATTCAACATGTTTTCAAGCCCTTTTTGTATATTTTTTTTTGTTTATAAGTTTGGCAAGACTATATTTTCTTCATGTTCATTATATCACCTCGAAGAGTAATGAGTATACCAGCGAGCTTGGCTCTTCACAGCCAACAACTTCTAAGCATTCTTCAAGCTTATTAATGTAAATGCCAAAAAGGGTAGGGGATAGGGGACTCCCTTGCTTAACACAATGTTGCATTTAATATCAGTAGACCAACATTCGGTGGTCTTAAGCTTGGCAATAACATTCTCTTATAATCTAATAACAACAACCCTTAACTCGGGTTGAACCATTATCTCATCGAGCTTTTGCCATAACTTTTCTCGAGGAACCATGTCGAAAGCTTTTCTAAAGTCAACAATACAACAAAAGAGATTAGTCTTACTGTTGCGACAATCCTTGGTAATGGTCCTAAGAGTGATAAGGTGGTTGATCGTAGAGTGATGCCTCCCAAAACCAGCTTGCCCAACGGCTCTTTTACCATAGATTTCAAGCCAGATGTTAATCTTCTTTTCTAGAATGAGACCATACAACTTGGCTAAAATGTGGATGATCATGATAGTCCTATAGTTAGAGTGAACTTTTTTTATCCCCACTTTTAAATATAGGCATCATAAGGCTTTGCGTCCACAACTTGGGGAAGTCATGTTTAACTTACAAGTTGAGGAGATTGTGCAAGTGTGGGGCGAGGATGGACCTTCCAATTTTGATAATTTCAGCTTGGTACCCTTCAATATCCCTAGCTTTCCTGTTAGAAAGTTTCTTAATCCCAGGTTCCACGTCATCCAAAGAAAAGGTATCTCCCTCTATAGGAGTGCTTCTGATGTAGCCCATGGTGTCTAAGGAGTCATACATATTCCTAAGATAGACATCCCATTCCTTTAAGGGGCTCAGATTATTTTCTTGTTAGAAAATTATATATTACAGAGCAATGGAACACATAAAATATTGCAGAAATATAAACACAAAAAACGCATAAAACAAGAGAGACACAGATATATGTGGTTCACCCAGTTTGGGCTACGTCCACAGAGAAACAGTCAGTCATTATTTTATTATATTATCCATCAAACTGAAGAAATACAACCTACAGCAGATCCGCTGTAACACCCTCTTCGCTCTCAATCTCCTCTCTCTTCCTCACTCAGAATACAAAGATACATAGACACAATACAATTCCCTCATATATAGTGAGGGGTTGCCTTCTAGGGCAAAAAACCCTAAACTAAACATAACTTCTACTGTCAGATCATCCGCCTAATGAATGGCCCAGATTGACTAGAAATTACTATACCTTTACAAGGCAATTTTACATATGTTTTTAGCTTTCGGTGCGCTGCCCCCCGAGCCCCCGCCGGGGGACTGCTAGATCCCGGACCCCCAGTCGAGGGGGGATTAGCCCCCCTGAACCCCCGCGAGGGAGACAAGTCCCCCCCACGTGGTGGGGTGTACAGTCTTCCTAGGGTATACATCCGGTTGAGACCTTTGAATACAAAAAATAATCATGGCCTACACCCAACAATCTCCCACTTGGAGACCGATTATAGCAACTCCACCGCTGCTTCATTTGCTAGACAATAACTCCACTTTGGACCTGGTTGTTTCTCATCTTCTTCATCATACTTGAAGACCAATTGAAACTGAGCAGATTCTCAGTTTCTCCCTGGTTACAACTTTTATTAGCATATCTGCAGAATTCTGGCTAGTGTGTATCTTTTCCAGCTTCAACTGTCCATCTTCCAATGCTGACCATATGAAATGGTACTTGAGCTGTATATGTTTAGTCTTGGAATGAAATGCAGAGTTCTTTGCAAGATGTATGGCACTCTGGCTGTTACTGTATAACCTGCCCAACTCCTGCTTCTTACCTAATTCATCCAGAAACCTTTGTAACCAAATCATTTCTTTACTAGCCTTTATAGTAGCAACATACTCTACTTCTGTTGTTGAAAGTGCAACAACACTTTGGATTTTTGAAACCCAACTGACAGTTGTTCTACCTACAGTAAATACATATCCTGTAGTGCTCCTCCTGTTATCTCTGTCACCTGCCATATCTACATCAACATATTCCTGTAGAGCAATGTTTGAATGACCAAAGCATAATGTTTGATTTATGGTACCTCTCAAATACCTGAGAATCCACTTAACTACCATCCAATGTTCTTTTCCTGGATTGTTCATGTACCTGCTTACAACTCCCACTGCATGTCCAATATCATGCCTTGTGCAAACCATTGCATACATTAAGCTTCCAACTGCTGATGTATATGGAACTTTAGACATATGAGCCATTTCTTCCCGAGTCTTGGGACACACCTCCTTACTTAATTTGAAATGGCTAGCCAAAGGTATACTAACTGGTTTTTCATTCTGCATATTAAACCTTTTCAACACCTTTTCTATGTACTCACTTTAATACAATGTTAATTTGCGATTCTTCCTGTCTCTAGTTATTCTCATACCAAGGATTTGTTTTGTAGCACCCAAATCCTTCATTGCAAATGAGTTTGCCAATTTCCTTTTGAGCACATTTATTTCCTGTATGTTAGAACCTGCAACAAGCATGTCATCTACATACAATAACAATATAATATAGTTGTCATCATTTTGCCTTTTGAGATAAACACAATGATCAGAGTGGCACCTAGTATAACCTTGTTCAGACATAAACCTGTCAAATTTTAGATACCACTGCCTTGGAGCCTGTTTTAAGCCATACACGCTCTTCTTCAACCTGCACACTAGTTTCTCATTCCCTTTTACCTCATATCCTTGTGGCTGCTACATATATATCTCTTCCTCCAAATCCCCATGGAGAAAGGCTATCTTTACATCTAACTGCTCAAGATGCAAATCTTCAGCTACTACTAGACTTAGAATAGTTCTGATTGAAGTCATTTTCACAACAAGAGAAAATATCTCATCAAAGTCTATACCCTTTTTCTGTACAAACCCTTTCACCACAAGTCTAGCTTTATACCTTTTTCTACCTTCATCTTCTTCCTTTAGCCTGTAAACCCATTTATTCTATAATGTTGTTTTACCTGCAGGCAACCTGACTAAGTCCCAAGTCTGGCTATGTGCTAAGGAGTCCATCTCTTCTCTCCCACTTCTTCCTCGTTTCTACCTACATTGCTTCTTCATAACGTTCTAGTTCACCAGAATCAGTCAACAATACATAATATAATGAAGGAGAGTATCGTTCAGGGGGTCTACTTATCCTAGTAGATCTTCTAACACCACTTTCAGGTGTTTGAGGTGCTTGTTGCTGTTGTGGTTGTTGTTATAGCTGTTGATCATTATGATTTTCAGGCACCATCACTTTTCCTGTGATACCAGTTTCCTTAATTGTAGCACAACTTACTATTTTTAGCAGTTTTTCGAATCCTGAACTTCTGGAGCCGTTTTGAGGCCCTAAACAACGTTTTTTGGGAAAACTAGGAGCAACATGGGTCCATGAACCTATGCTGCTCTTCCCAAAGTTGTAGTTCTCGGATAGATCTTTCTAACGAGATATTGTGCGCGTCAAACGAAGATCATATGCCAAAGTTACGACCCGGGGAAGTTGATGTACCAATTTACCCAAACGGGGCCCACAGTTTGGCGTTTCATCTTCTAGGTCAGGTTTTTGGATGTTTAGGGTTTTCCATTGTTTCTCAACAATAAATAGGCCTTCGAGCCTCATTATAAGACAGTTCAGAGGCATGTAGCCGCCACATCTCTTCTCAGATATAAGCTACCATTGCCCTAGCTGGTTTATTTCCATTATTGTTTGTAAGCGTATTTCAGTATTTTACATTAATTAAATGAAGTATTATTTCCGCTGCATATCTGTGTTTGTGGTTATCTCTGTAATTTGTTGTGTTCCTATTTAAATCCAGATCAGTAGGCCAAGAAGAAACAAACTTGTTCTTTGGATGGGTCTTAGTGCACTTTGGAATCCCAAGAAGCATTTTTTTAAACAAGGACACAATATTTCTTAGTGCATTTTGGACTACATTGTGGGAGAAGCTAAACATGAAGTTGAAGAGGTCTAAAACATTCCATCCATAAGAAAATGAGAAAACATAAGTAATCTATAGGACTTTGGTGTAGCTTGCGAGGAGTTACAATATGAAGCATAAAAAAGACTTGGGATGAAAATCTAGTATATATACATCACCCTTATAACAGAGCAATCCACATGTCTATTGGTAAGTCCCTATTTGAAGCTTGTTTTGGATATTTTCCACCTTCTCTAGATATTGCATATGGGAAATAAGGAGGAGTGAGGGAGGATCTTACAAGAGATGTCTCAAAGGTAGAAAAAATTATTGAGAAGATTAGATAGATCCATCTACAAGTGCAAGAGACACTAAAAAAGTCACAAGAAAAATACAAGCATAATCAACACAAGACAAAGAAGTCACTCAAAGTGGGAGGAAAAGTATGGTTATAGTTGAACAATGTGAAGCTAAAGATTCTTAGTAATAAAATCAATTCTTTGCAATATGGTATGTTTAAGATACTGAAAAGGGTGGGAGATAATGCCTATACTCTAAGTCTACCCCCACACATGTGCATTTACTTTGTGGTTAATGTGCAAAATATGAAACTCTATGACCCTTCCATGTGAGATTAGTAAGAGAAACAAGTCTTACCTTTTGTAGAGCTTTTAACAATAGATGCTCGGGAAAAGTTGACAGAGGATATGGTTTTGCATAAGTGATCTAAAACTATAAGACAAAAGAAATATAACCTTTGGTAGATTAGGTTGAAAGGACAACTTCCATGCAAGGTTAAATGGTATACCAAGGAGAAGGTAGAGGATAAATTTCCTCACCTCATTCAATAAAAGATTTTGGGGACCAAAAGCCTCCCAAAATGGGAAAGTATGATCTAGATTAGATCATCATATTATTTTCCATCCATCTTGATGTTTTCAGAGTGGAAAAATTGGAGGAATCAACTCTTAGGACCATTTTTACTAGCAAGTCCCACTCTGGCAAATTAGGGTTTTAAAATTTACATAGGTAGTTTGAGGCATTCCTAAATCTTTTTTGGGTCCAAAAAATCTCGCTTATGTAGACCCCATGTCATTGTTCTATGCTTAAATACCTTCCCAACGATGTAATAAAGACCTAAAATGGAATCCATATGCAAACATTGTCCTAGCCAGAAGTAAACCTTCTTATTTTGATCACAATGATGCAAAAGGATGCCACGTTAGCCCCATTACACATGGAAAATGGGCTAGCCATGTGAACATGATGAAGAAGACTCTAGAAGAGTCAATATTGTAACTCTAGTTAAGGGTTGAAAGAGTCAAACTTAACAACTAGTAGGTTATTGAGCTATGTTATAATTGGGCTATTAGGAGGAAAAAGGGTTCCATTCTATTCGAGTGTATTTTGTGCCTTAGATGAGTAGAGTTGTTGAGATTGGATAGGGAGAGAGAAAACATAGTGGCCACATGTCTCACTCTTTTAGATTTGCACCATTTCCATTCTAAGAAAGAGAGAGCATAACAACCTCACCTTCTGACTAATTTTTATCTTATAAAAGTTTCTTAGAGTATATATTGTGTCATTGTGATTTGGAAGTGTTCGGTTTTTACTATTCTCTTTTTTTCCTATTTCATATATTACATTTATCATTAAAATAATAATTTAACAAATCTAGAAATCTAAACAAAAATTAACCCTCGTAACAAAATTTCAAATTTTCAATAAATTTTATATCAAACAATAAAATATCCACCATAATTTATAAATCAATCATCACAAATCCTAAATCCATTTTATTTAACACAAATGTTAGAGTCATACATTTTCAAATATATAAAATAACTCACCAAATTTTATTTTAACCTTATGTTTGAAAAATAACTAATATAATTTTATTTTAATCTTATATTTAAAATACTTAAAAGTGAAAATTTCTTATCAACATAATTATTTTTTACAAATTTCAAATTTTAGAAAATTAGTCTAGATAAATTTAAACTTTAATAAATATTGAAAAGTTAAAAAATATTTTTACAAATTTTAAAAAATTATATGAGATAAATTTAAACTAGTTTATAAATCATTTTAATAAATATTGAAAGGTTCAACAAATACTTGTTATTGCTTAGCTGGGCTTCATCTCGCCATTTTTGTTGGGTAAAGTTAGGCGCACTGTATTTTGTTTGTTTATTCTATTTTCCAGTCAACAATTACATATTCAAAACCATGTGTGAAAATAATTACCTAAACATATTATTTGTTACATACCAATAATTGCTTATTCACTTTTCTAGTCAACACCTACATATTTAAAAAGAAATGAAAACTCATGTAACAAAATAAATAGGAATTACCTCTATCATGTTTGTTAGGAATTAGCAAGTGTAAACTTTGACTCCGAAAATAAATAAGAATTACCTCAACATGTTTGGAGGCTAGTCATTCAAATGCACCATGATAGATGTTGTTTGGAGGCTAATAATTCAAATGCAGATATTGTATAAATAATTAGCAAATCTAAACTTTGACTCCATAAAGTTGAAAAAGAGATTAATAAATTACTACTTTAAATGAATATGTGTATACTTCTATTTTAATTTATATTAATTATTAAAGAGTTCATTATTTGTAGGGTCTTTTATTTAACTAAATTTCCTTTTAAATATTAATTGACTTATAATTTTTATAATATTTTTTTTTTATCTGAATACCCATTAAAAAATATTTTATATATTTTCAAGATATTGATTCTAGGTATTACTAACTATATTATTAAATAATTTTGACCCCAGTCCTAAGTCAAATTAGCCGTTGGTCAAGTTAGCCGTTGGAGGCTCTGTTCGGACTATTTAACATGCTAAGTTGGATCTGTTTCTTCAACTTGTCCTGACGATGAACCACACTAGTTGGTTCGAAACGCGTCGACAAATGGTATTCCATGTGATTTTCGCCGAAAAATCTCTCACAAACTTTATATTAATTATATTATTAAATTTTTTATTTTTTATTATTTTTATAAGTGAAGTTTTCTATGTGATTTTTTTTAAATGAATATGAGTAAAGTTTTATTTTAATTTATATTAAATTTATAATTATTTTTATAAATGAAGTTTTTTATATGTGAAAATTTTCGTTAGAGTTATAATATCAAATTCATCATATTATTTATAAAAAATAAATTTGAACAGAAAATATTTATCATGTTTTTTAATTACATGAAATAAATCTAATTAATAACTATAAGTAAAACTTTTATATTTACTTTTATATATATATATAGATTGATAAATGAATATTTTATATGTAAATCATAAATATTAGAGAAGTATTTAACTATTACATATTTTAGAGATTGTGATTAGAATTTTGTATATTTTTTTGGATCAAATTTTAATTTTTTTGTTATTCAAATCAGATTTTTAAATATATATATAAATTCAACATCTTACAAATAAACTACACCAATATTATCGTCTATGTACCATTATTAGATCATCGTACTAATTTGTTAAATATTTAATAATAACAATAAATAGATAACAACACACAAAACATACCAGACAGCAGCGGCTCATTATAATATATTTTAAAACATTTGATAATAGCAATAAGCATATGCTAACATATAATTTTATAAAACATACCAGATACTGTGTTTAGAAATTAAAAAATAGGCTGTAGTGACCCAATTAACTTAATTCACAGGATTATAAGGATACATTTATCTTAATTTAATTCAAGTGGTTGCAGATTTCTCAGAGTCACGGACTCAAAATAAAATATCCATATTTGCATGTACCCCCGCCACACGAATTCAAATGATCTAACTCTTTTTTGAATTTTCTTTCACATACCTTTCAAGCCTGGACTTCTATGGAGATTCAATTATCTGTATGTTACGTAAGTGTTCAAAACATCGTTAGAATAGATTGGGCGTCAGCGCCATCACAAATGACCGGGAGAAACGCTAGGACCAAATCATAATGATTTTAGAATAAAATAATATTAGTTTTATATGGCTGGAAAATTTATTATAATTTAATTGCTATATTAGTAATGAAGAAAGTCATTGTTGATTGTTATTTTTTTCCGGTGAGGAATTTTTTTCCAGTAAGAAATTTTTTTTTGTTTTATATTATGTTAAAACAGTACATAATTATGAAGAACAGATTTCTCTGCTATAATTACAAATATATCACAGAATAATCAAAGGGATGTTAGGCTCTAGATATGTCACAGGACATTTACATATTCTGTAATTCAGTATATAGTTGGCATTCCTCATGTGTTTCCTTTATAGTTACTGAACCAAAATTTGTACAAAATTTTAAATTTGAACTTATCTGTATTGAAGTTCTGCCTTTTTTATATAGTCTTCCGTGTCCTATCCTAGCAACTTTAGACTTACATAGTCTTTGGTGTCCTATCCTCACAGCGTTAGACTTTCTACTTCTGTCTCGTCTTCTCCCATTTTGATCATGATATACATTTCTTCTTCTGTGGCTATTCATCCTTTCTTCAATAAATCATCGATTGTTTTGTTATGTGTCCTGTTAATGTGCTAAATGGATGGTTTCTCAAAGGAGTTCCATATGTTTTTTAATCTCTGTCTCATCCAGCCTCGTAGGGAAACCTGTTGGATATTGTTCTTTCCATTTATATGATCTATTAAGCATTTGGAATCCCCAAAAATTTGTACTCGAGGGATATCCAAAAACTTAATAAACCATAATAAACCCCAAAGAGCAACAACCTCTGCCTTCATGCTTGTTCCTTCCCCCCCATACCAATGTAAGAGTTCCTTTGTTATTTATCAATATAAGTTGATTCATCGTTATTATTGAATTATATACTATGTGGAATTATCTTGTTAGTGATTGGTCTTCACTGGGACAAGCTTTCCCTTCTACCAAATGCTTCTAAATATGAGATATTTCCTTATGTCCAAAAGAAACGAACTAGTTTTAGGGTAAATACTATTAACCCATTTGAATAAAATATATGATATCTGTACTCGAAAACCTATCATAACTCAGTCATCAACACTAGGACAACCATCTCTAGCGGTGAATGCACGCCAGGACAACCATCTGTAGTTGTTACCCGTGAATGCACGCCACTGGAATAACCCACTTGGTAGTCCTTAGGGGGCAGAGTTTCACTCCACCCAAATACCTCATCTCTAGTTGTTGCCGGTGAATGTAGGCCACCTGGAATAACTCCACCCAAATACCTCATCTCTAGTTGTTACCGGTGAATGTAGGCCACCTGGAATAACTGGCTAGTAGTCCTTGGGAGGCAGATTTTCACTCCTCCCCAATACCTCTCAGTCTTGGTTAGTTACCCTGTTTTATATCTCCATATGTTTTTTTCGTACATGGAAAACTTATCATAATAACTATCTCTCGCTATTATCCGAGAATGCATGCTAACTCATCAACCTTATTAAAAGAAAACCAAGCCACCTGGAATAACCAATTGGTGATCATAAAGAGATAGACTTTCACTGATAACACATGCCTATGAGTCTTGGGCCATTAATGAAAAAAACATAAATAATCTCGACTCACTTATTCAAAATTAGATTATATACGTAACATAATTGATTCATCTCACATCATCACATCAATTGTGCAACCTATGTAATGAAACAAGCACCACTTATATCTGAACGCCCTATCATTTTGGGGGAGATAATTGACTTAAGATCTAGGCTCTCTCTAGTTACCTCAGTAAGGAATTACCCAGGGGTTATTCTCTTTATGCTATCTTTGGACAGGGGAGATAATTGACTTTAGATCGTATGTCATCACAGCTCCCTTTGGTCGCAACCCGTATGACCGGTATTGAAGGCTACTCCCTCTGGGTCGCATATGAATGGATGGATTGACTGCTCTTTTTTCTAGGTAAACAAACTTTTAACCAAACAAAAATAGTTCTAAACTAAAACATATTCGAGGTCCATTATATTTCCATATATTAATCAATAATTTTTTATTTTTTAAATCAATAAAATTAACAGTTAAACTAAAACATATTCGAGGCCTATTATATTTCCATATATTAATCAATAATTTTTTATTTTTTAAATCAATAAAATTAATTACTTTTCCTGAAATTACTGCAACCACCCCCAAATCTCATCTAACAAATAAATCAAGTTTCTAACATGGACAAGGCCCAGCAAACGCTTTCCGATGCCAGAAAGTCCACGTTCGACTTGGCCCGATAAGCTTTGGTATCAGCAACTTTGTTTTAAAAAAAGGAGTTGTCTATAATGCGAATTTTTGGAGATTCCGGCGGAAGAAATTGATGTTAAATCTTGATTTGTTGCAGTTAAAATGGTTTTTTAACTGCATATTTGAATTCAGCACCCTGAAAAACCCCTGGGACGCTTTCATTGTGCAGAAACTAGCTATCAAACTTGCGATTCCAATAAATTCCTGCCGGATTTCGACCGGAAAAACTCGCCGGAAAAGCTTTCAAAAAGTCGCGTTATAGACAACTGCTTAAAAAAATAGTAAGGAGGGAGGAAAGTAGATTATCTGTTGGCACGGTATTCTATGGTGTCAGCGACTTTGTTTTGAAAAATGGAAACGAGTAGATAAAAGAACATGATCTGTTGACGGAAACTCCTATTTAGTAGATTATAGAAAAGTAAATACTGATTGACATGTCAGGCATTTACCTTTTGCCCTTTCTCACAGCGTGCGAATCTAGATAGCAGTCTGGAGAAAGAGGGCGAAAGGTAAATCTCTGACATGTCAGCGAGCATTTACTTTTCTATAGTCTACGAAATAAGAACCCAGTTTACCGAGATATGATGGGCAACTCCTATTTCGTAGATTATAGAAAAGTAAATGCTGGCTGACATGCTAGGCATTTACCTTTCGCCCTCTCTCATAGCAAGCGAATCGAGATAGCAGCCTGGAGAAAGAGGGCGAAAAGTAAATGCCTGACATATCAGCCCGCATTTACTTTTCTATAGTCTACAAAATAGAAACCGCCATCTGTTGACAGAAAGAGTTAACCAACCATATATTGGGTATTTAATGCCTTCAGAGTAGCACGCGATAACACGGGAAATTCGGCATTAAATAATATTTGCCCGCTCCCCTGTTATCGGGCTAAGTTGCTGCTGCTCTCAAGGCATTAAATACCCAATATATGACTAGTTAGCTCCAGCCATCTGTTGACAGGGTGAAAGTATGACAAGGTCCACAAATCAATGGTACACAGATTTACAGGCTGACAAAATTTATAAATAAATGTGCAAGTTTTGGCGAAAGCCAATAAGCAACAAGTGGAACAACACACGTTAGTGTTGCCTCGCTGTCTTTCGCTGGATATTGCGTGTACGCACGAATCTGCATTCTGGTCTACTGCAATTGTCCGTTGCAGCGTTCACAGAAATAACAAGAAGACCACCAAGTTCAACACTTCTCAGAGATTCAGCAGTAAGGGAAATCGAGTATTGTCAGTAGTAGTAAATGAAGCTAACAGTCAAAAAGTAAGTTGTATTGTCAGCAGTAAAGGAAGCTGACTACTGCCAGGAGTTGAAGGCGTAATTGGTAGAAAGTTGAGTATTGCCACTGCCATTAGTGGCAATCAGAGAGGGTGGGAGTGAATGTTGACAGTGAAAAAATGAAATTAATAGATAGTCGTAGTGTAAGCAATAAAAGAAGTTTGTCAATGAGGTTGAAGTTGACGGTGAAAAGAAAGCTGGGAGTGCTGAAGAGTTGTGAATAGAAAACTGTATCCAGTGAAAGTGAAAAAGAAAGTTGGAAGTGTTGATGAGTTGTAAAAACGAAATTCAACCAACCTTTTCATGTGAAGTTCGAAAATAATTTAAAATTTTATAAATAAAATGATTTTATAAGTATATTTTTTTAAAATTATTAAATAAAATTTAAATAGGAAAATTAATTTTAAATTTAAATAATGAAAAATAATTTTAATTATTTTTAACTAAATGAATGAAAATAAAGTTAATAAATTTACCCTTTAATATAAAATATTTATTTAAATTCATTATTTATAAAGAAAACGTGACATCTTAACAACCTTTATCAAGTGAAAGAGGTCTTCGTATCTTCATGCAAATGAAGATTTATTCAAGTGAATTAGGTAGAGTTTCAAATCTTAATATAGGTATAGGTTGAAATCTTAATATATTTAAATGTGAAATCCCGGAATTATCAATAATTTATTAATTTATTTTTAATTTTTTTCTTCTTTCTTTCTAGTATGAACTATGTTGAGAACATGTTTCAAATATATTTCGGAAGATTTTTTACAAGGAAGTTCAATAAGTATATTTATTTGAATATGAATAGTTGTTATATTAATATGTTTTTCTTCTCCCAATTGAGATGCAGGTTGTTGACAGTCACGATAGGTTCGGTGCAGATATGTGTAGTACTCGAGTTGTTGTTAGTCAGGCTAGGCTGGGTGCAGATATGCGTAGTACTCGGGCAATAATCATTGCCGCCTCCCACATGCTCAAGGTAGGGGGTGCAGCGTCCTTTGGCATGAATGCTTGTTTGGTAAGTAGGCAAGGTGGCAGAGAAGGGAATAAGATAAGGGTGTTGGAGTAGACAAGACAATTCAACGTGCAGTGCAGGTGGGAAACGTTGTGGAGAAGGGTGGCAATACAGAGCAGGAGAAGGTCGACGGCAAGAGAGGAACCTTGGTCGTAGACAGATGCCTGCAGGAACCGAGTATGTATTTTGACCTTGCCTCAACATTGAATCAATGTTCTGTTGGGGGGAAGGGAGGGGTAAGCTTCCAAAGCAATGGGGAATAGAATGTTGCTGGTGGCAATGGGGGCGGAAATGGCATGCCATAGCCTGGTTTTGCATATATATTTTCTCCCAATTGAGTTAGAACCATGGCTGCGGGGGGGTAGGGCAAAAGTGGGTTGCAGGGCTAGGAGGGTCTGCGCTTTGTATTTAAGGCCAAGGGGACACGGGATAGAGGCATTGCAATTCCAGAGGGGTTGGCGGTTGTAGAGAGAGGCAGGGAAAAGTTGAGGGCAGGGGGATGGGGCTGCAACCATGGCAGTAGCTTGCAGAGAACCCACTAGGATCGCTGGAACCCGTATGACATTGAAGGCAAAGCCAGGAACCCTGTGTGGAAAACTTGCCGGAGGGTCACGAGAGGCCAAGCCATTTCTCTGTGGGCCGAGGGAGCAAGAAGATGGAATCACTGCAGGCGTCCTGCCAGATTTAGGAAGGGCCTGTGGGCTCGGCTTTAGACACAGTGGGACAACCAGCATATAACACATAGTAAGGGGGTAGGGAATAATGACAAGCCTTGAGGTAAGAGTCTGAGACCCCCCCTTTGGTATAAGCGGGCTTTGGTCTACCCTTTTACACATGCGGAGAGGTATGGAGAGGAAACTCATGCTTGGGCAAGGTGGTGTGCTAAGAAAAAATTGATGAATCTAACTTCTTATGGGTGTCATCAAGGCTTTGCCAAACAGGTCATGGGGGCAGGAGATCCTATCAAAATCTTGCTCGAAGAAGCCCTCGAGTGACAAATGAACGCGATGATGGACAGCTTTGCCTAGATCCTTCAACGGCTACCCAGAAGCGACACATCGGCTTCCAACAGCTACTCTAGAAATGCCACGCCCTTTAAGGTACAATTTAATTTTGAAATCCCCATATTCGATGGTAAGATAGACACAAATGTCGTAGATAAATGGTTAAATCTCCTAGAGGGTTATTTTTTTGTTCATGAATTTTCGAGTCGGGAAAAGATTGTTTTCGCTCTTCTCAAAGCAGCCCCCCAGGTTAAGGACTGGTGGGAAACTTACTGCGAGCAGAAGGATGAAAATACCGGCTCACTATTTTCAGCTGCACCCACTCGGAATTCATTCCGGGATGCCATCAAGGAGCAGTACTACCCTGTCGGAAGCGATGAGGATCAATACATAAAATGGACCACGCTGCGGTAGGGAAGCGACCAAGACGTGCCGGAGTTTACCAATCTTTTCCATACACTTTGCACAAAGTTGGGTATCAAGGATTCAAAGCAGCATTTGATACTCAAATACTGCGGCTACCTGCACAAGTATATCCAGGAAGAAATAGAATTCCTGAACATCTCCTCGCTTGGCACAGCATACCGATATGCCGTCAAGGTCGAGCAGAAGTTTAAATAGAAGAAGCAAGACTTTGGATTTGCGAATTCGAACCAAGGGAAAGGTGCCCCTAAACCACAGAACAAAGGACAAAGCCAAGGCGGGGCAGCCCAAGACAACCGACCAAAGCTGCAAGCAAAGAGCAACACCGCGAAGCCGAAAAAGGACACGGGAAAATGGTGTGAATTCCATAAGAGCTCCACTCACAACACAAGTGAGTGTCGGGCCAAGCAGTCACTGGTGGCTAAGCTAAAGTTTTCAGAATCAGATGCATGTTCTGACTCTTAGTCAGAACTTGATAAGGGGAATGACAAAGGGAAGCAGATTATTGATGCGAAGCCCAACGCCACCATTTCCACCACGAAGATACAGAAGGAGGAACCCGAAGATCTAGAGGAGGAGGAGTGTCTCTTCCACTCCCAGATGTGGGTAAAAGGCTCCCCGCTACAATTCATTGTCAATAGCGGGAGCCAAAAGAACCTCATTTCGGTAGAGGTCGTGAAGCGGTTGGGCTTACCGACCACAGCACATCCACAACCGTGCACCATCGGGTGGCTTCACCAAGGACGGGATCTTTGTGTGAGCCAACAATGTCACCCTCCATACAACATCAAGCCCTTCACGGATGAGGTATTGTGTGACATTGCTCCCCTTGAAGTTTGTGATGTATTATTAGGACAACCCTACTTGTGGAAGCGTCATGCTGTGTATGAATCAAGGCCCTGTGCTGTTATTGTTACATTGGGAAATAAGTTGTACAGGATACCGGAGGTAGCACCGCCTACCGCCATCTCTTTGGTTACTGCAAAACAATGCAGTAAGCTCATTTCCAAGACCAGAAAATTTGTTTTCCTGATGATACGCCCTCAAGGAAAGAAGAAGACGGTGGCCACGACCTCTAGACAGGGCCCCTCTGCACAAAAATTCCAGATGGACAAGGTTGTGGAGGAGTACGAGGACATCTTCACCTCCCCTTTAGGGGTTCCTCTGCACTATCAGGTCAAGCACTCCATCGATCTGACCCCAAGTGCACCGCTACCCAATGGACCAATCTATTGGCGCTACGTTCTGGAGAACGATGAAATCAAGAGGCAAATTCAAGAGTTGCTACAGAAAGGTCACATCCGTCCAAGTTCATCGCCTTGTGGGATCCTAATCGTATTGGTACAGAAGAAGGATGTAGCTTGGAGACTCTGTATTGACTATCGGGTGCTGAACAAGATCATTGTCCGTAATAAGTACCCGATCCCACGGATTGATGACCTCCTGGACCAACTAAAGGAGGCAAAATATTTCAGCAAGATCGATCTAAAGTCAGGATACCACCAGGTACCAATCGAACCCTCTGATGTGTGGAAGACTGCCTTCAAAGCCAAGGAGGGCCTTTTCAAATGGTTGGTTATGCCTTTTGGATTGACGAATGCTCCAGCAACCTTCATAAGTCTAATGGATGACATCTTGTGTTATGCTCTTAACCTGCAAAGTAATACCCAAACATAGAATTTGCGAAGAAAAGATACCGAGAACACAAAATATGCGAAGAAATATACCCAGAACACAGAATAGCAATGATTTTATTATTCAGAGAGAAATGTTCACAGGCCTCTTCGAGGGGGCAACCTCCAATAGAGAAGAGCTCGATTACAAAACAAGACACGATACTCCTCGCAGGGAGTCTCTATCCTTTATATATGACTCATACATGCAATACCATGGGCCAATATCGTGGGTTTCATTAATACCATCTATCTAATACTACCGCCCATTTGCAACTAACTGTGGTCCCGTCATTAATTGCGGGTTAACCACTTACAAATATTAATATGGGCTTTATTGACTCTTGACTATGACGTGATCCCATGACATAAGTAAGGGGGTTAGGGTGGGACCCTAACATGCCCTCCCCCTTAAGACTAGCCTTGTCCTAAAGGCTGAAGCTGCGGAAAATGCTGAAGAATAGTGGCTGGTTCCCAAGTTGCATCTTCCGGAGAGGTGTCTTTCCATTTGACGAGGACCTCCTTAAGCATGCGGTCGCGCAGGTGCTTGTCTCGTGTGTCTAGAACCTGTTCAGGTTGAAGCCAGATTGACCCTTCTTCGTCCAATTCAGGTAGACTGGTTTGAACTCGGCAATTGTTCCCAATCACTTTCTTGAGGCACGATACATGGAAAATTGGGTGGATTTTTGTTGTAGGTGGCAAAGCCAACTTGTAAGCCACTTCTCCAATGCGCTGAAGTACTTGGTATGGTCCGTAGAATTTTGGAGAGAGCTTTTGACAACCCTTGTCTTTGAGTGATGTTTGCTTATATGGTTGCAGCCTCAAAAAGACCTGATCCCCTTCTTGAAATTGGCGCTCTGAGCGATGTTGGTCAGCCTGTTGCTTCATACGGTTCTGAGCTTGATGAAGATTCTCGCGCAGATGGGCAAGCATGGTTGCGCGGTGTTGTAGGAGTTGATCCACGACTTGTACTTTGGAGCACCCCGTGAGATAAGAAGTAGGGGAAGGCGGAAGTTGTCCATAGACTGCTTCATAGGGAGTCATTTTGGTGGTGGCATGATAGTTGGTGTTATACCACCATTCCGCCAGAGGTAAACACTGTACCCAAAGGTGTTTTTTTTCTGAAGTGAAACACTTAAGGTAGGTTTCTAGACATTTGTTGACGGCTTCGGTTTGACCATCTGTTTGCGGATGATATGAAGTACTGAGTTTGAGTTGAGTGCCTTGTATTCTGAAGAGGTCCTGCCAAAAATTATTGGTGAAGATTGGGTCGCGGTCGGACACAATAGAAGTGGGCATGCCATGCAATTTGAAGATCTGATCCATGAAAGTTTGAGCAACCAAAGTGGGTGTGAATGGTTGGGGTAGGGCGCAGAAATGAGCATACTTCGACAGTCGGTCCACAAACCACCATGATGACTGACTTGTTCCCAGACTTTGGAAGACCTGTAATGAAATCCATGGAGACCTCCGTCCAAATTGACGCCGGAATGGGCAATGGTTGTAATGTGCCTGGTGTGTTGACGGTTTCCCCTTTGTGGCGTTGACAGACGTCACATTCTGCTACGAAAGTAAGGATGTCCTGTTTCATGCCGGCCCAAAAAAATGATCTTCTGGTGCGAGCATATGTCTTCTGAAAGCCCGAATGTCCTGCAATGGGAGATGAGTGCAATTCTGCCAAAATGCGACTTTTGAGGGTGGATGTTGGTGATATTACGACTCTGTCCTTGTAGCGAAGAATATCATTCTGCCACGAGTAGCCCTTGCTGGAATTAGGATCTACCTGCAATTGAGAAATGAGTTGGGAGAGCCCGGGATGTGAAAACCATTCCCTGCGAGCCTCTTCAATCCAGTCTGGAATGGGGAGGGAAATTGCGAGCAGAGTACTTTCCTCCTCAAATTGGCACGACAATGCATCTGCTACCCTGTTGTCCTTCCCTTTCTTGTAAATGATCTCATAATCATATCCCAGCATTTTGGCTAACCATTTATTTTGTTGTGGGGAAGATAGGCGTTGCTCCAAAAAATATTTAAGACTGTGATGATCTGTGCGGATTTGGAAACGTCGCCCCAACAAGTAAGGTCGCCAGGTCTCGACTGCATGTAAGATGGCCATCATTTCCTTCTCGTAGGTAGATTGGCCCAGGTTCCTCCCACTTAGTTGTTGGCTGGTGAAGGCCAATGGTCGCCCTTCCTGCATTAAGACCGCTCCAATACCTGTTCCCGAAGCATCAGATTCAATGACAAATGATTTGGTGAAGTCTGGTAGTGCTAAGACAGGAGTGGAACACATGGCGGTTTTGAGAGCAGTAAATGCCTGTTGTGCTTCTTCGTTCCAGAAGAAGGAATTTTTCTTTAGGAGTTGCGTTAGGGGCTTCGCTATGCGGCCATAGTTGCGGACAAATTTACGATAATAGCATGTGAGACCCAAAAATCCTCTCAAGCTTTTCAAGGTCTTAGGTTGAGGCCATTCTTGCATTGCCTGGATCTTTTTTGGGTCCACCTTGACACCTTCACGCCCCACAATGTGGCCCAAATACTCAACTTCTTCCATGCCAAACGAACACTTAGACATCTTGACAAATAATTTATGCGTGCAGAGCAGTTGCAAGAGTAGATCTACATGTTGAAGATGTGCCGCCCAAGTGCCACTATAGATGAGGATGTCATCGAAGAAGACAAGGACAAATTTTCTGAGATATGGTTTGAGGAGGTGATTCATAAGGCTCTGAAAAGTAGAGGGGGCATTACAGAGACCAAATGGCATGACCAGGAACTCATAATGGCCTTCATGAGTTCTGAAAGCTGTCTTGGGAATGTCGACTTCCTTCATGCGAATTTGGTGGTAGCCTGAGCGAAGATCCAACTTAGTGAAGAATTGAGCCCCATTGAGTTCGTCCAGCAAATCGTCAACCACTGGGATGGGAAATTTATCTTTGACTGTTAACTTATTGAGGGCCCTGAAGTCTGGACACATCCGCCACTCCCCATCTTTCTTGAGGACCATGACCACTGGAGATGAATAAGGACTAATGCTGGGATGAATGACACCTGCTTCCAACAATTCCTTGATGATTTTTTCTATTTCATCCTTTTGGGTGAACGGATATCTGTATGGCCGCACATTTGGGGGTTGGGCCCCTGGAACCAATGTGATGCTATGATCATGTTCCCCTCGCGAGGGTGGAAGCTCATGAGGCTTGTCAAAGACCGTCCGATGTTTATTTAAAATCTGTTGCATCTCAGGATGAATTGGCGGAGACATGGTGTCTACTACCTGGATGGCATTAAATTGAGCTACCACTCCATGATGGCCCTTTTTTAACAATTTTTCCATCCTATGCGAGCTGATGATAGAGGGGGCTCCCGCCTGTAGTCCACGGAGGGTATGTGTGGAGTTGTTCTACTTAAAACTCATATATAACTCCTGGAAATCCATTGTGATTGGCCCAAGAGTGCGGAGCCATTCCGCGCCTAGGACAATGTCGCAACCCCCCATGTGTATTGCAAACATGTGGGTTTTCAATTGATAATCCCCCATTTGAATTTTGACATTTTCACAGCGACCTTCACATTTCATTGTGCCCCCATCTGCAATCTGGACTTGGAAGTTAGAAACTGCCCGGACGAAACAATGTGTTGCTTCAGCGATCTTTTGGTGGATGAAATTATGGGTACTTCCACTATCAATCAAGACTACTATTGGGCGATGTTTAAGAAAACCCCTGATTTTGAGAGTTTGAGGGGAAGAAATTCCTGCCAATGCATTTAGCGAAATAATTGGTTCATTAGATACAATCTCCTGTTGGTTATCTTCTTCGATCGCCTCCGGTTCCTCAAGTGGTGGGTCTTCCTCGGTGGAGCTGTAGTCAGTGGCATCTATTTGAAAAAACTTGTGCTCTTTGCATTTATGACCCAGGGAATATTTTTCATCACAGTAGTAACATAGTCCTTGCTTCCTTCTTTCGGCCATTTCTGCAGGTGACACCTTTTGAATCTTAAGTGTCTGAGTCATATTGGGAGCCTGTGAGGGACGACCTTTAGCGGGGAAGTTGGGGCGGCTGGATTGGCTACCTGGCAAGCCTCTGTCCATGTGGGAGGGTGGTGGAGTAGAACCTGAGCTTTGATGGCTTCTTTAAGACTGCTGATAAAGCATTCCATGTAGAACTCATCTGTGAGACCCTTAGTGCGGAAGGCTAAGGCTTCAAAAGCAGTAATATATTCCTCTACTGTACCCGTATGTCGGAGCTTAGTGAGACGCCCCAAAAAAGAGTCTTCCTGTTCAAAGCGACTGCGAAGAGTTTTGGCAAATTGGGCCCAATTCTGAAAATGTCCATTGCAACGCTGATGCCATTCCTTCCATTGCCATCGTTCATTGTCCAAGTACATGGTGCCCACCATAAGCTTAGTCCCCTCATCTGTGATATGATTCAATTGGAAATATTGCTCCATTTGTGCTAGCCATGTGGACGTGTGAGAACCGTCAAATTTCTGCATATCCAACTTGGGAGGTCGCTGACTGGGTGGTGGATGGGAGTGCCAGACGTGATGAGAGTGGCTAGACTCACCCTCATGGTATTCATGGCCATTATACGCCTCCTCGTAGGCTGGCTCCTTGCCCTTTGGGAGTGCATCCTGTATCTGGTTACTTATTCCTTTAAGCTCAAGTTGTATCTGGTTACTCATTCCTTGAAGCTGAAGTTCGATATTGTTCACCACAGTTTGGAGGGAGTGCACATGGTTTTCAATTTTGTCGATCCTTTCATTGGCCATCGCTTGAGCGCGAGTTTCTACCATACACCAACCTGATGAAAAATTGGGACCGCCTAAAATTTTTTTACTAAGAAATTGAATGGTACCACCTTGCTCAGCTCGTCGTCCTGATACTGATGGGCTAGGTCACCAATAAGTGCCCCGGAAGATCTCAGATTTTTTTTTTGGAAAACTCCTAACGGAGTTTTACTCCTTCCTGATCAATACTGCAGTCGCCAAATCCTCAAAATGTCAATGCCGCCAAAAGTCCTGCGAAAATTATATCCAGGTACAGGAACCCTTCACAACTACTCCGATCTGGTGGATCTGAGAGATCTGAATGGTGGAACAACTGCTGCTGCTGATCTGGAATATCCGATCTGGTGGATCTGAGAGATCTGAATGGTGGAACAACTGCTGTTGCTGATCTGGAATAGATGATGTGTGATCCTCCGATAGAAAGGGAACTATGGTCTTGGGGAGTGTCAGGTGCTACAGATCGCAATATACATAAGGGTCTGACAGTAGTACTCGGCCCAATGTTTCAGGGCTCTAACTAAGGAGGATCGACCGTACCCTTAGCCGTACAATCCGACTACCCTATCGTACGGGCGAGTAATCTCTCCGAGTGCTGTTCTCGGTGTACTGTAGCCACAAGACGGCCGAAGGTTTATCTATGGTGAGGTTTCAAGGGAGCTAGGGGGCTTCCTATATACCCAGAGGGTACGTGGAAGACAGTCCGTGCGCGGTTCTGTCTAATGCGCTACTACTCGAAGGGGTACCCACAGGGGTTACAAGGGAGTCCAACAGACGTGACAACCTCTTGTATTTCCTGCGTGCATGCCTCCCCAAATCCGCAGGTTTATGCGCTTAATGTAGGAATTTACAGGGTAAGTTCCTCAGAAAGAACACCAAAAGGACACCGCTCACAACCAGATCTCAAATCAATACACCAGTATTTTTGACGTGGTTAAAACCCTCAAAGTGCAAGGAGGGAAACAGTCCATGGCCTGTCCCAACGTGGGTACTACAGGCAATTTATTAATCAAAGAATGAAAATTTACATAAGCTTCTCTCATGCACGGATTACCCGAACAAAGACCCTCCATGCGCTTTAAATAGAACTCATGGACCAATCAGGTGTCAAGCCACGGATCAAGTGTCGGTAATACCGAGGAGAGAATGAACCGTCGGATCACTACATATCATGACCGTCGGATTGTAAGTTACAAAATGTACAATGGTAAAGAAACACACTTTACCTAACTCTATACCTAACTCTACACTAGACCAAGTTGAACTTAACTATATCCTATGTGTCGGAATATCCTAACATCCCCCCTTAAGAACAACTTGGGATAGGATTGAAGGATTTACAAATATGACACAATAGGAGAAGGAGGCACTAGAGCCTATCCCCCCTTAGTGACAACTTCTTGAACTCCAAGCATATATCGAAGTTTAGTGAACTTCGCCTCTGTGAGAGCCTTTGTGAAGATGTCTGCAACCTGATCATCTGTTGGACAATATTGCACTTCAAGAACATGGTCATGAATGAGCTTTCTGATGAAGTGCATGTGTAGTTCAATGTGTTTGCTGCGTTGATGCTGGACTGGATCTTTGCATAGCTGAATGGCACTTTGATTATCACACCAAAGTGTGGTTGGATGCTGCTGCTCAAAGCCAAACTCTGATAGGATCTGACGAAGCCACAAGGCTTCCTTACTAGCTTCCACGGCACCACGATACTCTGCTTCTGCTGACGAAAGAGAAATGGCAGCCTGTTTCTTACAAGCCCATGTAATAGGTCCTGAACCAAGAGTGAAGACATAACCGGCAGTAGACTTCCGATCATCAAGGTCACCAGCCCAATCAGAATCAGTGAAACCAACTAATAGAGGAGTTGCTTTGGCACTGTAATGAATCCCAAACTGAACTGTACCTCGAACATAACGAAGTATTCTTTTAGCTGCTTTCCAATGAGGATGGCCTGAAGCTTCTGCAAAAGTGTCAGGATCATGATTTACTAGAGCTTGAGCCAGTAAAGAAGAGGCTCTTTCAAACTGAGAACGTGTACGTCGCTGATCTGTAGGATCACCGGCAAGATCACCTGCTGCATCCCGAGTAGCACGGACCCATCTTGGAAGTTGAGGATCCTGAGAAGGTGGGGGAGGATTATCATCCTCGCTTTCATCATCTGAAGAAGAAATGTTTTCAAAAGTAGAAGAGATAGGAAGAGGTGGCACATCCGCCGGACTGGGCTCGCAGGCCGATTTATTTTCATCAAATTTTACATCTCTTCTAATGATAACATTTTTGGACTTAAATGGAATAAGTCTATAACCTTTTACATCTTCAGAATATCCAACAAAAGTACATTTCTCAATCTTAGGTTCTAAAGCTTTATGCTTTTCATCTGGAATATGGGCCCATGCTTCACTTCCAAACACACGAAAGTGACTTACATCTGGTTTAATGGAACTCCAAGCTTCTTCTGGAGTGATATTCTCTAGAACCTTAGTAGGAGTGCGATTGATTATATAATTTGCACAATTAATTGCTTCGGCCCAAAAACTAAGACTGAGTCCTTTAGATTGCAGCATACAATTAGCCATTTCCTTTAAGGTGTGATTTTTCCTTTCAGCTACACCATTTTGTTGTGGAGTGTATGGAACAGTATGTTGCATTTGAATTCCATTTTCGGTGCAAAAGTTGATGAATGTGTTTTTAGCATATTCTCCACCATTATCAGTTCTTAGCTTAAGAATTTGATGTCCAGATTGTTTTTCAACAAAGGCTTTGAAGGCCAAAAATGTGTTAAATACTTCGCTCTTGAGTTTTAAGAAGTATACCCAAGTGCGTCTGGAGAAATCATCAATGAAAGTTAAGAAGTACTTGCAGCCAGAGAATGAAGCAACAGGAAGAGGACCACATAAATCACTGTGCACAAGCTGTAAAGGGGCTGAGGCGTGCCAAGAGGAACGTTTTTCAAAACTGTCCCGATGATGTTTTCTGAGTACACATCCGGAACAAACACCATCTCTGCAAGATACCATAGGAAGACCTGTCACCATATTTTCTTTACATAGATGCTGAAGGGAGCGATAGTTTAAGTGACCAAATCGCTCATGCCAAAGTTTGCTCACTTCATCATTATCAGCAACAAACACTGAGGGAAGATTTGATGACCCAAAGTTGTGAAACTTATACAACCTTGTGGAATCATCAGCAATACCAGTAGCTAGAATCTGTTTAGGATCTCTCAGATCCTTGATTACAACATCATGAGGTGAAAATTCAACAATTTTACCTTCACCTGAATGAGTTATCTGATATACAGATAGAAGGTTGCAGGATAAGGTTGGAACACATAATACATCATTAAACTGACCATTGTCTAGATGAACAGTTCTAGTCCCTACAACATTAAGAGATCTATCATCACCAACATATATATTTTTGGTGTTACAATCATTTAAAGAAGAAAACATGGCTTTGTTTTTGGCCATGTGATAAGAGGCTCCAGAATGAGCCACTCATGAGAATGAGAAGAAGAAGATACATTTAATGCATAACCAGACTGAGATGATTGACAACGACATGCAGAAAGTGCCATTCCTGAAGATGAAGTTGAAGTTGAAGTAGAAGAATGCTCCACATGGATGTTATGTTTCTTCATTACGGCTTCCAAGGCTTCCATCTTCTTAAAGCATTTAGATTCTAAGTGGCCATCTCGATTACAAAAGTTACAATGTCTATCAGTCTTCTTCCATTTGTTTTTATTGGTCTTATCATTTTGCTGAAATGATCTTTCATTTTGAGGCTGAGTTGGTTTAGGACCATTCTTTTGAGGATATGACTTCTTAGGATTCTTTGAATTTGGATGCTGCTGGGCGGCTAATGCTTTCGTGGAAGAGTTGCCAAGATTAAGAAGACCAAGATGTAAGAGTTTTTCTTGTTCTCTTATTAAAGAATCACAAAAAGAGTCAAAGGAAGGGGCCTTGTAGTCTTGTCCTTGACAAATGAAAGCTTCCCTTGTAGAATGGAAGGTGGAAACAAATACAGAGTAGGCTGGTCCCAACTTAGTGAGGATGGAATAAATAAGGTTACCATCTTCTTTCTTAACTTTAACACCTTCCAAGAGATATCTAAGGGTCTTGAATTTGGACAAGAAATCTTCAATGCAAGAAAAATTATTAGGATCCAAAGTAAGTAACTCATTTTCAAGTTGATGGGCTCTAATTTCATTTTTAATCCCAAAAACTTTAGCGAGTTTTTCCAATGCTTCATGAGGAGTCTCAAGTTCTGCAATATGGAATCTAAGATCAGGAGAAATAGACATCCCTATCAAACCACGTGCTTGATCTTGTCTATTTTCCCATTTTGCAGCCTTGTCTTCATCTTTTGGTTTCTTCTCTTGGTCTGTGGCTATTCTGAAGAGACCTTTACTTCTAAGTAAATCTTCCATGTAGGCTACCCATTGGAAGTAGTTAGTGCTGTCAAGAATGACTTGGCATGGACTTTCCATTTTTTTTAGAAAAAACTGAAGCTGAAGATGCTGAAAGTAAGTGTTCCAATGGATAGATCTCGAAAAAATAGGCGGTTTTAAAAAAAACGGCTCTGAAAAAGGCTTTCGGATGAAGAAGTTATGGCTTTTTGAAAAAAAGTTGTTGAAGTTGCCGGCAAAGTGCGCGAATGTGCGGGAATGAAAAAATCCGCCCCCACAAAATGGAGACTTGAACCCAAGACCTCTACTCTCTTAAAATAGCTTTGAACCAATTGATCTATACAAAAAATTTGAGAGAGAGAGAGAGAGAGAGAGGGGGGGGGGGGGCCTTGGTTTGCGTGCTTGCCTTGAGAAAGCTCTTTTTCCCTACAAAACACAAAACACAAAACCGAACACGAATATGCAAAGAAAAACAAACCTTGCGGCTCGAAGTTAGCTTTAGCCAAAAAACTAGTTATTTTTAAAAAAAAATCTCAAAGTTAGCTTTAGCCGAAAAACTAAATATTTTTCTCAATGTTTCTGATTTTCCGAGATCACACTAAGGTGTAGGGAAAAGAGCATACGCATGAGAAAAATCCTTCCTTTCTGTTTCTGATTTGCCCAGATCGCACAGAGTCGCAGGGCAAAGAGCATACGCAGAAATGAAAGGTATAGATCTGGTTAAAAAAAAAGGCTAAATAAACCGAAACCGAAATAAGCAGAGAGAAAATAACAGTAAACTGCAAAAACACTGTATACCTCCCGATCTGAAAAATGACGCAGCTAGGGCTACCGGAAACCTTTTCGCGTGAAACGAAAGGGGTTCCTCACTGGAACAGATGCTCCGAACGCAACAGAGCAGTCCTCTCGGCCCGAAAGCAGTCAGAAACAGCAGATCTAGGAAACGACAGCCGCAGGCAGTTCTACCGGCTTCAGATTTGGATCACCAACGGACGCGGCCCTCAAATAGCTCTGATACCATGAGGGAATTTACAGGGTAAGTTTCTCAGAAAGAACACCAAAAGGACACCGCTCACAACCAGATCTCAAATCAATACACCAGTATTTTTGACGTGGTTAAAGCCCTCAAAGTGCAAGGAGGGAAACAGTCCACGGCCTGTCCCAACGTGGGTACTACAGGCAATTTATTAATCAAAGAATGAAAATTTACATAAGCTTCTCTCATGCACGGATTACCCGAACAAAGACCCTCCATGCGCTTTAAATAGAACTCATGGACCAATCGGGTGTCAAGCCACGGATCAAGTGTCGGCAATACCGAGGAGAGAATGAACCGTCGGATCACTACATATCGTGACCGTCGGATTGTAAGTTACAAAATGTACAACGGTAAAGAAACACACTTTACCTAACTCTATACCTAACTCTACACTAGACCAAGTTGAACTTAACTATATCCTATGTGTCGGAATATCCTAACACTTAATGACAGATCCCGTGGTTTAAAGACGCTGGAACACGTCTCTAGCCAAAAATATTTTTTTTTGCTAAAATTTGGAGATCCCACCGAGCCCTGGAAAGTGCTCTGATACCACTTGTTATGCTCTTAACCTGCAAAGCAATACCCAAACATAGAATTTGCGAAGAAAAGCTACCGAGAACATAGAATATGCGAAGAAATATACCCAGAACACAGAATAGCAATGATTTTATTATTCAGAGAGAAATGTTCACAGGCCTCTTCGAGGGGGCAACCTCCAATAGAGCAGAGCTCGATTACAAAACAAGACACGATGCTCCTCGCAGGGAGTCTCTATCCTTTATATATGACTCATACATGCAATACCACGGGCCAATATCGTGGGTTTTATTAATACCATCTATCTAATACTACCGCCCATTTACCATCTATCTAATACTACCGCCCATTTGCAACTAACTGTGGTCCCGTCATTAATTGCGGGTTAACCACTTACAAATATTAATATGGGCTTTATTGACTCTTGACTATGACGTGATCCCATGACATAAGTAAGGGGGTTAGGGTGGGACCCTAACATCTTGCGGCCATTCACTAACTCATTTGCAGTGGTATACTTGGATGACATCATGATCTTCAGCTAGAGTTGGGAAGAGCACCTCCACCACATCCGACAGGTTCTCCAAACACTGCGGCAACACAAGCTATGTGCCAATTTGGAGAAATGAATTTTTGGCATGACCCAAGTTTAGTATCTAAGATACATTATTGATGAACAGGGGGTGCATGTGGATCTAGCCAAGATCCAAGTCATTCGGGATTGGCCATCTCCAACCACTTTGACAGAGCTCCGTAGCTTTCTATGTCTTGCCAACTTCTACCGCAGGTTCGTGTTGGGGTTTTCTCATATCACTTGGCCCTTGAGTCAAGTCACCAACGGAGGAGCGAAAGAAAAATTCTTTTGGTCTAAATCTCAACAGAAGGCATTCACAAAGGTAAAAGATCGCCTCTGCGCGACACTAGTGTTCACGTTACCAGATTTGCAACAACCATTTGAGGTTGAGACAGATGCCTCTGACTATGCTATTGGGGCAGTCCTTACTCAACACGGGCATCTAGTGGCAGATCACAGTGAGACACTTTAAGACACAGTCTGAAAGTATCCCACTTATGATAAAGAGATGTATTCCATTGTGCGGGCCTGCCGACAATGGAAGCATTACATTTTGGGGAAGGAAAAGATCATCCAAACAGACCACCAACCCCTATAGTTCATACAAACCCAAGGGAAATTTCAGAATGATCGCCATCAGAAGTGGTCTACATACCTGCAACAATTCCATTTGAATATCAAGTATAAGAAGGGCAACACCAATAATGTTGCAGATTGCCTTAGTCGACCACCGATCATGGCGTTAACTACCATGCTCAACTCTTATGGGCATGAGACTTCTGATTGGCCACTTCTCTACAAAAGCGACCCGAAATTCGGCCACACATACCAAACACTCTTGGAGGGTCGGCATGTTCCAGATTTTCACCTCCAAGATGCCTTGTTATGCCACCTGGGTCACCTTTGTGTCCCTTCAAGCGAGTGTGCCAAGATGATTTGGGAAGCACACTACAGTCGGCCGGCTGGGCATTTTGGGGTCGAGAAAACGGTGACAGTACTGCAAAAGTATTTCTATTGGCCGAATCTTCGACAGGATGTCAGGAAGTACATCAGATCATAAACTGCCTGCGTCATTGCCAAACCGACCATCAAGAAGGAAGGCCTCTATACCCTGCTGCCTACCCCTAGTCGACCTTGGGAATTCATCTCCATGGATTCCATGCCAGGCCTTTCTTCCACTGAGCATGGAAACGAGTGTGTTTTTGTGGTCATCGACAGGTTCTCGAAGATGGCCATTATGGCGGCCTGCAAGAAGAATATCACAGCAGAAGCCGCTGCAAAACTCTTCTTTGAACGAGTGTGGGTGCACTTTGGGATCCCACATTCTATCATCTCAGATCGGGACAGTCGGTTCCTCAGTACATTTTGGTCTAGTCTCTGGTCGATGCTGGACACCAAACTCACTAAGTCGACAGCCTTCCATCCTCAAACTGATGGCCAGACAGAGGTTTTCAATAGGATGATTGTACACATTCTGCGCATGTACAACTCAAAGCATCCACGCACATGGGACGAGAGCCTCCCCTATGTTCAGCACAGCTGCAACCGAGCTCTTCACAGCTTGACTAGCCACAACCCTTTTCAGGTGGGCTTGGGATTCTAGCCACTATGCCCCATTGATGTGGCCATGCCATTTGTAGTTACTCACATAGATTCGACTCCTGTCCAATCCAAAACAGATAAGGCAACCAACTTCATTGAGCACATCCAACATATTCGCTAGCAGGTCCATGACATTCTGGAGAAATCAAATGCCAAGTACAAGCAGCTACATGATCAACATCGGGTGCCACACAAGTTTCAAGTGGGTGATAAAGTCTGGTTGCATTTGCAAAAGGAACGCCTTATTGGAGCCCATTGGAAACTGAGACCACTCCAATATGGTCCTTACACCATTACTAAGGTTGTGGGAGACAATGTATTTGAACTCAGCATTCCCCCATTCCTTGGCCTACACCCAGTGTTCAATGTGGACCGCCTTCGGCCATACTTTCCACCATTCCCAGACACATCCGACATTGCAGAACAGCGCACACCCACAAAATTAAATCTGGATTGCATGGAACAAGCTGCAACTGATCGGATCATGGACAGACAGATCAAGCACACTCGCCAACAGAATATCCAAATGTATCTAGTTGTCAAAGCAGGCCAACTACTTCACTAGGGCAAGTGGCTAACCAAGGACCAAGTTCAACAGAAGTTTCCTCATCTCATGGAGGAACTCAACGCAATGGGGACCACTGCTTCCTAAGGGGGGAGGAATGATCCAGGTGGATATTGGTGGCCACCTGCCAATTCCACTTGGACCCCCACCATTGTTTCTCTCAGCATTTTCAGTTTCCTTAATTGTAGCACAACATACTATTTTTAGCAGTTTTTCGGGTCCTGAACTTTCGGAGCCGTTTTGAGGCCCTAAACGACGTTTTTTTGGGAAAACTGGGAGCAACATGGGTCCATGAACTTATGTTGCTCTTCCCAAAGTTGTAGTTCTCAGATAGATCTTTCTAACGAGATATTGTGAGCGTCAAACAGAGATCATATGCGAGAGTTACGACCCCGGGAAGTTGATGTACCAATTTACCCAAACGGGGCCCAAAGTTTGGCATTTCATCTTCTAGGGTTAGGATTTTGGATGTTTAGGGTTTTCCATTGTTTCTCAACAATAAATAGGCCTTCGAACCTGATTGTAAGATAGTTTAGAGGCATGTAGCTGCCGCATCTCTTCTCAGAGATAAGCTACCATCGCCCTAGCTGGTTTATTTCCATTACTGTTTGTAAGCGTATTTCAATATTTTACATTAATGAAATGAAGTATTATTTCCACTGCATATCTGTGTTTATGGTTATCTCTATAATTTGTTGCGTTCCTGTTTAACTCCTGTTATAGTTGAACAATGTGAAGCTAAAGATTCTTAGTAATAAAATCAATTCTTTGCAATATGGTATGTTTAAGATAATGAAAAAGGTGGGAGATAATGCCTATACTCTAAGTCTACCCCCATACATGTCCATTTACTTTGTGGTTAATGTGCAAAATCTGAAACTCTATCACCCTTCCATGTGAGATTAGTAAGAGAAACAAGTCTCACCTTTTGTAGAGCTTTTAACAATAGATGCTCAGGAAAAGTTGACAGGGGATATGGTTTTGTATAAGTGATCTAGAACTATAAGACACAGGAAATATAACCTTTGGTAGATTAGGTTGAAAGGACAACTTCCATGCAAGGTTAAATGGTATTCCAAGGAGAAGGTAGAGGATAAATTTCCTCACCTCATTTAGGAAAAGATTTTGGGGACCAAAAGCCTCCCAAAATGGGAAAGTATGATCTAGATTAGATCATAATATTATTTTCCATCCATCTTGATGTTTTCAGAGTGGAAAAATTGGAGGAATCAACTCATAGGACCATTTTTACTAGCAAGTCCCAATCTGGCAAATTAGGGTTTTAAAATTTACATAGGTAGTTTGAGGCATTCCTAAATCTTTTTTGGGTCCAAAAAATCTCGCTTATGTAGACCCCTGTCATTTTTCTATGCTTAAATACCTTCCCAACGACATAATAAAGACCTAAAATGGAGTCCATATGCAAACATTGTCCTAGCCAGAAGTAAACCTTCTTATTTTGATCACCATGATGCAAAAAGATGCCATGTTAGCCCCATTACACATGGAAAATGGGCTAGCCATGTGAACATGATGAAGAAGACTCTAGAAGAGTCAATATTGTAACTCTAGTTAAGGGTTGAAAGAGTCAAACTTAACAACTAGTAGGTTATATGAGCTATGTTATAATTGGGCTATTAGGAGGAAAAAGGGTTCCATTCTATTCGAGTGTATTTTGTGCCTTTAGATGAGTAGAGTTGTTGAGATTGGATAGGGAGAGAGAAAACATAGTGGCCACATGTCTCACTCTTTTAGATTTGCACCATTTCCATTCTAAGAAAGAGAGAGCATAACAACCTTACCTTCTAACTAGTTTTTATCTTATAAAAGTTTCTTAGAGTATATATTGTGTCATTGTGATTTGGGAGTGTTCAGTTTTTACTATTTTCTATTTTTCCTATTTCATATATTACATTTATCATTAAAATAATAATTTAACAAATCTAAAAATCTAAACAAAAATTAACCCTCGTAATAAAATTTCAAAATTTCAATAAATTTTATATCAAACAACAAAACATCCACCATAATTTATAAATCAATCATCACAAATCCTAAATCCATTTTATTTAACACAAATGTTAAAGTCATACATTTTCAAATATATAAAATAACTCACCAAATTTTATTTTAACTTTATGTTTGAAAAATAACTAATATAATTTTATTTTAATCTTATATTTAATACTTAAAAGTGAAAATTTCTTATCAACATAATTATTTTTTACAAATTTTAGAAAATTAGTCGAGATAAATTTAAACTTTAATAAATATTGAAAAGTTCAAAAATATTTTTACAAATTTTAAAAAATTATATGAGATAAATTTAAACTAGTTTATAAATCATTTTAATAAATATTGAAAAGTTCAACAAATACTTGTTATTGCTTAGCTGGGCTTCAACTCGGCATTTTTGTTGGGTAAAAGTTAGCACACTGTATTTTGTTTGTCTATTCTATTTTCCAAGTCAACATTACATATTCAGAACCATGTGTGAAAATAATTTACCTAAACATATTATTTGTTAGATACCAATAATTGCTTATTCTCTTTTCTGGTCAAGCTACATATTTATGAAAAGAAATGAAAACCCATGTATGAAAATAAATAGGAATTACCTCTAACATGTTTGTTAGAATTAGCAAATCTAAACTTTGACTCCGAAAATAAATAAGAATTACCTCAACATGTTTGGAGGCTAGTCATTCAAATGCACCATCTGGAGGCTAATAATTTACATGCAGATATTTTATAAATAATTAGCAAAACTAAACTTTGACTCCATAAAGTTGAAAAAGAGATAAATAAATTACTACTTTAAATGAATATGTGTATACTTCTATTTTAATTTATATTAATTATATTATTAAATTTTTTATTATTTTTATAAGTGAAGTTTTCTATGTGAATTTTTTTAAAATGAGTATGAGTAAAGTTTTATTTTAATTTATATTAAATTTATAATTATTTTTATAAATAAAGTTTTTTATATGTGAAAATTTTCATTGGAGATATAATATCAAATTCATCATATTATTTATACAAAATAAATTTGAATAGTAAATATTTATCATGTTTTTTAATTACATGAAATAAATCTAATTAATAACTACAAGTAAAACTTATATATATATATAGATATATTTTGATAAATGAATATTTATATATAAATCATAAATATTATAGGAGTATTTAACTATTACATATTTTAGAGATTGTGATTAGAATTTTGAATATTTTTTTTTATCAAATTTTGATTTTTTTGTTATTCAAATCATATTTTTAAATACATATATAAATTTAACAGCTTACAAATAAACTACACCAATATTATAGTCTATAGTCTATGTAGGCATCACTCAACAACAGACCACCTTGTTACGCTTAGGATCATTGCGGAGGAATGTCGTAATGATAAATCCAATTTATTTTGTTGCTTTGTCGACTTTAAAAAGGCTTTCGATACGGTTCCTAGATACAACCTTTCGAATAGATTAGAAGAGCTAAAGGTTCCTCTCGAGTTGAGAGCTGCCGCTATAAGGTTATACGAGAATGTAATTGCCAAGCTAAAGAGCAATGAAGGGTGGTCGAAAGATATTAAGTGTAACATCAGAGTTAAACAAGGTTGCCCCCTCTCCCCTACCCTATTTGGCATTTACATCGATAAGCTCGAAGGCTATTTAGAGGAAGCAGGATGTGATGGCACGATCTTAGCTGGGATAGTCGTCATCCTTCTTCTTTATGCTGACGATATTGTTCTTTTGGCAAGGTGCCCATCTGATCTTAATAAGCAACTCAGGCTTCTTAAGGATTTCTGCTCTACCATGGGTATGACTGTTAACACTGACAAAACAAAAGTTATGATTATCAAATCCAAGAAGGACACTTACGTTAATTTTATGTATGACAATAATAACTTGGAGGAAGTGTATTCTTACAAGTACCTAGGAATTGATATTCATCACAAGCTCAACTGGAACCATAGCATTGAGAAAATGATTAATGGGGGGTGGAAAGCTTACTTTGGTCTTGAAAATAGTTGTAAAATAGCAAACCTTGTAATGTGGGATAAAAAGAAGTTCCTCTTTGAAACTTTAGTCACTCCCGTTATCTTATATGGCTGTGAGGTTTGGGGTTGCAGGATCTCCAGAGAATCATGGAGAAAGATTGAGCAAATCCAGAAGCGTTTTATAACTTATAACCTGAAAATTAAAAGTAATACACCCTATCCTATTCTTCTTATAGAAGCAGGGCTTTCCCCTATTGAGAGCTTAGCTATGCTTAGGTTTCTGTTGTACAAGCACAAAATCAGTAACATAGACGATCATAGACTTCCTAAGCTAGCTTTAAATTCTAGCCAAAACCACCTAAGGCTCAATCGAGGGTGGCATAAAGACACAAGGGCCTGGTTAAACTATTGGGAGATCAATGAAAATGATGCATTGCAAAACATAAATAACATTAAAGATATTGTTACTTCTAAGTTCAAAGAAAAAATGTGGTGTGAGAAAGACTTAGCGGCTAAAAGAAAATTAAGTTATTATAAGAAGGTCATCAACCCCACCCTAGAAGATCAAAAGTATCTCTCTATTTTAACTAGCTCAAAGAAGAAAATTAATATAGCAAAGATTAGAACGAATTCTCATGAGCTCCATAGTGAAACAGGTCGTTGGGCAGTTCCTAAAACGCCATGGACGGAAAGGATCTGCCATATATGTGAGAATTGGAACATCGAGGATGAAAACCACTTCCTCTTAGAGTGCCCCGCGTATAACCACATTAGATCTCAGTTTCACAATCTTTGTTACAATACTGACCTTCCTAGCCTTTTACAATGTCAAAATTATAGTGAGCTCGGGAGGCTTCTCTCCCAGCTTTTTGAGCATAAGAATAAAATCTTAAATCAAAATAGATGATTTGTTTCTTTAGGTCCGATAGACCATTATTTGGTCTCAGCGGACGTTAACCATCATGATCATCATCATCATCACCATAATTAGATCATCGTACTAATTTTTTAAATATTTAATAATAACAATAAATAGATAATAACACACAAAACATACCAGACAGCGGCCGCTCATTATAATATATTTTAAAACATTTGATAATAGCAATAAGCATATGCTAACATATAATTTTATAAAACATATCAGATACTATGTTTAGAAATTAAAAAATAGGCTGTAGTGACCCAATTAACTTAATTCACGGGATTATAAGGATACATTTATCTTAATTTAATTCAAGTGGTTGCAGATTTCTCAGAGTCACGGACTCAAAATAAAATATCCATATTTGCATGTACCCCCGCCACACGAATTTAAATGATCTCTCTCTTTTTTGAATTTTCTTTCACATACCTTTCAAGCTTGGAATTCTATGGAGGTTCAATTATCTGTATGTTACGTAAGTGTTCAAAACATCGTCAGAATAGATTTGGCGTCAGCGCCATCACAAATGACTGGGAGAAACGCTAGGACCAAATCATAATGATTTTAGAATAAAATAATATTAGTTTTATATCGCTGGAAAATTTATTATAATTTAGTTGTTATATTAGTAATGGGAAAGTTATTGTTGATTGTTATTTATTTATTTTTCAGTAAGAAAAAACTGTGTCTTATATTATGTTGAAACAGTACATAATTATGAAGGAAAATCCTCTCATAAGTCGTGTGGAATTCACAACATGACTACATAGGTAGAAAATATTCTACATACATACAACTGAACTGCAGATTACAATTTGCGACAATTGTGGAACTACAATTTCTAAATTCTCTGGGATAACTACAATTATATCACAGAATAATCAAAGAGACACTAGGCTCTAGATATGTCACACGACATTTACACATTCTGTATACAGTTGGCATTACTCATGTGTTTTCTTTACAGTTGCTCAACCAAAATTTGTACAAAATTTTAAACAAAAACAAAAAGAAACATGGTTTTTTTGAACTTATCTGTATTGGAGTTCTGCCTTTTTATATAGTCTTCCGTGCCCTACCCTAGGGGCTTTAGACTTTCTACTTTTGTCTGGTCTTCTCCTATTTTGATCATGATATACATTTCTTCTTCTGTGGCCATTAGTCCCTTCTTTGTTATGTGTTCTGTTAATGTGTTGTCTTCCGTGCCCTATCCTAAGGGCTTTAGACTTTCTACTTCTATCCGATCTTCTCCCATTTTGATCATGATATACATTTCTTCCTCTGTGGCTGTTAGTCCCTTCTTTGTTATGTGTTCTGTTAATGTGCTGAATGGATGGTTTTTGAAAGGAGTTCCATATGTTTTTTATCCGTCTCATCTAACCTTGTAGGGAGGCCTGTTGGATATTGTTCTTTCCATTTACATGATCTATTAAGCATTTGGAATCCCCAAAAAATTTTACTCGAGGGATATCCAAAAACTTAATAAACCATAATAAGCCCCAAAGAGCAACAACTTCTGCCTTCATGCTTATTCCTTCTCCCCCATACCAATGTACTCGAAACTCTTGTTCTTCTGTTATTCATCAATATAAGTTGATTCATCCTTATTATTGAATTATATACTATGTGGAATTATCTTGTTAGTGGTTGGTCTTTACTGGAACAAGCTTTCCCTTCTACCAAATGCTTCTAAATCTGAGTTATTTCCTTGTGTTAAAAAAAACGAACTAGTTTTAGGGTAAATACTATTAACCCAATTGAATAAATATATGATATTCGTACTCCACGCACATTACAATAAAATACATATGATTTTTATTTTTTTTATACACAAGTGGGAAAACCTATCATAACTCAGTGTCTAACGATACCGGTGAATGCACGCTAGGACAACCATCTGTCATTGTTACCCGTGAATGCAAGAATAACCTGCTTGGTAGTCCTTAGGGGGGCAGAGTTTCACTCCACCCAAATACCTCATCTCCAATTGTTACCAGTGAATGCAGGCCACCTGGAATAACTAAGTGGCTAGTAGTCCTTAGGGGGCATATTTTCACTCCCAAATACCTCCCAGTCTTGGGTAGTTACCCTGTTTTATATTTCTATATTTTTTTTTGTACATGGGAAAACCTATCATAACTCAATGGTCAAACCAACAACGATGATAGCTATCTCTAGCTGTTATCCGAGAATGCATGCTCACTCATCAACGTTATTAAAAGAAAACCACGCCATCTGGAATAACCAGTGGGTGATCATAAAAGCGCAGACTTTCACTCGTGTCACATGCCTGTAGGTCTTGGGCCATTAACTTGTTTTCCTTGTATAAACAAACAGAAACAAGCTCTTAACCAAACAAAAACAGTTTTAAAACATATTCATAACCCATTATATTTCCATATATTAACTAATAATTTCTATTTTTTTTAAATCAATAAGATTAATTACTTTCCCTGAAATTACTGCAACCACCCACAAATCTCATCTAACAAATAAATCAAGTTTCTAACATGGACAAGGCCCAACAAACGCTTTCCGATGCCAGAAAGTCCGCATTTGACTTGGCGCGATAAGCTTTGGTATCGGCAACTTTGTTTTAAAAAAATAGTGAGGGAGGAAAGTAGATTATCTGTTGACACGGTATTCTATGGTGTCAGTAATTTTGTTTTGAAAACTGGAAACAAGTGGATGAGAGAACATGATCTGTTGACTGGGTGAAAGTATGACAAGGTCCACAAATCAATGGTACACAGATTTACAGGCTGACAAAATTTATAAATAAATGTGCAAGTTTTGGTGAAAGCGAATAAGCAACAAGTGGAACAACACACGTTAGTGTTGCCTCACTGTCTTTCGTTGGATATTGTGTGTACGCACGAATCTGCATTCTGGTCTACTGCAATGCACGGCACGGCAAGAGCTATTTCCACCTCTATAGCTCCATTAATACACCCCCTACGGATCACAGGGCACGGACACTCTGACATCTACTTAATTTTCAGGCAACATTTTCTGGTTAATAGTGATGGACATATGCATGATGCGATCATCCATCTCATTGTTTGTATTGATGCCCATTGAAACGAGTGGCATGTGTATCATGGCATGTCGTGTATCGTATGCTATCCATTCCCCATACCATCTGATATTAATTGCCATGGAATGTTATCATACAAAATAAAATACATGAGCTCGATTGTTGATAAATACAAAATGGTGTATCAGGTGGAATACGTATCAATATTGTAACCATTAATGTCGTGTTATATGAATTTGAAAATGCGCTCAATATTCAAGTTTGAACTTGTAAACGTGCTCAATATTCAAGTTTCATCTCTAAACCAGTGATTTCACCAAATTTTGAATTGTATAATGGCGCTCCAGATTGGAATTTTGAATTTCAGAACTCGTGCTGCCATATTTTGTTGCCCTAATCGATTGGGTTAATTTCCATTTTTGTTTGTTTGAAGGGAGACGGATCTTCGAGCACCATGGCAGTAGACACCATACAGATGGCGAGAGTGGGAATGAAGATAAGATCGGAAGAGGCGACTGTGAAGACGAGGCGTCATCAGCAACTATGAATGAAATACATTTTAGAGGCATGAGGAAAACGCCATGGAGGAGATTCGCAGCCCAGATCAGAGACCCCTAGAAGAAAATAAGAGTTTGGCTCGCCACTTTTGACACCGCAGAGGAGGCTGCCTGAGCCTACGATAACGCTGCTAGATACATCAATTGGTTTGGGTAATGGTTGTTTTGCAAAAATATTTTGGGTCGCTTTCGATAAGAAACACGTTTAGGTTTGTTTGAAGGGAGACGGATCTCCGAGCACCATGGCAGTAGACACCATACAGATGGCGAGAGTGGGAATGAAGATAATATCGGAGAAGGCCGCTGTGAAGACGAGGCGTCGTCAACAACTATGAAGGAAATACATTTTAGAGGCGTGAGGAAAACGCCATGGGGGAGATTCGCAGCGAAGATCGGAACCCCTGGAAGAAAAGAAGACCCTGGCTCGCCACTTTTGACACCGCAGAGGAGGCTGCCCGAGCCTACGATAACGCTGCTAGATACATCAATTGGTTTGGGTAATGTTTGTTTTGCCAAAATATTTTGGGTCGCTTTCGATAAGAAACACGTTTAGGATATATATATATATATATATAGAATGGTTTTCGAAGGGATTTATAGTGATTTTTAATGGGTTGAAGATTCTATGAACTCGATTATGGTGAGTTTGCAAGCTTTTCCGAACACTTAGTTACAAACTTCTATGTTGCCAGGTGACGAATTTTCCAGCGATACCCTAAAGCCGGTTAAGCATAACAGAGGAGCTTGAAAATGTTAGAACAAACTAAGCCATTAATCGGGTTGAAAATGTTATAAAATTTAAATCAACACTTCGACCAACTTTCGAGGTGAACCTGTACACTAAAAGTTTAGCATAACAATCGAGAATAAAATGTGATCGCAAACTAAACCATCACTCTGTTGAAAATGTTATAAAATTTAAATTAACAATTTAACAAAGGCTTGCAAGTATGAATGAAACTCAAAAAAATATCTAGATTTCTAAATATTTTGGGGGAGGGACTAAGCTAACAAAGATAAATATTTATTACTTATTCCATGTTGTTCTTGTCTTATTTAGAATGACTTCCAGTAATATTCATACCATTAAAAATTAAATTTCTTCAAAATTTATCATTTATTTTTTTGTTGTTCTGGTTTTTTTCTTGATGACTTTTAGTACTAATCATACTATTAAGAATTATACATATATTTTTTTAATTTTAGGAAAAATGTATAAAATTTATATTTTATTTAAAAAAATAATTATTTTTTTCTTTTTATTAATTTACCTATTAAAAACTCTAAAACACTTCATTTTACACTAGAAAGTTACTTATAATGTAAAAAATATCATTTTTGGAAAATTTAAAACTATTGTTTTATATATCAATGGTTTCCTAAAATCTATTCAATTTACATTAAAAAGTTGGGTATGAGTTAAAAAAAATCTGGTTTCAAGAAAAAGAAAGTTCGACTTTTACTTCTAATTACTTAAAATTATTATTCATAAACAAAAATTCACAAATTGATTTTATATTATAAATATTTTAAAATTATTATTTATAAACAAAAACTCACAAATTTTATTTTATATTATAATTTTCTTAAAATTATTGTTCATAAATAAAAACTCACCAATTTTATTTTATTTTATATTAAAAGTAGTTCGTAAAATCATTGTTTCATTAACCAAAAAAAATAAAAAATATTATTTTATATTAATTAATTTGTTATATATAATATATTTTTATTCATGTTTAAAATTTTATCATATTTTTTTTTTTTATATAATTAAAAGTTATTTTTTTTTTTTAATTTATGAAAAATAATTATCCATATTGAATTTTATTTTAATCTTAAAAAGACATTTCATGTATAGAAATTCACAAAACTTATTTTATATTAAAAAAATAAGTTATAAATAAAATAATCTTGTTAAATGGTTAAAATTTTATTTATTTTGTTTATATGATTAGATTTAGTTTTCTTGAATTTGGAAAAATAACCATTTAAAATAAAGTTTATTTTAACTCCAAAAAAAACATTATTCAAAATAAATACTTATATTTATTTATTAATTTATTTTCCAAAACTTTACAAACCCCATTGCACATCAAAACTACATGTAAATAACAAAACCTGAAATAGAAGTTCAAACTTTCATTGTTTCATAGTTTTTCCACAAACCTTATTTTATATTAAAAAGTTATGTGCGAATAAAAAGTTACTTGTGAATAAGTAATTTATGGTTTCAAATTATTATTTGTTAACAATGTTTCAATTTATTAGTCATTAAAATTATTGTATTTAAATGTTTTAGTTTTTACATTTTAGGTTCGTTAAAAAAATTAAAATTAAAATATTACTTTATTTTAAAAAAATAACTAAAATATTAAATATTTATTTAGTTATTAATTTATTTAATAAGTCAAGACTTTATTTTAATTTAAAAATGTATATATATTAAATAAAAAAATAATATTTGAAGTTCAAACTTTTGATTCATATAATTTTCAAAAATCATTTGTGTTCACCAGCCCGATTTTTAGTAAAATTTGTCATATAGAAATCATTTATGCATGAACAAAATCTCACTAGCCCGATTTACATTAAGATATTACTTGTACAAAAATGATAGAGAATTTAAATATATTATTGATTATAATTTTCTAAAATTATTAATCATATAAATAAATATAGAATATATTATTTCTTAAATCGATTTTGAACTAAAATAGATATTTATATGGTAAATATAAGGAATATTAGAAATAGCCTAATGATGAAAATCCTATCTTGGAATTGCAGGGGTATATGGCATCCCTCCAAAGTTGCAGCCATGAAGATCTTATTTATTGTGAAAAACCAGGGATCTTTTTGTTACAGGAAAGAAAGCAAAGCCTGCACGATATGACTAAAATCATTGAACAGAACAAGCAGTACAATGGAAGCATTAGTGAATCTAGGGGAGCTTCCGGAGGAATCGCTACAATCTAGAATCAAAACGTTTGGAATTGTAAGTCAGAAATTATTAACCAACATTGGATCCAAATAGTGTTAGAAAACAAAGAATATCAGCAGAATCTAGTTATATACAACATTTATGCGCCTAACCACTTCAGGGATAAGGAGTGCTGTTGGGAGGAAATTAAAGTTAGGATGAACGCAAAGGAGAATACCAATGTCATACTAGGAGGAGATCTAAATCTTGTTCTCCATGCTAATGAGAAAAGAGGAGGTATTTTCTCCCCGGATCCTTTCAAAACTCAGCTAGAAGACATTATGCATGACCACGATCTAGTCGATATCATTCCAAAAAATAGGAGATACACTTGGAGCAACTGCAGACCGAGGAGGTCTTGGAATTAGATCCCCTAAATTTCTCAATTTAGCCTTTGGAGGCAAAATTGTCTGGAGACTCATTACTGGACTCCCAGCATGGTGGAAAAAAGTTCTGGAAATTAAATATCTTAATTTTCCTAGACAACAGCTTCTTGATCGAGATATTCCCAATAGAGACTCCTCCAAAATTTGGCGATTATGCAAGAGAGCAATTCCACTAATCGCTCAAAATACTTCAAAAATCCCCAAGGGAGGTGCAAGCATCAATATTGGAGCTAACAGAATCATGGGTCAGCAGCCAATAAACAGACATGGGGGAGTCCACCCTATCCTTTCTTTTTTTGAAATAACAGGCATACATTTCCTGGACCAGATCTCCCAATGGGATCCTCACACCCTTCTTTGGTCAGGTTGGGCCTTCCCAGCCATACCCAATGGCCTTAATGCAAGTCTTTCTGCCCTTCAATCCCATTTTCACAGTATAGCCCCTATCAAAAAGAACGATCTTGATGGGTTTCGTTGGGACCCATCCAGATCCTCTTACACCATCCAAGCTGCTCACCATTACATTTGCAACACCAGCTTCCCCATGCCAAGTTGGAACCACTGGAAGGTGGTTTGGAAATCCGAGGCAATTCCAAAAATTAAGTTTTTTCTCTGGACCCTCCTCAAAGGGAAAGTCCTCACAGTCGAAAATTTGCAAAAGAGGGGAATCAATGGCCCCTCTCGATGTCCTAACTACTTAGCTGTTGAAGAATCAATGCATCATCTCTTTATTGAATGCCCTTTTTCCATCGACTCCTGGAGGAATTTATCTCATAACAATAAAATCCCATGGAACACCCAAAACACCATAGGAGAAATTCTTTACAAATGGAAAAAAAACTACCCCTGGCAGCACAGGAAAAATAACACAGTGAAGAGAGTTTGGGATATTCTTCCCCACAATATGCTATGGAATATTTGGCTAGCACGAAACCGGAAGGTTTTTAAGGATAAGGATTTGACTGTTAGAAGTCTTTATACCAAGGCAAGGAGTCTTGCCCTTGAGATCATCTCAGTTAAGAATCCGAGAAGTATAAATGTCAGTGAACTCAACATAGAAGAATGCATATTCATTGGACACCTGTTAGACCAAAACACCAGCAATCAGAAGGGCAATGCTACTAGCAACATAAACAACAATGTTTCCCCTAACTAGAAGATCATGCTAAAAGAGGAAGAATTTGTAGGTTGGCTTAAAAACAACAATAGGCATTATCTCTGTTTCGATGGGGCCTCAAAGTTGAATCTCGGGGTAGCAGGGGTGGGAGGAGTCATTTTTAATGCTAATGGGGATAAAATACTCTCATATGAGTGGGGTCTTGGCCATACTTCCAATAACAGAGCAGAAGCCTGGCCCTTTACCAAGGTCTTATCCAACTTGAGAAGCTTGGTATAGACACAGTCACGATATTGGGAGACTTGGCGATAGTCGTCAGTGCAATGGTTCAGAACAGAGATCTTCCCAATCCTCTCCTTCAGCAAATTATCAAACGGTGCCAAATCTTAGGACACACCATAAAAGACGTGCGTTATTATCATATTCTGCGATCGCTCAATAAAATTGCTGACAGTCAAGCCAACAAAGCTTGTGCCAGACCATTGGGCTGCCCCATCTGCAATGGCGTGGAATCATTTTAGCATATTCCATGATGAAGAGACCTCCAGGATCCGATCAACACCTCAGCTCATCCAATATGATAGCTTGGTGAAAGATTGTCCTCATTCCGCCTGTGACTAAGATCCGCATAGGGATCTGGAAGTTTATTGGAATCATCACTCCCTCACCTCTCGTTAGTGGACCGACTGTCCTTCTACCTCCCGACCATCCCTCCTCTGTGCTTCTAAATCGCTCTTCCAGGAACATCAGAAAAAACGGAACAATAGAAAAGAAAAACGCAACTCCAACAAGTTCGTCAAGCTTGAAAGAAGTCGGCGCCGATGACAAACTTGAAGAGTCCACTGCTCGGCACATCAGCCATAGTAATATAGATTGATATGCTTTGTAAATGTTGTTATTTACTACTGCAGTTTGTTTGGATTTACCTCTGGTGTTTGGTTTTTAGAAGCCCAAAAGATAGGATTAGGGAGGATTTTTGTTTAAGCTGTAACTCCTTCTTCCCTAGCTTTTCTTGGCACCTTAGCATGTATTTCAGGAGCTCAGTCTCCCTCTTTTTTTTTTTTTTTTCAGATTTATAATAGCAACCGAATTTGTCAAAAAAAAACAATTTTTCCCAATACATATCATTGTAAAATAAACTAAAATAATAATGATTCATATAAAACATATAATCAATAAACATATAAAAACTTAATAAATTTAACTAATATAATTAGAAATAAAATTATTTTTAAATATCTAATTGTGAAATATATAAATATAAATAATAGTTATAAATTAATATCCATTTTATCATATAAATTAAAATAATTATCCATATTCACTTTAATGGAGTGTTGGAGCATATATATAAAGAGGAAGGAGTGAAGAATTCCCACTTAGCTGCCATATGAGGCATTAAATAGGGAGCTAATTAGCCCATGCAATCACATATTTTTATTATTATGACTATATAAAACATTAAACTAGAAATTTATCCCTAATATTATTAGAGTTGCCTTACTGTTTTCTAAAGACTAAGAGTTTCCCTATTGTTTTCTAAAGACTTCATTACAACCTACTTGTGGGATATTTCTTACGTTGCGTCCCCAATTGTGTTATGCTTGTGAAGGCTTAAGCCCCCTTGGTCAAGATTTCCAATGTTCTTCCATTACAGTTGATTGGATACTTTGCATAGTTCAAATGCCCATGAGTGTGATTGTGGTTGGTAAGAGCAATGGTTGGTGGGAGGGCCGACACTAAGATTCCATTGTGGTCTTCTGGAATGCATTTACACCAACACTGTTTGTAAATTTGTTAAATTTCTAATACTATTCAGTATTATTATTACAATGTTATGGTTTTGGTTTAGGAAATTGGTCTTGTTATCCTAGTGAGAGGCTTCTTTCATATGTTGTTGTTTGTGGGGAGAGTATTTGGTTCTTCTTTAGTTTAAGAAGGACCTCTGCCAAATGCAGTTCCCTATCCATTTTCACATTTTTTATAAACTTTATAGAGCTTAAGAATATGTACTTATTCATAAGAGGTTATTGTTCAAATTTAGAGGGGGTAGAATATGGACACCTCCACTGAAATCCTTGCAATTTGGTGTTTGTTGTAACTTTAATATTAGATTATTATTATTATTTATAAAATTTTGAAATATATATTTTTTCTTATTATATCCAAAAAATAGCTCAATCACATAATCAATACAATAACTAAATTAATTAAAAAATAATTTATATTAAAATAGATTTGTTACTTAAAACTTACAATAATATTATTTAAGTAAATACATATTATACACCACCGATTTGGTGTGCGTCCTTGCAACTTTAAAATATGATTAGATATATATATATATATATATATATATATATATATATATATATATATATAATTTTTGATATTATTATTCTCTTTTACCTGGTTTTAAATCTTGGGGTCCCTATTGAGTGACATCTTTATTCTGTGTGATAAGGCTCAAAGAGTAAGCTCTCGTGCGAGTCTAGACTTTTGCTAAGTCATAAATTCCTAATATATTTAGCTTACACTTATTGGATATACTCTAGCATTATAGTGACAATTTCTAAATTTAGCATTTATTTTTTATAATTAACAAGTATGAAACTCAACTCATTTAATTGATATTTTTATATTCATTTTTTTTTAATCTTTTTTCATTTGAGTACTTTTTTTCTTTTGCCATATAATGAGACACATTAACATGCTTTTACTTTTAAAACATGTTTCTTCTTTTCTAAGTAAGAATAGTCAAATGTTGACTTGGAAAAATGCACGGCTTACAGTGTAAGGGCATCTTTCCGGTATGATGTCCCAATTAGACTTACACCGTCTCATTTTGGATGGGATTCTAGTCCCAAACAATGTGAAGTCCAATTGGGGCATCATATTTTTTTAGTATGATGTTCCAATTAGACATTACACCATTCCATTCCGAAGGGGACTCTAGTCCCAAATAGTGTGAAGTCTAATTGGGACATCATATTTTTCGAGTATGATGTCCCAATTAGACTTCACACTATTTGGGACTTTAGTCCCAAACAGTGTGAAGTCTAATTAGGACATCGTACCAGAGAGATCCCCTTAGACTGTAAGCAGTGTATTTCACCTAGTCAACACCAACTGACAAGGATTTTCTCTTGGTTAGAAGAAGTAACTCACATGGGTTGATATATGAAAATGTAAGATGGGAACAATCAAGAAATCGTAGGATGAATGGTTATGTGAGTGTGTAGAAATAGGAGGTAAAAAACAAAAAGCACTTTCTCATGCAATATGTGACATACTTAGAAAGGTGCATATTAAAGACTATGACTCGATATTTTGGAAGAAACTAGTAATGGGAATGGGGGAAAGTACCATTTTTGAAACACCTGGAAGACCCAAATTTTAAAAAAATAAAAATAAATAAATAAAAATAAAAATAAAAAATAAATAATAATAATAATAATAATAAAATAAATAAATAAATAAATAAAAATAAAAAAATAAAATAAAATTAGCATGTGTGCATGGGGAGAGGGCAAGAGGAGAGAGACTTTGGGTACATAATTTTGTAAATACAAGAAGGACAACCAATTTAGATACCCAATGGAATCCTATGTGAAATTCATCCAAGAAATTGCAATTGGGCCCTAAATGGAAATATCTGTAAACATGTATTGAAAGTTGAGATGTTAGTGAAAATGTAGCACCTGGTGTCAGTGATCCCACTACAGAAAGGCCTAGAATTTTATTTGATTTGAATGAAACACCTATATTGGGCCCAGAAATCTAAACAGAGCTTTTACCATGCTTTGATTCTCCGTATATGCGCAATTTCTGTATATGGAATTTGCGCATATACGACGCAGATACATAAACGACGTGCATATACGAAAGATATGCACATATAAGAAAGTTAGGGATATATGGGAGATATGCCAAATCACACGTTTTCAAATTTTTTTTACATGCATCTAATGCTCTTGGAACTTGTTACAATGAATTTAAAACATTCAAATCTATCAGAAATGACTATTTTTTTACTCAATTTGGTTACCAGCTGCTCTGGGAATAGCCTCCAACACCCGGTGGCCTTGGGATTCAAAAATATTAAAGTAACCAAAAACACCTATATATGACATCCTCTGCCTCTGAAACCTACTCCAATGAGTTCCCAGCATGCCAATTAGCCAAAAATGACTATCTTTTTACTCAATTTGGTTACTAGCTGCTCTCGTAATGGCCTCCAACACTTGGTAGCCCTAGGCTTCAAAAATCTTCAAGTGACCAAAAACACATGTATATGACCTCTTCTACCTCTATAACCTACTCCAATGAGTTCCCAGCATGCCAATTAGCCAAAAATGACTATTCATTTTCGAAATTTGGTTTAGGATTGAGTAAATTATGGCTCAAATAGTTTTTCCTTAAAAACCTTCGCTAAATCTAGAGAGACTCCAGTTAAGTCCACCAAGTTTGGTGGCAGTTCCGGATTTAGTGGCTCTGCCATAAATTCCGCCAACTTAATTATGGACTAATTAAATGCTAAAATAATCCCGCTTAACAGTTGACCCTTAACACTTGCTTCGGGCGCTTGGTCACATCGGGTGGGGGCTAGCCCCTCGAGGCTTTCTTTTTACTAAACTTTCAGAAGTTGTAACTTTTGCATACGATGTCAGTTTTTCAAACCATTCATGGTGTTGAAATCCTGGAGATGAACTCTATCCAGTCATTCAAGTTTAAAGAAATTCTGAGCACTTTCATTTTTTTGCTAAAATACTGATCCCTGATCATTCCTCCCCATTGGAAGCCTTTTGGACCCCAAAATCTCTCTTGATCATTGATTATGTCAATGAGGGGACTGTTCCCTCATCCTTCCAGTCTTTATCCATTGAAATTTTCCTAATTTCATCATTTGGAGCTTTTCAAAAACTCAAAATTTTCCTTGATTCTGATGACCATCTATTGTTGTCTTTGACACCGTCATGCTACAATATTTATGAATTTTCAGAAAAACAATCTAATTTTGCAGAAAACATCTTCTTCCTACATCTTGTTCCTACCTTGGTCAATAATCCAAGGAAACTTGGAATCTTTCTCACCTTGCACTTTGTCTCTATGGCGATTTTCAGCTGGTTTTGCCTTGTACTTGAGTCGATTCTTCCCCAAGTTTCTTCGCCATTGTAATGTGCCTTTTGGAAACCAGCAATGAATGTTTTTGAAACCCATGCCTTATTTTCCAAGCTTCTTTGTCCTCTTCTCTTTGACCTTTACAACTTCTTGCATCGACACCTTGTTTTCAACACCGCTCAACACCAATGTTGGCTGTTCAAATGTTTTTCACCTTCTTTCAAAGGCAACCTGTTATCATTCTGAAACAACTCATTACAAATATAAGCATCTTTATGAAAAGTATGATTCAAAACATCTCTTTGTTTGATCATCAACAATGTCAAGTTCTGACTTGCATTCACTAGCCTCTTCATTTGCCCTGCATTAACTAAAGAAATGTTCAGTTTCTTGCGATGAGCTCTCACAATATACTTCACCCCATCTTTAAGCAAATGATATTTGTGCTCATAGCGATGAAACACCGCTTTCCTGTCATACAAATATGGACTTCCCAAGATAATTCTAGAAATGTCAAGTGGAACCATGTCTAACTCGACTTCATCAACAAAGTTTGCAGTAATAGCAAATCTAAAAATGCATTTCCTTGAAACTTGTAAATTGGCATCCTTAACTATCCAACCCAAAGGGTATGGTTTATGATGTGGTACGGTTTCAATTTTAAGCTCTTTAACTAAGTCTTCTGAAATCAGTTTTTCTTGTGATCCACTATCAAAGAGTGCATCAATCTTGGTATGATTTGAGATTACTCTGACAGTGAACAACTCTTCCCTTTTGTCTTCATTTGGAGTGTTGTTGTGACTATTTGAGGAACTAGTGCTTTCAACATGTTGACCTTTCAAACCCATAGCTGTAATTTTTGTCTCATCTCCTGAATCTAACCCTAAGTCTTTTTCAGCTATATAAATCATTTTGCCCTTCTCTTTGGCTTTCAATCTTTCTGGTTTTAATTCTGGATGAAATTGCCAACAATGGTCTTCATCATGGCCAGTCCTTGAACAATTTTTGCATGTGATTTTTTCTTCTCTTTTTTTTATACTTGCATTCTTCTTTCCCTTCCACTTTCCTCCCTTCTCTTTTCCCTTACCCTCACTTTCACCTTTCTCCTCTATGTTTTGTTTTCCCCTTTCCTCAAGATGCATAGCTTGCACACATACCTCATCTAAGTTGCTTGGGTTAAACATAAGGATAGTATGCTGCAAATGGGAATGTAAACCTCCAATATATTTCAAGATTGTGTCTTGTGAATTTAAGTTTACTCCCAACAATAAAGCCTTCTTCCTAAACTCCTGAGTGTAGTCTTTGATAGTTTGGCCTTTCAGCTGCCTAAAGTTTTGCCAACTCATGATGGCTTTTTGCATATAAGCTAAAGGATAAAACTGTCTTTTAATTGCAGAAACAAATTCAACTCAAGAAATGGATATATTACCATGGATTCACATTTCCTCTTGAGTCTTTGCTTCCCACCAAACTAATGCAGCTCCTTCTAGCCTCAGTGAAGACAACTGGATCTTTATGTCATCTTCTTCAAGGTTCTTAATTCTGCAGTATACCTCCAACTGTCGAATCCAATTGTCCAACTTTCTGCATTCACTTCTCCATTGTACATGGGAAGTTCGAATTTTATGTCCAATTTCAAAAATGGAGTTTTTCCTTTTGGGGTTTTGGAATAAGTATGGGCAGTGGTGGTAGTGGAAGATGATGCTATGTGAGATGGTGAAGATGATGAGGAAGATTATGAGGATGGTGGAGATGGAGGTGGCTTTCCACCATTCCCTTTGGAATCCTTCTTTTCATCTTTTTTGTTCTCTGAGCTTCCTTCTCCATGTGGAGGTTTAGAACTCTCTCCAACCATTCTAGTGTTCCTCTTTTCATAGAGGACTTTAACCATCTCATTCAAAGTATAGAAAGATTTCTTGAATTCTTCCTCTTCTAAAGAGGGACCTTCATGCTCTCTTTCTCCAGACATAATGACTATGGATTCAGGCTCATAAATTTCTACTGACTATACCTCTTTAATCACTTTAGCCTCTTGTGCAATCTATGCCTCTTATATCTGAACTGATGGAGATGGAACTTGAGGTGATTCAGGTGTTTCTTTGAGTGGTCCTTTGGGTGAGGATTGTGCTTTCTCAGCCTTCTTCCTTCTTGTCCTAATCTCTGGACTAGCTATCTGTAGCTTCCCTTCTCCTCTCTGCAACTTCAACCTTGTAATGATAACAACAATTGTAACTATTAAACCCTTCAAGCAAATCAAGCAAGCAACCTTGTGCTCTGATACCAACTTGATCTGAAATTGATTACTAGTTAATTCTATGCTATTATCATTTCCAGATATAAAATTTTATTTGCTTTGGTTTGCTTATCCAACAAGAATCTATCCATGAGCATGTGATTGTCAATTCAAAGAACTTGGGTGAAATTTAGTGTTTTGCATGAACTTAAAAGCATGAATTAAAATGGATGAACAACAACATATAAAAACACAGCAAGCATAAATAACAGAGCTCAATACAGAAATTTTTATTGAAGGAGTTCACCCCTCCTGGGCTACATCTCCTTGGTCCAACTTCATAGTGTGGGCCTTTGTATTAGCTTCAATAGGTCTCAAGTTGTTGTTATATGCATCCAATTCTCTTGGAATTTTGTTCCAATGAGTTTAAACATTCAAGTATATCATAAATGACTATTTTTTACTCAATTTGGTTACCAACTACTCTGGGAATGGCCTCCAACACCTGGAGGCCCTGGGCTTCAAAAATCTTCAAGTGACCAAAAACGCATGTAGATGACCTCTTCTACCTCTGAAACCTTCTCCAATGAGTTCCCAGCATACCAGTTAGCCAAAAATTACTATTTGTTTAATCAATTTGGTTACCAGCTACTTTGGTAATGGCCTCCAACACCTCGTGGCCCCAAGCTTCAAAAATATTCAAGTGACCAAAAAAACCTATAGATGACCTCTTCTGCCTCTGCAACCTACTCCAATGAGTTCCCAACATTCCAATTAGCCAAAAATGACTATTCATTTTTGAAACTTGGTTGAGAATTGAGTAAGTTATGGCTCAAACAGTGTTTCCTAAAAAACCTCCACTAAATCTCGAGAGACTCCAGTTAAGTCCGCCAAGTTTGGTGGCGGTTCTGAATTTAGTGGCTCTGCCATAAATTCCGCCAACTTAATTATGAATTAATTAAATGCTAAACTGATTAGTGGTGCACTAATATAGCTTAACAGTTGGTCCCTAGCTCCTGGTTCGAGTGCTTGGTCACATGGGGTGGGGGCTAGCCGTGCGGGGCTTTATTTTTACCAAACTTTCAGAAGCTCTAACTTTTCCATACGATGTCGGTTTTTCAAACCGTTCATGGCGATGGAATTTCAGAGATGAACTCTATCTAGTCATGTAAGTCTGAAGCAATTTTGAGCATTTTCATTTGTTTAGCTAAAATATTGTTCCCTGATCAAGGTCTTCTTCAGTTTTAGATGATTTGACACTTCACCGGGAAACCATTTTTCCAAGAAGGTCACTTCAGTGCCCCTAAAAATCAACTTTCATCAGAAAGCAACACTTGCACTTTGAGGTCCACCTCCTTTAAACAATTGTTGTACCATATGTCAATCTTCGTCATGAGTAACCATCAATTACTCATTTTTTCATGGTACCCATCGCGCCTAGTCTGTGTGGCAGCATCATTGAGTCACCCTGCATCCTTGGAGTATATTTCATGTTCCATCATATCATGTCACAGTATTTCATCCATATTTTCATATCGTTCATCCTGTGTCTCCCATTTTGGCCTCCAGTCATATTGTCCCCATCCCCTCTAAAGTTGAGTCAGTTGTTGCCAGGTCAACCATGCACTTTATGCTCTAACAAGGGAAGTCATCTATTTGTCCCTTAGTTCCCTTTTCTCCATTATACTTGGTGACATTCCATCAGTCACATTACTGTTTTCCCTCATAATTTAGTTGAGGATCCCCATTGCCTCATCTATTTTGGGCCCTATTATGTCGACATCAGCTCATTTATTCTAGAAGAACAACCTAGAGGGTGGTGTATCTCAGTTCCAGCTTCCATTCTTGTTCGGTGCCTTGGATTGAGCAGAGGGTCCCATTATTTCCATTTGACTTGGTCGTTTCATGTTCGAGATCCATACACATGATGGCCTAGTGATGTAGCAGATTGTACCAGTGATTCCCGAGTGTGTGTGAGATGTTTCAAACCTCATCAAGGGGTGGTCCTTCAGGTAGCCTCCCACATGCTTGGATGCATACCAACTATGCTACAGCCTCAGATGCAATTCCGCAGAGTTGATGGGTTCAGTTTCCACCGGTCATAGTGATCATAGCATGCACGTCTCCTCCAATTGATCCATTCAGTTTTGCAGAACCCTTCCTTGTTCAGCAAGGCTTCTTTGGTTGTTCTACCCTCCCTCCCACTCGTTTTTTAGGGAAGGGGCCTTTTATCTCATGTACTCAGATATTATTGTATTTAGTCCTGACTCATGTTTTTACCAGGTGCATTATGTATATGGGACATATTGTATTATTTTCTGGCTTTGTTATGCCAACATGTCATGTACCATTCGACATGTACTTTATTGCTCAATTTCATGTTTCTGGGCGAACCATTATTTTCGTACTAAGTTATCATAGTGGGTATGGGTATGCCTCCCCCGCCTCATTGAGGTCCAGTACCACAACAAAAAAGGAGACTTGCATTGGTCTCGCCCCCTCTGTCACTATCCTCTCTCAGCTTCAGCTTCATTGGTCTCTCTCTCTCTCTCCTTGACTCCCATGTGTTGTTTAGTGATTGTGTCTTTATAACGTACTTCGGTCATACGTTTTGATCCTAACACTCGTATGTTGGGGGGAAATCTGTTATCACACAAAAAATGATCATCTAGCCTAATTTACTAGATGGATCAAAGCACACCATGTAAAGCCAATTTTACCATAGTAAAATTGCTTTCACTGTGATAAATTACCTAGTAACCACCTTTATTAAGTAATTTATAGTTAAACCCATGAAGAATAATTAAACAAATCACTATTTATTTGATTATATTCTAGGAATAATTAATTAAACCATTGTTTTATTATTATTCCTTGTTAAATTTGACCCAATCATGAAAAATAAACAGATAAATCATTATTTAGCTTATTTTTCTCGAAGAATAACTAATTAATCATTAATTAATTACTATTCTTTGTTAAGTTTGACTAAATCCCTTAGGAATAATTAAATAAATCATTATTTGTTTATTAATCCTTAACTAATTCCTTGAGATAATAAATAAATCATTTATTTATTTATTATTTCTAAATAAAAGTTTAAATACTTTTTCCCTCATAAACAAATATAATAAAATATTCCAAGTGGTAATTTCAAGAATGGGAATAATATTTTATTATTGCTCATTATTCAAGGATAACTGAATATTTAAATAGGAGGGTTTTCCATTCATTATTCACTTTTGATTATTTTCATTGTTGCACTCACTATTGTAACTTTGATTATTTTCATTGTCGCACACCATATTTTTGTTGGGTTTATGCATTATAGAGGAGAGAGACTCTACAAAAGTTGAAAGCGTTTGAGGATTGCCAAGAACCCATCCCATAGAGGGGGACTGGTAACATATATGTGTTCCCTTCACAGGTGTTATAATAAAATCATTCTTTACAAATCTGGTTTCCATTGGGTGTTTTGGGGTTATTACACTATATTTTCACTGTTTAACTATGATTGCAACATAGATCAAAATTTTGGCAGGTTTTGTTTCTATCAATAGCTACAGATCTACAATGTTTAGCAGTCATTTCTATTGTTGAGATCGTTTGTCATCCATGATCTTAAGTGGGTTCTTTTCGTACATCATTGAGAAGAAAACACTCTAACAACAACTGAGAGAGTTGCTACAAGAATACAGGGTTGCATTCTTGGAGCCTAAATGACTACCACCCAATAAGGAAATGGAGCACAAGATTTAATTGTTGTTAAACTCTCCATTTCCAAACATTGTGTTGTACAAAAGTCTATTATAAAAGAAAATGAGGTGAATAAGTGGTTACAACAACTATTGGAACAAGGGGTCATTTGAGAAAGTACCTCACCATGAGGGTCACCCATCATAGTTGTGCCAAAGAAGGATGGAAATTACTATAAATATGTATTGATTATAGAGAATTTAACAAAAATATTCTCAAGAATATGTACCCTCGTACTTAAGATAGATGATTTGTTGGACTACTTGCAGCAAGAAATGTACTTCACCAAGTTGGACTTAAGTTAGAGTATCACCAGGTTCAAGTCAAAGAAGAAGATACCTTGAATACCACCTCCAAACTAGAAAAGGTTTGTATGAGTGGTTAGTTATGACTTTTGGCCTATCTAATGCACCAAATACATTCACGTTATTAAAGGATGATATATTGTGCCCTTTTAGAAATTCATTTGTTATCATTTATTTGGATAATATACTGGTATATAGTTGTACTTGGGAGGAGCACATCACACATTTGATGCAAATGCTAGAGGCATTAAAGAAGCTCAAACTATTGGAAATTCTCAAAAGTGTGAGTTTGCACAATAGGATTTGGTGTATTTAGGATATTCGATAGGTGGAGGATAATGAAAAATAAATCCTACCAAGAGGGATGCTATCATGAAGTGGTCAATGCCTTCTAATGTTTCAAAGGTTAGGAATTTTGTTGGGGAAGCATAATACCTAAGGAAACCCATAGCCTTGTTTTCAACAATAACAACACTACTTCACACCATTACAATGAGTCACAAGAATTTCCAGTGGGGAAAGGTTTCGTAAAAGGCCTTTGAGGAGTTAATGATCTACATGCAGATCTAAAAAGCTTCAGAAAAGGAGGTAATAACACAAATGTTCTGGAAAACAATACCAACATCTTATTACGAGAGAGAGATCAAAATTTTATAAACAATGAAAATATTCTACTTATGCATTTTTTATTACAAAATATATGAGATAAAAATAAATTACATTATTAGATAAAACAACTATAGAGATGTTTCCATATTTACTAGTTTTTTTATGTTTCCTTCTTTTTTATTTTTAGATGTTTCCAAGAAAGTAGTGTGATTTTTCCTTGTTATCCAATCAGTTAGATGTTTCTGATTGGTGATCCTTTCTTGGTTTCCCAATTCCTCCCTATTTAGAGTGGGAAGCGTCTCAGCTTCCTCCACCAAATGAGGGAAATTGTGCTTCAATGTTTCTATTGTCGGCCATTGGGTATGCATTGGCGTGTGTTCATTTCAACCAACAAGATATCATAAGTCAGGAGCCACATTGGCATCCCTAGCTAGTGCCATTCTGCTCAACGAGAGTTTCCTCTGTGAAACAACAGAACTTGTGGCAGGCTTTCCATCAGAAGCGATGAGCAGCGAGCTGTTGAAATTATTCCTGCATAGAAAGTAGCATGAATTTGAGAACAAGCAAAAGGCTTCTTGTCTACCATGAAATCTTCCACAACAAGGCCCTTCAAATATTTGAAAATATGGCCCTTCATTGACTACCATTCTTCAGTCAGCTTCCTACTGTTGAATACAATATCCACACTTTGACCAAAATTTGTTGACAATGGCTTTTCCCCAACATGTGTGGAACTCTTGCTACTAGAATTTGAACTTGAGCTTTCATGCATTGCTACCATTGATGGCTTTCTTTAAACCCCATTATTACTACCATTGGAGGTGCATATCCCTTTACAACTTGCATATTTTTGTGTCTAGTCTCACCTTTGACAACAACATGTTTCTTTGATTAATCATGTCCAATTGACAGTTTTCCAACAAGGAAAAAGGATGGGGCATTGGATAAGGAAACAATTGGAATAATATTGATTTTGTGTGAAAGAGAGCATTGGGGATGCAACAACATGGGTTTGGTGAAGATATTTGCAAATTTTGGCTGTAATGGAGCCATGGCAGGGGGTATTGGGTTGGTGTTGTTTTCTAGCTTGACATAGCGAACCAGACACATAGAAATGTATTGGTTAATATTGACTTTCTTAATGGGAGCTTTGCCAGTAAGAGTTTGGGTTGATGTGAGGGTTGAGGATGTCAACACATAGGTTCAACCCTCATGTTGCAAGTGTTATTTGTGATCTTTATCATGATAAACAATGTGTCGAGCTTTTTGGTATGAAATGCCTAGTAACAAATCGACATAATCAAGAGGAGAAACATCATATACCACAGTATCTCAAAAAGGACCAATAGAGAAGGTGATGGCACAACGTTGGGAGACAGTAAGATGGGAACCTTCCTTTTGAACCCAACCTAGCTCATATGGGTTGGGGTGTGGAGTGGTTGGAAGGCTAAGGTGGTGAACCAAGTCCTGTGCTACAAGATTCTTTTGACTCCCATTGTCAAGGATAAGAGTCACCAAGTCATGTTTGATTTGACAATTATGAGTAAATAGAGGTGCAACAGAGGTGTCAGATTCATTAGCAGTCATGAGGATGAGAGAGGGGTCTACTTCGGTAGGATTGTCAAGAGAAACAACTGCAAGTGAGCTAGGGAAATTTGGTTTCTCTACCTCTGTAAAAAGAGCCTTGTTGGGGTGCATATTTTGAAGGACACGATAGTATGTTGAAGCATGTGTGTTGGTATTATGAAATGTACACTAGGGGGATGAGGAAGGGGCCACATTAGATGGACTAGCAGGAGATGGACCATTTTTGGTTTGATGAGATCGGTTTTGAGGAGCCACTTTACATTCTACATCCAAGGCCTGAATAAAGGCCTTGTCTAAGGAAGTACTATCAAACAACTCAACTTCTTAACAAAAAACCATTAGTAGACCCGAATTAAATTTAATAATTAATACCTCTTCTGGATCAAAGATATGGATTTGAATGCACAATTTGCAGAAGACATCAATGTATACGTGCATTGATTGATTGGGTAGTTGTCAGAGTTGCAACCATTTGGAAAGGAGATTCTGGAGATATCCCAGGGGGTAAAAACGTGCTCTTAAGGCTTGGCAGAAGTCATCCCAAGATGTGATATGTGTGGATCTGGTCTTGGCTTGGTCCCCGAGCTCAACAACCAAGGATATATTCTCGAGTTGAGTATCCCACCATGTTTGCGCCAGGCCCTCCAACTGTAGACTGGTGATTTGAAGCTTCATGTCCTCTTCCATCGTGGGACATGTTTTGAAATAGGTAGAGAGACTGCAGAGCCAAGAATCGACGACCTCTCCATTCATTTGGCCCAAAAATTTGGGCAATTGAAAGCATGTATCCAACTGCATTTGTCCAGGAGGGTGTCTCTGTTGTTGCAATGTAATTAGCTCTTGAATAGCCATGGCTAAATCATGGATTGGTGAGTCCTCGGTTGAGGGTTCTCGACGAGGCGGCATGATTTTCATCCACTAAAGGAATTGAAAGGTATGACCCCAAGCGAAAATTTGTGATGGGAATCTGAAGCAAGGAGGGCGCACTAAGAAGGGTCCTAAATTGTTAAGCCACAAACCCAAAAAAAATAAAATCTTTGAACAAGTGGATGGCTTTCAAGATCTTATGCTCTAATACCAATTGATCTACATGCAGATCTAAAAAGATTCAGAAAATGAGAGAATAACACAGATGTTCTAGAAAACAATACCACCATCTTATTATGAGGGAGAGATGAGCATTTTATAAACAATGCAAACATTCTCCTTATGCATTTTTAATTACAAAATATATGAGATAAAAATCAATTACATTATTAGATAAAACAATTATAGAGATGTTTCCATATTTACTAGTTTTTTATGTTTCCTTCTTTTTGTGTTTTAGATGTTGCCAAGAAAGTAGTGTGCTTTTTCCTTGTTGTCCAATCAGTTAGATGTTTCTGATTGGTAAGCCTTTCTTGGTTGCCCAGTTAAAGAAGAAAATCAGTTAAATATCAATTCTTGCATTATTAAACTTGCCAAAACCCTTTGAAGTGGAGACAAATATAAGTGGGTATGTTATGGGAGCGTTCTTGATGTAGGGAGGAAGGTGCATGATACCATTCTAAAGTGTTTCATTGGGTGGTTTTCAAATACCCTGCATATGACAACAATATTTATGCTTTGGTGTAAGAGGTGAAAAAGTGGAAACGCTATCTGATGGGAAAGGAGATAGTAATCCACAAATATGACTAGTTGTTGTAGTACCTGCAAGCCCAAGAAACCATGTGTTATAAGTGGATGGGGTTTTACAACGGTATCATTTGAAGATTAAGCACAAGAAGGGAAACAAAAATAAGTTGGATGACATGCTTTCAAGACCACCAACATCAAATATGACAACTTTGGGAACTTTGATGCACATGGATAATTTCGCCCATGATGCATGAGAGGCATACATAGAGGGTGAGGAATTAGGAGGTGTTTCAACAGTTACAGAGTTAGAATCATGTGCATGATAGTGACAACAAAATTGACTACCATCTCTAGAATTGGTTACCCTACAAGTTGGGAAATTTATGTGTTACTAAAGGTGATTCACTTAGCTAATGGGAGAGGCTCACACCTCCAAGGTTATAGGACATTTTGGTGTAGGGAAGATAGCAACCAAGTTACAAAGGTATGTGCATTGGCTGAGGATGCAAGAATATGTAGCTAGGTTCATAAGAATATGCATGCTTTGTTGTACCAATACCTTACCTATTTCTACTTCTCCTTGTGAAATCATTTACATGGACTTTGTGGGAGTTGTACCAATGATTAGGAAGACACATGACCATCTGTTCACAATAAATAATAGGTTCTTCAAGATGTGCATTATCATGCCTTGTACAATGACCACAAGTAGGTGATCCAGGTGGATATTGGTGGCCACCTACCAAGTCCACTTGGACCCCCACCATTGTTTCTCTCAGCATTTTTATTTTCCTTAATTGTAGCACACCTTAATATTTTTAGCAGTTTTTCGGGTCCTGAACTTTTGGAGCCGTTTTGAGGCCCTAAACGATGTTTTTTGGGAAAATTGGGAGCAACATGGGTCCATGGACTGATGTTTCTCTTCCCAAAGTTGTAGTTCTCGGATAGATCTTTCTAACGAGATACTGTGCGCGTCAAACGAAGATCATATGCTAAAGTTACGACCCCGGGAAATTGATGTACCAATTTACCCAAATGGGGCCCACAGTTTGGTGTTTCATCTTCTAGAGTTAGGTTTTTGGACGTTTAGGGTTTTCCATTGTTTCACAACAAAATAGGCCTTTCAGCCTCATTGTAAGATAGTTTAGAGGCATGTAGCCGCCACATCTCTTCTCAGAGATAAGCTACCATTGCCCTAGTTGGTTTATTTCCATTACTGTTTGTAAGCGTATTTCAGTATTTTACATTAATGAAATGAAGTATTATTTCTACTACATATCTGTGTTTATGGTTATCTCTGTAATTTTTTGTGTTCCTATTTAAATCCGGATCAGTGGTATCATAGGGGACTGCTTTTTCTCTGTTTTTCTTTGCATGTCCCCAACGAGGTCGGGATATAAGGAGTTAGGGCTTGAACTGGTCGAACCTTTGCAAGACCAGCCTTGCAAATCCCGACGGCTTCCCATGGCAGATGAGAAGAAAGATGAGGGGGCAGGAGATCCTATCAAAATCTTGCTCGAAGAAGCCCTCGAGCGACAAAGGAACGCGATGATGGACAACTTTGCCCAGATCCTTCAGCGGCTACCCAGAAGTGACGCATCGGCTTCCATCAGCTACTCTAGAAACACCACGCCCTTTAAGGTACAAGTTAATTTTGAAATCCCCATATTCAAGGGTCAGATAGATGCAGATGTCGTAGATAAATGGTTAAATCTGCTAGAGGGTTATTTTTTTGTTCATGAATTTTCGAGTCGGGAAAAGATTGTTTTCGCTCTTCTCAAAGTAGCCCCCCACGTTAAGGACTGGTGGGAAACCTACTGCGAGCAGAAGGATGAAAATACCGGCTCACTATTTTCAACTGCACCCACCTGGAATTCATTCTGGGATGCCATTAAGGAGCAGTACTACCCTGTTGGAAGCTATGAGGATGAATACATAAAATGGACCACGCTGCGGCAGTGAAGGGACCAAGACGTGCCGGAGTTTACCAATCTTTTCCATACCTTTCACACAAAGTTGGGTATCAAGGATTCAGAGTAGCATTTGATACTCAAATATCGCGGCTTCCTGCACAAGTACATCTAGGAAGAAATAGAATTCCTGAACATCTCCTCGCTCGGCACAGCATATTGATATGCCGTCAAGGTTGAGTAGAAGTTTAAACAGAAGAAGCGAGACTTTGGATATGCGAATCCAAAGCAAGGGAAAGGTGCCCCTAAACCACAAAACAAAGGACAAAGCCAAGGCGGTGCAGCCCAAGACAACCTGCCAAAGCTGCAAGCAAAGAACAGCACCGCGAAGCCGAAAAAGGACGCGGGAAAATGATGTGAGTTCCATAAGAGCTCCACTCACAACACAAGTGAGTGTCGGGCCAAGCAGTCACTGGTGGTTGAGCTAAAGGTTTCAGAATCAAATGCATGTTTTGACTCTGAGTCAGAACCCGACAAGGGGAATGACAAAGGGAAGCAGATTATCAATGCAGAGCCCAATGCCACCATTGCCACCACGAATATACAGAAGGAAGAACCCCGAAGATCCAGAGGAGGAGGAGCGTCTCTTCCACTCCCAGATGTGGGTAAAGGGCTCCCTGCTACAATTCATTGTCGATAGCGGGAGCTAGAAGAACCTCATTTCAGCAGAGGTCGTGAAGCGGTTGGGCTTACCAACCACAGCACATCCACAACCGTACACCATCGGTGGCTTCACCAAGGATGGGATCTTCGCGTGAGCCAGCAGTGTCGCCTTCCATACAACATCAAGCCCTTCACGGATGAGGTATTGTGTGACATTGCTCCCCTTGAAGTTTGTGATGTATTATTAGGACAACCCTACTTGTGGAAGCGACATGTTGTGTATGAATCAAGGCCCCGTGTTGTTATTGTTACATTGGGAAATAAGTTGTACAGGATACTGGAGGTAGCACCACCAACCACCATCTCTTTGGTTACTGCAAAACAATGCAGTAAGCTCATTTCCAAAACCAGAAAATTTGTTTTCCTGATGATACGCCCTCAAAGAAAGAAGAAGATGGTGGCCACGACCTTTAGACAGGGCCCCTCCGCACGACAATTCTAGATGGACAAGGTCGTGGAGGAGTATGAGGACATCTTCACCTCCCCCGTAGGGGTTCCTCTCCACTACCAGGTTAAGCACTCCATCAATCTGACCCCAGGTGCGCTGCTACCCAATGGACCAATCTATTAGGGCTACAATCTGAAGAACAATGAAATCAAGAGGCAGATTCAGGAGCTGCTACAGAAAGGTCACATCCCTCTGAGTTCATCGCCTTGTGGGAGCCCGATCGTATTGGTATAGAAGAAGGATGGGGCTTGGAGACTCTGTATTGACTATCGGGCGCTGAACAAGATCACTGTCCGTAATAGGTATCTGATCCAGCGGATTGATGACCTCCTGGACCAACTAAGGGGGGGGGAATATTTCAGCAAGATCGATATGAAGTCAGGATATCACTAGGTACCAATCGAACCCTCTGATGTGTGGAAGACTGCCTTCAAAGCCAAGGAGGGTCTTTTCGAATGGTTGGTTATGCCTTTCGGATTGACGAATGCTCCAGCAACCTTCATGAGGCTAATGGATGACATCTTGCAGCCATTCACCAACTCATTTGTAGTGGTATACTTGGATGATATCCTGATCTTCAGCTAGAGTTGGGAAGAGCACCTCCACCACATCCGACAAGTTCTCCAAACATTGCGGCAACACAAGCTATGTGCCAATTTGTAGAAATGCACTTTTGGCATGACCCAAGTTCAATATCTGGGATACATTATTGATGAACAGGGGGTGCATGTGGATCCAGCCAAGATCCAAGTCATTCGGGATTGGCCATCTCAAACCACTTTGACAGAGCTTCGAAGTTTTCAAGGTCTTGCCAACTTCTACTGCAGGTTTGTGTTGGGGTTTTCTCATATCACTTGGCCCTTGAGTCAAGTCACCAAGGGAGGAGCGAAAGAAAAATTCTTCTGGTCTGAATCTCAACAGAAGGCATTCATAGAGTTAAAAGATCGCCTCTGCATGGCACCAGTGCTCGCATTACTAGATTTGCAACAACTGTTTGAGGTCGAGATAGATGCCTCTGACTATGCTATTGGGGCAGTCCTTACTCAACACAAGCATCCAGTGGCAGGTCACAGTGAGACACTTTCAGACACAGTCTGAAAGTATCCCACTTATGACAAAGAGATGTATTCTATTGTGCAGGCTTGCCGACAATGGAAGCATTACATTTTGGGGAAGGAAACGGTCATCCACACAGACCACCAACCCCTACAGTTCATATAGACCCAAGGGAAATTACATAATGATCACCATCAGAAGTGGTCTACATACCTGCAACAGTTCCATTTGAATATCAAGTATAAGAAGGGCAACACCAATAATGTTGCAGATTGCCTCAGTCGACCACCGATCATGGCGTTAACCACCGTGCTCAACTCTTGTGGGCATGAGACTTCTGATTGGCCACTTCTCTACAAAAGCAACCCAGAATTCGGCCACACATACCAGACACTCTTGGAGGGTCAGCATGTTCCAGATTTTCACCTCCAGGATGCCCTGTTATGCCACCTGGGTCACCTTTGTGTCCCTTTAAGCGATTGTGCCAAGATGATTTGGGAAGCACATTACAGTCGAGCTACTGGGCATTTCGGGGTCGCGAAAATAGTGACAGTACTGCAAAAGTATTTCTATTGGCTGCATCTTCGACAGGATGTCGGGAAGTACATTAGATCATGTACTGGCTGCGCCATTGCCAAACTGACCATCAAGAAGCAAGGCCTCTATACCCCGCTTCCTACCCCTAGTCGACCTTGGGAATTCATCTCCATGGATTACATGCCAAGCCTTTCTTCCACTAAGCATGGAAATGACTGTGTTTTTGTGGTCATCGACATGTTCTTGAAGATGGCCATTATGGTGGCCTGCAAGAAGAATGTCACAGTAGAAGCCCCTGCTAAACTCTTCTTTGAACGAGTGTGGGTGCACTTTGGGATCCCATAGTCTATCATCTCAGATCAGGACAGTCGGTTCCTCAGTACATTTTGGTCCAGTCTCTGGTCGATGCTGGACACCAAACTCACTAAATCCACAGCCTTCAATCCTTAAACTGATGGCCAGACAGAGGTTATCAACAGGATTATTGTACACATTCTGCGCATGTACAACTCAAAGCATCCACGCACATGGGACGAGAGCCTCCCTTATGTTTAGCACAGTTGCAACCAAGCTCTTCATAGCTCGACTGGCCACAACCATTTTCAGGTGGGCTTGGGATTCTAGCCACTATGCCCCATTGATGTGGCCATGCCATTTACAACTACTCACACTGATTCGACTCATGTCCGCTTCGAAACAGATAAGGCAACCAGCTTCATTAAGCACATTCAACATATTCGCCAGCAGGTCCATGAAATTCTAGAGAAATAAAATGCCAAGTACAAGTAGTGACATGATCAACATCGGGTGCCACACAATTTTCAAGTGGGTGACAAAGTCTGGTTGCATTTGCAAAAGGAACGCCTTATTGGAGCCTATTGGAAACTGAGACCACTCCGATATGGTCCTTACACCATTACTAAGGTTGTGGGAGACAATGTATTTGAGCTCAGCATTCCCCCATTCCTTGGCCTACACCCAATGTTCAATGTGGACCGCCTTCGGCCATACTTTCCACCATTACTAGACACATCCGACATTGCAGAACAACTCACACCCACAGAATTAAATCCAGATTGCATGGCACAAGCTGAAACTGGTCGGATCATGGATAGACAAATCAAGCACACTCGCCAACAGAATATCCAACTATATTGAGTTGTCAAAGCAGGCCAACTTCTTCACCAGGGCAAGTGGCTCACTAGGGACCAAGTTCAACAGAAGTTTCCTCATCTCATGGAGGAACTCAACGCAATGGGGACCATTGCTTCCTAAGGGGGGAGGAATGATCCAGGTGGATATTGGTGGCCACCTTCCAAGTCCACTTGGAGCCCCACCATTATTTCTCTCAGCATTTTCAGTTTCCTTAATTGTAGCACAACTTACTATTTTTAGCAGTTTTTTGGGTCCTGAACTTCTGGAGCCGTTTTGAGGCCCTAAAAAATGTTTTTTGGGAAAATTGGGAGCAACATCGGTCTATGAACCTATGTTGCTCTTCCCAAAGTTGTAGTTCTCAGATAGAGCTTTCTAACGAGATATTGTGTGCGTCAAACGGAGATCATATGCCAAAGTTATGATCCCGGGAGGTTGATGTACCAATTTACCCAAATGAGGCCCACAGTTTGGCGTTCCATCTTCTAGGGTTAGGTTTTTGGATGTTTAGGGTTTTCCATTGTTTCTCAACAATAAATAGGCCTTCGAGCTTCATTGTAAGATAGTTCAAAGGCATGTAGCTGCCACATCTCTTCTCAGAGATAAGCTACCATCGCCCTAGCTGGTTTATTTCCATTACTGTTTGTAAGCGTATTTCAATATTTTACATTAATGAAATGAAGTATTATTTCCATTGCATATATGTGTTTATTGTTTCTCTGTAATTTGTTGCGTTCCTGTTTAAATCTGAATCAGTAGGCCAAGAAGAACAAACTTGTTCTTTGGATGGATCTTAGTGCACTTTGGAATCCCAAGAAGCATTTTTTTAAACAAGGACACAATATTTCTTAGTGCATTTTGGACTACATTGTGGGAGAAGCTAAACATGAAGTTGAAGAGGTCTAAAACATTCCATCCATAAGAAAATGAGAAAACATAAGTAATCTATAGGACTTTGTTGTAGCTTGTGAGGAGTTATAATATGAAGCATAAAAAATACTTGGGATGGAAATCTAGTATATATACATCACTCTTATAACAGAGCAGTCCCCATGTTTATTGGTAAGTCCCTATTTGAAGCTTGTTTTGGATATTTTCCACCTTCTCTAGATATTGCATATGGGAAATAAGGAGGAGTGAGGGAGGATCTTAAAAGAGATGTCTCAAAGGTAGAAAAAATTGTTGAGAAGATCAGATAGATCCATCTACAAGTACAAGAGACACTACAAAAGTCACAAGAAAAATACAAGCATAATCAACACAAGACAAAGAAGTCACTCAAAGTGGGAGGCAAAGTATGGTTATAGTTGAACAATGTGAAGCTAAAGATTCTTAGTAATAAAATCAATTCTTTGCAATATGTTATGTTTAAGATACTGAAAAAGGTGGGATATAATGCCTATAATCTAAGTCTACCCCCATACATGTGCATTTACTTTGTGGTTAATGTGCAAAATTTGAAACTCTATGACCCTTCCATGTGAGATTAGTAAGAGAAACAAGTCTTACCTTTTGTAGAGCTTTTAACAATAGATGCTCAGGAAAAGTTGACAAAGGATATGGTTTTGCATAAGTGATCTAGAACTATAAGACAAAGGAAATATAACCTTTGGTAGATTAGGTTGAAAGGACAACTTCCATGCAAGGTTAAATGGTATTCCAAGGAGAACGTAGAGGATAAATTTCCTCACCTCATTCAGTAAAAGATTTTGGGGACCAAAAGCCTCCCAAAATGGGAAAGTGTGATCTAGATTAGATCATCATATTATTTTCCATCCATCTTGATGTTTTCAGAGTGGAAAAATTGGAGGAATCAACTCATAGGACCATTTTTACTAGCAAGTCCCAATCTGGAAAATTAGGGTTTTAAAATTTACATAGGTAGTTTGAGGCATTCCTAAATCTTTTTTGGGTCAAAAAAATCTCGCTTATGTAGACCCCCTGTCATTGTTCTATGCTTAAATGCCTTCCCAACGATGTAATAAAGACCTAAAATGGAGTCCATATGCAAACGTTGTCCTAGCTAGAAGTAAATCTTCTTATTTTGATCACCATGATGCAAAAAGATGCCACGTTAGCCCCATTACACATGGAAAATGGGCTAGCCATGTGAACATGATGAAGAAGACTCTAGAAGAGTCAATATTGTAACTCTAGTTAAGGGTTGAAAGAGTCAAACTTAACAACTAGTAGGTTATTGAGCTATGTTATAATTGGGCTATTAGGAGGAAAAAGGGTTCCATTCTATTCGAGTGTATTTTGTGCCTTAGATGAGTAGAGTTGTTGAGATTGGATGGGGAGAGAGAAAACATAGTCGCCACATGTCTCACTCTTTTAGATTTGCAACATTTCCATTGTAAGAAAGAGAGAGCATAACAACCTCACCTTCTAACTAATTTTTATCTTATAAAAGTTTCTTAGAGTATATATTGTGTCATTGTGATTTAGGAGTGTTCAATTTTTACTGTTCTCTATTTTTCCTATTCCATATATTACAGTTATCATTAAAATAATAATTTAACAAATCTAGAAATATAAACAAAAATTAACCCTCATAATAAAATTTCAAAATTTCAATAAATTTTATATCAAACAATAAAATATCCACCATAATTTATAAATCAATCATCACAAATCCTAAAATCAATCATCACAAATCCTAAATCCATTTTATTTAACACAAATGTTAGAGTCATACATTTTCAAATATATAAAATAACTCACCAAAATTTATTTTAACCTTACGTTTGAAAAATAACTAATATAATTTTATTTTAATCTTATATTTAAAATACTTAAAAGTGAAAATTTCTTGTCCTGACGATGAACCACACTAGTTGGTTCGAAACGCGTCGACAAATGATTTTCCATGTGATTTTCGCCGAAATCTTTCTCTAACATAATATGGATCACAGAAGCCTAAACTCCATTATTGAAAATTTCTTATCAACATAATTTTTATTTTTTATTTTTTACAAATTTTAGAAAATTAATCGATATAAATTTAAACTTTAATAAATATTGAAAATTTCAAAAATATTTTTACAAATTTTAAAAAATGATATGAGATAAATTTAAACTAGTTTATAAATCATTTTAATAAATATTGAAAGGTTCAACAAATACTTGTTATTGCTTAGCTGAGCTTCATCTCGCCATTTTTGTCTTTTATTTTCCAGTCAACAATTACATATTCAAAACCATGTGTGAAAATAATTACCTAAACATATTATTTGTTACCTACCAATAATTGCTTATTCTCTTTTCTAGTCAACAGCTACATATTTATGAAAAGAAATGAAAACCCATGTAAGAAAATAAATAGGAATTACCTCTAACATGTTTGTTAGGAATTAGCAAATCTAAACTTTGACTCCTAAAATAAATAAGAATTACCTCAACATGTTTGGAGGTTAGTCATTCAAATGCACCATGATGATGTTGTTTGGAGGCTAATAATTCAAATGCAGATATTGTATAAATAATTAGCAAATCTAAACTTTGACTCCATAAAGTTGAAAAAGAGATTAATAAATTACTACTTTAAATGAATATGTGTATACTTTTATTCTAATTTATATTAATTATATTATTAAATTTTTTATTATTTTTTTAAGTGAAGTTTTCTATGTGAATTTTTTTAAAATGAATATGAGTAAAGTTTTATTTTAATTTATATTAAATTTATAATTATTTTTATAAATAAAATTTTTTATATGTAAAATTTTTCATTAGAGTTATAATATCAAATTCATCATATTATTTATTAAAAATAAATTTGAATAGAAAATATTTATCATGTTTTTTAATTACATGAAATAAATCTAATTAATAACTACAAGTAAAACTTTTATATATATATATATATATATATATATATATATATATATTAATAAATAAATATTTTATTAAATCATAAATATTATAAGAGTATTTAACTAGAGATTGTGATTAAAATTTTGTATATTGTTTTGATCAAATTTTGTTTTTGTGTTATTCAAATTAGATTTTTCAATATATATATAAATTCAACATCTTACAAATAAACTACAGCAATATTATCGTCTATGTACCATTATTAGATCATCGTACTAATTTTTTGAATATTTAATAATAACAATAAATAGATAATAACACACAAAACATACCAGACAGCAGCCGCTCATTATAATATATTTTAAAACATTTGATAATAGCAATAAGCATATGCTAACATATAATTTTATAAAACATATCAGATGCTATGTTTAGAAATCAAAAAAAGGCTGTAGTGACCCAATTAATTTACATGATTATAAGGATACATTTATCTTAATTTAATTGGCAGTTGTCTATTATACGGTGGTTTTTTCTCCGGCAGCAATTTATTGGAATAGCAAGTTCGATAGCTAGTTTCTACACCATCAAAGGGTCCAAGGGGTTTTCCAGGGAACTGAATCCAAATATGTAGTTAAAAAACCATTTTAACTGCAACAAATCAAGATTTAACCTCAATTTCTTCCACCGGATTCTGTCATCAAAATCTCCAAAAAATCGCATTATTTAATTCAACTAGTTACAGATTTCTCACCGTCACGGACTCAAAATAAAATATCCATATTTACATATACCCCCACCACACGAATTCAAATGATCTCTTTTTTGAATTTTCTTTCACATACCTTTCAAGCCTAGACTTCTATGGAGATTCAATTATCTGTATGTTACGTAAGTGTTCAAAACATCGTTAGAATAGATTGGGCGTCAGCGCCATCACAATTGACCGGGAGAAACGCTATGACCAAATCATAATGATTTTAGAATAAAATAATATTAGTTTTATATCGCTGGAAAATTTGTTATAATTTAATTGTTATATTAGTAATGAAGAAAGTTATTGTTGATTATTATTTATTTTTTTCAATAAGAAAAAACCATCTGTTTTATATTATGTTAAAACAGTGCATAATTATGAGGGACAAATCATTTCATAAGTTTTGTGGAATTCATAACATGACTATATGGGTAGAAAATATTCTATATACATACAATTGAACTATAGATTACAATTTGCGACAATTGTGGAACTACGATTTCTTGCGATAACTACAAATCTCTCACATAATAATCAAAAGACGCTAGGCTCTAGATATGTCACAGGGCATTTACACATTTTGTATACAGTTGGCATTACTCATGTGTTTTCTTTAGAGTTGCTCAACCAAAATTTGCACAAAATTTTAAACAAAACAAAAAATAAACGGGTTTTTTTTTTAACTTATTGGTATTGGAGTTCTACTTTTTTATATAGTCTTCCGTGCCCTATCCTGGCAGTTTTAGACTTTCTACTTCTATCTCATCTTCTCCCATTTTGATCATGATATACATTTCTTCTTCTGTGGCTATTAGTCCCTTTTTTGTTATGTGCCTTGTTAATGCACTGAATGGATGGTTTTTGAAAGGAGTTCCATATGTTTTTTATGTGTCTCATCCAGCCTTGTAGGGAGACCTGTTGAATGTTGTTCTTTCCATTTACATGATCTATTAAGCATTTGGAATCCCCAAAAATTTGTACTCGAGGGATATCCAAAAACTTAATAAACCATAATAAGCCCCAAAGAGCAACAACTTCTGCCTTCATGCTTGTTCCTTCTCCCCCATACCAATGTACTCGAAACTCTTGTTCTTCTGTTATTCATCAATATAAGTTGATTCATCCTTATTATTGAATTATATACTATGTGGAATTATCTTGTTAGTGGTTGGTCTTTACTGGAACAAGCTTTCCCTTCTACCAAATGCTTCTAAATATGAGTTATTTCCTTGTGTTAAAAAAAACGAACTAGTTTTAGGGTAAATACTATTAACCCAATTGAATAAAATATATGATATCCGTACTCCACGCCCATTACAATAAAATACATATGATTTTTATTTTTTTTATACACAAGTGGGAAAACCTATCATAACTCAGTCTCTAACGATACCGGTGAATGCACGCTAGGACAACCATCTGTCATTGTTACCCGTGAATGCAAGAATAACCTGCTTGGTAGTCCTTAGGGGGCAAAGTTTCACTCCACCCAAATACCTCATCTCCAATTGTTACCGGTGAATGCAGGCCACCTGGAATAACTAAGTGGCTAGTAGTCCTTAGGGGGCATATTTTCACTCCCAAATACCTCCCAGTCTTGGGTAGTTACCCTGTTTTACATTTCTATATTTTTTTTGTACATGGGAAAACCTATCATAACTCAATGGTCAAACCAACAACGATGATAGCTATCTCTGGCTGTTATCCGAGAATGCATGGTCACTCATCAACGTTATTAAAAGAAAACCACACCATCTGGAATAACCAGTGGGTGATCATAAAAGCGCAGAGTGTCACATGCCTGTAGGTCTTGGGCCATTAACTTGTTTTCCTTGTATAAACAAACAGAAACAAGCTCTTAACCAAACAAAAACAGTTTTGAAACATATTCATAACCCATTATATTTCCATATATTAACTAATAATTTCTATTTTTTTAAATTCAATAAGATTAATTACTTTTCCTGAAATTACTGCAACCACCCACAAATCTCATCTAACAAATAAATCAAGTTTCTAACATGGACAAGGGCCAACAAATGCTTTCCGATGCTAGAAAGTCCGCATTTGACTTGGCGTGATAAGCTTTGGTATCAGCAACTTTGTTTTAAAAAAATAGTGAGGGAGGAAAGTAGATTATCTGTTGACACAGTATTCTATGGTGTCAGTAACTTTGTTTTGAAAACTGGAAACGAGTGGATGAGAGAACATGATCTGTTGACTGGGTGAAAGTATGACAAGGTCCACAAATCAATGGTACACAGATTTACAGGCTGACAAAATTTATAAATAAATGTGCAAGTTTTGGCAAAAGCGAATAAGAAACAAGTGGAACAACACACGTTAGTGTTGCCTCGCTATCTTTCGCTGGATATTGTGTGTACGCACGAATCTGCATTATGGTCTACTGCAATGCACGGCACGGCAAGAGCTATTTCCACCTCTATAGCTCCATTAATACACCCCCTACGGATCACAGGGCACGGACACTCTGACATCTACTTAATTTTCAGGCAACATTTTCTGGTTAATAGTGATGGAAATATGCATGATGCGATCATCCATCTCATTGTTTGTATTGATGCCCATTGAAACTAGTGGCATGTGTATCATGGCATGTCGTGTATCGTATGCTATCCATTCCCCATACCATTTGATATTAATTGCCATGGAATGTTATCATACGAAAAAAAATACATGAGCTCGATTGCAGATAAATACAAAATGGTGTATCAGGTGAAATACGTATCAATATTGTAACCATTAATGTCGTGTTATATGAATTTGAAAACGCGCTCAATATTCAAGTTTGAACTTGTAAACATGCTCAATATTCAAGTTTCATCTCTAAACCAGTGGTTTCACCAAATTTTGAATTGTATAATGGCGCTCTAGATTGGAATTTTGAATTTCAGAACTCGCGCTGCCATATTTTGTTGCCCTAATCGATTGGGTTAAGTTCCACTTTTGTTTGTTTGAAGGGAGACGGATCTCCGAGCACCATGGCAGTAGACACCATACAGATGGCGAGAATGGGAATGAAGATAAGATCAGAAGAGGCGGCTGTGAAGACAAGGCATCGTCAGCAACTATGAAGGAAATGCATTTTAGATGCATGAGGAAAACGCCATGGAGGAGATTCGCAGCCCAGATCAGAGACCCCTGGAAGAAAATAAGAGTCTGGCTTGCCACTTTTGACACCACAGAGGAGGTTGCCTGAGCCTACGATAACGTTGCTAGATACATCAATTGGTTTGGGTAATGGTTGTTTTGCAAAAATATTTTGGGTCGCTTTCGATAAGAAACACGTTTAGGTTTGTTTGAAGGGAGACGGATCTCCGAGCACCATGGCAGTAGACACCATACAGATGGCGAGAGTGGGAATGAAGATAATATCGGAGGAGGCGGCTGTGAAGACGAGGCGTCGTCAGCAACTATGAAGGAAATACATTTTAGAGGCGTGAGGAAAACGCCATGGGGGAGATTCGCAGCCGAGATCGGAGACCCCTGGAAGAAAAGAAGAACCTGGCTCGCCACTTTTGACACCGCAGAGGAGGCTGCCCGAGCCTACGATAACGCTGCTAGATACATCAATTGGTTTGGGTAATGTTTGTTTTGCCAAAATATTTTGGGTCGCTTTCGATAAGAAACGCGTTCAGGATATATATATATATATATATATATATATATATATATATATATATATTGAATGGTTTTCGGAGGGATTTATAGTGATTTTTAATGGGTTGAAGATTCTATGAACTCGATTGTGGTGAGTTTGCAGGTTTTTCCGAACACTTAGTTACAAACTTCTATTTTGCCAGGTGACGAATTTTCCAGCTATACCCTAAAGTCGGTTAAGCATAACAGAGGAGCTTGAAAATGTCAGAACAAACTAAGCCATTAATCGGGTTGAAAATGTTATAAAATTTAAATCAACACTTCGACCAACTTTCCAGGTGAACCTGTACACTAAAAATTTAGCATAACAATCGAGAATAAAATGTGATCGCAAACTAAACCATCACTCTGTTGAAAATGTTATAAAATTTAAATTAACAATTTAACAAAGACTTGCAAGTATAAATGAAACTCAAAAAAATTATCTAGGTTTCTAAATATTTTGGGGGAGGGACTAAGTTAACAAAGATAAATATTTATTACTTATTCCATGTTGTTCTTGTCTTATTTAGAATGACTTCCAGTAATATTCATACCATTAAGAATTAAATTTCTTCAAAATTTATCATTTATTTTTTTGTTGTTCTGGTTTTTTTGTGATGACTTTTAGTACTAATCATACTATTAAGAATTATATATATATATATTTTTAATTTTAGGAAAAATGTATAAAATTTATATTTTATTTAAAAAAATAATTATTTTTTTCTTTTTATTAATTTACCTATTAAAAACTCTAAAACTTCATTTTACACTAGAAAGTTACTTATAATGTAAAAAATATCATTTTTGGAAAATTTAAAACTATTATTTTATATATCAATGGTTTCCTAAAATCTATTCAATTTACATTAAAAAGTTGGGTATGAGTTAAAAAAAATCCGATTTCAAGAAAAAGAAAGTTCTACTTTTACTTCTACTTACTTAATACTTAAAACTATTATTCATAAACAAAAATTCACAAATTTGATTTTATATTATAAATATTTTAAAATTATTATTTATAAACAAAAACTCACAAATTTTATTTTATATTATAAGTTTCTTAAAATTATTGTTCATAAATAAAAACTCAACAATTTTATTTTATTTTATATTAAAAGTAGTTCCTAAAATCATTGTTTCATTAACCAAAAAAAATAAAAAATATTCTTTTATATTAATTAATTTGTTATATATAATATATTTTTATTCATGTTTAAAATTTTATCATATTTTTTTTGTTATATAATTAAAAGTTAGCTTTTTTTTAATTTATGAAAAATAGTTATCCATATTGAATTTTATTTTAATCTTAAAAAGACATTTCATGTATAGAAATTCACAAAACTTATTTTATATTAAAAAAATAAGTTATAAATAAAATAATCTTGTTAAATGGTTAAAATTTTATTTATTTTGTTTATATAATTAGATTTAGTTTTCTTGAATTTGGAAAAATAACCATTTAAAATAAAGTTTATTTTATCTCCAAAAAAAACATTATTCAAAATAAATACTTATATTTATTTATTAATTTATTTTCCAAAACTTTACAAACCCCATTGCACATCAAAACTACATGTAAATAACAAAACCTGAAATAGAAATTCAAACTTTCATTGTTTCATACTTTTTCCACAAACCTTATTTTATATTAAAAAGTTATGTGGGAATAAAAAGTTAAATGTGAATAAGTAATGTACGGTTTCACATTATTATTTGTTAACAATGTTTCAATTTATTAGTCGTTAAAATTTTAGTATTTAATTGTTTTAGTTTTTACATTTTAGGTTTGTTAAAAAAATTAAAATTAAAATATTACTTTATTTTAAAAAAATAACTAAAATATTAATATATTTATTTAGTTATTAATTTATTTAATAAGTCAAGACTTTATTTTAATTTTAAAATGTATATATATTAAATAAAAAAATAATATTTGAAGTTCAAACTTTTGATTCATATAATTTTCAAAAATCATTTGTGCTCACCAGGCCCGATTTTTAGTAAAATTAGTCATATAGAAATCATTTATGCATGAACAAAATCTCACTAGCCTGATTTACATTAAGATATTACTTGTACAAAAATGATAGAGAATTTAAATATATTATTGATTATATTTTTCTAAAATTATTAATCATATAAATAAATATAGAATATATTATTTCTTAAATCGATTTTGAACTAAAATATATATTTATATGGTAAATATAAGGAATATTAGAAATAGCCTAATGATGAAAATCCTATCTTGGAATTGCAGGGGTATAGGGCACCCCTCCAAAGTTGCAGCCATGAAGATCTTATTTATTGTGAAAAACCAGGGATCTTTTTGTTACAAGAAACGAAGCAAAGCCTGCACGATATGACTAAAATCATTGAACAGAACAAGCAGTACAATGGAAGCATTAGTGAATCTAGGGGAGCTTCCGGAGGAATCGCTACAATCTAGAATCAAAACATTTGGAATTATAAGTCAGAAATTATTAACCAGCATTGGATCCAAATAGTGTTAGAAAATAAAGAAGATCAGCAGAATCTAGTTATATACAACATTTATGCGCCTAACCACTTCAGGGATAAGGAGTGCTGTTGGGAGGAAATCAAAGTTAGCATGAACGCAGAGGAGAATACCAATGTCATACTAGGAGGAGATCTAAATCTTGTTCTCCATGCTAATGAGAAAAGAGGAGGTATTTTCTCCCAGGATCCTTTCAAAACTCAGCTAGAAGACATTATGCATGACCACGATCTAGTCGATATCATTCCAAAAAATAGGAGATACACTTGGAGCAACTGCAGACGAAGGAGGTCTTGGAATTAGATCCCTTAAATTTCTCAATTTAGCCTTTGGAGGCAAAATTGTCTGGAGACTCATTACTGGACTCCCAGCATGGTGGAAAAAAGTTCTGGAAATTAAATATCTTAATTTTCCTAGATAGCAACTTCTTGATCGAGATATTCCCAATAGAGACTCCTCCAAAATTTTGCGATTATGCAAGAGAGCAATTCCACTAATCGCTCAAAATACTTCAAAAATCCCCAAGGGAGGTGCAAGCATCAATATTGGAGCTAACAGAATCATGGGTCAGCAGCCAATAAATAGACATGGGGGAGTCCACCCTATCCTTTCCTTTTTTGAAAGAACAGGCATACATTTCCTGGACCAGATCTCCCAATGGGATCCTCACACCCTTCTTTGGTCAGGTTGGGCCTTCCTAGCCATACCCAATGGCCTTAATGCAAGTCTTTCTGCCCTTCAATCCCATTTGCACAGTATAGCCCCTGTCAAAAAGAACGATCTTGATGGGTTTCATTGGGACCCATCCAGATCCTCTTACACCATCCAAGCTGCTCACCATTACATTTGCAACACCAGCTTCCCCATGCCAAGTTGGAACCACTGGAAGGTGGTTTGGAAATCCGAGGCAATTCCAAAAATTAAGTTTTTTCTCTGGACCCTCCTCAAAGGGAAAGTCCTCACAGCCGAAAATTTGCAAAAGAGGGGAATCAATGGCCCCTCTCGATGTCCTAACTGCTTAGCTGCTGAAGAATCAATGCATCATCTCTTTATTGAATGCCCTTTTTCCATCGACTGCTGGAGGAATTTATCTCATAACAATCAAATCCCATGGAACACCCAAAACACCATAGGAGAAATTCTTTACAAATGGAAAAAAAACTACCCCTGGCAGCACAGGAAAAATAACACAGTGAAGAGAGTCTGGGATATTCTTCCCCACAATATGCTATGGAATATTTGGCTGGCACGAAACCGGAAGGTTTTTAAGGATAAGGATTCGACTGTTAGAAGTCTTTGTACCAAGGCAAGGAGTCTTGCCCTTGAGATCATCTCAGTTAAGAATCCGAGAAGTATAAATGTCAGTGAACTCAGCATAGAAGAACGCATATTCATTGGACACCTGTTAGACCAAAACACCAGCAATCAGAAGGGCAATGCTACTAGCAACAGAAACAACAATGTTTCCCCTAACTGGAAGATCAGGCTAAAAGAGGAAGAATTTGTAGGTTGGCTTAAAAACAACAATAGGCATTATCTCTGTTTCGATGGGGCCTCAAAGTCGAATCTCGGGGTAGCAGGGGTGGGAGGAGTCATTTTTAATGCTAATGGGGATAAAATACTCTCATACGAGTGGGGTCTTGGCCATACTTCCAATAACAGAGCAGAAGCCTGGCCCTTTACCAAGGTCTTATCCAACTTGGGAAGCTTGGTATAGACACAGTCACGATATTGGGAGACTCGGCGATAGTCGTCAGTGCAATGGTTCAGAACAGGGATCTTCCCAATGCTCTCCTTCAGCAGATTATCAAACGGTGCCAAATCTTAGGACACACCATAAAAGACGTGCGCTATTATCATGTTCTGCGATCGCTCAATAAAATTGCTGACAGTCAAGCCAACAAAGCTTGTGCCAGACCATTGGGCTGCCTCATCTGCAATGGCGTGGAATCATTTCAGCATATTCCATGATGAAGAGACCTCCAGGATCCGATCAACACCTCAGCTCATCCGATATGATAGCTTGGTCAAAGATTGTCCTCATTCCGCCTGTGACTAAGATCCGCATAGGGATCTGGCAGTTTATTGGAATCATCACTCCCTCACCTCTCGTCAGTGGAACGACTGTCCTTCTACCTCCTAACCATCCCTCCTCTGCGTTTCTGAATCGCTCTTCCAGGAACATCAGAAAAAACGGAACAACAGAAAAGAAAAACGCAACTCCAACAAGTTCGTCAAGCTTGAAACAAGTCGGCGCCGACGACAAACTTGAAGAGTCCACTGCTCGGCACATCAGCCATAGTAATATAGATTGATATGCTTTGTAAATGTTGTTATTTACTACTGCAGTTTGTTAGGATTTACCTCTGGTCTTTGGTTTTTAGAAGCCCAAAAGACAGGATTAGGGAGGATTTTTGTTTAAGCTATAACTCCTTCTTCCCTAGCTCTTCTTGGCACCTCAGCATGTATTTCAGGAGCTCAATCTCCCTCCTTTTTTTTTTTCAGATTTATAATAGCAACCGAATTTGTCAAAAAAAAAACAATTTTTCACAATACATATCATTGTAAAATAAACTAAAATAATAATGATTCATACAAAACATATAATCAATAAACATATAAAAACTTAATAAATTTAACTAATATAATTAGAAATAAAATTATTTTTAAATATCTAATTGTGAAATATATAAATATAAATAATAGTTATAAATTAATATCTATTTTATCATATAAATTAAAATAATTATCCATATTCACTTTAATGGAGTGTTGGAGCATATATATAAAGAGGAAGGAGTGAAGAATTCCCACTTAGCTGCCATCTGAGGCATTAAATAGGGAGCTAATTATCCCATGCAATCACATATTTTTATTATTATGACTATATAAAACATTAAACTAGAAATTTATCCCTAATATTCTTAGAGTTGCCTTACTGTTTTCTAAAGACTAAGAGTTTCCCTATTGTTTTCTAAAGACTTCATTACAACCTACTTATGGGATATTTATTATGCTGCATCCCCAATTGTGTTATGCTTGTGAAGGCCTAAGCCCCCTTGGTCGAGATTTCCAATGTTCTTCCATTACAGTTGATTGGATTCTTTGCATAGTTCAAATGCCCATGAGTGTGAATGTGGTTGGTAAGAGCAATGGTTGGTGGGAGGGCCGACACTAAGATTCCATTGTGGTCTTCTGGAATGCATTTACACCAACACTGTTTGTAAATTTGTTAAATTTCTAATACTCTTTAGTATTATTATTACAATGTTATGGTTTTGGTTTAGGAAATTGGTCTTGTTATCCTAGTGAGAGGCTTCTTTCATATGTTGTTGTTTGTGGGGAGAGTATTTGGTTCTTCTTTAGTTTAAGAAGGACCTCTGCCAAATGCAGTTCCCTATCCATTTTCACATTTTTTATAAACTTTATAGAGCTTAAGAATATGTACTTATTCATAAGAGGTTATTGTTCAAATTTAGAGGGGGTAGAATATGGACACCTCCACTGAAATCCTTGCAATTTGGTGTTTGTTGTAACTTTAATATTAGATTATTATTATTATTTATAAAATTTTGAAATATTTATTTTTTCTTATTATATCCAAAAAATAGCTCAATCACATAATCAATACAATAACTAAATTAATTAAAAAATATTTTATATTAAAATAGATTTGTTACTTAAAACTTACAATAATATTATTTAAGTAAATACATCTTATACACCACCGATTTGGTGTGCATCCTTGCAACTTTAAAATATGATTATACTCTTTTACCTGGTTTTAAATCTTGGGGTCCCTATTGAGTGACATCTTTATTCTGTGTGATAAGGCTCAAGGAGTAAGCTCTCGTGCGAGTCTAGACTTTTGCTAAGTCATAAATTCCTAATATATTTAGCTTACACTTATTGGATATACTCTAGCATTATAGTGACAATTTCTAAATTTTGCATTTATTTTTTATAATTAACAAGTATGAAACTCAACTCATTTAATTGATATTTTTATATTCATTTTTTTTTAATCTTTTTTCATTTGAGTACTTTTTTGCTTTTGCCATATAATGAGACACATTAACATGCTTTTACTTTTAAAACATGTTTCTTCTTTTCTAAGTAAGAATAGTCAAATGTTGACTTGGAAAAATGCACGGCTTACAGTGTAAGGGCATCTTTCCGGTATGATGTCCCAATTAGACTTACACCGTCTCATTTTGGATGGGATTCTAGTCCCAAACAATGTGAAGTCCAATTGGGGCATCATAATTTTTTAGTATGATGTTCCAATTAGACATTACATCGTTCCATTCCGAAGGGGACTCTAGTCCCAAATAGTGTGAAGTCTAATTGGGACATCATATTTTTCGAGTATGATGTCCCAATTAGACTTCACACTATTTGGGACTTTAGTCCCAAACAGTGTGAAGTCTAATTAGGACATCATACCAGAGAGATCCCCTTAGACTGTAAGCAGTGTATTTCACCTAGTCAACACCAACTGACAAGGATTTTCTCTTGGTTAGAAGAAGTAACTCACATGGGTTGATATATGAAAATGTAAGATGGGAACAATCAAGAAATCGTAGGATGAATGGTTATGTGAGTGTGTAGAAATAGGAGGTAAAAAACAAAAAGCACTTTCTCATGCAATATGTGACATACTTAGAAAGGTGCATATTAAAGACTATGACTCAATATTTTGGAAGAAACTAGTAATGGGAATGGGGGAAAGTACCATTTTTGAAACACCTGGAAGACCCAAATTAAATAAAAATAAATAATAATAATAATAATAATAATAATAATAATAATAAATAAAATAAATAAATAAATAAATAAAATAAAAAAATAAAATAAAATTAGCATGTGTGCATGGGGAGAGGGCAAGAGGAGAGAGACTTTGGGTACATAATTTTGTAAATACAAGAAGGACAACCAATTTAGATACCCAATGGAATCCTATGTGAAATTCATCAAAGAAATTGCAATTGGGCCCTGAATGGAAATATCTGTAAACATGTATTGAAAGTTGAGATGTTAGTGAGTAACACTATTTTGGGTGAGAATGTAGCACCTGGTGTCAGTGATCCCACTACAGAAAGGCCTAGAATTTTATTTGATTTGAATGAAACACCTATATTGGGCCCAGAAATCTAAACAGAGCTTTTACCATGCTTTGATTCTCCGTATATGCGCAATTTCTGTATATGGAATTTGCGCATATACGATGCAGATACATAAACGACGTGCATATACGAAAGATATGCACATATAAGAAAGTTAGGGATATATGGGAGATATGCCAAATCACACGTTTCCAGCTATTTCCTGTGAGCCAAATCACACTTTTAGGCCTAGAAAGTGCGATGCACTGTGAGCAAGAGCAAGGGTGATCTCAAATTGATTGCTAGTTAATCATGTGCTAGTATCATTTCCAGATATAAAATTTTCTTTGCTTTGGTTTGCTTATCCATCAAGAGTTTATCCATGAGCATGTGATTGTCAATTCATCAAACTTGGTGAAATTTAGTGTTTTGCATGAACTTAAAAGCATGAATTTAAATGCTTGAACAACAACATATAAAAACACATCAAGCATAAATAACAAAGCTCAATACACAATTTTTTGTTGAAGGAGTTCACCCCTCTTGTGCTACATCTTCTTGGTCTAGCTTCATAGTGTGGGCCTTTGTATCAGCTTCAATAGTGCTCAAATTTTTTTTACATGCATCTAATGCTCTTGGAACTTGTTACAATGAGTTTAAAACATTCAAATCTATCAGAAATGACTATTTTTTTACTCAATTTGGTTACCAGCTGCTCTGGGAATAGCCTCCAACACCCGGTGGCCTTGGGATTCAAAAATATTAAAGTGACCAAAAACACCTATATATGACATCCTCTGCCTCTGAAACCTACTCCAATGAGTTCCCAGCATGCCAATTAGCCAAAAATGACTATCTTTTTACTCAATTTGGTTACCAGCTGCTCTAGTAATGGCCTCCAACACTTGGTAGCCCTAGGCTTCAAAAATCTTCAAGTGACCAAAAACACATGTATATGACCTCTTCTACCTCTATAACCTACTCCAATGAGTTCCCAGCATGCCAATTAGCCAAAAATGACTATTCATTTTCGAAATTTGGTTTAGGATTGAGTAAATTATGGCTCAAATAGTTTTTCCTTAAAAACCTTCGCTAAATCTAGAGAGACTCCAGTTAAGTCCACCAAGTTTGGTGGCAGTTCCGGATTTAGTGGCTCCGCCATAAATTCCGCCAACTTAATTATGGACTAATTAAATGCTAAAATAATCCCGCTTAACAGTTGACCCTTAACACTTGCTTCAGGCGCTTGGTCACATCGGGTGGGGGCTAGCCCCTCGAGGCTTTCTTTTTACTAAACTTTCAGAAGTTGTAACTTTTGCATACGATGTCAGTTTTTCAAACCATTCATGGTGTTGAAATCCTGGAGATGAACTCTATCCAGTCATTCAAGTTTAAAGAAATTCTGAGCACTTTCATTTTTTTGCTAAAATACTGATCCCTGATCATTCCTCCCCATTGGAAGCCTTTTGGACCCCAAAATCTCTCTTGATCATTGATTATGTCGATGAGGGGACTGTTCCCTCATCCTTCCAGTCTTTATCCATTGAAATTTTCCTAATTTCATCATTTGGAGCTTTTCAAAAACTCAAAATTTTCCTTGATTCTGATGACCATCTATTGTTGTCTTTGACACCGTCATGCTACAATATTTATGAATTTTCAGAAAAACAATCTAATTTTGCAGAAAACATCTTCTTCCTACATCTTGTTCCTACCTTGGTCAATAATCCAAGGAAACTTGGAATCTTTCTCACCTTGCACTTTGTCTCTATGGCGATTTTCAGCTGGTTTTGCCTTGTACTTGAGTCGATTCTTCCCCAAGTTTCTTCGCCATTGTAATGTGCCTTTTGGAAACCAGCAATGAATGTTTTTGAAACCCATGCCTTATTTTCCAAGCTTCTTTGTCCTCTTCTCTTTGACCTTTACAACTTCTTGCATCGACACCTTGTTTTCAACACCGCTTAACACAAATGTTGGCTGTTTAAATGTTTTTCATCTTCTTTCAAAGGCAACCTGTTATCATTCTGAAACAACTCATTACAAATATAAGCATCTTTATGAAAAGTATGATTCAAAACATCTCTTTGTTTGATCATCAACAATGTCAAGTTCTGACTTGCATTCACTAGCCTCTTCATTTGCCCTGCATTAACTAAAGAAATGTTCAGTTTCTTGCGATGAGCTCTCACAATATACTTCACCCCATCTTTAAGCAAATGATATTTGTGCTCATAGCGATGAAACACCGCTTTCCTGTCATACAAATATGGACTTCCCAAGATAATTCCAGAAATGTCAAGTGGAACCATGTCTAACTCGACTTCATCAACAAAGTTTGCAGTAATAGCAAATCTAAAAATGCATTTCCTTGAAACTTGTAAATTGGCATCCTTAACTATCCAACCCAAAGGGTATGGTTTACGATGTGGTACGGTTTCAATTTTAAGCTCTTTAACTAAGTCTTCTGAAATCAGTTTTTCTTGTGATCCATTATCAAAGAGTGCATCAATCTTGGTATGATTTGAGATTACTCTGACAGTGAACAACTCTTCCCTTTTGTCTTCATTTGGAGTGTTGTTGTGACTATTTGAGGAACTAGTGCTTTCAACATGTTGACCTTTCAAACCCATAGCTGTAATTTTTGTCTCATCTCCTGAATCTAACCCTAAGTCTTTTTCAGCTATATAAATCATTTTGCCCTTCTCTTTGGCTTTCAATCTTTCTGGTTTTAATTCTGGATGAAATTGCCAACAATGGTCTTCATCATGGCCAGTCCTTGAACAATTTTTGCATGTGATTTTTTCTTCTCTGTTTTTTATACTTGCATTCTTCTTTCCCTTCCACTTTCCTCCCTTCTCTTTTCCCTTACCCTCACTTTCACCTTTCTCCTCTATGTTTTGTTTTCCCCTTTCCTCAAGATGCATAGCTTGCACACATACCTCATCTAAGTTGCTTGGGTTAAACATAAGGATAGTATGCTGCAAATGGGAATGTAAACCTCCAATATATTTCAAGATTGTGTCTTGTGAATTTAAGTTTACTCCCAACAATAAAGCCTTCTTCCTAAACTCCTGAGTGTAGTCTTTGATAGTTTGGCCTTTCAGCTGCCTAAAGTTTTGCCAACTCATGATGGCTTTTTGCATATAAGCTAAAGGATAAAACTGTCTTTTAATTGCAGAAACAAATTCAACTTAAGAAATGGATATATTACCATGGATTCACATTTCCTCTTGAGTCTTTGCTTCCCACCAAACTAATGCAGCTCCTTCTAGCCTCAGTGAAGACAACTGGATCTTTATGTCATCTTCTTCAAGGTTCTTAATTCTGCAGTATACCTCCAACTGTCGAATCCAATTGTCCAACTTTCTGTATTCACTTCTCCATTGTACATGGGAAGTTCGAATTTTATGTCCAATTTCAAAAATGGAGTTTTTCCTTTTGGGGTTTTGGAATAAGTATGGGCAGTGGTGGTAGTGGAAGATGATGCTATGTGAGATGGCGAAGATGATGAGGAAGATTATGAGGATGGTGGAGATGGAGGTGGCTTTCCACCATTCCCTTTGGAATCCTTCTTTTCATCTTTTTTGTTCTCTGAGCTTCCTTCTCCATGTGGAGGTTTAGAACTCTCTCCAACCATTCTAGTGTTCCTCTTTTCATAGAGGACTTTAATCATCTCATTCAAAGTATAGAAAGATTTCTTGAATTCTTCCTCTTCTAAAGAGGGACCTTCATGCTCTCTTTCTCCAGACATAATGACTATGGATTCAGGCTCATAAATTTCTACTGACTATACCTCTTTAATCACTTTAGCCTCTTGTGCAATCTATGCCTCTTATATCTGAACTGATGGAGATGGAACTTGAGGTGATTCAGGTGTTTCTTTGAGTGGTCCTTTGGGTGAGGATTTTGCTTTCTCAGCCTTCTTCCTTCTTGTCCTAATCTCTGGACTAGCTATCTGTAGCTTCCCTTCTCCTCTCTGCAACTTCAACCTTGTAATGATAACAACAATTGTAACTATTAAACCCTTCAAGCAAATCAAGCAAGCAACCTTGTGCTCTGATACCAACTTGATCTGAAATTGATTACTAGTTAATTCTATGCTATTATCATTTCCAGATATAAAATTTTATTTGCTTTGGTTTGCTTATCCAACAAGAATCTATCCATGAGCATGTGATTGTCAATTCAAAGAACTTGGGTGAAATTTAGTGTTTTGCATGAACTTAAAAGCATGAATTAAAATGGATGAACAACAACATATAAAAACACAGCAAGCATAAATAACAGAGCTCAATACACAAATTTTTATTGAAGGAGTTCACCCCTCCTGGGCTACATCTCCTTGGTCCAGCTTCATAGTGTGGGCCTTTGTATTAGCTTCAATAGGTCTCAAGTTGTTGTTATATGCATCCAATTCTCTTGGAACTTGTTCCAATGAGTTTAAACATTCAAGTATATCATAAATGACTATTTTTTACTCAATTTGGTTACCAACTACTCTGGGAATGGCCTCCAACACCTGGAGGCCCTGGGCTTCAAAAATCTTCAAGTGACCAAAAACGCATGTAGATGACCTCTTCTACCTCTGAAACCTTCTCCAATGAGTTCCCAGCATACCAGTTAGCCAAAAATTACTATTTGTTTAATCAATTTGGTTACCAGCTACTTTGGTAATGGCCTCCAACACCTCGTGGCCCCAAGCTTCAAAAATATTCAAGTGACCAAAAAAACCTATAGATGACCTCTTCTGCCTCTGCAACCTACTCCAATGAGTTCCCAACATTCCAATTAGCCAAAAATGACTATTCATTTTTGAAACTTGGTTGAGAATTGAGTAAGTTATGGCTCAAACAGTGTTTCCTAAAAAACCTCCACTAAATCTCGAGAGACTCCAGTTAAGTCCGCCAAGTTTGGTGGCAGTTCTGAAATTAGTGGCTCTGCCATAAATTCCGCCAACTTAATTATGAATTAATTAAATGCTAAACTGATTAGTGGTGCACTAATATAGCTTAACAGTTGGTCCCTAGCTCCTGGTTCGAGTGCTTGGTCACATGGGGTGGGGGCTAGCCCTGCGGGGCTTTATTTTTACCAAACTTTCAGAAGCTCTAACTTTTCCATACGATGTCGGTTTTTCAAACCGTTCATGGCGATGGAATTTCAGAGATGAACTCTATCTAGTCATGTAAGTCTGAAGCAATTTTGAGCATTTTCATTTGTTTAGCTAAAATATTGTTCCCTGATCAAGGTCTTCTTCAGTTTTAGATGATTTGACACTTCACCGGGAAACCATTTTTCCAAGAAGGTCACTTCAGTGCCCCTAAAAATCAACTTTCATCAGAAAGCAACACTTGCACTTTGAGGTCCACCTCCTTTAAACAATTGTTGTACCATATGTCAATCTTCGTCATGAGTAACCATCAATTACTCATTTTTTCATGGTACCCATCGCGCCTAGTCTGTGTGGCAGCATCATTGAGTCACCCTGCATCCTTGGAGTATATTTCATGTTCCATCATATCATGTCACAGTATTTCATCCATATTTTCATATCGTTCATCCTGTGTCTCCCATTTTGGCCTCCAGTCATATTGTCCCCATCCCCTCTAAAGTTGAGTCAGTTGTTGCCAGGTCAACCATGCACTTTATGCTCTAACAAGGGAAGTCATCTATTTGTCCCTTAGTTCCCTTTTCTCCATTATACTTGGTGACATTCCATCAGTCACATTACTGTTTTCCCTCATAATTTAGTTGAGGATCCCCATTGCCTCATCTATTTCGGGCCCTATTATGTCGACATCAGCTCATTTATTCTAGAAGAACAACCTAGAGGGTGGTGTATCTCAGTTCCAGCTTCCATTCTTGTTCGGTGCCTTGGATTGAGCAGAGGGTCCCATTATTTCCATTTGACTTGGTCGTTTCATGTTCGAGATCCATACACATGATGGCCTAGTGATGTAGCAAATTGTACCAGTGATTCCCGAGTGTGTGTGAGATGTTTCAAACCTCATCAAGGGGTGGTCCTTCAGGTAGCCTCCCACATGCTTGGATGCATACCAACTATGCTACAGCCTCAGATGCAATTCCGCAGAGTTGATGGGTTCAGTTTCCACCGGTCATAGTGATCATAGCATGCACGTCTCCTCCAATTGATCCATTCAGTTTTGCAGAACCCTTCCTTGTTCAGCAAGGCTTCTTTGGTTGTTCTACCCTCCCTCCCACTCGTTTTTTAGGGAAGGGGCCTTTTATCTCATGTACTCAGATATTATTGTATTTAGTCCTGACTCATGTTTTTACCAGGTGCATTATGTATATGGGACATATTGTATTATTTTCTGGCTTTGTTATGCCAACATGTCATGTACCATTCGACATGTACTTTATTGCTCAATTTCATGTTTCTGGGCAAACCATTATTTTCGTACTAAGTTATCATAGTGGGTATGGGTATGCCTCCCCCGCCTCATTGAGGTCCAGTACCACAACAAAAAAGGAGACTTGCATTGGTCTCGCCCCCTCTGTCACTATCCTCTCTCAGCTTCAGCTTCATTGGTCTCTCTCTCTCTCTCCTTGACTCCCATGTGTTGTTTAGTGATTGTGTCTTTATAACGTACTTCGGTCATACGTTTTGCTCCTAACACTCGTATGTTGGGGGGAAATCTGTTATCACACAAAAAATGATCATCTAGCCTAATTTACTAGATGGATCAAAGCACACCATGTAAAGCCAATTTTACCATAGTAAAATTGCTTTCACTGTGATAAATTACCTAGTAAACCACCTTTATTAAGTAATTTATAGTTAAACCCATGAAGAATAATTAAACAAATCACTATTTATTTGATTTTATTCTAGGAATAATTAATTAAACCATTGTTTTATTATTATTCCTTGTTAAATTTGACCCAATCATGAAAAATAAACAGATAAATCATTATTTAGCTTATTTTTCTCAAAGAATAACTAATTAATCATTAATTAATTACTATTCTTTGTTAAGTTTGACTAAATCCCTTAGGAATAATTAAATAAATCATTATTTGTTTATTAATCCTTAACTAATTCCTTGAGATAATAAATAAATCATTTATTTATTTATTATTTCTAAATAAAAGTTTAAATACTTTTTCCCTCATAAACAAATATAATAAAATATTCCAAGTGGTAATTTCAAGAATGGGAATAATATTTTATTATTGCTCATTATTCAAGGATAACTGAATATTTAAATAGGAGGGTTTTCTATTCATTCTTCACTTTTGATTATTTTCATTGTTGCACTCACTATTGTAACTTTGATTATTTTCATTGTCGCACACCATATTTTTGTTGGGTTTATGCATTATAGAGGAGAGAGACTCTACAAAAGTTGAAAGCGTTTGAGGATTGCCAAGAACCCATCCCATAGAGGGGGACTGGTAAAATATATGTGTTCCCTTCACAGGTGTTATAATAAAATCATTCTTTACAAATCTGGTTTCCATTGGGTGTTTTGGGGTTATTACACTATATTTTCACTGTTTAACTATGATTGCAATATAGATCAAAATTTTGGCAGGTTTTGTTTCTATCAATAGCTACAGATCTACAATGTTTAGCAGTCATTTCTATTGTTGAGATCGTTTGTCATCCATGATCTTAAGAGGTTTCTTTTCGTACATCATTGAGAAGAAAACACTCTAACAACAACTGAGAGAGTTGCTACAAGAATACAGGGTTGCATTCTTGGAGCCTAAATGACTACCACCCAATAAGGAAATGGAGCACAAGATTTAATTGTTGTTAAACTCTCCATTTCCAAACATTGTGTTGTACAAAAGTCTATTATAAAAGAAAATGAGGTGAATAAGTGGTTACAACAACTATTGGAACAAGGGGTCATTTGAGAAAGTACCTCACCATGAGGGTCACCCATCATAGTTGTGCCAAAGAAGGATGGAAATTACTATAAATATGTATTGATTATAGAGAATTTAACAAAAATATTCTCAAGAATATGTACCCTCGTACTTAAGATAGATGATTTGTTGGACTACTTGCAGCAAGAAATGTACTTCACCAAGTTGGACTTAAGTTAGAGTATCACCAGGTTCAAGTCAAAGAAGAAGATACCTTGAATACCACCTCCAAACTAGAAAAGGTTTGTATGAGTGGTTAGTTATGACTTTTGGCCTATCTAATGCACCAAATACATTCACGTTATTAAAGGATGATATATTGTGCCCTTTTAGAAATTCATTTGTTATCATTTATTTGGATAATATACTGGTATATAGTTGTACTTGGGAGGAGCACATCACACATTTGATGCAAATGCTAGAGGCATTAAAGAAGCTCAAACTATTGGAAATTCTCAAAAGTGTGAGTTTGCACAATAGGATTTGGTGTATTTAGGATATTCGATAGGTGGAGGATAATGAAAAATAAATCCTACCAAGAGGGATGTTATCATGAAGTGGTCAATGCCTTCTAATGTTTCAAAGGTTAGGAATTTTGTTGGGGAAGCATAATACCTAAGGAAACCCATAGCCTTGTTTTCAACAATAACAACACTACTTCACACCATTACAATGAGTCACAAGAATTTCCAGTGGGGAAAGGTTTCGTAAAAGGCCTTTGAGGAGTTAATGATCTACATGCAGATCTAAAAAGCTTCAGAAAAGGAGGTAATAACACAAATGTTCTGGAAAACAATACCAACATCTTATTACGAGAGAGAGATCAAAATTTTATAAACAATGAAAATATTCTACTTATGCATTTTTTATTACAAAATATATGAGATAAAAATAAATTACATTATTAGATAAAACAACTATAGAGATGTTTCGATATTTACTAGTTTTTTTATGTTTCCTTCTTTTTTATTTTTAGATGTTTCCAAGAAAGTAGTGCGATTTTTCCTTGTTATCCAATCAGTTAGATGTTTCTGATTGGTGATCCTTTCTTGGCTTCCCAATTCCTCCCTATTTAGAGTGGGCAGCATCTCAGCTTCCTCCACCAAATGAGGGAAATTGTGCTTCAATGTTTCTATTGTCGGCCATTGGGTATGCATTGGCGTGTGTTCATTTCAACCAACAAGATATCATAAGTCAGGAGCCACATTGGCATCCCTAGCTAGTGCCATTCTGCTCAACGAGAGTTTCCTCTGTGAAACAACAGAACTTGTGGCAGGCTTTCCATCAGAAGCGATGAGCAACGAGCTGTTGAAATTATTCCTGCATAGAAAGTAGCATGAATTTGAGAACAAGCAAAAGGCTTCTTGTCTACCATGAAATCTTCCACAACAAGGCCCTTCAAATATTTGAAAATATGGCCCTTCATTGACTACCATTCTTCAGTCAGCTTCCTACTGTTGAATACAATATCCACACTCTGACCAAAATTTGTTGACAATTGCTTTGCCCCAACATGTGTGGAACTCTTGCTACTAGAATTTGAACTTGAGCTTTCATGCATTGCTACCATTGATGGCTTTCTTTAAACCCCATTATTACTACCATTGGAGGTGCATATCCCTTTACAACTTGCATATTTTTGTGTCTAGTCTCACCTTTGACAACAACATGTTTCTTTGATTAATCATGTCCAATTGACAGTTTTCCAACAAGGAAAAAGGATGGGGCATTGGATAAGGAAACAATTGGAATAATATTGATTTTGTGTGAAAGAGAGCATTGGGGATGCAACAACATGGGTTTGGTGAAGATATTTGCAAATTTTGGCTGTAATGGAGCCATGGCAGGGGGTATTGGGTTGGTGTTGTTTTCTAGCTTGACATAGCGAACCAGACACATAGAAATGTATTGTTAATATTGACTTTCTTAATGGGAGCTTTGCCAGTAAGAGTTTGGGTTGATGTGAGGGTTGAGGATGTCAACACATAGGTTCAACCCTCATGTTGCAAGTGTTATTTGTGATCTTTATCATGATAAACAATGTGTCGAGCTTTTTGGTATGAAATGCCTAGTAACAAATCGACATAATCAAGAGGAGAAACATCATATACCACAGTATCTCAAAAAGGACCAATAGAGAAGGTGATGGCACAACGTTGGGAGACAGTAAGATAGGAACCTTCCTTTTGAACCCAACCTAGCTCATATGGGTTGGGGTGTGGAGTGGTTGGAAGGCTAAGGTGGTGAACCAAGTCCTGTGCTACAAGATTCTTTTGACTCCCATTGTCAAGGATAAGAGTCACCAAGTCATGTTTGATTTGACAATTATGAGTAAATGGAGGTGCAACAGAGGTGTCAGATTCATTAGCAGTCATGAGGATGAGAGAGGGGTCTACTTCGATAGGATTGTCAAGAGAAACAACTGCAAGTGAGCTAGGGAAATTTGGTTTCTCTACCTCTGTAAAAAGAGCCTTGTTGGGGTGCATATTTTGAAGGACACGATAGTATGTTGAAGCATGTGTGTTGGTATTATGAAATGTACACCAGGGGGATGAGGAAGGGGCCACATTAGATGGACTAGCAGGAGATGGACCATTTTTGGTTTGATGAGATCGGTTTTGAGGAGCCACTTTACATTCTACATACAAGGCCTGAATAAAGGCCTTGTCTAAGGAAGTACTATCAAACAACTCAACTTCTTAACAAAAAACCATTAGTAGACCCGAATTAAATTTAATAATTAATACCTCTTCTGGATCAAAGATATGGATTTGAATGCACAATTTGCAGAAGACATCAATGTATACGTGCATTGATTGATTGGGTAGTTGTCAGAGTTGCAACCATTTGGAAAGGAGATTCTCGAGATATCCCAGGGGGTAAAAACGTGCTCTTAAGGCTTGGCAGAAGTCATCCCAAGATGTGATATGTGTGGATCTGGTCTTGGCTTGGTCTCCGAGCTCAACAACCAAGGATATATTCTCGAGTTGAGTATCCCACCATGTTTGCGCCAGGCCCTCCAACTGTAGACTGGTGATTTGAAGTTTCATGTCCTCTTCCATCGTGGAACACATTTTGAAATAGGTAGAGAGACTGCAGAGCCAAGAATCGACGACCTCTCCATTCATTTGGCCCAAAAATTTGGGCAATTGAAAGCATGTATCCAACTGCATTTGTCCAGGAGGGTGTCTCTGTTGTTGCAATGTAATTAGCTCTTGAATAGCCATGGCTAAATCATGGACTGGTGAGTCCTCGGTTGAGGGTTCTCGACGGGGCGGCATGATTTTCATCTACTAAAGGAATTGAAAGGTATGACCCCAAGCGACAATATGTGATGGGAATCTGAAGCAAGGAGGGCGCACTAAGAAGGGTCTTAAATTGTTAAGCCACAAACCCAAAAAAAATAAAAATCTTTGAACAAGTGGATGGCTTCCAAGATCTTATGCTCTAATACCAATTGATCTACATGCAGATCTAAAAAGATTCAGAAAAAGAGAGAATAACACAAATGTTCTAGAAAACAATACCACCATCTTATTATGAGGGAGAGATGAGCATTTTATAAACAATGCAAACATTCTCCTTATGCATTTTTAATTACAAAATATATGAGATAAAAATCAATTACATTATTAGATAAAACAATTATAGAGATGTTTCCATCTTTACTAGTTTTTTATGTTTCCTTCTTTTTGTGTTTTAGATGTTGCCAAGAAAGTAGTGTGCTTTTTCCTTGTTGTCCAATCAGTTAGATGTTTCTGATTGGTAAGCCTTTCTTGGTTGCCCAGTTAAAGAAGAAAATCAGTTAAATATCAATTCTTGCATTATTAAACTTGCCAAAACCCTTTGAAGTGGAGACAAATATAAGTGGGTATGTTATGGGAGCGTTCTTGATGTAGGGAGGAAGGTGCATGATACCATTCTAAAGTGTTTCATTGGGTGGTTTTCAAATACCCTGCATATGACAACAATATTTATGCTTTGGTGTAAGAGGTGAAAAAGTGGAAACGCTATCTGATGGGAAAGGAGATAGTAATCCACAAATATGACTAGTTGTTGTAGTACCTGCAAGCCCAAGAAACCATGTGTTATAAGTGGATGGGGTTTTACAACGGTATCATTTGAAGATTAAGCACAAGAAGGGAAACAAAAATAAGTTGGATGACATGCTTTCAAGACCACCAACATCAAATATGACAACTTTGGGAACTTTGATGCACATGGATAATTTCGCCCATGATGCATGAGAGGCATACATAGAGGGTGAGGAATTAGGAGGTGTTTCAACAGTTACAGAGTTAGAATCATGTGCATGATAGTGACAACAAAATTGACTACCATCTCTAGAATTGGTTACCCTACAAGTTGGGAAATTTATGTGTTACTAAAGGTGATTCACTTAGCTAATGGGAGAGGCTCACACCTCCAATGTTATAGGACATTTTGGTGTAGGGAAGATAGCAACCAAGTTACAAAGGTATGTGCATTGGCTGAGGATGCAAGAATATGTAGCTAGGTTCATAAGAATATGCATGCTTTGTTGTACCAATACCTTACCTATTTCTACTTCTCCTTGTGAAATCATTTACATGGACTTTGTGGGAGTTGTACCAATGATTAGGAAGACACATGACCATCTGTTCACAATAAATAATAGGTTCTTCAAGATGTGCATTATCATGCCTTGTACAATGACCACAAGTAGGTGATCCAGGTGGATATTGGTGGCCACCTACCAAGTCCACTTGGACCCCCACCATTGTTTCTCTCAGCATTTTTATTTTCCTTAATTGTAGCACACCTTAATATTTTTAGCAGTTTTTCGGGTCCTGAACTTTTGGAGCCGTTTTGAGGCCCTAAACGATGTTTTTTGGGAAAATTGGGAGCAACATGGGTCCATGGACTGATGTTTCTCTTCCCAAAGTTGTAGTTCTCGGATAGATCTTTCTAACGAGATACTGTGCGCGTCAAACGAAGATCATATGCTAAAGTTACGACCCCGGGAAATTGATGTACCAATTTACCCAAATGGGGCCCACAGTTTCGTGTTTCATCTTCTAGAGTTAGGTTTTTGGATGTTTAGGGTTTTCCATTGTTTCACAACAAAATGGGCCTTTCAGCCTCATTGTAAGATAGTTTAGAGGCATGTAGCCGCCACATCTCTTCTCAGAGATAAGCTACCATTGCCCTAGTTGGTTTATTTCCATTACTGTTTGTAAGCGTATTTCAGTATTTTACATTAATGAAATGAAGTATTATTTCTACTACATATCTGTGTTTATGGTTATCTCTGTAATTTTTTGTGTTCCTATTTAAATCCGGATCAGTGGTATCATAGGGGACTGCTTTTTCTCTGTTTTCTTTGCATGTCCCCAACGAGGTCGGGATATAAGGAGTTAGGGCTTGAACTGGTCGAACCTTTGCAAGACCAGCCTTGCAAATCGCGACGGCTTCCCATGGCAGATGAGAAGAAAGATGAGGGGGCAGGAGATCCTATCAAAATCTTGCTCGAAGAAGCCCTCGAGCGACAAAGGAACGCGATGATGGGCAACTTTGCCCAGATCCTTCAACGGCTACCCAGAAGTGACGCATCGGCTTCCATCAGCTACTCTAGAAACACCACGCCCTTTAAGGTACAAGTTAATTTTGAAATCCCCATATTCAAGGGTCAGATAGATGCAGATGTCGTAGATAAATGGTTAAATCTGCTAGAGGGTTATTTTTTTGTTCATGAATTTTCGAGTCGGGAAAAGATTGTTTTCGCTCTTCTCAAAGTAGCCCCCCACGTTAAGGACTGGTGGGAAACCTACTGCGAGCAGAAGGATGAAAATACCGGCTCACTATTTTCAACTGCACCCACCTGGAATTCATTCTGGGATGCCATTAAGGAGCAGTACTACCCTGTTGGAAGCTATGAGGATGAATACATAAAATGGACCACGCTGCGGCAGTGAAGGGACCAAGACGTGCCGGAGTTTACCAATCTTTTCCATACCTTTCACACAAAGTTGGGTATCAAGGATTCAGAGTAGCATTTGATACTCAAATATCGCGGCTTCCTGCACAAGTACATCTAGGAAGAAATAGAATTCCTGAACATCTCCTCGCTCGGCACAGCATATTGATATGCCGTCAAGGTTGAGTAGAAGTTTAAACAGAAGAAGCGAGACTTTGGATCTGCGAATCCAAAGCAAGGGAAAGGTGCCCCTAAACCACAAAACAAAGGACAAAGCCAAGGCGGTGCAGCCCAAGACAACCTGCTAAAGCTGCAAGCAAAGAACAGCACCGCGAAGCCGAAAAAGGACGCGGGAAAATGATGTGAGTTCCATAAGAGCTCCACTCACAACACAAGTGAGTGTCGGGCCAAGCAGTCACTGGTGGTTGAGCTAAAGGTTTCAGAATCAAATGCATGTTTTGACTCTGAGTCAGAACCCGACAAGGGGAATGACAAAGGGAAGCAGATTATCAATGCAGAGCCCAATGCCACCATTGCCACCACGAATATACAGAAGGAAGAACCCCGAAGATCCAGAGGAGGAGGAGCGTCTCTTCCACTCCCAGATGTGGGTAAAGGGCTCCCTGCTACAATTCATTGTCGATAGCGGGAGCTAGAAGAACCTCATTTCGGCAGAGGTCGTGAAGCGGTTGGGCTTACCAACCACAGCACATCCACAACCGTACATCATCGGTGGCTTCACCAAGGATGGGATCTTCGCGTGAGACAGCAGTGTCGCCTTCCATACAACATCAAGCCCTTCACGGATGAGGTATTGTGTGACATTGCTCCCCTTGAAGTTTTTGATGTATTATTAGGACAACCCTACTTGTGGAAGCGACATGTTGAGTATGAATCAAGGCCCCGTGTTGTTATTGTTATTGTTATTGTTATTGTTGTGTTGTTATTGGTGGCGGTTCCGAATTTAGTGGCTCTGCCATAAATTCCGCCAACTTAATTACGAATTAATTAAATGCTAAACTGATTAGTGGTGGACTAATATAGCTTAACAGTTGGTCCCTAGCTCCTGGTTCGGGTGCTTGGTCACATGGGGTGGGGGCTAGCCCTGCGGGGCTTTATTTTTACCAAACTTTCAGAAGCTCTAACTTTTCCATACGATGTCGGTTTTTCAAACCGTTCATGGCGATGGAATTTCGGAGACGAACTCTATCTAGTCATGTAAGTCTGAAGCAATTTTGAGCATTTTCATTTGTTTAGCTAAAATACTGATCCCTGATCAAGGTCTTCTTCAGTTTTAGATGATTTGACACTTCACCTGGAAACCATTTTTCCAAGAAGGTCACTTTAGCGCCCCTAAAAAACAACTTTCATCAGAAAGAAACACTTGCACTTTGAGATCCACCTCATTTAAACAATTGTCGTACCATATGTCAATTATCGTCATGAGTAACCATCAATTACTCATTTTTTCATGGTACCCATCGGGCCTAGTCTGTGTGGTAGCATCATTGAGTCACCCTGCATCCTTGGAGTATATTTCATGTTCCATCATATCGTGTCACAGTATTTCATCCATATTTTCATATCGTTCATCCTGTGTCGCCCATTTTGGCCTCCAGTCATATTGTCCCCATCCCCTCTGAAGTTGAGTCAGTTGTTGCCAGGTCAACCATGCACTTTATGCTCTAACAAGGGAAGTCATCTGTTTGTCCCTTAGTTCCCTTTTCTCCATTATACTTGGTGACATTCCATCAGTCACATTACTGTTTTCCCTCGTAATTTAGTTGAGGATCCTCATTGCCTCATCTATTGCGGGCCCTATTATGTCGACATCAGCTCATTTATTCTAGAAGAACGACCTAGAGGGTGGTGTATCTCAGTTCCAGCTTCCATTCTTGTTCGGTGCCTTGGATTGAGCAGAGGGTCCCATTATTTCCATTTGACTTGGTTGTTTCATGTTCGAGATCCATACACATGATGGTCTAGTGATGTAGCAGATTGTACCAGTGATTCCCGAGTGTGTGTGAGATGTTTCAAACCTCGTCAAGGGGTGGTCCTTCAGGTAGCCTCCCACATGCCTGGATGCATACCTACTATGCTACAGCCTCAGATGCAATTCCGTAGAGTTGATGGGTTCAGTTTCCACCGGTCATAGTGATCATAGCATGCACGTCTCCTCCAATTGATCCATTCAGTTTTGCAGAGCCCTTCCTTGTTCAGCAAGGCTTCTTTGGTTGTTCTACCCTCCCTCCCACTCGTTTTTGAGGGAAGGGGCCTTTTATCTCATGTACTCAGATATTATTGTATTTAGTCCTGACTCATGTTTTTACCAGGTGCATTATGTATATGGGACATATTGTATTATTTTCTGGCTTTGTTATGCCAACATGTCATGTACTATTCGACATGTACTTTATTGCTCAATTTCATGTTTCTGGGCGAACCATTATTTTCGTACTAAGTTATCATAGTGGGTATGGGTATGCCTCCCCCGCCTCATTGAGGTCCAGTACCACAACAAAAAAGGAGACTTGCATTGGTCTCGCCCCCTCTGTCACTATCCTCTCTCAGCTTCAGCTTCATTGGTCTCTCTCTCTCTCTCCTTGACTCCCATGTGTTGTTTAGTGATTGTGTCTTTATAACGTACTTCGGTCATACTTTTTGCTCCTAACACTCGTACGTTGGGGGGAAATCTGTTATCACACAAAAAATGATCATCTAACCTAATTTACTAGATGGATCAAAGCACACCATGTAAAGCCAATTTTACCATAGTAAAATTGCTTTCACTGTGATAAATTACCTAGTAAACCACCTTTATTAAGTAATTTATAGTTAAACCCATGAAGAATAATTAAACAAATCACTATTTATTTGATTTTATTCTAGGAATAATTAATTAAACCATTGTTTTATTATTATTCCTTGTTAAATTTGACCCAATCATGAAAAATAAACAGATAAATCATTATTTAGCTTATTTTTCTCGAAGAATAACTAATTAATCATTAATTAATTACTATTCTTTGTTAAGTTTGACTAAATCCCTTAGGAATAATTAAATAAATCATTATTTGTTTATTAATCCTTAACTGATTCCTTGAGATAATAAATAAATCATTTATTTATTTATTATTTCTAAATAAAAGTTTAAATACTTTTTCCCTCATAAACAAATATAATAAAATATTCCAAGTGGTAATTTCAAGAATGGGAATAATATTTTGTTATTGCTCATTATTCAAGGATAACTGAATATTTAAATAGGAGGGTTTTCCATTCATTCTTCACTTTTGATTATTTTCATTGTTGCACTCACTATTGTAACTTTGATTATTTTCATTGTCGCACACCATATTTTTGTTGGGTTTATGCATTATAGAGGAGAGAGACTCTACAAAAGTTGAAAGCGTTTGAGGATTGCCAAGAACCCATCCCATAGAGGGGGACTGGTAACATATATTTGTTCCCTTCACAGGTGTTATAATAAAATCATTCTTTACAAATCTGGTTTCCAATGGGTGTTTTGGGGTTATTACACTATATTTTCACTGTTTAACTATGATTGCAATATAGATCAAAATTTTGGCAGGTTTTGTTTCTATCAATAGCTACAGATCTACAATGTTTAGCAATCATTTCTATTGTTGAGATCGTTTGTCATCCACGATCTTAAGAGGTTTCTTTTCGTACATCATTGAGAAGAAAACACTCTAACAACAACTGAAAGAGTTGCTACAAGAATACAGGGTTGCATTCTTGGAGCCTAAATGACTACCACCCAATAAGGAAATGGAGCACAAGATTTAATTGTTGTTAAACTCTCCATTTCCAAACATTGTGTTGTACAAAAGTCTATTATAAAAGAAAATGAGGTGAATAAGTGGTTACAACAACTATTGGAACAAGGTGTCATTTGAGAAAGTACCTCACCATGAGGGTCACCCATCATAGTTGTGCCAAAGAAGGATGGAAATTACTATAAATATGTATTGATTATAGAGAATTTAACAAAAATATTCTCAAGAATATGTACCCTCGTACTTAAGATAGATGATTTGTTGGACTACTTGCAGCAAGAAATGTACTTCACCAAGTTGGACTTAAGTTAGAGTATCACCAGGTTCAAGTCAAAGAAGAAGATACCTTGAATACCACCTCCAAACTAGAAAAGGTTTGTATGAGTGGTTAGTTATGACTTTTGGCCTATCTAATGCACCAAATACATTCACGTTATTAAAGTATGATATATTGTGCCCTTTTAGAAATTCATTTGTTATCATTTATTTGGATAATATACTGGTATATAGTTGTACTTGGGAGGAGCACATCACACATTTGATGCAAATGCTAGAGGCATTAAAGAAGCTCAAACTATTGGAAATTCTCAAAAGTGTGAGTTTGCACAATAGGATTTTGTGTATTTAGGATATTCGATAGGTGGAGGATAATGAAAAATAAATCCTACCAAGAGGGATGCCATCATGAAGTGGTCAATGCCTTCTAATGTTTCAAAGGTTAGGAATTTTGTTGGGGAAGCATAATACCTAAGGAAACCCATAGCCTTGTTTTCAACAATAACAACACTACTTCACACCATTACAATGAGTCACAAGAATTTCCAGTGGGGAAAGGTTTCGTAAAAGGCCTTTGAGGAGTTAATGATCTACATGCAGATCTAAAAAGATTCAGAAAAGGAGGTAATAACACAAATGTTCTGGAAAACAATACCAACATATTATTACGAGAGAGAGATCAAAATTTTATAAACAATGAAAACATTCTACTTATGCATTTTTTATTACAAAATATATGAGATAAAAATAAATTACATTATTGGATAAAACAACTATAGAGATGTTTCCATATTTACTAGTTTTTTTATGTTTCCTTCTTTTTGATTTTTAGATGTTTCCAAGAAAGTAGTGTGATTTTTCCTTGTTTCCAATCGGTTAGATGTTTCTGATTGGTGATTCTTTCTTGGTTTCCCAATTCCTCCCTATTTAGAGTGGGCAACGTCTCAGCTTCCTCCACCAATTGAGGGAAATTGTGCTTCAATGTTTCTATTGTCGGCCATTGGGTATGCATTGGCATGTGTTCATTTCAACCAACAAGATATCATAAGTCAGGAGCCACATTGGCATCCCTAGCTGGTGCCATTCTGCTCAACGAGAGTTTCCTCTGTGAAACAACAGAACTTGTGGCAGGCTTTCCCATCAGAAGCGATGAGCAGCGAGCTGTTGAAATTATTCCTGCATAGAAAGTAGCATGAATTTGAGAACAAGCAAAAGGCTTCTTGTCTACCGTGAAATCTTCCACAACAAGGCCCTTCAAATATTTGAAAATAGGGCCCTTCATTGACTACTATTCTTCAGTCAGCTTCCTACTGTTGAATACAATATCCACACTCTGACCAAAAGTTGTTGACAATGGCTTTGCCCCAACATGTGTGGAACTCTTGCTACTAGAATTTGAACTTGAGATTTCATGCATTGCTACCATTGATGGCTTTCTTTAAACCCCATTATTACTACCATTGGAGGTGCATATCCCTTTACAACCTGCATATTTTTGTGTCTAGTCTCACCTTTGACAACAACATGTTTCTTTGATTAATCATGTCCAATTGACAGTTTTCCAACAAGGAAAAAGGATGGGGCATTGGATAAGGAAGCAATTGGAATAATATTGATTTTGTGTGAAAGAGAGCATTGGGGATGCAACGCCATGGGTTTGGTGAAGATATTTTCAAATTTTGGCTGTAATGGAGCCATGGCAGGGGGTATTGGGTTGGTGTTGTTTTCTAGCTTGACATAGCGAACCAGACACATAGAAATGTATTGGTTAATATTGACTTTCTTAATGGGAGCTTTGCCAGTAAGAGTTTGGGTTGATGTGAGGGTTGAGGATGTCAACACATAGGTTCAACCCTCATGTTGCAAGTGTTATTTGTGATCTTTATCATGATAAACAATGTGTCGAGCTTGTTGGTATGAAATGCCTAGTAACAAATCGACATAATCAAGAGGAGAAACATCATATACCACAGTATCTCAAAAAGGACCAATAGAGAAGGTGATGGCACAACGTTGGGAGACAGTAAGATAGGAACCTTCCTTTTGAACCCAACCTAGCTCATATGGGTTGGGGTGTGGAGTGGTTGGAAGGCTAAGGTGGTGAACCAAGTCCTGTGCTACAAGATTCTTTTGACTCCCATTGTCAAGGATAAGAGTCACCAAGTCATGTTTGATTTGACAATTATGAGTAAATAGAGGTGCAACAGAGGTGTCAGATTCATTAGCAGTCATGAGGATGAGAGAGGGGTCTACTTCGATAGGATTGTCAAGAGAAACAACTGCAAGTGAGCTAGGGAAATTTGGTTTCTCTACCTCTGTAAAAAGAGCCTTGTTGGGGTGCATATTTTGAAGGACACGATAGTATGTTGAAGCATGTGTGTTGGTATTATGAAATGTACACCAGGGGGATGAGGAAGGGGCCACATTAGATGGACTAGCAGGAGATGGACCATTTTTGGTTTGATGAGATCGGTTTTGAGGAGCCACTTTACATTCTACATACAAGGCCTGAATAAAGGCCTTGTCTAAGGAAGTACTATCAAACAACTCAACTTCTTAACAAAAAACCATTAGTAGACCCGAATTAAATTTAATAATTAATACCTCTTCTGGATCAAAGATATGGATTTGAATGCACAATTTGCAGAAGACATCAATGTATACGTGCATTGATTGATTGGGTAGTTGTCAGAGTTGCAACCATTTGGAAAGGAGATTCTCGAGATATCCCAGGGGGTAAAAGCGTGCTCTTAAGGGTTGACAGAAGTCATCCCAAGATGTGATATGTGTGAATCTGGTCTTGGCTTGGTCCCCGAGCTTAACAACCAAGGATATATTCTCGAGTTGAGTATCCCACCATGTTTGCGACAGGCCCTCCAACTGTAGACTGGTGATTTGAAGTTTCATGTCCTCTTCCATCGTGGAACACATTTTGAAATAGGTAGAGAGACTGCAGAGCCAAGAATCGACGACCTCTCCATTCATTTGGCCCAATAATTTGGGCAATTGAAAGCATGTATCCAACTGCATTTGTCCAGGAGGGTGTGTCTGTTGTTGCAATGTAATTAGCTCTTGAATAACCATGGCTATATCATGGATTGGTGAGTCCTCGGTTGAGGGTTCTCGACGAGGCGGTATGATTTTCATCTACTAAAGGAATTGAAAGGTATGACCCCAAGCGACAATTTGTGATGGGAATCTGAAGCAAGGAGGGCGCACTAAGAAGGGTCCTAAATTGTTAAGCCACAAACCCAAAAAAAATAAAACTCTTTGAACAAGTGGATGGCTTTCAAGATCTTATGCTCTAATACCAATTGATCTACATGCAGATCTAAAAAGATTCAGAAAATGAGAGAAAAACACAAATGTTCTAGAAAACAATACCACCATCTTATTATGAGGGAGAGATGAGCATTTTATAAACAATGCAAACATTCTCCTTATGCATTTTTAATTACAAAATATATGAGATAAAAATCAATTATATTATTAGATAAAACAATTATAGAGATGTTTCCATATTTACTAGTTTTTTATGTTTCCTTCTTTTTGTGTTTTAGATGTTGCCAAGAAAGTAGTGTGCTTTTTCCTTGTTGTCCAATCAGTTAGATGTTTCTGATTGGTAAGCCTTTCTTGGTTGCCCAGTTAAAGAAGAAAATCAGTTAAATATCAATTCTTGCATTATTAAACTTGCCAAAACCCTTTGAAGTGGAGACAAATATAAGTGGGTATGTTATGGGAGCGTTCTTGATGTAGGGAGGAAGGTGCATGATACCATTCTAAAGTGTTTCATTGGGTGGTTTTCAAATACCCTGCATATGACAACAATATTTATGCTTTGGTGTAAGAGGTGAAAAAGTGGAAACACTATCTCATGGGAAAGAAGATAGTAATCCACAAATATGACTAGTTGTTGTAGTACCTGCAAGCCCAAGAAACCATGTGTTATAAGTGGATGGGGTTTTACAACGGTATCATTTGAAGATTAAGCACAAGAAGGGAAACAAAAATAAGTTGGATGACATGCTTTCAAGACCACCAACATCAAATATGACAACTTTGGGAACTTTGATGCACATGGATAATTTCGCCCATGATGCATGAGAGGCATACATAGAGGGTGAGGAATTAGGAGGTGTTTCAACAGTTACAGAGTTAGAATCATGTGCATGATAGTGACAACAAAATTGACTACCATCTCTAGAATTGGTTACCCTACAAGTTGGGAAATTTATGTGTTACTAAAGGTGATTCACTTAGCTAATGGGAGAGGCTCACACCTCCAATGTTATAGGACATTTTGGTGTAGGGAAGATAGCAACCAAGTTACAAAGGTATGTGCATTGGCTGAGGATGCAAGAATATGTAGCTAGGTTCATAAGAATATGCATGCTTTGTTGTACCAATACCTTACCTATTTCTACTTCTCCTTGTGAAATCATTTACATGGACTTTGTGGGAGTTGTACCAATGATTAGGAAGACACATGACCATCTGTTCACAATAAATAATAGGTTCTTCAAGATGTGCATTATCATGCCTTGTACAATGACCACAAGTAGGTGATCCAGGTGGATATTGGTGGCCACCTACCAAGTCCACTTGGACCCCCACCATTGTTTCTCTCAGCATTTTTATTTTCCTTAATTGTAGCACACCTTAATATTTTTAGCAGTTTTTCGGGTCCTGAACTTTTGGAGCCGTTTTGAGGCCCTAAACGATGTTTTTTGGGAAAATTGGGAGCAACATGGGTCCATGGACTGATGTTTCTCTTCCCAAAGTTGTAGTTCTCGGATAGATCTTTCTAACGAGATACTGTGCGCGTCAAACGAAGATCATATGCTAAAGTTACGACCCCGGAAATTGATGTACCAATTTACCCAAATGGGGCCCACAGTTTCGTGTTTCATCTTCTAGAGTTAGGTTTTTGGACGTTTAGGGTTTTCCATTGTTTCACAACAAAATAGGCCTTTCAGCCTCATTGTAAGATAGTTTAGAGGCATGTAGCCGCCACATCTCTTCTCAGAGATAAGCTACCATTGCCCTAGTTGGTTTATTTCCATTACTGTTTGTAAGCGTATTTCAGTATTTTACATTAATGAAATGAAGTATTATTTCTACTACATATCTGTGTTTATGGTTATCTCTGTAATTTTTTGTGTTCCTATTTAAATCCGGATCAGTGGTATCATAGGGGACTGCTTTTTCTCTGTTTTTCTTTGCATGTCCCCAACGAGGTCGGGATATAAGGAGTTAGGGCTTGAACTGGTCGAACCTTTGCAAGACCAGCCTTGCAAATCGCGACGGCTTCCCATGGCAGATGAGAAGAAAGATGAGGGGGCAGGAGATCCTATCAAAATCTTGCTCGAAGAAGCCCTCGAGCGACAAAGGAACGCGATGATGGACAACTTTGCCCAGATCCTTCAACGGCTACCCAGAAGTGACGCATCGGCTTCCAACAGCTACTCTAGAAACACCACGCCCTTTAAGGTACAAGTTAATTTTGAAATCCCCATATTCAAGGGTCAGATAGATGCAGATGTCGTAGATAAATGGTTAAATCTGCTAGAGGGTTATTTTTTTGTTCATGAATTTTCGAGTCGGGAAAAGATTGTTTTCGCTCTTCTCAAAGTAGCCCCCCACGTCAAGGACTGGTGGGAAACCTACTGCGAGCAGAAGGATGAAAATACCGGCTCACTATTTTCAACTGCACCCACCTGGAATTCATTCTGGGATGCCATTAAGGAGCAGTACTACCCTGTTGGAAGCTATGAGGATGAATACATAAAGTGGACCACGCTGCGGCAGGGAAGGGACCAAGACGTGCCGGAGTTTACCAATCTTTTCCATACCCTTCACACAAAGTTGGGTATCAAGGATTCAGAGTAGCATTTGATACTCAAATATCGCGGCTTCCTGCACAAGTACATCTAGGAAGAAATAGAATTCCTGAACATCTCCTCGCTCGGCACAGCATATTGATATGCCGTCAAGGTCGAGTAGAAGTTTAAACAGAAGAAGCGAGACTTTGGATCTGCGAATCCAAAGCAAGGGAAAGGTGCCCCTAAACCACAAAACAAAGGACAAAGCCAAGGCGGTGCAGCCCAAGACAACCTGCTAAAGCTGCAAGCAAAGAACAGCACCGCGAAGCCGAAAAAGGACGCGGGAAAATGATGTGAGTTCCATAAGAGCTCCACTCACAACACAAGTGAGTGTCGGGCCAAGCAGTCACTGGTGGTTGAGCTAAAGGTTTCAGAATCAAATGCATGTTTTGACTCTGAGTCAGAACCCGACAAGGGGAATGACAAAGGGAAGCAGATTATCAATGCAGAGCCCAATGCCACCATTGCCACCACGAATATACAGAAGGAAGAACCCCGAAGATCCAGAGGAGGAGGAGCGTCTCTTCCACTCCCAGATGTGGGTAAAGGGCTCCCTGCTACAATTCATTGTCGATAGCGGGAGCTAGAAGAACCTCATTTCGGCAGAGGTCGTGAAGCGGTTGGGCTTACCAACCACAGCACATCCACAACCGTACATCATCGGTGGCTTCACCAAGGATGGGATCTTCGCGTGAGCCAGCAGTGTCGCCTTCCATACAACATCAAGCCCTTCACGGATGAGGTATTGTGTGACATTGCTCCCCTTGAAGTTTTTGATGTATTATTAGGACAACCCTACTTGTGGAAGCGACATGTTGAGTATGAATCAAGGCCCCGTGTTGTTATTGTTATTGTTATTGTTGTGTTGTTATTGGTGGCGGTTCCGAATTTAGTGGCTCTGCCATAAATTCCGCCAACTTAATTACGAATTAATTAAATGCTAAACTTATTAGTGGTGCACTAATATAGCTTAACAGTTGGTCCCTAGCTCCTGGTTCGGGTGCTTGGTCACATGGGGTGGGGGCTAGCCCTGCGAGGCTTTATTTTTACCAAACTTTCAGAAGCTCTAACTTTTCCATACGATGTCGGTTTTTCAAACCGTTCATGGCGATGGAATTTCGGAGACGAACTCTATCTAGTCATGTAAGTCTGAAGCAATTTTGAGCATTTTCATTTGTTTAGCTAAAATACTGATCCCTGATCAAGGTCTTCTTCAGTTTTAGATGATTTGACACTTCACCTGGAAACCATTTTTCCAAGAAGGTCACTTTAGCGCCCCTAAAAACCAACTTTCATCAGAAAGAAACACTTGCACTTTGAGATCCACCTCCTTTAAACAATTGTCGTACCATATGTCAATTATCGTCATGAGTAACCATCAATTACTCATTTTTTCATGGTACCCATCGGGCCTAGTCTGTGTGGTAGCATCATTGAGTCACCCTGCATCCTTGGAGTATATTTCATGTTCCATCATATCGTGTCACAGTATTTCATCCATATTTTCATATCGTTCATCCTGTGTCGCCCATTTTGGCCTCCAGTCATATTGTCCCCATCCCCTCTGAAGTTGAGTCAGTTGTTGCCAGGTCAACCATGCACTTTATGCTCTAACAAGGGAAGTCATCTGTTTGTCCCTTAGTTCCCTTTTCTCCATTATACTTGGTGACATTCCATCAGTCACATTACTGTTTTCCCTCGTAATTTAGTTGAGGATCCTCATTGCCTCATCTATTGCGGGCCCTATTATGTCGACAACAGCTCATTTATTCTAGAAGAACGACCTAGAGGGTGGTGTATCTCAGTTCCAGCTTCCATTCTTGTTCGGTGCCTTGGATTGAGCAGAGGGTCCCATTATTTCCATTTGACTTGGTTGTTTCATGTTCGAGATCCATACACATGATGGTCTAGTGATGTAGCAGATTGTACCAGTGATTCCCGAGTGTGTGTGAGATGTTTCAAACCTCGTCAAGGGGTGGTCCTTCAGGTAGCCTCCCACATGCCTGGATGCATACCTACTATGCTACAGCCTCAGATGCAATTCCGTAGAGTTGATGGGTTCAGTTTCCACCGGTCATAGTGATCATAGCATGCACGTCTCCTCCAATTGATCCATTCAGTTTTGCAGAGCCCTTCCTTGTTCAGCAAGGCTTCTTTGGTTGTTCTACCCTCCCTCCCACTCGTTTTTGAGGGAAGGGGCCTTTTATCTCATGTACTCAGATATTATTGTATTTAGTCCTGACTCATGTTTTTACCAGGTGCATTATGTATATGGGACATATTGTATTATTTTCTGGCTTTGTTATGCCAACATGTCATGTACTATTCGACATGTACTTTATTGCTCAATTTCATGTTTCTGGGCGAACCATTATTTTCGTACTTAGTTATCATAGTGGGTATGGGTATGCCTCCCCCGCCTCATTGAGGTCCAGTACCACAACAAAAAAGGAGACTTGCATTGGTCTCGCCCCCTCTGTCACTATCCTCTCTCAGCTTCAGCTTCATTGGTCTCTCTCTCTCTCTCCTTGACTCCCATGTGTTGTTTAGTGATTGTGTCTTTATAACGTACTTCGGTCATACTTTTTGCTCCTAACACTCGTACATTGGGGGGAAATCTGTTATCACACAAAAAATGATCATCTAACCTAATTTACTAGATGGATCAAAGCACACCATGTAAAGCCAATTTTACCATAGTAAAATTGCTTTCACTTTGATAAATTACCTAGTAAACCACCTTTATTAAGTAATTTATAGTTAAACCCATGAAGAATAATTAAACAAATCACTATTTATTTGATTTTATTCTAGGAATAATTAATTAAACCATTGTTTTATTATTATTCCTTGTTAAATTTGACCCAATCATGAAAAATAAACAGATAAATCATTATTTAGCTTATTTTTCTCGAAGAATAACTAATTAATCATTAATTAATTACTATTCTTTGTTAAGTTTGACTAAATCCCTTAGGAATAATTAAATAAATCATTATTTGTTTATTAATCCTTAACTGATTCCTTGAGATAATAAATAAATCATTTATTTATTTATTATTTCTAAATAAAAGTTTAAATACTTTTTCCCTCATAAACAAATATAATAAAATATTCCAAGTGGTAATTTCAAGAATGGGAATAATATTTTGTTATTGCTCATTATTCAAGGATAACTGAATATTTAAATAGGAGGGTTTTCCATTCATTCTTCACTTTTGATTATTTTCATTGTTGCACTCACTATTGTAACTTTGATTATTTTCATTGTCGCACACCATATTTTTGTTGGGTTTATGCATTATAGAGGAGAGAGACTCTACAAAAGTTGAAAGCGTTTGAGGATTGCCAAGAACCCATCCCATAGAGGGGGACTGGTAACATATATTTGTTCCCTTCACAGGTGTTATAATAAAATCATTCTTTACAAATCTGGTTTCCAATGGGTGTTTTGGGGTTATTACACTATATTTTCACTGTTTAACTATGATTGCAATATAGATCAAAATTTTGGCAGGTTTTGTTTCTATCAATAGCTACAGATCTACAATGTTTAGCAATCATTTCTATTGTTGAGATCGTTTGTCATCCACGATCTTAAGAGGTTTCTTTTCGTACATCATTGAGAAGAAAACACTCTAACAACAACTGAAAGAGTTGCTACAAGAATACAGGGTTGCATTCTTGGAGCCTAAATGACTACCACCCAATAAGGAAATGGAGCACAAGATTTAATTGTTGTTAAACTCTCCATTTCCAAACATTGTGTTGTACAAAAGTCTATTATAAAAGAAAATGAGGTGAATAAGTGGTTACAACAACTATTGGAACAAGGTGTCATTTGAGAAAGTACCTCACCATGAGGGTCACCCATCATAGTTGTGCCAAAGAAGGATGGAAATTACTATAAATATGTATTGATTATAGAGAATTTAACAAAAATATTCTCAAGAATATGTACCCTCGTACTTAAGATAGATGATTTGTTGGACTACTTGTAGCAAGAAATGTACTTCACCAAGTTGGACTTAAGTTAGAGTATCACCAGGTTCAAGTCAAAGAAGAAGATACCTTGAATACCACCTCCAAACTAGAAAAGGTTTGTATGAGTGGTTAGTTATGACTTTTGGCCTATCTAATGCACCAAATACATTCACGTTATTAAAGTATGATATATTGTGCCCTTTTAGAAATTCATTTGTTATCATTTATTTGGATAATATACTGGTATATAGTTGTACTTGGGAGGAGCACATCACACATTTGATGCAAATGCTAGAGGCATTAAAGAAGCTCAAACTATTGGAAATTCTCAAAAGTGTGAGTTTGCACAATAGGATTTTGTGTATTTAGGATATTCGATAGGTGGAGGATAATGAAAAATAAATCCTACCAAGAGGGATGCCATCATGAAGTGGTCAATGCCTTCTAATGTTTCAAAGGTTAGGAATTTTGTTGGGGAAGCATAATACCTAAGGAAACCCATAGCCTTGTTTTCAACAATAACAACACTACTTCACACCATTACAATGAGTCACAAGAATTTCCAGTGGGGAAAGGTTTCGTAAAAGGCCTTTGAGGAGTTAATGATCTACATGCAGATCTAAAAAGATTCAGAAAAGGAGGTAATAACACAAATGTTCTGGAAAACAATACCAACATATTATTACGAGAGAGAGATCAAAATTTTATAAACAATGAAAACATTCTACTTATGCATTTTTTATTACAAAATATATGAGATAAAAATAAATTACATTATTGGATAAAACAACTATAGAGATGTTTCCATATTTACTAGTTTTTTTATGTTTCCTTCTTTTTGATTTTTAGATGTTTCCAAGAAAGTAGTGTGATTTTTCCTTGTTTCCAATCGGTTAGATGTTTCTGATTGGTGATTCTTTCTTGGTTTCCCAATTCCTCCCTATTTAGAGTGGGCAACGTCTCAGCTTCCTCCACCAATTGAGGGAAATTGTGCTTCAATGTTTCTATTGTCGGCCATTGGGTATGCATTGGCATGTGTTCATTTCAACCAACAAGATATCATAAGTCAGGAGCCACATTGGCATCCCTAGCTGGTGCCATTCTGCTCAACGAGAGTTTCCTCTGTGAAACAACAGAACTTGTGGCAGGCTTTCCCATCAGAAGCGATGAGCAGCGAGCTGTTGAAATTATTCCTGCATAGAAAGTAGCATGAATTTGAGAACAAGCAAAAGGCTTCTTGTCTACCGTGAAATCTTCCACAACAAGGCCCTTCAAATATTTGAAAATAGGGCCCTTCATTGACTACTATTCTTCAGTCAGCTTCCTACTGTTGAATACAATATCCACACTCTGACCAAAAGTTGTTGACAATGGCTTTGCCCCAACATGTGTGGAACTCTTGCTACTAGAATTTGAACTTGAGATTTCATGCATTGCTACCATTGATGGCTTTCTTTAAACCCCATTATTACTACCATTGGAGGTGCATATCCCTTTACAACCTGCATATTTTTGTGTCTAGTCTCACCTTTGACAACAACATGTTTCTTTGATTAATCATGTCCAATTGACAGTTTTCCAACAAGGAAAAAGGATGGGGCATTGGATAAGGAAGCAATTGGAATAATATTGATTTTGTGTGAAAGAGAGCATTGGGGATGCAACACCATGGGTTTGGTGAAGATATTTTCAAATTTTGGCTGTAATGGAGCCATGGCAGGGGGTATTGGGTTGGTGTTGTTTTCTAGCTTGACATAGCGAACCAGACACATAGAAATGTATTGGTTAATATTGACTTTCTTAATGGGAGCTTTGCCAGTAAGAGTTTGGGTTGATGTGAGGGTTGAGGATGTCAACACATAGGTTCAACCCTCATGTTGCAAGTGTTATTTGTGATCTTTATCATGATAAACAATGTGTCGAGCTTGTTGGTATGAAATGCCTAGTAACAAATCGACATAATCAAGAGGAGAAACATCATATACCACAGTATCTCAAAAAGGACCAATAGAGAAGGTGATGGCACAACGTTGGGAGACAGTAAGATAGGAACCTTCCTTTTGAACCCAGCCTAGCTGATATGGGTTGGGGTGTGGAGTGGTGGGAAGGCTAAGGTGGTGAACCAAGTCTTGTGCCACAAGATTCTTTTGACTCCCATTGTCAAGGATAAGAGTCACCAACTCATGTTTGATTTGACAATTATGGGTAAATAGAGGTGCAACAGAGGTGTCAGCTTCATTAGCAGTCATGAGGATGAGAGAGGGGTCTACTTCGATAGGATTGTCAAGAGAAACAACTGCAAGTGAGCTAGGGAAATTTGGTTTCTCTACCTCTGTAAAAAGAGCCTTGTTGGGGTGCATATTTTGAAGGACACGATAGTATGTTGAAGCATGTGTGTTGGTATTATGAAATGTACACCAGGGGGATGAGGAAGGGGCCACATTAGATGGACTAGCAGGAGATGGACCATTTTTGGTTTGATGAGATCGGTTTTGAGGAGCCACTTTACATTCTACATACAAGGCCTGAATAAAGGCCTTGTCTAAGGAAGTACTATCAAACAACTCAACTTCTTAACAAAAAACCATTAGTAGACCCGAATTAAATTTAATAATTAATACCTCTTCTGGATCAAAGATATGGATTTGAATGCACAATTTGCAGAAGACATCAATGTATACGTGCATTGATTGATTGGGTAGTTGTCAGAGTTGCAACCATTTGGAAAGGAGATTCTCGAGATATCCCAGGGGGTAAAAGCGTGCTCTTAAGGGTTGATAGAAGTCATCCCAAGATGTGATATGTGTGAATCTGGTCTTGGCTTGGTCCCCGAGCTTAACAACCAAGGATATATTCTCGAGTTGAGTATCCCACCATGTTTGCGACAGGCCCTCCAACTGTAGACTGGTGATTTGAAGTTTCATGTCCTCTTCCATCGTGGAACACATTTTGAAATAGGTAGAGAGACTGCAGAGCCAAGAATCGACGACCTCTCCATTCATTTGGCCCAATAATTTGGGCAATTGAAAGCATGTATCCAACTGCATTTGTCCAGGAGGGTGTGTCTGTTGTTGCACTGTAATTAGCTCTTGAATAACCATGGCTATATCATGGATTGGTGAGTCCTCGGTTGAGGGTTCTCGACGAGGCGGTATGATTTTCATCCACTAAAGGAATTGAAAGGTATGACCCCAAGCGACAATTTGTGATGGGAATCTGAAGCAAGGAGGGCGCACTAAGAAGGGTCCTAAATTGTTAAGCCACAAACCCAAAAAAAATAAAATTCTTTGAACAAGTGGATGGCTTTCAAGATCTTATGCTCTAATACCAATTGATCTACATGCAGATCTAAAAAGATTCAGAAAATGAGAGAAAAACACAAATGTTCTAGAAAACAATACCACCATCTTATTATGAGGGAGAGATGAGCATTTTATAAACAATGCAAACATTCTCCTTATGCATTTTTAATTACAAAATATATGAGATAAAAATCAATTATATTATTAGATAAAACAATTATAGAGATGTTTCCATATTTACTAGTTTTTTATGTTTCCTTCTTTTTGTGTTTTAGATGTTGCCAAGAAAGTAGTGTGCTTTTTCCTTGTTGTCCAATCAGTTAGATGTTTCTGATTGGTAAGCCTTTCTTGGTTGCCCAGTTAAAGAAGAAAATCAGTTAAATATCAATTCTTGCATTATTAAACTTGCCAAAACCCTTTGAAGTGGAGACAAATATAAGTGGGTATGTTATGGGAGCGTTCTTGATGTAGGGAGGAAGGTGCATGATACCATTCAAAAGTGTTTCATTGGGTGGTTTTCAAATACCCTGCATATGACAACAATATTTATGCTTTGGTGTAAGAGGTGAAAAAGTGGAAACGCTATCTGATGGGAAAGGAGATAGTAATCCACAAATATGACTAGTTGTTGTAGTACCTGCAAGCCCAAGAAACCATGTGTTATAAGTGGATGGGGTTTTACAACGGTATCATTTGAAGATTAAGCACAAGAAGGGAAACAAAAATAAGTTGGATGACATGCTTTCAAGACCACCAACATCAAATATGACAACTTTGGGAACTTTGATGCACATGGATAATTTCGCCCATGATGCATGAGAGGCATACATAGAGGGTGAGGAATTAGGATGTGTTTCAACAGTTACAGAGTTAGAATCATGTGCATGATAGTGACAACAAAATTGACTACCATCTCTAGAATTGGTTACCCTACAAGTTGGGAAATTTATGTGTTACTAAAGGTGATTCACTTAGCTAATGGGAGAGGCTCACACCTCCAAGGTTATAGGACATTTTGGTGTAGGGAAGATAGCAACCAAGTTACAAAGGTATGTGCATTGGCTGAGGATGCAAGAATATGTAGCTAGGTTCATAAGAAGATGCATGCTTTGTTGTACCAATGCCTTACCTATTTCTACTTCTCCTTGTGAAATCATTTACATGGACTTTGTGGGAGTTGTACCAATGATTAGGAAGACACATGACCATCTGTTCACAATAAATAATAGGTTCTTCAAGATGTGCATTATCATGCCTTGTAAAATGACCACAAGTAGGTGATCCAGGTGGATATTGGTGGCCACCTACCAAGTCCACTTGGACCCCCACCATTGTTTCTCTCAGCATTTTTATTTTCCTTAATTGTAGCACAACTTAATATTTTTAGCAGTTTTTCGGGTCCTGAACTTTTGGAGCCGTTTTGAGGCCCTAAACGATGTTTTTTGGGAAAATTGGGAGCAGCATGGGTCCATGGACTGATATTGCTCTTCCCAAAGTTGTAGTTCTCGGATAGATCTTTCTAACGAGATACTGTGCGCGTCAAACGAAGATCATATGATAAAGTTACGACCCCGGGAAATTGATGTACCAATTTACCCAAATGGGGCCCACGGTTTGGTGTTTCATCTTCTAGAGTTAGGTTTTTGGACGTTTAGGGTTTTCCACTGTTTCACAACAAAATAGGCCTTTGAGCCTCATTGTAAGATAGTTTAGAGGCATGTAGCCGCCACATCTCTTCTCAGAGATAAGCTACCATTGCCCTAGTTGGTTTATTTCCATTACTGTTTGTAAGCGTATTTCAGTATTTTACATTAATGAAATGAAGTATTATTTCTACTGCATATCTGTGTTTATGGTTATCTCTATAATTTGTTGCGTTCCTATTTAAATCCGGATCAGTGGTATCATAGGGGACTGCTTTTTCTCTGTTTTTCTTTGCATGTCCGCAACTAGGTCGGGATATAAGGAGTTAGGGCTTGAACTGGTCGAACCTTTGCAAGACCAGCCTTGCAAATCCCGACGGCTTCCCATGGCATATGAGAAGAAAGATGAGGGGGCAGGAGATCCTATCAAAATCTTGCTCGAAGAAGCCCTCGAGCGACAAAGGAATGAGATGATGGACAGCTTTGCCCAAATCCTTCAGCAGCTACCCAGAAGCGACGCATCGGCTTCCATCAGCTACTCTAGAAACACCACGCCCTTTAAGGTACAAGTTAATTTTGAAATCCCCATATTCAAGGGTCAGATAGACACAGATGTCGTAGATGAATGGTTAAATCTTCTAGAGGGTTATTTTTTTGTTCATGAATTTTCGAGTCAGGAAAATATTGTTTTCGCTCTTCTCAAAGCAGCCCCCCACGTTAAGGACTGGTGGGAAACCTACTGCGAGCAAAAGGATGAAAATACCGGCTCACTATTTTCAACTGCACCCACCTGGAATTCATTCTGGGATGCCATTAAGGAGAAGTACTACCCTGTTGGAAGCTATGAGGATCAATACATAAAATGGACCACGCTGCGGCAGCGAAGGGACCAAGACGTGCCGGAGTTTACCAATCTTTTCCATACCCTTCACACAAAGTTGGGTATCAAGGATTCATAGTAGCATTTGATACTCAAATACCGCGGCTTCCTGCACAAGTACATCCAGGAAGAAATAGAATTCCTGAACTTCTCCTCGCTCGGAACAGCATATTGATATGCCGTCAAGGTCGAGTAGAAGTTTAAACAGAAGAAGCGAGACTTTGGATCTGCGAATCCAAAGCAAGGGAAAGGTGCCCCTAAACCAAAAAACAAAGGACAAAGCCAAGGCGGTGCAGCCCAAGACAACCCGCCAAAGCTGCAAGCAAAGAACAGCACCGCGAAGCCGAAAAAGGACACGGGAAAATGATGTGAGTTCCATAAGAGCTCCACTCACAACACAAGTGAGTGTCGGGCCAAGCAGTCACTGGTGGTTGAGCTAAAGGTTTCAGAATCAGATGCATGTTTTGACTCTGAGTCAGAACCCGACAAGGGGAATGACAAAGGGAAGCAGATTATCAATGCAGAGCCCAATGCCACCGTTGCCACCACGAAGATACAAAAGGAAGAACCCGAAGATCCAGAGGAGGAGGAGCGTCTCTTCCACTCCCAGATGTGGGTAAAGGGCTCCCTGCTACAATTCATTGTCGATAGTGGGAGCCAGAAGAACCTCATTTCGGCAGAGGTCGTGAAGTGGTTGGGCTTACCAACCACAACACATCCACAATTGTACACCATCGGTGGCTTCACCAAGGATGGGATCTTCGCGTGAGCCAGCAGTGTCGCCTTCCATACAACATCAAGCCCTTCACGGATGAGGTATTGTGTGACATTGCTCCCCTTGAAGTTTGTGATGTATTATTAGGACAACCCTACTTGTGGAAGTGACATGCTGTGTATGAATCAAGGCCCCATGTTGTTATTGTTACATTGGGAAATAAGTTGTACAGGATACTGGAGGTAGCACCACCTACCACCATCTCTTTGGTTACTGCAAAACAATGCAGTAAGCTCATTTCCAAAACCAGAAAATTTGTTTTCCTGATGATACGCCCTCAAAGAAAGAAGAAGATGGTGGCCACGACCTTTAGACAGGGCCTCTCCGCACGACAATTCCAGATGGACAAGGTCGTGGAGGAGTATGAGGACATCTTCACCTCCCCCGTAGGGGTTCCTCTCCACTACCAGGTTAAGCACTCCATCAATCTGACCCCAGGTGCGCTGCTACCCAATGGACCAATCTATTGGGGCTAAAATCTGGAGAACGATGAAATCAAGAGGCAAATTCAGGAGCTGCTACAAAAAGGTCACATCTGTCTGAGTTCATCGCCTTGTGGGAGCCCGATCGTATTGGTATAGAATAAGGATGGGGCTTGGAGACTCTGTATTGACTATCGGGCGTTGAACAAGATCACTGTCCGTAATAGGTATCTGATCCAGCGGATTGATGACCTCCTGGACCAACTAAGGGGGGAAAATTATTTCAGCAAGATCGATCTGAAGTCAGGATATCACTAGGTACCAATCGAACCCTCTGATGTGTGGAAGACTGCCTTCAAAGCCAAGGAGGGCCTTTTCGAATGGTTGGTTATGCCTTTCGGATTGACGAATGCTCCAGCAACCTTCATGAGGCTAATGGATGACATCTTGCAGCCATTCACTAACTCATTTGTAGTGGTATACTTGGATGATATCCTGATCTTCAGCTAGAGTTGGGAAGAGCACCTCCACCACATCCGACAAGTTCTCCAAACATTGTGGAAACACAAGCTATGTGCCAATTTGGAGAAATGCACTTTTGGCATGACCCAACTTCAGTATCTGGGATACATTATTGATGAACAGGGGGTGCATGTGGATCCAGCCAAGATCTAAGTCATTCGGGATTGGCCATCTCAAACCACTCTGACAGAGCTTCGAAGTTTTCTAGGTCTTGCCAACTTCTACTGCAGGTTCGTGTTGGGGTTTTCTCATATCACTTGGCCCTTGAGTCAAGTCACCAAGGGAGGAGCGAAAGAAAAATTCTTCTGGTCTGAATCTCAACAGAAGGCATTCGTAGAGTTAAAAGATCGCCTCTGCATGGCACCAGTGCTCGCATTACCAGATTTGCAACAACCATTTGAGGTCGAGATAGATGCCTCTGACTATGCTATTGGGGTAGTCCTTACTCAACACAAGCATCCAGTGGCAGGTCACAGTGAGACACTTTCAGACACAGTCTGAAAGTATCACACTTATGACAAAGAGATGTATTCTATTGTTCAGGCTCGCCGACAATGGAAGCATTACATTTTGGGGAAGGAAACGGTCATCCACACAGACCACCGACCCCTACAGTTCATATAGACCCAAGGGAAATTACATAATGATCACCATCAGAAGTGGTCTACATACCTGCAACAGTTCCATTTGAATATCAAGTATAAGAAGGGCAGCACCAATAATGTTGCAGATTGCCTCAGTCGACCACCGATCATGGCGTTAACCACCGTGCTCAACTCTTGTGGGCATGAGACTTCTGATTGGCCACTTCTCTACAAAAGCAACCCAGAATTCGGCCACACATACTAGACACTCTTGCAGGGTCAACATGTTCCAGATTTTCACCTCCAGGATGCCCTGTTATGCCACCTGGGTCACCTTTGTGTCCCTTTAAGCGAGTGTGCCAAGATGATTTGGGAAGCTCATTACAGTCGGGCTACTGGGCATTTCGGGGTTGAGAAAATAGTGACAGTACTGCAAAAGTATTTCTATTGGCTGCATCTTCGACAGGATGTCGGGAAGTACATTAGATCATGTACTTCCTGCGCCATTACCAAACCGACCATCAAGAAGCAAGGCCTATATACCCCGCTTCCTACCCCTAGTCGACCTTGGGAATTCATCTCCATGGATTACATGCCAAGCCTTTCTTCCATTAAGCATGGAAATGACTGTGTTTTTGTGGTCATCGACAGGTTCTTGAAGATAGCCATTATGGCGGCCTGCAAGAAGAATATCACAGTAGAAGCCCCTGCTAAACTCTTCTTTGAACGAGTGTGGGTGCACTTTGGGATCCCATAGTCTATCATCTCAGATCGGGACAATCGGTTCCTCAGTACATTTTGGTCCAGTCTCTGGTCGATGCTGGACACCAAACTCACTAAGTCCACAGCTTTCCATCCTTAAACTGATGGCCAGATAGAGGTTATCAATAGGATTATTGTACACATTCTGCGCATGTACAACTCAAAGCATCCACGCACATGGGACGAGAGCCTCCCTTATGTTTAGCATAGTTGCAACCAAGCTCTTCATAGCTCGACTGGCCACAACCATTTTTAGGTGGGCTTGGGATTCTAGCCACTATGCCCCATTGATGTGGCCATGCCATTTGCAACTACTCACACTGATTCGACTCATGTCCACTTCGAAACAGATAAGGCAACCAGCTTCATTGAGCACATCCAACATATTCGCCAGCAGGTCCATGACATTCTGGAGAAATCAAATGCCAAGTACAAGTAGCAACATGAACAACATCGGGTGCCACACAAGTTTCAAGTGGGTGACAAAGTCTGGTTGCATTTGCAAAAGGAACGCCTTATTGGAGCCTATTGGAAACTGAGACCACTCCGATATGGTCCTTACACCATTACTAAGGCTATGGGAGACAATTTATTTGAGCTCAACATTCCCCCATTCCTTGGCATACACCCAATGTTCAATGTGGACCGCCTTCGGCCATACTTTCCACCATTACTAGACACATCCGACATTGTAGAACAACTCACACCCACAGAATTTAATCCAGATTGCATGGAACAAGCTGCAACTAGTCGGATCATGGATAGACAAATCAAGCACACTCGCCAACAGAATATCCAACTATATTGAGTTTTCAAAACAGGCCAACTTCTTCACCAGGGCAAGTGGCTCACCAGGGACCAAGTTCAACAGAAGTTTCCTCATCTCATGGAGGAACTCAACGCAATGGGGACCATTGCTTCCTAAGGGGGGAGGAATGATCCAGGTGGATATTGGTGGCCACCTGCCAAGTCCACTTGGACCCCCACCATTATTTCTCTCAGCATTTTTAGTTTCCTTAATTGTAGCACAACTTACTATTTTTAGCAGTTTTTCGGGTCCTGAACTTCTAGAGCCGTTTTGAGGCCCTAAAAAATGTTTTCTGGGAAAATTGGGAGCAACATGGGCTTATGAACCTATGTTGCTCTTCCCAAAGTTGTAGTTCTCAGATAGATCTTTCTAACGAGATATTGTGTGCGTCAAACGGAGATCATATGTCAAAGTTAGCTTTAGCCGAAAAACTAAATATTTTTCTCAATGTTTCTGATTTTCCGAGATCACACTAAGGTGCAGGGAAAAGAGCATACGCATGAGAAAAATCCTTCCTTTCTGTTTCTGATTTGCCCAGATCACACAGAGTCGCAGGGCAAAGAGCATACGCAGAAATGAAAGGTATAGATCCGGTTAAAAAAAAAGGCTAAATAAACTGAGACCGAAATAAGCAGAGAGAAAATAACAGTAAACTGCAAAAAACACTGTATACCTCCCAATTTGAAAAATGACGCAGCTAGGGCTACCGGAAACCTTTTCGCGTGAAACGAAAGGGGTTCTTCACTGGAACAGATGCTCCGAATGCAACAGAGCAGTCCTCTCGGCCCGAAAGCAGTTAGAAACAGCAGATCTAGGAAACGACAGCCGCATGCAGTTCTACCGGCTTCAGATTTGGATCACCAACGGACGCGGCCCTCAAATAGCTATGATACCATGTAGGAATTTACAGGGTAAGTTCCTCAGAAAGAACACCAAAAGGACACCGCTCACAACCAGATCTCAAATCAATACACCAGTATTTTTGACGTGGTTAAAACCCTCAAAGTGCAAGGAGGGAAACAGTCCACGGCCTGTCCCAACGTGGGTACTACAGGCAATTTATTAATCAAAGAATGAAAATTTACATAAGCTTCTCTCATGCACGGATTACCCGAACAATGACCCTCCATGCGCTTTAAATAGAACTCATGGACCAATCGGGTGTCAAGCCACGGATCAAGTGTCGGTAATACCGAGGTGAGAGTGAACCGTCGGATCACTACATATCGTGACCGTCGGATTGTAAGTTACAAAATGTACAACGGTAAAGAAACACACTTTACCTAACTCTAACCTAACTCTATACTAGACCAAGTTGAACTTAACTATATCCTATGTGTCGGAATATCCTAACATCCCCCCTTAAGAACAACTTGGGATAGGATTGAAGGATTTACAAATATGACACAATAGGAGAAGGAAGGAGGCACTAGAGCCTATCCCCCCTTAGTGACAACTTCCTGAACTCCAAGCATATATCGAAGTTTAGTGAACTTCGCCTCTGTGAGAGCCTTTGTGAAGATGTCTGCAACCTGATCATCTGTTGGACAATATTGCACTTCAAGAACATGGTCATGAATGAGCTTTCTGATGAAGTGCATGTGTAGTTCAATGTGTTTGCTGCGCTGATGCTGGACTGGATCTTTGCATAGCTGAATGGCACTTTGATTATCACACCAAAGTGTGGTTGGATGCTGCTGCTCAAAGCCAAACTCTGATAGGATCTGACGAAGCCACAAGGCTTCCTTACTAGCTTCCACGGCACCACGATACTCTGCTTCTGCTGACGAAAGAGAAATGGCAGCCTGTTTCTTACAAGCCCATGTAATAGGTCCTGAACCAAGAGTGAAGACATAACCGGCAGTAGACTTCCGATCATCAGGGTCACCAGCCCAATCAGAATCAGTGAAACCAACTAACAGAGGAGCTGCTTTGGCACTGTAATGAATCCCAAACTGTACTGTACCTCGAACATAACGAAGTATTCTTTTAGCTGCTTTCCAATGACTTTCACGGGGGTTTTGCATAAAACGAGCAACAAGGCCAACAACAAAGGAAAGATCAGGACGAGTATGGGTTAAATACAAGAGTTTTCCGACAAGTTGACGGTATAAGGTAGCATCAACTTCAGGAGAAGTACAAGAGACTGAAAGTTTGACTCCAGACTGAAAGGGAGAAGGGGCTGGCTTACAGTCTTCCATGTGAAAATGACGAAGAATATCACAAGCATACTTGGACTGGGAAAGGAAAATACCCTCTTGGGATTGCAAGACTTGAAGACCGAGAAAATAGTGTAAGTGTCCTAAGTCTGTCATTTCAAATTTCTTTTTAAGGCTGGACTTCACATGGTTTATAAGGTTGGGATCACTACCAGTAAGAATAAGATCATCAACATAAAGAACAAGGATGATAAGAGAGTTGCCCACTTTCTTGGTGTAGACAGTATTGTCAGAATGACACCTAGAAAAGCCAGATTCTAAAAGAAAGCTATCCATTTTGGCATACCAAGCCCGAGGAGCTTGCTTGAGGCCATAAAGGGATTTCTTAAGTCGACAAACAAGGCTGGAGTCTGTTTGTATGAAGCCAATGGGTTGTTCCATATAGATTTCTTCCTGCAAGTCCCCATGCAAGAAGGCAGATTTAACATCCATCTGATGGACTTCCCATTTTAAAGAGGCAGCAAGGGAAAGAACAAGGCGGATAGAGTTCATTTTGGCAACAGGGGAGAAGGTTTCAGTGTAGTCAATGCCTTCAACCTGTGAAAAGCCCTTAGCAACGAGACGAGCTTTATGTTTATCAACTTTCCCATCTGGTCCATACTTGGTTCTGTAAACCCATTTACATCTAACAAGTTTGCGTCCCTTTGGTAGAGGAACAAGATCCCATGTATCATTTGTCATCAATGAATGATATTCTTCATTCATAGCTGCTTCCCAATGTGGATGGCCTGAAGCTTCTGCAAAAGTGTCAGGATCATGATTTACTGGAGCTTGAGCCAGTAAAGAAGAGGCTCTTTCAAACTGAGAACGTGTACGTCGCTGATCTGTAGGATCACCGGCAAGATCACCTGCTGCATCCCGAGTAGCACGGACCCATCTTGGAAGTTGAGGATCCTGAGAAGGTGGGGGAGGATTATCATCCTCGCTTTCATCATCTGAAGAAGAAATGTTTTCAAAAGTAGAAGAGATAGGAAGAGGTGGCACATCCGCCGGACTAGGCTCGCAGGCCGATTTATTTTCATCAAATTTTACATCTCTTCTAATGATAACATTTTTGGACTTAAATGGAATAAGTCTATAACCTTTTACATCTTCAGAATATCCAACAAAAGTACATTTCTCACTCTTAGGTTCTAAAGCTTTATGCTTTTCATCTGGAATATGGGCCCATGCTTCACTTCCAAACACACGAAAGTGACTTACATCTGGTTTAATGGAACTCCAAGCTTCTTCTGGAGTGATATTCTCTAGAACCTTAGTAGGAGTGCGATTGATTATATAATTTGCACAATTAATTGCTTCGGCCCAAAAACTAAGACTGAGTCCTTTAGATTGCAGCATACAATTAGCCATTTCCTTTAAGGTGCGATTTTTCCTTTCAGCTACACCATTTTGTTGTGGAGTGTATGGAACAGTATGTTGCATTTGAATTCCATTTTCGGTGCAAAAGTTGATGAATGTGTTTTTAACATATTCTCCACCATTATCAGTTCTTAGCTTAAGAATTTGATGTCCAGATTGTTTTTCAACAAAGGCTTTGAAGGCCAAAAAAGTGTTAAATACTTCGCTCTTGAGTTTTAAGAAGTATACCCAAGTGCGTCTGGAGAAATCATCAATGAAAGTTAAGAAGTACTTGCAGCCAGAGAATGAAGCAACAGGAAGAGGACCACATAAATCACTGTGCACAAGCTGTAAAGGGGCTGAGGCGTGCCAAGAGGCACGTTTGTCAAAACTGTCCCGATGATGTTTTCCGAGTACACATCCGGAACAAACACCATCTCTGCAAGATACCATAGGAAGACCTGTCACCATATTTTCTTTACATAGATGCTGAAGGGAGCGATAGTTTAAGTGACCAAATCGCTCATGCCAAAGTTTGCTCACTTCATCATTATGAGCAACAAATACTGAGGGAAGATTTGATGACCCAAAGTTGTGAAACTTATACAACCTTTTGGAATCATCAGCAAGACCAGTAGCTAGAATCTGTTTAGGATCTTTTAGATCCTTGATTACAACATCATGAGGTGAAAATTCAACAATTTTACCTTCACCTGAATGAGTTATCTGATAGACAGATAGAAGGTTGCAGGATAAGGTTGGAACACATAATACATCATTAAACTGACCATTGTCTAGATGAACAGTTCCAGTCCCTACAACATTAAGAGATCTATCATCACCAACATATATATTTTTGGTGTTACAATCATTTAAAGAAGAAAACATGGCTTGGTTTTTGGCCATGTGACAAGAGGCTCCAGAATCAATGAGCCACTCATGAGAATGAGAAGAAGAAGAAGATACATTTAATGCATAACCAGACTGAGATGATTGACAATGACATGCAGAAAGTGCCATTCCGGAAGTTGAAGTTGAAGTAGGCTCCACATGGATGTTATGTTTCTTCATTGCGGCTTCCAAGGCTTCCATCTTCTTAAAGCATTTAGATTCTAAGTGGCCATCTCGATTACAAAAGTTACAATGTCTATCAGTCTTCTTCCATTTGTTTTTATTGGTCTTATCATTTTGCTGAAATGATCTTTCATTTTGAGGCTGAGATGGTTTAGGACCATTCTTTTGAGGATATGACTTCTTAGGATTCTTTGAATTTGGTTGCTGCTGGGCGGCTAACGCTTTCGTGGAAGAGTTTCCAAGATTAAGAAGACCAAGGTGTAAGAGTTTTTCTTGTTCTCTTATTAAGGAATCACAAAAGGAGTCAAAGGAAGGGGCCTTGTAGTCTTGTCCTTGACAAATGAAAGCTTCCCTTGTAGAATGGAAAGTGGAAACAAATACAGAGTAGGCTGGTCCCAACTTAGTAAGGATGGAATAAATAAGGTTACCATCTTCTTTCTTAACTTTAACACCTTCCAAGAGATATCTAAGGGTCTTGAATTTGGACAAGAAATCTTCAATGCAAGAAAAATTATTAGGATCCAAAGTAAGCAGCTCATTTTCAAGTTGATGGGCTCTAATTTCATTTTTAATCCCAAAAACTTTAGCAAGTTTTTCTAATGCTTCATGAGGAGTCTCAAGTTCTGCAATGTGGAATCTAAGATCAGGAGAAATAGACATCCCTATCAAACCACGTGCTTGATCTTGTCTATTTTCCCATTTTTCCGCCTTGTCTTCATCTTTTGGTTTCTTCTCTTGGTCTGTGGCTATTCTGAAGAGACCTTTACTTCTAAGTAAATCTTCCATGTAGGCTACCCATTGGAAGTAGTTAGTGCTGTCAAGAATGACTTGGCATGGACTTTCCATTTTTAAAAAAACTGAAGCTGAAGATGCTGAAAGTAAGTGTTCCAATGGATAGATCTCGAAAAAATAGGCGGTTTTAAAAAAAACGGCTCTGAAAAAGGCTTCCGGATGAAGAAGTTATGGCTTTTTGAAAAAAAATTGTTGACGTTGCCGGCAAAGTGCGTGAATGAAAAAAAACCGCCCCCACAAAATGGAGACTTGAACCCAAGACCTCTACTCTCTTAAAATAGTTTTGAACCAATTGATCTATACAAAAAATTAGAGAGAGAGAGAGAGAGAGAGGCCTTGGTTTGCGTGCTTGCCTTGAGAAAGCTCTTTTTCCCTACAAAACACAACACGAATATGCAAAGAAAAACGAAAGCTTTAGCCAAAAAACTAGAAATTTTAAAAAAAATCTCAAAGTTAGCTTTAGCCGAAAAACTAAATATTTTTCTCAATGTTTCTGATTTTCCGAGATCACACTAAGGTGCAGGGAAAAGAGCATACGCATGAGAAAAATCCTTCCTTTCTGTTTCTGATTTGCCCAGATCGCACAGAGTCGCAGGGCAAAGAGCATACGCAGAAATGAAAGGTATAGATCCGGTTAAAAAAAAAGGCTAAATAAACTGAGACCGAAATAAGCAGAGAAAAAATAACAGTAAACTGCAAAAAACACTGTATACCTCCCGATCTGAAAAATGACGCAGCTAGGGCTACCGGAAACCTTTTCGCGTGAAACGAAAGGGGTTCCTCACTGGAACAGATGCTCCGAACGCAACAGAGCAGTCCTCTCGGCCCGAAAGCAGTTAGAAACAACAGATCTAGGAAACGACAGCCGCATGCAGTTCTACCGGCTTCAGATTTCACCAACGGACGCGGCCCTCAAATAGCTCTGATACCATGTAGGAATTTACAGGGTAAGTTCCTCAGAAAGAACACCAAAAGGACACCGCTCACAACCAGATCTCAAATCAATACACCAGTATTTTTGACGTGGTTAAAACCCTCAAAGTGCAAGGAGGGAAACAGTCCACGGCCTGTCCCAACGTGGTTACTACAGGCAATTTATTAATCAAAGAATGAAAATTTACATAAGCTTCTCTCATGCACGGATTACCCGAACAATGACCCTCCATGCGCTTTAAATAGAACTCATGGACCAATCGGGTGTCAAGCCACGGATCAAGTGTCGGTAATACCGAGGTGAGAGTGAACCGTCGGATCACTACATATCGTGACCGTCGGATTGTAAGTTACAAAATGTACAACGGTAAAGAAACACACTTTACCTAACTCTAACCTAACTCTATACTAGACCAAGTTGAACTTAACTATATCCTATGTGTCGGAATATCCTAACAGAAAATGGGCTAGCCATGTGAACATGATGAAGAAGACTCTAGAAGAGTCAATATTGTAACTCTAGTTAAGGGTTGAAAGAGTCAAACTTAACAACTAGTAGGTTATCGAGCTATGTTATAATTGGGCTATTAGGAGGAAAAAGGGTTCCATTCTATTCGAGTGTATTTTGTGCCTTAGATGAGTAGAGTTGTTGAGATTGGATAAGGAGAGAGAAAACATAGTGGCCACATGTCTCACTCTTTTAGATTTGCACCATTTCCATTCTAAGAAAGAGAGAGCATAACAACCTCACCTTCTAACTAATTTTTATCTTATAAAAGTTTCTTAGAGTATATATTGTGTCATTGTGATTTAGGAGTGTTCGGTTTTTACTATTCTCTATTTTTCCTATTCCATATATTACAATTATCATTAAAATAATAATTTAACAAATCTAGAAATATAAACAAAAATTAACCCTCATAATAAAATTTCAAATTTTCAATAAATTTTATATCAAACAATAAAATATCCACCATAATTTATAAATCAATCATCACAAATCCTAAAATCAATTATCACAAATCCTAAATCCATTTTATTTAACACAAATGTTAGAGTCATACATTTTCAAATATATAAAATAACTCACCAAATTTTATTTTAACCTTACGTTTGAAAAATAACTAATATAATTTTATTTTAATCTTATATTTAAAATACTTAAAAGTGAAAATTTCTTATCAACATAATTATTTTTTACAAATTTTAGAAAATTAGTCGATATAAATTTAAACTTTAATAAATATTGAAAATTTCAAAAATATTTTACAAATTTTAAAAAATGATATTAGATAAATTTAAACTAGTTTAAAATGATTTTAATAAATATTGAAAGGTTCAACAAATACTTGTTATTGCTTAGGTGGGCTTCATCTCGCCATTTTTGTCTTTTATTTTCCAGTCAACAATTACATATTCAAAACCATGTGTGAAAATAATTACCAATAATTGCTTATTCTCTTTTCTAGTCAACAGCTACATATTTATGAAAAGAAATGAAAACCCATGTAAGAAAATAAATAGGAATTACCGCTAACATGTTTGTTAGGAATTAGCAAATCTAAACTTTGACTCCGAAAATAAATAAGAATTACCTCAACATGTTTGGAGGTTAGTCATTCAAATGCACCATGATGATGTTGTTTGGAGGCTAATAATTCAAATGCAGATATTGTATAAATAATTAGCAAATCTAAACTTTGACTCCATAAAGTTGAAAAAGAGATTAATAAATTACTACTTTAAATGAATATGTGTATACTTCTATTTTAATTTATATTATTAAATTTTTTATTATTTTTTTAAGTGAAGTTTTCTATGTGAATTTTTTAAATGAATATGAGTAAAGTTTTATTTTAATTTATATTGAATTTATTACTATTTTTATAAATGAAGTTTTTTATATGTAAAAATTTTCATTAGAGTTATAATATCAAATTCATCATATATTTATAAAAGATAAATTTGAATGGAAAATATTTATCATGTTTATCTAATTAATAACTACAAGTAAAACTTATATATATATTTTGATAAATGAATATTTTATATATAAATCATAAATATTATAGGGTATTTAACTATTACATATTTTAGAGATTGTGATTAGAATTTTGTATATTTTTTTGATCAAATTTTGTTTTTTGGTTATTCATATCAGATTTTTCAATATATATATAAATTCAACATCTACACCAATATTATCGTCTATGTACCATTATTAGATCATCGTACTAATTTTTTAAATATTTAATAATAACAATAAATAGATAATAACACACAAAACATACCAGACAGCGGCCGCTCATTATAATATATTTTAAAACATTTGATAATAGCAATAAGCATATGCTAACCTATAATTTTATAAAACATATCAGATACTATGTTTAGAAATTAGTGACCCAATTAACTTAATTCACATGATTATAAGGATACATTTATCTTAATTTAATTCAAGTGGTTGCAGATTTCTCAGAGTCACGGACTCAAAAAAAATATATCCATATTTGCATGTACCCCTACCACACGAATTCAAATGATCTCTCTCCTTTTTGAATTTTCTTTCACATACCTTTCAAGCCTGGACTTCTATGGAGATTCAATTATCTGTATGTTACGTAAGTGTTCAAAACATCGTTAGAATAGATTGGGCGTCAGCGCCATCACAATTGACCGGGAGAAACGCTATGACCAAATCATAATGATTCTAGAATAAAATAATATTAGTTTTATATCGCTGGAAAATTTGTTATAATTTAATTGTTATATTAGTAATGAAGAAAGTTATGGTTGATTACTTTTTATTTTTTTCAGTAAGAAAAAACCATTTTGTTTTATATTAAGTTAAAACAGTGCATAATTATGAAGGACAAATTGTCTCATAAGTCCTGTGGAATTCACAACATGATTACATGGGTAGAAAATATTCTACATACATACAACTGAACTATAGATTACAATTTGCGACAATTGTGGAACTACGATTTCTCTGCGATAACTACAAATCTATCACATAATAATCAAAAGACGCTAGGCTCTAGATATGTCACAGGGCATTTACACATTTTGTATACAGTTGGCATTACTCATGTGTTTTCTTTACAGTTGCTCAACCAAAATTTGTACAAAATTTTAAACAAAACCAAAAAGAAACATGTTTTTTTTTTTAACTTATCGGTATTGGAGTTCTACTTTTTTATATAGTCTTCCGTGCCCTATCCTGGCAGCTTTAGACTTTCTACTTCTGTCTCGTCTTCTCCCATTTTGATCATGATATACATTTCTTCTTCTGTGGCTATTAGTCCCTTTTTTGTTATGTGCCCTGTTAATGCACTGGATGGTTTTTGAAAGGAGTCCCATATGTTTTTTATGTGTCTCATCCAGCAGTGTAGGGAGACCTGTTGGATATTGTTCTTTCCATTTACATGATCTATTAAGCATTTGGAATCCCCAAAAATTTGTACTCGAGGGATATCCAAAAACTTAATAAACCATAATAAGCCCCAAAGAGCAACAACTTCTGCCTTCATGCTTGTTCCTTCTCCCCCATACCAATGTACTTAGAACTCTTGGTCTTCTCTTATTCATCAATATAAGTTGATTCATTGTTATTACTAAATTATATACTATGTGGAATTATCTTGTTAGTGGTTGGTCTATGTGGAATTATCTTGTTAGTGGTTGGTCTTTACTGGAACAAGCTTTCCCTTCTACCAAATGCTTCTAAATCTGAGTTATTTCATTGTGTTAAAAAAACCAACTAGTTTTAGGGTAAATACTATTAACCCATTTGAATAAAATATATGATATCCTTACTCCATGCCCATTACAATAAAATACATATGATTTTTATTTTTTTTATACACAAGTGGGAAAACCTATCATAACTCAGTCTCTAACGATACCGGTGAATGCACGCTAGGACAACCATCTCTCATTGTTACCCGTGAATGCAAGAATAACCTGCTTGGTAGTCCTTAGGGGGCAGAGTTTCACTCCACCCAAATACCTCATCTCCAGTTGTTACTGGTGAATGTAGGCCACCTGGAATAACTAAGTGGCTAGTAGTCCTTAGGGGGCAGATTTTCACTCCCAAATACCTCTCAGTCTTGGGTAGTTACCCTGTTTTATATTTCTATATTTTTTTTGTACATGGGAAAACCTATCATAACTCAGTGGTCAAACCAACAACGAGGATAGCTATCTCTCGCTATTATCCGAGAATGCATGCTCACTCATCAACGTTATTAAAAGAAAACCATGCCATTTAGAATAATGAGAGGATGATCATAAAAGCGCAGACTTTCACTCGTGTCACATGCCTGTAGGTCTTGGACCATTAACTTGTTTTCCTTCTATAAACAAACAGAAACAAACTCTTAACCAAACAAAAACATTTTAGAACATATTCATAACCCATTATATTTCCATATATTAACTAATAATTTTTATTTTTTTAAAATCAATAAGATTAATTACTTTTCCTGAAATTACTGCAACCGCCCACAAATCTCATCTAACAAATAAATAAAGTTTCTAACATGGACAAGGCCCAGCAAACGCTTTCCGATGCCAGAAAGTCCGCGTTCGACTTCGCGCGATAAGCTTTGGTATCAGCAACTTTGTTTTAAAAAAATAGTAAGGAGGGAGGAAAGTAGATTATCTGTTGACACGGTATTCTATGGTGTCAGCAACTTTGTTTTGAAAACTGGAAACGAGTGGATGAGAGAACATGATCTGTTGACAGGGTGAAAGTATGACAAGGTCCACAAATCAATGGTACACAGATTTACAGGCTGACAAAATTTATAAATAAATGTGCAAGTTTTGGCGAAAGCGAATAAGCAACAAGCGGAACAACACACGTTAGTGTTGCCTCGCTGTCTTTCGCTGGATATTGCGTGTACGCACGAATCTGCATTCTGGTCTACTGCAATTGTCCGTTGCAGCGTTCACAGAAATAACAAGAAGACCACCAAGTTCAACACTTCTCAGATATATAGAAGGAATACCTTCTGCCCTCTTCATCATTTCTTTCATTACCAAAACACAGAAGCTTTGAAGTAGAGGCCAAGGAAGCTCTTAAGCAGCAGCCATCAACTCTCAGATCAGGTTAGCCATATTGTTTCTATACAGTTCTTTTAATTTTTTTCCCCTGTTTGTGGGTTTGGGGTTTCTTAATTATGCCCTGTTTCTTTTGCCCTGGGGTTATGAAATTATGTTTCTTTTGATTTTTTTTCCCTGGGCTGTGGCTTGTTATTGATAATAATGGGGGTTTATGTGATTATGTTTCAGAATTAAAGGTCAGTTATTCATTCATGGCGGTGCCCAAGTTTGGTGGGTGGGAGAGCTCAACAATGCCCACAGACTACTCCATGGTATTTGCCACTGTTAGAGAGAATAAAAAGCAAAACAAGATTGAAATCGGCGTGGAGGATACTAATAATGTCAGAAACGATGATAATAATCTTATTTCACACCAAGATCAGAACAGTATAGAGCCTAATATTCCTGTAAGTATATACTATGTATGAATTTGTGATGGCTTCTGATGGTTTTATTGTGATTACAGTGGGCTGATGTGTTTTTCTTTTTTGGTTTTGCAGAAGAGGAGGTGGCTCAACAGATATTTTGCCTGCTGCTTAGCTTGATCTTCATGGATGATTATACAGAAATAAGTATGAGTTTTGGGGTTGTAAAATGGATGGGGATGGGTTGTTCTTGAGTCCACTGTCAATGTATTGTGATATTAGGAAATGGAACACCATGATGAAAGAATATCAGTGTGATTTTCATTGATATTATAGTGTGTCCTCTGTATTGTACTATTATTATTTTTATTGTTGGGTATCCAGCAGGAGCATATGCTTACAAGATTTACCAGAGCCATAATGTTTATCTTAATGTCTATACTAATTTTGTTGTATGATTCTCTTTCACATCATTCCATCTTACAATTGCATCTAATATTTTATAATTTTAAAGGACTATACATCATATAATCCAGGTGGAAGAACAAGTATTTGCAGACCATTTGATTAACATCTCAATCCTAAGTTTATATTCACATTTAGGAATTTTTTTTCAAAGCTATGTCAAATATTGTTGGATTCCTGGAATTGCCATTCTTGCATCTTCACAGTCAGACTATTTTTTTGTCATTTCTCATCATGGTATACTGAAAATTATCACACATCACACACTAGTCCTCTGAGTTGAAGGTAGTTATTGATGGATACAATTACCTGAAGACTTACAGGTTTGGATAAATGTTGCATGAGATAGTTGAAGGTAGTTATTGATAGAGTTATGGGAAGACTTACAGGTTTGGATAAATGCTGCATGGGAGGCTTGTTCTAAAGAAAAGTTTAGGTGTTGGATTCTGATTCAAGCGTTTCTTTTGGGTACCGCAAATAGCATGCATGAGGTCTCTGTGGGAACCTTAAAAGACTTTTTTTTTTGGCTCTAGGAGGAAATTAGATAAATCCTGATCGATTAATCGACTGAAAAGAAGCACTTCCAAAGATTAGGGCTTACCAGAACCTGTGCTGCTATTCCCTAAAGAAGTCGAAATTAAAGGCTTGGTCATATCAGAACCTTAAGAGCATGAGCCCATAGATAGAGGATATTACAGAAATCCCTGTTAGTGCCTCAAGGGGGCAGAATGGAGGAAATTAAAGGAAAACAACCACAGTCAAGGCGTTGAAAAAAGGGAGAACATGGTAGATGAAAGGGAAAGGGAGGTCATAATGGAAGAACATGATAGATGAAAGGGCAAGGGAGCCCATAAAGATTGATCATGGCAGACGGATCTTCTCAGAAAGATTAGCACAAGGGAGCCCATAAAGATTGATCATGGCAGACGGATCTTCTCAGAAAGATTAGCACTAGATCTTCTCAGAAAGATTAGCACTACAGCTAATGAAGTGCTTTTCTGGTAAGAGAGAAAAACAAAGATTCCTGACTAGGAAGTAGAGAAAAGCGAAAATGCACTGTCACTGGACATTTGTGGCAATTTGATTTACGAAGAGAAACCTAAAATAGCCTTTCCTAGAGTAAATAAAATGTATGCAGTATGACATCACACGGTTAGAGAGCACTGGTTTGGCCATCATATCTGGATTTAGATGAAGAAAGACTCCAAAAACAGTTCTTTGAGGAGAGTGCAAAATGAGTTAGGAGCATGCATGGGAAGCGTTGGGACTGGGAGTTAAAGAGAATTTTTTATTTAGCATCTCTTGTAGAGATATGAAAGGGAAGCATAATCAGCAGTAAAGGAAATCGAGTATTGTCAGTAGTAAATGAAGCTGACAGTCAAAAAGTAAGTTGTATTGTCAGCAGTAAAGGAAGCTGACTACTGCCAGGAGTTGAAGGTGTAATTGGTAGAAAGTTGTATTGTCAGCGTTAAAGGAAGTTGAGTATTGCCACTGCCAGTAGTGGCAATCAGAGAGGGTGGGAGGTTAATGTTGACAGTGAAAAAATGAAATTAATAGATAGTTGTAGTGTCAGCAATAAAGGAAGTTTGTCAACGAGGTTGAAGTTGACGGTGAAAAGAAAGCTGGGAGTGCTGAAGAGTTGTGAAAAGAAAATTAATAGAAAACTGTATCCAGTGAAAGCTGGGAGTGCTGAAGAGTTGTGAAAAGAAAATTAATAGAAAACTGTATCCAGTGAAAGTGAAAAAGAAAGTTGGAAGTGCTGATGAGTTGTAAAAACGAAATTAATAGAAAGTTGGAAGTGCAAAGGTGAAAAAGAAATTCAGAAATTGTGGATGAGTTATAAACCGGATCAAATTTGAATGGTAGTGTTATATTTCAATTACCCTTATAATTTAAGGTTAGTGTTATATTTCAATTACGGTTATAATTTGAGGGTAGCGTTATATCTCAATTACGGTTATGATTTGAAAAGTGGGGTTATATTTCAATTATGGATATATTTTTATAAAAAGGTAGGGTTATATTTTAATTATGGATATATTTCAAAGTAAAAATCCAAATAAAAGGTAGGATTAGATTTCAATTATGGTTATATTTCATAATAAACGGTTAACCAACTTTTTCATGTGAAGTTCGAAAATAATTCAAAATTTTACAAATAAAATGATTTTATAAGTATATATTTTTTTAAAATTATTAAATGAAATTTAAATAGGAAAATTAGTTTTAGATTTAAATAATGAAAAATAATTTTAATTATTTTCAACTAAATGGATGAAAATAACGTTAATAAATTTACCTTTTAATATAAAATATTCAACCAACCTTTTCATGTGAAGTTCGAAAATAATTTAAAATTTTATAAATAAAATGATTTTATAAGTATATATATATTTTTAAATATTAAATGAAATTTAAATAGGAAAATTAATTTTAAATTTAAATAATGAAAAATAATTTAAATAATTTTTAACTAAATGAATGAAAATAAAGTTAATAAATTTACCCTTTAATATAAAATATTCATTTAAATTCATTATTTGAAATATTGAATATTACAAAGTTAATAAAGAAACGTGACATCTTAACAACCTTTATCAATCCTTTATCAAGTGAAAGAGGTCTTCGTATCTTCATGCAAATGAAGATTTATTCAAGTGAATTAGGTAGAGGTTCAAATCTTAATATAGGTATAGCTTGAAATCTTAATATATTTAAATGGGATTTCTCTTAATATATTTAAATGTGAAATCCCGGAATTATCAATAATTTTTTTTTTTTTCCTCGTCTCTTCTTTCTTTCGAGTATGAACCATTTTGAGAACATGCTTCAAATATATTTTGGATGATTCTTTTACAAGGAAGTTCAATAAGTATATCTATTTGAATAAGAATATTTGTTATATTAATATGCTTTTTTTCTCTCGATCAAGATGCAGGGTGTTGTCAGTCACGATAGGCTGGGTGCAAATATGTGTAGTACTCGAGTCGTTGTCAGTTAGGCTAGGCTGGGTGCAGATATGCGTAGTACTCAGACAATAATCACTGCCGCCTCCCACATGCTCAAGGTAGGGGTGCAGCGTCCTTCGGCATGAATGCTTGTTTGGTAAGTGGGCAAGGTGGCGGAGAAGGGAATAAGATAAGGGTGGTGGAGTAGACGAAACAATTCAACGTGCAGTGCAGGTGGGAAACACTGTGGAGAAGGGTGGCAATACAGAGAAGGAGAAGGTTGACGACAAGAAAGGAACCTTAGTCGCAGACAAACGCCTGCATGAACCGAGTATGTATTTTGGCCTTGCCTCAGCATTGAATCAATGTTTTGGTTGGGGTTCTGTTGGGGGGAAGGGAGGGGTAAGCGTCCAAAGCAATGGGGAATAGAATGTTGCTAGTGGCAATGGGGGCAGAAATGGCATGCCATAGCCTGGGTTTGCATATATATTTTCTCCCAATTGAGTCAGAACCATGGCTGCGGGGGGGAGGGCAAAAGCGGGTTGCAGGGCTACGAGGGTTTGCACTTTGTATTTAAGGCCAAGGGGACATGGGATAGAGGCATTGCAATTCCAGAGGGGTTGGGGGTTGTAGAGAGAGGCAGGGAAAAGTTGAGGGCAGGGGGATGGGGCTGCAACCATGGCAGTAGTTTGCAGAGAAACCACTGGGATAGCTGGAACCCGTATGACATTGAAGGCAAAGCCAGGAACCCTGTGTGGAAAACTTGTCGGAGGGACACGAGAGGCCAAACCATTTCTCTGTGGGCCGAGGGAGCAAGAAGATGGAATCACTGCAGGCGTCCTGCCAGATTCAGGAAGGGCCTGTGGGCTCGGCTTGAGACGCAGTGGGACGACCAACATATAATCCATAGTAAGGGGGTAGGGAATAATGACAGGCCTTGGGGTAAGAGTCTGAGACCCCCCCTCTGGTATATGTGGGTTTTGGGCTACCCCTGTACACATGCAGAGAGGTATGGAGGAGAGGAAATTCATGCTTGGGCAAGGTGGTGTGCTAAGAAAAAAATTGATGAATCTAAATTCTTATGGGTGTCATCAGGGCTTTGCCAAACAGGTCGTGGCCCAAGCAATGAGAGGACGCAGGTGCAGCAGGAGAGGCCCAGCCCCCCGGAAGACAACGGGCTGAGCGCATCGGAAGCTCGCAGGGGTCGTAAATCTGTAGAGCACTTCATCGTTGAAGTAGCAATGACATACCGGGAAGGGACAGATGCTGGCATTCAAAAGTTGATGGAAGAATGAGAAGAGGAGGTAAAGCAAGAAAGCAAGATTGAGGAAGAGATGGACAATTGGAGGACTCTTGTTCCAGATCCAAGGAATACTCGAGGGAGAATCACATAGTTTAAACAAATGCTTTACCCATACTGGTTAATGAAGAGTCTACTCGGTAAGGCGATGGAGCAAATGTCTGTGGGGATGGTGGTGATAGTCCAGGGATTGCCGAATTACAGAAAAGACATGGAGAAAAATCTATTCCAGCCGCACAAGTAGGACGTCAGGATGGACAGATTCAACTGCCACATCCCTTTCATTCTGGAGTTGAATATGCCAGGGGCTACTACAGAAGATCTTGCTCCCGTCGCATTTGCCGTAGAGGAACAAAAGGACTAGACTCCCCCATGCATAATTTTGGTTTATGCGGTTAGATTTTAATTTTTATGTTGCATGTGTTAGTTTTTACAGTTATGTAGTTGTTAGATTTTAATTTTTATGTTGCTAGAAAGATTGAAACAATTCTGTTTTTGGATGACTTGTAACGCTGACCGGTGGCCAACAGACTTGGTTTCCCCTCTGGGCAAGTTGAGGCCACCTGGTTAATTTGTGTGGTGTAAACTTGCTTACTATATAATAGAAAATGGAATGGACCTGCCAAGCTTAACAAAAAAAATTTAACATGCTTCTCTTGAATCATTGGCTTAGTTTTTTTAATTCACTTTAGCTTTTTTAATTCACTTAAAACATCTGCGAGTAAATGAATAGGAATTTGTTTTTAAAACATTGTTCACCTTTCATATATTTATTTATTATCGTGTTTTTATTCACATAATAATATTGGCATGATTCTGACTGGCTTGTTCATCATCTATCTTCTAGAAAGCCATCAATTTGATGAATTTGAAGTACTTGTAATTTGTTATTTGAAATATGTCCATTAAACTTTTAAGTTTTCATGTTTTTTTGCAAATTCTCCCAACTACAAATATACTTTATTGGGCAACTTATGAATATAATTAAATCTGAGAAAATAACTTGAAGAATAAGTTATAGCTAGAACTTTACGATTTGCTACACAATGAATGAATAACAAATGAGATACTTCATGAAACAACAACTTAGCGCTCAAACCTTCATGAACACTTCTCATAGATGAAGCTTCATTTGACCCAAATCCTACCACCATTTTATATTTTGATTAAACCATTTCAGAAAATAATTGAGATATGGATTCATGCATTGATTGTGCAATACTACCCTTAATTATTGAAAGTGACTTTCGGATTAATCACATCAACATTATTTGCTGGTCGAAATTTCAAACCCTCTAATGTGGTTTATCCTCAAGACCAAGATTAAAAAATAAAGATGCATCATGTTCCATAAGTATCCATTAAAACCAATCAATTTTGTTGCATGTGGGTCTCTTCCTCCATCAAGTAGACATCTAATATATACAATAAGGTGTTGCTCCATTTTTTTATCTGTGCTTTTATCCACCAAAATATAATAAAATGAACTCGAACAAATTCCTACCTTCAATTTTTCCCAATATATTATTTTCGTTGATAATACCAATTAATATATGAAAATTATTCATTAGTTAAAGGTATATTATGTGTTCCCTTGTATCTACACAAGTCATAAGCATTTGTAGTTCTAAAGGTAATTTTTTTTATAGTGAAAATGCATAGTTTCCATCACACTGATTATTTTGGATTCCTCAACATCCAACAGAAGTTCAAGATCCCTAGTTATACTTAAACATGATTTCTTTAATTCACTCTCCAATAGTTGAATTGTGCATTTATGAGCCAGTGACAATTTAATCCACTTAAGTGAATTGTACTACTACCTTCCTTGCATATGATGTATCTTGTTTGAATTTGTACACAATGAACACTTAATGCATTCTTGACAATTTGAACCTATTATGGAATATGACCATTTGTCTTTTAACTTCCATCCATATTTAAATGATATTTTAGGAGCTATTTCCTTGCCTCTCGTTTTCAAAGTACCTTCTTCTTCAATATTAGTTTCATAATCAAAATCAATGGGTTAATGCATGAAGATGGCTTACACTTCTGGGCCATGAAATTTCAAAATTTTACTCTTTTATGGAATTGAAGCCTCAAAATTCATATAAGAGTTGTGAATTTTTATTCACACTAAAAAGATAATTTGTTGAGAATTATGTTGTTGCTTTAATGATATTTTTTCCAAAAAAAATTAGTGTCGCATAATCTGTCAATTTACCATTAAATGAAATGTTTGTACTTGCAACTTTTCACACATCTTAAGAGGTATGTATGTGTTCAAGTAGCATAACTTAGTCTAAAATGTGTAATATATATATATATATATATATATATATATATATGTGTGTGTGTATATATATATGTGTGTATGTGTATATATATATATATATATATATATATATAGATATATGAGCATGATCTACACAGAGAGAACTAAGTTTTCATATTATTTTTTTATTTTTTTTTTTGCAAAATTATATTTATTATTATTTTTGGAAGTTGGCTAAGTAATATTAGTTGCATTTTGCAAACACATGTATTCACATATGAATTTTTTATACTATTTAAATAAATTCAAAAATTAAGAGTAGCCTTTTGAAGAGGACTCGTAAAGGAAAATATTTGTACTTTTTGAATTTTTTTCATTGTGTATATTTCATGTTATTGAATTTTTATTCAACCCCTTTGAAAAAGTCCAAAGAAATTTCAAGCATTATGTTTTAAAAAAATTAGATAAAAAACATAATATAATTTTGAAAATGTCAAACTCATATGTAATCGGATAGAGGATTCCTTCATGAATCCAACATGATCAACTCCGCCAATTAAAGAAAAATTTTGAGTGAGGTCCGCTAGGGTAGAAAATTGTGTTGCAGAGAAATTTGCAGAAGGGGAGCTAAAACGCTATTTTTTAGGCCCTCAATAGCTCGATTGAGTGCTTGAGGTAAAATTTGAAATAGCTTGATCAAGCGTTTAACAAACCCTCGATCGAGCTCTTGAAATGGTTAAACAAAGGCTCGATCAAGCATAACTCAATTGATCTCTTTGAACCATAAACTCCCCATTGTGTTTTCGGTAGGAATTAAAGAAAAAGCTTGATTGAGCTCCTATGTAACTGTGGGTTACATAGGATCTCGATTGAGGGTTTATTTTTAAGCCCTCAAATAGAGCTAAACTATCACTCAATAGGGTTCCTTTTTTTCTCCCTCCCAGCCTGATTGCTTGCCAAAAAGTGTAACCCATTTTCATGCATCCCCCCTAATATTATCATCCAACTTCTACTTGAATGCATCAACAAGTGATTTTTTGTCTTCCATATTTCTTAGGTTGACCAATTTTAGACATTTCTTTTGATAGATTACTCTGCTCTTATATGGGAAAAAAAAAAACCAACCTAGATCCATCTTAACTCGAGATCTACCGAGGGCAAAGAGGGATCAAATCTCTTTTTATTGTAAAAGAGGTTTTGACCCTTGGTAAATCTGGAATAAAGATGTATCTAGGCTAGTTTAATTATTAACTTTTAAATAAACCACATTAAAGAAAAATACCATAAATTAAAAATAACAAAGTAAAAACCATGAATTGAAGAGTTTTATGTTTTTTATTTTATTATATTTTAGTTATTTTAATTTTATAAATGTTAAACATTATAACACCTCTCCAAAAAAAATCATGGAAAATAATAAAAATATATCAATATTGTTAAATTTTAAAAATTAATTATAAATGATTTAATTTATGCTATAATTAAAATTTACATATGCTAATGAATTAAAAAGGAAAAAATACAAAATAATTTAATTTAATTTGTTATTTTATTTCAATAAATTTAAATCATTTTATATCAATTCATATAAATCTAAATTTTTACCCATATTTAATATAAAACATTTAATAATTGAATTATTATATAAAATTATAAATTTTTGTTCATAATTATCAATAATATTATAAAACATGAAAATACATTATATAGAAATGATTTATTTTATTAATAATCAATAAATTTATTTTCAAATTGTATAATTAAAAAATTAAGATTAAGATATTTCATTTCTAATAAAAATGTGATACATTAATCTTAATTTTAATAAAATAAAATCTATGGATTATAATAAGTAAATATCTTTGTTTATTAGTTATTATATTTTTTTAATAGTAGATAAATCAATCTATATCTATCTTCACTCTTGATCTATAAAAAATAGAGAGTATCAAATTTTTTAAGGTGCAAACTTCTTTTTTGATTGCAAAACTTGACGCAATGTTTACACATTGAGAAATTTGATCCCTCTTGGTGCTTTATATATATATAGAACATGATTATTTAACATAATTGTTTTTTTTACAATACACTTTACAAACAACACATATGTATATATCCGATTAATCATGTATTACTATGAAATCTTTCTGCTAAATAGCAAGATCAAAGTTTATAAATGTTTAAACTTAGGCCATAGACAAATTTATTAGCGCCTTAACCAAGTGATTCAAAAGAAATCGCCAGAATCTTCTCGAAGCAGTTGTGATTAGAAGCTATCAGTCGCAGTAACGGGCAACCGGAGTGATCTGAGTCACAGCTCACCCGATTCCTCATCTGACAGTTCTCCGTTCCCAGTGAGAAGTTAGGGTAACCAGCCCTTGCTTCCTTCGTGCTTAGTCGCTTATTCGCTTGGCTCAACTACCTAGACGAGCTTTGCAACTCGCACAAAACTGACTCCTTCTACTTGTTTTGTAACCCTCTGTGCTATCCAGGTGAGCGATGATGTCCAGGTTTATGCTTTTACCTAATTGCACAGTCGGCTAGGGTTTTGTCTTCGCTCTTGTGAATGCTCCCAACCACTAGTTATTGCATGAGCATGTATCATTTAAATTTCGCTTCTGGTTATCCCAGTTTGAGGGCGGCTGTAACGGTTTGGACATGCGCTCTCCTTCCATCATGAATGTAGCTTCAGGTAACCCTGTTGCATAAGAATTAAGCCCTCTAGGAAATGTCATTGCTTTGTTGTATTACTTGGGCTTATTAAGTCTTGGTTACTTTCAAGTTTTCAGGGTTCGGTACTAAGGTTAAGGGAGAAAATTTTGCCTATGCTACATGCAAGAGTTGTTGGGATTCTGTATACATGGTGAGCCACTAGAAACACCGCCGTTGTTACCCCTTCATTTACAATTTTCTTTCCAAATTATTGCAGAAATTTCTCGTTGATTTGTTGCAAGTATTCTTTTAATGCCGCTTTGAGGCAACGATTTCACGACTGTAACCATATCCTCCTGGTTAATCAGGGGTCGAAACTACTATTTCACAAGGTTTTTATTTAAGTGTTATAATTTCATCTGTATAATCAGAAGGGTTCCATTGTTCCCCTACATGGAGGAAACAATGACTAACTTGTTCTAAGTTTTGTTGCTAGACTTTTAAAATTTTTTGGACCACTACTTGTCTCACCAGAGGTTGAGACTTACGTCGTCCTTAACCCAAAAAGGGTTTTTTAGTTAATGCATGTACTGGTTATCAATGTTAAAATTCTTGTAGGTTATATGCACAAATTCAAGCATATGAGTAAGTCTCAGTGAAAAAATTGTGTTCTTTGGCTTTGTTCCATTTGTTAACCATGCACAATTTTTGGGTTCTTGTTAGTTATGTGGATGATCTTTTCAACTTTGTTATTAGTTGGTTTATAGTTCAATAGAGGCATGAGGGGGACCAGACTCAGCAACTAGTTTACTCGACAACCTAAGTCTCAACCCCATCGCAAGCATAATTGCACTCAGTGAGGGTTTACCATGTGCAGTTTATGATTACAACTAGTTTGTTATAGTTTTTAAATTTGTTACAACTGTGAATAATTTTTAAGTCATTGTTTATGAATAGTTTTTATTTCGTTATGATTGTGAAATCCGTATTTGTGCATAAAAATGTTGGTCAGTTATTCTCGTTTCCTAAAACCTTGCAATAAAATAATTAAGGATTGAGTAATTTTCAACACTTAAATCAATTGAATTACTTACTATTCTCCCTCTCGGCCATAAAAGGGCAACACCATAGTTTCCACAAATGTCTTTCTTTTTTCGAACTCCTTGCTGGTTTAAGATTACCAGTGTCGAGGGATTCAACAATACATTCAACAGGTTATGGTTTTGGTCCTCCCACAAATCTTCCTAAGTTTTGCTATATCAGGTGACTAGTTTTGAGGGGCTTCGACAAGAACAGTTCCAGGCTACTGATTTAATTTTGGCTTGGCCTTGAACTAAACCAGTTCTGCCTCGTTCATATTCTAAGCAAAATCTAAATTTTACTCCTAAATTTCTGTTGGTACTAACAGGGTTCAAATCCTTTTTTCCTTACATTTAATTTCTCACTACCCTAAGTTACAACAAGCATCAGGAATTTTCTCAGGTACAATTTTCCTATTCCCATTAGCTGAACCATATTGACCTTGCAACTTGCATAAGCCCTATGTCACTTTACTTTTAAAAAATTACAATTTTTTCCTATCACAGTCTACTCTTATATAACACTAATCATTGGCACCCATGTCCCATTGGTATACACCAACAAAGATAGTGATCTTCGTGAGGTGAGTACAGAGTCTAGTTACAGTAAGGAAAACAATCGACAATCTATAAGCAACATTTAACTCAACCATTATTTCAGCAGATTGATCTAAAAACTCTGTTGCAATTTACTACAATATAGTCAAATCAACCACAACTTTTATTTCAACAGAGAATTAATCCAATGAATATCTCTCTCTCTCTCTTTCTCTCTCTCTCTCTCTATATATATATGTATGTATGCATGTATGTATTCAGGCACAAATATTTATTTGTTTAACATTTATCTCACGAATTCAAAAGGGATAGGACCTTTCCACCCAACCTTGAGAAGGGAAATTACATATGCTTCTCCCCTCGAGCTTCCACTCCAAGACAATAGAAAACATTATTATTCCTTCGAGTCACGTAATATACATCAAGACTGTAGTCCAATATAATACTTACTAATCTCTAGCTGTAATGGAGTTATCCACTCGCTCAAGTCCAGCTCAGGACATCTCTCCTTGACAAGATCCTGTCAGTTTATAGACTCTTCTTTCCTTCCATTTAGAACAACACAATGCAAAACCCCCTTATTTCCACTTAGAGCTCCCTTTATCTCTAGGAAAGAGAGGTGTAACTGTATGTAACTGCCTGTAGGTTGGAATTCATTTACCAGTCTACCCTCTTGAATTATGAGATTTCATAATAATAAAATAACATTACTATGTATTAAATGTTAACAAAAGTTTCACTAGGCTTCCACAAGCCTTATTTATGATAGTCTCAAATAATGCAAGTAATGTAAATGTCAGTAACTCAAATATCATCCTGGGGTGTTACATCTCCCCCCTTTGGCAAAACACCGTCCTTGGTGTTTATTATAGCCCATGGAACAAGTCAGGATAAGCCTGTCGCATAAGACTTTCATCTTCCCAGGTGGCTTCCTTTGGGATAAAGTGCCTCCACTACACTTTAACTTGGATTATAACTCGCCTCTGCAACATTGTTTCTCTGTGATCGAGAATGCACAATGCACAAAGGTTATACCAGAAACTCCCCATCTGGTTCGCTTGCCAGAGCATTATTATCATCATTAGTTAATCTATTCCTTAACTGATTATACACATTTTAGAATCTAGCTTATACTTATACACCCTACTAGCTAATAATGTGTCTGGAGTCATATACATACTTCTTTAACAGTGAAACATGAAATACATTATGAACCTTTATGTGGCTTGGAAGGGCAAGCTGATAAGCTACTGGCCCTATTATTTCCAAGACTTGGAAAGCTCCAATGTTGGCCATAGAATCCCCCCAAGACATGTTTTAGGGCTCAAAGCCCAGCTTTTGACCTAATCTTGTTGTAAAGCTCCGCGAATTGCGGGTGCGGGGCGCGAAAGTATAATAGAGTTACGGGGTTGTTCGCCCTAGTTTTGTAATGTAATGTTCGCTGAATAGACCTACCCATGGTCCATGAACCATGGGATTGTATAAATAGAGCGAGGCTCTAAGTAGATAGAGAAAAGAGTGAAGAGGGATTCAGTTGCAAGTGTAAAGTGTGTCTTCGGGTTATAGAGTAGGAGAAGGCTCTGCAGCTGAGTGCACAGAGGCCTAGTAGTTCGCAGTTGAGTGCGCGGACCCTTGCAGCTGAGTGCACAGGGCAGAGTCGAGTCTGTAACCAAGGAAGGAATTAATAAAGATAAGTTTTATCATTATTCTATGTATCTATTCTTGGGTTAGTGCATGTTTGATATAATTTGCAAATACACTGTTTATTTACCGCGCGCACCTGTATGAATGGTTTATGTTGTTAAGTATAACTTAAGCATGCAAGTAGGCTAAAATAATCAACTAACATTGGAATACCATTAAGATATTGGGTAATAATGCGGAAGCACAGCGTTCAACCCCTGAGTAGGGTTGCGCGAAGGCAGTGTATTAGGTTGTGAGGCACGGGAAAGTGTGTGAAGCGACCTGCGCGCAAGGTCAAACCATGGATCACTTGAACTCATCAAACATCTCCAGGGTACGGAAACCTGGTTCTAGCACCCTCCCATATTACTTCAGGTGAGACCTCAATCCGCGCATCACGGACTGTTGCCGAAAGGGCTAGTAGTACTGAGATTTGTTTGGCTAACTTAATTCTGAACTTGGGTTAGGCCCCAATAAGTCAGCAAATGGTTCCGTTGCCGGGATCGGGATCTGCATAGAGATGTCTGATGTCGTATCAATGGAATCTGACAAAGAAAGGAATTCAAGAGTGGTTGGACAAGAAGATTCACGAGTTCGGCGCAGGAAAATAGGAATCCGCGATTATCAAAGGAAGAATGGTTAGATTGCTACTTTTATATGTAAATCCACAAAATTTTCTTTGCATCCTTCCCCTTTGAGTTGTACGAGTGGATCACGAAGCTAGCAGACAGTTAGGGAAGGTGTAGGCTTGACAAACCTATTGTGTGGACTCCAGAGTTGGTGCACAGACTGGAAGCATCGGAAGATAAGATTGCGTGCGCTGTGGACCATTGGCTCGATTGAATTATAGGAGGATTTATCGTTGAGTTTGCGGTAGATACTTCAGTAAGCTATAGCAAGGCAGAACGACACTTTCTCAAAGGACCATGAGGTAAGTACGTTAGATCTTTGAACACTTGGATTAGAATGCTACTGTGTGAAAAGCGGGTTATGCAAATAAATTGATGTTTGGGGCTACGTGAAGTGGGAGGATCTACATAAACGAAGGTAGCATAGAACTAGAAACTAGTCCCTTGATTTCACCTCCGCGAGAAAGCGAGGAAGAGCTCGTGAAAGTTTCATCAAGAAGTGCGATTAGTTTGATAAAGCAGCGAGTTCCGTGCATACCACCCCCACCTACACTAGCACCAACTTCACCATCTTCACCCTCGTCTTCGCCCACACCACCTCTGCCACTATCAAGTTCAATATGGAAAGCGCAATAAAATTTATGGTGTTCAAAGGAGTAGGGAATTAATATCCGGACCAATTTTGGTTCGTGGTAAAGGCTGTATGGGAAGCACAGGGAGTCACAGATGACAATATAAAGAAAGCAACACTGGTCAACGCTTTGCAGGATTGCACTCTGATGTGGTACATTAAGCACTCCAATGACAATCCGAACTCAGAGATCGTGGATATCCAAGCTGCGCTAAACAAGGAATTTAGCAAGCCAAAATCAGAGACACAGTCAATCATCGGATTTAAGGAAATTGCGATGCGTCCAGGCGAGACCCCTTGGGAGCTGGATCAGATACTGAAGTGTATGATTCATGAAGCAAACATGACCTTGATGGATGGGCAACACCATGCATGGTTTGTAGCATCGCTAACGCCGCATCTAAGGAATGCGTTGTCATAGCAAAAGCTATCCACCCAGGTCGAGGCCTTGGAGATCGCAATGAGACTGCACAAGACCCCAATACAAGATCCTAACCTGGGATTTCAACAAATCCACACAGTTGAAAAACTTGTGCCTTGAAACAAGATAGGACGACTCACCTAGAAACGCACGAGGAGGTATGGTGCATAAAGTTCAAAGGCCAGGGACATGACAAGGACCATTGTCCAGTATTCGGGAACTACCTGGCGGGAGGAGGACCAATGCCATTGAGACTATAGGCACAAGCAGGACCGAGCGCGACCCCTGCATTATGGTGCGCGATTTGTCAGATAGGAGGAAAGCATGCTACAGATACTGCCATCTATTACAGAAGTATACGTAGAGTTCCCAACAGTTGTTCTATAATTTCTGTAGATCAATAGGCCATGATGAGCGTACTTTAGAAGTTATGAACTGATGATGGATCAAACTACTACCTACAGGGTTCAGACCGAAACACGGGCCCTCGATCAAAATGCAGGGATGGCACACACTGGATTTCAGGCTCGTGGATGAGGTCGAGGTGGAATGGGACCAGGAAGAGGTTGCGGACAGCAGATCTATTACAATTGCGGAGGGCCAGGGCATTATGCCCGCGATTGTACAAATCCGACGAGACCATCGTGCTTATATTGTACCCAGTTTGATCATGAGACGGAGGACTGTCCCATGCTGACAGCGAGGTTAGGCGATAAAGGAGCGCTTAAACCTCCCCCGAATCAGAACCTGCAAATGATGAGGTCTAAACCATGCGAGGAAGACCCGAATGTAAATATCATGCTTTGAAGTGGTATCACGATAGGAGATGACAAAGGAAAGCAGCCCGAAGAGAGTGCCTGGGTTCGCAAGGCTCCAACAAAGGAACCAAAATTTGATTTAGAGCGCGCTAAGGAGACATTCATGGAGGCTAAGAAGAGCTTCGCAGATGCCTCCACTTCAGGAAGTAAAGACAAAATGGAACCAGAAATGGACCCGTCGATGCTCACTACATATTTGGATACATGCATGAAGCTGTAGCATGACAACAAAGATGTGAAGGGGCTACAAGAACTCATCACTAGATGTGTTGGATTAGGAAAACCGCGCATAGTCTGGAAGCTCAAGAAGCACACAACGCGAACAGGAAGGGAGATGAGATTGACCACGTAGATCGGGGAATTTGAAATGGATAAAGTGATTTTGGATCTAGGATCAGACGCGAACGTCCTACCAAAGTAGACATGGGAGCACATGGGAAGGCCTGCGTTGCAATGGTCTCCTATTCAATTGCGAATGGTGAACCAACAAAAGATCCGACCTATGGGAAGATTGTAGGGAACAACGGTAGATATCAAAGGTGTGAGTGCACTTGTAGCTTTCGAAGTGATAGAGATTGTTGATCACAACAATCCCTATCCCGCGCTATTGGGAATAGATTGGGCCACTGACATGAATGCAGTGATAAATCTAAAGAAGCGCAATATGACCTTCAAGAAAAAGTCACTACACGTAGTGGTACCTTTAGACCCTATGAAGGATCGTGCTACACAGAGCCAGTGTGTGACTACGACAGCGATGACGATCTAGACTGTATCTACAAGATAACCGCGTAGGAGCAGGACTGGGTAAATCCAATAGCGAATGGTAGACTCTCATGGGAGCGCGAAAGCTCCTTCACCTCATATTTGGACGAAGAGATAGAACGATGGCAGAACCGGTTGCATGAGGTAGTCATGCTCAATTGTAACATGATGATAAGGTCATTGTGCTGCGTGGCAACAGAGGTAAGAGATCTACCTATGTATGATGGGTTGCGTGAGGTGGATGATTTCCTCAATAAATTTGAAAGAGAAGTACAAGAACAACAACATTTCGACACTTTGAAATGGGTACTACGCGCTACACCTATAAGGTGGTGGGGTACGCACCAACAGAATTTTTAGGACTGACATGAATGCAGAAGGATGATGTGCATGCAGTTTGGAAAGCCTCAGATACGGCTACAAACAAGTATGACAGATGGGATGATCCACGTGCATACTTCACGAAATGGACCAAGGTATATGGGGAAGAGCCACAACCTGAGTGGGTGCACTTGTTCTATCATACCCATGAATTGGTATACTGAGACAGAGCTCCACCATGGCATGAACGAATGGGATATCTTGCGCGAAGGATTGCTATTAACCTTCACGTTTGAGGATCGTTGGTGGGATACTGTTGATGATGTGCTACAAGTAGGAAAAGCAACTATTTTCAAAATACCTCAGGAGCCAATGGAAGTTATGCAACCGGAATGGGCGACTTAGCTGAGCTGCGCGCTAGAGTGTTACAATGTAAACATTGAGGAGGATGATGAAGATCCATGAAAAATTAACATTCCAGAAACTGAAGGCTATCGCGAGGTTCAAGGACCATTGATTGAAGATCTTGACATCACCGCGCTGGTAAAAACGAAGCAAGTAAACATTGGGATGGAGGCTGAACTGAAGTATGCAACGCTCGATGACTATTGGGATGATGCCACGGTGGATAAGGTCGCTGAGTTACTCCGTGAGTACCAAGACTTATTCCCGACCAAGATTACGAACTTAAAGGGGATCATCGACAATTTAGGGATGATGAAGATCACCCTAAAACCCGACGCAAAGTCAGTTAAGCAAAGGCCTTACTACTTGAATCCAAATTACAAGGAAAAGGTCCATGTAGAACTAGACAAAATGCTCGCAGCCAGAATTATTGAGCCGGTGGAAGAATCCGACTGGGTAAGCCCTATGGTAATGTAGGAGAAAAAGCAGAAGGGTGAGATAAGAATATGCGTGGACCTTAGGAAGTTGAATGACGCCTGTGTACACGATCCATTCTAGACCCTGTTCACACATGAAGTATTAGAAAGTGTCGGCAGACAAGAAGCATATTCTCTCACCGATGGGTTCTCAGGGTACCACCGGATCAGAATTGAATTGGAAGATAGGAGCAAGACCACCTTCGCCACTGAATGGGGCTGCTTTCAATACACCATCATGCCGTTTGGGTTCAAAAACATGTTAGCCATCTTTTCGTGCATAGTTGTTGCCGCCTTCAAAGAATATATCCACAAATTCCTGGAGGTATATCTAGGTGCAACGCGCAGTGAAGCGATTGGGAGCTGCGCGTACCTGCAGTACTATGGACTTATAGGAAAACATGCAAGAACTTGACGGGGCAAACACCTTTTCGGTTAGTTTATGGTGTGGAAGTTGTCATGCCGATGGAATATATTACAGTTAGTCTGCGCATAGCAATGCTCACAGGTATGACGAACCGCGAAGCTCGGGACGAAAGGCTCGTGCAATTAGAAGAACTTGAGGAGGAACGGTTCTTGGATAGTTTTCATCAGCAGGTACAAAAGCAGCGTGAAAAGGCCTGGCACGACTGCCATATTAAGTTGCGCACCTTCAAGGTAAATGACTTAGTGCTATTATATGACAGTAAGTTTGAGAAATTCCCGGGAAAGTTCAGAATTCATTGGTTGGGACCATACGTGGTTAAGGAGGTCATAGATGGAGGCGCGGTCCAGCTAGTCAAACTAAATGGAGAACCTTTCCCAGGCAAAGTGAATGGTAGCCGCTTGAAGCCCTACACTAGTGGGCCGACTATCTGACTAGTCGGAAGAAGCACAGTCTTCGCGCTCCAAGGATCCAGACAAAGGCGCTGGACTATAAACATATGCAAGGGATACCAGAGGTATTGGAACAACGTATGCAACAGATCCAGCAAGCAGCAGCTCAGTGCGTTGTTGACCTCCTCACAGTTTTAGAACAGTTGGAGGGACTCCACGCAAAGATCATCGCGCCGATAGAGTGACTCGAGGGCGAGTCACAATGTTTGTGTTGGGGGCCTGTTGAGCATGGAATCACCCCAAGACATGTTTTGGGGTTAAAAGCCTAAGTTTTGACCTAATCTTGTTGTAAAGCTCCACGAATTGTGGGCGCGGGGCGTGAAAGCATAATAGAGTCACATGGTTGTCCACCCTAGTTTTGTAATGTAATTTCGGCTGAATAGACTTACCCATGGTTCATAGACCATGGGGTTCTATAAATAGAGCAGGGCTCTAAGTAGATAGAGAAAGGAGTGAAGAGGGATTGAGTCGCAAGTGTAAAGTGTGTCTTCAGGTCATAGAGTAGGAGAAGGATCTGTAGTTGAGTGCGTAGAGGCCTAGTAGTCCGTAGCTGAGTGCGCGGACCCCTGTAGCTGAGTGCGCAGGGCGGAGTCGAGTCTGTAACCAAGGAAGGAATTAATAAAGATAAGTTTTATCATTATTATATGTATCTGTTCTTAGGTTAATGCATGTTTGATATAATTTGCAAATACACTGTTTATTTACTGCGCGCACTTGTATGAATGGTTTATGTTGTTAAGTATAACTTAAGCATGCAAGTAGGCTAAAATAATCAAATAAAATTGGAATACTAGTAAGGTCTTGGGTAATAACACAGAAGCGCATTGTTCAACCCCTAAGTAGGGCTGCGTGAAGGCAATATATCAGGCTGTGAGGCACATGAAAGTGCTTGAAGCGACCTGCACGCAGGGTCAAAACACAGACCACTTGAACTTATCAGACATCTTTAGGGTGCGAAAACCTGGTTCTAGCACCCTCCCATACTACTTCGGGTGAGACCTCAGTCCGCGCACCGTGGAATGTTGCCGAAAGGGCCATCAGTACCCGGATTTGTTTGGCTAAATTAACTCTAAACCTGGGTCAGGCCCCAATAAGCCAACATCCACAATAACGAGGTGCCAACTTAGCACAACTACCCCACTGCAAGGTGGTCTTTCTGGGTTTTATCCAAACATAAACATGATCCCCTATCTGGAATTATTTATAAGTTCTCTTTTTATCTGCGTATGCCTTTTGTCTATCCTTGGCCGCTTTTAAGTTTTGTTGAACTTTCCTCACTTCTTGCTCCATTTCTGCCAACATGTCAGGTCCTAAAATCATCTTGTCTTCTGGGCTACACTAATTAGAGGGGGTTCTACACTTTCTTCCATACAACACCTCATATGGACTCATTTTTAATGATTCATGGTAGCTTTTATTATAAGAAAACTCAACCAAATGAAGATATTCTTCCCATTTGGTTGGTTACTGCATTACATACATTTGTAACATGTCTTCCAATACTTGGTTTACCTGGTAAATTTTCCCATTTGTCTATGGGTGATAAGAGGTACAAAATTGAATTACCCTGTAAAAATATTTTTCCAGAATGCAGATGTGAATTTTACATCCCTATCTGAAATTACTACCTTTGGCATGCCATGCAATCGAAATATTTCCTTCATAAAGATATTTGCGATTTCCACCGTTTTATAGGTGGATTTAACAGGGATGAAATGAGCATTTTTTCTTAACTTATCCACCACTACCATGATGGAATCATGTTGTTTTTGGGTTCTAGTTATAAAATCCAATGTAATTACTTCCCATTTCCATTCAGGAATAGGAAGCAGTTGGAGTAAACCAGTGGGGTGTTGATGTTCATCTTTAACTTGCTAACACTCCAAACACTTGGCTAAATACACAATCATATCATTTCTCATCTCGGGCCAAAAATACTCTCTCTTAATCGCAAAGAATAATTTTTTATACCCAGGGTGGGCAACATAAGGACTGTGGTGAAATTCATCCAACAACATCTGTTTAATAACCACTTGATTAGGAACATAAACCCTTCCTTTGAAAGTTAACAAATTTCTATCATTTATACCATACTCAGATGGTTTTCTAGAATCTTGTATCTGTTTAGTTTGCTGCCATAAGAATTCATATTCGGGATCCTTAAGAGCAACTTCTTTAAGTTGTTTTGTCACATCAAATTCAATGCGATGGTACCAAATTTCATAAACACATTGCACTTTTCTACTTAAGGCATTAACTACATGGTTTTCCTTCCCTTTAAGGTGTTTTATATCAAAGTCAAACTTGCTCAGGAATATAGTTCGCCTCGCTTGTCATGCATTTAAATTAAGTTGTTTGAAGAAACTAGTTAAGCTACTATGGTCTATCATTAGCATGAATTTCTTCCCTAGTAAGTGGTGCCCATGACTTGGTCAAACAAGTCATCGATCCTTGGAAAAGGGTACTTATTTTTTTATGGTTAGCTTGTTTAACTACCTATAATCAATACACAATCTTAGTGTTCCATCTTTCTTCTTTATGAACAACATCGATGCTCCCCAAGGCGACACACTTGGTCGGATGTACCCTTTGTCAAGTAGTTCCTGCAGCTATATCTTGAGTTTAGTTAACTCAGGAATACTCATACAATATGGTTCTTTTGACACCGGGGAAACTCCAGGAATAAGTTCTATGGTAAAGTCAATGCTTCTTTTCAGGGGAAATCCTAATATCTCTTCAGAAAACACATCTACAAACTCTTGAATGATAGGTATATTTTCTAAGGTTGTTAATTTATCTTTAGAGTTAGCATAACCCACTTGCACTGCATAAACTTGGAAACCTTTTCTAACACATTTTTTTAACTGATTAGCAATAATGGATCACAACTTAACATTTCTTTTAATGCCTTGAATTTCTTGTATGTTTCCTTCATCTGTGAGGAAACTAATGGTTTTGTCTTTACAATTTACTAGGGACCAATGTCCCTCCAACCAGTCCATCCCAATGAACACATCATATGACCCTAGAGGTAATATATTTAAATTTACTTTAGTCTCTTGGCCTCCAATATCCATAGGACAACCTTCCACTTTGGTTGTCACCTTACATTTTTCTCATGTGGCCAGTTGCACTAGCCATGAATTTTTAAATTTAATACTTGACAGGTGACACAATTCAACTGTTTTTGAACTAACATAACTAAGACTTTCTCATGGGTCAATTAAAATAGACACAAACTAGTTAGCTATCTTACCTTCAAACTCCACCATGGCAGGTTGATACTCTACTTGGTGATCCTCCAAGGAAACATTAACCTTCTGTATGTTTCTAGCCACATCTTCAACCGTAAAGTATTCTTGAACACTAACTGTGATCCCGGTTATAGTACGGTGAGGAAAATTCTTGTAATAGTGGGGTTCCCCATGTTATCACTCCTTAGTGTCCCAAGACTGAGAAAGGAGATCGATGTAGGTAACCTCAAACCAATCTTTAGATTTGGTATCTAGCCCTACCAAATCAGAGAGGGCCCTCTCAATGATCTCACAACTAATGAAGTGACTGGAGAGGAAATTAGATGTTAGGCTAGATATTAAGCTCACTAGGGTTTGATTATAGGGTTTGCTGGATGAAGCTCATAGGTCTAGGAACTAGGCTAGGGTTTCAAATTATCAATTGCAGAGATATAATGGGGAAAGGTAGGTATGCTCAGTGACAAAATTAGGTTGTCATTGTAGTGTAGGGATGAGAGTCAGAGTAAGAATAAGAATGTAACCATGAATTCACTCATCAGAAGAAATAGAACACTAGTATGAAAATCTCATCAAAACATAGCATATAACTTATGAATTATGCTTAAACACCTATGAGATGATCACAAGAAAGCATAGAGATGGTAGTAATGAAAAATATATATTCAATTTTGTGATAAAAAGAGAAAAAACACTATCAATAAATAATACCACAAGAATCCCAAGATAATAGCTGCAATTTGCTGTTATATTACTGCAAAAAAGTGTACACTAGCTCCAAGCTATGCTTATCAAGAATCCAACCCTCTCTAACACTTAGATTAGGCTACATATAGACCAAATACAAGTTTCCCCCTCTCAGGAGTCAAATCCACCATCACAGGAATTATTTACAAGAATATCTCCAACCATACCTAAGACTAGGGAGGTTAGAAACTAGCTCCAAATTTGGCCCAAAATTGATTCACTTTGACTTTACAAGCATTAATAAGCATGAATCTACACTATTTTCACCTTAAAAATAATAATTACATTTAATTACATAATTTCAAAACCCTATAATACAAATTACCTCATGGAAATTTGAGTTTGATTGAAACAACCCAAGAAAATGACCTTCTGGCAAAAGCGCAGCGAAATTTCTCAGAAGTGCAGCGTGTGACTTGTGGAGGTCTTTTTGGGGACTTACTTGATCCAATTGTTGATCTGAAAGATACTAGAGATAACTTAGGATGTCTTCTAGGTGCATGAACTTTCAATTCTACAAAAAAACTTCTCTAAGGCTTCCAAATATTGATTTTCCCAAGACTTCTCTAGAAGCACTTCGATGCGCTGAAAAAGAGGTAGAAACATGTTTTTTGACCCATTTTTTAACTTTTTCTTCAGTTTTAGAGGCTGGCATAGAAAACCAAGTCCACATAGGCATTGTAATTGTGAAGATCTATCCAACCATGCAAAGAATCCATCATTTGGAGGTCCCTAGAAGAAGCGTAGTGTGAGCTCACTGCGCTTATGTGCACCATGACTATAAAAAATGCAAAAAAATACCCAAAATCACCAAAATTTCTTCAAAATTGCTCCTTTTTCTCCCTAAATGATGAGTTAAACAATAAATGATGCATCAGAAAGTAGGTCAAGGTTATCTCTCTTTTTAAGCTTCTGTAGGGTTTTCTTTAGCTTCCTCTTCATGCTCCTAACCCTAATTTTGCAAATCTAATTTCTAGTGAAGTAATGCATTTACATGTTTCTCTAAAGCTTGGTGTCCCTATTGGCCTTCCTAAAGAGATTCTCTAGGTGCTCATTAACCATACCAAGCTACAAATCCTTGTCTTTCTCAATCTCAGCTACAATGGTGTCTTCAAAGTCTTTTTGACCTAGTGGAGGAGATGGCTCACTCCCTAGTGCTTCCTTTCTTTTCAGTCCTCTAGTATTTAGCCTCCTTGGCTTGATCTAAGGCTCCTTATATTCAAGTTGCTCAAAATCTATCACACTCTTACCTTTATCATCATCTTCCACCAAATCAACCCTAGGTTTAGAAAGAAAAAACTAATTTACCTTAAGTTTCCTGTTCTCCTGTTGTAAGAATGCAATCATGAAGTTTGCTTTTGCCAAGTCATCCTTAAGCTCTCTGATTTCTACCTCTTTCTCTTGGATGATTTGTTCAAGTGATTTGATTTCTCATGCCTTTATAGGTCTACAAAATGTACCTGTTCTTCTTCATGCAAAGGTGCATCATGATGATGTCTTGATGCTTCTTATCCAAACATAGGAGGCTGAACTCTTTCTACACTGTCAAGAGCAAATACAAGCCTCTTACCTATGCTATATGTTTTTTTCACCTCTGCCCTAAGTGTCCTTGTCACTGGTTTTCTTGTAGATCCAACTTCTTGAGGTCTTGGTGATCTTTCCAATGGTGAACTTTGGCTGCTAGGTTGACTAGTAGCGGGAAAAAGAGAATTTGATTGCATGAATGCCTCCCAAGATAAGTTGACTTGTGACAACTAATGCAAATATTTTTTTTTGACCAAGCCATGATGAAATAGGTTTGCTTGGTGATCTTTCCCTTTGCTTTGTACCTTCTCTGTCATCTTGACAAGACTTTTGTATAAGTAGTGAGGCAAGTTTAGTGTTTTGATGGTAGTGAAATGTATTAGTAGCCTTATGTAATACTGGTACAATCTAGAAAAATTCCCTTCTCATGTAAAGTAATTCATAATAATCTTCACCAATGGAGCATACTTGTCAAGCAACTGTTTGAAAGGAAAGATGTGTGTTGGAGCTTTTTTGTAATATAGCTTTAGGAAAACTTTGTAATTGTCAATGTCCAAATCCATCCCTTTAAACTAGATCTTTCCTTGGTTAAGGATACATGTGGCTGAAGCTATGGATTATGATGAAATAGTGAAGTCAACGCCTGCTAAGCTGGCCTTATCCCTCCTAAATTTGGTGGAAAAAAGACTTGTTATTCTGGCATGGCAACCTACTTGCTAAATCTTTTCACAAAACCCTAGACAACTCACATTTGCAAAGGACTTCTTGATAAATTATGAGGCCATTATTTCATGGGTGTGATATAGATCAAATATGGACACTTGCCCTCCCTTATTTTATATTTTTTACTCAATGTCCATGGTTTCAGTTCGCATGGTAAAACCCTATTTAGGTAGGAAGGAAGGGTAGGGTTTGCTTTAGGAAAAGAGGGGAAAAGGGACTGTTCTAGTGAGGAGAGGGAATAGAGGGGTTAGGGGCTATGTAAATTAATGGGAAAATTATTGGGGGTGGGGATAGGTGTTAGGGAGTGTAGGGAAGTGAAAATTATTAGAAAAAGTGAGGGGAAGGGGTGGGAATGTGTAAACACAATCCTAACTTAGAAATTGCCAAAAGCACGACGTAGGCTAGAGTTTGTTAGGAAAACAAGGGAGATGAAGGGAATGAGTGTAAGGAAAGATTAGGAGAGGTATGTTGGGTGTGGGTGAGGGTAGTCGAGCAAGGAAACTAAGGTTTTTACCAATGCAACGAAGTAAAATCACTGATAAGACAAAAGCACAGCGAAACCCTAGGAGAGGGATTTCCACGACATTTCTAAAGAAACTGATCAATGTGAGAGGTCACTCGTGTCCACTTATCTATCAATGGGATGTTGGAACTTGAAATTGTTGAAGATAACATTTGTAGATGCTTATTTTCCCTCCAATTCCAAAAGCGCAACGTGGTTTGCTAGAAACGAAATGGAGGTTAAAAAATGTATTTTGAGGATGAAACTTGATGTTGTGGTGGCTAGGATGCAGTTTGATGATGGATAGGAGCTCAATAAAGGTGGAATGAACAAAAAAATGTTTGAGTGGTCTTCTTATAAGCTTGAAATCAATATTTTTCTTAGGTCATGTAGTGACATCATTTGTCTTTTTGAAAAATGAAATGATAGGCTAGTGTACTGCAACTTTAAAACTTTAGTATGCATAGTTACATCTTCATAAGGATCAAAATGTACTTTAGGAATCATTTTAGAACATTTTCCCTAATTACTACTCCCATAATGATGACCTAGGTGATGACATGACTCTTTATGACCCTTTTTTGATGACTTGACCTAATAATGACACCTAATGGATTTACAAACTAATGATTTGGACCTTTGTACCTTGTAGTATGAATGACCATGAGATGATGACTGAAATGGTGATCAAGACACTTTACTGATGACCTATCACAAGGAGTGATGGCATGACCAAGATGGAATTTTGTGACCATGAAATGATGGGAGCAGTAATATACCTAGACATACTAACCAATGATCAAATTTTTATTTGAAAACTCATTTGAAACTATAAAAATTTGACCTAGGACCCTATCAAAAACTTTGAAAGAGTACATTTGATCACTGGTGACTGACAGACACTAACACCCCACAACCCCAACATTGCAAGGGAAGTTTCTGCGACTACCCAGGTTCTATTTTATTTGATGCTTAGTTGGTTTGGATTCACTAGAAATTTTGTTTCACTACTAACCCTTTCCCATGGTTCCTCCCATAGGTTTTCTGGGTACAAATTTTGCCCCACCTGATCTGGTACTCTTATTATTAGTCAGGAAACTCCTCTGCCCCTTTTTACTTGACCAACCTTTACCATTTTCTCCTTTTTTCCAACTTTTCTGATAGAAAATACGAGGCGTATGGTCTCATCCATTATGTGGGGATTATCGAACTCCAGCCACTCCTTCATGTAAGTTGGCAGACTACTTAGAAAGTGCTACACTTTTGCTTTCTCCTCTCGTATGTAAGGAACATAATGCAACAAAGAGGTAAACTTGGTTATAAATTCATCCATGGATTGTTGTCCCAACTTTATATCATGAAATTCCTTTGCCTTCTCATCATAAAATATCTCATTCAGGTATTTGTCCTTAAAATATTTTTGGAAGGTATCCCAAGTCACCTCTTATGCATCAATGCTATAAACTATTTTAATTTTTTCCCACCATAGTATGGCTTTACCCTGCAATTGATAGACTTCTAGTTGGGCTTTTAAATTACAACCATATTCATAAATCTTGAAGTACTTATTCATATTAATCAGCTAGGATTCTGCAGCCTATTCCGCTTCTCCGTCGAATGATGGGGGCTTTGTTTTCTTGAATTCCCCTTGTAATTCAATATTTTTCCTCTTGGCCTCCCTGCCACTGGAATTATTGTCAGACTCTTCCTCGTTATTCATTCGAGTTCCCTCTCCTTTTGGATGATATCCTTGTTTCCGCCTTGCCTCTTCCCTATTCCCATTATATGGAATAGGATATGGATTTCTCAAGTTCTGTCTATCTGAGATACTTTTCTTGATTATCTTTTTCTCCAACCTCAACCTCTCATTATCGGGTCACAAATTCGTCATTTTTGCTCGTAATTTCTAAATAGTCTCTAACAACATAACATTCACATTTGTAGTTCCTTCTCCCAACTAGACCCACATCTCCGAGTTAGATCTGGCTCCACTGGGTGGGGTGGTTCCTATTCCCCTCCTCATACTGTTATAGCTACCTCTCTTTTCCTTTGTGCATTCTAAACCCTTTGGTTAATCATAGCTTTTCTTGGACAAGGCCAAAATGTTGCAACTTGTGGATCTGATACCACTTGTAACATGTAAAGGACATGACTATTTAACATAGTTTTATTATTACTATTATTATTATTTTACCATACACTTTACACACAAAACATATGTATATATTTGATTAATCATGAATTACTATGAAATATTTTCATTGAATAGAAAGGTCAAAGTTTATAAATGTTTTAACTTAGGCCATAGACAAATTTACCAACACCTTAACCAAGTGATCCATAAGAAATCACCGGAATATTTTTGAAGTAGTCATGACTGGCAGCTGCCAGTCGTGGTAATTGGAAACCAAAGTGATTTGAGCCTTAGCTCACATGATTCCTCATCTGACAATCCTCCGTTCCCAGTGAGAAGTTAGCTTAACCAACCCTTGCTTCCTTCACACTTAGTCACTCATTTTCTTGGCTCAACCACCCAGACGAGCTCTACAATTTGCACATAACTGACTCCTTTTACTTTTTTTGTAACCCTCCGTGCTATCTAGGTGAGAGATGATGTCCATGTTTATGCTTTTACTTAATTTCATAGTCAGCTAGGGTTTTGTCTTCCCTCTTGTTAATGCTTCCAACCACCAATTCTTGTAGGAGCATGTATCATTTAAATTTGGCTTTTGGTTATCCTAGTTTGATGGCGACGATAACAGTTTGGACATGCACTCTCCTTCCATTTCGAATGGAGCTTCATGTAACCCAGTTGCATAAGAATTAACCCTTCTAGGAAATGTATTTGCTTTTCTATATTACTTGGGATTATTAAGTCTCGGTTACTTTCAATTTTGTAGGGTTTGGTGCTAGGGTTAAGGGAGAAATTTTTTTCCTAAGCTGCAAGCGAGAGTTGTTGGGCTTTCGTATACATGGTGAGCCACCAGAAGCACCACCGCTTCCACCCCTTCATTTACAGTTTTCTTTCCAGCTTATTGTAGTAATTTCTCATTGATTTGTTGCAGGTATTCTTTCAATGCCACTTTTAGGCAATGGCTACACGACTTTAACCATATCCTCTCGATTAATCAGGTGCTAAAACTACTATTTCACAAGGTTTTTGTTTAAGTGTTATAATTTCATCTGTATAATCGGAAGGGTTCCATTGTTACCCTACGCGGAGGAAAAAATGACTAACCCATTCTAAGTTTTCCTACTAGACTTTTAAATTTGTTTGGATCACTACTTGTCTCACTAGAGGTTGAGCCTTACGGAGGCCTTAACCCAGAAAGGGGTTTTAAGTTAATGCGTGTACTGGTTATCAATGTTCAAATTCCTATAGGTTATATGTACACATTTAAGCATATGAATAAGTCTCCATGAAGAATTCGTGCTCTTTGGCTTTGTTCCATTTATTAACTGTGCACAATTTCTAGGTTCTTGTTAGTGATGTGGATCATATTTTTAACTCTGTGCTTAGTTGGTTTATACTTCAATATAGGAATGAGGGGGACTGAACCTCACACACGGGTTACTCGGTAACTTTGGTCTCAACCCCCTCGGCAACATAATTCCACTCAGTGAGGGTTCACCCTGTGCAGTTTATGATTACAGCTAGTTTTTTATAGTTTTTAAGTTCATTATAACTATGAATAGTTTTTAATTCATGAAGTTCATGAATAGTTTTTATTTCGATATGACTTTGAATTTCGTATTTGTGCTTAAAAATGTTGGTCAATTATTCTTGTTTCCTAGCACCTTGCAATAAAATAATTAAGGATTGAGTAATTTACAACACTTAAATCAATTTCATTACTTACTATTCTCCCCCTCGTCTGTAAAATGGCAACACCACAGTTTCCATAACTGTCTTTCTTTTTCCTAACTCCCTATTTGTTTAAGATTTACTAGTTTCAAGGGTTTCAACAATGCATTCAACATGTTATGGTTTTGGTCTTGTCGCCAAACTTCCTAAGTTCTGTTATATCAGGTGAATGTTTTTGAGGGGCTTGGACAAGAACGGTTCGAAGCTGCTGATTTAATCTTGGCTTGGCCTAGAACTAAACCAAATTTTCCCCATTCATCTTCCAAAAAAAATCTAAATTTTACTCCTAACTTTCTGCTAGTAGTAACAAGGCTAAAATCCTTTTTTCCTTACATTTAATTTCTCACTACCCTAAGTTACAATGAGCAACAAACATTTTTCAGGTACAATTTTTTGGTCCCATTAGTTGAACCATATTGACCCTACAACTTGCAGAAGTCCTATGTCACTTTCCTTTTAAAACAATACAGTTTATTCATATCATAGTCTACTCTTATATAACACTAATCACTCGCACCCATGTCCCACTAGTATACACCAGCACAAATAGCGATCTTTGTGAGGTGATTACAGAATCTAGTTACGATAAGGAAAGCAATCCACAATCCATAACCAACTAACTCAATCATTATTTCAGTAGATTGATCTAAAAACTCTGCTGCAATTTATTATAATACAGTCAAAGCAACCACAAATTTTCTTTCTACAAAGAATTAATCCAAAGAATATAAATATATATATATATATATATATATATATATATATATATATATATATATATGTATTCAAGCACCGATACTTATATGTTTAACATTTATCTCACAAATTCAACAAGGTTGAGACCTTTCCACCCAACCTTGAGAAGGACAATTACGTATGAGTCTCCCCCTGAGCTTTCACTCAAGGACAGTTATCACCAAAAAATTGATCATCTAGCCTAATTTACTAGATAGATCGAAGTACACCATGTTGAATTTTACCATAGTAAAATTGCTTTCACTGTGAGAAATTACTTAATAAACCACCTTTGTTAAGTAATTTATAGTCAAACCCATGAAGAATAATTAAATAAATCACTATTTATTTTATTTTCTTCTAGGAATAATTAATTAAACCATTGTTCAATTATTATTCCTTGTCATATTTGACCCAATCATGAAAAATAAACAGATAAATCATTAATTATCTCATTTTTCTCTAAGAATAATTAATTAATTATTATTCTTTATCAAATTTGACTAAATCCCTTGGGATAATTAAATAAATCCTTATTTGTTTATTATTCCTTGACTAATTCCTTAAGATGATAAATAAATTATTTATTTATTTTTTATTTCTAAATAAAAGTTTAAATACTTTTTTCCTTCTAACCAAGTATAATAAAATTTTCCAAGTGGTTATTCCAAGAATGGGATCAATAATATTTTATTATTGCTCATTATTTGAGGATAACTCAATATTTTGTTATAAATAGAAGGGTTTTCCATTCATTATTCACTTTTGATTATTTTCATTGTTGCACTCACTGTTGTAACTCTGATTATTTTCATTGTCGCACACCATATTTTTGTTGGGTTTACACATTATAGAGGAGAGAGACTCTACACAAGCTAAAGACATTTGAGGATAGCCAAGAACCCATCCCATAGAGGGGGACTGGTAACATTTATTTGTTCCCTTCACAGGTGTTATAATAAAACTATTCTTTGTATATCTGGTTTCCATTGGATGATTGGAGTTATTACTCTTTCATTTTGTTATTTAACTATGATTGTGGCATAGATCAGAATTTTGGTAGGTTTTGTTTCTATCAGTTGCTACAGATCTAGAATGTTTAGCAACCATTTATATTGTTGAGATTGTTTGTCATCCACAATCTTAAGTGGGCTCTTTTCGTACATCTTTAAGAAGAAAACACTACAACAAAAATGGCGACTCCACTAGGTTTTATACTTCAGATCTAGAAACCTGGGTGACCTTCGGTTTTTAGCTTAGGGTTTTTTTTCAATTCTCTTAATGTTTCCTATTTTTTTAACCCTAGATCTGTTAAATTTTTGACTTCTGCAAGCTTTATGGTCTTTTCCGCACGTCACAAGAACCAGCTGCGATAAAGGCGGTAGTTTTTCCGAGATTTTCTGACCGGGATCCTCAGAGAAAAAATCACACTTTTTAGCCCATAAAGTGTGATATGGAGTCTAGAGCGCACTTATCAGCCCAAAAAGTGCGATCCCACCTAGAAAAAAGGTCAATACCTGCGATTTTTGGGTTTTATGGTTTTTCTCAGATCTGTTTCTAGGTTTTGTAGAGAGCTGTCTGTTGGGTTGTTTGACCTCTATCTCATCCTGCTTAGGCCTTGAACTACTATGATTTACTTGTCAAAGTTGAATTTAGTCCCCCCCTGGGGCTTCTAGTACACTTCCACCTTTATAGGAGGAGTTTAGCTGAGTGAGTAGTATGAGTTTTTGCAGTGCTTTTAGCCATATTTTCCAGATCTGTACCCTTTTTTTTAAGATCTATAAAGATAGGTTGTCACCATCCATAGTTTCATATTACAACTTGTTTGGTCCTTGGCCTTAAGGTCCCATTAGTTGCCCTAGGTGTTTCACCCATCTCCCTATCTTTTTGCAACAATCTTCCTCTTTGGTTTTTTGTTGTTGCTGCACCACTTTCTAGTAGCTTAGTGTCACTTGATTCCAGTCACACCAACATTTAGATCTCTTGACCGTTTTAGTGTATTTTACGTCGATTTAGCCACCAACCAGCATAGTGTTTGCAAACCCAGTTTGGGTGGGGTTTAGTTAATTGTTTTGCTGTTCATATTCTATTGTTAATTTCAGTTTATTTTCAGCAAGTTTTTTTCTTTTTTTACAAACATTATCTAGGCTTAATCAATAAATACACTCGCACACACAAGAACACCTTAAGCAAAGGGTGCTTGGTTTACACCGCCAAGCCAAGACTTAACAAGATAAATTTATCTCCCCTCATCGAGACAAAGTGATATTGTTGATCTCCCTTCACCATTTCCATGTCACGTGTGTCTTAACACCATTGCGCCACTAAGGCATTTGTCGTAGAGAATATTAGAACTTCACCCCTAGTTTCTGCTTGGGCATATTACCCCTCCCCATCGGGTTCGAGTTCATAGCCCTCCGAGTCCCCATATCGACTCTTCTCCTGGTTCTTATGCTTCCTCATTTGATTCCGAGCCTCCTTCACCACATATCGTCACCATGTCTGGACCCACAGCTTGTGCAGGAACCCAACCTGGTGTTGGTTCCGATTCTATCCCGATGGTCACATCAAGCGAAACAGTCTCAAGAACTGTTCCGGCAGCCCCCATGCTCCCCTTTATGGCTGGGTTTAGTCTACCAGATTTTAACTAGTTGATAAACGACCCCATACACCATGATGTTGGTTAGCCTTATATGTTGACTAAGCTTTCCTTAGACATCACAAAATTTGAGGGTAATGTTGGAGAGGATCCTGCCAACCATGTTCGATCCTTCCACATGTGGTGTTCATCTAAATCCATTACTGATGACTCTAATCGTCTTTGGCTATTCCAATGCACACTCACTAGAGACATTGCAAAATGGTATGTAGACCAACTCGCCACATCTCATTTCGTTTTCGCAACGCTTGCTAAAGCATTCCTCTCATATTTATAGTTACCTCTCCAGTATGACACTCGTACAAAGATATTGACCTCATTCTGTCAATCCTCTGCCACTCGCCTTTTCGACCATGTTCAAGAGTGGCGTCGAAGGAGGAGCACATGCCATGCTTTGCCCTTTGAAGACCGTGTCTACCTAGATTGGTTTCTTAGGAGCCTTCTATCACCCATTGGGAAAAATGTTGTGTCCCATTTTCCTTAGACCGAGGAAGAAGCTCTCCAAACCACTCTAAGATATGATCTGATTTATGCGCAATCTAGTTATGTCTATACCATCATTTTAGACCTCCCTCATCCTGGAATTGCCAATGCACCGAGCGCATTTCACACCACCGACGGTATCATTGGAACCCTTTCACACCGTTCTCCATATAATCAAAAAAGTTATGGCTATCCGCAGGGGGGCACAAATTCCTCCAACACTTATGCCCCTCCTACTAGCAACATGTTTTCAGGGCCCCAACTTGTCTACCAAAATGTTTCTCCTCCTTATGCACAGCTGAGCCCTCTAGCCCCTCAAGCATTAGAGCCACAACCTCCCATGCATCTTCAACCCTAGTAGCCACCGACCCCATAGGGTTAGGTGTTTGCGCAGAAGCATGCGTCAAATCCAAAAAATTCGAAGAAAAAGAATAAGGGGAAAGATAACAAGGGTAACCAGGGTAATCAAGGTAATCAACCTAGTGAACCCCAAGGGAACCAACCTAACACCAAAAACCAACAACACGATAGCCAGCCCAAGCAAAACAAGGCTATTCGTATGAGCAAGCCTTGTGCATTGTGGTGTACATGGCCATTATACACATGAGTGTCCTCTTTTACCCCAGATGCACCAAATGTCAGAAGCTCAAGCAACTTCTAGAGGTCAACAATCACCTCAGAATCTTGTGCCATCTCAATTGGAAGTGCTCACAAATCCTTTCCCTCAGCAACGATTTGTTTTTTCTCAACCTTAGCCAGGTCAAGCACCCCACCCCCCCAAGCTTCTAATCTTGGTGACTACTAGATCCTTATGATGAATTCTGATGAGGTCAATACCTCTGATATCAATTTACAAACTCAGTTGCGTCAATATAACAAGCTCTCGACTTCACCTGCCACTGAGTCCAAAACCAAAGCATCTGCTGAGCCTCTTACAACACCAAATGGTTCGTTACAGATCCCTCAACCTAAAGTTGAGGCCATTCCCAAGATCTTGTTATATGGAATTTGCATCTATGGATAAACGCATTTTCCCTAGGTGGGTGGCTACACCTAGAACAACAGAAAGAAAGTAGTTTAACCTTTTCCTATAGTAGATAGATGAGATGAAGGAACTTACTTGTAGTCTTTCACTTCCTTAATCCCCTTTGAATCACTCTCATCGCTCCCACTTGAACTAAACCCGCTCAATTGGTACCTGTATCAATAGAAACAGAAACAACAAACGTTCAAAGCATACATGATCTATCTACTATAAACCAATGGAACCGAAGACATTGAAACACATAATCATCACAGACATGAACAAGAATATGAGAAAAGGAATAAACTCTTTATTAATGTAGAAGGAAAAGTGTCACCCAATACAGTTTGATCCTATGCCACTCCTCTAGCTCCAGTCCAACCCTCACCACATCAAAAGCATAAAAATCCAGCAGCATAACATTGCTTGACATGAACTCAATTCTCAAACCAATAGAATTTCCTTATAAACTTCAAATTCTAGCCCCCTGATCACTATGATGAGTGCTCAATTTATAGGAAATGGAGGTGGTTTTGTCATAAATGAGGGTATTGAATGGCCTTCCAAACATGGAGTTAGTTTCCAAGGAGAAAGGGATGTGAGGATAGGAATTTAATGGATCCTTACCCTATCCAATTTCGAGATCATAGGAGGAGATAAGAGATGGGATCCTTCTAGAATCATCTAGAATCAAGGAATATTCCAGAACCCTATGAAAATTTCACTCAATCTTGCCCACAGCAGGTCAAAGAGGGCCTAAGTGCACTGCAGTGCAGGCTAGAATGGGCCTGCCTAGTTTGCAACACAGTTACCCCTCACCAAGGCTATGCTGGCGTCCCAAGGAGGCATTTCAGCAAGCCTTAATGCCAAGAAACTTTCATAGAAGGAAGCATTCAATGTGATGACTTGTCTAGGGCATGTAACAACTAAATTAGGGTTTGATGAGTCCTAATTGTACTAATCTGAATGTCGGGATTGATGTGCCCAAATAGACCTGTAACAGTTTCCCCCTAAAACATGAAGTCGAAAATGATAATGTCGAGTGATATTCTTTATAATGTCACAGAGAGGATCTGAAGCGGACGGTGACCTGCATCAATTACAATACATAACATCATGATATTTTTATTTTTTCATGAATTGTTGAGGGAAGGCATACCCATACTTAGCATATAAAATTTCATTAAATGTACATAAATAGTCATCTACAGATATAGACCCATGATGGAATGACCATCTATGTAAAGCCATCATACAGATGATTTAGTACTCTCCTGAAATCACAGCCCGAATGGACGAAACTAGATCCAGGGTCTTCTATCTCATCCAATCATTTGCTCAAGTACGAGTCTAACCATGTGAATATGTGATGTGAAGTCGAACATGGGAAGACATCATTTGATTACCTGCCAATGATGTAAGCCGTTAACAGACATGAGAGAGATAACTGTTAATGATAATGATTCTCAAGGTACTGCAGTACATTCTGCATGGTGTGAATAAATATTTTGATGTCGAACACCATACAAATTATTTTGGTCGAAGGCCAGTGATGTCAACCTGTCGCTGGAAGTGAGAAACTTGCCATTGATGTATGCAAGCCTCAAGGTACTGGAAGGGTGTTTCTAAGTCAACTTCTTGAATAATGTGCTGATGTCGACAAGAAGCGACTCATCACAGGAGGGCCTTGATGTATACCACATCAACGACATGAAACAAGTGTAATGATTTTGGAGACAGAATGTGACTGATGACACAAGGTTTAGGAATGGTAGTCATGAACATGAATGTTTATGAGTATTACAAAGGATGGAGTTTACTGAGAGACTTCTCTTGAACATGTCGATGACACTGAATGCATTGGCAGCAATGACCCAAAACCAAAGTGATGGACGGTGTGATAGACCATAGGTATGATAACCATCAATCAAATAACCTAACCCAAATATTCATGGAGATGAAGTGAGAGTGTCATGTTCAAGAGAGACTTGCTACCATAAAGTGAATCTTCCATTTTCCCATTTTCCCAAGTCATTGTTGACCAATACCTCTTTATTTTTTAACAAGCTTGAGGAGGATAACAGATGCTTGTAGTATAATTCCACCCTTCAAGTGAATCCATCGTTATGTGATTTTTTAACGAGCCTAGTGAAGGTGAAACTCGGTCTTTTCATGATGGACAAGTTTGTCGCTATTTGATGTTTTAACAAGTTTAATGACAATGATAACTCAGTCCTTTTCATGTTTAGAGAGTTTGAAAAGGGACAAAAAGAAAACTCCACAAGTTATTTTTCATACATTTGTTTCTCAAGTCTGAGAAAGTGTAAAATAATACAAGAGAGAACCTATAGACCATGTTCGATCAACGTATTCCTTTTTCATAAGTAATCTATCTCAGTCCAGAAAAGGGTTAAACTTATACCGAGTATATGTCATTTCCAATCCGTTTACGAGCTGAAAAGGACAAGCGCTCGACAATCTTTCATGTTTCAAGAGTCTGAAAAGATCTTAAAGAGGACTCCACTTACAGGAACGAGTGGTGTCTAGGATAAAAATTAGTTCAGGTGATGTTGGAACTTCTCAAAACATGTTGATTTATGTGAAGAGGCTGGCTAATAATACCACTCATTACAACTATTCCTCAAAAAGGGTAAAACAACTAAGTGAAAGCATATGATCGGCCAAGTAGATAGTAACGATGGAAATAGAAAAACCAAGGCTCATATGAAAGCATATGATTGGCCAAGTAGATAGTAACGATGGAAATAGAAAAACCAAGGCTCATATGAAAGCGTATGATCGGCCAAGTAGATAGTAACGATGGAAATAGAAAAACCAAGGCTCATATGATGGAAGAGGCTGATAGAATGGCAATCACAAGGGTCAAAATGGAGATGGGTTCATTTTTACATAAGATTGAACCATAGGGAACTATGCTTGGATTCGGTTTCATGTTTACACAAGCTTGAAAAGAAAAAAATATGCTTGGATTCAGTTTCATTTTTACACAAGCTTGAAATGAAAAAAAAACTATGCTTGAGATTAGTTTACATGCCCCCAAAATGTTGAATTGATTCTAGGTGCATGCCCCCCAAGCTTCATTGTATTCACCTAAGTAGACTACTCATGGCTATCAGGTGGATGGAATGAAAATTTATTTACGAGATCAAGTGAAAGACTCAACTGAGATTTCACGAGATCTATTCAAAGACTCGAATTGGAACTTTGCTCTAGGGGACCTTGTCGAGAGTGATGTGCCCAAATAGGCCTATAACATATCCCCAAGGGACCATTACATCGTAACACTGCTTCTAATCGAGCTGCCCATACATACAGTGTAGTAGATGACTTGGCACAATCATCTACTGCCATGTCGACGTTGGAAGTCCTCTAGTCATGCCTATCTAAAAATAAATATCTACTAAATAATTTGGGCATAGTAGATCCTTCCACCCCTTTAGGACCTTCTCCATTTGTGGGTGCCTCTCCTGTGTTCCCACCAGGAACTGTTCCTCCAGGTCTTAATCATCCAGGAGGTATTCCATTGGGACATTTCCCTATAGGATAGATACCTTTCTTGTTTCCCCCTCCGAGAATATTTTCTGTCCCTATCATGGTTTCGCTGGTCCTCCCTAATATGACTTTGGGGATTGCAGTATGGTACATGGATCCCCCAACGAACACTTCGCCTAGTCAGCTCAAACCATATCATTCTTTGACCCCAGTTAAACTGGTTCCTACTACCCCTGTCGCTGCTTCAGTTCCATTACAACCTCAATAGGAACCCATTCCTATTGTGAAAGCATCCGAACAAGGGAAAAAGACAAGAGGAAAGAACCTAAGGACAAGGCTCCCCAAGCTCCTCCAACCCCTAAGGCCTGAAAGTCATCACCTCTGTGTGCTTTTTGTAAGGTTATTGGGCATGCCAACAATAATTGTTTGGAGCTTCCTCATCTCAAATCTTTGGTTCATGAAGAATTCCCTGAGTCAAATATCACTGAGGTCCAAATTACCTTATTGGGACTATCTAAGAAACTTGAAACATTGTGCACAAATCACCCTTGCGCCTTGTGTGATCATTATGGTCACTATTCCCATTGTTGCCCTCGTCTCGATGAATTTTGTGATTGCCTTCAGGCACTTCTTGAATACAATACCACTCGTAGTGGATCATCTACTCCTCTACCCGTGGATTCTAGTACCACTAAGCTAGAATAGGGGGACTCTGGTCCCACCATCGTGATCCCTCCCCCCGATTGTGGTGCAGGTAAATTCTAAGTGTAGACACAAACAATTCCTCTAGCCCGAGAGAGCGGGTCTAGCCATAAACAAACAATCTATGGAAAATCTTCTTAAGCTAGAATCAATTAAGAGGGCCTACCTCTTAGAATGCTATTCCGCTTGGTGATGATCCTGCTTCCTCACTCCAGCTATCTTTTGTTTCCTTCCTTCAAATACCTGAAACAAGAAAACAACAACAAACAACAAACGTAATAGCATACAATATTGCATTCAGCCTACTCTATAGGTTAAGGAACATTAAGCTATAAATATGTAAAGTAACACTTCATGTAGGAAATCAATCAATAGTTGCATTTATATAAATCAGAAAGAAATTACAAACAATGCCTTGACGTCACTAGTCTCCTCCGACGTATCCGGGTTCCCACACTTCTATTAGCATTTCATGGATAGCCCCAACAATGGAAGTTTTAAGGCCTTTTCCCTCTAGTCTCAAACCACATAAAAAAACACTATTCTCCCTCAAACATACACTAGAAAGCTACAAGCTATAGATGTCTTGCTGATCATTCAAATTCTAAAAGATCCAACTAGCCTTTGCTTGGGAAAAAGAGAGGTTTATATAGCTTAGATGGATGGGAGATGGTTTCTCTCTTCATGGGAAAAGGTCTTATCTCTTGAGTTTGTTCCATCCTAATAGGTGAAAGGAGTCCAAATTGACTTCCTTGGATCCATCTAGCCCAACCATCTACCAAAATTCTTTTATGAAGCTTCTAGAGCTAGAAGCTTCACCATATTTAAAAAACTCACCAAAATAGGAACGACATGACTTAAAAAGGGCTCAGTCACTCCGGTCGATGCTAGTGATAGTTTTAATCTCGGAAAATCAGCGCGAGGAAGACACAGGTCACTAGCCCTGGTCTTGTAAACTGGGGTAAAAGGAAGAATTTTGGGAAATGATGCAAAAGGGAATTGTTCTTCTCATGAAGAGGTACATACTGGGAGTTTCTTCATGATGGGAAAGCATGTCGGGTTCACTGTAGAGGTCCTTCAGGATCGTGGACGGCGAGTACAAGGACAATGACAAAATTCTATCTAATAAATGCCCCCTAAAGCATGAAGGTCGAACTAGAGTGAGGGGTGAAAGTCTTTACAAGTGTATGCGTGGAACCATAATCCATCATCAGAAAACCTGCAAGCAAGCATAGATACATATACATCACTGAAACTATGACAAATGATACACGAATCATGGTATGGATGAAACCATCCAGAGAATGATCATATAAATGGATCCAAGGCATGGGCGCATGCATCCAATAGAGAGTATCATAACGAAAGAAAGATATGGTCACAACTGTCCAATAATGAGAAGGACCATGTATAACAACTCATGGTATAGTCTCAACCATCCATCTGAAAGAGACATGTATATCAACATGATCATGTCACACCGCCTCACAACCTGGACTCGTGTAATCTGAATCCAAGGTATTGTGCTCCAAACGATCCGATCAAAGTACACATCCTAACATGTGAATGAATGTGTTGAAGTCAAACATGCTAGAAAATTGTTTGATTACCGGTCAATGATGTGAACCGTTAACAAGCGCGAGAGAAACCACCAATAATGACCATAGCTCTCAAGGTACTAGCAGCATAGTTCACGGAATGTGAATAAAGTAACTGAAGTCGAACACTCGTGAAATCACCTGATCAAAAGACAATGATGTGAACTTGTCGTCGAGTGCGAAGAAATTTCGATTAGGGCATGCAAGCTCCAAGGTACTGGAAGGGACTCTCTCGGCTTGCTTCCTAGATAATGAGTTGAAGTCGACAGGAAGCGACCGTGTCGAAGGAGGGCCATGATGTATCCCACATCATTGACATGAGACAAAGGGATGAAAATGATTTCGGATGATACAAAGAATTAGGAGTAAGTGTAACTGCAGAGGGACTAACTCTTGAACATATCAGTGACACAATGCCATAGTTTGGAAGATTTTGGATCTAAGGGATTAGTGGTCATGATGATGTGGTAGAGATCAAATGGAATGCAAAGTGAACCACCCAACCCAAGCAAGTCAATGATGAAGTGAGGATATCCCAACCCGGCACGAAACAGAGAGTGTCATGTTCAAGAGTGAGCTGGTGACACAATTGATAGAATTTCCACTTTTCCCCCACCATTTCTGGCAGGTACCCCAATTATTTTTTATCGCAAGATTGAAGGGGATAGCATGTGCCTGTATTGTAAGTTCATCCTTCGGATGAATATGACCTAGTAAGCTTAATGAGCCCTACGAAGGAGAAGCTCACGTTCGTCATGGTGACGAATCCGATGTCGTTTAATGTTTTAACGAGTCTGACAAAGGTGTAACTCGGTATCTTTTTCATGTTTAGAGAGTTTGAAAAAGATGGAAAATAAAACTCCTCATGGTCCCTTTTCGTACATTTGTGTCTCTCAAGCCCGAAAAGGTAGAAAACGATACTTGAGAGAACCGCTTGACCATTTCAGTCAAGGACTACCCTTTTCTCAAATAGTTTATCCTAGCCCGAAAAAGGGGTAAATGTATACTGGGCAAATGATGTTTCACAACTGTTAACGAGTTCAAAATGACAAGAGCTTGGAAATATTTTAGTGTTTAAAGAGTCGGAAAAGAAAAGCTGACCCCCTATTTTTATTCACTTTAACGAGGCAAAAATTGAAAAATCCTCGACGATATTTTCATTTTTAGTTTTATGAGTCAAGAAAAGAGCCTAAACGTGACTCCAGTACCATCATCAATACTCTGTCACCTGTTGCTGCACAAAAGGTAAATGCATTATCTAGTTTTGAGGCAAAAAAGGTCAAAAACACTTTAAAAACCCTAATATTGCATGAAAAACGAATAAAAGGAGGAAAAAGTAATTATTTTTTACCATTTACCATTTTACCTTTGTGTGAAGAGATTTTGACCCATTTGTGCCCATGTTTGTCAAGAGAATATTGTGGGAGATCTGGGAGGTCATTCGTCGATTCATAAGTTGCAGGTAAGAGCCAAGACCTTAAGCTCCATTTTCATGCTTGTTTTACCTATTTTTAACCATTCTTTGCACTTTTTAAGGAAGTTTTGTCAAAAAAATTTCGCCCTTAGTCGGAGCAGTTTCCGGGCATGGATCTGCGCCGATGGTGGGTTATGAAAACTGCCAAGCGCATTGTTGGTGCCACTGTTTTCAAAACAGTCGCGTCGGTGCTGTGATTTTTTTTTTCAAGTTCTTGCCTAATTCATCTAATGAAATCCAGATTTTCCGGCCAAAGATGTTTATTGACTTGAATAAATGGTTTTTGTAGGAAAAAAATCGTGGAAAATGGTGGATTGGAAGGAACATGAGCATGAGGATATTGACACACAAGCAATGGATGATCCAAATTGCTTGGATGCTTTGAGGAATTGTGGGCTCCTCAAGTTCTTCCTCACACCGGGGATGCAGGCTTAGCCCGAATTTCTACGGTATTTGGTCAGTCTATGGGATATCAATCAGGAATTTTTTATCATCCGGGACCGAGAACTGGAGTTGGAAACTTATGACATTTATTTCATCACAGGGCTGTCCCGACGAGGAGAACGGGTCAATCTGTATGGGTCCAGGCCTATCGGAGTAAGTGTAAGCATGTTTCTTGCAGAACATTGCTCGGAAGCACTAAAATAAAAAAGCGACAAGATAGAGATTATGACCATTTGGGATCTTACGTTGAGAGTGCTACTATTAACCATAAATAGAGTAGTTGGATCTTAAGTCGAGCATGAAACCATCAATTCGAAGTTTTAGTATGCTATCAACTATACGACTCCCACTATCTTCAACTGGGCAGAAGCTATGAAGATCAACATGAAGCGTCAGCTATCAAAAGCTAAGGCAGGGAACCTGAAGCTGTTTTGTTATGGGTCAGTTCTAGTGATCTTCTTCCTCAAGCGGGTTCGACTATTTCACTACCAGATGGCTGAGGTGGAACTGCCATTGCCACGAGACCCATGGATGGTCTATTGGAGTGCATTGATGCCTAGGATTTCCGAGGGCCAACAAATTTCCTACAAGCCTACTTTCTTCTCGTGGCTACGACGATAGTTGATTGTAGTGGAGGATTGGCCTTATAGTGGTACCGACTTCCGCAGTGATCCGGATATGCCACTCCTAGAGGTGGAGAATTATGATGATGGAGGTAACAACAAACCATTTTTAATTTTTGATTTTTATTATTTTTGCGATATATGTGTTCATGACATTTTGATTTTATGAATGCAGATGTTGGACCAGAACGCCCTGCTGGGATGTCCCCATTTTCCAGGCGTGTTTCTCGTTAGTTCGAGATCGTTCCTTATCAAGAAGGAAGCGACAACGAGGAGGGGATTGTGCGGAACCTTGAGGGATTGACCCACGGTATCCCAGAGTATGCCCGAATGGGTGATCTCCCACGCCAGTATCAGAGACATACAGTGGGGTATCGGATCAGATCCATCGACCGCTGACTCATGTAGTCCGAACATTTACATGCTACCATGAGCATCATGCTATTTAGTGCATAGGTCTAGCATTCCACATTTTTGAGGCTTGCGAGCCACTGATATATAAGGCCTATGAGCCACAGATGTATTTTGAACACACATATTAGTTTTTGGGGTTTTGATGTATGACACTTATCAAACATTACCCAACACACACACACACACACACACAGATATATATATATATATATTTCCTTGCTTATTATCGTACAAATGATTTGTTTTCATTTTTTCACATGTTTCGTAAATGTCTATCTAGCACATAAATTTACATGCTACCATGAGCATCATGCTGTTTAGTGCATAGGTCTAGCATTCCACATTTTTTAGGCCTGCGAGCCACTGATATATAAGGCCTATGAGCCACAGATGTATTTTGAACACACATATTAGTTTTTGGGGTTTTGATGTATGACACTTATCAAACATTATCCACACACACACACACACATACACACACACACACACACATATATATATATATTTCCTTTCTTATTATCGTACAAATAATTTGTTTTCATTTTTTCACATGTTTCGTAAATGTCTATCTAGCACATAATTAGCTAATGCATCTATTAATGTATTCATATGTCTAGGAATATGATGATATGTAATGTAATCAAAATTTCTCTGTAGTAGATGAATATGTAGATATATTCTTAATATCTGATGGTTTCTGACGAAATATTTCCCATTGAGTTGAAGAACAACAAGTTGTGGATCAAGGTTGACAACCAATTCCCGGATGTCGAGAGCAATGGATTCCGACAACAATTCAATAACTGCGCTATACTCAACAATGTTATTAGTTGTTCGACCTAAAAAAATACCTTGAATATCAATCAACTCACCATGGGCGTTGTAAATAGCCTGTAGGGCGCGAGATCCGCCAAGGCAAGGTTTGGGGCTTAAAGCCCAAGTTTTGACTAAATCCGATGTAAAGACTGTGTTTTGTGGGCATGGATTCCAAAGTTTGTAAATGGGTCATAGGGTTGTCTGCCCTTATTTTTGTAATGTAATGTCGGCTTGAGGGATCTACCCATGGTCCGCAGACCATGGGATTGTATAAATAGAGTGAGGCTCTAAGTTGTAAAGGAGACACTGAGCGGATGAATAATTGAGTCTTAGTTGAAGGGTAGAGTTTTGGGTTGTAGAGTAGGAGAAGGATTTGTAGCTAAGTGCGTAGAGGCCTAGTAGTCTGCAGTTGAGTGCACGGACCCCTGTAGCTGAGTGTGTAGGGTGGGTCGAGTCTGTAACCTTTGGATAAGTAATAAAGAGAAGTTTTACATCATTTATGTGTATCTTTCTCTTGTTTTGTGCATTGAATGTATTGGATATAAATTTTATTTCTATTATTTGTATGATGCATGAACTTATATGAATTTGTTGATAAAGTGAATATAAGATAAAGTATCTATTTACCCGAAGATAACTAACTGTTATAAGAAGATAAGTAAGATACACAGTGTAACTTGGGGAATTAGCACAAATCGATGTTGGGACAATGAAAAATCACCTCAGCCCTTGGTAAGGGCTGCGCGAAGGTAATTTTAACAGATCACAAAGGTCTCGTAGGTCAAGTCAGTGTGCGAGGTGACCTGCGCAAAGATACTCACAGTTGGACTAAATCGACCCCTCAAACATCTCAAGGGTGCGGAAACTTGGTTCCAACATCCCCCCATACTGCTTCAGGTGAGACCTCAGTCCACACTCCATGGCCTATTGCCGAAAGGGCCAATAGTACAGGGATTTGTTTGGCTAATTAACTTTGAAACTGGGTCAGGCCCCCTCAAGCCAACAAATGGTTCCGTTGCTGGCACTGGAATATACATAGAGATGTCTGATGTCGTAGAATTGGAATCCAACTAAGAAGGAAATTGAAGGTTGGCTAGATAGAAGAGTTCACGAGTTCGCAACACAGGAGAATAGGAGTTTGTGACTGACAAAAGAAGAGTTGTTAGACTGCTACCTGTACATAGAGATCCATGAAATATTCTTCGCATCTCTCCCTACTGAGCTGTATGAGTGGATTGTGAAGCTAGCAGGTAGCCAAGGAAGGTGGAAGCTTGACAGTCCTATTGTGTGGACCCCAGAGTTGGTGCACAGATTGGAAGCATCGGAATATAAGATCACGCACGTTGTTGATCACTCGCTTGATCAAGTTATAGGAGGATTCATCACTGAATTCGCGATAGACACTTCAGTCAGCTATAGCGAGGCAGAGCAATGTTTCCTCAAAGGACCGCGAGGTAAGTACGTAAAGTCCCTGAATAATTTGATTAAAATGTTATTGTGTGAAAAGAGGATTATGCAGCTGCATTGATGTCTGGGGCTACGTGAAGTGGAAAAACCTATAGGAACAAAGGAAGTAAGGGACTAGAGAATAGCCCTTTGATTTCACCTTCGCAAGATGAGGAAGAGCTTGTGAAGATATCTCCATGAAGTGCGATCCATTTGATAAGGTAGAGAATTCTGCGCATACCACCCCCACCCACACCACCACCATCTTCACCACTATCACCTCCATCTTCACTTGTACCACCTCCACCGCCATTGCGAGTCAACATGGCAAGCACAATAAAGTTTCCTGTGTTCAAGGGATTAGGAAATGAAGATTCGTACCAATTTTGGTTCGTGGTAAAAGCTGTATGGGAAGTGCAGGGAGTTATGGATGACAATATAAAGAAAGCAACACTGTAGCACTATACAGGATCGCGCACTGACCTGGTACATTAAGCACTCAAGTGATAATCCAAATACGGGAATCGCGGATATCCAAGTTGCGCTAAATAAGGAATTTAGCATGCCGAAGTTAGAAACACAGTTGATCATTGGGTTCAAAGAAATTACAATGTTACCAGGTGAGACTCCTTGGGAGCTGGATTAGAGGACGAAGTGTACGATTCACGAAGCTAATATGACTTTGATGGATGGAAAACACCACAAATGGTTTGTAGCATTACTAATGCTGCATTTGAGGAATGTGCTGTCGCAACAGAGGTTAACGATTCAGGTGCCTTCGAGATCGTGACGAGGCTACATGAGACCCCAATACAGGAACCTAACTTGGGAGTTCAAAAGATCCACGTGCAATTGAAAAACTTATGCCTTGAAATGTAGAGTCTGAAATAGGACATGACAGCTCGACCAAAAGTGCGCGAAGAGGTATGGTGCATTAAGTGTAAGGGTCAGGGTCATGACAAGGACCACTGCCTGGTGTTCGAAAATTACCTCGTGGGAGGGGGAGTGATGCCATTAAGGCTAGAAGCGCAAATAGGACCTAGCACAACGTTGTCAAATAGGAGGAAAGCATGCTACAACAACTTCCATTTGTTGTAGAAGTACATGTAGAATTCGCAACAGTTGTTCTGTAATTTCTGTAGATCGGTAGGACACGATGACTGCACTTGTAGAAGCTACGAGTTGATGATGGATATAACTCCCACCTATAGATTTTAGGCCAAAACGCGGCCCCTAGACCAGAGTGTAGGGATGGCGCGAACCGGATTTCAGGGGCGCAGACGAGGCCGAGGCGGAGGAGGACCTGGAAGAGGTCGCAGACAATTGATATGCTATAATTGTGGAGGGCCAGGACATTATGCTTGTGATTGTACAAATCCAACGCGTCCATCATGTCTATATTGTACCTTTTTTGATCATGAGACAGAGGATTGTCCTATGCTGATAGCTAGGCTAGGCGAAAAGGGAGCACTACCACCTCCCCCGACCCAGAACTTGCAGATGATGAGGTCTGAGCCGCGCAAGGAAGACCCAAATGTGAACATTGTGCTTCGAAATCGAATTACGATGGGAGATGATAAAGGAAAACATCCAGAAGATAGTGCTTGGGTTCACAAAGCTCCGACCAAAGAAGCGGAGTTTGATTTTGAGTGCGCTCGAGAAACCTTTATGGAAGCTAAGAAGAGATTCGCTGATGCCTCCACTTCAAGAAGCAAAGATAGGCTAGAGCTAAAGATGGACCCATCAATGCTCACAATGTTCTTGGAAACGTGCATGAAGCTACTACACAATAGTAAGGTTGTAAAGGGATTACAGGAACTCATTAATATATGCGCGGGAACTGTGCCTGGAGAACCGCACATAGTCCGAAAAATTGGAAAACACAAGACTAAGATGGGGAGAGAAATGAGGCTAACTACGTAGATTGGAGAATATGAGATGGGCCAAGTAATTCTAGATTTAGGATCGGATGTGAACGTTCTACCGAGGCAGACATGGGAGTGCATGGGGAAGCCTATGCTACAGTCGTCTCCTATTTAGCTGTGAATGGAAAACTAGCATAAGATAATACCCCTGGGGCGATTGCAGGGAATCACTGTTGATATTGAGGGAGCGAACACGCTAGCAGACTTTGAAGTAATAGAGATTGTTGATAACAACAATCCCTACCCCACGCTCTTAGGAATTGATTGGGCCACTAACATGAATGGGGTGATTAATCTGAAGAAGCGCAAGATGAATTTTGAAAAGAAGTCTATGCGCATAGTTATACCCTTGGATCTTGTTGAAAGATTGTGCTATACAGAGCTGGTGCGTGATAGCAAGATTGGGTAAATCCCACCGCGAATGGACGAATTTCATGGGAGTGCAAAAGCTCTTGTACTTCTTATTCTGATGAGGAAATAGAGCGATGGTAGAACCGACTACACGAGGTAACCACATTGAACTGTAATATGATAACAAGATCACTATGCTATGTATTGACAGAAGTGAGAGATTTGCATACTTATGATGGATTAGATGACTTTGATGCTTTCTTGGATAAGTTTGAATGGGAGGTGCCAAAGAAGCAATATTTCCAAGCCTTGACTTGGGTACTTCATGCTATTCCCGCAAGGTGGTGGGGTATGCAAAAAGGAAGCTTTGAAGACTGGCATACATGTAGGAGGATGATGTGCACATGGTTTGGGAAGCCTAGAGTACGATTCACAGATAAATACAATGGACAGGATGGTCCGTGCATGCATCTGTCCAAGTGGGTATAGGCATATGGTAAACCACTTGCGTGGATGCACATGAACTTCTCGTTGGGAGCTATGGTCAATAAGAATGTGTTGGGGGGGAAATGCGTGAATGGTCCCTCAAGATGGAACGACAGAGTGTGTAGAGAATGAGTGCGCATAAGGTTATCCATGCGGAAGCAATTAATGAGGTATGTGGAGTGTTGAACAAGGTATATAATGTGCAGCGAAGTGATTGGGACCTGCGTGTACCAGCAGTCTTATGGGCTTATAGGGTGATGTGCAAGACACTGACGGAACAGACGCCTTATAGGCTAGCCTATGGAACGAACTCTGTAATGCCGATGGAGTCTATCATGCCTAGTTCGCACATAGCAGTGCTCGCAGATATGTTGGATCATAGAGCCTTGGAAGAAGGGATCGCGTAGTTGGACGAAGAAGAATGCTTGGGACCTGATGAAGAGATCCAGCAAGGTGATCTTAGGCTCCAAGAACTCATGAATGAAAGAGTTCGGTTAAGGGAGAAAAGTTCCATGACGGAAGAAGAAGTCAAGAAGCTTGAGGAAGGAATAAAAAAGGGCTTTTTTGATAAAAAGATGGTGGTGATAAAACATGATGCGCACGATGACATTGACATATTTGGGGACTACCGCCGAGAGTTGATTAGTTTGATGCCTTGGATTGGACTGTATATTACAAAGGGGATTGCAGATGGTGGTGTGATGCAATTGGTAAAATGCACAATGCGGTTGATGAAGTAAAATAGCGAACCCTTCCCAGGAGAAGTAAACGATAGATGGTAGAAGCCATATACAAGTGGTGTGATCACTTGACTAGCCATGGGAAGCACAATCTTAGCACTCTAGGCAATTGAAAGGAGGTGTGGTACTATAAAATACTCTACTCGAGAGCTGCGCGATGAAGAGACTGCACACACAAGTGAAGTGTCACAAGGTCCGCGATAGCACACGGGTGGCTATGCTGCCACGAGGGTTGGCTGGAAAGTGACTGTTATAGTCACTATTCATGATGTGATGTTTGGTTTGAGACAAAATGGAGTGGGCGGCAGGCATTTAAGGCAAGATTTATGGGCTAGATTTGGGAAAATCTGCCACCAAGGGAGCATTAATGGACCCAATTTGGGGGGAACGGTCAAATTTGAATTCAAAAGGTGCTATAAATTGCAAATGGCTGCCCAACGAACATCACTTAACCATTTGAGAATTTAGCTGCTGTGCACCCAGAGATTTATGAATCCAGACCTGTTAGAGTTGAAGGCATTGTTTGAACACCTATATGAGCAGTTGAGAGATTTCTGGAAAAACGAGATGGTAGCGTTTGAAGAAGCCAAGGATATCAGAGAACTAACAACTAAAGAGGCCGCGCAAGCCATGACCATAGGAGATGCCCTTGAGAGCACCGGGATAGTTGTAGAAATCCCTAAATCACTATGCACGCCGAGACCTAAGAAAGATAAACATGCCATGGTTCTGGTGCGCGTGTCCCCTTGAAACCCTCTGTGAACTAAACTGACCATGGAAGAAAAGGAGAAAGCAGTTAATATGGAAACTAATGAGGAGGAGGAAGACCTTGAGGAAATCCTTGTTAAAGAGGAGGAGGATGAAGACATGGAGGTGGGAATCGAGGGCGCGAACCCTCTAACCAGGCTACCCACATATGTTCCTCTGCAAAAGGGAAATGTAAAGGTGCCCAAGGACCTAGATGAGAGCAAGAGCTCTCTACAGACTTCGCTGCTAGCCGACAATATCATTTTTCAAGGAGCGCACTTGGGATGGGTGCCGAGTATAAAGTTTGAAGATTGGGATCTTGTGGACCACGAGAAGTTCCCACACTTGGCAACCGTGTAGGTCATGAATTCAAAGAAAAACATTGCAGTAGGAGTCATAGAGCTGGAGCCGCACAAGTGGTTGCTCGGAGTAGAGAAAGCAGGGTTTTTGAACCTGCTCTGGGTGCTGCATTACCATCGCCCCCCAGTAACTATCTTTGTCATTAGGCATCTACTCTGCCTAGTGCATGATGGGTGTTTATGGCTGGAGGAGCCCATTCCCATCATGGACCACCTGATTCATAGAATTACTCAACTTCCTTGCAAAGGGGAGGACCTAAAGGATATTTCAGAGGGTAAGAGGAACGACTTGGCCATTGCGGAGGCCATGAAAGCGAAATTTAAGATGGAGAAGAAGAAGAGAGGGTACGTGATCCCCAGTATCAACAATAAGGTAGTCAAAGTCACGACCCAGATATTAGCTAGAAAGCTTATTCGGAAGTGCCGCACGGATGAGGTTCTGCATCGGTGGTAGCACTTGCCGCACACTGTGCAGAGGGCATCTAGTTTAACTGGTTGGAGTACCTATGCAAGGAGTTCCTGGAGAATTTTTGTGAAGCACAGGAATAGGAGAAGACCTTCCACTATGCATGGCTTCTACTGTCCATAGTGCTAGTGGCTTAGGAATTGCCTGAGGACAGCCAGTTCCCCACAATTGCGTGGGATATTTTGGAAGCAGAAAAGTACACTTCACTATGGGCCACTAAAGATGCGCAAAGGATCTGAGGCAGTAAGATATTCTAGGTGTTCATGAAGATGAACATTAGAATGGGGATTAACCGTAAGCCACAGTTATTGCCCATCGTCAACAATAGCCTACAAAGCCTTGCGGAGTTCAAAGCAGACTTCCATAACATGTACATCAGGGTGCGCAAGGACCCCGCAAAGAAGTGGAATGAATTGCTGTACCTGACCATGGACAATGTTATATTCACCATGTTTGAATCATGGCTAGTAAAGTGGCACACTCTAGCCATTTCTGTGATGGAAACAGAAAAGTAAGTTGCACAACAGAAGAAGGAAGAGGCAAGATTGCAGATGGCACAGTTGGCAGAGAAGAGAAGAAAAGAGACAATAGCAACACAGGCACAGGAGGCGTGGGATGCTGTGAGGACAAAAACAAAATAGTAGAAAGCAGTAGCTGAGCAGCAATAGACAAGGAGCACGAGGGCCATAAGTTTCCCTCGCTTGATGAAGATCCCGAGACAGAGGAAGGTGGCGTGGACCTGGAAACAACATCTACACAATTGAAGTGCCAGCACCAAGAGAGTAGGTGGGGATGGAAAAGAAGTCGAAGGCTTCTAAGACTTCTTTTGACCCGATCACCCTCACCAAAGGAGATCTCCATGATATAGGGGAGATGGTGCGCAATGTCACTGCGGAGGACCTCAACAGCTCGCAGAGAAGAATCCGATTATGTTGGGGGCCCTCCGGGCATAGATATAGGAGTTGCAGGTGCACACTCCTTAGGGTGGTACTCTCTCGACCAACCTTGCAGTAGGAACGGCCGCGACTGAGGAAATGCTACGCACCCACATGACCAACACCATAGTGCTGCCAAAGGGGGCACTGGTTACAGAGAATGAGGCCGAAAGGCCTACGATTAGTGTGGTAAAGGGAGCGGGGATCAACATGGTTACGCTCCCTCGGGAGGCACTCTATGTCCTGTAGGACAGAGTGACTACAGAACTGTGGGCTAGGGAGGACCGCGCACTACAAATGTTGAGCGAACAGAAAATTTCGATAGGTGGTGCAGGTGATTGAGGAGGCCTGCCAGATGGTCCCTGAGTTGGCCATCCCAGCAGAGGCACCAACAAAGGTGCACATCCAGAGGTTAGCAATAGGGGTGTGCGAGGTGCGAGAAGAGATGGTTAAGGTTCAATTGGAGCTGAACCTTCAGATAGCAGAGTTGTGGTTGAAGGCGTAACCTTCAACTCCTCTAGAGGTGGGGGAACAAGATGCCAACACCATTACATCATGGATGAAGGAGATCGACAATGCAATGAAGGACTGTACCAAAATGTTGGAAGAGTTGTTCGAGGTCCTCACCACTCTACAGGAGGACCCTAACATATAGCGCTTAGAAACAGAAGTGCGCAAGCTGCAGAGATAGTATGATGATATAAAAGGGACCACACAGATGGTGGCCCTTACATAGAGGATCGCGCAGATACAACATGCCAAAGCGCTTAAGGAGCAGGTAGACGCGGTGCGAGAAAAAGAAGCGGTTTTGAAGGCGCGTGTCCAGCCTTAGATTGATGAGGTATTCATCATTACAGCCTTAATCGAAGCCAATCTTGCGTAGATTCAGGGAACGTAGGAGTAGATGCAAGGAAGTAGTTCAGATACTGTGGTCTCTGAACAACACATGCAGGAGGTACAATAGGCAATTGCTCAGTGCGCTGCCGATCTTGCAGCAGTTCGAACATAGTTGGGAGATCTCCGCGTGAAGATATTTGCATCGACCGAGTGACTTTAGGGCGAGTCACGATGTTTTTGTTGGCGGCCTATTGCGTGTGGGATCCCCCAAGGCAAGTTTTGGGGCTTAAAGCCCAAGTTTTGACTAAATCTGATGTAAAGACTCCACGTTTTGTGGGTGTGGAGCACAAAGTTTGTAAATGAGTCATAGGGTTGTCCACCCTTATTTTTGTAATGTAATGTCAGCTTGAGGGATCTACCTATGGTCCGCGGACCATGGGATGGTATAAATAGAGCGAAGCTCTAAGTTGCAAAGGATACACTGAGCGGATGAAGAATTGAGTCTTAGTTGAAGGGTAGAGTTGATTCTTTGGGTCGTATACTAGGAGAAGGCAGCAGCTGAGTGCGCAGAGGCCTAGTAGTCCATAGTTGAGTGCGTGAACCCCTGCTGTGCCTACGGTGGGTTGAGTCTATAACCTTTGGATAAGTAATAAAGAGAAGTTTTACATCATTTCTGTGTATCTTTCTCCTATTTTGTGCATTGAATGTATCAGATATAAATTGCGTTTCTATTATTTCTATGATGCGTGAACTTATATGAATGTGTTGATATAGTGAATATAATATAAAGTATCTGTTTACGCAAATATAAATAATTGTTATAAGAAGATAAGTAAGATACGCGGCGTAACTTGGGGAATTAGCGCAAATCATTGCTGGGGCAATGAGAAATCACCTCAGCCCCCGGTGAGGGCTGCGCGAAGGTGATTTTAACAGATCGCGAAGGTCTCGTAGGTCAGGTCAGTGCGCGAGGTGCCTTGCACGAAGCTATTCATAGTTGGACTAAATCGACCCCTTAGACATCTCAAGGATGCGGAAAATTGTTTCCAACATCCCCCCATACTACTTCGGGTGAGACCCCAGTCCACGCTCCATGGGTTGTTGCCGAAAGGGCTAGTAGTACAGGGATTTGTTTGGATAATTAACTCTGAACCTGGGTCAGGCCCCCTCAAGCCAACATAGCCCATGTCATGGATGATAGATTCAGGGTACTACGGAAAGCACCACCAACGAAACCAATGTGAGGAGTCACAGACATTTGCAAAGTAGGTAAAAACATAATAAGCAGGAAAGCTACTTGAAAACAACACACCAAACCACACTACAAAAAAAGGAATGACACACTATTGTACAAAAGTAACCATGCAAGATGACCTAAGCATAATACTTTTTTAGATAAAGCTCGTTACGAGGCTTGTCTAATGGATTACCCTCATAGTCAATAAGCTCATAGGCCCCTTTTTGTAACACGCGTTTAACAATGTAGGGCCCATGCCACATTGGTTCGAACTTGCCTGCCCCTAGCTTATCATTAGCCTGATCATACAGTGTTAGGATATTCCGACACATAGGAAATAGTTAAGTATAACTTGGTCTAGTATCGAGTTAGGTAAAGGTTGTTTCTTTACTATGTAAATTTTGTAACATACAATCCGACGGTCACGATATGTAGTGATCCGACGGTTCATTCTCTCATCGGTATTACCGACACTTGATCTGTGGCTTAACACCCGATTGGTCCATGATCTCTATTTAAATAGCATGGAGGGTCATTTGTAGGTTAACCTGTCCATGAGAGAAGCTTATGCAAATTTTCATTCTTTTATTAATAAATTGCCTGAAGTGGCCGCGTTGGATCAGGTCGTGGACTGTTTCCCTCTTTGAGAGTTTTAACCACGTCAAAAGTACTGGTGTATTGATCTGTGATCTGTTTGTGAGCGGTATCCTTTGGTGTTCTGTCTGAGGAACTTACCCTGTAAATTCCTACATGGTATTAGAGCTATTTGAGGGCCACGTCCGTTGGTGATCCAAATTTGAAGCCAGTAGAACTGCATCCGACTACCATCTCCTAGATCTACTATTTCTGACTGCTTTCGGGCCAAGAGGACTGCTCTGTTGTGTTGGGAGCATATGTTCTAGTGAGGAACCCCTTTCGTTTCATGCGAAAAGGTTTCTGGTAGCCCTAGCTGCATCATTTTTAAGATGTAGGAATTTACAGGGTAAGTTCCTCAGACAAAACACCAAAGGACACCACTCACAAACAGATCACAGACCAATACACCAGTACTTTTGACGTGGTTAAAACCCTCAAAGAGGGAAACAGTCCACGTCCTGAGCTAACGCTGCCACTTCAGGCAATTTATTAATAAAAGAATGAAAATTTACATAAGCTTCTCTCATGGATGGGTTAACCTACAAATGACCCTCCATGCTCTTTAAATAGAGATCATGGACCAATCGGGTGTCAAGCCACGGATCAAGTGTCGGTAATACCGAGGAGAGAATGAACTGTCGGATCACTACATATCGTGATCGTCGAATTGTAAGTTACAAAATGTACATAGTAAATAAACACACTTTACCTAACTCTATACTAGACCAAGTTATACTTAACTATTTCCTATGTGTCAGAATATCCTAACATCCCCCCTTAAGAACAACTTGGGATAGGCTCTAGTGCCTCCTTCCTTCTCCTATTGTGTCATATTTGTAAATCCTTCAATTCGATCCCAAGTTGTTCTTAAGGGGGGATGTTAGGATATTCCGACACATAGGAAATAGTTAAGTATAACTTGGTCTAGTATAGAGTTAGGTAAAATGTGTTTCTTTACTATGTACATTTTGTAACTTACAATCTGACAGTCACGATATGTAGTGATCCGATGGTTCATTCTCTCCTCGGTATTACTGACACTTGATCCGTGGCTTAACACCCGATTGGTCTATGATCTCTATTTAAAGAACATGGAGGGTCATTTGTAGGTTACCCCGTCCATGGGAAAAGCTTATGTAAATTTTCATTCTTTTATTAATAAATTGCCTGAAGTGGCCGCGTTGGCTCAAGCCGTGGACTGTTTCCCTCTTTGAGGGTTTTAACCACGTCAAAGGTACTGGTGTATTGATCTGTGATTTGTTTGTGAGCGATGTCCTTTGGTGTTTTGTCTGAGGAACTTACCCTGTAAATTCCTACATACAAAAGAACCAAATCGCCTTCGGAAAAAGTTGGAGGAGAAATAGACTCATAAAAATGGGACTTGACCCATTTTTTTGTGCTTCGATGACCAAATCCACAAGGCGGTGAGTCTCATCCAATCGTTCTAAATACAAGAGACGCTCTTCCTAAGGTGAGGTCGCAGGGAGAAGTTTGACAACCATATTGAGGGATGGAATTTCGCACTCAATCGGTAAAGTTGCTTCCATACTATAGACTAGCTAGAATTGTGTGAATCTAGTCACATCCTTGGTCAAGGTTCGGTAAGCCCACAAAGATGAAAAGAGCATGAGATGCCAATTTGACTTGTGCATCCAAATGGTGCGCTGAAGCATTGTAACCAAGAATTTTTTCACAGCTTCGACTTGGTCGTTGGCCTAAGGGTAATACGGGGTTACCCAACATAGAGGTCAGCTCAGCCATTATGTAATCTCAAAAGTCAGAGCCATGGTTGGTGACAATGGCCCAAGGCACTCCAAACCTGGAAATAATGTAATTGAATAGAAATTGAGCCGTTGTTTTACCGTATGGAGAGTATGTAGGCATCACTTCGACCCACTTGGTGAAATAATCCACAACAATGATAATATAACCATGCCCCCCATCCAAACGAGGGTTACATGTCATATAGTAACTGGCTCATTAGGAAAAAGGACCAACAGTAATAATAGGGTGTAGGTGGGTGGGCGGGGCTCGCATTTTTCACTAGTAAATTTAGCACCCATGGCATTTGCGAACAAGGATGCAATCCTTGAAGATGGAGGGCCAAAAATAACTAGCTCGAAGTATTTTTTGAGCAATAGCATATCCAGACATATGACTACCACATGCCCTAGAATGGCAATCATTCAAGACTCTCTCAGCCTCCTTGAGAGTTGGACATCGGCGAAGAACTGAATCGACACCGACGCGGTATAAAGTATCTCCAATAATATGGTATGGTTGGGATTGATGCCGAATGTGTTGGTGATCATCCTTAGTCAACGCAGACCAGAAGGTGGGTGTCTGGAGATACATGATGATATCACTGTACAACGGGTTGAGGGTTCTAATAAGGAAAAGAGTCTCATCCAGGTGCTGCTCATTGGCACTGGCAGAAAGAGATGTAGAAGGAAGGGAGAAAATTAACTCAGAAAAGACCAGTGATTTCTTAGATTTGGCAGTGTTGACCACCAAATTGAACTCAGGGTGTTGGTCATGGGGTTGCATTCAGAAATCATAGTGGTGGTGCGGAGAAGGATGTAGTGTCGAAAGTGTTGAACAACCTTTACGACTGCCAAAGCCATCTTATCGACGTGAGCATAACACGTTTCAGTGTCGAGGATATTGCGACTGAGGTAGTAAATAACATATTCATTTCCTTCATCATCGTCTTGTACCAACACCATAGTGATGGTACTAGAGGCTGCAGCTAGATAAAGGAAGTAATCTCGATGATAATTCAGGGGATGTAGCAAAGGATCATTTATGAGAACAAGCTTGAGGTCATCAAAAGGCTTTTGGGAAATTTCATCCCAAACAAAGGGTGTTCCTTGTTTGAGCAACTGGGTGAACCCTGAAGCTAGCTCAACATAATTCAGTACAAAATGACAAAGGAAATTTTCTTTTCCCTGCAGACTCTGCAGTTGGTGCAACGAAGATGGAGGGGGTAAATTAAAAATGGCCTTGATTTTAAGAGGATCAAGGCGAATGCCTTCCTTAGAGACAATAAAGCTGAGGAGTCATCCGGATTTGATGCAAAAGACACATTTATGCGGATTCAGCCGAATTTTGTAATGTCTACAATGAAGAAAAATTTGCCAGAGATGATCAGGGTGATCACGACACTTACAAGAATGAGCGGGAAGGTCATCAAAGTAAGGCTGAATGATGTTTTGAATGTCTTGGAACACATAAGACATCGCTCTCTAAAATGTAGCCCCAACATTCTTAAGGCCAAAAGGGAGCCTTTTATATGAGAAGGTACACCACGGACAGATAAAGGTTGTCTTATCTTGATCAGCTGATGCAATTTTAATCTGGTTGTAACCAGGAAAACCATCCATAAAGGAGAAGATTTTGCTTCCAACACATTCATCAATGATCTAATCAATGAAGGGAGTGGGGTAGTTATCCTTTGGACAGGCATGATTGAGATCATGGTAATCAACATGAAAGTGAATAGTGCCTTGTTTCTTTGTTTCGGTACAATATTCAACACCCAATCTGTAAGAAGGATCAGATAAATAAATCTAGCTTTGAGAAGTTCTTCAATTTCACCCTTGATGGTGACCACTTTTCTAGGGTACACTGGGCGAATCCATTGGCGAACGGGCTTCGCATGAGGATAAGTTTGTATTTAATGCATGACTATACTTGGGTTGATGATGAGCATTTCTTCATATGACCACACAAACACATCCCAAACTCTTGGAACAGACGAGTATAAAGCTTGATCTCGTATGGAGAACAAGTTACCCCGATAAATTTTCAACGATAGTGGGTTTGACAGAAATATCGATTGGCATAATTTGGGTAATGTTTTCCATGTTCCCTTTTGACCACTTCATGAGTTATGATCGGCATCTGAAGTGATAGTGAGGGGAATTGAGAAGAGAACTCCTTGAGACAAGTAGACATGACTGTCGGGCTATGCAGGAACGAGGAACAATAATGAGGTTGTTCCAAGGTACTTCCTCTAGATACATTACTTCCATCATACTCTCATCAAAATGAAAAGTCTTAGATAAGGGATCCGGGGATTCCAAAGAACTAAGCCACGGGGATTGAGAATATGCGTCGAGAGATGTTCTCAAGACAGGATGATCATAGGACAACGATGGCGAAGCCAAAACCATTTCCACTTAATTAATTTTGGCGGGACTTAACGACATAACCTTGCTCCACGTATCAACAAGATTTGGTGAGGGAATGGCCCAAGGATCAGACTTGACAAAAATCATGTTTATAGAGGCAACATGAGGAGGTGGGAGTGGAAAAATGCCCGTCAAAGCAGGATCTTGAAAGAGTCCTGCCCCCACGCTCTCATACGGAGCACTGGTATGCTTGACATATGGAACATTTCTATCCGAGGAGGAAGAGGCAAATAAGGAAAATTGGTCGATTGTGGCTATCTTGACTTGATGGGGAAAATGAATCACACGGAACATGGAGGAGGCTACAACATGCATGGCATGGGTCCAACTCCGTTCGAGTAGAAGATTATAATTGAGATTAGCGTCAATGATCTCTACTTATACATGTATTGTCTTTCCCTCCAAAGTAATGGAAAGGTTGGGTAAGACACCGAATGGTCGCGAATCGTGCCTGTCAAAACATTCCAAAGTGTTAGAGGACTGGTTTAGAGTAGGAGAACTAATTTCCTTCCAACAAGCGACAAGCATGATGCATGTAGAAGCACCTTCTTCGATGATGGTCCTATGAATGGTTTTCTCATTTATGATGACCTGAATGAGAAAGGAAATTTGATGAGGCAAACATGGAACATGGTTTTCTAGATCAAAACATATAAGATTAGAATCTGTAGGATCAATACCCCCAGTAGCTGATAGTAATGATTTCGGCTGAGAAGGAAAACTTTGAAGGACCTCGAGAGCAGACATAACTGATGGCGCTTGAGCCAAATATTCAACAATGTTATTATGCTAAGCGATTCGAGCATTTGGATTGTATGAGGACTTCCTTAGCACACCTCGAGAAGGTGGCCAAATGGTTGAATCAGGATTAGGTCATTCTATATAGAGAGTACCAGAACTTGATGGGGCAGAAGAGGAAGGGGCACCTTCTTTTTCTTTCCCTGCTGTTGGGGTAGGAGTTTGATAATCTTTTGACCTACTAGCCACTTTAATCAGTGTACTCATCATGAACACTTGTGAGCCTGAGGAAGTGGATGGTTAAGGCTGGTCTACCATTTGGGTTTGTTAGGATGGAAAGGGCTCTTTCAGGACAACTGGGGTCCCTTTAAGCAAATGACTAACTTTGAATCGTCTGGGACAATCCTTAGTGTAGTGATCTTCCTCATAGATGAGTGTTGGATTAGTGGGGCCTGACCCAGGTTTAGAAGTGATTTAGCGAAGAAAATCCCGGTATTATTGGCCCTTTCGGCAACAGTCCGAGGAGCACGGACTGAGGTTTCACCCAAAGTAGTATGGGAGGGTGCTAGAACCAAGTTTCCGTACCCTGGGGATGTATGATATGAGGTGATTTGTACGCGGCCCAACCTTCGCACTTACTGCGCTACGCGCACCTGCAGGCACCCTGCGCCTAGTGATACTATCTTCATGCAGTTATAACCGCAGCGTGCCCCGTGTTATTTATCCAAGTATTTCTTAATTAGGTTCTGTTAGCTGATTACATAGATTCTTTTCATGTATAATTAGCCATACAAGTATATATCAATTTGCGCACAGTAAATAAACAGAGTAAAAGTAATTCACAACATCAAAGTACAGATTCAAGAATAGATGCACAGAGTAAACTTCTCTTTATTATCTTTCAATCCCATTACAGACCCGACTCCGCCCTGCGCACTCAGTTGCAGGGGTCCGTGCACTCAGCTGCGGACTCTATTAGGCCTCTCCGCACTTAGCTACAGAGCCTCTACCTATTTCTAGGACCCAGTACACTTCAGATCCAACCTTAACCTCGAACCATGCCTTTGCTATTCTATCTATTCTTACTTCGCTACCTTTACACTTAGAGCCTCGCTCTATTTATACAATCCCATGGTCCACGGACCATGGGTAGGCCAACACAACTTTACATTAAATTACAATATTTTAGGGCAGACAACCCTATAACTCATCCTAGACTTCGTACCCCATGCCCACAATTCGCGGAGTATTACAATCTATTTGACCAAAACTTGGGCTTTGAGCCCCAAAAGGTGCTACGAGGGATCCCATGCCCAACAAGCCCCCAACGTAATCATTGTGACTCATCCTAAGTCACTCTGCTGGTACGATGATCTTGGCACAGAGCCCCTCCAACTATGCCTGTGCTGCACGAAGGTCCGCAAAGCACTCTTCTGCCGCCTGCTGAATCTGCTCCATTCCTGCTTCTGAATCATCTGTGTCTGACTCATGTCTCTTCTTTGGTACCAGCTTCTGGTGCTTGTGTTTATAGTCCTACGCCCTTGTCCAGCTCCTCGGGTTGCGAAGACTATGCTTCAGTTGTTTAGTCAGATAGCTGGCCCACCCGTGTAGGGCTTCAGGCGACTGCCATTTACTTTTCCTGGGAAGGGTTCTCCATTAAGTTTGACTAACTGGACCACGCCTCCGTCTGTGACCTCTTTTACCACATATGGTCCCAACCAGTGCATTCTAAACTTTCCAGGAAATTTTTCAAACTTGCTATCATACAATAGCACTAAGTCGTTTACCTTGAAGGTGTGCAACTTGATATGGCGGTCATGCCAGGCTTTTTCACGCTGCTTTTGTACCTGCTGGTGAAATCCAGCCATAAATCATTCTTCCTCGAGTTCTTCTAATTGTGTGAGCCTTTCTTCCAGAGCTTTGTGGTCCCTCATGCCTGTGAGCGCTACTATTCGCAGACTATGTTGGGCAGCAAATCCCCCCATAGTATGTTTTTGGGGCTTGAAACCCGAATTTTGGTAAAAGTGTAATGTAAAGGCCCCGCGAAATGTAGGCGCAGAGCGCGAGAGTCTAGGGTTGTCCGCCCTAATATAATGAAATTGAATATAAAGTGTGTTAGCCTACCCACAGTCTGAAAACCATGGAATTGTATAAATAGAGCGAGGCTCTAAGGGCAAAGGAAGTCTTAGTTTTGAGAAGTGATATGGGTTTTGGATAATGAATTAGATCTGAGTCTATAAGTCTGAGTCTTGGGTTGTAGTAGTAGTAAGAGGCTCTGCAGCTGAGTGCGCAGAGGCCTAGTAGAGTCCGCAACTGTGTACGCGAAGCCCTGCAGCTGAGTGCGCAGGGCAGAGTTGGGATTGTACTTGGACAAAGAATTAATAAAAGATAAACTGATTTTGGAATATTCTATGTCTATGGTTCTGTTATATTTATACATCTCTTTACAGTTTATGATTGCGCACACTTATTATGAATGTTGAATGATTAATGAGAATATTAGGCCCACATAATTAAATTAAGATCTATAATAAAAGGATAGTAGGGCATAAGGATCTAGACAACACTTCGCGCTCTTTACAGAGCTACGCAGAAGAAGTTGCACAAGCCGCGAAGGACAGACAGCTGGCAGAGTAACGCAAGCACGCAGGTTTGGTTCGCAAACTTCCCAAACTTCATCAAGACATCCCTAGGGTGTGGAAACCTGGTTCCAACACCCTCCCATACTACCTCGGGTGAGACCTTAGTCCACGCATCACAGATTTTTGCTAAAAGGGCCGGTAGTTTCGGAATTTTTTTGGCTAAATCACTTCTGAACCTGTGTCAGGCCCCAACAAGCCAACAGACTAGGTACGATGTATTCCATTGGCAAGGCTGCTTCCATATCATATACTAACTGGAATGGTGTCTATCTTGTAAATTTCTTGCACGTTGTCTTATACACCCATAACACAGCGGGTACGCACAGGTCCGATTCGTCCCACTATACGTTACATATTTTGGTCAGTGCGGTCTCCAGTAATTTATTGAATGCTTCTACTATTCCATTAGCCTGTGGGTGGTATGGTGTAATTTTCTAGTGATAAATCTGGAACTCTTCTATATGAACGCTAATGGTTTCATTCAAGAAATGTGTTCTACGATTGCTCATTAATATTTTCGGGTAGCCAAATCGTGTCAACACATTTTCGAACAAAAACTTTGCAGTCGTGGTAGCTGTGTAGTCCTTGACCGGTTGTGCTTCCGCCCATCATGTCAGGTACTCTATCGCGGTGATGATGTAGCATGCACTTGTCTTTCCCTGAGGTTTGATTGGGCCCACAAAGTCAATTTCCCATTTCTCAAATGGTTGCAGTGTCATTTGGGGATTTAGTGGCATCTCGTCCCTTCGTGATGGTTTTCCCATCCTTTGACATATATCGCAGGCCTTACAATGCGCTTTCGAATCCTGGTGCAGGGTCAGCCACCATAACCCTGTGCAAAGAATCTTTTGTGCGGTCGCACGTCCTTCATAGTGTCCTCCTGTAGCACCCTCATGCACTTCTGCGAGGATCTAACCTCGTTCAAATTCAGGTATGTATCTTCGCAATATATCATGATTGCCCATCTTGTAGAGGTGCCTCACGATGACAGAAAAGTCCACCGCGCGCACCACCAATTCCTTCTTCTGTTGGATTGAGTACTCCTTCGACGCAGTCCTAGTTGTTATAAAATGGATTATATCTTCGAAGTGTCTGTCTGCAATGTGTACTGCAAAGATCTGTGCATCAGGTAGTCCCTCCTCCAAATTTGTTGGTTCCTCGCCTGTCTCAATTCGTGAAAAGTGGTCTAGTCCCATGTTTAAGCGTGCTAGCTTGACTATGACCTCAAAATAATATTCTTGAAACAGTAACAACCATCTGCATATGTGCCCCCCCAACACAGGCTTGTTCACCAAGAATTTCAACGCGCAATGGTTGGTATACATCTTGAAATGTCTACCAAGTAAATAGTGTCGGTATTTCTGGAGCGTGTACATCATTTCCAACCCATCGCATTCGGTGGTAGAGTAGTTCTTTTTTGCTTTGTACAATCTTCGACTTGGAAACGCGATTGGGTGATCCACACCCTCCACACCCTCATGTATGAGTACGACTCCCAACGCGATACATGACACATCAACATGTACATGAAATTCCACATCCCATTTCGGGAAGACCAAAATTAGCGCGGAGGCAAGTTTTCCATTTAGAACATCCAAACTCATCATGCAATCATCATTCCAGCAATATGTCACATCTTTTTTCAATATCTTTTCCATCGACACAGTTATTTGGGCATAACTCTTGATAAACTTCCTATAGTAGCCAGTGTGCCCCAAAATAGCACGTAATTGTTTGACACTGCGCGATGCTTCCAGATTCAGAATCACAACAATCTTCACAGGAGGCCTTGTTTGCAAACCACATGGCCTAGCAAGTTTCCAAAGGGAATGAGGAAGGTGCACTTTTTAAGATTCAGCGCAATCTGGTGTCGGCGGCAAGTATCCAACATCAAATGTAATCTTGCTACATGGTGCTTAAATAATCCATAGATAGTCCAATCGTCCAGATAGACCTCCAAGAACTTGTGGATGTATTCTTTGAACGCTGCCACCACTATGCGCGAAAATATTGCTGACGCGTTATTCAACCCAAAGGGAATAACGATGTACTAAAAGAAGCCCCATTCTATTGCGAAGGTTGTTTTGCTCCTATCTTCTGGCACGATCTTAATCTGATGGTACCCTAAGAAGCCATCCGTAAATGAGTAAGCTTCCTAACCGCCAACATTCTCCAATACTTCATCTGTGAATGGTGTTGGCAATGGATCATGAACATAGGCATCGTTTTGCTTCTTGAGGTCCACACATATTCTTATTTTGCCTTTCCGTTTTTTCTCCTACACTACAATAGGACTCACCCAATCGGATTCTTCTACTGGTTCAATAATTTTGGCTGCGAGCATTTTGTCTATTTCATCGTGGACCTTTTCTTTATACTTTGGGTTCAAGTGGTAAGGCCACTGCTTAACAGGGTTTGCATTCGATTTCAGAGTGATCTTCATCATCCCTAGGTCACCAATGATCCCTTTTAAGTCCGTGATTTTGGTCGGGAATAGGTCTTGGTATTCGCAAAGTAACTCAGTGACCGTATCTATCGTAGCATCGTCCCAATAGTCCCCAAGTGTTGCATACTTCGGCTCTGCTTCTGTTCCAATGTTTACTTGCTTTGTTTTTAGTGGCACGGTGATGTCGGGATCCTCAATTGATGGTCCTAGAAACACGTGATAGCCTTCAGTTTCTAGAATATTAATATTTTGGGGGTTGTCATCATCTTCCTCCACCTACATGTTATAACACTCCAGTGCGCTACTTAACTTTACCGCCCATTCTGGTTGAAGTACTTCCATTGGATTTTGTGGTATTTTAAAGATAGTGGCTTTCACTACTTGTAGCATATCGTCCACAGTATCTGACCAACAATCTTCAAATGTGAATTTTAACAAGAATCCCTTGCGTAAGACATCCCATTCGCCCATACCATGTCGGAGTTCTGTCTCAGTATACCAATTCATGGGTATGACATCCAGGGTATGGTAGAATAAGTGTACCCATTTAGGTTGTGGTTCTTCCCCGTAGGCCTTGGTCCATTTTGCGAGGTGCATGCGTGGGTCATCTCGTCCATCGTATTTGTCTTCCAACCATATTTGCGGTTTCCCAAATTGTAGGCGCATCATCCTTTTTCATTCGGGCCAGTCCTCAAAATTTCTTTGATGTGTACCACACCATCATGCGGGTGTTGCGCACAGTGCTCACTTCAATGCATCGAACCACTGTTGTTCCGGTACTGCGCTTTCAAATTTTCTCAGAAATTCATCAACCGCTATCAATCCATCATATCTTGGCAGCTCTGTTACCTCTATTGTCACGCAACATAGTGGTCTAACCATCATGTTGCAATTCAACGTTGTGACTTCGTGCAACCAATTCTACCATCACTCTACTTCTTTGTTTGAATCCGAAGTGCAGGAGATTTCACGCTCCCACGAGATCCTCCCATTTGCAGTCAGATTCACCTAATCCTGGTCCCATGCAGTTATCTAGTAAATACAATCAAGATCATCGTTGCTATCATCATCGCACACTGGTTCAGTGTAGCGCGCTCCTTTCACTAGGTCCAGTGGGACTACTATGCGTAGTAACTTTTTCTCGAAAATCATTTTGCACTTCGTCAGGTTGATAACTCTATTCATATCAGTGGCCCAATATATTCCTTACAATGCGAGATAGGGATTGCTATCATCGAAAATCTCTATTACTTCAAAATTTGCCTGTGCGCTCGCGCCTTCAATATCAATTGTTACCCCTTGCAACCTCCCCATGGGAAAAATCTTCTGTTGGTTTGCCATTCGTAATTGAATAGGGAACCATTGTAACGCAGGCTTGCCCATGCATTCCCATGTTTGCTTCGGTAATACATTCATGTCCGAACCCAGATCTAGGATTACCTGATCCATTTCATACTCACCAATCTGTGCAATTAGCCTCATTTCCCTTCTAGTGCGCAATGCATGCTTCCCCAACTTCCAGACTATGTGCGGTTCTCCTGACCCCGCGCACCTGGTGATCAATTCCTGGAGTCCTTTCACTACCTTGTTGTCGCACAACAGTTTCATGCATGTCTCCAAAAAGGTAGTGAGCATTGAAGGATCCATTCTTGGCTCTGGTTGATCCTTACTGCCTGAAGTGGAGGCCTCCGCGAAGCTCTTCTTAGCTTCCATGAATGTCTCCTTTGCACGTGCTAAGTCAAACTCGGGTTCCTTCGCAAGAGCCTTGCGAACCCATGTACTTTCCTTTGGCTACTTCCTCGTATCCTCTCTCGTGGCCGTATCGCTTCTGAGCATCATGTTTATGTTTAGGTCCTCTTCGCGCAGTTCAGACTTCATCATTTGTATATTTTGAGTCGGAGGAGGCTGGATTGCCCCTTTTTCACGTATCCTTGTGATCAACATAGGACAATATATTGTTTCATGATCAAACTAAGCATAATACGTATAAGATATCCTCATTGGGTTGGTACAGTTGCGGGCATAGTGCCCTGGTCCTCCGTAATTGTAACAAATTAATTGTCCGCGGCCCCTTCCTGGTCCTATTCCACCCCGTCCTTGACCTCGCCCCTTAAATCTAGCACACACCATCCCTGCATCTGGATCGATGGCTCACATTTCGATCTGAATCCTATAGGCAGGGGTCTAATCCATCATTAGCTCTTAACTGTGGCAAGTGTGCTCATCATGGCTTAATGACCTGCAGAAATTACAAAACAATTGCTCGGGTGCCTAGGTATATTTCTGCAACAAATGGAAATTATCCGTCTTGTGTTTCCCTCCTATATGACAGATTGTGCACCATAAAGAGGGTGTCGAGCTTAGCCTTGCCTCTGCCTCCGGCCTCAACGGTATTGGCCCTCCTCCTGCCAAGTAGTTCGCAAATACTAGATAATGATCCTTGTCATGGCCCTGGCCTTTTCATTTTATGCACCATACTTCCTCGCACGCCTCTGGCTGGGGTGCCCTATCCTGCTTCAAACTTTGCATTTCCAAACACAGATTCTATAGCTACGCATGGATTTGTTGAACTCCCAACCCAGGGTCTTGTATTGGGGTCTCATGTAATCTCATTGCCATTTCCAACGCTTCATCCTGGGTAAAACGTTTCTGCTGTGACAGAGATGTCCTCAAGTGTGGTGTTAGAGATGCTACAAACCATGCGTGATGCTGTCCATATGTCAACGTCATATTGGCTTCGCGGATCGTACTCTTCAGCCGTTGATCAAGATCCCAGGCAGTCTCACTTGGGAGCATCAGGATTTCTTTAAACCTGATGATTGATTGTGTTTTTGACTTTGGCATGCTAAATTCCTTGTTTAGCGCATTCTGGATCTCTGCTATCCCTATGTTTGGGTGGTCGTTAGAGTGCTTGATATACCATGTTAGTGCGTGATCCTGCAACACACTCACCAATGTAGCCTTCATAATATTTTTGTGCGTGACACCTTGTGCTTCCCATACTACTCTTACCATGAACCAAAATTAGTTCAGGTCTTCATTCCCTACCCCTCTAAATACTGGTAGTTTGATCATGCTTGCCATACTACACTATGGAGGTGGTGGAGGGGAGGTGGGTGGAGATGGAGGTGAAGGAGGTGAAGTGGGTGGTGGGGTGGGTGGAGGTGGTAACCACGGGATGCGATGCATTATCAAACTGACCGCACTTCTCAGAGAGACCTTAGTGAACTCCTCCTCGCTTTCTCGCAAGGGTGAAATTAGGGACTGTTTTCTAATTCTTCGCTACTTTTGTAGTTTTTTCCGCTCCACGTAGTCCCAAACATTAATGTATTCACATGACCCTATTTTCACATAATAGCATCTTAATCCAGGTATTCAAATATTTAATATACTTACCTCGTGGTCCATCGAGGAAGCATCGCTCTGCCTTGTTGTAGCTCACGGTCGTGTTTACGCAAACTCAGTGATAAAGCCCCCTATTATTCAATCGAGCCAATGGTCCACAACTTGTGTGATCTTATCTTCTGATGCTTCTAGTTTGCGCACTAATTCCGAAGTCCACACTATCGATTGGTCAAGCCTACACCTTCCCTGGCTGTTGGCTAACCTCATGATCCACTCACACAACTCAGACGGAAAGGATGCAAAGAAAATCTCATGGATTTCCATATACACGTAGCAATCCAACCACTTTTCCTTAGATACTTGTGGAGTTCTCTTTTCCTGTGTCACGAACTCATGAATCTTCTTGTCCAACCACTCTTCAATTTCCTTCTTTATTGGGTTCCAGTGGCACAACATCAGACATCCCTTATTCAGATCCTGGTCCCAGTAACGGAACCATTTGTTGGATTAGTGGGGCCTGACCCAGGTTCAGAAGTGATTTAGCCAAGTAAATCCCGGTACTAATGGCCCTTTCAGCAATAGTTCGCAGAGCGCGGACTGAGGTCTCACCTGAAGTAGTATGGGAGGGTGCTAGAACCAGATTTTCGCACCCTGGGGATGTCTGACATGAGGTGATTTGTACGTGGCCCAACCTTCGCACTTACTGCGCTACGCACACCTGTGGGCACCCTGCACCCTGTGATACTATCTTCACGCAATTCTAACTGCAGCTTGACCCATGTTATTTATTCAAGTCTTCCTTAATTAGGTTATGTTAGCTGATTACTTAGATTCTTTTCATGTATAAGCATCCATACAAGTATATATCAATTTGCATGCAGTAAATAAATAGAGTAAAAGTAATTCACAACATCAAAGTACAGATTCAAGAATAGATGCATAGAGTAAACTTCTCTTTATTATCTTTCAATCCTATTACAGACCCAACTCCGCACTGCGCACTCACCTACAGGGGTCCACGCACTCAGCTGCAGACTCTATTAGGCCTCTGCGCACTTAGCAGAGTCTCTACCTACTGCTAGGACCCAGTATACTTCAGATCCAACCTTAACCTTGAACCATGCTTTTGCTATTCTATCTATTCTTACTTCGCTACCTTTACACTTAGAGCCTCACTCCATTTATACAATACCATGGTCCGCGGACCATGGGTAGGCCGACACAAATTTACATTAAATTACAATATTTTAGGGCAGACAGCCCTATGAATCATCCTAGACTTCGCGCCCTGTGCCCGCGATTCGTGGAGTCTTACAATCTAATTGACTAAAACTTGGGCTTTGAGCCCCAAAACACGCTGCGGGGGATCCCATGCTCAATAATGAGGCATGGATACTTGGGCTTCCGTTGAGAAACATCACCAACAGATGACTTGGGAGGACCTTGTTTTGGGGCATCGGCTTTACCCTCACCTTTGCCTTTCTTCTTACCTTTAAAGGATTTGTCTGCTGTGGTAAATTGAACAACATGGTCCTCTGAGGTTTTACTAGGTCCAGGTGGATTACGAGAAGACTCATTGGTAGAAGTTTTGGAGACCGACTTCTATTTGGAAGAATATTTTGCAGGGGTTTGAATCACTGAACCAATTACTCCATCAATGGGAGGTGTAGCTGGAGACTTATATGCCGTCAGATCAGATGATGGTTTGGGCGCATCGGGTAACACATCATATAACATGCCAAATTGTGAATATACGAGGTCGAGATAATGGGCATGTGCGATGGCATGTTCCTCAGTGACACATCCTCCCATAGCATTGTCCTCAGCAATTTTGTTGATGAATGATTTGGTGAACCACTCGGTCAACAAGTAATTGGTAATATCAAACTTAATCAGGCGGTGCCTACGTCTCCACTCATGGATGTGATCGAAGATGTGGGTCGCACTATCTTGCTTGAGTGACATTAGCAGATGGGTGCCAGTTTCATAGTGAACCGACAATTGGAAATGTGTGAGAAAGGCCATGGAGAGAGTGTTAAAGTCATGATAAGTATTTTGAGGGAGCTCGATATAGAACTTGGCTGCAACAACTGTAAGAGTTTGTTGGAAATGTCAAATATTAATGGAATCATAAATGTAGGAATTCGAGGAGCACCAAAGGTGATATGTCATCATGTGGCCTTGTGGATCGTCTTTCTCTTTTCCTTCAAACTTTGGACAATCACTCAGGATCTTGGAAGGGACTAGAGGTGAGTATGAAGAATGAAGAATCAGATCATTCATGAGTCTAGACACATCTGAAAACTCTAATGTAGCTAGTAACATCAATTGAGTATTGAAAAGCATTGTAGGCCGATAAGCGGTCCCAACCGGAGGAGCCCATCCTTGCTGGTAAGGATTTTATCCCCATAGTGGAGGGTTTTGTCCATATCACATTTGATTTTGTCCCCACTGTAGGTTACCTTTCCCGTAGGGAGGATTCTGACCTTGAAAGCCTTGAAACTATCCAGCCATAGGTTGTTGATAAGAAACATACAGGTTAAAAGGTTGTTGAGCCTGTTGACCTTGGAAAAATGGTTGTTGCACTTGATGTCCTTAGACATATGCGTTTTGAACCTGTTGCCCCTAGACATAAGGGTTTAAGACCTGTTGCCCTTGGACATAAGGATTTTTCACTTGCTGCCCTTGGACATAAGGATTTTGGACCTAATTATCTTGAACAAAAGGATTCTGAACTTGTTGCCCTTGGACATTAGGATTTTGGTCCTGCTGTTGCAGGACTTGATCCTAACCTTGTCCTTGCAATAGTTGACCTTGTTGATATGAGTATAAGGGTTGTTGTTATATGGGTTTTCCTTGTTACTGCAAGGGCTGACCTTGCATTTGTAAGGGTTGTACCTGTTGCTGCAAACGCTGGCCTTGTGAAGGCATAGGCTAGGAGGTTTGCTGAACATACTGCATTTGCAGCTGCACAGTTTGCTGTAACTATTGCTAGGATTGCCCCTGCGGTTGTTGCAATTGTCCTTGCTACGAAATTATCTGCCCTTGTTGCTGCATGGATAACCCTTGCTACAAAGAAGGTTTCTCTTGTTGCAGGAGCTGTCCTTGCTGGTGCAAGGGTACTTGAACAGTTCCCGGAGTGACACCTTGAAAATTTCCAAACTGTATCTAGCCATAACCACCAGGAGTGGCGTACGGACCAGGATGAACATACTGTCCAAGTTGAAGGACATAAGATAGACTAACCATTTCTTGTGAACCATATGGAACATAAGGAGTTTGGTACTGAACCTGAGGCCCATTGGGTTGCTGATACTGGATGTTGCTTGACCCAGATGGACTGACATGATTTTGAACCTGTTGGTACTAGACATTGCTTGATCCAGCAGGACTAATAGGGTTTGGAATGGCACCAGAAGAGGGTTGGTTCATCCCAACCATGTGAGCTTGTGAGCCATTCACGTTGGTTGTGCTCGACATCATAGAAACATTTGGATTCTGCTCCCTAGACCGTTGAAAATAGCAACAAGAAATGTTAAAAATAGCATTACTAAAGATAGCATTTTAGGATATTCGAATTTTAATTTTTCCTTGAATTAAAATTCGAATTTAGTCTCACCAGCCATTTGAAAAATAATTAATCAATTCATCTTGAGTTAATTAGTTGGAGAAATTCAAACATGAAGTATTTGTGAAGTCATGCAACAGTTATTGCTTTGATTGAGGAACTTATCCCTTAATTAAGGAGATAAGGATGAATTGTATTTGAGTTGTAATTAGTTAGTTCAGATCACTGAGCTAAGTCTAGTTATATTAGTTCCAAACAATTTGTGGAACTAGTTGAGAGTTCATTCATTTAATGCATGCATGCATGAAACTAGTGTTCTCCAGATAACTGAATATTCTCTCATAAATAACTCATGCATGTCAGTACAGATAGAGACCCAGTTGAGATTAAAGGCAGGGACAGTGTACTATCAGTTGCTAGAATTTTCCTATAAGAAAATCTCTTGCATGCAGAAGGAATTCATTCCTTGAGGATTGCGTAATTTTTATAGTGTGTTGGAGCATTGTGTGAGAGCAGTGTCACACAAGGTTACAACAGGAGCACCCAGGGAAAACTGCGCAAGGAAATAGGAGGCTTGGAGGGCAAAGGAAAAGTCATAATTGCAGTCTATTTGTCTGTGAGCATCAGTGAGGGATTGTGCTGAGAGCTAGATAGCTGTGAGAGCTAAAGCTTTGTGTAATCCTGAAGATATTTCCACTTGTATGATAATACAGATAGCGGGGTTTTTAGCTAAGGCTTTCCCAAGAGTATTCTTCTATGTTTCATGGTTGATTGTTTCTTCTTCTGCTTATATGTGTTCTATCTGATCTTGCTCAAATCGATTAAGCTTCCACAAGTTTTATTGTAGAAGTAGATTAAGTATTTCGCTTTAGTACATTGCATTATAAGTTTAATATACAAGTGAATTTCTACATGGTATTAGAGAAAAGGTGATCAGTACTGTGAACAATATTCAGAGAAGGAAACAATTCAATGTTTGAAGTTCTTGGTTGTAGGGAAAATCGAATTCTTATCACACTTCTTAGTTCACCAATGGCGTTCAATGGCTTGAGACTCGAGTATGCTCTAGATGGCAGCTCGAATTATATAGCATGGAAGGATCGCATGGAAGCGGTATTAGAAGACAATGGTTTGAAGGATTTCATTGGTCAAGATGTCCCCAAGCCAGCAGCAACTAATGCGCAACAATTGGCTGAATGGAAGAAGTGAGTGGCGAAGGCGAGGAGGATTCTTCTAGAGGGAGTTTGAAACCATATAGTCTCGAGTCTCCATGGGAAGGAGACTCCGTTATCAATGTGGAAGACATTGAAGGATCTGTATCAGAACAGTAGTGACTAGAGGAAGCTGACGCTCAAGGACAAGCTTCGGAAAATCAAGATGGAGAAGGGTGACACAACTTCTACATATCTGAACAAGCTCACCACCTGCAAAGATGAGCTTGGAAGTGTATGAATAATGACTCCTGATGATGATATGGTGAGCCTTTCTCTCCTCAGTCTTCCTAAGATCTGGAATAACTACCAGGACTCAGTGAATTGAAGAGAGAAACTTCCATATTGGGAACGAATGTGGTCAGATCTGATGCAGGAGGAGATAAGGAGGAACACAAGGGATGGTTCTTCATCAAAGCATGATGATGAAGAAAATATAGCCTTAGTGATTAAGGCAAGGAAAGGGAAAGGGAAGGCTTCCCATTCCAAATCGAGTTCTTCTCATGGAGGGAAGAAGATCGAAAAATCTAAAGTGAGATGCTTTAATTGTCATGAGGTGGGTCATTATGAAACTAATTGCCCATTGAAGAAATCCAAGAAGGGATCCTCAAAGGGATCTGAAGGTGAGGCTTTAGCCTCACAATTCCAATTGGATTTTACCCCATCGTATGTATGATTTCATCGATGGTGGGTTGTGTCTGGTGCCTTAACAATGGAGCCTCATTCCACATGACCGATGATAAGAGTTTGATCAACACCCTTGAGGAGAAAGACCTCAAGATATGCATAGAGATGGGTGATGATGGGATGTACATTGTCTCAAGAGTGGGCACTGTAGATTTTCAGAGGGAGCATGGTTCTCCTCTCACCTTGACTGATGTGAAGTATGTGCCAAGGCTGAAGAAGAACTTGGTATCTGTTGCAATGTTGGAGGACAAAGGCTATGATGTGGTCTTCAGTAAAGGAAAGGAATTCCTGAGACACATAGCCACTAGTCAGACCAAGAGGATTGGGATTCGAGTGAAGAATCTCTACAAGTTGGAGGTAGATGACTGTGCCGCATTGAGTTCGAAAGTAGAATTGGTACAAAGCCAAGATGTTAGCCCCCTAATTTTCTCTCTTTTTTCCATTTTCCCCTTCCTAAATCATAACAATTTACCGTTGTTTTACCTCTTTTATACACCCTCATCTTGCACTAGTCCAAGCACGGTGACATATTTCGTATAAGCTTTATTTTTCATACTTTTAATTTAACTTAGCATTAATTAATCATTTATTACATGATTCCTTACTTTTAATCACTCTTTGTAACTTATCGATATCTCCAATGTTTATTTGGTAGTTAGAGTACTTACTGTGACCACTGATCCTAGTGCAGGATCAGATCTTGCACCGTTGCCAGCACAACAAATCCTTGCAGCAAATCCGAACCTCCTTGATCACTGCCTCATTTTGAGTAGCTTCAACCATGACAGCAAGATCGATCTAAAGGCATCCGAGATCGAATCTGTGAAGGATGAAAGATGGAGATTGGCTACGACCAATTTTTCTAACTGTCTAATTTTGAAGGCCGAAAAGCTAAATTTTGCATTTGGTTATGTAATCGTTTGAATGATCTATTTTTTCCTTTTGCCAAAGATCTATATAATTTAGAATGTAAATAGGACTAAAGGGAAGTTTTTTTTGATAGTAGAAGAGAACAAAGACACAACTAGAGAGGCGGTAACAGGTTGTTGTATTTTGTTATCGCCCAAATCTGGGCTGGACGATGTATTAATGTATGTACTTGCCTCAGTGAATTAATAAAAGGGAGCTCCGCCTCATGTTTCACAAATTTCATTTCTGTATTTGAGCTGATGAATTGATTAAGGTACTGAGCAACGTTTTTATTTAAAGGGGAAACATGCTAGTTGGCTAGGGCCCAGCCAACCCAGCACATTTACCCCATTTCCCGTTTTCCTGTAATTTGTGTTTACATTGTCAAGTGTGATTTAATTTTAAGCACAAGCATTCCTGTTTGAGTGAAAGCGAATCCGTTGTGTGAAGTAGATAAATTCCTTTCTCGCACTTGATTTCAGATTGGTTTTCCTCTGCCTGGTCCAAGCAAGAGAAATAACCCTGCACCAGTGCACATTGGTGTGATATCTCCTTTTCTACAATTCTGTTTGATTGGTTTTCCCCGCCTGGTCCAAGCAGGAGAAATGAACCTGCACCAGTGCACATTGGTGTGATGCAGCAAGCCTTCTTAGTCTACTTCCCGCAATCTTCTTTCTTTCATTAAATGCTTATGACAGGATAAATGTATATTGATTGTTTCTTTATTCCTGCACTCTGTCAAGATCAGAAACATTCACTTTTTATGTGTGCAATTTGATTTAACAGTATAATAGCACTTGCAATAATTAAGCACTCATTTTAAGAATTAAATGCTAAGTGCAAGAAGCTTTGATCCAGTGCAAGAACTAGTTTCTTGCCACGAGATCTGAGTGCTTTGAACTTGGAAAAGTTCAAGCCCTTGCAAGAAGTAAAAAGCCTTTAGTAAAGGCACCATTTATACCTTCTCCATAAATCTATGTTCTTGCACTAGTGCAAGAAGACTGCGATAGTACAAGATAGATTAGTGCAAGAGGGAAATCTCTAAAGGAGCAGGTTTAAGGGTCCATCTGATGACACTGCTAAGTGTCTCTGCTAAATAAAAACACAAACTCAGTAGTTAAACAATAATTAGCTAGAGTGATTGCCCTTTATCTTTAATTCCCTCTTGCAAATGCATTCTTCCTTGTTCCAGTCTTAGATTATTTTGATGGTTCAAGTTGCCTTTTTCTCTTTTTAATTTGATTCTGCAATCTTTCCTTTAAAGAAAGTAGGGATTTATATTAGGAAGATTCATACCATCTCTGGCATTTTCTGTGCTTCGTCTCTCAGTTTACGGATCCCCCGGGTTAACAAATTAAGTGTTGAGGAGTTGCTTAAGTGTAATTCCTGCACCCAAAATTTTGGCGCTGTTGCCGGGGAGGTGGTTTGATTTGGTAAGAGTTTTCTGCTTATACAATAGAGGTATTTTTCCTTTATTTTTGCAGTATTGTTTGGAAAAGATTCTTTGAAGGAATTTTACTAGTGTTAATTGATTTTTGACAGCTTTTTTTATTAGAAGTTGTTTGTTATTTTTCTTTCTTTTTTGAAATGAATGCCTAGAAAAGGTAAGGGTTCGAAGCCCACTAAGGGCCGAAAGAATTCTGAAAACAATTCTCATATTAGGTCTCCTTCTGTAAGCAGGAAGCCCAATCCAATTCAAACCCATCACGCAGGAATGGTCCACCTAGATTCTGGTGACAACAGCTCAGGTTTGGTTCAACTTGTTGAGAGCGGTTCAAGTAAAAGGGAAACAATGGAGGACCATGAAGATCATGTGGAAGGGATTGGTGAAAACCAGGTAAGTGGAGAACAATCCACATTTTTGTTTCCAATGGTGGATCCTGATACTATGGCGCAAATGAAGAATATTCCACCATCAGCTCTCCCTCATTTCCATGGTAAAGTTCATGAAGATCCCGACTCTTTTCTATTCAAGATTGATATTCTGTGTAGAAGTTATGATTATTCAACTGACGCTCAGAAGTTAAGATTATTTCCTGTTACTCTCAAGGACTCAGCTCTACGCTGGTTTATGGGGTTAGGAGGAAACACTATAACCTCTTAGGATCAGATGAAGAGATTGTTTTTGTCTAAATATCAAGAATATTGCAAAACTCGTGACATGTAGGATGAGAATTTTACAATCATACAAGATGCTGATGAAACTCTTGAAGATTACCTAGAAAGATTTCTGTATATTTTACAAAGGTCGAAAATTAAGTTTGATCCCAGTACTATTGGAACCTTGTTCTTAAGAGGACTTACTGATAATGCTAGAAATAATTTAAATCTGTTAGGAAAAGGTGATATTTCTTCGCAAAGTTTTGAACAAATTTGTGAATTATGGAGGAAATTTTCAAGAAATCAGTATAGATCCGGTAGAGGAACTCAAAATATAAATAGAAAAACTGAATCTACTAATGCTATGATTATTGGACTAGAAAATAAAATGGAAAACATGAAAATTGATATAATGAATATTGTTACCAAACAGTTGGACTCTTTAAAATTTCAGCAAAAACTCATGAAGGAACAAGAGTCATTATCTATTTTCTATCCTAAATGTAAAGACAAGCATCCTTCTAAAGAGTGTCCTCTTAATTTGAAAGAAACTAATAAGTGTGCTATTTGTGTAGAAGACCATGTCACAAAAAAATGTCCCTCTATACTAGGACTTAAAGCTGTATTTATAGGGGGACAGCCTGAAGCTGAATACTTGTATGCTATGGGAGCAAGAAGGAATTGGCCTCAGGTAGGTGCAGGTATGGCTCTTGAATTTTCTCCACACTATTTTGGTTATAATTCACATGCATATTCTTATCCTAACACTAATCAGTAGTGGTAGTATGGGAATCAACATCAGCATGGACAACCTTCTCAACCATGGCAACAAGGTTGGAGATGGCCAACTCATTCTCCATATTCCTACCAGCCACCTATGCAGTCATATCCATCTACACATACACCTTATTCAATGCTTCAACTTCCGAGGCAGTCTACTCCACCATTGCCTCTACCTTCACCTTTTCGACCTCCTCAGTTGCCTGCTCAACCTATGCCCAATCCTAACAATAATAACGCAGTGCAAATGATCTATGTAACAAACCCACCTTTACCATTCGAGTAGTAGTCTATTCTAGGGGGTTCATGATATTCAATTAAGATCGGGAAGGACTGTAACATCAGAAAATCAGAAGCAACCTATAGTGACTGTTGAAAACAAAGGAGAAGAGCAAACTCTTAACCATTCTCCAAAAGTTGTCACTAAGCAGCCCTTATCCTCTGAATCCTTGCCATCTTCTTCCAACCAGCCTCCCTTCCTAGAGAGGCTAGTAATGGAAAGAAGTGAGCCTATTTTTGAGACTAGCTTGGCATCAAAGCTTCAGAATCTTTTCATTAAGATACCTTTGCTTCAAGCCATCAAAGAGATCCGGTCAATGCACTTTGTAATTGCATGCAAGAGATTTCGGATTTAAAGGCCTCCTTCTTTGGAGTTTCATTTTAGCATGTATACAAAGAACAAAACACCGATATTGATGCTCTCTCCAAGTGAGGCTTGTCCCTCTTTCCGAGACATATGGTTTTTGAACATCTAGTCGAAGGTATGATTTGTGGTTAGGGCACTTTTGAGATCTAATGTCTCATTTCCTTGGCAACAATTTTAGTCTGCACTCACTGGAGTTTTGGTCCCTGTTTCCTTCTTTTTGTCTTCCATCTTAGTTGAGATATATTGAATTTTGAGGTTCTTTCCCTGCATTGGAATCTAAAGCTTGTTGGTTTTGAGATAGTAGGGGATTTTGACCTTTTATCTTTGATATTTTTGTATTACAAGCCTAGTATAGAGCAATAGACTATCAAACAACTATGAATTTTATCCTTGTCAATGTAAAACATTCCTCTATTAATGAAAGTGTGTTTTGTTTTTTTTCTTCTAAAAAAGAAAAAGAAGTTACACTCCACTAGAAAATGATAGAAAGTTGAAAGTATAATTTAAATATAGTTTTGGCAAATTTAATATTAAATATAGTTTATATTTTTTAATCTCTCATAGGGTTTGAAAAATTTATTTGGAATACAAAATTTAAATATAGTATGTATTTTTAAGCTGTGAGGATTTACCAAGTTTATTTTCTTAGGGCTGGAATTAGGATGGTTTTAACATTTTATTAATTTGTTTTGAGAGATTTTTGAAATTATTAACTACATGGATGACAATTTTTTTAATTGATTGATGATGGTTTTGGTAATTTATTCATTATAAGTAAAATGGTCAAACATGAATAATTTATTTAAATTTTATGGTAAAAAGGTTTAGACATTCATTTGATGCTGAGAAATGGATAATTTGTTTAAATTTCATGATAAAATGCTATGTCAATCAAATTCCGCTATTGAGGATAATTTGTTGAAATTTTATCTTAAAATACTCAAAGATGAATAATTGGTCAATCAAATTTTATTTTTGGTGAGATATTTAATAAAAATTTATGAAGATTTTAGTGAAGATGATTTTGATAAATTATTTACTTTTATGTTGATAATTTATTAATCAAATTTTCTTTTTGGTGATCAAAATACTTAATTTACCAATCTAATTTTATTTTAATAGACAAAATACTCAAAAATAAATAATTTACCAATCAAATTGTCAATTAATATTTTTTTCTAAATAAAATATTCAGAAATTAAAAATTAAATTCCATCATTATCAAGTAATTTGGGATTGACAGTGTAACTTCCAGTCCAATTCCATCCGTGATGGATGCTGCCACAGCTTTCAATTAATATATTTGACTTAGTGGGCAACCGCCCAACTTTAAATTAATATATTCGTTCAAATTTTGGAATCCTAAGCAGCTGTCTTATTGAATTGAATTTCGGTACGCAGATTCATCGTTATCTAGGCGAATTGATGCGTGTTCAACATGTGATAGGATAACTTATTCAACCTTTTTCATGGAAAAGGTAGGTTGAATAAATCGACTTATTTAACCATGGCTGAAATATTAGGTTAAGTTGGATACATATATTTTTATTTTTATTTTAATTTAACATTTAAATCATAAACATAATTATATATTATATTATAATTTTTTTGAGGAGTTTTATTATTAAAAAATTATTATATTCATAAATAAAACCATCACAGGAAAATATAATAAATATATTTTATTAAAGGGTGGCTTGTGACCTAATATCGAACAATAATTTTTATATAAAACATACAAAGCACAATGCTTCTAGCTCACGCAATCAAGTCACACCCATAACTCGACTGCCACAATACAATCCCTTTTCGGTCTAAACTAGTTTACCAACTGATCTCATAGAATCATCAAAGTGTTCGGAACACCCTTTGGGTCACCCAGTCGACCTATTGATTCAACTCCTATGACCTTCCCTATCAATTATCTCATCAGTCCACAATTTGGATGTCGCCACTGAATGATTTAACTCTCGGGCTGAACCTCAAAATTCCCCTCTAGCAGATGTGTTGATTGTAATTATTGACTACATCTTCCAACTCTTAAGCAATTTACTTAGTCAATAGTTTTGGTAGTGTAGTGCATTCAGTGTACAGGTAGTAGTTTGCAATAATGAGTTAGATTGTATCAAATAAGGTGTTAGATTGAGTCAAACAAGCAAATTTATATATTGTCTATGCAACCAATTTTTGTCGTGGTGTGGGAAAGTGGTATCTTAATGTGAGAAGAGCTCTCAAGCTGATGCAGGAGCATTCAACCCAAGGAAATCATTGTAAATAGTAGACATAGGGGGTCATGCATTTTAGGAAATAGTTTTCCTAAGTTTCATGTCAATGTAATATTTAGGCTTTTAAGTGATTTAATTAGATAATAGGAGAATATGTAAATGCTCTCAAAATAAATAAATGAGAACATGAGTGGTAGAAGTCAAATTCAACTCTCTAGGAGCAAGAGAGAGTTTTTAGGAATTAATTAGAATAGAAGTGGACCATTGAGATGATAAGGGGACTTTTTTGTTTTAAAACAGAGGAAAAGATGGAATGGATAAAGCCTCAAGGAGACTTATCTGCCACATTGTTATCAGGAAAACTAGTGTCCATTCAGAGCTGCTAGTCCCACTAAGACGGGTAGTTATCTTAGAAACAAACAAACTAAAGTTACTTGTGTTTTCCTTTATGAGAGATAGATGAGAAAGAAGCAGAGAGTACCAACCTCAGTCTTTCGCTTGGATCCTTGCTTGTTTCCTTTCCCCTTTGACAGAAATCCACCACTCTTTCCTCACTTGTCCTGCTTCAAAGAACACCTGTGGAGTCAAAGCAACATGATACCATCAATGCATAGAGATATATAACTATAAACAATATATGATCAGATATATATTAACCATACAAATGCATATATTGAAACAAGATTCAGAGATACTCAAACATATGGGGGAAAAATCAAATAGCTTTATTGATAGAATTAGTAGAAGAGAGGATTACAACCCATTGGTCTGACCCAGCGCCATCCTCCAAGCATGAAAGCCCTCTTCACCTCATGAAAAGCTTAGATCACACAACAATGTAGCACAAAGAAACCAACAACACTTCGTTACAAAAATACAAAATTCCAACCCTTGGATCTCTAGGATGAGGGATCCATATATAGATGTTTGCAGGTGGGTGAGTCAGTGTCTGGGATTTTGATTAGTGTCATCTCTCTGATAGTTCTTGGTTCCACTTGGAGATTTCATGATCTCTTACTCATCCCTGGGCGAATTCAGAGAGGCAAGTGTCAAATGGGTAGTTTCTAGAAGATTCTCTGGGTTTCCACCTAGCCAACTGCTTCTCCCATTTGTCTGCTCTCGGTCATCGCACCCTACAGAAGGGCTTTTCAGTACGCATCGCACTTTTTGCATGTGGCGAGTGAGATGCATCGCACCCTTAGCACTGAGCAGTCTATATGGTCCAGTTTTGACCAGTTCTGAGTAGTTTTTTAGGGAGAACTTCTGGGAGATGATGTAATCAGCTGACCTTGCTCCTTTAGGGTATGAAACAACAATTTTAGGGACTTAGAAGCCCTTGGTTTATGGACATATGTGATTGGGGTTGCAGTGCCCAAATATGTCTATAACAGTTGCCCCCTAAAGCATGAGGTCGTAAATCTTCAGATGTCGGGTGAAATGCTTTACCATGAGGATCCAAGGTTTTTCGAATTGGAAGGTGACCTGTAATAAGATACAATACAATACATTATCTTCATAATATTTTCATGATCTAGCTAAGGTGGGCATTCCCATGCTCAGCTTTATAAATTCATTTTCATGTACATAGGACAGACAACGGTCTGTGTAGCAGACTGATGATTCTGGTAAAACCATCATCCTTTGGCTTGGATGATTATCTATGCAACAATGATGTACATTTGATGTTTTTATTTTCCTGAATGTATCGCAACCTGGATGGATGAAACTAGATCCGAGGTCTTCAAAACTCATTCAATCTTCGCCCGAAGTACAAGTCGATCCATGTGAAAAGATGTTCTAGCGTCGAACATGGAAAGGTTACAATAGGAGCACCTAGGGAAAACTGCGCAAGGAAATAGGAGGCCTGGAGGGCAAAGGAGAAGGCATAATTGCAATATATTTGTCTGTGAGCATCAGTGAGGGATTGTGCTGAGAGCTAGATAGTTGTGAGAGCTAAAGCTTTGTGTAATCCTGAAGATATTTCCACTTGTATGATAATACAGATAGCGGGGTTTTTAGATGAGGCTTTCCCCAGAGTATTCTTCTGTGTTTCATGGTTGATTGTTTCTTCTTCTGCTTATATGTGTTCTATCTGATCTTGCTCAAATCGATTAAGCTTCCACAAGTTTGATTGTAGAAGTAGATTAAGTATTTTGCTTTAGTACATTGCATTATCAGTTTAATATACAAGTGAAATTTCTACATGGTATCAGAGAAAAGGTGATCAGTACTGTGAACAATATTCAGAGAAGGAAACAATTCGAAGTTTGAAGTTCTTGATTGTAGGGAAAATCGAATTCTTATCACACCTATTAGTTCATCAATGCCGTTCAATGGCTTCAGACTCGAGTATGCTCTGGATGGTAGCTCGAATTATATAGCATGGAAGGATCACATGGAAGTGGTATTAGAAGACAATGGTTTGAAGCACTTCATTGATCAAGATGTCCCCAAGCGAACAACAACTAATGCCCAACAATTGGTTGAATGGAAGAAGTGTGTGGCAAAGGAGAGGAGGATTCTTCTGGAGGGAGTTTGAGACCATATTGTCTTGAGTCTCCATGGGAAGGAGAATCTGTTATCAATGTGGAAGACATTGAAGGATCTGTATCAGAACAGTGGCAACCAGAGGAAGCTGGCGCTCAAGGACAAGCTTCGGAAAATAAAGATGGAGAAGGGTGACACAATTTCTACATAGCTGAACAAGCTCACCACTTGCAGAGATGAGCTTGGAAGTGTATGAATAATGACACCTGATGATGATATGGTGAGCCTTTCTCTCGTCGGTCTTCCTAAGATATGGAATTACTACCAGGACTTAGTGAATGGAAGAGAGAAACTTCCATATTGGGAACGAATGTGGTCGAATCTGATGCAGGAGGAGATCAGGAGGAACACAAGGGATGGTTCTTCATCAAAGCATGATGATGAAGAAAATCTAGCCTTAGCGATTAAGGCAAGGAAAGGGAAGGTAAGGCTTCCCATTCCAAATCGAGTTCTTCTCATGGAGGGAAGAGGATTGACAAATCTAAAGTGAGATGTTTTAATTGTCATGAGGTGGGTCATTATGCAACTAATTGCCCATTGAAGAAATCCAAGAAGGGATCCTCAAAGGAATCCGAAGGTGAGGCTTTAGCCTCACAATTCCAATTGGATTTTACCCTCATCGCATGTATGGTTTCATCGATGGTGAGTTGTGTTTGGTACCTTGACAGTGAAGCCTCATTCCACATGACCGACGATAAGAGTTTGATCGGCACCCTTGAGGAGAAAGACCTCAAGATGCGCATAGAGATGGGTGATGATGGGAAGTATAGTGTCTCAGGAGTGGGCACGGTAGATTTTCAGAGGGAGCATGGTTCTCCTCTCACCTTGACTGATGTGAAGTATGTGCCAGGGCTGAAGAAGAACTTGGTATTTGTCACAATGTTGGAGGAAAAAGGCTATGATGTGGTCTTCAGTAAAGGAAAGGCATTCCTGAGACACATAGCCACTGGTCAGACCAAGAGGATTGGGATTCGAGTGAAGAATCTCTACAAGCTGGAGGTAGATGATTGTGCCACATTGAGTTTGAAAGCAGAATTGGTGCAAAGCCAAGATGTTAGCCCCCTAATTTTCTCTCTTTTTTCCTTTTTCCCCTTCCTAAATCATAACCATTTACCGTTGCTTTACCTCTTTTATACACCCTCATCTTGCACCAGTCCAAGCACGGTGACATATTTCATATAAGCTTTATTTTTCAAACTTTTAATTTAACTTAGCATTAATTAATCATTTATTACATGATTTCTTACTTTTAATCACTCTTTGTAACTTATCGATATCTCCAATGTTTATTTGGTAGTTAGAGTACTTACCGTGACCGTTGATCCTAGTGCATGATCGGATCTTGCACCATTGCCAACACAACAAATCCTTGCAGCAAATCCGAACCTCCTTGATCACCGCCTCATTTTGAGTAGCTTCAACCATGATAACAAGATCGATCCAAAGGCAGCCGAGATCGAATCTATGAAGGACGAAAGATGGAGATTAGCTATGACCAATTTTGCTAACTGTCTAATTTTGAAGGCCGAAAAGCTAAATTCTGCGTTTGGTTATGTAATCATTTGAATGATCTATTTTTGCCTTTGGCCAAAGATCTAGATAATGTAGAATGTAAATAGGACTAAAGGGAAGTTTTTTTATAGTAGAAGAGAACAGAGACACAACTAGAGAGGCGGTAACAAGTTGCTGTATTTTGTTATCGCCCGAATCTGGGCTGGACGATGTATTAATGTATGTACTTGCCTCAGTGAATTAATAAAAGGGAGCTCCGCCTCATGTTTCAAAAATTTCATTTCTGTACTTGAGCTGATGAATTGATTAAGGTACTGAGCAATGTTTTTATTTAAAGGGGAAACACACTAGTTGGCTAGGGCCCAGCCAACCCATCACGTTTACCCTATTTCCTGTTTTCCTGTAATTTGTGTTTACATTGTCAAGTGTGATTTAATTTTAAGCACATGCATTCCTGTTTGAGTGAAAGCGGATTCGTTGTGTGAAGTAGATAAATTCCCTTTCCTGCACTTGATTTCAGATTGGTTTTCCTCCGCCTGGTCCAAGCAGGAGAAATAACCCTGCACCAGTGCACGTTGGTGTGATATCTCCTTTTCTGCAATTCTGTTTGATTGGTTTTCCCCACTTGGTCCAAGCAGGAGAAATGAACCTGCACCAATGCACGTTGGTGTGATGCAGCAAGCCTTCTTAGTCTACTTCCCGCAATCTTCTTTCTTTCATTAAATGCTTATGACAGGATAAATGTATATTGATTGTTTCTTTATTCCTGCACTCTGTCAAGATCAGAAACATTCACTTTTTATGTGTGCAATTTGATTTAACAATATAATAGCACTTGCGATCTGAAAATGGAATGTACTTGTTTAAGGGTGAAAGGTATCCATTTCCCATAATTTCAAATGTGAGCTATACAATCCACGTGACCTCTGAAAATTTCTTATAGAGTGATAGACTATAGGGGCATTCACCGGACATGTCACCTATAAAGAGAGGATGAGTTCCAGAGGCTACTTGGCCCTCTACAGGCTCTGCCTCAAGAAATAACGAAGTAAACACTTAGAAGTCTTTGACATACACATACTTGAAGTTTGATGTCTTGTGGAATAAGACAAATAACTTTCTACAGCTGAATAGGTGACTATGTGTGTATGAAAGTTATGTATAGTTGATATTTAACACTTTACATCAGTTTTTTTTAGCATATCATCTTCAGCAAATAAAGACATCAAAATGATGAAGCAGTTCACCCCTTCTGGGCTACATTTGCTGGACCAAGCCTCTCAAACTAGGCTTGTCCTCTTGTATTAAAAATGCTACAAAGGCTAATACAAGAATATGAGTGTCTCTAAAGACATATCTGACTGTAAATACAGAATCAAAAGATAGAAATTAGCTAAACATGCTCTTTCCCAAACACTAAACAATGAAATTGTACCTTATACAGTACTTTCCCCAATTGGCCCTCGTGGCCCTTTAAACTTGAATGGAGAATTTCGAGGTGAAGATGACCTCAATTGGTTCTGAAACCTCTTCCATTAGACTCAGAAGGTCGAAAATAGCAGACATAGGCTTTTGAATCACCAAAAATGGATGAACATAGCCCCCAAACAGCTCAAGCACTGAAATGGCCCTAGTGGCCCTGAAAGCTTCCCTGAAGCTAAACAGTGAGAAGAATGCCTCAACAGGAAAAACAAGCTGTAGAAATGGATTCAGAATGCTGAAAAACTTCAAGAATGACCTTCGTTCCACATTCACTGGCTACACAATTCCCAATGCAACTCCCAAACTGATTTGGCCCTGGTGGCTCCTAGAACTTCCACGAAGCAAAATCACCTGAAAACGACCTCAGATGGCTGTGAAACCTGTGCCAATGGCTTCAGAAGGTCGAAGAGACCCAAAATCAAAAACAAATTCGTCCAAAAAGGACTTTCCTAGCCAAAGTTATGGCTCATTAAAGTTTCTCCAGTCTGCCCTATAAAAACTCCAAACAAAATTGGCTAACTGCCAGATAACCCTGACAAATATGCAATTCCACCATTTTTGGAGCGCTCCGCCAAAAATCCTCCAACTTGACTGTCAGTTAACGGCCAGTAAATCCCGCATGTGACCGGAAATCTCGGGCTGGTGGTTTGCATTAGAGTTCGTGCCGACAGTTAAGGGTTTAGAGCCCATGGTTCAATGGTGGAGGTCACATGTATGGGGGGGCTGGCCACCTTCGGGACCCGCCCAACACGAATGGAAAATATAACTTGTTCCACTAACCATCAAGAACTTTTGTTTGGCTTCATGTTAAGGCGGTTGGTTATTGACCCAGAGGTCGCGGGATCAAACTTCATCGTTGCCACAATATTTTAAACCAACGCCCATACATATGCTGACGTCATCCAGGCCACGTTGCTGCCTCCGGGCCTGCCACATGGCAGCCTGCCATTCGCTGCCCAAAAAAGAATATTCTCTAGAATATTCTATTTTAATTTTTTTTGAAAAAATTCAAAATTTCAATGTTATTGGGCAATTATTCCTTTTGGCATAACTTTCTCATACAGAGACCGTTTTTCGAACCGTTTGCAGCACCGGAATAAGGAAGATGAGATCTATCCGGTTGTTCAGGTTCACACCACTTTTGAGCACTTTCATTTTTGACCATTTTACGACACTTGGTCCTAAGCTCCTGATCACCTTGCAATAATTAAGCACCCATTTTAAGAATTAAATGCTAAGTGGAGGAAGCTTTGATTGATGCAAAAACTAGTTTCTTGCCATGGGATCTGAGTGCTTTGAACCTGGAAAAGTTCAAGCCCTTGCAGGAAGTAAAAATCCTTTAGTAAAGACACCATTTATACCTTCTGCATAAATCTATGTTCCTGCACTAGTGCAAGAAGACTACGATAGTACATGATAGATTAGTGCAAGAGGGAAATCTCTAAAGGAGTAGGTTTAAGGCCCATCTGATGGCATTGCTAAGTGTCTCTGCTAAAGAAAAACACACACTCAGTAGTTAAACAATAATTACCTAGAGTGATTTCCCTTTATCTTTAATTCCCTCTTGCAAATGCATTCTTCCTTGTTCCAGTCTTAGATTATTTTGATGGTTCAAGTTGCCTTTTTCTCTTTTTAATTTGATTATGCAATATTTCCTTTAAAGAAAGTAGGGATTTATATTAGGAAGATTCATACCATCTCTGGCATTTCCTGTGCTTCGTCTCTAAGTTTATGGATCCCCCGGGTTAACAAATTACGTGTTGAGGAGCTTGCTTAAGTGTAATTCCTGCACCCAACATTTTGGCGTTGTTGCCGGGGAGGCGATTTGATTTGGTAAGCATTTTCTGATGATACAATAGAGGTATTTTTCCTTTATTTTTGCAGTATTGTTTGGAAAATCTTCTTTGAAGGAATTTTAATAGTGTTAATTGATTTCTGACAACTTTTTTTATTCGAAGTTGTTTGATATTTTTCTTTCTTTTTTGAAATGAATGCCTAGAAAAGGTAAGGGTTCGAAGCCCACTAAGTGCTGAAAGAATTCTGAAAACAATTCTCATATTAGGTCTCCTTCTGTAAGCAGGAAGCCCAATCCAATTCAAACCAATCACGCAGGAATAGTCCACCTAGATTCTGGTGACAACAGCTCAGGTGTGGTTCAGCTTGTTGAGAGCGGTTCAAGTAAAAGGGAAACAATGGAGAACTATGAAGATCATGTGGAAGTGACTAGTGAAAACTAGGTAAGTGGAGAAAAATCCACTTTTTTGTTTCCAATTGTGGATCCTAATACTATGGCGCAAATGAAGAATATTCCACCATCAGCTCTCCCTCATTTCCATGGTAAAGTTCATGAAGATCCTGAATCTTTTCTATTTGAGTTTGATATTCTGTGTAGAAGTTATGATTATTCAACTAACGCTTAGAAGTTAAGATTATTTCCCGTTACTCTCAAGGACTCAGCTCTACGCTGGTTTATGGGGTTAGGAGGAAACGCTATAACCTCTTAGGATCAGATGAAGAAAGTGTTTTTGTCTAAATATCAAGAATATTACAAAACTCGGGACATGCAGGATGAGAATTTTACAATCGTACAGGATGCTGATGAAACTCTTGAAGATTACCTAGAAAGATTTCTGTATATTTTACAAAGGTCGAAACTTAAGTTTGATCCCAGTATTATTAGAACCTTGTCCTTAAGAGGACTTACTTATAATGCTAGAAATAATTTAAATCTGTTAGGAAAAGGTGATATTTCTTAGCAAACTTTTGAACAAATTTGTGAATTATGGAGGAAATTTTCAAGAAATCAGTATAGATCCGGTAGAGGAACTCGAAATAGAAATAGAAAAACTGAATCTATTGATGCTATGATTATTGGACTAGAAAATAAAATGGAAAACATGAAAACTGATATAATGAATACTGTTACCAAACAGTTGGACTCTTTAAAATTTCAACAAAAACTCATGAAGGAACAAGAGTCATTATGTATTTTCTATCCTAAATGTAGAGACAAGCATCCTCCTAAAGAGTGTCCTCTTAATTTGAAAGAAACTAATAAGTGTTCTATTTGTGTAGAATACCATGTCACAGAAAAATGTCCCTCTATACCAGGACTTAAAGCTGTATTTATAGGGGGACAGCCTGAAGCTGAATACTTGTATGCTATGGGAGCAAGAAGGAATTGGCCTCAGGTAGGTGCAGGTATGGCTCCTGAATTTTCTCCACACTATTTTGGTTATAATTCACATGCATATTATTATCCTAACACTAATTAGCAGTGGTAGTATGGGAATCAATATCAGCATGGGAAACCTTCTCAACCATGGCAACAAGGTTGGAGAGGGCCAACTCATTCTCCATATTCCTACCAGCCACCTATGCAGTCATATCCATCTACGCATACACCTTATTCAATGCTTCAACTTCTGAGTCTGTCTACTCCACCGTTCCCTCTACCTTCACCTTTTCGACCTCCTTAGTTGCCTGCTCAAGCTATGCCCAATCCTAACAATAATAAAGCAGTGCAAATGATCTATGTAACAAACCCACCTTTACCATTTGAGTACTAGTCTATTCCAGGGGGTTCATGATATTCAATTAAGATCGGGAAGAACTGTAACATCATAAAATCAGAAGCAACCTATAGTGACTGTTGAAAACAAAGGAGAAGAGGAAACTCTTAACCATTCTCCGAAAGTTGTCACTAAGCAGCCCTTATCCTCTTAATCCTTGCCATCTTCTTCCAACCAGCCTCCCTTCCCAGAGAGGCTAGTAATGGAAAGAAGTGAGCCTATTTCTGAGACTAGCTTGGCATCAGAGCTCCAAAATCTTTTCATTAAGATACCTTTGCTTCAAGCCATCAAAGAGATCCAGTCAATGCACTTTGTAATTGGATGCAAGAGGTTTGGGATTTCAAGGCCTCCTTCTTTGAAGTTTCATTTTAGCATGTATACAAAGAACACAACATCGATGTTGATGCTCTCTTCAAGTGAGGCTTGTCCCTCTTTCCGAGACATATGGTTTTTGAACATCTAGTCGAAGGTATGATTTGTGGTTAGGGCACTTTTGAGAACTAATGTCTCATTTCCTTAGCAACAGTTTTAGTCTGCACTCACTGGAGTTTTGGTCCTTGTTTCCTTCTTTCTGTCTTCCATTTTAGCTGAGATATATTGAATTTTGAGGTTCTTTCACTGCATTGGGATCTAAAGCTTGTTGGTTTTGAGATAGTAGGGGATTTTGACATTTTATCTTTGATGTTTTTGTATTACAAGCCTAGTATAGAGCAATAGACTATCAAACAACTATGAATTTTATCCTTGTCAATGTAAAACATTCCTCTATTAATGAAAGCGTGTTTTGTTTTTTTCTTCTGAAAAAAGAAAAATAAGTTACACTCCACTAGAAAATGATAGAAAGTTGAAAGTATAATTAATTTCAAGATAAAAATTTAAATATAATATGCAATTTTAAAATTCTCAAGGTTGGGATAAAAAAAATTAAATATAGCTTATATTTTTTAACCTCTCAGAGGGTTTGACAAATTTAATATTAAATATATATTTTTTAATCTCTCATAGGGTTTGACAAATTTATTTGGAATACAAAATTTAAATATACTCTGTATTTTTACGCTGTGAGGGTTTACCAAGTTTATTTTCTTAGGGTTGGAATTAGGATGGTTTTAACATTTTATTAATTTGTTTTGAGAGATTTTTGAAATTATTAACTACATGGATGACAATTTTTTTAATTGATTGATGATGGTTTTGGTAATTTATTCATCATAAGTAAAATGGTCAAACATGAATAATTTATTTAAATTTTATGGTAAAAAGGTTTAGACATTCATTTGATGCTCAGACATGGATAATTTGTTTAAATTTCATGGTAAAATGCTATGTCAATCAAATTCCGCTATTGAGGATAATTTGTTTAAATTTTATCTTAAAATACTCAAAGATGAATAATAATCAAATTTTATTTTTAGTGAGATTTTTAATAAAAATTTATGAAGATTTTAGTGAAGATGGTTTTGATAAATTATTTACTTTATGTTGATAATTTATCAATCAAATTGTATTTTTGGTGAGCAAAATACTTAATTTACCAATCTAATTTTATTTTAATAAAAAAAATACTCAAAAATAAATAATTTACCAATTAAATTGTCAATTAATATTTTTCCTAAATAAAATATTCAGAAATAAAAAATTAAATTCCATCATTATCAAGTAATTTGCGATTGACAGTGTAGCTTCCAGTCCAATTCCATCCGTGATGGATGCTGCCACAGCTTTCAATTAATATATTTGACTTAGTGGGCAACCGCCCCAACTTTAAATTAATATATTCGTTCAAATTTTGGAATCCTAAGCAGCTGTCTTATTGAATTGAATTTCGGTACGCAGATTCATCGTTATCTAGGCGAATTCAACATGTGATAGGATAACTTATTCAACCATATGACGTGTTCAACCTTTTTCATGGAAAAGGTAGGTTGAATAAATCGACTTATTTAACCATGGCTGAAATATTAGGTTAAGTTGGATACATCTATTTTTATTTTAATTTTAATTTTAATTTATGGGGATTTGAAACTGGAATATAATAATAGATTTTTCTAAAATCTAAAATTTAAATCACAAACATAATTATATATTATATTATAATTTTTTTGAGGAGTTTTATTATTAAAAAATTATTATATGCATAAATAAAACCACCACATGAAAATATAACAAATATATTTTATTAAAGGGTGGCTTGTGACCTAATACCGAACAATAACTTTTACATACAAAGCACAATGCTTATAGCTCACACAATCAAGTCACACCCATAACTCGACTGCACACAATACAATCCCTTTTCGGTCTAAACTAGTTTACCAACTGATCTCATAGAATCATCAAAGGGTTCGGAACACCCTTTGGGTCACCCAGTCGACCTATCAATTCAACTCCTATGACCTTCCCTATCAATTATCTCATCAGTCCACCATTTGGATGTCGCCGTTGAATGATTCAACTCTCGGGCTGAACCTCAAAATTCCTCTCTAGCAAATGTGTTGAATGTAATTATTGACTACATCTTCCAACTATTAAGCAATTTACTTAGTCAATAGTTTTGGTAGTGTAGTGCATTCAGTGTACATGTAGTAGTTTGCAATAATGAGTTAGATCGTATCAAATAAGGTGTTAGATTGAGTCAAACAAGCAAATTTATATATTGTCTATGCAACCAATTTTTGTTGTGGTGTAATCTTGTGTTTTTACATTAATATATGTGGAGTTCCTCGACTATGTCAGAATGTATGAAATGAGTGTTTTAAGTGTTGATTTGTATGTGAAATCGTAAGCTCTGTGACAGGGGGTTACAGACAAAGTTCTGGGGAATGCGCAGAGAGAGAGGAGATCGATTCAGAAGAATCAAAATGGACCATCGAGTCTAATTGAAGCAACAGAGCGAAGCTCTGGAGAAGCAGTGAAACAGAGTTATAATGAACCTTTGAATCCATTCAAGGGAGTGATTAAAGTCCCAAAGGATAGTGATTGAAGGAGTCTACAGAGTCAAGCTCAAACGAGAATGAATTGAGTAGTAGAAGAATGGAAGCCGGAACCTCGTGAAAACCCAGAAACCATAGGAACCATTGGAAATGGCAAAGAATTTCTAAGTAAAAGGAAGTTGCAGAGAAGTGTAAAGTGATACACAGCAACCGTCAGATCTCATAGATCAACCACTGATATTGTGTCGCATCGACGAATACCCTTTTAAAGTGATCGGAACGAGCCTTGGAGATTTGCGAAGAGTGAGTAGCGATTAATCGTGGACCGTTGGATCGTGGCCAGATCAACGGTCACGATTAAATCACATATCGGCGATCGGAGGCGCCAAGGGTCAACAATTTAGGAATGTTGCGATATCACCAATAGCGATATATCGGTGATCGGAGGTCAGAGGTCATGGTGATCGCTTGTCGGAGTTTGGAGGATTGGCGTGGTAGAAGGTTAACATAAAAGGTGGACCTGACGACATTTATAAGTGTTGGTGCATAAGATTTGAAATCCGACATATGCAGTTTGGAGCGGGAATTCCTTTGTATTCCTAAGTGGTTAACATTTTCAATAGTTATATGGTGCGGGCCTTTTAATGCAAAAGCATGTGTTAAACAATCCGATAGTCATATCAGAGTCGGAGGAAGAGTGATGGTTCATATGTGTATGACCCATTGGACATAGCGAATGCTAATTGTGATGAGGTTTAGCCTTGGGCTCTGTGCAAAGGCCATAACCAAGGGCGGAAAATGTGTTTGGGAATATTTCCCTTTGTAAATGGATTTTCCCTTTGTAATGGTATATAAAGTGGAAGAGCGTCAATAGGAGGTTCGGCGGGGTGATTGGTTCTAATACAGAAGAACGACTTATAAAGGGGCCTTGACCATTTATGGTCTGAAGATTTGACTTCATGCAGAGTTAAATACCTAGGACAATGGAGTTTATGCAAATTCTTGCATATTGTGGGTATGTGCGGGGGTTTACCCTGCACCATTAGTGGTATCAGAGTAGAAGTTTGTAATCAGAGAAAATTTGTAATCTGTAAAAGGAGAACTTTTGAAGTTCTTGGAAGACTGTAGCATTCCAACAGAGGCTTGGAGTAGGCAGGAACAAAGAATTCCTTAAAGGAAAGAAAAAGCAAGATTTCTTAATGCAAGTTCTGAAGGAAAAAGGAATTGAGGGACAAAACAGAGGAAAATCCATTCAAAGTGCAGAATAATGGGTGAAACAAGATCATGTTGAGATCTTGAAGGCAAGGTAATGTGTTTTGTTTTAAATTAAGAATGTGTGTTTTTATACTGATGCATAGGTGACAACAAGAGAACCTGTGAGAGAAGAACCAGGTGAGTTCTTGAAGACAGAGTAAGGAGAATACTCTAAAAGAGAAGTGGTAGTGAACCTGAAGAATCCAACAAGAAATTGGACAGAGAGGACAACTAAAGTAATCTCAAGAGAGAGTGAGAGATTGCAAAAGCCTAGAAGGAGCAAAGGTGTTGCTCAAGGGGAGGTTCCAGACAGAGGACCCATGCTTACCAAAAGATTGAGTGAGGAGAGCTTAGTGAGGTAAGATTGCAGCCAGGAGGACTAGATGTTGCAGAGGCTTGTTGCAAAGGAGCTCATGAAGAAAGAAGGGAAGAAGATGACTACTGATAGTCATAACAAAGGTTCAGAGAGAAGCCACAGCAGAGGATATAAGAAAGAGGATGCCGAAGAAAATGGCAAGAGGATGAGTCAAGAAGAAATTGACAAAGAGGTTACTGAATTAAAAGAACAACTCAATGCATTAAGGAGAATGCTTGAGGAAAGCCAAAGAATAGGATGGGTCTTAATGAAAAAGACAGTGGAATGGCATGAAATACAGAGAAGGCTACAACAAAAGCAAGTGATGTGGCTGAAGGAAAAACTCAAGAAAGTTGAGTTAAAAATGGAAGAATCCATTTGTGAACCAAAACAAGGAGAAATTCTGGGAGAAAGTGAAGATGAAGACTTGAAGACTAAAACTTCAAGTGAGGCCAAGGGGTCTAATGATTTTAAAACTGACAATTTATGTGTGTATGCAAGTGAAACATGTAAAGAAGGACAATTGGTTGATATTGTCATGAAGAAGGAAGAAGACCAGCATAATCAAAATTCTGTTATGGAAAAAGATGAGATAGATAGATCTCATATACAGTTGGAGAAAGATGTCAAGCAACCAAGTGAAGGGCTTGAAGAGATTGAAGAAGAGACTATCAAAGAATTTCTAAATCATATGAAGGAATTAGAACAACAAGGAGATATGATGGCTGAACCATCAAATGAGACCATAGGGTATTATATTTTTAAAACTGCTAGTTTGTGTACAATGGCAAGTATTGCAGGATAAAAGTAGTCATTTGAAGATATCTTCAGAGGAGATAAACAGAAAGGGACTAAGGCAAACTTGAGGAAGATACTATGTTAGTTGAAAACATAGTAAAGGATCATCAATTCACTATGATGATAGGCACAGTGGAGATAGCCATGAAAACTGTTGAGACAGACAATAGGGAAGAAGGACATCTACTGAAAGATGTTAAGAAGGAGGAACCCTATGCAAAGGATTTAACCTTGGGAAAAGGAACACTAACAAAGGAGTGTTTTACAGAGGATGGACAGTCTTTTGAAGATGTCGAAATTCTGGAGGAGTACTCTAGGAGAACAAAGTATAATGGAGAAGACCTCTTGAATGAGGGAAGTAGTGATTTGCTACAACAGAAAGACCTTGAGAGTACAAGGGTCGAAGGAAGACAATATTTTAATACTGTAACATAGCATGTAAAGTATGAAGCTGGAAGAAGAGAGCATTGTGATGAAGTGCTTGCTAAGTGTGAAGAGGAGATTAAATTGCTGGAGAAACTGATGAGAGAACCTGACAGTAGAACAAAAGCTGCAGTTACAGTTTCTAAAGAAGAAGATGTGTCTCAAGTAGCTATGGAGACAGGAAGATGCAATAATTTGTTTGCAGGTTCATTAAAAAGCATGAATGAATATGAGTATGTGATCAAAGAGATTGAGTAGAGGTTGTTTGAAGACGGTAAAGAGGCAGTTGGAATCAAACAATTTCAAAGTGAAGATAACCAGCAACAGGCTAAAGGAGGAGAAATTCACTACTGTGAATCCAAGCAGGAAGACATCATTAGAACAGACGGTGTGGAAGAGAGACTAACTTATAGTCTCATGAATTCTGCTGAGAATTCGAATCATCATACTGATGTGTTGACAGAGGAGAAGGAGAAAACAAAGCAACAAACTGTATTGTTTCCAAAGGAAGATAAGGCACAAGAACCTTATGTTTTTTTATTTTAACAAGAGTTTTGAGTGTGCAGGTTTTGTTGCAAATGCTAGAAGTTATTTGGCACAAGTGAACAACCAAATAAAGATGGAAGAAGCAGATTCTGTGGAAGAATTCAATCCATGGAGCAGAGAATTTAAATTGCTGGAAAGAATGCTGAACAGTCATGATTTAATCATGAAAGAGGGTAAGGATGATAGGGAGGCATCAAGTAAAGCAAAAATGGCAGCAAGCCAAGCAGGAGTCAGCATAGGAGTTAGCATAACAAGCAAAGCAAAAGAGGAGGCAATGTATACAACAAAAGTGGAGGCAATGTATATAATGGCAGCAAGCAAAGCCAGCGTAGAAAACAACAACAACAACCTGGAACATAAAGAAAGAGAAAGAAGTAAGGAGAAAAATATGGACCAGCCCAAAGACATGCTGGACATAAGAATTGAAGAAATGTGGCAGCCGATGATGCAACAGTTCAAATGGAAGAGAATGGTAGCAGCACGAAGGATGATCAATCAAATTTTGAAGCTGATTGACAAGAAGAAGAAAATGGAGCAAAATATAATAGACATACAACAACATCAAAGGTACAAGGCATCTTGGCAGTTACAGAACAAAGTATGGGATCTAAGAAGACCAAGACCAGAAGACGCATGATCAAGATATCATGAATATTTGCTACTTTGGGAGTCTGATGCAAGAGCATTCAGCCCAAGGAAAATCGTTGTAAATAGTAGAAATAGGGGGTCATGCATTTTAGGAAATAGTTTTCCTAAGTCTCAAGTCAATGTAATATTTAGGATTTTAAGTGATTTAATTATATAATGGGAGATTATGTAAATGTTCTCAAAATAAATAAATGAGAACATGAGTGGTAGAAGTCAAATCCAACTCTCTAGGAGCAAGAGAGAGTTTTCAGGAATTAATTAGAATAGAAGTGGACCATTGAGATGATAAGGGGACTTTTTTGTTTTAAAATAGAGGAAAATATGGAATGGATAAAGTCTCAAAGAGACTTATCTACCACATATGTATTCATGCAGAGAGATTTAGGGCTTTTGTTATAGGGGTGATCGGATCCTCCAATTATACAATCCAATGCATTCTTATAAATATATGTAAACCTACGGGAGGAAGGAGGAGGCCACGAATAGTAGAAATCAAGCCTATGTGAGACCGAGGACTCTCAGATGTAATCTTGTGTTTTTACATTAATATATGCAGAGTTTTCCTGACTATGTCAGAATGTATGAAATGCGTGTTTTAAGTGTTGATTTGTATGTGAACTCGTAGGCTCTGTGACAGGGGGTTACAGATAGAGTTCTGGGGAATGCACAGAGAGAGAGGATATCGATTTAGAAGAATCAAAATGGACCATCGAGTCTAATTGAAGCAATAGAGCGAAACAAAGAATTATAATGAACCTTTGAATCCATTCAAGGGAGTGATTAAAGTCCTAAAGGACAGTGATTGAAGGAGTCCGCAGAGTTAAGCTCAAACGAGAATGAATTGAGCAGAAGAAGAATGGAAGCCAGAACCTCGTGAAAACCCAGAAACCACAGGAACCATTGGAAATGGCGGAGAATTTCTAAGTAAAAGGAAGTTGTAGAGAAGTGTAAAGTGATACACAATAGCTGTCAGATCTCATAGATCAATGACTGAGATCGTGTTGCATAGGCAAAGACCCTTTTAAAGTGGTCGGAACGAGCCTTGGATATTTGCAAAGAGCGAGTAGCGATTAATCATGGACCGTTGGATCGTGACCAGATCAATGGTCAGCATTAAATAACATATTGACGATCGAAGGTGCCAAGGGTCAACAGTTTAGGAATGTTGCGATATTGCCGATAGCTATATATCGGCGATCAGAGGTTCGGAGGTTGGGGTGATCGCTTGTCAGAGTTCAGAGGATTGGCGTGGCAGAAGGTTAACATAGAAGGTGGACCTGCCAACAGTTATAAGTGCCAGTGCATAAGATTTGAAATCCGACATATGCGGTTCAGAGCAGGAATTCCTTTGTATTCCCAAGTGGTTAACATTTCTGATAGCTATATGGTGTGGGCCTTTTAACGCAAAATCATGTGTTAAATGATCTGATAGTCATATCAGAGTCAGAGGAGGAGTGATGGTTCATATGTGTATGACCTGTTGGATATAGCGAATGCCGATTGCGATGAGGTTTAGCCTCAGGGTCTGTGTAAAGGCTGTAACCAAGGGTGGAAAATGTGTTTTGGGAATATTTCCCTTTGTAAATTGATTTTCCCTTTGTAATGGGATATAAAGTGGAAGAGAGCCGATAGGAGGTTCGGCGGGTGATTGGTTCCGATACAAAGGAACGGCTTATAAAGGGGCCTTGACCATTTATGGTCTGAAGATTTGACTCCATGTAGAGTTAAATACCTGGGACAGTGGAGTTTATGTAGATTCTTGCATATTGTGGGTATGTGCGGGGGTTTACCCTGCACCACAAGCTCCATTGGTTTTTCAATTTGGGTAGTTCTATGGTTTACTCTGTTCTTTCACTCTTCCTCTTAAATTTTGACATGGTACCAGAGACGTAGCTTGATCCATCAAGATAAAAGAAGTTTCTAAAAAAGGAGGCCGCGTTGAAGAATATTTTTTTTGTATTGTAGTTTTTATGTTTTTTTTAGCTAATCCAAAGATTTTCCCAACCCATGGTTAAGGTGTGGTAATTGCGATTTCTTCTTTTTACAAGGGTCAATTTGTTTGTTGTAACCATTGACAAATCATTGTCAAGAGAGGAGAAACCACCAAGTTTTTCAAAGGAGAAGCCTAAGAGGGGCCGCCAAATTCCTAAGTCACCGTTGTTGAGTTTCGTAAGTAAGAACCTTCGTGCTAGTGTTTCTCTAACTCATGCTGCATCAAGAGACCTAAGAGAGAGACATAACTTGATCCCATCATCAAGAGAAGGAGTAGTTTCCACACAAGGAAACAAAAACAAAAAAAGGCATCTTCCTTCACATTTCTTCCTGATGATGAACTAGAGTGGCTAGTTCGAAACATCGAATACAAATTTTATGAATGCAATGGATCCATAAACAGATTTACAACAAAAAACAAGACATCTTCCTATGCGTCAAACCCATAAAGTTGTCATCGTTTTTATTTACAAGGAAACTATTGTGAAGAGAGGGACCTTATATGCCAAAGTTGAGGTGAGGTTTCTTTGTGGAGCCACCATTATATCAGTTTTCGCTAAGATTTTTTTTGTGGAGCTACCATCATAAATCCCATTTGAAGTCTCATAGTGAGAAACCCTAATCATGCCATGGTTTTAATACCTCCGTTAGGGTTTCAATGAGATGAAAATTATGGATAAACTCCCCAATCCACAGTAAGGGGGAGTTGTTACACAAGTCAATCATTGCTTCCACAAGCAGCCAAAAACACAAGGTCCCATACAAAATGGTACAAATTATGCAATGTGCATGAAGATATTTTTGAAGAATTTGGATTGTTTAGGAGGTAGAGTCACAAAATATGAATAAATGTAATGTGTAGACTTAATAGGAATGAAAAATTCCTAAAGAAATGTTTCAACAAAGAGAAAAATAAGGGGTTCAAGAGCACAATGGAATTTGCACAATGGAGTTGAAGACTCCATATTCCCTAAGATTGCAATAGTAATTAGTGCTCATCAAGCTTGGGAAATTTTGGAGAAAGCATACCAAGTCATAGACAAGGTCAAGAATGCAAAGCTTTTGATGCTCAAGAAGAAGTTTGAAACTTTGCAAATGAGATATACCAAAACAATATATTAGTTTGTGAATTACGATATGTAGGTAGTAAATTAGCTTATAATTCATGGAGAGGATATCCCTGATCAAAATGTGGTTGAAAAAATTCCCAAAAGTCTCCCACCTTCATTTGACATGCTTTTAAAACCATAATGTTGGCCAATGTGAGGTCAATTTCACAATTTCATAATCTTTTCTTGATCAGACAACCATATATCCATAGAGCAATGAACTATAAAAATTTTGTCTTCAGTTATAATAGTGCATCATCATATAAGCAATGTAACAAGAAGCCATAAATCAAAACAAGAAGCCACCACATCACAAGTAGACATAAAGTTTTTAGGTGGAAACACATATTGGAGAAAACCACCAATCTTCTTCTTCTTAATCTTCAATTTATTAAATCAATTTGTAGGCCTCGATGTGTTGGAGGCAACAATACCTTTGAAAATGTAAGTTATCACATGCAATAGGCTACAACCTAATTAAGGAACCAACCTTGGAAGATGCAAGCAAATGCTCATTGTAGGCTAGAACCTGATTGAGGATCCAACCTTTGTGATGAGTAAGCTCCAACCTTGATGATGAGTAACCTCCAACCTACTGTAGGATCTAACATGTTTGAGACTCCAACATCCTTCTTCAACTTCCTTGTGGACCACTATTTCATCTAATTTTCAAGCTAGATCTACTAATTTAATATATTATTGAATTATAAGCTATATCATAATCATTCATGTTAAGAGGATAGTATCTGCAAATGAAATTCACTCATGGAAAGACAATATCAGTCCCAAAATCACCTATTCTACCTTGTTGGTCATGCAAGACGCTGATCGTGATGGAATAGTGCACTAGGACTGATGATTTAAATGTAAAATGGCATCCACCCATGGTATTCATCCACCCATAGTATTCATTCATCCATGAAATTTCCCATGGTATTGTAAGTGACATCCACCCATGGTATTTATCCACCCGTTTAATTTACCCATGATATTGTAAGTGGCATCCACCCATGGTATTTTCCCATAGTATTGAAAGTGGAATTGAACCTTGGTATTCATCCTCCCATGGTATTTATCTACTCATGGAATTTACCCATGGTATTGTAAGTGACATCCACCCATAGTATTCATTCACCCATGGTATTTACCCACCCATGGAATTTACCCATGGTATTGTGAACAAAAAAGGCTATAAGTAACAAGTCACATTTTGTAAAAGGATAGATTGTCCACCACAATGTAGTCTTTACAATTATTATTTGTTTTAATAAAAAAAGTTTCTTTGTGGTTTTTTTATTGTGTGTTCTCCTCTTTTCTTCTAGCATTTCAATTTTTCAGATCTTGGGGGCCTCCCCTCAAGATCTGGATTAATGGTATCAGATTCAAGTCACGGTTCCATGGGAATCAGGGTTGGCTACATATTTCAGTTTTTTTTTTTTCCAGAACCATTCAACAAACTTCAAGCACATGACGACTTCCACAAAGCACTTTCTTGGACAATGTGGGAAGAATTTTTCATTTCTTTTTTCATTTTTGCAGGATCTATTTTTGGGCGGCGAGTTTTTAGATCAGATATAAAATTTTGGTGCAAAATTTACAAAAAAATAACAGATATATATTCCTTGAGAAAAAATATTCAAATGAAAAAAAAAATCGGCTGAATCAGAGTCCTGATGAGAGAGATATCGCTAATTTAAAATTAGCTATGTTGCAGAAGTTTTTTTGTTGACAATTCCTCAACGACGACACTCCTATCATTTTTTATAGTTTTTGTGCATAATTTCAGGAATTTTTTTTTTATAGATCTGAGCTCCTCTCGAAAAATCACCCAATTTCAAAAACAAATTTGGTCAAATCAGAGTTCAGATGAGGGAGATATCATTGATTTAAAATCAACTATTTTCTATTATTTATTTATTTATTTTTATTTTTATTTATTGATTGATTTATTTTATTTATTTATTCATTATTTTTATTTATTTATTATTTATTTATTTATTTTTATTTTTTTTCAGAACTTTTGTGACGTCGAGACAGTGGCAGCGCGAATCGAATTTTCCAATGTCCAGGTAGGGATTTAAATCACATGAGAAGATGCATAATGGTCATTCAATTTCCAAAAAATAGGTTGTAATAAAGATTCTGAGTTATATTGACCGAGTTATGCCCATTTTAAATCTGGAGCAACACTGGAAGTGGGTTCCCTTTAGAGATGTGCCCTCCCACCCCGCTTTAGTAGGCACTTGCTTCACATTCATTAGTTTCAGCATAGCAACATCCAACTTAGGTTCTTTGGATATGTGCCCTCAAACCCCAAGCTATGTAGGCACCTGCTACTTCATCAACATTCAACATCAAGGTTATGGGTCAACCACACAAAATCTTTGTCATCAAAGTCCATTTGCTAGGCTGCACGTTGTTAGTATCATAGTTGGCCACAAACAATACAAGGTATCTCTATCCTTATATATTTGGTTTTCATGGTTATGAGTAATCTACAAACCCACACTTCATCGAGTCCATTTTCTAGGCCGGACACTGGTAGTATCACAATTAGTCACAAGCATTACAGGGTATCTCTATCCTTGAATCTCCGGTTGTCATGGTTATGGGTCATCCACAAACCCACACTTTATTGAAGTCCATTTTCTAGTCCACACACTGTTAGTATCACAATTGGTCACAAGCATTACAGAGTATCTCTATCCTCAAATCTTCGTTCATCATGGTTATGGGTTAACTACACAAAAACCTTCTCTTCAGTGGCTTTTCATATTCAACAAAGACTTATTAGGGGGTAACTTCATGCAATGGGGATCATTGCTTCTTAAGGAGGGAGTAATGATTTGAATAGAAAATAGTATCCACCTATGGTATTCATCCACCTATAGTATTCATTCACCCATGGAATTTACCCATGGCATTGTCAGTGGCATCCACACATGGAATTTACCCATGATATTGTAGGTGACATCCACCCATGGTATTTTAAGTGGCATTGATCCTTGGTATTCATCCTCCCATGGCATTGTAAGTGACATCCACCCATGGTATTCATTCACCCATGGTATTTACCCACCCATGGAATTTAGTTGTGTATTGTGACCAAAAAAGGCTATAAGTAAAAAATCACATTTTGTAACAGGACAGATTGTCCACCACAATGTAGCCTTTACATTTATTATCTGTTTTAATAAAAAAAGTTTCTTTGTGGTTTTGTTATTGTGTGTTCTCCTATTTTCTTATAGCATTTCAATTTTTTTAGATCTCGGGGGCTTCCCCCCAAGATCCAGATCAACTAAGAGAGAGGCCTTCTTAGGGGCAAGGTGTAGGTTCAAGAGGCAAGAGATGGAGGTCTAGGCACTGGAAGTGTGCAACACACTAAGGAAAGAGAAGGGGACAAGATTGGGTGTAGAGCACAGGTACTGGAGACAGTGGCTAGAGGCTTGAGTACTGAGGATGTTTAGTGCATTATAACTAAAGACTCTAGGTTGAGCACGTGTCACAATTGCAAGGGATAAGGGGTGACTGTATTGTCTATTGGGAGTGTGCAATTTGGTCCACAAGGAAATGTTTTCAAGGCTTGGCACAAAGCACATGTGAAAGTAGCAATAGGTTGGATGATTGTGCTTTAGATATAGACAATGCACTTGTGAAGGGATCACACCTTATGATGGGTGCATGGAACATGTTTAGGAGACAAGAGTATCACAACTAAGGCATGGAAGTGAGTAATGTGTTCATCATTTAGATGGGAATTTAATGTGTTCATAACATGCACATGATATGAGGACAAGGAATAATTCCGAAATTGACTAAGTGTAAGATCAGTGGGACGAGAGAGAGAGAAATATCATACACACATGTCCTCAACATGATCATACACACATACACAATTAAACTCAAGGAAAGTAAATGCACACTACCCAAAACTAACATGTATACATTGAAATGACAACAAAACACCACTAATCTCTAAGTGCGACAATTAGGGCATAAGGCTTTACGACACAAGTTTTGACTTCTTTCAGAGAATTCTCTAGGTCATTGGAGTGTGTCCAACACATGTTCTTATGATAGTGTGACTCGAACAGTGTAAGAAAGTGCATTGAAGTTTCCTTTAGAATGTGTGCCAAAATGATCTTAAAATGATATGTGAAAGCAAGCGAAAGACACACATGCAAGAGTGAAAACAAGCAAAAGTGACACATGCAAGAGTGGAACTTCAGAGCGCAAAAGTTGAGGAACTTACCCAAAAGATGTTTCACTTGCAACTGAGAGTGAGGGATGCTTCATGTGCTCCAAAAGTGCGTAGAGCTCAAAAGTGAAAGATAAGTGTGAAATGACCTCTATTATGAACTATTTATATAGTGAGAGAACACATGTAGTTAGTGTTATGGTTTTGCAAGTGCGCTCAGTGCATGCCAGAAAAATAGGAGATAAGAGTTAGTTGACTGCATTTAAGAAGTGTGATATCACTAACTTGAGGAAGTTTTCTCTTACTTTCCACAAGAAGTGCGCACTGACTGTCAACAAGGATTGCTTTGGCACTGTATCGGGGAACTGTGCTATAACTGTCTCTGGGAACTTTTCTCTATCTATTAACAAGAGTTGTGTTATCTTACTCCCAAGAAGTGCGCACATGTTGTTGATAGAAGGTGTGCTCTGACCAGTGGAAATACGTGTTCTCTAATGTCACTATGAAGTGCATTAGGCATGCTTGGAAGAGGTGCACTTATTAAGGCATTAAGAGCTAGGCATGTGAAATCAAGTAGTTGCAACACTTAGGATTTCTATAAGAATACTTAAACACTTAGAAAAATATGACCACACATGACTTTAATGACTTGGGATGACAATTCACATGACATTACAAGGATTCAAAATTTAAATGAAGGAAAATTTTTGGAGCAGGTTGTCATAGCTAGAACACAACCATACAAATAAATTTCCCTCAAGAGAGCTAAGAAGGATACTAAATTATCACCCAAGTATTATGGCCCTTATAAGGTTGCAAATGATTAATACTATGGCATAAAAATTGGAGTTTCTTGCACGTTCATGAGTACACCCATTTTTCCATGTTTCATGCCTATAGAAGGTTATAGGTGACAAGCTCCAAGTTCAAACTATATTGCCAGAACTTGAAGAGGAAACAAGAAATCATATTGGAGCTTGAAGAAATCATGGAAACAAGAATATAATAGTAACATAATTGATCAATTCTAGAGTATCTCATTAAATGGAAGAACTTACATGCTAAATATTCCATATGGAAGGATGAGTATTTTATAAAAAAGCATCCAAAACTACTCAACATTGAGGACACCACTTTTTTGAAGGGGAAGGGGATGTTAAGTCCCCATAATACTAGTGTATCCCCTAGATTATTATTTTTATGACCCATGTAATTTCACTATTTTTATTATTGTCCCATTACATTATCATCGTTATGTAGTCCCTAATTATATTTGACCCTTTAGAATCCTATATATACCAAGGAGATCTTGTCATTTGAATTATCTAAGAACTGTTCATTTATATTATGTAAAAGGAGGTTGCCCCCTTGAAGTGTCTTATTTTCAAGCTGTCGATGTATATTTTCTTATGTTTATATGCTATTTTGATCTAGATACATAACATGCACTCAGGTAAGTATCATCAGTCACTAGAATATGCAATTCCCTCTTAAAACATGAGAACAATCACATATACATATAATTAAAGACAAATAGGAATAACACCATTCCTTCATAAGATAATTTAATACATTCATTGTTATATATCTTATTTGTTATGTAATCTATGATTGATTTGAGCAAAGGGGGAATGAGATTATTGTCACGACAGTTCTTGAGAAAATGAAGGTCTACAGCTCTTCTTGCTATAACCCATAAAAACATCATTCAATATTCATAATTCAACATAGGTACAAGCAAATACACTTATTTGTATAGCTTAATGATTGGCAAATGAGGGACAAATTTTCACTCTCCATCCAACCATAAGGCAACCACATTATAATGTTTCTTGTAGTTGACTAAACTTGAGTTGGATTCAGAGTTAAAAAGTTAAGTGCCTAAGGGAACTTCAGATCAATGCCAACCAACCAATTCACATAGTGATCTAAAATTAAAAATTGAAGGTTTCTTGAAAATGTTTGCAAGCTAGTTTATGCCTTGTGGGAAATGGATCGAAATTGAAAAACACATAGACTTATTAAACCTAGTTAATTTTTGCAGAATTAAACAGAGAAAAATAGACAACATGCAATATCAAAAAAATAAATTTAATGATGGGGTTCACTCCTCTTAGGCTAAATCTCTGCTTCCAGCTTCCAATGGTGGCCCTTTAAATTATATACTCAAAATGTCAATTAAATCAACATATAATGCTTAAATCACACAAATAATGCTACCATTGCGTCACAAACAATCAAAAGCCCCTGTGTAGGCCCTTCTTGGGCTCAAAAGGCTGAAAAATGGCCAAGTTAGGCCTCCTTTATTTCCCTGCTAATTGTCCAAAAAAATTACCATTATGTCAAAACTGGTAGTGAATTCCCCTTTGGCAGAACTTCCAAGTGACAAATTGGCATGGGTTCGGCAACATTTCCACCACAAATGGTGGAATTTGTCAGATAGTTAAATGCACCTATAGGGCTGCACCCCTATTCCTTTGCCCTCATTTCTGGTTATGTGGCAATAATGTGGCCAAGGGTGTGGGCCAGAGGCTACGCGCCCGTCAGCTCCTTGCTCCAATTGACATGTGGTGTCATATGGCCACGATGGGGGCATGGGAAGGTTTCCATGTGCCTCGCCCCTCCGTGGTGTTAGTCATTGGATCTACCAATGGTTGTATGTATTAAATGGGACCGGGGGCTGGGCCATGCTCCTCCCCCCTCCACCTTTTGTTGTGGTCATATATAATACCATATAACCTAGGGCTGGTACCAATCAGGAGAGCCTTCCAGCCTACCCCTTCCCCAAATGCGTTGACGGTTGCATAATAAATATCACCATGCCATATATTTATAGCAAGCAATAATTTGGTAAAATGATAAGTCATATGGTTGAATGTGGTGAGGTCATGGGGTCAAACCCCATTGAGGTCATCGGCCCTTAATTTTTTTTTTGCATAGACTTCAAGGTCTATGTGATGCCTCCTTATTTGCCAAACCAAAACATAACAACTAATAGAAATTTGTCAACTCTCCTGTATGATCCTACCACATGTTAGCACATGATTGTCTTGTCTGACCAGTGTACTTGCGTAGTCAACCTACTAACATTAGCGCCAGATCATCATACGGCCTGCCCAATCAACCCTACAAGTCGAATTTTTAGTTGTTTACCAAAACCTTCAGAACACAATAAATTTCTCATACAGTGTCAGATTGAGGCAATAAAAGCGTCATTGGAATCAAAATGATGAGATATACGATTTGGCACTAATTTCAGAATATTTTGAGCAATTTTATTTTCAATCATATTTTTAATCCCCTTGATCATACCTCCCCACTAGAAGCTTTTGGACCACCAAAAGTTTCTTTATTATTCAGTAAGTAAGTGAGGGTACAACTCCCTCACTTTCTTGATCTCAATCCACCTTACTTTATTTGGATTCATACCATTGAGCCCTACTCAAAGATACTCCACATTGCCTCTACGTGAAGTCCTTATCCTCTCGTTAAGAATCGAGTATTCCTACCAATAATTTAAATATCCAGGAGCCAAATATTCTATAGATGGAATCTGAACATTCTCTTCATGATCATAAATCATTAAGAATCATACAATCTCAAGTTTTCCACATTCACAATAGAATAAATTTGCATGTAAGGTGGAAAATCTAGTTAGAAAGGATTGTTACCAATCTTCTCCAAGATTTTGAAAGGACCATATTTGATTGGCTTGACCTTTTTACCTTCACCTTGAAGTATTTCTTTACTGATATATAACCAGACTTGACCTCCCACTTGGAAATCATGATCAACCCTGTTACAGGGAAAAGTGTCTACTCAGAATTGCTTATCCCACTAAGGTGTGATAGCTGCCTTTGAAACAAACAAAGTAAAGCTACTTTCGTTTTTCCTTTATGAAGTATAGATAGAGAAGAACAAAGAAGACCAACCTCTGTCTTGCGCTAATCTCCTGGTTCGATTCCTCTCTTCCTTGATAGTCTTTCGCTACTTGTTCCCTTGCACGCCCAGCTTCACAGAGTACCTGTAAGATCACAATAGCATAGCACTATACAAGAACATGGATCTATAATCATAAACAATCTAGGATCAGATGTAAATTGACCATACAAATGCAGCAAATATAAATGACACAAGAGTATGGAGGAAAACTTGAATAGCTTTTATTGATAAACAAGAAAGATCCAAGGGGAGTTACAACCAGTTGTCCTGACCCAGCATCATCCTCTCAGCAAGGAAGCCCCTCTTCACCTCATACAAAGCTTAGATCACCCAACAATCTGATGTTTGTCTCATGAAATCAACAACAATTCCTTACAATATGCAAAATTCCAGCCTTTGGATCTCTGGGATGAGGGATCCATATATAGATATCTGTAAGGAAGATGAGTCAGCTTGTGACTTGATTAGTGTCTTCCCCCTGATAGTTCTTGCTTCCACTTGGAGATTGATGATATCTTACTCATCCTTGGTCGAATTTAGAGAGGCAAGTGTCACAGAAGAAGTTTCTGGAAGCTTCCATTGCCTCTCCACCTCACAGAATGACACTGCCATTTGTCATTTCTCGCCCATCGCACCCCACAGAAGGGCTTTTTGAAATGCAATGCACCCACACAGTGTGTTTAGGTGAGATGCAACGCACTTTGCCTATGGAGCATCTGAAATGACCCTGTTTTGACTAATTCTGAGCAGTTTTTCATGGAGAACTTCTCGGAGAAGCTGTAATCAGTTGACCTTGTTCCTTTAGGGGTTAGAACAACACTTTTAGGGATTTAGGAGCCCTTGGTTTATGGACATTTCATGCTTGGGGTTGTAGTGCCCAAAAATGTCTATAACAGTTGCCCCCTAAAGCATGAGGTCGTTAATCTCTTTGATGTCGGGTGAAATGCTTTATCATGAGGATCCGAAGTTCTTTCAAGCTGGGAGGAGACCTATAATAAGATACAATACAATACATTATCTTGCATAATATTTTCATGATCTGGCTGAGGCGGGCATTCCCATGCTCAGCTTTATAAATTCATTTTCATGTACATAGGACAGAAAATCGTCTGAGTGTAGACTGATGATTCTGGTAGAGCCATCATCCCTTTGATTGGATGATTATCTGTGCAACAATGATGTACATTTAATGTCTTTATTTCCTTGAATATATATAGCAGCTCGGATGGATGAAACTAGATTCGGGGTCTTCAATCTTGTTCGATCTTCACTCGAAGTACAAGTCTATCCATGTGAGAGATGTTCTGGAGTCGAACATGGAAAGACATCGCCTGATTACCAGCCAATGATGTAAGCTATTAACAGGCGCGAGAGGAATCACCGATAATGATAATGACCCTCAAGGTACTGCGGTACAATTCACGTGGTGTGAATAAAGGACTTGGCGTCGAACACCATGCAAAATCTTTCGGTCGAAGGCCATTGATGTAAACATGTCGTCGGCAGTGAGAAACTTGCCATTGAGGCATGCAAGCTTCAAAGTACTGAACGGGGTGTTCCTAGATCGACTTCTTGGATAATGAGATGATGTCGAAAAGAAGCGATCCGTCACAGGAGGGCCTTAATGAATCCCACATCAATGACACGGAACGGATCAAATGATTTTAATGTAGATGAAAACGATCTGGTGATATAAGGTTCAGTGTGGCGGTCATGAAAGAATGGAGTATAAATGTATTGTAGTGGGTGAGACACAGGTGAATTCTCTGAATGAATTCTCTTGAACATATCGGTGACACTGACGTGATGGATTGGTAGCATTAACCCCAAATGTGGATGGTATGATGGGACCATTGTGATGTGATCGGTGAATGAAACAACCCAACCCGACTTGGATGCGGAGTGAAAGTGTCATGTTCAAGAGCGACTTGCTACCAACAAAGTTTCTTCAAGTTTTCTTCCCAATTTTTCCCCAGTCATCACTGACCAATACCTCTTTATTTTTGTCAAGCTTGAGGAGGATAACATATTCTTGTTCTATAATTTGCCCTTCGGGCAAACCCATCGGTATGTTTTAACGAGCCTAGCGATAGTAAAACTCGTTCTCGTCTATAGACAAGTTTGTCGCTATTAAGTTTTAACGAGTTTAATGACAAAGATAACTCGGTCCTTTTCAATTCTAGAGAGTCTGAAAAGGAACGTAAAGGAAACTCCAAAATTCCTTTTTTGTCATCTAATCCCTTAAGTCCGAAAAAGTATAAAACAATACAGAAGGGATGAATTTTCGATACTTTTAACGAGCCGAACAAAACAAGCGCTCGATCTTTTTGTGTAATAATCCCTCAGGTCCAAAAAGATTAAAATTTGGAGGAGGGATAGCAAATCCGGTCCCTTTAACGAGCTGGAGAGGCCAATGGCTCGGCAATCTTTTCATATTTTACGATTCAATTGAAAAGAGCTTAAAGGAGACTCGCCTTTTGAGGAACGAGTGATAAAATTGGGTAGCAACTGATTCCAGCTAAGGTTTGGAATTTTCCAATCAAGACAGTGTTACAAGGATGGCTAGTGAGATCACTCTTCGCAGCTGTTCCTCAAAAAGGGGTAAACAATCAAATGGAGGTGAATGATCGGCCAATGTATAAGTGGAGGTGACGGTGCAAACACGACCAAGGCTTTAAAGGCTGAAGTGTTACATTCACGATGGTTATTTACCGGAAATTGGTTCATTTTTTAATGAGCTTAAACTCTGGAGGAACATGTGCTCATTGCTTATGTTTATTTTTAACGAGCATGAAGTCCGCGCTAAAACTGCTCAATGTAACAGTCATTTCTTGATTTTGTCGTAAATAGCTTTGTTCTTTCAAGGATTGTACTGCATTTTCAATTGCTTCATCAAACTAGTTAGAAATGAACAATACATGTTTGAAAAATGAGTTAGAACACTAATACTTTACTCGAATTATGTAAAAAGTAATGTAAAAGTGCTTTTACCTCTCATTTTACCATTTCATTTGAACTTTGGTTTGTTGGAGCTTTGGAGGTGCTTTTCCCCCTTGATTTTCATCAGCTGATTTCGAGAGATTCTGTGGACGATTCTCGGCGCCGTCTGGACCAGGTAGGAGCTAAATTTGAACTCTTTCATTTCATGCTTTCCATTTTTCATTCTGAGCTTGATTCCTGGTTTTTCTGAGCCTCTGGGGTTTGAAAAAATCGCTCTGCCTTCAGCGCACCCTCTGTGTGTCGAAAGGTGTGTTGGATGTTGGCCTGTCTATTGGCCATCTGACATGCAATGCACCTAGAGCACTACTGTAGGCGCGATGGGCGCAAAGAAGGAATTTTATGCACAGTTTTTGATGGAAATTTTGCCTGTTTCTTACCAAAATCAGGATCTAACTCTTCTCTTGTTTGTTTTCAGAGATCTTTGGAGCAAGATGACTATTACATGGTGAGAACGTGAGCATGAAGAAGAGGACATGCTTGCTTTACATGATCCTGTTACAATAAACGCACTGCGAAACTGTGGCTTGCTGAATTTTTTCCGCATTTCTAGCATGAGACAACAGATCTACTTACTGCAGTATTTTCTCGATGCTTGGGATCCTACCAACCAGGTGTTCCAGATTAGGGGAAAATCCATCCCCTTGACTATAGTGGACATCTATTTCTTGACTGGCTTGTCGAGGCGGGGTGCCCCCATCTCTTTATCAGGTTCGGCCCGAGGAGGTGAATCTCTGAGAGATTATGTTCGCCGGTATTGCAGAGAGGGATATCAGCCGAGTAAAGACGGAAAGATCATCATCCGTGATGTCACTGACAGGTCCCTCAGGACTATTCTGTTTACTTTTGGTAGGATGGCTGGTGGAGCGGCTCTTCATGTAGCCATACGATCTTATATGTAGTATGCCTTGGAATGTCTCCAACCAAAGGTGTTCAACTGGTGCGATGCAGTACTTCTTGTGATGAAAGAACAGTTGACCAAGGTAAAGAGTGGGAGGTTGAAGAACTTTGGGTATGGTTCTATTTTGACCGCCTTTGCCTTGGAAAAGATACCACTGATGCAGCCGCAGTATATTGCACTTGATTTACCTTCACCGACTGAACCACGTATGCAGAGATGGGTCGACCATATGTCTAGGCATGCTGGTTAGTCTCAGATTTCCTTTTCTGATACCTTCTTCGGGTGGTTTGATCATTAGGAGATGGTTTATTCCGAGTATCCATATGTTGGCATGGACTTCCGGGTTGATCCAGATTTAGTATTGCCGGATGGCGAATAGTGGGGCGCCATTGGTAAATTCTTTGACCATATTCCTGTTTATCGTTTTTATTTTATAATGTCCTTGTGCTTTATTCTGTCAAGACTTAACCAAACTCATGTGTTCATGCAGATGTTGGTCCCGTTCGGCCAGTAGTACGCCTGAGAGTGCCAGCTGCCGCCCCAGCAGGAGAGGCTGTTGGAAGGGCTATCCTTCACGACCTCGATGTGGCCGAGACTCTTGCGGCATTACAGGAACAGGTTGAGGGCCTCACTCTTGGTATTCCAGATGTGAGGACTGATGAGCTGCCCTTGAGGTTGCAGCGGCATACTACTGGTGTGCCAAGACGATGGACTCGGCTCTTACGCATGATCGCACAGGCTGTGACTTGCTATCACGAACATCATTAGACTAGGGTGCCCCCTAGTGTTTCGAGTTTTGGATCATTTGACCAATTTTGTCTTGGTTACAGAACATTATGTGTAAACCATAAACAGTTATATATATTTTTGATTTTCGAAGTTTTATTTCGGTTAAGTTACATGATCCAAATGCAATATTGATGGTATGCTTCTTTTTATAAATGTTGCAAATGTCTATCTAACACATAATTTGCCAATGAGTCAGTTAATGTGTTTAAGTTTATAGAAATACGCTGATATTGAATAAAATCAAATTGCCTTTCCAAAATCTTAACCCTTAGGAACATGTGATAAATAGCTGGATTTCAGACAGAGTAGATACCAGTGAGTTGTAGTATGACGAGTTGTGAGTCTAGCCTGACAATCAGTCGGCGTATACCATGTGTGATGGCATCAGAGAGAAGTTCTATCAACACGCTATATTCAGCGATGTTATTCGTTGATCGACCAATGCATACCCCTCTGAAACTTACTAACTCGCCGCTTGGATCAAAAATGGCCCAGGCCGCGGAAGATAGGTTCTGCGAACTACGACTCGCTCTGTCGGCATATCCAACACATGACTCCAATAGGTTTGACATCTGCAATAAATGTAAAAAGTGGATTACTTGACCAAAATAAACACTTTAGCGAAAACAAAAACATAACAAAAGCATACAGGTTACTATACTGAATCACGCATAGTAACGCTTGAGGTACAACCCGTTACGAGGTTGTGCCAGTGGAATTCCGTCATAATCCATTAACTCGTAGGCTCCTTTTGCTAACACTTGCTTAACAATATAGGGGCCCATCCACAAAGACTTGAATTTGCCTGCTCCCAATTTATCGGATTCTTAGTCATAAAGCAAGACCAAGTCACCTTCTGAGAAGACACGGGGTTTGGAATTTTTGTCGAACTGTGATTTGACTCATTTCTTATGGGCTTCGTTAGCCAAAGTGGCATCACGACGTGTTTCATCCAATTGGATTAGTTACAAGAAACGAGCTTCTTCTTCTGAAGTTCTGGGGAGAAGGTCAATTGCGAGTTTGAGGGACGAGATTTCACACTGGATTGGTAAGACTGCTTCCAGGCCATATACCAGTTGGAAAGGTGTAAACCCGGTTGCATTCCTTACCGATGTTCGGTAAGCCCACAAGGCTGAGTACAGGATTAGGTGCCACCTTCTTTTGTGAACTCCAATCATCCTTTGCAGCATGCGCTTCAGGACTTTGTTGATTGCTTCAACTTGTCCGTTGGCTTGCGGGTAATATGGAGTAGAGCTGTCGTGAGACAACCCTAGTTTGGCAGCTAATTCGACCATCATGTGATTGCGAAAATGCGATCCATGATCTGTGACTATAGCTTGTGGGACACCGAATCTGGCGACGACATGATTGAAAAAGCAGAGGGCAGCTATTTCACCAGTGTTATCTAATGTAGGCATCGCCTCGGCCCATTTGGTAAAATAGTCAACTGCAACTATGATATACCCATGCCCCCCGGTCGAGGTGGGGTTACATGTCATGAAATCGATGCCCCATTTGGTGAATGGCCCGACAGCAACTATTGGCTGCAGAGGTGCGGGTGGTCTTCTGGTTTTGCTATCGAAAATTTGACAAGCATGGCAACTTCTGACTACGGTTATGCAATCTTTGAACATTGTTGGCCAGAAGTATCCTGCTCGTAAGATTTTTTGCGTTGTAGCATAACCGGATTGATGCCCCCCACACGCGCCTGAATGGCAACCATTCAGGACTTTTTCGGCCTCCTCATGGGTGAGGGACCTTCTCAGAACTATATCAATACCGCGACGGTAAAGTGTATCACCGACGATCATGTAGTCTTTTGCTTGGTATCTAATACGTTTTTGTTCGGAGCGAGAGGTATTTGGCCTATATTTTTGGGTTTGGAGATAAATGATTATATCCCCATACCACTGATTCCTTGAAGATATTAGAAACAAATTCTCGTCCATGATCATTTCTTCGTATGTTTCATCGTTGGACGACGATGGGAGATCGCATAATAATTCTGCGAAAACCAGAGCTTTCTTTGATTTGGATTTTACAAATTCCAGATCAAACTCTTTTAGAATTGCTATCCATTTTGAATATTTTCCCCCCAGCAACTGTCGCGACAATATATAAGTCATGGGGTTGCAATCTGACAGAATGGTAGTTTTTCGAAAGAGGACATAGTGTCGAAATCTCTCTATCGCTTGAACAGTTGCGAGCGCTAGCTTTTCAACATAAGAATATTTTCTTTCTGTATCATTTAAGTTCTTACTTAAATAATATATAGGATCAATTCCGTTGTCTTCTTGGACTAAAACCATTGCAATGGTTGTATTCGCTGCAGCCAGATACAAGATAATCAGGAGCGTAAATTAATGATGCTTTCATTAGGGATTCTTTTAAAGCATCAAAGGAAGCTTGCGCACCCTGATCCCAAACAAAGGGTACTTCCTTTTTCAAAAGACGTGTATAACCTTTAGCAAGTTTGGCGTAATTTGGAATGAACCTCCTCAGAAAGTTTGCTTTCCCTTGGAGTTTCTGAATCTGAAGCAAATTTGTAGGTGGAGGCAAATTTATGATTCCCTGAACCTTACATGGGTCGAGACGAATCCCATCTTTCGAGACTACAAAGCCAAGTAAACGACCAGAACTGACACAAAATACACATTTGTGTGGATTGAGTCATATTTTGTAGTGTCAGCAACGTAGAAATATCACTCTTAAATGCTGCGGATGATCAGTCCGCTTTCGCGAATGAGCCGGAAGGTCGTCGAGGTATGTTTGAACGATGTTTTTGATGTCATGGAAGGCATAATTCATTGCCATCTGAAACGTTGCCCCTGCGTTCTTTAAACCAAAGGGTAATTTTTGATATGCGAATGTGCCCCACGGACAAATAAATGCAGTCTTTGACTGGTCCTGTGGGCGGATATTTATTTGATTATACCCGGAGAATCCATACATAAATGAAAAGATTTCACATCCAGCGCATTCATCAATTATCTGGTCGATGAAGGGTGTAGGGTAGTTGTCTTTTGGACAAGCTTGATTTACATCCCTATAATCGACGCACACTCTAATTGTTCCTTGTTTTTTCATAAGAGGAACAATATTCGATACCCAATTGGTTAGAGGAACTGGGTAAATGAAACCAGCATGTAGAATTTTTTCAACTTCTGCCTTAATGGCAGCGGCTTTCTTGGGGTGCACCTACCATAGCCGTTGTCGTACTCGTTTGAAATCTAGATACATCTTGATTTCGTGTTCAATGATACTCGAGTCAATGCCTGGCATTTCATTATATGACCAAGCAAATACATCTCTGAATTCGCGAAAAAGAGCGTTATATATTTCCAGTTCTGAAGGAGAACAACATTTGCCAACATAAATATTCTCTACAACATCTATTTTGGTCGAGATATTTATGGCGATAGTCTCTTCAATGTTGGACAAGTTTCACTCGGAATCCACCGTGTTTACAGTATTTGATAGAAAATAAAAAACTGAAGGATGATAAAGGTCATCAGGAGTATTTTCTTCACAATCCAGAAGAAGGGAACGATGGTGGTAATCATCCCATGGTGCCCCTTCAATTACCATTGATTGAACAATTCCTTCGTCGGTGTCATGCACTCTCGACCAAGGATCTGAAGGGGTGCCATATTCCTTAGACCTATCTATCCAAACGCTCGATGAGCGTTGATTTGGGTTTGCCTCCCAGGCTAGGAACATTGATTGCTACAATATTTCTGTTGGGCTTGGAGGCAAAACCATCGCATGATCCATGTCGATATTGTTTTCTGAGATCTTTTTAGAAGATATCATGTTGAAGCTTACTACTGACGCTACTTCCGCCAAATTCATTGGAGGTGGAAGGCCAAAAGTTCCCATTAATACAGGGTCTTTTAGTAGGCCTACTCCGATATTTTGAAGCGAACGGGGGCTTCCATGGATCATAGGAATGCTTCCCGTAACCTGAGAACCATTGGGGAGGAAGTTTTGTTGATCGACGATTGTAATCCCTCCTTGAAAGGGAAATGCAATCTTCCTAAAATAGGTCGACACAACAACAACCATAGCATATATCCATGGTCTTCCTAGTAGGATGTTGTAATCGAGATTTTTGTCGATTACTTCAACATCTATTTCTATTGTTTTCCCTCCTAGTTCAACCTTCAAGTTACTTAGAATACCATATGGGGTGTATGTTCGTCCATCAAATGCTTTTAATGTCGTCGAAGATCGCGACAAGGTTGGAGATCCTAAAGTTTTCCAGCAACTCATTGACATAATACATGTAGATGCCCCCTCATCAATAATTGTTCGATGAACAGTTTTGTTGAGGGCTTTCACTTGAATGAGGAAAGCTAGTTGAGCTGGTAATTGAGGATCGTATCCTTTATGATCGAAGGATACAAGATTGGAATCCTTTGGGTCTATCCCACCAATGGCTGATAATAAAGCCTGCTTTTGGGATGGGCAATTTTGTAGTACTTCAAGAGTCGACATAGCGGATGGCGATTGGGCCAAATCTTCCACTATATTATAATGCTGTGCTGCTCTAGCACGAGGATTAAATGTCGATTTGTGTACTACTCCCTTTGGCAGTTTTATTGTCAGTTCAGGAACGATGGGCGGCGCAACTTCTGTCGAAGTTGTTGTCGAACTACTAGGTTGATCTTTATCCTTGTTTTTCGACAGCTGTGGATTCCCATAATCTTTGTTCCTTGTCGATATCAAAGCATCATTTTGTTGTTTTGAAACTGACAACATTAGCACTTGAGACGGAGAAGCATTTCCACTGTCAACCAGATTTGTTCCTGGATTCGGAAATGGATCAGTTAATACTGTTGAGGTCTTTGTATTCTTGAAGAATTTTTTAAGCTCAGCTCTGTGTGGAAAATCTGGTGTCTGATGATCCTCATCACCTCATCACATATCATGCATGGATATTTTAGTTTCCTATTTCCAGGAGGGCTTGCAGAAGATTTTTCAGGAGATGATTCTTCTTGTTTCTTCTTCTTCCCTTTGCCTTTCTTCTTGCCCCCTGGTTGCTTGGTTTCTTTGCCTTTATCTGTCGATACGACATTTACTTCCGAGGCAAGAAGTTCATCTTTTGTGTTTTGACCTGAAATATTACGGGCCTTTTTGGATGTAGCCTTTGTCAATTTCGTGTCTGTTGCGCCAATCACGCCATCGCTGGCATGAGAGTCATTGTTTGATTTAGGAGGAGGAGGAACTGAGAATTCCGGTTTAGGGGTGTCAGGTATTTTATCGTAGAGCGTGCCGGACTGAGTGTAAATCAAGTCCCAATATTGCGCACGAGCGATAACTTGCTCTTCTGTGACGACTCCCCCTTTTGCCACATCTTCCGTGATGGAAGGTAGTAATGACTTGATAAACCATTCAGCTAAGAGCTGATCGAGAACATACGTTTTCACCATTCTACGACGACGTCTCCACTCATGTATATGATCAGATATGTGAGTGGCCGTCGTTTGTTTGAAGTTGCTAAGAAGTTCTGTTCCCGTTTCATACCTTATCGATAATTGAAAATGGGTTAAAAAGGTTGTGGCTAGGGTACTGAAGTTGTCGAATGAAGCTCTAGGCAATTCGATGTACCATTTTGTTGCTCGACCAATTAACGTCCTCTGAAAAAGGTGAAGCCTAATCGAATCATCGTTTAGGGTGTTTGATGAAAACCACAGATGAAAGGTCATCACATGATTCGACGAATATTCACCCGGATTTCCATTGAATTTAGGAATATCTGATGGAAGTTTATGCGGAATCGCTAGCCACCAAGGGGCGTAAGCGACTGGATCGTTTGTTAAACGATTTAAATCAGGTAACTCTAAAGTTTCCACGAAGGGTAACTGTTGATTCAGGTTAGGTGAAGCATACCCAAGATAAGATGGGATTGCCTGAGCAGTTGGTCTTTGCATACCAGCATAATGCATTTGATGCTGGTAACTTTGGTAAGGTTGGTGGGCATGACCATTGTAAAACGGTTGATTTTGACCGTTTTGAATATACGACTGCCCACTATTTGCAAAGATTTCTTGCTCATGACCTTGGTATACTTGTTGGAACTGCGGTTGTTGGTATTGTACTACCCATGGTTGTGAAGCCATGTGCTGTTTCCCGATACTAACTGTTTGACCAAGATAAGGGGTAATTGTACCCGTTTGAACCTGTGTCATTCCACTAGTCGGCGATTGTGGATGAGTCGCAGGGTCAAGGGGCTGTTGCATTAGAACGTGAGAAACCTGAGGTTGGCAGACAACAGGCAGTGCTTGAACTTGCGACATCGTCACAATAGCTGGCGTAGTTGGTACATTTGACATAGGTAAGCATTGTTGCATTGAATATACTACTCTTGGTTGTTGAGGTAGTATCGATACCCAATCACTTGAAGTAATTCCAGCATAACCCGAATTTTGTTGTGAACTCCCGTATGGCTGTCCTCCCGGAGGGGATAATGAAAAGGCATACTGCCCTCCAAATGGTGGCTATCCAGTACTTAAAGGGTAAATTGGCCTTTGAAGACACATTGGATCAATTTGTTGAATTTCAACATAAGAAATACCAGATGATAATCTGGATGAAGAAATAGGAACAGACCATGTCGTTGAAACAGTCTCTGATTGGACTCCGGCTTGTTGTTGATAACTTGCCGGGACAGATGGTATACCGACGAACATTGTTGGAGTAGCAGCGGGAGGTTCTGCTGTTGCTATGTCGGATGACACAGTCCTAGATGTCGACGGTTGTTTAGACATATCTAGTCTATCCAAAAGATTTCCTAGCGATTCTACAAGAACTTGCGATGAAGGGAGACTAACTTCGAAGACCAACAAGGGAAAGGTGATGATTATTCCATTTAAAATAAATTTTAGACGCTTTGACACAACTTGTTTTTTCAATTTTAAAGAGTCAAGAAAAAACAAAAGATGACTCTAGTCGCCTTCGATTTTTAATGAGCCTAAAGTGACAAGTGCTCAGATGGACCTTTTCCGTTAAGGAGTCTGAAAAGGAACGAAAGGGACTGCTCTGTAAATCTAGGTAGAGGGATTAACAAACCAATCGCAAAACTGCAGAAAACTTTTTACGGTACGGCAGTCAATCTTCCCAAATGCTGTGTTCAGTGCATTGCGATCTATAGGGCGGCAGACACGGCTTCCTATGGATAAATGATTAAGCCTATTGTGGTCTCCCAAAATATACTCGACGGTACGTGGGAGCACAAGTCCGTACTGACACTTATCGTCTCAAAGTGGAGGAATCACCCAACGATCAGTGAGAACAACAGTTACCAGGCTTTACGACGTCGGAATACGTCTCTAGCATAGACTACTAAATGTTGTGCGTTAGGTTCCAAAGCGTTGTTAGATTCATTGAATTTATTTTATAGTTGACCTTGTTTATGAAGTTTTCCTTTCAGGTTCACCGCGAGATGTAGTATAATTCCTAAAACGATATCTAAGATGATAAACAATCTTTTTATCTTCTTTGTGCAATGAAAATCCTAGCTACTAAGGAAAGAAAGACATAATTCTTTCACAAAGAGAAAAGAGCACACTCTAAATGCACTTTCCTAAATCAAACCAATCAGATAGTCTAAATGCAAATGCACATGCATGTATTTGTTTTCGACTTTCTTAGTATATGAATGGTAAAAAGGAAAGTTGATGCACAAATCTGAATTTCTTTTCAAGCGACAATTATCAACAAGTTTCTTTTCGAAATAAAAAATGGAGACAATCACAACACCTTACGATTTTGAAATGAATACTTGTTTTTGACACTAGAAAAATTAACAAATTCAGACCAAAACAATAGTAACAAGATAA